>CM020007.1:2500000-5000000 GCA_009771035.1 Lupinus albus | reverse complement strand
GACTCAGCAGACTGGTTCCGTTACTGTACATCTGCAGCCAAGAACATACAAGTGATAAATGAGACAAGTTAGATTATTATCTAAAAGTATTACATCCAGAAAACAGAGTTCAAGGATCAACTGGTATTGAGAATCTCATACATGATGCATAATGAGAATGGTGAAAATAAATATTAGCTTAATAGCAGTATCATATTGTCAGGCAATAACATTAAAAATTAACCAGCAAGATATTCTTGCTAATCCGCTTAACTTCAAATTGGTAAAGTGCATTTTTCATTATCTTCTACTGATAAAGGTGGTCCAACTCACATGTTACACGGTATACCACCCTGCAGATTAAAGAGAGCGCCTTTGGATCTCCACACTTGGTCAGCGAAGCAACAGGATGTGACGCCATTTCAGCACAAAGAGAAAGTAATATGTATCAGTCTTCTTCCCAGGGTTGTGTTGGACAATATTTCTCCATGGACTGCTTTTTACGTTCAGGATCTAGACTGCAAAGGGGAAAAGGATATGATTCAGGTCCAGAAAGTTCAAAATTACTAAAAAGAAAGGCGTCAACCAAGAAAAGAATCATTGGAAATCAAGTCAACATTATCAGAGACCTATTTCTAAATCCAAGAAGAGCATAGTGTACAGCACTTGCACAAGCAGAAGCAGGAGCTATTGCAGCTGCAGGAACTGCTCGAACAGCAGCTGCTAAGGCAGGTCCTGCACCTGAGCCACGCTGGTATTTTTTCAAGGGGTTTTGAACTAACACAGCAGCAGATTTTCCAAGGCCATCACTGAGACTCTCATAAGCCTGTCATAAAGTCAAGAAAAATAACCTTTTTTATGGTCAGAAGAAAAGCATAACGAAATCACCTAGCATTGCTGTTATTGTCCAAGTATCCATGTTTTCTATGTAGTACGTACAAGTGACTCCAAATCATTCATCTTGTATTCAATTTACCCAATGTGTCTTTTTCCGGCCTTCATTTTAACAAAAACATAAAAACAAGAAACAAAAGATACAACATAAAAGCAATATGTCATTCTCAATATATTCGACAGTGCACCTGCTGAATTCCCTGTTGGGCATCTTTAGGTTGATTAGACCGAACATCTGCCATCGATTTATCTTTTATAGGCAGGGAGGTTGAAGAAGGTACGCTTGCCAGGATATATTCTGCTTGAAGCAGAATGTCATGGGCTCCAGCAGCTAAATGAACTCCCAGTCCAACAGCTTCAAGAGAAATGCTTCGAAGAAATGCAATTGTACCTACAATGATTTTTAAGTACAATGAAAACAAATCTGAAGTATGACAAATTAACTTTACAATTTGGACGCCCAGAAAATAAACCAAACAATTTTATAATCATACAAATAGTATCTTTTATAATATTTAGTTACGAAAACAGTCCCAGCAAAAAGAGCATGTAATAAAAGTAGTTAACTGATAAGCACTTATTAGCTTTTTAAACAAAAGTTAATTCAAAACCTGTATCCCGTATGATCTAAGCAACCATCAAGACTTCACAGTAAAATTTAATAATCACAATCTTATAATTTAACTTTCATACAATAGAGTAAAAACAAAGTCCAAATAGTCAATTAATCACTCCCCATTAGCATAAATAATTGTTCAAAACTAATGGAAACCAGGAGACTATGCCCCATTGAGCTATATTACTCAATACATGTAGCAGACAGCCAGACATTATAGAGTAATAATATTTATATAAATTTTTTGCAAGCAAAATATTTTTTTATTAAAATTAACTAAATGATTAGCTACAGTAAACAAATGAAGATATTTGTTCTATCTTCCATCAAGAAGGAAAATATTTTGATTAATAAAAATAATTGTTCATTTTGTCCATTTAGTGTTCAAATATCTAAATAAATACTTTTAGAAATGTTAGCACTACCAACAGATATCTAAAATAAACAATGACAATTGCTGTTTACTTTTTTGTTTGAACATGCATACACATTATAGAGGTAAACTAATGAAGAAATTTCAATAAATGGAACCTACCTCTCTGCATACCCTTGAGCACCCTCCGCTCTTTCTTGTAGTTCTCTATTGGAGACGAAACCAGCTTAGCAGCACCAGCCCCAACTGCAATCAATGATCGTACAGTAGGAAGCCCCCATAGTATTTTATGAATCTACACATTGAAAATTATGAGTGAAGAGGTATAAATTATTCCTCATGTTCTTAAAGGATATAATTCCTGCTAGAAATACCTGGTTCTGAGATATATCTTCCAACCACTCCCCTATAGTTGTTTCACAAACACTGCCCCAACCATAGATGCCAGCAGCATGAACATGTTTCAGGTTTAGCTCAACCCCCTGGGACAAATTACAATTAAAACAATATAAGTTATCCTCATAGTAAATATCACAAACAAAAAAGGGTCAACAATCCTTGTTAATATTTTCCATAATACACAACCAGGAATGCTGTGGCAATGAGCATATAAAAACTATTCATTTGAGTGAACAGACACGTCCAGCTTAGTTTAAAACACAGTTTAATTATTTAAACAAGATCCGGAACTGCATATATAAGGAGACGGGAATCCCAAGTTTACGTCCTTTTTAACTTAATAAAAACAAAAACCAATATAAGGACATGGGATTCCCAGGTTACATTATTTTTAATTTAATAAAACCAACATTAGTAAGTCACTTGCATATACCCTACCAAATAATTCTATAGACAATTTAGCCAATGATGTGATGCTCAGTGCTAATTATAACATTGAGTCCATCCAATGACAATATGGGTAATTAGGAAATTAAACCAAAAAAATAAATTCTTGAATAAAATATTAAAAAGTAAAATTTACCTTCCAAGGAACAAGATTGACAAGTTCTACATACTTCCCATGTCTTAATGCCGCTAGATCTACATGACTGGGACTGTAATCCACCCGAACAAGAATAGGCCATATATCTAGCTTCTGAAACAAATATTAATATCCGAATACATTAATATTATCTAAGATGAGGATTAGATTGTGTTTCTTTAACTGGACATTATAGCCTAAACACAATGATAATAAAAATCGGAACAACGTGATAAATTGAACCAGGGATAACATTCTTCAGTTACGCGTTAACTGAATTGATAGGTATATTACTTCATTGGGTTTTCCATATATCATTGCAAGCTTCATAATACAAACAGAACATTGCAAATCCAAATAAGTCTAACAAAACATGAATTTATTTAAGCATGTTACAAAACACCACTTGCCTGGAAGTAAGGAAGCAATGCCTCTTGAGCAATTGAATGAGATCCAAGATCTTTACCCTTCTCAGGCAAAGATTGTGAATCCTCCATATCAGGAAACTGATCATTTAATGAGTTTTTTCTCCCAAAGAAACTAACAAGAAAATCAAGCTGGCGTTGATGTAGATGCAATAATATAGGAAGAAAAGCAACATTCAACCTGAAAGATATATAGAAAAGCACTGCGTGAGGCCTTCCCTGACCCACAAAGACATTATTAGCTATGAAGCAGGTCAGACAATGTCAATGTCAATGTCATGTAAAGCTATAGAGAACCAGGCGGTAAACCTCACCAACCAACACCGTGATGTTGTTATGTTTTAGCCAACAAGACCTACAGGTCTAGGACTAGTCGAGGGAAGTCTGAGCAACAACCTGGGCAATTTGGGTGTTGTAACACTCGGCTTACTCTTTCAATCATAACTAAAGATGAGATTTTCCAAAAAAATAGTTTCTTCCACATTTATTATAATAAATTTATAATACTCTTACCTGTACTCTTCAAGAGGGGTTAAAGGATCTGGTCTGACTGCCTCCAAGTCCAACTTAAATGCTTTGGAATACGATTCCCTAGGATGACCTTTTGATTGATAATATCCTAGCACCTTTCATTAAAAAATATAGAATTGTAAAAAAATAGAACTTACAAGTTATAAAATGTTTGACATAAAGTGATGCAAATTTAAAGCAACTAAACTTAGATTACCAGTTTCCATGGTGCATCTTGGCTTCTGTCATACAGATAAAAATCTTGTACAGATACAGACATCTTAGATACACGCAGGCCACCAACTGGAAATATATCATACTGAAATTTCATCCCAGACAATGCAAGTTCTAAGCATACTGATGTATCTCTCCCATAATGTTGTCCAGTTTTCCCTGAATCAAGCCAGTCAGAACCTCCATAGATTCTCCACTTTATATCAATCTTCTTAAGAATTACACGTCCACAAGTCTCACTATGTGATGAACTATCATTAGATGGAAGCAAGTGATGATCTTCAGCCTTTATCAGTCCAGTTTGTTCACTTTCCTCAGAAATGTGATTTTCTAATACTTCCAGAGAATTTTGTCCATACCATCCACCACTTCCTCTTTCAATATCTCTATGTTCCACATTCCTCGGTTCGTGTCTAGAAAGTTGATCAGAATGTATGCCAACGGATAGCTCTGAGAGAGGGCGTAAGTCAGACAAACAATAGCTTTCTATAATCTCTGGAAAGCAACCCTCTTTCAGAAATGAAGTTTGACTACCTTCCTGTCCAATTAAAGGCACAGACTCAGTCATAGTTAATTCATGAGAGAGAACTTCAGGCTCATCCATACTGATCTGACCAACCTTAATTAAGTTTCCATCAAATGGCATGCAAAATTCCGATTCAAAGGAATAAGATTGCTGTGTATTATTTCTATTCAATTGAAATGCATCTTCACATATTTCATCCATCAAGCCAGCTATGTTTGATACATCCTTTGAAAATATTTTTGGAGAGGATTGTTGGGAAGTTGAAGCCATGGATTCATAGCTGAGATTCTTACTTTCATGAATAAATTCATTCATTTGTTGAGCCTGTTGAATGTTATCCCACCTATTCTGCAAATGCACAATAGATTCTTCCACATCTGGGGCAAATAACTGCTGGAGCTGATCAGCCAAACGAATCAGAGCGGATGTTGTATCATGGCAAGTTTCCACACAAAGGTGAGACTTAGATAATTGTAGCTCCCATAGAAGACCAGAGGTACAGTTGGTTTTCAAAATTGCCTCCAGAAAAGCCTCCTGAGCAACTTTAACATAACCAGTCTTCTGAAAGTTTTCTACACTGTAAGTGCCAGATAGATAATTCAGCTCTGACACTAAATGAAGTAGAAGCCCCAGATCTTGCACTCTAATTTGGTAAACACCCTCAACTGAATCTACAGAAGTTGAATTTGAAAGTGTCAAGGAGGACGTAGCCAACAGACAAGCAACATATTGTTCACCCATATCTTTGACACAAGAAAGGCCAGACTCTGAATTCAGGAATTCACTCTGAGCCACCAGATTCTTCAGATAGGGCTCATAGCTCAAAGCAATGTCAATCAAGCTGAGAACAAAAGAAGATCTGTAAGATAGACCTGGTTCTCTCTTTTCAATACTAGTACCACCTGCATCTTCAGTATTAGAAGCAGAGAAACTGAAAAAATATGATATTGCATCAAACCAATCCAAACGACCGCCTACAGCAATAATTGTGGCACAACTGACAGTTATAGATGTAATTTTATGGGAAATAGATGGGTCACACAGAAATATGATATCAGAGCTAGCACATTTAGAAGATAATGCATTAGAACCCCCTCCATCACCTCGCTTCACAGAGGAGTTGCTACAAGTAACCAGAAGAAACTCGTGATCAGGAGCTCCAGTTATGAGCCCCCACAACTTCCCTTCGCCATGGGTTAATCGGAAGAAACTAGCAGCCTTAACACCACCAGTATTTGAGACAGACAGCAATTCTAACTTTTGAACCTTCAGCTTGAATTTGTGCCACCATCCAGGAAGTTCACTCTGCATTGAGCTTCTGATACTCTCAGACTCAGATTTATCCCTGCTGACAAGAACTTCAAAAGAATCAGATTCCAAAAATACAGATGACTGGGAGACCGAAGATTCTTTCTCGACATTGCCTTCCTGGGATGTCACATGTGTCAATGCATTTACTATCTGAAGTAAAAGGCGATTTATGCTTTTATATTGAGAATCATTCACATCAATTACAAGTTCAGATAGACGGGCATGCATGAAAAATGATGAGCTTAGAATCATCTCTTGTTGAGTTTGAGATTTCCAATTTTCCTGATCTTTCACTGTTGAGGCAGATGCAAACTCATACCCTCTTCCTGCAATACCATCTTTGCCCTTTGATTGCTCTGAATTAGCGAATAACCTGGCTTTCTTTGCAATCCAAGGACCAGTCACCTGACCCCCCTGCCAAACTACGCTAACAACTGAGAAACAACCTTTTCTGTGTGCAACAGAAAGAAAATATCTAGCAGAAAATTTCTCATTCTGCAGGTTATAGGAGTTGATTCTTCCGGTACTGTTTCTTGTTGATGTGATCAGGTAGACATCTAGATCACAAAAATTTAACTGAACAGATTGTGCAGCTACTGAAGGTAATCTTTTCTGTGAACTTGCATGTGAAGTTCGACTTCCATCCGGAGTGCAAACCTTGCTCAAAGGTGATGATGGTGTAAAATCAAGAGCAATAAATTCTTCATAGGAAAAGAAAGAAGCATGATCTCCGCCTTTTTCAAAAGGAAAACACAGTATTATTCTTGCACTAGAAATAGATATATCACCATGCAAACATTCTGTTGTGGAGAAGGATGTCACACATGGACTTGAACGTCCTTTCACATCAGTCAGAGATGATCCACACTTATCTGAGGTTTCAGACAGAATTTCCTTCGCTTTATTATGCACTTCAAGTGATTTTACAACTTCTTTTAACAGGTCAGTGAGCATATATATTGCAGAAAAATTTACCCAGAAAATAAATGGGGGAAGGTTCAGCGAAAATGATGTCAGCCCATTCAGACAACCATCTGATGAACTTGATTGCACAATATATTTGCAATCGGTGACACCCGAAGTTCTAAACAATGTAATTTTCAATATGTGATCTTTATTTCCAAATGGAAAATCAGTTGCAACTGGCCCAATTAATGAATCTGAATCTAGATCATCATAAGAAGTAGACGAAGGGAGAGCATCAAGGACCTTAGCTTGTAGATATTGAACCAAATCACTTTGAGTTTTAGCATCAATTCCAATGTTCAAGAAATTAGCAACTTCCACAAGCTTCACCGTTCCATTAAGAGTCATACCTTGAGGGCATACCTATTAGGTCACAATGCATTTAATGTTAGAAAGAATGGGAGTACTAAAAAATCAAGTAGCTGAAAGCATACATGTAAATAGAATCTCACAAGCCAAGCATGAAGGCATGGCTATGGAGATCAGAAGGGTTTAGGAAGAAAATTTGTTAAAAAATTACTTGCAAAACAAGAACTATCCCGCTGCATTCTGCACCAAGATAATCAATCTGTAATCCGAGCGGATTATCAATTTTAGGGTTACAAAAGTGGTTCGGTTCTTCATCACAAAATGATAAAACAACAGATATTCCAGCAAAAGTCACTCTGAGAATGGTCTCCACATGCTGCGGCTCTGTTGATTAGTAAAAGAAAAAAACAAGTTAATGACCAACAAACTATCAAAAGGGAACATTATATAGCATGCATGCATTTATTACGCAAAATCATTACATACAAAAGCCTCCCATATATTTGGCTGTACTGAGACATGAAGAAAACACAATAAGAAAGAATGATGATATATAAAAAGTTACAAGCCAGAGACTGAGAAAAAAAAAACAGTGCAAAAGAAAATTTGAGATAAAAAAAAGTTTTCCCGATAACTATTATAAATGATATAAGAATTCAATTACCAGTAGGAATATGCATGGACCCAGAAGCAAGGTTGGATGCAGTAGTTATAGCACTAAAAACAGAATGTGTCCAATTCCATACTCCACTGCTCCCTAAAGCAGATTGAGAATTCCTCATTCCATCAATACATTCAAAAAACTGGTCCACACTGCAGGAATCCCCAGAACAACAGAATTATCAATAGCATCCTAACCTATTAATGAGTCAATAAATGTAGAAAAGGCCTATAAAATGCAAAATATACAGACTTGATACATAGCTCCTGTACATCATAGGTCTCCTAAGGAAATAATATTATGGGATCATTGTGAACATTAAATAACACTGTAGAACATACACAAATTGGTGAATTTATATGTAGGTGACCAAAAAGAAGGTTTAATTGATTATAAAGCAAACTGGAATTAGGTAACAATCTTAAAGTTTCACCTGTCACACACTCATGCATACAGCCAGTAATGAAATTTGAATGGTAGAGAAATCTCAAATAAATAAAGGAATCAACTGGACAGTTTCTTTTTCTCTTTGGGAAGTGGGGAATGATTAACAGTAAATGTTTAACTACAAAGCAGCATGGGAATTTCTAAAGTTCAATAAGATGGCACAAAAGTGAGAATTCTAATTATGAGATTGCCAAGTGGTGTGAATTGGTCAAATCAAAATAAAACTTTCGTTATTGCCAAAGCTTCTAGATAGAGTTCTAACTTCAATTTATTTCTACCACACTCTACTTTAACCAATGGCATTTAAAAAAGAGGGAAAAAGACCTGCCTTGCCCCAAAATCGAGTTCTTGAATATCATCTTTAATATTTATATGAGTAGAAAATGGCACCCAGTCTGATATAAGATGAGACGCAGGCAGCAAAGCTTCAGTAAGTTGTTCTGGTTGTGTCAAAGAAGAGCAACCAGCAGGCAAACAACCATGACCGGTTATAATTTCACCTGTGGCATTTGTAGCCAACACTGAAGTTGATGAATGGCATAAAAATGTAGAATTCAATTGAGCAGATCCTTTTAAGTTGTGATCCATGCAGCCTTTTCCATCCTTATCCAGATTCTTAAAAGTTTCCCATGAATGCAATAGCCATTTGATTGTGCTAGGTTGAAATCTTAACACTATGGGGTCAACATAAATATCTGCATCCACCTTGCAAATGTCCAAAGAACCATTTTTCCAAGGAATAGTTAATTTTACATTTCCACCAAATCCACCTTGCTTTCCTGTCATGAGTGAACATGTGGCTTTATTTGATTCCAAAACAGGTTCACCACATCCTTCTCCTGATACACGAGGAAAGGATAATGGGTCATCTTCATTATCTATTTTGAGGAGCTCAAGTACTGCTCCATGAAACTTTACAAAGTTTGTTAACTGGCTTATTCCAAGAACATCAGCATTCGAATCAGCATCTTCAGACAGACTCGTCCCACATTCTATTTCGGAAATTCGAAGAACTAAGGCACTATGACATTCTGCTGTCTTCTGTCCGTTGACTAAAGATGGATCAAATGCAACAATAATGTTTGTTATTTTCACATGGAAGCTTGTGAGCAACCACTTTACCATCTTTGCAATAGTTTTAACACCTTCATGAACATCAATCGAAGTTGACTTCAATGCATCATCTGCTATTTCACGCTCAGTTCTAGTTGAGCTATATTTGAGGTGGCTACTATCAATATCGTCTGAGCTTTCATCACCACTAGTTGAGATTATATCTGTGCAGGGAGAAACTACTAGTTCAAGCTCATTCACTTCAACCTCACAACCTTGACCACTCCAAGGCATTTTAACCAACAGGTAGCCAATTGATCCTTCTTTGACTGTTAAGGACGCTGCCTTTCCAAACTGGAAAGCATGAGTAGAAGAAAGGAATAAGATAATTAAAAAATTTACTTTTTCATGATTTCCAACTGAGTAACAAATAAGTTTTTTTATGTGCTTCACTGGGTATCCTAACAACTTTGGGATGGGAGTGATCCCTGTGGAAATAGTTAGGCTGTCCTCACAAGAGCCACCTTCAGAATTCAAACCTTTGAACCTCTGTTGGACCCTGGCAGCGGTGTTCACTTACTACTATGCCTAACTCCTTGTGGAGTGTGGACCAACCAAAAAATTATTAGTTCTGTTCAACAATAAAAATTAATACCCTACATTAAGAATTCACATTGCTCCTACGACAAACACCATTTAATGCATTTGGCCTATACGAGAAGTGATGTGTATGAAGCACACTAGAATACTGTATGCCTTTAGTTCATGTATTTACATCCCCTATTAAAATTAGGCCCCATTTGTTTAATCTTTTAAAAAAGCGGTTCTAAAATATTCTAAATAAGTGATTTTGATTGTAAAGCTTGTATGCAAATAAAAAGCTGCTTTGTGTCCAGCTACAATTACAAAAAGTGATGTTTGGATTCTTCCTCCTCTTTTGCAAAAGCTGTTTTTAGAAGCTAAAACATATAGCTTCTCGTAAAAGCTGAATCATTCATTGCTTGGGCAACACACGTGAAAGAAACTTCAATCTCAAAGTAAAGCAGTCAATAATATCAACAATGACATATTCTTCACCTCAAAACTTCACAGTAAAAAACAAAATTGAAATTAATATAAAATTCAGAAAAAAGAACAGCACCTTGGCGTTGATGAAATCAACGTTGAGAGCAAGATCAGAGAGCTGAAAGGTGCCTTGAGAGAGTTGAACATCAAGCTGATCAAGGTCAATATCACCGAGAATGAATTGCCCTAATTTCTTCTTAAGGAAGAATTTGCAAACCCTCTTCAACGCCCACCGTGAGAACAAAGCCTCCGCCGATTTCGCAATGTTCCAAGGAAACATCGTTGAATTCGTAGAGTAATTGGAGAAATTAGGGTTTAAGGTGAAAATTGAAAGAAAAGAAGGTTGAAATATGAATATGAATTGCGACGGTTAAGAATGGTGGCGGCGAAAAAGAATGAAACTCCATACGCAAACACGAACAATAATAGAAATAAATATATGTAAATAAATAAAAGATGAATGAATGAATGAATAAATAAGAACGAAAGGGAAAGGGGTTTTAAAATTTGAAGGAGACTCTAACTTTCTTAACTTTTTTGCGTCTTTTTCCTTTTTGCGATTCCGTATTCGCGTCACCTTCTTCCTAAGCTAATTCCTTTTTTATCCTTTCATCTTATTAATATCCTCTCATTTTAAATTTATTTTATATCTTAACCATCAATTTTTAGAGTAATTCAATTGCATTGTTAGAATTGATAGCTAAGATGTGAAGAAGGATAAAAACTTACTTTTGGAATAAATAAATATCCCGTTGTCGTAGATAAAAGGTTTAAATGCAATTTTTCATTTGGTAAGTTTATTTTCTTATCTTATAATTCCGTTTTATCGTAAATCTCAACTTTTTGACGATTTTAATGATTGATTCATTGTAATCCACGATATTATCGTGGCCAACAAGATAGGTGTCATTCATTAAATGAAATTTTAATTATTATACTAAAGTATAATAAAAAGTAAATAATATTATTATTAAAGTGTATTAATATTAAATATATTTTATAAAATATATAGGAAATTCGTTTTTAAAATTATAACATTATTTTAGGTTTTCATATTTTTATGATATATTTAATATTATTAAATTTTCATTGTTTTATAGTTCTTTAGATTTCATTATTCTAGTTTTAATATATTATAATATTACTTCATATTTTTAAATAAAATTTTTAGGCTGAAAAATAGGAATGACAGTTGAAACTTAAGGAACTCAATATGGTAAAATTAAAATTTGAGGACTAAATACACCAAAATATAAACTACGAATATTAAAGATGAATTAAGCCAACATAAAAATTGATAAATAGTTTTGGGTCATAGCTTACTTTTTATTATGGTGAAATAGTTGTTACTTTAATTTATTCTTAATGTGGTTTTTTTAATTTTTAAATAAACTTAAATTGATTTTTGGTTTTTTCCTCAACGATACATTTTTTTTATCATTCACCTAATTTCAAAGATCATTTTGAGTTATTTGATCATTTATTTTTCCTAAAAGTTCCTCTATATATAATAACATAGTGAAAACTCGAAAAAGTACCTCATATAAATTATATTTTAATAATTTTTCATTGTTGTAATGAAACTTTCCTCCTTGTCCCTTGAATTGTGGTAGTCTCTCTCAAGATATGAGAGATGTGAGGAAAATATAATTTTATAATTTTTAATTTATTTAATTTGAAAATAATAAAATTTTAGACTTTTAAATTGTTTTGCTACATATCAAATTTTGAGCTAATTCTCTAGAAAGTGATAGGGATTAACTGTCCCAAAATGGTGTCCTCATCCATGCCTTGACTAGTCATAAAAAGAGAAATAAAAAAAGAAGAAAAGAAGAAATGCAAGTAATATGGATTTTTAAAATGAGATGACGATATTTAATGAAGTGAGACATAGATGGGACACCATTTTGGAACAGTTGATCCGCATCCCTCAAAAGGGTCCATCATGAACTCGCTACCATAGCCAAAAGACCATTTTAAAAAATGAACAAAATAAAATAGAGAAAGATAAATGATGATAATACAACTTTAAAATAAGATAAAGAAGTGAAAATGTATTTAAACATTTTAAATATTACACCAATTGAATCTAAAATGTATTACATTTTGTTAAGGATTCCAATAAACAAATGTTTTGGCAACATTGTGGTGGACATGTCAAAACTAAAACATATACTTTATGAAGCACCAAAGGAATGAAATTCAGTACCTCACAATTGCTATTCATCATGCCATTGTTGATATGGAAGCTTTATGCATTGGTCATGCTCTTTGATAGTCATTTATCTGGTTATTATTATTAAATTCTTAAAAAAGTAATATAAATAAATTATGGATATTAATTGTATAAAAAAATTCAAAACATATCCATAAAACAACAAGATTATTACTATTTTGACACTATTAGATAATATAAGCTTCTATCTTTTGAGGTAGCCTATAGCTTTTCGAATCAATAAAAAAGAGTCAAAAAACTGTTAAAGTTGTTTGGTAAATAAAAATTGAATGTAACTTGTAATTTTTTTTTAAAAATTCATAACATTTGAAAGCTACTTTTTAGAAAGTCACTTCAAGTAACATTTAGAAAGTCAAAGTAACTTTCAATAATTTGCTTACCAATTTTTCCCTTCAATATTTAAAAATATACATTAGATTTAAAACTACATTAGATGCCCTTCAATATTTACGGGTGAATTGTGATGTATGCATTATTCTTGCATTTGATTGTTAGATGAATATATAAAATATTTTCATATCATATATTTTAATGATATATAGTGTCAATAATGAAAAAATATTATAAACTTATGTAACTTAGATGCATGTTTTGAAGAAAAAAATATTTAAAACAAAAAATAGTAATAAAAACAAACAAATAACTAAAATATAAAAATAAATATTATTTTATATTATATGTATATTTAATTAAGAAATAACTAAATAAATAATAAATAAATCGTGCATGCCCATTTTAGTCATTTTTTAAATTTCAGTTAGTTACAAATGTAATTTTATCGAACATCTCTAGTTTAATAAGTTACATGTACAACTACGAACTTCCAACTACCTATGTAGCTACAAGCCTACAAGTTCACAACTGCAAGCTGATTTCCATAAACATGTATGGAATATATTGAATATAATTCCATTTTCATTTCATATTGTTCTTAATATTTTACATAATATCCCTCTCCTTTTGTACACACAAACAACTCATAGTTTGTATATGGAAAATGTTAAAGAGTGCTCTTCTGGTACTTGTTAAATGATTCAAAGTAAAAATATTCATGGTAAGTGGTGCATTGAGGTATGAGGAATTCTAAAACTCAATGCACTTTAGATTAATCTTTAATATGATCCTTTATACATATATGCTTTATATTGAGTATCATATAGAAGATGTGAGTATAATTACATTAATCTTATTTTAATAGAGATAAACGTAATTTTTTAATTACCCAAATGACCAAATGTAGATATGGACTTCAATTTTTTTAATATAATTACATTAATCTTATTGGTAGTTGTTTAGAAACTCCTCAATGACCAAATGTAGATATGGACTTCAAAATTGTTGGAGATATAACAAACTCTTAATTTTAAAAAATTCAAGTATTAATTACCCAATACTTATATATGTTATATAAGGTTTTCTACACCACTTCAAATTTAAATAAACTTTTCATTTTATCCTTAACTTATATATGTTATATAAATTTTAAAGCACCCCCTTATTTTAAAGATAAAAATACTCTTTTACAAACTACCAATAGTAAATTACTCCACATCTTAGTCATCAATTTTAGGGAAATCTAATTATTTAAATTAGTGAGTAGATCTAAACCATTAGATTTCCTTAGAATTGATGGTTAAGATAAAGAGTAAGTTTAAAGAAAATGGATCCCTCATCTTCTAACAATACTTGGTCAACATCCACCATATGGACTTTTTATTTATTTATTTTATTTTTCTGATTTATTTTTCAAATGCATGTATATAAATATGAAGGAAAAAATTAAATGGGATATAAAAATAAAAATTAAACATGAGATAAAAATAATGATAAAATATTAACTACCCTGATTAAAATGTGATAATCAAACAAGTATTGTCTCGTTCACGTATATGGTTGTAAGAAGTTCTGGCCATTTAAGAAAATCAAATCAAAAAATTGGTCCATTTTGGTTAATGTAAAAACTGAAGGGCACAACCTAACCTACCATTGTTATTATTTATCTGGTAATAACTTATTGGATAATTGATGTTAGTTGGTGTTTCAATTTATCCTGAATATTTTGTTTTGTAAAATCTATTGAAAATGAGTCGAATGAAATCAAATTTAAGATTAGTTTAGCTCAAAATTTGATTCGATTTGAGTTTATAAAATGTCACCTCAAATTGATTTAGTTTGTGAGAAGTTCTTAGGCCATTCGATTTAACTCATTAACTCGATTTGGTCACTTGTGAGTTATGAGTTCAAATGTTGATTGTTTATTTAATATCTATACTTTTAAATTATCCACATATATATAGAGGATGAATCTATTAATTTCAAGAATAAGTTTTTTAAACTTACTTCACATCTTAGCCATCAATTTTAGGGAAATCCAATGATTTAGATCTACTAACTAATTCAAACCATTGAATTTCTCTAGAATTGATGGCTAAGATGTAGAATAAGTTTTATAGTAAGTGGATTCCCTTCCATATATATATATACATGTGTATTCGTGTGTGATCGAGTGCGCTCATTAACATAATGAGTTGAATTGTATTAAGTTTTACTTTTTATTTAATAAACTCAATTTTTAAATCAACTTCAATTCATTTAGTTTACAAATAAAATATCGAGTCAAGTTTTGAACAGATTCAATTTATTGTTAGTCCTACTATCACGTTGTGATTTACTTAACTTTGAAAACATGTTATGATAGTTTTTTTAACTTGTATACTTAGTTTATACTTTTGTTTTGCTTTTTATTCGTAAAATGTCAAAAATTCTATAAAAAAATTACTACATTTTCTATATTTTTATTTTTTATTTAGATTAAGTAAATTAATGCACCAATAAAAGTACTCAGGTACTTAAAATACATGTACTCTGGCGGGAATTTGAATTTATTATATGATCCATCATGATAATATTAAATAGGAATATAGGTTGATATGGAAGGGTGTTGATAATATATTAATAGTTTTAAGATAAAGAATCTCATATTGAGTTGAAGGGAAGGAATAAAAGAAAAACAGTTAATTGTGTTATAGGTAGATATGGAAGGGTGTCTCCTATCTTATCTCATCCAATTATATGTATGTGATATGTTTATTTAGTTTATTATTTTTTTAAAATAAAATTAAAAACGAAACATTATTTTTAATTTGTTAGTAAACATGGATTAGTATGGATGAGAGAGACATGACGCTGAAGAGACAGAAGATCCGTGATGGAGTGTCTTCACTCATTCATAGGCATGACGTGTGTCAGTGTCACTTAACAAAAACAAACATTAAAATCAATCTCATCATATATGGTATTTCTTCTCGAAGATATAAGAAAATGGGAAAAACGTATACAATTTCATATATAGTATTTAGTGAATGACAGATAATATATTAAATGCATATAAATCTTTATACGAATAACGTACATTTATTGCGCTTTAAGAAAATTAATGTTTGTTTATTAATGATATAACATTATTTATTGTATAAATCTTTATACAGATATATGTACTCTAAATTATCGATCATTTACTTGATGATAGATAATATAATGATATATAAAAATTTGGTTTATTTTCCATCTATGTATAAATATATATATATAGTCTATCGAATCTCTTACAAAGTAATTATTTTCAGCACTGTACAAGAACTGAAGGAAAAAAAAGAACGAATATGGAGATCAAACCTGGTATGTCAGCACTCGTCACTGGTGCTGCCTCTGGAATCGGTAACTAAACTTCTTTATTTCTTTCCATTAACGTGTGATTCATATTCATCATGATGCTATTCTGTTTGACTTCTCAGTAATAATATATTAATACTGTTTTTCGTATTGGATTAAAGTAACTATAGAGGTTTGATGCAATTATGTTTATATCTCGATTTGTTGGCTAAGTTGTTTAATCATAATTGATATGTATTTTTTTACGTATACTATTGATTTATGTGTGTAGTCTGATTTTTTGTTTGTGTTTTATGCAGGCAAGGGTCTTGTTCTAGCTCTTGCAGAGAAGGGTGTATTTATCACACTTGTTGATTTCTCTGAAGAAAAGGGAAGAGAAGTTGCAGCTCTTGTTCAGAAAATTAACACCAAGTTTCATCCCAACTTAGATTTTCCATCTGCTTTGTTTTTGAAATGTGATGTCACTAACTCAAGTAAGTTGGAGTTTCCTGCTTATTGAAACTTTAGGTAGCTGTTTTGTGGATGTGTTAGAACATGACGAAATATGGAAAAAAAAAATATAAGTTCCATTGTATACATGTTTTAAATTGCGGCCGTTGCAATGTGGATTGAGCCGTGACAACATGAAATTTTTTGTGATTAAAAGAAGTTTTTGAGTTTGATGCTATCTAACGTGGTTGCGTTGCATCCTGATGCGGCCAAGACATTACGATTTTGTGTCACACCACAATTGTGGGGTGTTGCGGTTACGAAGGTCTCCGCAACCATGTTATTGTGCCGCATAAGGTGATGTAGTCCGTAGTTTGACAAAGTGCACAGAATACTGCACGAGACATTTTGGTTCAATTAACAAAGGTGGAACTAAAGAGAACAAAGGTTCTATCCCCGCGTCAAATGTTACCCAGTGACCAGTGTTGTCATTCTGTTTAGTGAAGCAACTTCACTTAACAGAAAAGGAAGCAATTAATAAAGTTTATTAACCCTGGGCATGTATTTGTTTCTTATGTTCTAATTATCATGAAGTAAATTAATATAAACATATGAAATATGAATGTCATAAATCACTAAAGGAACATGTTATTTTGATTGTCCTTACTCTACGCCGATGTATTAACTCAAAAACATCAACAGGAGACCTAGCTGCTGCGTTTGAAAAGCATTATTTGACATATGGAGGACTAGACATTTGTATTAACAGTGCTGGGATTTCTAATCCTATAGCATTCAATAAGGATCAAACAGATGGCACTCGTTCATGGAAGCACACTGTTAATGTGAATTTCACCGCTGTTATTGAATGCACTCGTCTCGCGGTATGTTTAAAATGTGACCTGGTTTTCCTAATATCTCACAAGTAAATCTTTTACTTGATGCTCCAACAGAAATTCCATTCACATTATAATTCACATATGTTAGTTCGCCATTTGTTGCTTAAATGATAAAAAAGGATTAAAACCATTGATTATTACTGACTTTGATTATCTACATTCTAATAGATTAAAACCATGGAAGCTGCCAAAAGGCCTGGTGCAATTATCAATTTGGGTTCTGCTTCTGGTCTTTATCCAATGTATTTCGATCCTATCTATTCGGGCTCTAAAGGTTTGTCAACTACCAGCTTTGGTTATGATATACTCCTAAAAAGCTTTCTGTGGAATTTAGAAAAATAAATATGCCATATGAAGGAGCTTAAAGAACTATTGAACTTAAAAAGTGAAGCTTTTAATTATGATCATTAATGTGGAGGAATATTGTACTTGAAGCGTGAATGAAGCAACGGCCACAATGTTATCTTCTGCTTAAATCTATGGTTACTATTCATACAGAATTTGGTTGCATGCAAAACAATGTGTTTGTGTAATAAAATAATAATGTTAAACACACGTTTTGATATATGCTTGCTATTGTGAGTTTATAAAATTCCTTGTATTTATGGAATTGTTCCAATGATCAAAATCATGAAGGTCCTCCGAGTTACACCTCTGTCCTCATCTCTCTCTCTAGTAAACATTCTTATTCACAAATACAAAAAGAATAAAGAGATACAAATATTGGCATGTCCTTGTATCTATTTGATTGTCTTACCTTGTGCTTAGAAAAACATGGAATCAAAATTATGCTCCTTTAACTGAGAAGTTGTTCACAAGGAAAATTTAATCTAAAACAAGTATGTTTTAGTATTTCGGTGACGGTCAATTAATTGGTTTTATATCTCTGTTACTAGAATTTGCATAAGTTAACTTAATATTGCTTCCTAAAAGACTGGGTTATGCTTCTGCAGGTGGTGTTGTTATGTTTACTAGAGCTCTCCGTCCATACAAACGTCAAGGAATTCGAATCAATGTGCTTTGCCCTGAAGTAAGAGTTGTAATCGAAGAATTGATGCTCTTGACTATTAATCTTCAATCTGTGGAACATTAAATATCTTGTTGAAATTGACTGGAATTAATTTTTATTTTTTCCGCTGCTGTAAAGTTGACTAGTATTTTATGTGGTCTGTAATTTGTTGACATGATTCAATTTTTAAAACAGATTCCTTATAATGCTTTAATACAATTTACTAGAAATTCACCGAAAATTGCATGCAGTTTATTGAAACTGAGATGGGCCTGAAGGTGGATCCCAAATTTGTCAGTTGGATGGGGGGCTTTGTACCTATGGAATTGTTGGTAAAAGGTATGTCTTTATAACTGAGATGGGAGTGTATACTTATACTGTGGGTTGCCAAATGAAAATGCTTTGTATATGTTTCTTTTATATGGTGAATATCGAAAAAGCTCCAGAGGGTTGATTGATTTGTTTTCTGATATTCCAGTTTGCATGCACATTGCTCAAGTGCATAGTTTTTTTGTTGGTCAATATTTTTAATGTACACATCAATTTTGATATGAAAGTGTTTTAACCTTTCAAGGTGCTTTTGAGCTCATCACGGATGAGAGTAAAGCTGGTCATTGCCTATGGATAACAAATCGTCGAGGTCTGGAGTACTGGCCCACCCCATCAGAGGAAGCGAAGTACTTGACAAGTCCCGTCTCACGTTTGAGGCAAAGATCCGAATCCAAAGCTCCATCAGTTAAACTCCCTGACAGTTTTGAGAAAATGTGTGTATTTGAACTATATTTCCCTTGTAATAACAAATATATGCCTTTGGAGATGTTTATTTTCTATTTCCATACAGTTTTATTGAAGAGAGAGCGCAATGCAATTATATCTTCAAATTGACTGATCTATTGACTATTTATGGTGATATTTTTGTTTATTGAAAGACAGGTTATTTAATGGTTTTAATTAGCTTCTAATTCTCTGCAGAATTGTGCAGATCTTGTCTCACAACTTTCGGAATGCTACCACCATAGTAAGAACACCACTGGGATTACCTATAAAACCAAAGCACGTTCTTGTGAAGATAATTTATGCTGGTGTAAATGCTAGTGATGTAAGTTGCTACATCTTTCTCAGAGGACTCTTGCATGCATATTTTTTTGTTTATTTAATTTTTTTTTAAGTATTCCCATGGACATGTCCAACCCCTAACTTCCTGAAATAGCTTCATTTTCTGGTCTTAAGACTAATTTGGCAAAAAGTAGTCTAGCAGGGTTGAACGTGGAAAGTCAAATTTTGGTCGCTTTTGCTATGTTGGCGGCTGCCAATCTTTTCCGAGGCCTCTCACTAATCTTGGTGTCACTCGGGGAGATAATTATTGGGCCTTGTCTTTTTGGGATTAGTGGTGTTTAAGTTTTCCAAGTGTTTAAAAGTTCTATGGTGTCACACAGGGAGAATGTCGCTTTTGAAGCTTAGTGGCTTTAGCATTTTCCTCTTTAGTTTTCCTCTTGCTTTTGGCGGCTGCTGTAAAGTTTATTCAAATTGATTTTAGAAAAATACAAAGCATCTTGATATTGAGTAATATTATTCCTTTAAAATACACAGATTTCCCCACCCTCGGTCTCCGAGTCTTTCGCTTGCTATATGTCCTTTATTTATCTAGAACTGTATCTTCATTTAGAATTCTAACAAGAATCAATAATGATAGGTAAATTTTAGTTCAGGCCGCTATTTCGGTGGCAACAACAGTGATACTGCTTCTCGTCTTCCATTTGATGCAGGATTTGAGGTATATTAATATTTATCCCCAGGTGTAGATTTCTTGATATGAGATCTACCACTTGATGCAATATCCCTATTATTGCATTTGTATTAAATTTTTATGCTATGTATTAGGCTGTAGGGATAATTGCTGCAGTTGGGGATTTTGTCACAGACTTGAAAGTTGGTATGCCTTGTGCATTCATGACTTTTGGAGGTTATGCTGAATTCATAACGGTGAGCAGTGCTTAACATATTGTCAGGGATTCTTCTTTCATATTAATGGCATAATCACTGCATTTTCACCCATCACTTATTCTCGAAACATCAATTGTTATTATTAAGTTCATCTGATGAATTTTGATGTTGTCTTGTTACTTGGGTTAGATTCCTTCAAAACATGCCCTTCCAGTGGCTAGACCAGATGCAGAAGTTGTTGCCATGCTTACATCAGGATTAACAGCCTCAATTGCTCTAGAAAAGGTTGACTAATATTAGATCCTCTTCTTTCTTAAGCAGTATCTTAGTTTATTATTATTCGAAACTCTTCTCGTCTCATGTATCGATGTAAGTCAAGTTTCTCAATGATTTAATACCTATTGAGAAGATTATATTTAGTTCGGTTCATCTTCGGCTGGAGTGGCTTTTCCTAATAACAGTTTCTTTTATACACTGCATAGGCAGGAACAGCACAGTTGGAATCTGGAAAAGTGGTCCTTGTTACTGCTGCTGCAGGGGGAACTGGGCAATTTGCTGTTCAGGTACTTCATAAATTCCATTTTGACACTATTGCCACTTTCTCAACCATATGCATATGTCTATATCTTTCTTGGAATTATTTGCTTAAACCAATTACTTGCTTCTTGATATTCTGTAGTGGTAGGCAGAGATTAAGCAAACTAACATAATGTTCTAAACAAGATTCAGAAGATTACTGTATCTTTTATTTTATCTTATTTTCTTTAGCACTTTTCACATTGGTACACTTTTATTATAAATACTCTTTTATTCTCTCATTTTGCAAAGCATTACTTGTTCTTGAGATAAAACAAAGAACTCTTACATGGTCCATTGATTCCCTGAGACCAAAGATAACTGACCATTATTTTAGGACAGAGATAGCTATTTGTTCTTGTTGTAATGATTTAATGAGATATTATGTGTTTCGGCCATTTCTTTGTAGGTTCATGGAATCTAAATATGAAGTTCTATTCTATATCTATTAAATAAATGAAGGCATAAAAGTAGTGGAGATATAATATCCCTTAAAACAGTTTATGACTTTGCTAACTGTTGTAGCAAAGCATTACTTTGAAAAATAGAAACAGATGGAAAAGAGATTATAATGAAAATAGTTAAGTTTGTTCAAATCTCTTAATAGGTAGCTAAGTTGGACGGCGTTTGCATCTAGATTTCTTAATTCAACATTTGCTTAATTTTTCTCCAAAGATGTTCCATGCTTGACCTAGTAATTTGAACTATTTATGCAGCTTGCAAAATTAGCAGGAAATACAGTGGTTGCAACTTGTGGAGGTGGGGCAAAGGCCAAGCTTCTGAAAGAATTGGGAGCTGACAGAGTCATAGACTATCATAATGAAGATATAAAAACAGTATTATTTTTTCATCCTCTGATTCATTTTAGGATTCTGTTCATATTTACTGCCTTTATTGTTGTGATTTTTGATAAAAAGGATAAGTGTGTTGTCTTACTTACAGAAAACAAACCTAATACATTATAACCGATAATACTGAGACAATCACTTATGTTCCTTATTGTAGTCCTTTTTTAATACAAGTGCGTGTCATGTAGAAAAGACACCAACGTAGTCCTATGTGCATGATCATTATATATAGCAGCAACAACCCCTTGAGCCTAAAGAACAAAAAATTGAAAGAAAATATATGAATACCAGAGAAAAAATATTCAACTTTTATTTCTGAACGAAACACAAGTAGAAATACATCTTGAAACTGTGCAGGAATTAATCAATGACACGTCTTTGTTGTGTCTTGTGTAGTTTTCATCATGGAATGACTATCCACTCTAACCAAATATGCTCTGTTGAACAGGCAAAGCTTTTGGTATCACTGTAATATAATGTGACAAAAGCTGTGAAACTCATTGAACATAACTGAACTGGTCCGAGTATAATATAATTTGCATAATGATGTATAAAGATGTTTAAATGGTCTTGGGTAGACCATTTAAATATCATAATTTGTATCTCAGTATATAACCAATGTTCCAATCAGGGTTAAAATTTAAGTTAAAAAGAGCTTTTATGGGTTTATTTTGTGGGAAAAAATGCATGCTTTCAACCAGCTAAATGGAGTGATTTTTAACATGTTGGAACAAGTTATGCAAACTGTTTCCTATTAACATGTTAAATTTGTGACTTAACATTGCAGGTTCTAAGGAAAGAGTTCCCGAAAGGTATTGACGTTATCTATGAGTCTGTTGGTGGTGACATGTTAAAGTTGTGCTTGAATGCTTTAGCAGTCCAAGGAAGACTCATTGTTATCGGCATGATTTCTCAGGTTTTTCTCTAATTTTTATTTTCTTTCTCATGCCAATAATGCACTACACAGTAGTAGAACTTGTTAGACTTTCACTGCATCTTCAAAACAAACACTGCTACTAAACTACTCTTTTCTTGAAGAGCAAGTATTGACTCATTTAGTGATTTTAAATTCAAAATTATGCCCTGGATTCTATCCTCATTTAAGTATTGGAAAATGGATTTAGTAGTGACAGGGAGTCAGGATCCTCTCCATTAAATACATCAAAAATCAAGAGAAAATGTAATCTTCAATGACATATGCATCTTTTTGATTGCAATAATATTACAATTTTGCTATTAAAAAACAAATGAAAATCTGCACTTGTCTCTCCATTAATGGATAGAATCCTAATTCGGTGACAGGTGAGTAAATTGTGGGATAAATGAGATTGTAAGTGCCCCTAAACATTATCTTGTAATCTTGATTTTACATTAGACTTTATTCTTCTCATATGTCAATGTAGGCATATTAGGTAGAACAACATTAAATTGTGTAATTCAGTTGTGAAGTTTCTCCTTAGTTAATACTCCCTTCATCCATTTTTATCTGTCCATTTGGAAATATTATTTGTTCAATTTTATTCTTCCATTTAGAAAACAAATGAGTCATTAAATTTTATTTCTTTACCCTTGGTATGTTGGTATTAATAAGTGATAGAGAATATTTGTGGAGCGATAATAATATTTTAAGCATTTAAATAAATGATAATTTTTTGGAGTGAAATTAATCTTGCTTACAATCAATAATTTTTAGTGACTTCGTTAATTAACATACAGATTATAAAGTATGCAGAAGTAGTATATACTATATAGGAAATCTTAAACTCTGCCCATTTATAGGTGAAGTTTATGAAAAGAGAGACTGAAGCTATTACCCATTGTTAGTTTGGGACACGGATCCCAGTGTCCCGCACCAATCAAAATGAAGAAAAAATAAAAATTTTTAATTGACATGACATATTTTGATTGATCCGGGACAAACATGAGGATAGCAGATCCTTGTCCGTTAGTGATAGAAACAGAAACTGTAGTGGATACAGGACTTGCTTGTAAAGTTCCCATAGGCCATAACTCCCTTAGTTAAATGTTAATTGATGCTCTCTTTATTGTTTCCTCTCCCAGTAGCTATAAATGCTCCCACCATCTGTAAATGTTCCTTGTTGGCTCTCTTTACTCCCTTCACTCCCCTCTTACCCCTTCAATTTTACACATTAATTGTGGGTCTATCATATTTTTTCAAGAGCAGTAGTTTACTGGGTTATAAACTGCAGTAAGCTGTTTATGTCCTCTTAAGAAATGTGTTGTTTTGTTACATTTTACTTATCTGAGTGAACAATATTGATTTCAAATTCTTCTATCCAAAAAATGTAATGACTTCGTATTCATTGTTTTCTTTTATATCAGTATCAAGGAGATAGTGGTTGGACGCCATCGAACTACCCCGGATTATTGGAGAAGCTCTTGGCGAAGAGTCAAACTGTGGTATGTAGCATTATGATGGTTTTGTGCACTTGTAGGCTATTGTTATTACTGTGTTTCTGATTCCTTATTTTAATGTCACATTATTATTATAACTTAAAAAACTAAGAATATACATATCATTCAAGACTCATTTTTAGTGTGAAAATTGAACTTCCAAACCTCAGTTCTTCCATCACTTCAGCTCATGCAGTGATGAAATATAAGAAGGAAATATACCTTTTTCTTTGAATTCTTGGGTTAGTTATTACTGCTGCATTTCTTAATTAACAAAATCTTCCTAAGACAACATTTTTCATCCTAGAACTGGGCATAGGGTTTTGAAATGTTGAGACATATAATTTATAATTTTGTAATTAGGAAAATCTAATATTTTTAAGCATGCAACTAAATGTAAATACAACATTTCTCATATAACTTCCTTATCTTATGGTTGTACATAACTCCAAATTTTCAGGCTGGCTTTTTCTTGGTGCAATATGGTCACTTGTGGCAAGAACATCTTGACAAACTATTTAATCTTTACTCTAGTGGGAAGCTAAAGGTAATGTATATATGTTCGATATCTATCGATCAACAAAATCATTCTTCCGTTCATCTATGTCTGCTAATTGTCAATTCTTCGATGTTGCCATGCTTTTAAAGTTTGTGTTCCCTTACTTTTCTGGTTTGTTTATACAGGTTGCTGTCGATCCGAAGAAATTTGTTGGCCTGCGTTCTGTTGCAGATGCTGTTGAGTATCTGCATTCAGGAAAAAGTGTTGGGAAGGTATTTTACTTTCTTATGAAATACAATGCAATTTTAATTCTGTAACTAACCATTCTGAAACAATTTCTCAAGGTTCTTGTCTGTGTATTTTACTTGAAATACAGTACAATTTTTTAGTTTTGTAACTAACAATTCTGATACAATTTCTCTAGGTTGTTGTCTCTGTGGACCCTGCTTTCCATCCTCAAGTGGCCAAATTGTGAGTCAAAATATGTGAAATGAGCTTACACAAATGACATTCAATCAAATTCAAATGCAGAAAGGAGAACTTAAGCATGCATGGAGCTATTCACCAAAGATTCAAATGCTGAATTATTCTCATTTTTTGGGTGCTAATTATGCCATTGTGAGTGTTAGAAATAAGTCAAAAAAACGGAATAAGGTTATGATGTTTATTGCTTACAGTATAAAGCATCTATAATATCCATGAAGTGATGAACAATTATCTGTTTTGAACCATACTGAAAATTCAACAGTCTTATCCTTTATTTGCCTTGAAACTTGAAAAGTAGAGACAATTGGTCTAGTGATTCTAATTTGGCATTCTTCATGATAAAGCCTTGCCTCTTGTATTCAGAAGTATGGTCCACCACCTCATTCAAGATAAGAACCCCATCAAATATTTGCTGTCTATAAATACGATAACGTAACATATATTCATACATGATTGACATGCTCATGTATTTACATATGATAACATGATTTTAGTGCATCAAACTGAATTTATCATTCATATCTTATGCAAGTCTTCAAAAATCATGAGAAATATGTTCAATCATGTATGAATATATGCAAGTCATGACTTTGTGAGACTTTCATTGTAGGTTCACTTAATTTACACTCTACCCAATCAATCATCGTAAGACTCTAGAAATATAAAAACTTAGCCTAAGTCTACTTAATTGATCTTGAGTCTTGACATTGTTGTTTGTTGAGTTGCACGTGTCTTCAAGCTTGCCTATCAACCTTGTTTTAACCTTGTCTTATGTTTGTCTTCTTATTGTCTTCATCAAAATAATATAATGATGCATGTTTTATTATCGATCTCCCTAATGTGATGATGCATGTTTGCATTCCAATATTATACAAGTGATTTACTTTTCCACCAACAATCATTTTAGTGGTTTCTCTTTCCGCCAACTATCATTCCAGTGGTTCACTTTCTCTAATGATGAATTTCATCATTGACTCAGTTCATAGTGGTTATACCAAAAGACTCTACAATTACAACACATTTATGGAACCGTATAATTAGTTTAATTATTTTCTTTTGGAGAAGAAATTCGTTGTAACACGCTTAAAACTTACTATGCTCTAGCTTGAGAGTGTGTTAGATATATTTGGATTAATAGAACACATTTATCATGATTTTGTGGAACCATGTAATTAGCTAGTGGAACCATATAATTAGTTTAATTATTTCCATTTTGAAAGAAATTCTTTCTAACACACCTAAAACTTACTAAGTTTTAGCTTCAGAATGCATGTTATATATATTTGGATTGATAGAACGTGATCTTCTTTAAAATTAAGTTGCTTTCATTTTATTTGATTTTTTATCTATAATTTATATTTATATAGTTAATTATTATTTAGGTTTATCATCATATCATTTATAATAATTACTACTTATATAATAAATTGTTTGAATTAATTCTTATTTAAATTTAATCAATTTTTATAATCATAAACTTCAACACTACACATAAAGGACATGATTCTCATCAACTTTTACCTTTTTATATGATAGAGGAAAATGAGAGGAAACGAGATCATTAAGCCTTGTTTCACTACACATCACAAAAATATATCTTATATATACAAATAAAACCAAGCTACCAATTCATGAATATTATTACCCATTCCTTACACAATTTTCCACCATGGATCAAAATTCAATTTCTACGATGTTCTTTACGGGAGAGATGATTTCTTTTTACCCTTCTGTTTTGAGCGGGAAAAACATTATTTCATTATATATAAAAGGATATAAATGTTTTCTTATGTTTTTTCTTTTGTTTTTTCCTGTTGTCTCTTCGCATAGATTTCCTACTTTTTCTAGAGACAATGATGTAGCTTTTGATCTCTCCCCTATCATAAGGGTATACAAAAATGGTCGTGTAGAAAGGCTAGAAGGTGAAGAGGTTGTTCCTCCAACACTTGTTCCAACAAACATTGTTGAGTCCAAAGATGTCATTATATCAAATAAAGAAGGCATATCTGTGAGGCTTTTCATCCCTAAAACCATTGTTTATGATTGTTCAATCCAAAAGCAAAAGCTTCCCCTTTTTGTTTACTTCCATGGTGGTGCTTTTATCATATACACACCTTTTTCACCAAACTACCATAACTATGTTAACAGTGTTGTTTCAAAGGCTAATGCTATTGGTGTGTCTGTTCATTATAGAAGGGCCCCAGAGCACCCAATTCCAATTGCTAATGAAGATTCATGGCTTGCTTTGAAATGGGTTGCTTCTCATGTTGGTGGAAATGGCCCTGATGAGTGGCTGAATCAACATGCAGATTTTGAAAATGTGTTTTTTGCTGGGGATAGTGCTGGTGCAAATCTAGCACATCATATGGGTATTCGGGTCGGGTTAGAAGGGTTACCTGGTGTGAAGCTTCAAGGGATTGTGTTGGCTAATCCTTATTTTTGGGGAGTGGATCGAATTGGGTCAGAATCAAGTCATGAATTTGCACCCAAAGTGGATATGTTATGGCGTTTTGCAAGCCCAAAAACAAGTGGTTCTGATGACCCGCTTATTAACCCGGATAAGGATCCAAATCTGGTTAAGTTAGGTTGTAAGAGGGTGCTTTTGTTCGTTGCTGAGAAGGATATTTTGAAGGATAGGGGTTTGTACTATAAGGAGTTGCTTCAAAAGAGAGGGTGGAATGGAATTGTAGATGTGATTGAAACTAAGGGAGAGGACCATGTGTTTCATATATTCAAGCCAACTTCTCTAGAAGCTTTGGTTTTGCTTAACCATGTTGTTACCTTTATGAAACGTCATTAAAAGGGTACTTGTCTCTTGATCGGTAAATCAATATATAGTCTAAAAGTGATTAGACTGTATATATTTATTTTTCTTAGACCAAGTTCCGTTTAATGTATCAAAGTTTTTAAATTTTTTTCTATTTATCGATATATTTACTTCAACAAAATTCTTCATTTGGTCAAGTAGTTCAACCGGATCAACAACTTCCAAAGGTTTAAAGGGTATACATGAGTATGTACATTTTTCTTTTAACAATTTTTAGTTATTAATTAATGTTATTGATAATTAATATGGTATTTTGAAATTTTAATTGTAAATTGTATTTAGATTTATTGTTCCATCTAAACTTTTGACTAAGACTTGCTTTATAAAATTATGTGCATGTTTTCTATAGTGATTTATGTTATTTTAGGAAAATTACAAAACATAATTAAAGCAAGTACACAAATATCAATTTAACACAACTCATTTTATTTAGTAAGAATGATTTAATCAATATGATATTACATTTATGCAATAACAACGTAACAAATTGCAACTATTGAGAATTAATGACAATATATAAAAATTTTATATCATACGTTTATACATTTTTTTTTCAATTTGTTTTACATTGTGAATGCATTGATTATATTTCTCATTGACCTTTTACTCATTAACGTTAACAAAACTACGTGACTAAAATAAAATCACATGACGAGAACTATTACCACATAAATCAGACCATAATTCATCCCAACTTATCAATTTCCGAGAGGTTCTTGGATTTCATAGAAAATTTAATACTCTCCGATTCTTGAAGTCACGTTTCTAAGAAATACCGACCCCATATTTCATTGAAAAATGTTAAAAACTTACCACCTTACAAATAATAAATGATAAGAATTGAAAATTGTATACTATATTGATAAAGAGAAAACAACTACATTGTTTTAAACTTTTTATATTGTCATATTTCAAATGGGATTATCTCCTATGAAAAAAATTATGTAAATGATAAATTGCAATGGTTATTATTACTATGAAATAGTATATAATTATGAAGTTGTAATTTGTAAGATATTAAATATTGATGATTAAAAAGGTATTCAATTATCAGTATTTTTATTTACTTTTTAATTTTAAAAATTCTATCCTAGTAAAACCCTAAGCAAAAGTAACATTTCTTTTTGTAGTTTTTCTTTTACCAAAAACATTTTTCCCAAAACGGTCACATATATTTGTTGCAAACTTTTTGACAGAGAAGAGGGAGAGTGAAAATTGTGTAGCTAGTGAAATTGAAATTCATGTGCTCACATTTTATCTTTTGGCTCATCCAACTAAGGTGCCACTTGGGAGCAAAAAGGTTATATTTGTAAAAAGTGTAATGTAATTTTTTATTTATGAATTGATTAATATCAACAACCTAATTTTCTCTGTATTATTTTACAAGTAAAACATAATTAACACTTCTCTAATGTTTTTCACATTCCCATACATTTATAATATTTTATCTCCCTTCAGTCATTTTACTTTTTGTTAGATTTAACATTTTATATACCTTTCTCATAATTTCTCAATGTTTAATGTTTCACATGTAAAATTTGCATAAATTGAAAAAACTCATGACTAAAACTTTTCTAACATTTTTGTCATAAACTAATATTTCGTCTATATTCCTCACAACTTATTCATGTTTAATTTTTTATAGGTAAATTTTCTTTCCTACAATAACATTTTACGTCATTTAATTGTATCATTTTAAATTATTCGATTTGTGATGTTTTTTATTCTATGTCTTTGTATTGTATTATAGTAATTTAACTTTAATAAAAGCAATATGGAAGGACTTGTCCGAATGCACTCCATTAATGTATCATTTTAAATTATTCATTTGTGTTTCTTGCAAGTCAAAACAAATAGGGGAGAGATCCACTTACTCCAAGAGTAAGTGGAAAAACACTTACTCCACATCATGACCATTCATTCTTGGGAAATCCAATGGTTTGAATTGGTGAGTACATCTAAGCCATTGAATTTTTCAAGATTGGATGGCTAAGATGAAGAGTAAGTGCTTTTTGGAGTAAGTGGATCCCTCCCCAAACAAATAAACCATAATTAACAAAAAATTGTGAGCATGATTTCAATTAGTCAAATTAAATTTTAGGAAAAGTTTCAAATTTTATGGTGGGAATATTCACACGTAAATAGTCTTGAGTGGGAGCTTGTTGATGAGTTTCATCTATATCTCTAAATCCAAGAAATATTATTTTGTGATATAATATGTAGTTATTGAGTTGATGAGAGAGAGTAAGAAATGGGATTTGAGAGTAGATATGATATCCTCAATACTATAAATGTAACTATAGTAATTTTAGAAATTATTTTATTTAAAACTGATTTGAATTTGGATCATTGATATTTTTCTAAGACACATATCACAATCCTGATATAGTATTAGACTCTTCAATATAATTATTTTCTAGTATCTATAATTGATTCATTCCATCTTAATTTGTTGCTTATATTTCGGTTATCAAATATAATTATTTTCTTGTAACTTTCACTTCAAATGCTTTTCAGTTTTCTAAACATAATATCTGTAACTAAAGTTTTATATGCATGTTTCTTTATGTGTATATAACCTCCTATCCTTTAAAAACAAAATTAATTATCTTTCAAAATATAAAACTGCCAAGTTGTGATTAGATTTATATATTAGTATAGATCAAGGTAACATCTTATTATTCCAAAACCAACAATTATTTTTTTAATATGCGGTGATATAAATATGTGAGTGTTATATTTTTTATGCAAAAATGTAAAAATAGTTGATTTTAAAACTGACATATTAAGATTCAAATACTCAGAGAAGAACACAGTCCAAATACTACTGTGGTTCATGGTTCGTTCTTGATTTGTGTATATATTTGAATATACTCAATATTCAAGCTTCGTAAAACAATTAATTGTATGATAGATAAATACTACACCATAAAACAATTATTACTTTCCCTCATAGGACACAACAAAGACTACATATATTATTATAGTAAAAACTAAATAGATAATAAAATACAGAAACAAAATAGAACAGATCACAATGCAAATACCCTTTTAATCATGTTTAATAAAAGTAACAACATCATTGAGCAAAGCCAAAGCTTCATCAGAGGTTGGCTTGAACATATGAAACACATGATCCTCTCCCTTAGTTTCAATCACATCCACAATTCCATTCCACTCCCTCTTTTGAAGCAACTCCTTATAGTAAAAACCTCTATCCTTCAAAATATCCTTTTCAGCAACACACACAAGCAACCTCTTACTACCTAACTTCACCAAATTTGGATCCTTATCCGGGTTAATATACGGGTCATCAGAACCACTTGTTGTAGGGCTTGCAAAACGCCATAACTGATCCACCTTTGGTGCAAATTCATGACTTGATTCTGACCCAATTCGATCCACTCCCCAAAAATATGGATGAACCAACACAATCCCTTCGAGCTTCACACCAGGTAACCCTTCTGACCCGACCCGAATACCCATATGATGTGCTAGATTTGCACCAGCGCTATCCCCAGCAAAAAACACTTTTTCAAAATCTGCATGTTGATTCAGCCACTCATCAGGGCCACTTCCATCAACATGAGAAGCAACCCATTTCAAAGCAAGCCATGAATCTTCATAAGCAAAAGGAATAGGGTGCTCTGGGGCCCTTCTATAATGAACAGACACACCAATAGCATTAGCCTTTGAAACAACTTTGTTAACGTAGTTATGGTAGTTTGGTGAAAAAGGTGTTTCTATGCAAAAAGCACCTCCATGGAAGTAAACAAAAACAGGAAGCTTTTGGTTTTGGTTTGAAGAATCATCAAGAATGGTTTTAGGGATGAAAAGCCTCACAGATATGCCTTCTTCCTTATATATAACGACATCTTTGGATTCAACATTGGTTGTTGGATCAAGTGTTGGAGGAATAACCTCTTCACCTATAAGCCTTTCTATACGGCCGTTTTTGTATACCTTTATGATAGGGGAGAGATCATAGGCTACATCACTGTCTGTAGAAATTGAATTTGGATCCATGGTGGAAAATTGTGTAGGGTTTGAAGATTTTGACAGCTTCGGAGAAGAAAGGGAAAGAGACTTACTGGTATAAAGGGAAGAGATAGTGGAAAGGATCGGTAATAAGAGAATTGGTTTTGTTTGTATATAAAGACTTTTGTTTTTGTGATGTGCAGTGAAGCAATGCCTAATCATCTCGTTTCCTCTCATTTTCCTCTGTCATCAATTGTTGATCAATATGGAAATATAGTAATAATATAAAAAGGTAAGAGTGGAATATAACCATGTGCTAATGGAAAGGAAGAACATGTGAAATTAATTCATCAATTCACAAAAATATTATTTAATTATATTTAAAAGGATGGATATATCATTATATGTAAATTTTCTTTATTTTATTAAAGACTTTCATCTTTTGTTAATCGAGAGGATTCATATTTCGAACGAGTTATTATTCCATGTTTCAAATCAATGACACTTATATGAATAAAAGAAAATATTAAAAATAAAAAGTAAAAGAAAAATAATATTCAGATTGGTTTAACATAACAAATGGATTACTATTCAAGAATTATGATTTATCTACCTAAAAAGATATATAGGATTGAGTTTTTCAATTATATTCCATGTATCAATAGAAAATTTAATGTCATTGCTTTTTTATAAGAATATACTATAAAATTATAGTATTATATTTATTTAATATTTTTCAGATGATAAAAATATTCATCCAATGATACTCACAAAATATCTACGACGAGTATCCATAAAAAATATCATAATATCCTCTATGCGATATCCAAATGTTTATGTTATTTTTTAATTAATTATCACACATATAGAATAATTTTTATTATTTTATTTTTTGGGTATTATCAATGATATACCTTCATTTTTTGTCGTCTCGAAAATATAGTGGTATCTTACACTAATAGACCAACATCTTATTTATATTTTTATAATTATATATTATTATTATTATTTTATAAAGAGTTTTAGTGATGAAAATATAAATATAAAATTAAATATACACAAATTTTATTATTCATGTAATAGTTATTTTATATATTGATTTTATTATAAAATATATACATAAACTTTTTAAAAACCCATTAGTTACCCATACATCCTTGCTGCCCATATCAATATCAGCATATAATGACTGTGGATCCTCTCCGGTACTATATGGTCCAGTACATGAGGATATAATAACATGTGGCATTAAATTTTTTTTTAACAGTATAAATTTTAAGTTGTTTTCAATTAAATTTTATTTTTTATTCATCAACTCTATTGCCATTTATTACTTTTAATGACAAAAACTAAATATAGTCACAGTTTTCAATATGTGTGTACAAATGTAAAGTACCTTATCAAAATATTCACCTAATCTTTCTAGAAGGTCTCATAGAAACATCATCAATATTTTAGATTTTTACACTCACACCTCATGAGTTTTAGTGAAATTATACAAATTATCCCTTCATTTTTTGTCCTTACACGAACCACCCCTAATTTTGTACACATGTTACACTGACTACCACTGCATAATATAAAAGTGTAATATTTTAAACAAAAAACGTGTGACGTATGTAATTAAGTTAAATAAAATATTGTATATTGTGTAGACAAATTCAAATAATATGAGAGTCGATGCGTACAAAATATTATAAAAGTTATTTAAACATATATTTAGAATTAGTAATGTATTTTGTAATGAGACAAAAATAATAAAGAAACATTGACTTTTGTACTATTTGAAATTTTACACAATATATAATATATTTTTTAAATTAATTACACTCATCACACGGTTTTTGTTTAAAATATTACACTTTTATAACATGCAGGGGTACTCAGTGTAATATATATACAAAACTATGGGTGGTTCGTGTAAAAGGTAGGGTGATTCGTGTAAGGACAAAAAAGGGAGATGTGATTTGTATAATTTCACTAATTCATAGGTTTTGAGTGTAATTTACTCTTTTTTATAAAATTTGTATGAATCAATATCTATACACTTCCGTATAAAAATTTATACACAACTAATATATCATATATAATTTATTTATATTATTTACAATTGAAAATAAATAATAATTAAATATGATGTCATCAAAATCCACAGATAATATATTGATCTATTTCTCATTTTTTATTTTATTTAGGCAAAGGAAGTATTAAAATTTGGATTATAATCATTGTTAATAATATTCATGAATTGATAGTTTTGTTTACAATTTATTTACAATTGAAAATAAATGATAATTATTGTTAATAATTATTGTTTTTTTACGTGTAAAGATATTTGTTTTGCTGATGTGCACTCAACACGGACGGACCCGGGAGGTTCAAAGTGGGGGGCACGTATCCTCACAAAGTCTTAACAGATGGGGATGACTCCGGAGTACCTGTCTGAACCGAACCATTGATACCTTATTCCGAACTCAGGGTAACATTCTTTCTTCATCCTCAAGAGAAAGAAATGAAAGTGATAACCACTCTCTTGAAAAAAAATGTTTATTATTTATCATCACATTGTTTGTTTACTTATATTAGTAGATCAGTTTAAATTGCATTGCTGTCTCAGTGTTTAAGTTGTTTTTATATTGTCATTCAATTTATAGCAGTATCATTAAACATTAAAAATCATAAATTGAAGTTCAGTAACATTGACTAATGAGATAGACATTTGAAGCTTCATAACCCTCTGTAGTTAATTTCGAAATTGAAGTGCATTTTTTTTTGAGTTCCTTATCCAAAATTCGATAAGTTTAGGGATGATATTGTTAATTTTAACCTTACTCAATTTAAGTTTGGGGTTGGGTAAATATAAATTCAACTCCGACTCACTCCATCGCCATTCCTATTAACATATTTATAATTTTATATCATAGATAATATATTATTGTCTTCCATAAATAATTTATAAAAGATATTCAAATATTAAAAATTATAATTTTTTTATTTTGTTTATATCATTTCCAAAGGCAAGTACAAATCAATAATTTTTTCCCATTTTTATTATGGCATAATGGTACTACCGGAGCTGGCAAAATGGTTCTCTCAGATCTGTTTTGTTCATGTAAAATAACCTATCATCTATAGTTACATTTGGCTATGTTATATTAAAACACTCTTAAAAGGTATAAATTACTTCGGATATTAAATTTATAAACATTAAATGAATTTAGAATCATTTTCTATATTAGTTATTTATTTAATCATCAAAATCCCTTTTTAATTATTTAGAATCATTTTCTATATTAGTTATAAATTTATAATCACCATAATCCCTTTTTTGGCCAAGCGTGGATTTGCATGTCTACTCATATGAAGACATATAATGTGTATTTATGATTTTTGATGCTAGCGAATAATTATCAAAATTTTATTAGTTGTCTATATATATATATATACATTTCCATATAAGTCTTTATCATCTTCATTTGTTCGGAAGCCGACTCTATTCTAATGCATCCTCATCATATGTGCGTGACATTTTCTATGTTTTTTCCGTTTTATTATGTATTTATAATAATTGAAGAATAATAACAATATAATAACTTATAACTATTAATCAAATTCAGGTTTTATTAAATAATTATTTATTTATTATATAGAAGACAATAAAAGTGGCCAGTGTTAAAAAAAAGCACTATGCTATTATGATTCATGACAATAGTAATACTATTCATGTTTTATCGTAATAATCAAACAATTTAGTAAAAATGTACAGATTTAATAGTCCTTTATGAAGAATTTTTTTTATTTATGAAAAACCAATCATTCAAAATAAAGATAGAGTGGTGTTATGATACTTCACTTCTATTCAATTAAAAATAAAAATAGATTTTATAAATAAAATAAAATTAATATAATTATTTTACTAATTAATTTCAAAATATAACATATAAAATCTTTTCTAAATAGACATTAAAAATACTTTTTTTTGTTATTGAATAAGAAATTCATAAAACAAATGAATACTTTATGAATCTCTTTAAAATAAATAAAAATATAGAAAATAACAATGACATCAATCAATGATGGTGGAAGGTTTGTGAATATTGATTTATTTTCCTCAACTCATCATTTAAATGGTCGAATATAATATTTCTTTTCCTAAAAATAAATAAAACACACCCAAGTATCCAACCAGAAAAAAATCTACCTAAGAACTACGTGTAGGCAAATGACAATTTTAAAAAAATTTACATTGAAATTTTTAACTTAACTAAAAATTGATGTTTACTTATAAGTATAAACATATTTAATTATATTTTTATGTTTTGTAAAATAGAGTTATATTAAAAATATATAAAACAAATACATTTTGTTGTTTTCATTCTTTGAAGGCAAAATAAATATCAAATGAAACCAAGTATGTTTTTAAATTTTTCATCAAAATGAAAATTGTTTTCTGGTAATTAAGATAGAAAATGTTTCACAAAGCAAATAAACCCTTATTGGCATCTGAATTTTTGAAAATGACCTTAATTTTAGCCTAAGATAGAATTGGCTAATATATGGTGATAAAGTAATTAAATCTTTTACTTCACCATCAAAATTCTTGTACTTAGTTTGATCCTTTGTTAGTGTTACCTGTTCCGGGTATAGACTATAGTGTGAAGTTCTCATTTGTGTACCATTATTGATATTTAATGTATTGCCTAATTTGTCTCATGAAGAAAGATAGTTAGATGGTTAGGAGTTTATTAGAAAGTTAGTTAAAGGTAGCTTTTATTGTTAAAGGTAGCTTTTATTGTTATCAAGTTACGTGGTTTAGTTGTTAATGACCTAACTATTAGGGACAAAGATTATCAGTCTCACTTATTGTCTCGATTTCTGTCCCGAGCTAATTGGATCGCTGACATGTGATGTATGTAACTATTAGTTACTTGCTGTTGCTGCTGCATATGACACTTTCTCTTTTGTATTAAGCCACTTTGGGTTCTTATTTAATTTCAATGAGAAATGGATTTTACAAACTATGCACATAATTTTAGAGGGATCTGGATTGAGTTTGAGATAAATCATAATTTCAGCACAAACTATTAACTATAGGTCACGAAGGATTATTCATATATCATCAGAAGTCTGCATAATTGCAAACTATTAAAACCCTAAAATTATCTTGAGTCACTTAAAACATTATTCATATATCATCATAAGTCTGCATAACTGCAAACTATATATTAAAACCCAAACATTATCTTGAGTTACTTAAAACATTATTCATATATATATATCATCATAAGTCTGCATAACTGCACACACTTAACTCAATTAAGTGTAATTGATGAAGGATGCAATTTGATGAGTCTGCATAACTGCAAACATTATTCATATATATATATATCATCATGGCCTTCTCCTTTTGCCTCTATCACTTCCACAACACCATTCCACTCACTCTTCTCCAACACTTCTTTATAATACCAACCCACGTCTTTCAATATATCATTCTCAGCAACAAAAACAAGCACTCTCCCACAACCCATCCTCCCCAAATTCGGATCCTTACTCGGGTTAATCAACGGGTCATCGAATCCATTTGTGGTTGGGCATACAAAACGCCACAAGTTCTTAGGTAAATCTTCTTACTTAACCTTAGCCCCTTTAGATCCAATCCTTTCCGCACCCAAAAAGTAAGAATGCACCAAAGCAACCCCTTCTAGCTTCACACCATGAAGCCCTTCCATTCCAACCCTTATACCCATGTGGTGTGCAATGTTAGCACCGGCACTGTCTCCAGCAAAAAACACCTTCCCAAAATCAGCATATTTGTTGAGCCACTCGTCAGGGCCATTTCCATCAAAATGAGAAGCTACCCATTTGAGAGCATGCCATGAATCTTCATAAGCAATAGAAACTGGGTGCTCTGGGGCCCTTCTATAATGAACTGAGACACCAATAACATTAGCCTTTGAAACAATGGAGTTCATGAAATTGTGGTAAATTGCTGAAAAGGGTGTTGCTACAACGAAGCCACCGCCATGGAAATAGACAAAAATAGTAAGCTTTTGGTTTTGGACTTCGTTGAGTTTTGAATGAAGATTCTGGCTGAAATGTCTTGCTCTTTCGAGATAACAACGTCTTTGGATTCAACGTTGGTTGTGGGATCAAGATAGGGAGGAACAACATCGGTTCCCACGAGTCTTTCGAAGTGACCGTCTTTGTAGACTCTAATTAAGGGGGATAAGTCGATGGTTACTTCGGTAGAGCTCGAATCCATGGCGGAAAGAGATGGTGTGGAAGATGGAAGAGAAGGGTTCAAGGTTAGGACTAAACTTAGTTTAGGTTCTGGTGGTACTTGCACCCAATCATAGCATGCCACGTGTATAAAAAACTCAAACACCTATAAGAGTTCTTTAATCTTTCTCATTCATTTCTTCTCTCATCAATTGACATTCATTTCTTACAACACTTTACTTTTCCATCACTCAAATCCATGTTCTAACTTAAAATCCCTTAATATGTATGAATAATTTTACTTTTTGTTTACCTTGTGTTTTGTTTGATTCAATCTTTCAATATTCAATCTTATAATTTTATACATTCTGGTTAATTTGTGTTTTGTTTGATTCAGAATTTTAGTGTTTTAATATTGCCCCCAAAATGTTTGATGAAATGTCTGACACTTGCCTTAATGTTCTTCTAAACTTCTTCTACACTTATTTAAACATTTTATCTTTGCTGCAGTATTATCTATTTCATATTATATCACCAATAAGTCTCTTTCTATATTTTGTAACAAATAATATTTGTATGAAACTACATCTCATTTTCAATGTGTTATATCATCTTGATGCAGCAACTACATCTTCCTCCTACACAATATGGATGCAGCAACTACATCTCATTTTCAATGTGCTATACCATCTGGTAAGTTTTTGTGTTTTATTTTGCTTTTGTTTACTTTTTTTGTTACTCATATGTAATAGGATATTGATATAAGAATATGAAAATGTTTAAACTTATATAATTTTCTTTATTATCAAATTAGTGATGAGCAATCACTTAAATGAGCCTATAAAAGTTATTGATGCAAACTTATATATTTTTCTTTATTATCAAATTAATAGATAACACAGAGGATGAAGTGACTGAGAAAGATATAGTTCCTTATGTTGGCATGGAGTTTGAGACTGAAGATCATGCATATAAATTTTACAATATGTATGTTGGCTTTATTGATTTTAGCATTAGAAAAGATTGGAGGAATACAAGAAAGTTAGATAAGGACATTGTAATAGCTCGACGATTTGTTTGTTTTAAAGAAGGCTTAAAGAGAAAGAAAGATCAAGAAGAGATAAAACCTCGAAAAGATATTAGAACTGGATGTTTAGCACAAATGACTATTGGTCGAGAATCAAATGGAAAATATGTTGTTAAATCATTTGCTAATGAACATAATCATGATCTTGCAACTCCCAAAAGTAGGCATAAGTTACCATCACAAAGGAGAATTTCTACTGCTCAAGTCGCCGAAGTTGAATTGGCAAGTCGTTCTGGTATACGACAAAAATTAATTTTTTAGTTTATGAGCCGACAAGTTGGAGGGCGGGAGAATGTTGGCTTTATTTCTAAAGATGTTAGCAATCTTTTGAGTTCTAAGAGAATGAAGGAAATGGAAGAAGGTGAAACATACACTCCACTCCATTATTTTAAAGCAAAACAAACAGAGAATCAATCTTTCTTTTATGAGATACAACTTGATGTTAATCATGAAATTACGAATATTTTCTGGGCGGATGCTAAAATGGTTGTAGACTACACTTATTTTGGAGATGTGGTATGTTTTGATACCACATATCGTACCAACAAGGATCTTCGACCATTTGCTCCTTTCATTGGATTCAACCATCATCGAGAAAGCGTGTTATTTGGCGCTGCATTATTATATGATGAAACATCTGAATCATTTGAATGGTTGTTCAAGACTTTTCTTAAGGCTATGTGTGGAAAGCAACCGAAAACAATTTTTACAGATCAAGATGCTGTAATGGCGAAAGCTGTGGGAAATGTTTTTCCTGAATCATATCATCGTTTATGTCTATGGCATTTGTTTCAAAATGCATTGAAGAAAGTTAATCATGCCTTTCAAAATTCAGATTCTTTTGCTGTTGAGTTGCGAAGTTGCATTTATGACTTCGAGTATGAGGAAGACTTTATTAAATCCTGGCAATCATTACTTGATAAGAATAACCTTCTCCAAAATAAATGGATGGGAGATCTCTTTAAGCTCAAAGAAAAATGGGCTTTAGTATATGGGGAGATACTTTTTCAGCCGGTGCTACGACAACACAATTAAGTGAGAGTTTCAATGGTCGTTTGAGGCTTTACATGAAATCCACCTTTAATGTGCTAGAATTTTTCAGGAATTTTGAAAGGTTGCTAGATGATATGCGATATAAGGAGATAAAGTCTAACTATGAAATGAGACAAAAGATGCCATCATTGAGTATGGACATTATGTTATTGAAGAATGCAAGAGATGTTTACACACCAGTCATTTTTAATCTAGTTTACAGGGAATATGAAAAATCTTGCAATCTTATTTTCAAAGGTTACTCTCAAAATCTGCAACTAATTGAATATGAAGTAGGTTCCTTCCCAAGTATGAGACAACATACAGTTACCTACAACTCTGAAAGTCAAAGTATTGAATGCAGTTGTAAAAAGTTTCAATTTATTGGTATCCTTTGCAGCCATGTTCTTCGTGTACTTAATCATCTGAATATAATTATTATTCCTCCGAAATACATCCTTAAAAGGTGGACTAAGCATGCTCGAAGTGGATGTGTTTTAGACAACAAAGGGCAGATTATCAAAGAAGATCCTAAGGTGGTCGTCTTAAATCGCTATAAGGATAATTGTCGTAGTGCAGTAGAAGTATCAAGTAGGATTGCTGAAAGTGAAGAAGCTTCATCATTTTTTAAACGAAAAATGATGGAAGTTAGCATTGAAGTTGATAAGATCTTAAACAAAAGATCATTAGCAACAAGTACAGGTCATAGTGATATAAATTGTCAAACTGATCAAGTTAGGACAAATGACACAATTGAAAAAGATGATGCAACTCAAGCCAAGGGTATGAAGAAGAAAGGTGGTGCCTCTCGTGTAAAAGGTAGGCCAAAAAGTTGTGTGGAGAAGAAGAAAAAGAATAAAGACAATAACAAGTTCGGTTCAATAAGATATGACTTTATTTCCATTCCAACTCCTACTACACAGGTATAACTATATAGTAACTTTTCTTTATAGCCTTTTGAAGTATAAATAATACTTTAAATATTTGTGTTTAATTTACCTTTTTATTATGATATGTGCAGAACATGCCATTTTTGCAGGGATGTCAAGTTCCAATCATTGTAGATCCCAATTTAACTCACGTATTTTTTTATCATTGTGCATTTTATTATAATTTTGGACTTGTAGTTTATTCTGTTTTTTCACTTCTTTTGTTATATGAAAATGCATGCCAATAATCACTCTCAAGATTGAAGTTGCTTATTATATGACTTTCAAGTGGCTTTTTTTATTTTTGTTATATGAAAATCACTATAAGGATAATTGTCGTAGTGCAGTAAAAATATCAAGTAGGACTGCAAACTTGTTAAGTTCTATGATGTTTTTTTCTTTTTGCTATACAACATTAGCTATTGTTGCTACCTTAACAATGACATGTTCTTTCTTTCTGCTATACAACATTAGCTATTGTTACTACATTAACAATGACATGTTCTTTTTTGTTAAGTTCTATGATGTTTTTTTTCTTTTTGCTATACAACATTAGCTATTGTTGCTACATTAACAATGACATGTTCTTTCTTTCTATAAACTCTTCTTTTTGTTTAAATGTATTGGCAACCGCAGTTTTATGAACTCCCCATAAATTATGCAGTTTTATCATCACTTGATTGAGATCATAAAATAATTGAAATTGATATTTTAAAAAGTTGACATAGATATTGAGATCACAGTTTAAATATATTAGCAACTACATGTTTCTTCAATAGATACATATACATGTAATAGATACATATACAATAAAATAAGGACATGCAGAATTTCAGTACTTGCGTGATGTTATCTAAACTCATATTAGCACTGAAGTTTAGTCAAATGAAGATGCAAGTGGAACTTCAGTTGAAGCTCTCATTATATTTTCATAATGATCATATTATTTATACAATACAAATGATTCTATACTTGAAAATTGTATTGTAATACAAATTTTCCAATACTTGAATCAGTCATTGTCTTGCGAGTGAAAGGAATTGCAAGTCTTTTTATTTCCTTGTGATTTTTAAAGATAATAGTTGAAACAAGATGGAGAGGGAAATCAACATTTTTTATTGATCAATTAAATAATGTACATATATAATTACAAGGATGGTGACCTGAACAAAAGCAAAAAAAAAATGAAATCCCAAACCTAAATAATCTAAAAGTTAATCAACCTTTTTCCCTCCAACTCTAGGCATAAAACATATCAGGTTTCAATCTCATGACATCCCAACCTATGACAATTCATACTGGAAGCCCCTCAATACCTGTGACTGTGAGTAGCAACTGATACTGCAGCAAAGATAAAATGTTTAAATAAGTGTAGAAGTGGTTTAGAAGAACATTAAGACAACTATAAACTGTGTCAGACATTTCATCAAACATTTTGGGGGCAATATTAAAACACTAAAATTTTGAATCAAACAAAACACAAATTAACCAGAATGTATAAAATTATAAGATTGAAAGATTGAATCAAACAAAACACAAGGTAAACAAAAAGTAAAATTATTCATACATATTAAGGGATTTTAAGTTAGAACCTGGATTTGAGTGATAGAAAAGTAAAGTGTCGTAAGAAATGAATGTCAATTGAAGAGAGAAGAAAGGAATGAGAAAGATTAAAGAACTCTTATGGGTGTTTGAGTTTTTTGAATGGAGAGAAAAAATGAAGCAAAGACTTCAACAGTGAGGAAAAAAAAGAAATGCAGTTGGATAGTTGGATGGAGACTTAACCGTGTTAACTAGGGGAGTAATGAGCTGTAATTTTTATACACGTGGCAGACTATGATTGGGTGCAACTACCACTAGTACCTAAGGTACTGCACCTAAGTTTAGTCCTTAAGGTTAAGAGGGAAGAAAACAGTGGAAAAATAATATATAGAAATAGGAAAATAAGGAAATAAATTCAGTACCTTTCACTAATCACAACCAGAATATTAAAGATAATATTTTTATTTATTTAATTAAACACTAATAAAAAATTTAAACCCTTAAATTTTTTGAGGTACATGTATCTTAACCTTGTCCAATTCTAAACTCTCTAATACATGAGAGGATCTTAATCCGAAAACACGATAGACAATTTCTTCTCTGATATATATATTTATTTATTAATGATTATTTTACAAATTTTAAATATATTATTTTTTAGAATGATTTATGAATTATTTTTTATAAATCATATATCGTTATTAAAAATTAGAATTATAATGATAAATCATCCTTCTAAAATCAAATGATGATTTTTGAAAATTAGAATCATAAGCTATTGTGATGAATAGACAACTTAGTTTTGGAGTTATATGAGATGTATATGTCTGTTCTAATGAAGATCTTCATTCTTGTCTCAATTTCTTGTCCTGATCAATTAAAAAATTTCACATAAATAAAAAGAAAATAAAAAATAATATGTTTATCTTACTTGCTAAAATGTGATTGGTTTGGTACATAGTTGAAGACAAGTGATCCTTATTCATGTATGTCCACCTTGTAACATTTGGTTGAGTTTTAAGGAGAAAAATATAAATAAAATAATTTAGATGTAACTCATAAACATATTTTATGATTTCTAAATTTTATATTTCTCTTTTTTCTTTACAAAATTCAATAATGGCACACAAAATTTAAAATTTTGCTCTCTTTTTATATATTTTGACGATAAGGCAATATATCTTCTCCACTTTATAAACACCTAAATGATATTCTCAATTGAACTAAACAATTAGTTAATAAACACCTAAATGATATTCTCAATTGAGCTAAACAATTAGTTAATGAATGTGAAATTGAACTAATTTATCACTTGTCGAATTTTAGATAGAGAATTAGAGACTATCCTTTTAAATTATGGTCAGAAAGAAATATTTTGGATATATTAAAAATGAAAAGTAATTCATTTATTCTTTTAGGATTTTTTATATATTGGTAAAATGTGTACCTTGTAAAATGTCTAAACAATTTTTTGCTATGAGGCCTCATTATTGTAGGAGAAGAAATAAGGAGATCGAAGAAATAAATAGTCTCTCATTTTAAATCTTTCTTTATGTTTAAAATTAATTTATTTGACACTGTAGAAATATATAAATATGAAAGTTGTGTACGAAAGGCTTTGTTATACCAAAATATATGTGAATAAATAAGTTTAGTTTTGGGTAATTTTAATAAAATGCATAAAATAATTTCTTATTCGACCCCATTATTTCTCACTTATCCTGAAAATCAGACCACCAATCAAGGTAACAAGTATAACAAGACGGAGAAGTATTGATTTTTTGAAAATAATAAGTTGGCTCATTCTAAGTTCATATTACTTATTCATTTAGGGTTTCTCACGATGTGTTTAATTCTAATGAAAATGGATGGAAAAAAAAGTAGAGGAAAAATGAATTTTCCTTGGTTTGGTTCACAAGGGAAAAAAGGAGGGAAAGAAAAAAATTATGAGCCCCGTGCTAAAATACTTTCTTCTCAAATGGAAGAGGAAAACACATAGAAAAAAATCATTTTGATAAAATGACTATAATACCTTTATTTTATCTCTTAACCCTCATTTCTCTTTTATTCTCTCCTCAAACTCACTTTCTCATCTATACTCTTCAAACTCACTTTCTCCTCAAATGAATTTGTCACTACAACAACATAAGTAAATAGAGCTTTAACATTGTAATTCAGTTTTTTCCTTTTCTAATTTCAATCAAATAATGTGTTTTTCCACTTGCTTTAACTCACGTAACCCCATTTAATTTTTATTCTTTTTATTTTATTTTTGATTGATTCATTTTTTTGTGGTAAAATATGAATGCTTTGCATAACAAGATGTATTTGTTTTTTATTTTATTGTTAGTTTTAATTATTTTTTGGAGAACTTATTGTTTGTTGAGTGATATATTTATAATGTTCTATTATTAGAAATATTTTTTCTATCAATATATTTAGGTTTTTTTATATAATGATTTTGTCTATAAAAGTGTTTGTTCGATATGTATACTTCTTGGAGTTAATCTAACCCGAACCCGTCATGATTGTAAAATTGAATAAATGAATATATGTACTGTAACCATAGTCAAACCCTTGGACACATGACACATATACCTTGAAGCTGAACTTGAGTTGCTCTTTAGGTACAAGTGCTTTAGATTGAAGGACACTACCTTCTCTATTAAGGGACAGTGGGGTAATCCTTTTGAAACGCCTTATCATACTATCTTCACAAGAACACTTCTATTCCCTTTTTCCTAAATCATGAGTAGAGATCTTTAGGATGTTGTGAGGACATTGTGTAAAATCTACATTTAACATTTCCTTTTTTATTTTCCTCATAAATGGCAATTAGACATATCATATTCTAATGATCATGACTCTACAAATATGGAATAAGCATGTGGCCTCCTTGATAATTTGGATTTTGCTCAGCTTCTAGAAATGGACCCCAGCAGGTACTTACATTAGTTCAATTATTTTTTTGGTTCTTGGATAATATCGTTAATTTTAATCCCGCTCAATTCGGGTTTGAGATTTGGATTTCGAGTTCGGGATTGGATAAGCACAAACCCGATTCCGCATCGTCCCATTGTCATTTCTATATGTTTTGTACACGTTAAAAACAAAGTAGTAACAATAACAATATTGTAAATGTAACATTTCTTATTTTAGGGTGTTTATGTAATTTCAAAGGTATACTTTTTCTTTTCCTTTCATTTTATGCAAAATCAAACAATTCAAGAGGAGATAAAAGTTATAATTTTCTATCCTTTCTTTTTCTTTTAAATCAAACAATTAATTTTTCACCTCATTTTCTACTTGTTTTTAATCCTTGAAAATGTGCCAATGAGGAATAACGATATTTGGTGGCCAATCCAATACCAACAAAGTGAATTTCGTGATTAAGTCTAGACAATTATGTTATTAATTATTAAAACAAAGATCTGATATTCCAAATTCTATCATATCGATTACAAATTTTAAATATTTATTATCGTTATTGTTTTTATTTCATTATTATTGCGATAATAAATGAAACATGATTTTGGAGAGCTCTGTTCTTTTTTTTTTACAACAATTGTGATATAATCTATTATCCCATTAGCTTTTCATAATCAGCCAGAAATGGCAAGTATATGTCACATATCAAAAAGAGAGAATAGGGAAGAGATAGAGACGTCTGACTTAGGAGGAGAAAAAAAAAGTTTTTTTAATAAATTAATCATATTATTTTCTTTTCCTCCCTTGTATCCGAATTTGAACCCTATCATATACCGGAAAGTCTAATACAGCTACAGATTGTGACATGTGTTATTTTTAAAATTTAATGGTGTAGATTTTCGCTCATTTTCATTTTTTTTAAACTTCAAATTATGCTGGATCTCATATTCCAATACTAGATAGGATCCAAACCCTCCATATCCAGACCATTTCCCCAACTTTACCTCTTTCCTAGCTTTCTCTTTATGATATGTGATAGACCCCTACCATTTCTAGCTTATTGTGAAAAGCTCATGTCATAAGTGATTATATCATAATTTGTTCAAAAAAACAATGTCATAACAAATACATTTTAATAAAGTGACTTGAACACCAAATTTATTTATTCACATCAAACAAAAGCTACTTTTGTACAAAACTATTGATACTCAATGCTAATCTCCTTCTTTAGAAAATCAATTTACTTAAGGTTAGTAACCCAAATTATATATTGTGGTGTATGCCATATTTAAGAATGAGAATGAGTCTCGACACATTACATGAATCTATCTAAGAATGGTATTGAGTCTAAGTATGAATATTTTTTTAATATTTATCATCATATATTTTCACTATAAATATTTTTGAAACAATAAAGACTAAAATCAATATTTAAAAACAACATAGGACACGTATACAATTAAAATTATTAAACAACATGAAAATCTTTTTAAAGACAAAGATTAAAGAATATTAAATAGAAGACAATATAAAAATTAATATCAGTATTTAAAAACAACATGACACACAAATGAAGTAATAATTACTAAACTTAAATTAAACAATCCACAAAATAAATATTATGTACAAATGATAAAATAAGTAATGCAATGATATGTCAATTCAAAAAGATGAAAATGCTATTAAAATTTAAGGGATAAAATGAGAAGTGGAATTAGTTATGAAAAATAATCATTTTAAACCAAAAATCCGCCATAAAAGAGACACTTTCTAATTATTTTGTCATAAACAAAAATTGTGTTTATAATTTATCTCATCAGTCAATCAAATTGCAACAACTTTAAATTTATTTTTGAAAAAAAAAACAAAAAAATACAATCTATAAGCCGTACCAAACAATAGGTTAGACAATTGTGCATTTGTTTTTATAATCCTATTTTTTTTGGTGATCAAAATAAAAAAGAATAAAGAAAATTAAATATAATACGTAATTTTAAATTGTCAATTAAACACATTTTATTTTACTAAAACATAAGAAACAAAATCATTACTTAAACATTATGGTGAAAACTTTAATTAGAAAGAATTATTTAAACAACATAATATTGGAGTTATGAATTAATAACATAACATCACAACTATAAATTAATAACATGATATCATTGTTTTACAACATAACTTCACAATTATCTTATGAATTAGCATGATCTTATATTTACAAATTCAATATATAACATATAATTATGATTAGTATCATATTAAAACTACGTTACCACATATATATTTATAAATTTAAGAATTGTAAGTTTGGGATCCACAAGTTTAGGTATCTGTTATCTAAACCCACTCTCATTGAACAATAACTTTTAAAATCTTTGACATTAATCACATATGGGTCCAAAAATATGTAATACAGTGAATATTACATGTGTATCTATATACCCCTTATAGGATAAAACTTATAAAGAAATGAAGGGAGTAGAATTTAAATAAGTCCCATTTAAAATAGATTTTTTAGTCCACATTTTTATTTTATAATATGTAATTATGCTCGAGTGGAAGATTATTCAAGATATAATAGAGTTAACTATTTTATTTAATATTTTCAGCAAGTAAAGTCCTATTAGACATTTCATAATATTTGTTAAATAAAAAATGGTTAGGATGACACTATAACGATGATTTTGAATAATACATGTTGATGGCTTCATTAAAGGCTTAACCTTTTATAGTTAAGTTTGTTATTTTTATTTTACTAACTAAAAATTTCACTACCACCTATATGTCTCTCTTTAGATATATGAAAAGATTAGTGTTATATTAGGAGTTGCTCCTTTATAAAGAGATTAATTACCACTCTAAACAACATGATGCATAGACAATTGTTAATACCTGATAGACAATTTTTAATAGTTAATGAAACCCTTAACATTAAATATAATTCCCATTGAGCCTGGCCATCATGGTTCACCACCACCACGGTCATGATTAGTCATGAGTATGTTTTATACTTTAAGATTTTCATGATGGAAACCAGCAACTTTTAGAATAAACTTGAGGATGGTGTTAAGAAATGTTATAAGAGTATTATTTAAATAATGTAAAAAAGAGTTTAATCTTTATAACACTAAGCCAAATACTTATCCATATATGAAATTATCATTTCAGCCCATAATCTCCCTATATTTTTATGTTGTCTCAAGTTTAACAGGAACTCTTCCATTTTAAGGGCGATAGAAATTAGCAATATCCGTAAGTTATTGCAAATTAAACATAAAATGTCCAATTAACAACATGTGGTATGGTTCATTGTAGCATCTTGATAGTTGACAAAAAAATGAGAAGGGACACAAAATTTACGGTCCCCCGTTGCCCAATATTAATGTAAGAATTAAAAACTTAACAAGAAATATATTATTGCCTGATCAGTGATTCAGTAATCATCTTGAAAAACTGATAAAGTATACCATAAAATACAAGATAAAAATCAATTAAAGCAAATAATCATTTTTTTATACTATCAAGGATATTCTCTCACATTTTGACTAATAAATTAATTTTTTTTCGGGGTGTGTGCGATTGCCCGTCTTAATAATCGCTCACAAGAATCAAACTCTGACATTTGGTCATCCTAAAGATCTAGTGATACTTACATCGGTCAGTTTGATTGAATAGAAAGTAATTTGACTCTTATTTCACTAATTTGACTTTTATTCATCCTCCTTGTGGTTATATTCATTGATGACACCTAACAAGAATGACTTATTGTTATCAACTTTTTTTTGTTTGTTATTCAATTAAGACTTTCTTCCATAATCTCCGTTGAAAAGTAGCTTGGGAACAAGTATTATTATAAATAGTTGTGAAAGTTATTTTATATAAGAATGTATGATTACATCTATGATATATAAAAGCTGAATAAGAACTATTTCCATAATACAAGAGGTCAGGAGATGAAATCTAATGATGTGTTATTATTATAATTACTAAGACCGAAAGAAATTAGATGCAAAGTTATATTTAGTGTATTAGAATAAGACAAAATAAGTAACATGAATATAATTTTACATAACCTGGTTTGTAACAAGTATTAAGGATAACATGTATGAATATTTCCCTAAAGTATGCATTTGCAAACCCTTATAATAACGTGGCTACCCTACTAGTTAGGAGTATGTGTAACATGTAAGATTTTTCTCTCAGTTGATCATGACATGAAGAAGTTTCATCCTTTAAGATGTAATTTATGGATCTGATCTAAGCTAATTCCTTTGAATAAGGATAAGGCATCTAGTTGAATGATAGTGGAACAAAGATAAATAAGTTCAAATATGCTTAATGATTATCATTCTACTATCTTGAATTTTTTATCCTACCATTAGCCTTCAACGTTACACCAGCCAGACACAATTCCTAAGATTATTTTTATAATACTAACATATAACAGGTGGTGGATTAATGGAAAGAATTTAATATTCTTCAATGTTTGTCTAATTTTTTTATACTTCCACCCGGAGATCCACTTATTATAATATTAATTTTTTTGAACTTACTTCCTTTATGACAATCAATTTTAGGAAAATCTAATAATTTGAATTAATGAGTAGATTTAAACTATTAGATTTTTTAGAATTGATGACTAAAATGTGAAGTAAATATAAAAAACTTATACTTTGGAGTAAATAGATCCCTTATCTTCATTGTTTATACATACTATTTTATTTAAAAAATCAATAATAACACATAATCACCATAAGATTTCGTTAGATCCAAAAAAGACTAAAATATCAAATTCAATTTTTGAAAATGACATTTATTAAGAAGAATAATCATACACCCAAAATTTTATACCTATATAAGAAGATACATTTTCGTAATACAAAAAAAATCCACTAAAAAATTTGGATACATATTACATGTCACATTCATGTTTTATTAAGTGAAGCAGAATACTAAAGATGTCGTTTTGCTTTGGTCGTACTTAACTAGTTTCCAACTCCAATTTCATTGCAATTTAGAAAGTGCAAAAACACAACGGTCTAAGATCAGAACCATTTACTCATTTATTTCTTCACGGGACCAAACAAAAATAAAGAAGAAAAAGAAAGATTACAGTCACATACCTCATCATCGAACTCCTTTTGCTTTTTCATCAATTTTGTTTCTGGTTTCCGCAATGAGAGCTGAAAAATATTAGCTTTTCATAATTAAAATAAGATTCAAAAGGTACCCAAAAATGCCTTTTCCTTATTTGCATTCCTTTTGAGCTCGTTCAACAATGGCCGATGATCTTTCTTCCTTTGCCAAGGTTTGTTTTTTTTCCTTCTTTTTTTATACTTTACCCATATTTCATTTTCTTCTTTTACCTTCAAATCTTCCCAAACTAGAGTTAAAAGATTCCATTTTTGACATTGTTTATTCATGGGGTGGCACGTGAAATTGTCCGATCTGGTTTCATAAAATAACACCAAAGGAATATATGCATTTTGAAGGTCAATGGGTATTACTGTATTAAGCTTTTGATTGGATATTCCGTAAGGACTTGGATTCTGTTGAAGACTTATTTTACCGTTGGGGTTAATATATTGATATATTCATGTGCTGGATCAACCATGTTGAGGCCTTTATTGTATATATTTTGGTGTAATAAGTGGAATTAAATGTTTTTGTTTTACGGTTATAGGATGTTTTCCTTGTAAAGGGTTTGAAGAATTCTACTTTGTTGTGGAGGCTTGTTGTGTTGACCTTTGCAATGGTGTGTGGTGTGTATGTATGTTCTATTTGTCTGAAGCAAATAGGCACTAGTAGCAAGCTTGGTTTTTTAGATATCAAGGTCATCCAAAAGCCATGCCCAGAACCTTACATCGAACCATGGGAGATTCCTTATGTGCACTACCCAAATCCTAAAACATATAGCAGGTGAGAATGATGTAATACTTAAATATGAGATTTTGGTGTGGAAACCTGTTTGGATTTTTCTGATGGTGCTTCTCTGGTATGTCAATTTTAGGGTGGAATGCGCTTGCAACCCTGTGCGGTATTTTGCTATTCTGTCAATGCAGAGATCTGGGAGTGGATGGTTTGAGACATTTTTAAACAGTCACACTAACATAAGTTCTAACGGGGAAATTTTTTCGGTTAAGGTAAGGAGGAGTAATATGTCAACAATAGCGGAGACTCTGGATACAATTTATAACTTAGACTGGGTAAGCAGTGCTTCAAAAAATGAGTGCACAGCTGCTGTTGGCTTGAAGTGGATGCTTAATCAGGTAAATACTGTTTCATGTAACAATTTCCTTCTGTTTTGTAAAATATTTGTCTAGCTTGATGAGGGTGATCTCGCTAGTGCGATAAAGCAGGGGTTTTATTTAAAACAACTATCACACATGAATAGAATGACACTCAGCATTATTTAAATTGTTTGGATTAAGTATTATGAATTATGGAGTTGGAAACTTAATATTGATGATGCTACCTCTAAATGGTAAAGAAAAGCTTAAAATATGCTCGAAACTTGCTCTTACTTGCGGATAAAAAAAAACTTGTTCTTACTTTCATTTAGTTACATGCATAGTGGAATTTCTCAGTTGAAGTCTACTTATTAGATGTGATTCTGAGTTTGTTAGTTATTATTGGAACGAAATTCAAGACTGTGGGCGCTTTAAATATATTTCTTACTGTTTTTGTTTTGATACAACTTCAAAAGGAAATGATTCTTTTAGTTATTATGGGAATAAATTTAAATGAAGTTCGGGACAAGATGAAATACCAAAGCTGGAACGATTTTAGGCAGAATAGTATGATGCTTTTAAACTAGTGTTTGGTTTGTTTTCTATTTTCGTTTTCGGTAGATATATTTTCTATCATGGCCGACCCCAGCTAGTGAGATTAAGGCTTGGTTGTTGGTATATTTTCTATTATGCACCCTCAAGAAAGATGAGAAAGAGAACAATCTGCTATAATTGATTGAACATCAACAGAAAAGGAGAGATAACTCCTTCCATTGGTTTGTCTGTAACAAATGGATTCCCACTTACGACTGAGTGAATGCTCCGTTCCCAAAACTAAGAAATCTGAAATCCCCACTTCCTCCCTTTCCCCCGATATAAGCTGCTCCTATCTTTGAATGTGATCCCATCTAACCGCTCTATCTTCTGTCTTCCCTCTTTTGGTTTCCTTTTATTCTTTTAGCAGTTGGCTTTTGTATTGCCTACACATGTTGTGTATGTTTATTTATACTTGCTCGATATCTGAGATACTTTTATCTTCATCTATACATTATTGTTTCGAACTTAGAAGGGACCTGAAGTTTTCATGATATTTGTCATTTAATGCAGGGTCTGATGCAGAATCACGAACAAATTGTTGAATACTTCAGAGTTCATGGTGTTTCTGTCATATTTCTTTTCAGAAGGAATCTCTTGCGCCGGATGATTTCTATACTTGCAAATGAATATGATAGGAATGCTAAGCTATTAAATGGGACTCACAAATCTCATACTCATTCAGCCAAAGAGGTCTCTCTCTGTCAACATGTGTGTGTGTGTGTGCATGTGCTTTATCAGTCATTGCGATGCAAGATGCTTAAGTTTTTTGATGCATTGTCATACTAAAGACAATTTGTATTTCATGTTAATGGATTCTGCCTATGCTTTCAGGCAGAAATACTTGCAAAGTACAAGCCCACAATCAATGCAACATTGCTGATACCAAACCTGAAGCAAGTGAATGACACCACCACCAAGGCTTTGGAATATTTCAAGAACACTAGGCACATTATCTTATACTATGAAGATGTTGTTAAAAACCACACCGTAAGTAACGCTGCATGCTGCACGATATCTGTCATTTCCTTTTTCCATGCATATAAACTTTGCTTGATGATTCAATTGTCATCGTTGTTTTCAGAAATTACTGGACGTTCAGGATTTTCTGAAGGTTCCACGAATGGATTTAAAGAGTCGCCAGGTGAAAATACATAAAGGATCATTATCTAGCCAAGTTGAAAATTGGAAAGATGTAAGCAAGGCACTCACCGGATCACCGTATGAGAGTTTCCTCCACGAAGATGATTACCGGAAGTAAACTGATGGGTATGTACATACCACATTTTGCCTTTTTTAGCCTTCTTCATCTAATCTTTAGGCACAAGTTGCTGCAAAAAGCCAACAGGACAACCACCACCCTGTTGAAATTTTGGCAAGGGTCGTTTTTTTGTACTCAGTAGTGTTTTGCTAATTTTCTGTTTATTCGATTAATAATATTTAATTCATTCTTTTTAGTTCTGCTACATTTTTGTTTTAACACTTGTCTTTGAGTCATCAAGAGAACTTGCAATTTCAATTTACAAAATTCTGCACTATCAAGTTTCTGTGATCAATGGATATATATTTAACATGACTTGAAAAAAGATTCGAGGATCTGAAGTCTTGTAACTATTGGCAATAGAAAACATGGATATGAGTTGAGGTGTCTGTGCAAATCATATATGATTTGCTGCTTACCGCCGGATAGATATAGACATAGGTGTGTACACACGTCCATTGTCTGTCGTATATTCATTTAAAAAATAACGGTCCAGTGCACGAAGATTCCACTGAGGAGAATAAATGTATGCAGCTTTATCCTCGCAAGTGAAAAAGTTTGGTTACATGTCCATGTTGAACCAAGGTTGGGAGTGAGTTGTAACTTAGAAACATGAATAGTCTATGGGCTTGGGTGAGGGATGTTGTTTTAAAAATTGTGAAGATGGATGGATCTAGAAAGACCACACAAGATTGAAAAAGATGAACAATCAAACCTTTTATAGGACAAAAGAGATACAAACAAGTGTGGGGGAGAGAGACAAAGCTTGGATTAATTGACCAAGTTGAGTCAGTAAAGCAGACAAGAGCATAAGAAGAACATGGCAGGTTGTGAAAGAGATATTGTTTTATGTACCCAACAAAGCCTGAAGAGTGAAGACAGAGTGTGGCTTAATAAAGTTGTTGTGGCATCAATGAATTCGCCTCAAAGAATTGATATATTACATGATATTTTTCAATCACCTGGCATCAATATTTCAAGATTGTATATACCTGTGGGTGTATATGAGGTCATTCTACAATTTCATAATTGAAAAGAGCTCAACTCATTCATGATAAATGGAAAGGAATTGTTGGTTAGAGAAGTTTGAATGGGTAAAAAACCATGGACTCCAATTAACAATAACATATCACTTTGTTTGAAATAAAGTAAAAAAAAAAACCTTCATGCATAGAGCACTGACCTAAATCACTGTTGATGATGGATGACACTTAATACAAAAGAAGATTGTAAATGGCCAAGAAATTAGAGTTTGGATTGATGGGGAAATTTTGATCTGGGACAAGTTTTGATCAGGAATTAAGGAGCCATCATAATTGATTTTAATACATCCCTCCTCTAGTCACCTCCATCTAATAACATTTAACACTTGCTTAGCCTTGACCATATTTCATTCAACATTGCATGAGCCATGGCGTCAACATTGTCAAGAATATTTGTATTTGACCCCATATACTAGAAATAGCCATCCCAAAAGTCATAGGCCACTGCATCTTCAAGTTGGGTCCATGACCACCTCCTAAAGTATCCACCATCTAATCTTCAATATCTTCCCTTATTGCATGAAGAAATGATTCATATGAACATTAATTGGCACACCCCATTTGTCACTAGGTGTCTCTCATGTCTGATAGCATTTGTGACAAGAACATTGCACCAACTTTCCAAAACAAATATCTCACTCTTAGAGGGCCTTGTCAATTGGAAATTAGACAGAATATAAGAGATTTTAACCCTGGATCAATACCTACAGCAACGTTATAAGAGAATTTGGAAAGCTGGGACAGAATGAGAAAGAGAAAGTCCCCGACTAGGAATCATTGAGAAGGAGCAGTAGTGGAGAAGGCCCAAATGATGAGAACTAAGGAACTAGGAAGATAATCCAAACAAGTTACAGAAATGGATCCTGAATAATTCAATCTAGTAAGGTGTTGAGGAGCCAGCAAGTGGTGAGAAACTTATTGAACATAATAATTCCCAACTTGGAAGTAGGCCTGAGAAGGGAAAGCAGAAATTACATAGAATAGCCAGTTGTTTCTATTCTTCCAAGTGTAATCTCTTGCCAAATTTGTAAGCAAATACAAAATAATTTCGGATTTTTTCATAAATTGTTTTTGTCAAAAGCATTCATGAAGAATCACTTTTTTAAAAGACAAACAAGCCCCAAGAGTTTCTAAACTTCAACTCCCCCTGGTCTCTCCTTTCCTCCTCCCCCATGGAGTAAAGGAAAAAAAAATCAGCATGCATTGCCAAAAAATGGATCAGTTATGTTTTACAAGACATGGAAAACACTTGGAGAATTACAACATCCATCTTAACATAACAGGATAAACAGATCGAGGTAAAGAAGTCTAACCCTCAAAACTTTGGGGGAAGACAGAGAAAAAATTTGCACTTAGTAAGGCTTGTTGTATAGCCCAAGCAATGGTTTCTCCCTCTCCTCTACTCTTTTCCTTGCAGCCTCTCTTGCCTTGAGAGCTGCTTTTTCTTCTTGAGATATAACCTTGGATTTTTCATCAGGTCTCTTTCTCTTACCAACAGCAAGAGATGAAGGGGCAGCTTTCACATTTCTCAAGGGATTCAAAGAAGCTCTAACGACTGGCCCAGGTGAAGATCCACTTCCAGATTTATTTGCTACATTGTTTACAACAGATTTGGATTGTGAAGTTGACAAGGCCTTCTTTGCGGTTGGTCCACTGTGTCCTGCATTTGATGAAAAGTGCGACGAGGCATATGCTTCTTCCTGGGTCACCCACTTGGCTGTTGAAATTTCATTAGGTGGATATGACATCCAATCAATTATTAAACAAATAAAATATTACTATATAACACAATGTTTTAAAAACTGATAGAGATTCAATCTGCATGACCTCTTAAGTCATGGTTCAACCAGTTAAATTTGTGGTTGAACTTTAATTAATTGCAGTTGAATTGGATAATGCTTGAACCAGAGACATAGCTATTCACAGTCCAACAGGTTCAACAAACCGGTCCAGTCCAGTTTTATAAACATTGATATAACAAATAAAGAATCACATGTATAACCCTCATACCAATAGCATCAGAATAGTAAAATCCAGACTTCGGATCATAGTAGAATCCATTTGTTTTATGGTAGTAATAGCCTGAACTGCTGTCATACTCCCATTCTGCCAAACTAGAAAAATCAGTTTCCAGATGAGAAATCAATATAGCAAAAAAAGACATACTGACATCGACATTTCGTGTGAGTTGGATTTGAGTCAATAGGCCAACACGTAAATCTACATGGATATTTTTTCCATGCCAAAGAGGAGGAAAATTTAATTTTAAGTCGCAACACAAATAACTCCTAACAAGATGAACAACAACAACCAAGTGGGGTCGGCTAAATGGGTCGAACGACGCCAGTATGCTCCATCATAAATCACATCAAGAAAAAAACAATTCCAAATTTCTTCAAGGGGAAAAATTGAACATAATAGTTATAAGACATATTTTGTTCTTTGACTTCAAATAAACTAAGTGTGACAACTGACGTCCATATCCACAATAAAATACTATTATATATACAAAAAATGAAGACATGGAGCATATTTCAGAATTCAGATTAGACATTGAAGACCTTTTCAGGGGGAACACATTTTTAAATGGATGAAATAAATTATCTAGGTTAATTTCAGACAGTTGCAGTTACACCAGATGAAAGTGCTATGGAAAAAGAAAATTAAAATTTAACAGAAAAGACAACAAAGATAATTAGATAACTGATGTAATACAATAAATGTTTCTTAAAACACAAGATCACAACTCTATAAAGGTTAGTAACTTGTTCTTATTTTAATCATTTATAATGAACTCGGGCTCAATTTACTAAATTTACCACACAAAAAGGTATCATTATAACTGATTTCAAATGCTAATGGCTAGTTTTTCATTTCCTTACGTTCTCACATGTAGAGTAAGTCACTGTCGAGGGCATGAGCTTCAAAGTTGATTTTGCCATATCGATTTATTCAAGCCAAGAGGAGAATTTCAAGTTGGTAAATGGCAAATCATGTATCAGACTACACAAAATTATTAATTAGAACTCAATCACGAGAAGAAAAAATATATTTATACTTACAACCTTGGTCATCTAGTTCATGAGATTCTCTGGTTTCTTCCAACTTCGCTTTATCTTTTTTATAGCTATTTTGTGCTTTCTGCATAAGAATACAACAAAATAAATATAGTTTGACCTGTCAATACCAATATTTTACCTTGTTGAGAAACATTATTACATTAGTTAATTGTAGTTTAACATGAACAACCTTTTTTAATATGCCAATTATGTTTTAAAATAACTTATTAACCATTGCATATTATTGACAAATCATTAATGCAAATTCACCAGTAAAGAAGTAAATTTTCAAATGAAAGTAAACAGAGAAGACATGGGCATGAAAATAACACTTAACATCTATAACTAAAACAACCAAGCATATCTTCAATCTCAGCGACATCAGTAACATAAAAAGAAGATTAAAACTCTTACTGCTTCAATTTGCTCAATAGCACGAGCCGTCTCCTTCTGTTCTTTATCCTTAGCAGCATTCTCTTTCCGCATAGCAGCAAGTCTCTTGGAAACACTATCTTTGTGGCGAGTACCAAGCTCATGATTTCTAATGCTGGAAGGATTGTTTGATATATAAATTTTGCAAAAGTCACACCATTTGTTTCCCTGGCTAACCCAGTACTGAAAACAAGAAGAAGAAAAATAGAGTAACCAAACAATTGTTTAGAACTTACAAGTTAAATTTTCACATATCAGAAAACTGAACAAATTAAAAACTTTAAACTATATACATACTGGTCTCTTAAATTCTAGGTATAATCTCAAAACCAAAATATTTGTACGTTAATAATTCCCAAGCAACGAAACAATCATAATTTGTGTATTGGAATACACAGATTTTAAAATAAATAAAAATGCATTAGAGTAACCATGGAAATTATATAATATCAATTATATGAAATTGAAATCGGGGTAATTAGTGTTTACCTCAGTCATGGTAGAAAATTAGGGTTACAAGGAGGTTATGAAGAGAGAATTATGGAAGAAAGTGAAGGTGAAAACTTGTTGCAACTTGGCGTTAAATGTTTTCAAAAATGCTCACAAGCCACACCACGAAGCAAACAGAGTTTGGAATAAGAAGAAAATCAGAGACTTCCGATCAGAACTAGAACGGACTGGAAGGGAATGACCGAACCAGGATATTGGGTTGGACCATATTCCAATGTACCTTTGGGCCTTACGATGTCATCTGCAATTGGACCCTATTTCATTTTTAAACATAAAACAATAAATAATACTATCATCTAGTAGTATATAAGGTTAGACTAAATCATTAGATAAACCAAAAAAACTCAATAGTTTGACCAGAAAATAGGAATGATTAGAGTAGGGTCCTACATGTTTGTGTTTATCCAACCCTAAACGTGAAATTTAAAACCTGAACCCGAATTAAGTAAGGTTCGAAACAATGATATCACTCCGAATTCATCGGGTTTCGGTTAACCCGAACCCGAAAAATACCACCTGGAAATTGTGTAATTTCATATATGTCTTTATTGTAATTTTATAATTTTACATATATTAACCGGGTTCTATCAACAATACTAAACTTGAACCAAAAAGTTAAACTCAAACCTAAACCCAAACTCAATTACATTGGGTTTCCCCATTAAATTCGGGTTGAGTTAAATACATATATATATATATATATATATATATATATATATATATATATATATATATATATATATATATATATATATAACCCAAAGGGGTCAGTTAATTAGTTAGTTATACAAAAAAAAAAACTTAATAAAAGAAAAAATGAAATTCTGAAAGAGTATATTGGGTGCTAGTGAATAGTAACCAGAAAGGCAACACAGTCTTGTTTCTGAGTGTAGAAGACGCAAATTCTGTCATTCCACTCTCATCATATAGAAAAGAAAAAAAGAAGAAGGATATTGATTCCAGAAGCAAGTCATAATTCGGAAAACATTAGGGTTTGGAGTAAACCAAATGGATGAATCATTCTTAGTAATGCTATCAAATCTCCTCCACCTCCACAACTCCCTTGACCCCACCACCACCGCCGTCTCCTCCACCGAACACATTTGGTCCCTCGAACCCCCTCTTCGCGACGCACAATGACGCTCCCTCTATGGCCTCTCTTCCCCTGTCTTCACCACCGTTGTCGAGAAACTCAAACCTCACATCACCCTCTCCAACCTCTCCCTCCCTTCCGATTACGCCGTCACCATGGTCCTCTCTCGCCTGGCCCACGGCCTCTCTGCCAAAACCGTCGCTAACCGTTACTCCCTCGACCCTTACCTTGTTTCCAAGATCACCAACATGGTCACTCGTTTACTCGCCACTAAATTGTACCCTGAATTCATTAAAATTCCCGGAGGTCGCCACAGATTAATCGAAACCACGCAATTATTCGAAGAACTCACCTCACTCCCCAACATTTGTGGAGCCATTGACACCACACCGGTTAAATTACATAGCAGCAGCAGCAGTAGTAGTAACAGAATACCCGAAACGTGTCGATATGGGTACCCTTCCTTGCTCCTTCAGGTTGTTTCGGATCAAAAAAAGATTTTTTGGGATGTTTGTGTTAGGGCACCGGGTGGCACAGATGATGCTACACATTTCAGGGAGAGTGTGCTTTATAACAGACTTACCTCTGGTGACATTGTTTGGGACAAGGTGATTAATGTTAGGGGTTGTCATGTTAGGCCTTATGTTGTTGGAGATTGGTGTTACCCTCTCTTGCAGTTTTTGTTGACTCCGTTTTCCCCGACCGGGTCGGGGAGTCCTGCGCAGAATTTGTTTGATGGAATGCTTATGAAGGGGAGGTCTGTTGTTGTAGATGCAATTGGGTTGCTTAAAGGGAGGTGGAAGATTCTCCAGGATTTGAATGTGGGACATAATCATGCGCCGCAGACGATTGTGGCGTGCTGTGTTTTGCATAATTTGTGTCAGATTGCGAGGGAGCCGGAACCTGAGCTATGGAAGGAGCCTGATGAGAATGGACCTCAGCCTAGGGTGCTGGATAATGAGAAATCATTTTATTTCCTTGGAGAAAGCTTGAGACAAGCTCTTGCTGATGATTTGCACCAAAAGCTTTCATCAAGATAATTATTGTAAGCATGATTTTGCTGCTAATCAATGTACTTTAATTTTCAAAATTTATGACCTTGTGTTTAGTTGGGAACTGTAGAACTAGAATAGTTTATGATTTGTGGATGTAGAGCACAACTAAGTACTAACAAATGTAGCTCTAATTGTAGAGATTAATACTCCCAACATTTGGATTCGTTTTTGTTTTACATCCTTCCCCCCTATCTCACCATTAACCACTTTACTTCCATATCATGTAGGAAATAATTGTAGGTCGGTTTCTAAGATATTCTTTTTCTTCAATTTTAGATTTTTTATTGTAAATCGTTCGATCTTCATGTAATGGTCATCATTTGGTGAAGTTACCGGATCCAAATCCCTGGTAGACCTGCTATGCCAAAAACAACAATCCAAGTTAAAGAAAATTTAACAACAACCAATCATTTATCTTATTAGAGAAGATTCACAGGGATAAAGATCACATAGACATGATAAGAGAAGTTGTAGCACATGCATAGCTGTAAATTTTTGTTGAGGTGACCAACATGGATACAGATAAACTTACCATGTTTTAATAGAAAAATTGAAATTCCATTGTAATCAAATGGATAGATGTATTATTGAAAATTACTTTTTTCTTTGTATTTTGAAGATCATAACTCTGTTTGGAAGGGAGAAATTGTGGGGTCTAGCCATATCATAAATGCCACAGATGCATTTTAGATGCATGGCATTTAATACAAGGACTGCATTCCTTGCATGAAGAAAATTGAGACATGGTGCACCATAAAGGTATTTGAGGGTTTCCGCATTAAAATTTGAGGGTTTCCATTAATTGCCTTGTAGTTATCTGTTTCTGCTATGCTCAAAGAATTTGTAGATCTAATCCCAATAGATGTACTCCTGTACTCATTACATATTGCAGCATCATTCATTTTACAATGTAAGTCCATACCAGAACCTAACATCAATGACATCACTAGTACCACCAAAACATCTTTCTACTTTATGTTGTACCTTCTACTTTTGGGTTGACTACTGTATGGTTTGCTCCTGTGAATAAAATATCATTCTATTTTATGAATCTTTTGGAAAATGAGAGGTTGTGAACAAATCTCAATGCTCATGTGATTACTCACTTTTTAGCTATGATTACTCCTGTAGGTTCCCACTAATAACAAAATCACCTATGTTGGCAACTCACTTAGAAAGAATACACAGCAGGACCAGTTCCTGCAAATATTTTTTTGATCCAACTTATCTTCCCCCTTCACTCTAAAAGTACCCTTGCTAAGGCAACATTGTGGGTATAAGCCTTGCACAAAAAATAAAAAGACTAAAAATTATTAAAATAACACGGCATTTTTAGTGGTCCATCACCAAAGTTGCATATCAATTACTATAAAGTATAAACACCACCGAATAGTATCTTTGAGTTCACAGTAAAAGAAAAGCTTGTCAAAATTGTTGGCTAAATGTTTCATCTTTAACAATTTATTTCTTATGAGAATCATTTCTAACAATTTTAGTAAAAATGGGTTCCATCTTCAATCTTTTACATTTCTGTATCCTGTGGTGATATCTATTTGTTTTCCTCCGCTGAACATAAACCTGAAAGGAAAATAAATGAAAAAGAATGTTACATGTCATAGAAGTTACACAAGAATTTCTATGCAGACCCAATACACTGGAATTTGGATTCTCTAACTGTGTTTGGTGACTTTGGATTCTCTGTTGGGCATGCAAATGTGATATTTACATTAAAAATATTTACACTTTCAAGGTAATTCATAAGCCTACAAATATAATGTTCATTATTTTATCTATATGTGGCATACCAGGATGTTATTGGAACATCTTGCTATATGCTTTTTTCTCTAGATCACGCCTATCAGCTATCTGCAACAAACATAAAGGGTTAGATTCTCAAATAAGCATATAAAGTTTGTTCAATTTTATTCCAGCTAACCTTCTTCCTCACAGCTGCAAGTTCCTTTTTTATTCCAGCTGAAATAACAAGATATAGAGTAAGCCACATGCAACTTTTTATTACACTTAGATTATAGAGAAATCTATATGATACTTGGATATAGGTATAATATATCATATTATGATGATTATATCTTAGATTTGTTTAGAAGTTTAATTAATTTTTATGATTTGCTTCCTTATATGATTAAGAGTCTAATATTAGTATAAATAGGGGTTTATTGATTCAATAATAGAAGAAAACATGACAAGATAGAAGAAGTCAAATGTATATAAGTCTGTGACAAAAGGTTTGAACCAAAACCATAACCTACCATCATTTGGCTCCAAGGTTAGTGCATTCTTAAAGCTTTCTTCTGCAGCATCAATGTCATGTAGAGCCATGTATGCCTGGTAAAATAGAAGCAACATAGATGTTAGAGAAAAGATGGAGCACATTAAATACCAACAATAAGAATCCTGACATAATAAAGGGTATACAAGCTCTTCAACTGAGGTACCAACAGTCGCGCAACCATAAAATGTAGTGGCGACTCTACGAAAGTCGCGCGGCCGAAAATCGGGACACGACACCAACCTGTCCTTGGCGGAATAAAGCTTTGGCATTATTGTCTCCTTCACGCATCGCAAATTCTGTATCCAATAATGCACCTTTGATATCCCCTAATTTCAATTTACAAGCCTGAAAAATGACATACCATAAGCAAGAAAGGGAAACAGAAGCACAAGGTAGAGAACAAAGTCGGTTAATATATGCAGATTTGTCAACAGGATTCATCAGAGAACATAATTGTATACTAATACAAGTGCACTTTAAAGTTATCTGAAGCACAGCATGCAACACAGAATAACTTCTAACTTACAGAGCTGTTTGTAAAAATCTGAGACTTCATTCTTCTCAAAGCTGAACTTTTATCTGCAAATGAATAACAAACCTATGTTATCACATGTTAAGGAGGTAACATGCATTTGTAGTATAACTACTGCAAAAATAAGTGAATAAATGTTTGCGAAAGACAGCATACCTTCATCGATCCCTTCTTTCTCCCAACAAATATCGAGGTAGCGTAAAGCCTTCCGATACTTCCTAAGAGCCATTTTGTAGTCTTGTTTCTGTCATGAAAATTTATATTACTTCGTTGCTACTAAGAATTACACAAAAATTTCACTCATACTCTTAAATGAATTGATATTATTCACAATTACAAAATACATAAACCAAAATAATGATGTTAGAAGGCATCAATACCTTAAAATACTCATTGCCAAAAGCTTTAATGGAATCAACAGTATTCACCCACCAGTCGAGTTCATGAGGGCTCTCATCAAGGTCTGCTGGCCAATCAGGATAAGTATCACCATCTTTGAAAAAGTTAGATATTCCATCATCTTCTCCTTCATGAATTTCTCCACAATCCACAATTTTAACATCGAGAATGGGGCGATCATCATCTCCAGTTGTGACGTGCTCGATGGAACGGACCACTCCCATTCCTTTAACTACTTTCCCAAATACAACATGCTTACCATCTAGATGAGAAGTTCGGGTAGTGGTGATAAAAAACTGAGACCCATTTGTATTAGGACCAGAGTTCGCCATTGATAACATTCCTTTCCTTTCATGCTTCAACTCAAAATTCTCATCTTCAAACTTCAGTCCATATATAGATTCACCTCCGGTGCCATCTCCAGCAGATATATCACCTCCTTGGATCATAAAGCCTTTTATAACACGATGAAAACAAGATCCCTGAAAATAGAACATAATATAGTTTGATTCAATAGTTTAGTTTTAAACTAATATCAAGTATCTTTTTTTTAGTTAACATCTTAAGAAAGAATTCAACAACAACAAAATCTTAAGAAAGAAAATAACTTCGTATTTATGCCATGAACAATCTTAGTCTCTATGGTAGTAATAGTCATGAAAGTCCAAGTCCATGTTCAAGTTCAACCTTCAGATTACAGTAAAGTCCATAAATAAAAATAATCAAAGTAGAACTATAAGACACATTAACAGATTATACTCCAACTCTAAAAGTCAAATTTTGATATGCATATGCAAAAATATAAATAAAAATAGCACCCTCTCACTGAAATTGAAACAAACCAGGAGTTCATGAATTGGGCAGAGATATGGTAGAACAAACAAAGGTAAAAGTGAATAGACATAGAAAATGGGTATGCTAAAAAAGTGAAAGGTGAAAGGTATTCAGAGAGGAAGAGGGTACCTTAAAATAAAGGGGTACCCCAGTATTTGAACCAATGCCTTTCTCACCGGTGCAGAGTACCCTGAAATTCTGAGCAGTTTTAGGTACGACATCATTGAACAGCTCCACCACTATCCTTCCTTCTAACTCTTCCCCTATGCTAATATCCAAGAAGCACCTTGTTCTCCCCATCTCTCAATCAATCTCTTTGTGAAGTGATTCACTGATTCAGCTACTTTTTTTTGTAGAATACAAGTGTTTCTAGACTCTTCTTCCTCTCTTATTAAAGTCCAATACAAATAGTGGTACACACCATAGTGTGAAAAATAGAATAAAAATATTTTTCATTAATTAAACCAAACAATAGTGAATAAGGGAAATTTCTTTATCCACTGAAATTAATTTCTTACTTAAATCTTTGGTATATAAAAACGAAAAGAAATAATAATAAAACAGGAATAGAAGTTACAGCTTGACATTCAGGACCTAGGATTATGACACAGTTACTTACCCTCTCTCTCTCTAATGTCATAGACAGTGGCAGTTTCAGTGGCTTCAAAAGTTATACCCTCTCTCTCCCTTGTCTATATAAAAAGAAACTTGACTTGAGAACACCCTTTCTCTCAATTTAGATTAACTGTTCCAAAAATAATATCTCAAGTATCCATATTCTATTAAAAAATTGTCATATAATTAATATAAAAATTAAAAATATAAAAAAATATTTTTTTACATTATTTGATACAATATGTTTGATTAATAATATGAGAATATAAATTTTTTGTTACACGTGATCATTATTGTACTTTATGAGCTGACTTTCTTTGTTCCCTATTTGGCATTGGTTGGGTACGTCGGTCAAGAAATAAAAAAAACTATATGAATACATTTTACCTCCATAGACTTTAGGTCACGCATGGTTTATAGTGTAGTGTTTAAAATTTATATTCATATTACTAATGTTGGTAAAATTTGTATTTAGACCCCACACACAATTATATTTGTATCCTTTTAGTCTTTACTCACAAGAATATGGATCATTTACTATACTGAACTCTTCAGTACAACTATAGATAATGACATGTATTTTCTAAAAAAAATTAACGGTGTAGATTTTAAATTATATTAAATTAAAATATATTTTTAAATTTTCAAGTTATTTTAGATCTCACAATCCAATACTGGAGAGGATCACAACCCTACTCACAAATAACATTTTATTAACTTTATGTTCAACCTCCACCCTATCCACATTCTTCTCTATCTACATTTGTATCTTAATCTTTATCTCCATGAAATCTCTCTGTAACTCTTTATATCATAGTGATCATTTTCCCTTGTCACCATTTGAGCTATTAAATAGGCTATTGGATAAAATAAATTTGTGTGTGAGAAGCATGTGACCAAAAGTATTACTGAAAATACTTTTATCTACCCAAAAAAGAAAAGTGTACTTTACTCTCTTGAATTAAAGATTATGTACAATTAAGTCCTTAATGGCTAAATGTGTATTTGAATCTCTAATATTTGCAAAATATGATAATTCAAACCTCATATCAAATATCTACATGATTTGTTATTTGCATAGCATGTAGCTGAAATATGAGAATGTAATTTCATTCATCTTTCAAAATCTAAACTCTAACTATAGTATATTCTTACCATGACAATGAACAACTTCCCCTAAATATTTTTCATAATCATGCATCTTTGCTTTTCTTCCACACTAGTTTATTAACTAATATTTCATTGCAATTTTATAAATAAAATATAGTGTAAATCTTAAGTAACAAAAATTACGAATGATAAGTGATGTATCCTCATAAAATTCAGGGTAAAAATCCTCATAATACTAACTAAAAAAATTGTTTGCTTTTATATTTCTAAAACAATAGATGGGTTTTCTTTTCTACCCAATGCTTACTTTACTAAGATCAGGTGGATTTTTAAACTTCAAATTATGAATATAACATGTGTGATTGCAGTAACATAGTTACACATCATCATAGCCTTATATTACATTAAATATAATTTATATGCTTTAAGGTATGATGGATTAAATCAAATTAGCAAATAAGATTTATTTGCTTTCAAGTTTCAATGATGAACCATATGACTAGATATTATTTATCGCCTTTAAGTGAATAAAGATATATGTACATCATAAAAATATAAAGTTTAAGACTTTGTTTAAATTGTATTTGAAGAACATACATATGTATTTGTTTTATCTAAGATTATCTTGAAACTCATTTACAAATAGTACTTTATTGTTTCAATTTTGAACTTAGCATTGATATAGGCTTAAAGAAATAACATCTAAATATTTATTTGTGATCAATACAGATATAAGTTAGTGAAATACATCTTAAAATTATTTATATAACAATTTTCTAACATCATGTGTGTATGTTACAAATACCGGTAATAATGGAGAGGCAAGTGAGTGTAAAACAATACAAAATGAAAAATGAAAAGACAATTCAATTATTCAATGACACTTGTAATGATTGTTTTGTCCTTAAAACCAAATGCATTAATCTCACTTATCTCACTATTAATGAAGAGGATGCTTGTAATAATTATAATAAAAAAAAGAAACTGATTAAGTATCTTTTGTTAATCAGAAGTATGGCCCCACTAACAAACTAATTCATTTTAAATATGTGATTTTCTTTCCTAAAGTCTTGTGTGTCTTTTATATTCAATAAAATTAAAAAGGAAAACAAACTAAGTAGGTTAAGTGGCTATAACTATTATTGGCTAATAATGTGGCCCACCACTTTCTTCAAAGTGGAAGAGGAAATTACATCTCTCCTTGCATTTATTATTCTATGTCAAGTTGGCAAAGAATATTCATTATCATCGCTCATTATCTATATACTTCATTAATAAAGAGATAAATGTTCATTTTTATTATGTTTTTAATATTAAAAATATGATTTCATAGTAAATAGAAATATAAAAGTAGTATTACATGTTTTTTTTTTGTTATTACGTGGCACTCCATTAATAAAGAGACAAATGTTCATTTTTATTATGTTTTTAATATTAAAAATGTGATTTCATAGTAAATAAAAATATAAAAGTAGTATTACATGTTATTTTTTTTTTGTTATTATGTGGCACCGGAGTGAATCATTACTCATATTGTCCATTGCCCTCTGGCCATTTTTCAAACAGTTACACCATTAAGAGTATGCTCTTGATAAGTGTTTAAATAAGTGTTTAAAGAGTTAAGAAGGATTAAATTAGTATTGTAAAATTAAGTGGAACACTCCTCATGTAAAAACTGATGTTTCAAAATTTTCTTTTATCTCTTTTAATTTTTAAACAATACTAACATTCCCCATAACACAATATGATTGGATAATGCGAACTCAATTTTTACTTTCATGGTTTTGCTAACAGAAATAGTAATTAAGGAAATTAATTACATAAATTTAACCACTTTCAACATTTGATTAGATATCAATGACTATATATCATAGGGAATGAAAATCATCGGTCTCAACTTAGTGTTTCCAACTCTATCCCGATCAATAATATAGTGTCACATAATATTATGTTCTATTTCAGTAATGGGAATGAAAGATCACCTAGAATTGCGTATTTTTTACTGACATAATGAGTTGAAAACTACTTTGCATATGTGTACTTTTCTATAATTTTTTTCCAGCTTTTATAGTGTGTACAATTAATTATATGCATGTAGCATGATTTTGTGAAGGTGATAGATCTCATATTCACTTATTGGTTATGATAGAAAAGAGCATTGCATAGGCACCAAACATGAATATTTAATTTTTTTTAATTCATATGATATATTTTGATTAGTTCAAAACAGATTTTGGAACATGCTTGGAAACACGAGATATACGGGATTAGGCGGATGTGAAGCTTATTGTGTTTCACTCACTCCTTCCACCAATGAAAATTCATTTGATACTACTACAATTATGAGACATATGAAGTGGTATGCATCCAATGACTTATATATCCAATACAAAATTGTTGGAATGCAAAGATACCCATAAGAATAGAGGGTGTATAAACCAATTATTCCCTTATTGGAGATTGACAATTGGTGAAGGTTGTGTTGGACTGGTGGCTGAGACAAAAGCTCTTCTTATCACATGGAAATGGAATTTACACAAACCTAAGGCAACTTAATGTAGCATAAGAGAGTCATGTACTATAGAAGTACTACAAATTTGGTTGTACATGCAAATACAAGGTTAGCTTTTACTTTAGATATGCTCAACATAACCAAGCACTTCTTTCTAATTTGTTTTCAGCTTTTAGTTCCAAAAAGCGATTTTTTTAGTGCTACTACCCATTTCATTAGTCAGTTATTGCCTGGCATCTAATGTCAATTCAGATTTTTCTTTCCCTTTCAAAATCAGAAATATGGTAGGGAATAAGCATGTGCATACCTGAAGGTGCATTGATATGATATGCAAAAGCTGTCATCTACCATATTTTTTGGTCCTGTTCTTTCTTTTCTTGTGTCTTAGTAAATTTTGACTCCCACTATAAATTTCATCACCGAGAATCCTCGTAAGTATTGAAGAGAAAAAATCTACTTTTGTTTGTTATTTTAAGAGTAAAAATGTCATCTTATTTCACGGTAACATTTCTATCTTTGATCAAATTATTATTAGTAAGAATTTTTATTGGGTTTTGTTTTTTCTTTTAATTTTCCATGTCACTACCCTTTAATAGAGGGGATTCTGAATCAAATATTTCATATGGTGGTTGGTAATTGAATGATGGCAAATCTCATTCTCTAAGGCCAATAAGGGCGTGTAAATTGTTGTGGCGTCAAATTCTTTACTAAACCTTGCATTGGTGAAGTTTAATTAAGGTCAAAGCTATCTTGCATCAAAATGTTTCTTAATATTACCGAACATGAAATCTGAATTTCCTTCCTAAAATGATAGAAAGTGTTTATGACCTTAGTTTATTTCATTCTTCCCTCTTCTCATATAGTCTGGTATAAGCCTCACCTTAAAAGTTGAAACTAAAAACATATCTCATGATATTCGGATCGACATCTACTAACAATGTGTTGGTCTAATAGTATAAGGTCCCGGATAACCAAAAGGTGAAAAATTCAATCATAGGAGCGACTCTTGTTGGGATGAACAGTCACACATTCCAAAAGAGATTAATTCCTTCTTGCTTTAAAAATGATAAAATTAAATTCTAACTTTTAATCAAAGGATAATGCTAATAAGTATCATAACAGAGTTCAACGACCATGGATGCAGGTAGGCATCAATAATTAATCAGATTTCCATTTTTATGGAAGCACAGAGTATAAATACTTGAATACAGTCTCAATAAAATTAAGTGTGTTCCAAGTCATGGTTTCAATGAACCACCTGAGTAACTCCACAACTTCAACCAAAAAGGAAAAAAGAAAGAAAGTTCACCCAACAAATTGAAACTATTTCAAGTATAGAAGCATTCATATATAAAAGAAAAGTAAGTTCACCCAACAAATTCAATTTTTTAAATTTACTTTACATCTTAGCCATCAATTCTAGGGAAATTCAATGGTTTAGATCTACCCACTAATTCAAACCATTGGATAAATATGAAGTAAGTTTAAAAAACTTACTCTTAGAGTTACTGAATCTCTCATCTTATATAAAATACTCCAATGCTAGATAGACCAAAACTAAAACAATACTTTTTATAAATATAATTTGTTAGTAAGTCCATGATATTAGTTCAGGAGTAAAATGCAGATTGTGATTATACATAAATTCTTAAAATTACACTTTCAAATACACACTTTTTTATGATTCATCATTATTATAAAACCCATTAAATCAATTTTCTCCGGTAACTGCAATTCTTCCAAAGTTGTTGAATTCTTTTCTACGTCATCTTTCATAATAAATAGAGCCACAAAAGAGTGAATACTGAATATCACTTGTTCTTATAAATTTGGTACCAATTTAGTGAATCGGTGAATACATTAAAACCATTGGATTTTCTAAGATTGAATTGCTAAGACGGAGAGTAAGTCTTTTCCACTTACTCTTGGAGTAAGTGGATCTCTCCCCTTCAAATATATTATAAATGTGAGTTAAAATATTAGGTGTGATGATTATAAAAATTTTGAAACACAATAAAACATCTTTACCTGAAATAAAGAGTTTACTATGCTTATCAGCATTCAGCAACTAAAACTACCAAGAATGGTGAGTATCCAAATTTCTCTACTCAATTACTCATTTAAAAGCAAAAACAAGCTGAACAAGGTATCTTTTTTCTTCCCATTTTAGGAAAATATTTTCTTCCCATTTTAGGAAAATATTTTAAGTTCCTTATGGTTTAATTGTAAGTTAAGTTTTGACTGAGAATGAACGAAAATTGAATACTTGAGAGCCTAAAATATATTTATGAGATGACTAACTTTTCATTTCCCTCCATTCTCATCCAAAATTTATAAATAGAATTTACATCAACCAACTTAACTTCAATAACACATTGCAGAAAACATAAGACAAATCAAGTAAAAAAACACAAGAATTTTCTAACTCACACATACAATGACTGTAACAATATCAGCACCAAATATAAAAAAAAATCATTCAACTAATTGCTATTGTGCCCATGTGAACTTTGCCTTGATTGTTGTTCCTGTTCCTCTTCTTGTAGGACCTCCACCGGAGGCGCAACATCACCGGCGTTATTTTCCGGCAATGGCGGAGGAGAAGCTGACCGTGGTGGTGGAGGAGGAGAAGGTGCGATTCTACCGTCAACACAGGAGGAACATTTGGTCTCAACCCATCTTTGAATATCATAGTCACCATAACCCATGACTCTACGACCCGAACAGAGTCTTCCAATCATAGCAGCTATGACACCAAGAACGGTTATAACAGCAAGGACTGCAATAACGGGTCCAACCGACCCGTGACCCGAATGGGTCACTTCAATTGGTGGTGGTAGAAGCTGTTGAACAATTGTTGTGGACATTTGAGAGTGGTTTGGTTCTATGGTTTTAGGTTTTGAAAGAGAGGAGTGAAGATAGGAGAATGAGTAATGAAAGGTTACCATAAAAGCAACTCAAAATTATGTCTTTCAACCTTCATAAAGTGAACTATGAAGGGATAGTGGAAAGAGAAAGAACCTCGAGAAGAAGAAGTTCATGTTATGTTATTCAATCATAAACATCAATTTCCTTTTTGCCTAAAGTTCCAGCAAAAATATAAAATTGTTGTCTTTAGTCTTTTCTTCCGAGGAACTAATATTTTATGGATGCGTAAAAAGAATTAAATATTTCATAGTAAAAAGAATCTAGTAATAAACTAGAAGAGAGATTTGTTGACTCCAAGAGTAAGTTTTTTAGTCATCAATTCTAGGGAAATCAATTTGTTTGAATTAGTAGGTAAATTTAAACCATTAAATTTCTCTAGAATTGATGATTAAGATATAGAGTAAGTTTAAAAACTTACTATTTTATCTCTGAAAATTTGAAAAACTTAAAATAGTTCACATAAAAGTTAAATATAATTCAATTAAACCATAAGGAAATATATTTCATAGTAAATTGAAGACTATGGTAAGTGTTGAAGTATTAAGGGTATTTTGGTCAAACTGTATCATTTTATATTTGTGAATAATATTTCTAATAATTATTTTAATCTATGTATATTATTTTCAATAATAATTATAGTTAAAAACATATATTAATATTTTTTCTAAGTTATGAGTATCTCTTAGCTCTCCCAGTACACAATAATATTTTTATTTAATTTTGTATGTTAAAAAGTGAAAAGGATAAACTGTCATGTTCAAATATTGCATTGATCCATATGAAAAAATTGTCGTATTCAAATGGAAAATCCGTAAAACTTACATAAACAAACATGAAACATAAAATGAGGAAATATGTTATATGATTTTTTTGTTAGAAAATATAGACTAGTAAGGAAAAAATAGAAAAACATAAATTACACCACCATGTGTAATTATGTTGTGTTTTCCCTTTATATATTAGTATAGAATATATATATTGTGTTTAACATTCTCTTTAAACATCATTATTATTAATAAGTGGGCTTAAATTCACTTAATATAACTAATTTAAGGAAAATGAAAATACCAACAAATTTTTAGGCATTAATTAACAATTAAAAATAGAAAAATTCTAATTGGAGGTATATTATTAAAAATAAAACATTATACTTTTAATAAATATTAATTAGTTAATTAACATCCTTAGCTCTCTTTTTAATCACATTAAGTTATTTTGAATTCAAAATATATATAGTGTCAATATAAAAATTTATATAAAATACATCATCTATTATTTATTTATGTTATTTTTTAAAGAGTTAATAATGATTAAATATGAATGGTCAATGATACACTGACAATATATAACACGCATAAACGGTTAGTTCATACATTTTTTTTCTAATTTATTTTTATTAATATTGTCTCTAATTAATTAAGTGGGAGTGAAATTATAAGAATAATTATTGATATATGAATTTTGTAATATGAATAGAAATAAAATAGATTAAAGAAGTAAAAGAATATTTTGGGTGGAAGTGTGGGGTAACCCCAAGAAAAACCTCTCCATCCCATCATGGAGATTGGACACATGGAGAAGAAAAGTGTTATGGGAACTGGAATCGTTTGACAAATTCATCTCAACTGTGTCCTATATGGTTTGGCTTTCATTGTGTGTACATTGAATAAATTATTATTAGACATACAATGAATTGTTTACCTTTTTAAATTCTGAAATACATGAATTTATATAGTAAGAGTTAGTTAACAAAAAATATTATATATATATATATATATTTCTTCATATAATTAAGATGGAAATGAGTATTCTCTGGCAGGTAAACAAAAACAAAGGCACATAAATACAGGTATACGAATATATGATTGTGCTGCCCCGACTTTAATTGCCTCGGACTGCGTTGGCCAAAACGTGTTTACACCACTTCTTATTTTGTATATCTTTATACCATAGTTATCTTACAAATCAATATAGCCACAATAAAGTAATATATTTATAAATCATCACTTTATAATAATAGTGGTAATTAAGATCTGATCCTAACCGTCACTTACTCATGTTATTTATGTGTCCTTATTTAAATACGTAGAGAGTAATGACACATTTTTTGGTCGAAAATATCACTGATTTTTTAGTTTTTCATGATATACATTATTAATAATATATACGAATATCATTTTATATGTAAAATCACATATTCATAATAATAAATAATATTGAGAAAACTTTATCTAGAATGAGTATATATTATATTTAATCGGGTCTAGGCTCGAATTCGAATTTAAATGCTGATCCGATATATATTTAGGGTTAGATTCATTTTCAAAAAAATAATCCGACTAATATTTAGGTTTGGATATAGACAACCCTTAACCAGTACTAACTTGACCCAAGTTTACCCTTACTTTATAATACATATTTTTTTTTTATAGTATAAGAAGATTTACAAGAGAATATGTTATTTTACTTCCATAAAGCACCCATACATATTTTGTTTCATAGTTTATGCCAATTGTGCAACTCATCCATGTTATCACACCCACACAAAAAAGGAGTTTGTTTTTCTTATACTAACAATTAGAGGATTTCTCATCTCATCGCTCTGCTAAAGCATTTAAATCTGTTCTTCTATGTGCTTCATACCTTCTTTTTAAATGATTCTAAATCATGCTTTTTTATGTGTTCAAAACATTGTACTTTTAAAGACATGTTAAATTAAGCATACTAAAAAGGATATCTGATATGTTTAAGAAATTTTCAATTTTATGGGATTTCCATTAGGTTTCCATGGTATAAAAAGAAGTTTTCGATGTCCCATTTCATAGTTTAAAGCTATAAATTATCAAACACAACACTCTTATCTTTTACTATATAAAATTTATTCTGTTTTTGATACTTTACCGTCCAAAATCAAATTGCAACCAATCCATTTTAATCTTCCCAGATTAGTGTCACTTCTTTTATAAATAAGAACGATGATAATAAATATCAATTCTCATTGAACTGTACATACAAGTTATTTACACATCAATAAAAAAAGTTAGCAACGGCTAAACAATAATACAATAGCTTTCTTACATGGATCAAAACTTGAAAGAATGAAGCTTGGGATACCTTAGGGTCTTGAGTTTGAAGGAGAAGTTTGTGGCAGGATCTCAGATAATCGAATCCTTTCATTTATAATTTTATTCTGTGCAAGAGTAAGGATCGTTTTTTGTTAGTTCTTTAAAACTTGATATAGAAAACTTTACATTAGAAATCACTTAACTTGTGTGTTATGTGCATACCTTAAACTTCAAATCTTGTTGTTCCATTTCCAGAGAAGTTATCCTATTATTGAGCATCTCCAGGGCCTCCTCAGCAAGTGAGGGATTAATATCAGACATTGGTTTCACTATTCCAGCAACCTGAAAGTAAAAGTACAGCGAATGATTAGTTTCTTACCGGACCATTACATGCCTTGGTTCATAGCAAGAACTACAATGGTGTCACATACCTTTAAAACATTAGTAGTCAATCTCAGTAATTGCTGTGCTAATTGTACTTTCTCTCCCTCCATCTCCTGTGGCATTATTGATTCATATTTAAACTTCCATTATATATAGTGACTAATGCTATAGCATATTTCTTAGCGAATTCTAGTACAATATATTTCTGTTAGTGTTTACTTCACATTTGTTTTTTTATATCAACAGGAATTACATGACTTGTCTATGTTTGATAGAAGATTTTGATAAAAACAGAGCCCAAGTAAGCTGGAATGTAAACATTCCTAGGCATTCTCATTTATGAAGAAACTATGAAATTTTGATTCTTGCCTTTTTAGTCAAGAATGTTTTTAACTTTTTATATTCTTGGGCATCACATTCCAAGAGTGTGCTCAAAAAATTATGGCCACAAAGTTGTACGATATTTAACCTTCCATTATATTTAGTGACTCATAGCACAACATATTTCTCAGGTAACTAACAGTTTTATTGTTTTTATAAGCTTAACTAACCTTAAGTTTTATCATCAGACGTTGCTCCTCATCAAAATCAATACGCGGTTTCACTCCAGCAGAAGCACGGAGACGTGCAAGGTCTTCTTTGACACGCGAAAGGAAGATATCTGCCCTCCGTAGCTTTGTGCTGAGTTCTTCGTTCTGTATCTTTAACCTGTTGTTTTCCTCCTGTTGCATTGTTACGGGATCAGTCTCAAGATTGATTTCAAAGAGAATGGAATTATAAGAATTAAGGATATATTGTCCATAATTTTTCCAATATCAGTTCTCAAATAATTAAGAGTTGCTAGAAAGTTTTTGACACCGATTAACTAGAAAATCACTACATTAGTCCTTCCAAAGGATTTAAATGGTGACTAAAAAATTTCAATCTATGAGCATTTAAAATATTTCAAGGACTTAATTGGTTACAAAAGAAACTTTCAAGCACCAATCTGACGAAATCATAAGCTGTGCAGGACTATATACTGCAAAAGCCCACAAAATATCTATGAGAGCTTTGAGCTGGGTAAAAATTAAACTTTTACCTTGATTTTAGCATGATGATGAATACGCTGCTGAAGGTTTTGCTGACCAGACAGTTTCTTGACTTCTTCCTCTAGTTCCGTTACTTTATTCTTCATACTTACATGTTCCATCTGCTCAAAATGAGTGTAGGGAACTCTTCCATTAGAAATCAAAGAAACAAGATAATTGTACCCAAGAAAAAGACAAAATAGAGTCAAGTTTAAATCTTCTACCTGCAACATTCCATTTTCAGTTTTTAATAACTGTTCTCTGTGCCGAAGGTTTTCCAATGCAATTTGTGTAGCTAACATTTCGGCTTGTTTCCTATCCATTTCCTCCAGCCACCTGACAAGTTTAGTAGAGAATCAAAACAATAGTGTAAGTAAGAACGAAATGTTAATGATAGTGTGAAATCAAATTTGACTCTCAACTACAAAAAAGTCCGAAATTTGATTACCCTTTCCTTTCTTCAATAAATTCATTCAGCTGATTCTTTAGTTTAATAACATCCTGTTCCTGGATTGGGCAAGTAGTTCAGAACTTCAGATTAAGATACAACATGACAAAAATGCAAAATCATAGTCTGAAGTTTAATTTACCTTCTCTTGAGGCTCTATAGTAAGAAATTGAGCTTTCTCTACAATCTCCTGAACTTGCTGATTATCCAATAGTGACTACATTAACAAGAAGAAGAAAATTAAAGATGAGCATCATAGGGAAAATAGAACAGCATTGTCTCAAATTAAGTACAAAATAGTGACTACCATAAGTGCATAATTATCTTTCAAAATAATTGAGTAAATGACAACTATTTGATTTTTCCTTCATATAACAACACAGTCATGTCAAGAACAACCACTTGAAATGGATTTGTTACCTTATAAGACGTCATATCCAACTTCACTCCAAGTAACTCCCGAATTACATCATGGGTCATGCTATCAGCACCGGCTAGTTTAGCTTTCAGTGAAAATATCTATAAAAAGAAAAGAAATAAATACTGATGTCAATAAGTAAAATCAGCCAACTATAAATATGAAGTGCCAAAAGCCTACCTCTTTCTGCTGACACACTGCCTGGGATTCTAGTTCTCCAATGCGCAGACTTGCAGCAGAAAGCTCCTCAATCTTCTCATATTTTATCTGTTGTGCCAAGCCCAGCCCAATGCATTTGAATGGAGAACCAGAACCTCGAGACTTGGTGGCATTTTTATCAGAACTGTTTGACAAAACACAGGTAGATTGGGTAGAAAGGCCCTCAGGTTTGACTTGCTCAATCATGGCTTCCAATGCTTTGAACTGATTTAAAGTAGTGATACATTTATTATTTATATAACTAAAAATAGCCAGAGAAGAAAATGCAAGATTGAGCACTATATGCATAGTTATTACTTTGTACTACTGAGCCTTTAATTATAACTACTATGACATCTAAGAACATTATATCGAATACAACTAAAAGAACTAACTTTCTGCTGGTACTCTTTCGCCTGTGCTTCGGCGTGCAAATTTAGCTCTGAAATGTGAGCTTTCAATTGTTCAATCTGTAGCAGACAAGACAAAAATAATTACAAAGGGTTTAGTTACAAGAAACTTCACTCCAAAAGGAAATAATTAACCATGGTGTAGATGTCCAACCTCTGCATCCTTTCCTGCTACTACCCTCTTAAGAACCTGGATGTGATTTAGAGTTTCTTCAAGGTTTTTCTCTTTTTCATCCATAAATCTACAGGAAAGTAAATAGAAACGTGTTATATATTGCATGCAGAACCTCATATGACTACGACAAAAAAAATGTCACACAAGGCAAATAGTTAGGAACCTTCTCATGTCAGCATCAGCATTTGTAACATTTTGCATCTGATCCTTTATTGCATGTAACTCCAATTCTAGATCTTCTCTTTCCAACCGTTGTCTTTCAGCTTCTCCTTTGATGATATCAACCTGACCAAAGTGATTAATGATGTGTAATGACAATGGAGGTAGACAATGTTTATGTCAAATATTACCAAATCAAATGAAAACTTACTTTGTTTTCTAGTACATTTATAGTACTTTCCAGCTCTTCAACAGATCTCTCTAGAAGTTTCACCTCTGCTTCCTTGTCTTCAGCATAAAGTTTTCTTCTTTCTGCCATCTGCAATTATTCTAACAAATTTAAGACAGGAACAAGACAAGGAAAATTGAGCTAGTTCAGCATTGTTTCGTTTGACTGCTGAGTTTATTCCTAATGTTAAACGAAAACAGCAGCCTCATGGAAATTTATCCTTCAAAGATCACAATTGTATGGGATATTTTCCTTCCTGTGGTACATCAATCTCTATGGAATTCTGATTCTCAGCATCTAACTACTTGAGTGTTAATCTAAATTGCATATAAAAATGTATAGACAGTGGAGCTGAAAAATGTGGCAAGTTTCCAATCTCTACAAACTATACAAAGTACATATCCCAGATTTATACAGCTTGCTACATCATTCGACATGCAAAAATAGTTATCGACATGTAGGATTTGCAGAAGATTATGTGCAATGGATCCTAAACGATACTACAGAACAGAGTTCTTTAAACTGAGTAATAGATTATTCACTACTAATCAATAGAAGCATTACCTTCTGAGCATCATGAACAATTGCTTCATTAGCCTCAGCTTGTGCTTCAGCATGTTTAAGCCTTTCTTCAAGGCAAACTACCTGACACTGAAGTTTATCCCGCTCAATTGATAGTTCATCCAGATCACTGCTCAAGCTTTTAATTGAATCATTCATTTGGCTAAGAACACTGTTCATTTCCAAGATTTCATCTTCTAAGCTCTCTGTTATCTTCCTGCTTTCCGTTAGCTCATCTTCAACAAGCTTTTTCGCTGCCAACACAGCTTCGATATGAGATCTAAGTTCTTGATTTTCACCGACTTGCAAATTGAGAGCCTCACACTCTTTAGAGAGATCCACCTCAAGAGCTGCAATTATGTTTGATTTCTCCAGCACTTGAGCTTCAAACAACTGACACTTGGCAGCAACGTCAGCAAGCTCATCTGATTTAATGGCAAGCTCCTCTTCTAATGCTTCCATTGTGGCCACCATTTCATCAATTTCATCTTTTTGGTCTTTAGTGTTGGATGCAGATTCTTGCAGTAAGCTAAGATCATACAACAAACCTGTAATTACATCGTCCTTTCTGGATAACTCAACCTGCTGTAAGCTCTGGATTCTAGTTAATTCTGAATCCAACAGGTTCACTTCATTCTGAAGTTTGTACGATGAATTTACCAACATATAGTTTACTTTCTTTAACTCTGTGTTTTGATGTTCAAGAACGGAAGTCTGATGGAAAGAAAATTCAGAAGCCACGTCCCTCTCTATGAGATCCCCAATTGCTTCATCATAATCCGCTTCAAGATATAGAATCTTATCCAGAAGTCTATTCTTTGCCTCCATAACTTCAACAAGTTCACCTTTCATGGCAATATTTGAACAAGTAACATCTTTTAGAAACTCAGTATTTTTTGCAAGGACTTTGTTTTGATGTTTAAGAACAGAAATCTGATGGAAAGAAAATTCAGAAACCACATCCTTCTCTATGAGATCCCCAACTACTTCATCATAGCCAACTTCAAGATAATGAATCTTATCCATCAGTCTATTCTTTGCCTCCTGAACTTGAACAAGTTCATCCTTCAAGGCATTATTTGAGCAAGTAACATCCTTTAGAAACTCCACATTTTGTTCAAGGACCTTGTTTTGATTTTCAAGGACCTTGTTCTGATGTTCAAGATCCAAAGTCTGATGGAAATAAAATTCAGAAGCCACATCCTTTTCGATGATATCCCTAATTACCTTATCATAATCAGCCTCAAGATGTAGAATCTTGTCCAGCAGTCTGTTCTCTGCCTCCTTCACTTCAACAAGTTCACTCTTCAATGCATTATTCGAACAAGTAACATTCTTTAGAGACTCGATATTTTGTTCAAGGACCTGGTTTATTTCTCCCATCTCTGCAATTCTTAAGATGTTCTGGTTCAATTCCATTAATAAAGTCTGCTTTTCCATTTTTTCCTGTTGAACTTCTTTTCTTAGAAGGCAAACTTCATCTTCCTTGTCCATCAAAATTTGTTCTGTTAACTGAGATTCTACCTGGAAGAAGAGTATTTCTTTCTTCAAAGTCTCAATTAATGTCAAATACTTGACAAAGTGCTCCTCCATATCCGCTACACTACATGCCATATTTTTTGATTCAGAAGCAAGGATGATTGACTCAAAGTCTTTGGCATACCAATCTGCCATGAAAAATTCAGCTTGAGACTCAATGGCCACTACTTTCTGTTCCAGTATTTTCTCTTGGTCTAAAAGGGTTGTCACGACATTTGCATTACTTAGGTTCAATTCCCTCATCAATGTAGCAAGTTGGGATCCCATTTCATTAGACCTTTGCAGCATCATCTCCTCCTGGAGCTGTAGGTTTGATATGTTTCTAGCAAAAGTGTTTAGCTTGACAGTGATCTCTCCAGCTTCCACCTCCTTCCTAGTAATGCGATCAAAACCGCTCTTGATATCATTCAGCAGCTTACCTTTCAAGATTCTGTACATATCCAGCTCTTGCCTTGTCCTAAAGTTGTGTTCCTTCAAATCATTTATGACCGAGCTTGATTCCGACAATCCATGTGAAAGCAACCCATTTTCTGCATGCATCCCTGTTACTGTTTCCAGCAGAATACCCATGTGACAAAGATGTAGCACAGACATAGCGCAGTCTTTTAAAAAAATCTCAGACCAGATCTCCTCGAGCCATGGCTGTACTAGCTTAGTGGATTGTAAATAATGAGACTTAATGCACTGTAACTCACAAGCAAAAGGCATGGAATTTTCCTTCATAATCAATTGAACCTCTTTAATAACATCATCCAACTCCACAACCAGAGCCTTCGTTTCTAGAAGATTTGATTGAACAATGTTCTCTATCTCCTCATGCTTCAAATCAATAACAGCTTGCAAACTCTCAACCTGGCTGATTAATATACCCTTCTCATTAAGTAATGCGGCTTCTCTTTTTTTGAATCCTTTTATATCAAGCTTCATAGATTCATTCGCTATCATTAATCCATTGATCATTATATCTGCTTCTTTCATCATATCTTGAGCATCTTCAAATTTAGCAAGAATACAAGATGCTTCTTCAGCTTTCTGAGTTGAAATGATCTTTGCCTGCCCAACTTCAAGTTCAAGCGACTGAAAAGATAAATCGTAAGGGTGTTAGTGAAATTATTGAATGCTAACATTATTATTCTTTAAACATGGGCACATATCACTAAGAAGCAGGAAAAGCGCATAACAAGAAAAGCAAAAAATGCATATAAGTAGCTCTTAAGGTCAGCAAAGAGGCAAGACGTGAGACACCGGGAGCATATAAATGGAAAGAAAATAAATGCATATAAATAGCTCTTAAGGTCAGCAAAGAGGCAAGACGTTAGACACCGGGAGCATATAAATGGAAAGAAAATAAAGACTTGTTCCTAAACATTATCAACTAGGAATGGACAGAATAAAAAGCATAAACAGGAAATAAAATCAACAGTAATAATTACTATTAACAAAATATATACAAATAGGACTCAATCCCTATAACATGCAATCAGAGATATTCCAAATTAGGAAGTAACATTTCCCACAGAATGGAAGAAAACAAAAGCACCAAGAGAGGTTTGACACTGACACTAGACTTATGTATAATTTACAAAAGAATTACCTCTTTCGTTTTATACCAATGAGAGCCAGCTTCTTTCAGAGTTTTCTCCAGGTATCTGAACTTTTGACTGAGTATTTCAATCTTGACATGGGATTGCTCTTCAAAGTGGCTCATAGCCGCTTGCAGGGCAAGTATCTGAGTTGTGAGGCACTGTATGCTTTCCTGACTTTTCGTTACAGACATTGACATCTCCTTTTTCTCATCACGTAGTCTGGTCATCTCATCTTGCACTTCTTTTAAGCTTTCAAGAGCACATTCTATTTCCTTTTTCAAAAGTGTAATGGTAAAATCTCTTTCACATGCATCATGGAAAAGTCTTTTGGACTTTGGGTCTTTCTTATCCAATTTAGATGGTAAATCGGCCAGGTCAACTATAGGTTCTTCAACAGGATGTGGTTCTAAAACATTGTTTTGATTTGTTTCAAAACTTTTCTGCAACAATGCCAAAATACCAAATACTAAATAAAAACCACTCGCAGACCACAGCCATGAATGAAATAAATTAATGTAACAGATCCTAGAGTAACTATCAGATAGCAGCATTAACTTACCCTTGCTACACCATCATTGTCATAATATGTCGTGCATTCATCCAATGAATTTCTATTATCAAGACTTTCTGAATGCTCTGCAGCTGAGGCCATGCATGACCTTATTGTAGAGACGCCATGTTGTAGTGAGGCTAGTTGTTCCCTTGTCTTTGAAATGGCATTCTGTTCAATATCTTCAAGCATTTGTTCCAAAGCATAAGACTGCTTTCGCTCATCGGACAGCTTCTCATCTAAATTGTCACATCTTTCCTGCAACTCTGCTATCTGTCTCTCTGCTTGTACAAGCGAAGTGGACTGATCAGTCAGAAGAGCATCCTTCGTATGGTTAGTCTCTGATAATTCACTAAGCAGAATATCCTTGCACTTTAGATCATCAAGGTAAACATGATTCACTTCTGAGAACCTGTCCACAACCACAAAAGCCACTGTTGCGCAAATGGAAGCTTTTCTGATATCATCTTCTGCCTTCTTCAACTGCTCCTCCAGTTGTGTCACAGTAGATGTTTTTTCACTCAACTGTAATGTCAATAGGAGAATTTCCTTTTCTTTTTCAGTACACTCCTTCTGATGGGCTTCAGTAATCACCAGTGATGCACTTCGTAAGGACTTCAGCATACACTCCATATCACTTCTTTTATTGCTTGCATCTTCCAAACATCTTCTGAGTTCATCAATTAATAATTCTTTTTCAGAGATTTTCCTAACCACCGTGCCCACTTGCTCAGAAATCCAAATCCTTTTCTGTGGAAGTGAATTGCTAATGTAGCCAAGTTCATCAGAGGCATCAACAAGTGTCTCACATCCATCAACAAGAATCTCTTCGATCTCAGTGGTTAATAGCTCCCACTCTTCAGCCAGGGATCTTAATTCCATATTTTTCTGCCCAATCTCTTCACTTAAACTTTGGTTATTATCAGTGGCAGTAAGCAATTTTTCCTGCACCTTGTTCAATTCAGTTTCCAAATGTAGTATACTTTCTTTCATTTCTATTTCCTTCAAATTACTATCATGTACTTGATTCTGAAGCATTGCAAGTTCTTCCTGCATACAGACAATCACCTCAGCAGTTTCAGCCTCTGCCTGTCGACGGACTTCATCCATCTCTTCTTCATTGGACACATGAAATGCATGATCACTTTGGTACACCATGTTCAGCTTCTTGGCTTTTTCAAGAGAATCATGCATCCTTCTGAGTTTTACCTGTAAAGGGTACTCATTTTCAATCCCTGAGTGATTTGAAGGTAAATTATATCTTAACTCCTTAAATGCAAGTTGGTTCTTCAAGCCCATTATTTCACGCTCTTGTTTCCTCATAAGCTCCAAATAATGGCTTTTTTTATTCCTCAACTCTTCTATCTCTTTGATTGATAGAATTTGCTGTGATTCAAGAGCATCAATAACAGACTTTGCCTCTTTCAGGTCATATTGTGCATCTTCCAATTGTTTGCTGGTCAGAAAAAGCTTGTCGTTTGCCATCTCAAAGTCCCGATTTATGCATGTTGTTTGCTCCTCCAATAATCCACGGAATGTTCTCTCTTCCTTCAAAATGATCTTTATTATATCTAATTCCAGCTGCAAATTCAATGTATCTTCTGTCTGATTTAACATTTGAGGTTCATGCTTGCCCAGCATCTTAGGTGGAAGTGTCTGAGCTTCATGTGATGGTTCTGTTATAGAATCCTGAAAATAATAAATAGTAAACATAAACAAAATTTCACATAATGCACAAGCATAATTCAAAACAACAATTCTGTAGGAAATTGTTAGAATAATTATGTTTATTCCACCCCAAAAGCTAGCTCTCACGGGAGGACTGCCCAACTTATTAAAGTGATAATTTGGTCATATACTCCACCGGTTTGGGACATAACTGATAACAAAAGAAAAAGAACGTGATGTACATGAAGACATTAGCCTGCAAACATCACATTCCCTTCCCCTTGCTGATTTTTACAATATCGTAAAAAACCAGGAAGTGATATCAGAATAACAAGACTACCTTTTGGACATTCATGCTGCTCAACATTGAGCGGAAAGACTCTAATTCCCTGTCGATATTAACAATGCGAAAGAACAGATTAGAATGTTTCAATAAATATATAGAGCTCCAATATGGTTGGACACAAGCAAATGAACTTCAAAGGGAGAATAAAAAAGACATACGTATTGAGTTTTGCATTCTCCTCTAAGCAAGAATTTAAGTTACGCCTGCATTCATGTAACTCGTTAAGAGTGTTTTTTAGCTGCAATCCATAAACAGAAGAGGTCACATATATCACAATTTTGAATGGAAAAATCATTGAATTTACTATAAAGACGGGAATAAAACCTCTAGATCAACAGAGTCAGTTTCTTTACTGCAACGCTTAGCATTCTGCATCAATGATAATTAGGAACTATTAGATATATCTTGTATTTGTATATATGTGTGCAATCAAATAGTTCTTTCATTAAGGAGTGCTAATTAGGGTTACATTATTATTATTATTCTAATAATGACTGTACTTGAGACCATACTAGTATAAAGATATCCTTGTGTATACTGGGTTAGATGGACACAAGTTCAGCATACTCTGTCTCTATGTTTAAAGTGATACCTTCATAAGGACTAAAATAGATAAAGAAAAGGTATATTTGATATGCTAAGAAACAAAGGACAGCACAAGTGCACAACACAAAACCATTGGTACTTTGTTGGCTCCTTGATTTTTGAATTGAGCAGAGTACTGGACAAAAACTTATCTAGATGACAAGGCAAAAGTCATTTTTTGTCCCCCACTAAAACCCGGGTGAAATTTTGTCCATAGCACAAAATTGTAAAATGACCATAAAACCCAAACCTTTACCCCTTCCCCCTCAAATAACACCCGTGTTTCTTTATTACGTGTAATATCTACACATTGTTAATGCAAAGATTTATACACAGTCACTACATCATTCATCGTTCATTTGGATTACTTTTTTAAAGAGTCAATGATGATTAAAAATATGAATGGTGGATAATGCAATGACAGAGCACACATTTTTTTCATTCTCATCAGTGTCATTGAAGGTGATGGAGGTTTATAGATTTCTGGTGAAGGTGTTCAGATTCTGCATCACTATGTGAGATGCTTTCAGATTTTTATTCTCTCATCTACGTCAATTTTTTATCGTCAAATGCCAAGTATGTTAGCTCTTACATTTTCCTATTCTCTTCTCATTCTCTTTATATCTTACTACTATTATTCTGAATAAGATAACATGTACTTTCAATTTCAGGGGCCAAAACCTCTTCTCATTCTCTTCTCTTTATAGCACAAAACTTTAGTTCTGTGCATCGTCCAACAAACAACAGAAGACCGTACAAAAAGTTGTGTTGTCCACTCAACTACTTTTAATCTGTTGTGTTAACCCTTGCATCAATAAACACACCCAAAGAGAACAGACAAAAAGAGAATGAAATGTTCAAGGAAGGAAATTATGTACAGCATCAGGTAATTACAGACTGACCTGAGGTTGAATGCCATAATTTGAATTACCATGTTCGGAGTTTCTACCTTGGAATTGAAGCAACTGCAGAAGGGAAAATATAAAAAGCCTTAAACATGAAAGATTTTACAGTCATAAAAAGCTTTAAAACAGGAGATATATCAGGGAAATTATTTCAGTATTAGATTCTAGACACACCTGTTTCCTCAAACTAGATACTTCAGCCAAAAGAATATCTCTCTCCCCTTCTTCATAAAACTCTTCATATCTGCAATAGGCGTCATCAGAAACTGCTAAAAAAAGAGAACATTTTATAGTCCTTGTTTTAGAACTGGAAACAATATCACCTTCTAAGTTGGTCTTGAAGCCTAATATTCTCCAAAGCAAATCGAGTAACTTCAGGATTCTGTTCAAGTTTGCCCTGAAGTATCTGAATCTCATCGGACAGTGCTTTATTATCTTCCAGCAGAACAATATCTGTAGGAATAGAACCAGCAAGTTGAGATTCTAATCTGCGGATTTTATCATCACGAAATCTGAGCATCATTTTGCAACTCCTGGTGTCCTCCTCCCTTTGCCGAACCTGCACAACAATGAATTTACGAATGAAGAGTGAAACACAGTTGAAATGCAAAATTTCAAAAGCAAGAATATCACAAGAAAATACCAAACGGTCCAATTGCTCAATTTCTGCTACTAGTTTCTTAATAGAACTTTCCGCCATCTGCTCCCTTCTCAAAGCACCAGCCAGAGTTGTCTCCAATGATTTTATCTGACCCAGTAGAAGTTTTGAGTATTAAATAATGAATGATGTCATGATGCCAATAAGACTATAATATCATATCATCGAGATGCTGACAATAGTATAAATTTGCTTTAATTAGACTGGTAGTGGAAGTTACTTTGGCCACAGAAGCTAACAGGGTGGTGCACAAGGCTCCAACCATAGTGGGATCTAGGGAGGGCCACAGCAACACGAACTTATGATACAAGTCATAAGGCAGTGCATTACCACACATGAAAGCTCACAGCATAATCACAAATTTTCATCTTAGTTGGGACTTTTATCTTATAAAACACATGATTAATTACATAGGAAAAGTTTTCTATTTCTTAGATCTTGAAGGACAAGGAAGGAAAATAATAGAAACAATGGTTCGATCTTCAAGCATAATTTTGTAATCTCACAGGACCTTCATTAACCTAGTGAAGGGAAGTATACCTGTTTGTGGGACATTCTGATGCCCTTAGATTCATAATCAAGTAAATCATCATCGTGTTGTTCAACCATCTCAGCTTCATTTTCTAACCAGCTATCTTCCATTGATTGTTTTATATCCATGGCTGAAGCCATAGGCAAGAACAAAGACCTGGAGACATTGTCACGACATTTGAGGCTTGAAAGCTCCTCCTGCAGAAAAAATCCACTGAGTTTAATTATCAATTAATGACAACTTAAACTACAAGAAATAATCAATACCACCTTCAAAAGCCGTATTTGGTTCTGCAAAGCAATTACATCCCCAGTAGAATCTTCATTCACCACAGCCTACAAGACAAAAATGAATATTTTTTTGAGATTCATGCCCTTCAGAATAATCAGGGTAGACCATAGAATGGCACTCACATTATTCTGAATAAGTTTTGCTCTTTGAGCAAACTTAAGCGTATTCAATGTTTCCGCATTACAGCTGCAAAAGTGGAAATTAATAAAGCTCAATGGTATTTTTATGGCAACTTCTAGCATTTTGATGAAGGAAACTAAGGTCCAGACAAATGAACAAACCAGATAGAAGGGCTGACATTGGCAATTATCATTGTTTTCGAGTTTCCACCAAGAGAATCCTGCATTTCATGGCAAAAATCAGAAACAAATCGAGAATGTATATTTCAAAGGAAACCTAACCAGTGTATAATCAACCTGAAGAAGAAACGTCAGCCTTGAGTCCCTGTAGGGGACATGCCTCTGCCTACCATTTGCTACATCAACCAGGATCATAATAACATGACTGCAAGCACAATTTGTGAGGCATGATTATGTTGTGATAAAGCCAAAATAAGATAATTACAATTAAAAAACATTTGAAATCTGTATGCATTCGTGTCAAAATTACCCCAAGGTAGATAATGATTTATTGATGCTAGCCGCTTCCTTTAAGCGCTCACCTTCAGCACCTGAAGTTTTCTGTCTGTTAAAATTGAAAGTTTGGTTACCACATGCACATAAAGCGACATTTGGTCCTACCAATCTAGAAGGTAATGTCTTACCTTTCTGAACCGGCTAAATCAACCAAGTTTAACCTTGCAAAACGATAATTAGTTGTAGAATCCTTTTCCCATGTGCTCTCAATTACACATGTAAAGACACTGTGGGACCTACTGCTTTCTCTATTCATGTTTGTTGCAGCAACTTTTCTATTTGCAGAACCCTGTATGTCAGAAACTACAAGTTAATGGAAGAAAGTGCATGCAAATGCAAATACATGTCATCATGAATTTAAATAAAAGAATGGGGGATTTGCTTGGGTTGCCTCAAAATGAACAATATAGTCCAAAGACTAGTACCTGAATTAGAAGTCCTATGATATCACTCACACTTTGAACCTCAAACTCGGATAGGTTTTCAACATAAACACCCTTCTTGACATCCTCCCGCAGCTATTAAGAAAAGCAATGATTAAACCAAAAATGTATCAAACAGTCATTTGACTAGGGTAGAAAGAAATAGGCTTACTAGCAAATTTGTAGAAGAAGGATCAAGTAGATCTGTTATTTGTTCATTGTAAATCTCCAAGAAAGAACACTTGCAGTTGTATTTTAAGTTCTCATCCCTTCGGCTGTCCTCTTCCTATCAATTTTAGTGGGGAGAGGACAAAAGGAAAAAATTAAAACAGATACAGAATAATGAGCTGTACTAATATGAAAACGACTTCTTTATATGCAATACATAAGTAGCATTGAGTGAAGAATTTACAGCTTGGATCCTGGCAAATAAAAACTCAAATATACGTGGAGTCATTCCACGATGGGGACTAGGCTTCACATCTAAATCTTCAATTTCACCGAGCATTGTATATGTTTTCCCACTACCTGTCTAAAAAATAATAGACTCATTCATCATCTTGAAGTCAAAGGGAAAGAAGTATTTTGCTACCTATCATAGTCAAAGCACTATCAACTATTTTCCATCACTTTTTACACTACAGAACGCTACACATACAATTTCTCAACAGATGGCATAGATTCTACACAGACAGCTTTGTGATACTGACAAATGGCTCACGATAAATATATAGTATATACATGTATTATACAGTGAGTTAAAGTGCTGCACAAAATTACTGAAAAACGAGTAAACTATGTTAGGGTCTCCTGATTATGAAGATATGATCCCATCCCACTTAGTAGTACTGTGCATAACCATTGACATAAATCAGTAAATCACTGCAGCAATGACAAACTGAAGCTCCAAAAATGAACAAATACTTTGAGTTGATACAGCACCACTGTTTGGTAATGGAGAAAATTAAGGACCAAGCAAACAGCACTCAATCTCTAGGGTATGCAGCAAACACTAACACGGTATCACAAATTTCAAATAAACTTAGAATCATAATAGTAGCCATTATTGGAATCAGTGTACAGAAATCTGTATATCAAAAAGCTACGAAATGCCTAGATGATACATTGGTTATAAGGACGACTATGGATTAACAGAAAAACAGTGATATAATAACCACGTAGAATGGTTTTAGTTCATACCTGTCCATATGCAAACATACAACTGTTGTATCCTGAAAGGCAGTTCTCTACCATTGGAAGACCAGCCATTCTAAAAATCATTTCCTAAAAAATAATAAATTGGATACAGAAATCAACAACTTCATCCAAATAAAAATTGGTGCATCAAACTGTGTTTCAGTAACATCACATACCTGGTCTACTGTTTCACATGCAACATGGTCAAAAGTGAATCGAGTTTCCGGTTGCCCAATCCAAGTAATGCATTGAGCACTTTCTTGTTTTAAGCATCTGTTATAGCCTTGTGTACTCCTCTCCATGCTATTCAGAGGACGAACACGAATAATAACCTAATCATAGTTTTCACATCAAAACAAGCAATATTAGAATAAAATATCATAATAAAGATAATTGCCAATAGTTTCATGTTAAAACATTTTTCTTCAAAAAATTATATATTGGACCAGAATTGTATTCTATCCTATAGTTTTTAAATAAAAATGTCACGTCAATACTTCCTAGGGTTCAACAAACTTCTCTCAAAGAACGCGAATTAACTCACTCACCTGTGTATTGTGATTGATCCAGAATGAAGAATCTTCTTTGAGATCAAAGTGAGGCACTCTGACCGTGTTAGCAACCGTAGGTGTAAACATTCCCCCTTTATACAATGCTGGAGCATAGTTTCCCAATCGAGCATTGAAGTTGTTTCCATCTACCTTGCTCCTAATACTCGAACACGGCGGCTTTGTCACGCTCTTGGTCGGAGTACTCTGCGTGGAATTGCTCTCCGAACAAGCCGTGGTGGCACTACCAACACCTCTTCCCACAGTTCGAATCACACGAGGAGTAGTGACAGTCACCAAACTCCCATTTCCAACACCAGATCCTCTTTTATCATCATATAAGTTAGAAACGGTGTCGTTCCTCTGAGCCCAGCCAAATCGGTGTTTTCCGCCGTGCTTATCCGGCGTCCGAAGCGGCAGCATCATTGAAGGCTCATATCCTCTTCCTTTTTTGGAAGGAGTTCTCTCCAATTTGCTCTGAGAAATCGTATCTTGGTCTTGGATTGTGTTCAATGGAGGTCTAGAACTCTCCACGCAGCTCTGAACTGTATGTGAATTCAATGGATCCACATTCTCGACTTCTTCGAGTTTACCCGAACTTCGGTTAGAGAATTTGAAATCTCGATACATTCTATCATAAAGAGAACAAAAATGAGTTTCAAATTAGAGAAAATTTAGCATTTTAAAGCAAGAGTGCTGCGAACCTGAAAGTGGAGCAGAAGAACGGAATCCCGAATCGACGAATTTGAGGAATCGTGAAGTTACTTCGAGTTTAGGGTTTTGGATTGAACTCGAATGTGCAACATAGATCGAAGTGATTTGCATACACACACACTCTCTCTCTCTCTCTGTGTGTCAGGGTTTGTGGTTTATTCCGTTAGATTTGAAAATTGAAGTTGAATCTATGTAATGAAAATGGAGTTGCAATGAACGGCTGAGATTTGATCAGGAATTCAAATTTGGATTTGAATTGTGAGGACATTTTCGCCTTTGGGTGTGGGTCCGTAATTAAGGATCAATTCAAATTTCAACGGCATGAAACTACTTTCATGTCACCAAGGTGAATATTATCTCGGTCACTGATTGGGCCTAAGTAAGATAATAAACATAATATTCCGTCCATGATTACTTATTTATTATGTTTTTATGTGTCTCTATCATTTTAGTTAAAAGTATAATTGATTCTCTAATTTTTTATCGTAAATTTATGATTAATAATATATACATAAATATTTTATTAAAATAATATACATATATTTAATTTGATATATGATGAGGGTCAGCTTCTAAATATAAAATTCATGAAAATGTTGTGACCTTATGTTGGTAGTGTCAAAACATTTCGGCACTGTCCTAAATAATCATTAGAGCCCTTAAAATGTAAAAAAGGTTATATTTCACAGATTAATCTTTGAAGTTTTAAAAATATTATTTTATAACATCTTAATCGTATGATTGACCTTGAAGTCTTTGCCATTAGTAATGAAATATTCATATGTTCAAGTATTGACTCAAACTCTTGAATCATTACCCATATTGATGATGATTACCACAATATTACATATTACATGAGCCATTACTTAGCACAATGAGATGCTTATTTACTATATTTCAAATCTTAACTAGTACTTTCCAACACTTCCACATGTCATATCTTTTAAATTTTAAAATCTCTTTATTTCATTTAAAATGTGATAATGTCCATTTCCTTTTCAAATATATTTTATTACAAAAATTATGGAATAAAATTAAAACTAGTTAATATACATGAACTAAAATCAAAACTAATTAGTTTAAAAGGACTAAAATGGAAATACATTAGACTAAATGCATGATGTGACTATACACATAAGATTAATCATGTGACCTCGATTAACCAGGTCAACATTTTCGATTTAACCCTTACCACAAAGATTAATCTGTGATATTTTGTTTGCTTAATTATAAAATATCACAGTTCTATTATAATTATAAATAAAAAGACAGTAAATATAGGAGCTCAGAGCACAGTTCTATTATGTACATATTTATTATTGACGCCAAATATTGAAACAATGACGTTATGAAAATAAAAGGAAAAACATAAATATTTAGTGGATAGTGTTTTCTACACTTTACCTATCATGAATAATTCATATTTTTTTTTTTACTCTTAAAATAAAATTGACATATATAAATGATAGATGATTTAAAAAATAGTTAAAATTTTAAACTCATATTTAATGATGTCATCTTACTTTTTCTTATCAATATGTGATGTGAATGTTTACCCGAGAAGTGTATGACAAAGAGATGGGTGTTGAGGGACACAAAACATATGTCCCACTTCTTGTCTTACTTGATTCTTCAGTCCAATAAGAATGATACTACATGAATAAAAAAAATAATTTTAAAATAAAAATAATAAAAATTAATATTTTGATTGGATTAAGATAAAAATTGTGACAGAAAATAAGACTTGTAATCGTGAACCATAGTTGACCCTTGGGTATATGGAATAGCCGCTTCTAGTTTTCCCTTTGATCTTATCCATATTTGTCTTGTTTTCAAACCTTTAATCATATTACTAGGAATTACATGTACTAAAAAGTTTATATCTCTATATAATCACATTTTATCAAATAAAAAAAGTGTTTCTGTTTTTATAAGTTTTTTTAATTAGTTGACACTTTATGATTAGATTAAAATATAATGGGATATAAAATATTGGAACAGATGATCTTCATTCCGATCTTAACATTTCTCACTAAAATAAACCAAAACAAAAGATAGAAGAATCAGAGAAATGGAAGAAAAAACCTAAACAATAAGGGTGAAAGTTACCAGTTAAAAAAATGGAAAGAAACATGATATATCATCAAACAAAATCTGCTTCCTCCTATATATTAATGATCTGGTTATAAATAACACCATCATAATATATATAAAAAAATTACAAATTCATTTGATAGAAGAATAAAATTAAAGCTATGAATCTGAAAAGGTAAAAAGTTGAAAAAACAACGCTATATTGTTCCCAGTTTTGACCGAGCATTGAAAGTGGAAGAAACAGTGATGTTGTACTATATACTATATTTAAAGCCACACCCAGTTCCAGTTTCTGATAAACCAATCATCAAAAGCACAACACAAAAGCCATAGAGAATAAAAGAGAAGAGAAATGATGGTGATCCATAGAATAGAATTATGCATAACTATGGTGAGAATAGCCATAGATTTTGTTATAGCAGTGGCAGAAACAGTGGTTATTGTTCAACACAGAAACTCACTTCCTCTTGGTATTGCTACTCTTAACCGTACAAGTACACTTATCCATTTCTCTAGTTTCATGCCTTAAGATTTGTGATATTAATATGTCCTTTTATTCTTCATTTTCTGTTGTATATAATATTTTGGTACATCATGTTCTAGTACTCCATGCAAATTTATATAAATAAAAAAATTATGTTATATGTTGCTGCTTATTCTTTTCAATGACCCTTAAACAAGATTTCAATTTTTTTTTATTTTATGTCATTTTTTATATCAATGACCCTTAATTATCTAACTTTCAAGTTTCTTTTATGTCATCGATGGAGTGCAGTACCAACCCAGAAATGATTTAATTTCATATTTTATTTAACGATTTATGCTACTATAGTTTTGATCAGTGGTTGATGCCATAAATAATCATTCTATTCTTATCATAATATGTTTGTCATTTATGAGAAATGGACACCTCATGAAAAATTCTGATAATTTAATTTTTAAAAAGATGAATGTCTTGTAAAGAAAGTGATATAAAATATTAGTATAAATAGAGTTCTATTCAGAAATGATAATGGTAGTTGAGATATTTTGAAGGGGATGATTGATGTGGAGATTTGAATTATACTTTGCTTCAAATAAATGTGGTGATATTAGACAACTCCATATAAAAACAATAATGCAATATGAATTTTACCTTTATCAATGATTGCTTTAGCTCTTTAGCGCAAACTGTAATATAAAAATCTCATATCAAACAATAATATCATTAAAAATTGTAAAAAATTCTATACTGTACTGAGTATTTATTTTTAATTATCATTGTCTTGTTAAAAAAATAATACAAATGAATGAAATAATATATTAACTATGTATAAATATTTATACTTATAATATATAAATATTACACTCTTATAATAAACTGATCACTTATATTTAATGATCACTAAATATATAGTAATTGCAATGACATACAAATAACAATATTACGCCTATCTCATGGCTATGAAACAAATATAGGTGAACTATGACTTGGCAAAGGTGCATTATAAGGGACCATGAGGACGTTCCAACCTATATAATTTTCGGATAAGGTTCACTCGTTCTATGTATTAAGCCGATCACAATGCTGCTACATGAATAAAATAAAAAATTTAAAAATAAAAAGTAATAAAAAGTAAAATTTTGATTGGTTCGGGACAGGAAGTGAAACAGAGATGTGACAAGTGATCTTTGTCCATAATTTTCCATCTCATGTGAACAATATAGACTTATAGGAAAGGTGCATTTTATGGGTCCATGTTCACTGTAACATTATGATCTTGATGTACATTTTAAATTTTTTACCAAACTTGTGCACTTTTTAACAATTTGGCAATTAGATTGTCGAGTTTCTTGTTTTTCCCCTACTCTACACATAAAACATCCTCACTAGAGTTTATTTTATTAAACTCGGTATTGGTGCTGGAGTTTTCTTTTTTTTTTCTTGCCGGAAATTATATTTTATTGAAATCTAAACTTGTAAAATTGAATTTTCTTTTAACAGCAAACATAGAAATGGTCGATGGCATTGGAGTGTTATATATTTTTCCAATCATCTAATACATAAGTTGTCAACTTTATTTAGGGAGTTTAATTGTCATGCTGAATAAATGTGGGTCTGATTCTATAAACTTACTCTGTTATTACTTCATCAATTTTGATCCTAAAAATTATTAACCATATAGGTTATATAAATCAAGCTCTGAAAAAGTTTTTGATATAATTTTACAAAACTCATTCTCTAATAATCATGTAATGTTTGAGTTAAAATTGGATTACTCCAACACATTTATAGTATCACATTTGATGACACATAATTTATGTCATTTTATGTATCAATATGTTTAATTGGTAGAAAGATATTGAGTTAATGAAGTTTTTAATCCAAATAACTTTTTATTCCATTTTCTTAAACAAATGGAGATATGCCGATAAAAAAATGCATGGAGATATCAAATGCCACAATTATGATAGAAAATATGTTTTTCCTCCGTCAATATTATAATTTATAACTTAAATAATAAATATAGTTAAATGTCAAGATTAAAGAACTAAAAAAACTATAATTAACCCGAACAAATATATCAATATAAGTATGTTATATACTGTAAAAATAGTGACATGAGTCAAAAGTTTTATTAGGCTTAATTGTATTTTGGCCCTGTACCTGTTATGGTTATGTGGTTTTAGTCCTGCCATTTTATTTGCATGACTTTTAATCATTTCACATTTCAATTTAGAGAATAAAGTATCTCATCATACAAAGAGATAATTTATCTACTCCAACTAGTAAAAGAATAACATGTGTATTGTTTTGTTTTGTTTTAGAAATATTTTTGTAGAAAATGATTAAATGATACACATTTCACGATTTTAGTAGTTGGAGGAGATAACTTATATCATATACCAGGAGATACGTTATTCTCTTAAATTTATCTTTCATTGTTTAAGCTATATAACTTGCTTATGGCTAACAAATTCTCAATTGACATCCAAAGGGCACATTGGGGCATACCAATATCAATTTTTATTCCTCATGACAACCTATTATTACTCAAATTATGTTATTATTAATTGAATAAAGCAATTTCTATGATTTAATATGACAAAAGAATTAATATCTTTTGAGGTGAATGACTAAAAGACGTTAAAATAAAATAGTGGTACTAAAATTGCACTAAAAAAGTATGTGACCAAAAGTTGTATTAGGCTTAATTGTAGTAAGTAGTCCAAAATTTACACATCTTCACATATTGATTAATTATGCAATTAGCATTCACCTTTGTGGTATTTTTATTTCACTCCTTTGAAGTTGATATAGATCATATTACTCAACCATTACGAATAAAATAAAATATTTTAAATTTCTGCCAAAGGGTAACTGAAATTTTGAGTGTCATAAATTTGCAAGCATGAGAAGGGAAGAGGTACAATCCCAAAGGGAAGTGTTCTAATGTAAACCACTACTATGTCCTTCACCTCTCACCATTAATATCCCAATGGGAATTAAAGAAGGGGCAACACTGTAATACAAAAAAAACTTAACTTATCTCAAATTCTGAACTCAACTGCACAAAGTTCGCGGCCGGGGATGTAATACAATTAATTCTTGGAAACTTAAACCTGTTACTTCAAATTTTCAAATTCCATGACAAAGTCGTAAAAGACAAATTTCAAACAAGTTAGAAAGAATCTGGATTCGATCAGGAAGAACTGGCATCAGAACCAGCCTTTTTCTCCCGCTGTTTCTCCCTCTTCTTCTTGTTTCGCAACGCATTCTTGCTCAATGATCTAAATTAACCAAGAATTAACATTTAGTAAAAGGGTATAAATCACGAGAAGCATGGAGCAAAGGAAGAGAAAGAAGATAAAGGTACTTACTCTCCAGTGCTCTCTCCAAGCAACTGCAGATTCAAATCATTTAGGAATAGCATTAGAGACATTAAGTAAAAAATGAAACCAATAGCTCAAAGAGTTGAAGGGAAGAATCATAAAAATGTACATATATGAGATCATTTGGCTACTCCTTTAAGTGCCAAAACATTTCATAACATTGTAAGTTTTGCTGACAATTTATACAACTGTTTATAACTGAGCATAGATTCTGTGTACCTCTGCCTGAATAGCAGCTGCAGTCTTAGCATGTGGTGGGCGATATGCAGCAGGTTTTTGTGCCAGTGGATTTGTGGAAGAGGCTTTTTTAGAAGCCTGGGTTGATTTTGGTCCCTGACCTGCAATTAGTCCATGGTCTTCAGAGAATAACACATAACTCAAGTAAATGAAATATTAGGATCAGGATGGTATAGAACCTGATGGTTTTTTATCTTCAACTTTTCCCAAGTCCAGAGACATAATTAATTCTGTAATGTCACCAAACTTACTTGGTGACTCCGGTTTCCAGTCGACCTGCGAATAATATGCATACAATTTAATGATGTATGAGAAAAGATGACACAAAACATTTAATCAAAGAAAGTTAGAGACAATACTGACCTGGTACAACTTGTTAAACATCTTCTTGAAGTACAATGACCCATTGTAGTGAAAAATCTTGATCCTTCAGTTCAAGGAAAATAAAGATGCCTTTTTGTGAATAAGTTAAAGACTATGACCACCAACAAAGTAGAAACTATTCAAAATATAAAATCAATCTTGAAATCATATTAATGCTACTTTATTAGAAGCTTAACCCTTATTGCTCCCATTCTTCTAAATGAAAGTTAAATAAGCATTGGGTAGAGTGGATAGGGATATAAAACCAAACTTAAGGCTTTCACTTAAGAGAGCTTTAGCTTTTACAAATATTGTTCCTTGACAGAAACTAACATATAACAATCAACAAAATATTCTCCAATATATTATCCGGGGTTAGTGACCTATCGCCCAATAAAATCTTCTTCAAATTGACCACTTACTATGATTAAATCTATGGAACGATATAAAAGGGGCCTATCTGAATGGCATCTTACACTGACATTCTGAGAACAAAATTGTGTGCACACGGATAGACAGCTGCATTTTTTGAAGCAAAGAATAGACTGGTGGAAAAATAAACATACCCGTTATCAACTTGAAGCCTTGGAGCTGTTGTTGCTGTCATGAAATAACGCCCATCTGGAGACCATTCACTTGTCACGGACCATTCGGCCTTGGTTGCTGTGAGCTGCTTCTTATCCAAGTAATCCCAGAATACCTAGAACATCAGCAAGAGAAACATATGAACTCCATATGAGAAGCTTGCGTTTGCAATATTGCATGTCTTTGAGCATGTGTCACATGGAAGTACAGCAGATACTATCAGAAACATTTCTTTTTTCCCTTCAATTTTTGTTTCAATTTACCAAACTTGGAAAATAAAAAAATAAAACTAAAAGATATGCAGTTGATCTTTTAAAATAAAAATAAAAATATTTACAAAGGAGAGGGATAAGTTCGGTACTTAGAGGCAACAAAAAATCATAGGACAAAACACCACTGACTTAACATCTTTAACATGCAAAACATCAAAATGAAGACAACAGAGGGGTATTTCTGAACTTGTTCAAGCTTGAAAAAGTTTGGAGCAGTTATCAATTGTACTTTACAAAATTAAATCATATCTATCAAAATTAATTTGAGAAAGAATGAGTCCAAAATTTGTATATGATAACTTGGCATCTGAAAGGTGGGTTAGTGATCATATATAAGAAGCCAATAAGGCACAAAATATCTTCCAACAGAAAGGAAACCCCAAAAAGAAAATGTAATGATTCAGTCAGTCAGGATAACATACCATATCACCAGGTAAATTACCGAAACCAGCCAAACATAAAACTGGAAGCCACGGGTCAAGGCTACAAAATAAAATGATTTTTTACCTTTACCTACTTATAAGTACTAATATCAAAAGAACAATGACCCACTTCACTTTCGCAACCCCTGCACATGCAACCAGGGGCCCTATAAAGATTTGAGAGAGAGACAAAAAATTCCTGAAGTTTGATTTAAGATTTATTTCAATAAATAGTAAGAATGTAAATTCATCAAGTGAGGATACATTTCCCTTTTGGATTCCATCGGATAGTGTTATATGGACCAGTTCCAAGCTCCAGTAGAGGATTGCAGTTCTTGTCAAACAGAGTTGCTTTGGCAGGCATAACTAAAACGGGTTAAGGAAATGTGAAACATTCAAGAGATCTACAAAGAACAGTCACAAATTTACATCTCAAAGGCATAAAAAAGCCGAAGGGAAACATCTACTCCGGTTTGGTACCACAACGATTTACTAAAAGTGATAACATGTAAGAAGATTTACTTTGTCATATCGAATAGACAAAAAAATAGCTCTTATGCTATTTGAAAGCATCTCCTAACACAGGTCTAAAATCATCCTAATATAGTTGTGTTTTTTGCAAAAATGGGTTCATGACATTACCAAAAGTGCTGCTTCTGAATAACACATCGAACCTGGCCCCAGCTTTTAAAATATGGAATCTTCAACAAATATCAAATTATGAGAAGTTTAGCATACACTGTTTATCTTCATGTTATATGTATCACAGACAAAAGGATACACCCATATACAACAGCAAATTCCAAGCCTGAATATGACCACTGAGCATCATGAACTGGCCCCTCTTTCCCTGTCAATTAAAGCATGTTTTTTTTATCTTTGTTATGGACATTATATAACCAGCTATCTTTCTATATTACTATCAGTAAGAACATACTAAGAGGAACAAGTCCTTCATGCTTCCCATCTATTGTCAGGTAGCATAATTTTGATTCTCCATAATAACTTTGATTAGTTTTATCAACATCTGACTGCACCACCACTAGAAGTCCGGTTGAACCACGATTCCATTTAAGTTGGGTCGTTGAACATCGGAAAAAATTCCGTCGAGCAATAGCTTGACTTTGAGAAGCATTTCCAGATGCAAATATCTGTACACTAGCAGGAATTCCCTACAAGGTAGAAATTTCACAATATTTGCATAAAAACTGAACCTGGGATAAGTCATCATCATCTAGAGATGATGCCACACAGGATATAAGCCAGTTCTCAATCTTTATTTTTAACCTTGATTAATATGACTATGGACTACCAATGGGTCTTAAAAAAGATATAGAAGGCTGCATTCGAATTCAGATTAGGTTCATTGTTATGTAGTCCGTGTTTAAGACAACACGATTTCATAGGTTCAGTCATCAGCTACTCGGAGCCTACTTTTTTATATAACCATTTTATATAACCGCTCAGAGCCAACTAATTCAATCTAAAACCCCAGAAATTGCAATAATTAACAACTTTAATGTATAAGTTTCTCACCAGTTTTTGACAAAATGATTTCACATGCTTTATTAAAGAGTAAATTACTCGGCCCTAGAAAGATACACACTTTCTCAGTTCGACACTACCCTACTTCTCATTTTCTAAATTGAATCATTGAATTTCTTCATTTGTTCCAACTTGACCCTACTATGCTTTAAATTCAACATCAAATTGGAATATAAATAGTTCAAGATTCAACCAAGAAAATAGAAGTGAAAGAATGAATTCTGAAACGCTATATGTTTCAAAGATCAAAACAGTAGATTACTCTAATAAATTCGTCAAGAACTTCTCAACCACTTGGCTCAACTAAGCATCATACATACACAATGCATCAGCAATATCCCTTTAAAATTTAATCCTTTTGATGATTGGAACAACGACTTGTATATTCTGATATCCGACTTATTCATTAAACTAAAACAAACTGAAAGACTTGTGCAAATATTTAACTTTTATGAACAGTTTGGAGAATTTGCATGTAAGAAACCTAACTGACAGCATACCAAATTGCCAAGGACACCAATTTCTCATTCACATGGTCAGAAAAATGAACTAAGCTTCTACCTTAAGCATAAAGTTGACAGACACAAACCTTGGATTCTGGAACAAATGCAGCTATATGAGACCCAGGTGTACTAGAAAGCTCGACGGCAGCTACTCCAGGAACTCTTAACCGGGAGATAATTCCTTTAGAGAAATCCCCACCGTCAAAAAATTGCACTTCATTAGTTGCCAATCGGCATGCAGTAGCTTCATCCAAGCTGAATTGAATTGCAGGCCTGAACCACAGACATGGTGACAGTTAAACATAAGCTGTTGTAGCTTATGAGAATGTAAGGCATGCTTCAATAAAGCATCTACATATGAAGATCCATCATCATGACAAATTCCAAGATCATTCTAGGTTATGACTTATTATAACTTGAAGTATTGAGAACTCTCTGTTTTCATAATCAGTAAATATATACCAAGTGTTTTTTGTCAAGTGCTTTTGGGAGTGCTGATAAACAGGATCACCGGTCTCCGTTTTCCATAGTGTCACATTCTTTTCTTGTGGCGCGGAAGGTCTTTGAAAGGTTTGCAAGTAAGTGCCACAAGGGGACAGGATAGCAGATGTAATATTGGGGAGTTCAAAAGACCTGATCTCTTTAGCATTTTTGCAATCATATACACTAATCACCGAGTTTGATTTCATCACCATAAGTCTAGATCCATCATCGCTGAATTTCGCATTCACACAATTAATTTTTTCTAGCTTGACACCAGGTTGGCCATTGACAAAGGGGGGTCCAGTCCAGAGTGAGAATTCTTCTGGTCCTCGAACTGAGACAGAAATCAAAACATTTTATATACAAGGACGAAAGAGAAACAAACAACAAATCGGGCAGTTAAATACGAAAGCTATTAGAGAGTACCTAATATCTCCAAAGATGGTGAGTGGTTATCTAATGCCATTAGAAGCAGCTTGATAAAGAGAATGCTGAGAATGAAAGTCTATAAGAAAGTGAGTGTTTCTCACAGATTATGAAATGATAACTGTAAAATTATAACTTCAAACAAAAAAAAACAAAAACTCAAAAATGAGTTTCAAATGCATTGACACCCTTCTTTTCATTGCATTGGTTAATTTCTCTCTCCAATTCAATTCATCTGTTAGAGGCCGAGCCTCGGCATAATAGTAAAAGTGTTTGCCTTATAACTACATGTCACAGATTCAAATCCCGGAAATAGATACATCTATTGTAGACTCGCAATGTACAACACTTTTTATTCAATTCAGCAGTTAGAGGCTGAGCCTCGGCGTAATGGTAAAAGTGTTTGCCTTATAACTAAAGGTCACATATTCAAATCCCTTAAACATATACATCTATTGTAGACTCGCACTGTACAGAACTATTTATTCAATTCAGCTGTTAGACACAGTAACCGGGTTAAAGCCTAGTACCTTATTTCAGATGAACTGACATTGCAGGAATATAAACTTTATGTAGCTATCTCAAAACTACATGTTATGTTGTTTGATTAGTTATTGAAGTAGAACACAATTGATTCTGTTATTGTGTGAATATAAGATTGTGGTAGCGGTATAACAACAAAATTAAGAAAAAAACTTACCTCGCCGGAATTGGTAGCGGTGAGTACGCGGCGCGGTGGTGTAGAACTGTGTCACACTCAATTCACTTACACTGATTTTACGAAGTTATGTATCGTCGTTGTAGTTTAACCCAATTTTGTTTACTAATAAACAAACACAACAAATTTTTGTGGAAAAAACTTAAAAAAAAATAACTTTTTGTGGAAAATTACGACTTTTCTAAAGTAAGTTTGTTTATGGATGGTAAATCATGTAAAAATAATTGCTCGTAACCCACTTTGATCCCTTTGATGATTAGCTGATGATATTTTATAGAATTAATTATATTGACACCCTAAGTTTTAATGAAATTACACAAATGACCCCTTTATTTTTTGTCCTTACACGAACTACCGCTCACTCTTACACAACCCACCCCTAATTTTATACGTATGTTACACTCACCATCCCTGATGAGATACAAGTGTAATATTTTAAACAAAAAATGTGTATTGAGTGTAATTAAGTTAAAGAAAATATCATATATTGGGTAGACAATTCCAAATAGTACAAAATTAAGTGTTTTTTTATTATTTTTGTTTCATTACATGATATATTAATAATTATAATGAGATGTTTATATAATCCTTATACTATTTTGTAATGAACCAAATAATGAAGATGTATTGACTCTTATATTATTTGGATTTGTCTACACAATATATAATATTTTGTTTAACATAATTACACATTTCACATGTTTTTTGTTTAAAATATTACATTTATATCTCATCAGGGGTGATCAGTGTAATACATGTACAAAATTAGGGGTGATTCGTGTAAGGACAAAAAAGTTATGGGTGGTTTGTGTAATTTTACTAAAACTCAGGTGTCATAGTAATTAACTCTATTTTATAAAAGCAAGTTTTTATTTAATTAAATTGATTAAAAATAATATGTCTAACCTTAATTTGATTAAATGTATAAAGAAATGCATCGACTAAATGATTAATATATTGTTAATTATTTATTGTTTATGCAAATAATTATTTAATCATAGCCGACCTAGGCAAATAAAGGAAGTCACTTACGGGACAAAGCGTGGTCATCAAAGTATGAGACTATAGATCTATGTTATATGATTGTCATGTTGCCTGAACAACACAAATATCTGCTGTATCAGTCAACTCCCTTATAAATATAGTAAACCTTCATAAGGAGGTTACACATAATATTTTCTCATATATTATTACATCTTATTCTCTCTAGACATTTCTTCATACATTAACTCGAGTGTCATAGCATATTTTCAGGTACTCTCACTCAAATGCTTTCAAACCTATCTTACCTAGATTTTACAGTATCATCTCCGGCTTCCCACGCCAAGCCAAGGAACACAAATAATTTTTTTATGTATCAAGACTTTTCTCCAATATCCACAAGTAGTAGCTCAAGAGGTCACCTCCCAAATTTGAATCTTAGGTGCCTCCTTGTGGTGATTTATTAGGTGCATAGCCAAGTCTAATGTGATTTTTGAATACCTAGAGTCTCGTCTAAAAATAAGCTTATTTGAGTTTATAATTAAGTTAGCTAGGGGCATATAGAGTAGCTAAAAACTTACTTCTTCAATTTCTTATATTTTGTGGTTTTAGTTTTTTTTTATTCCAACATTTTTTTAGTTTTAGATTTTAAAGTTATATTAAAAAAAAATGTATCCTCATTAAATAATCATGCTTAGTTATATTTTTATTTTTTTCACACCATAAATTAATAAAAAAATAATTATGTCTACTTTTCAACCCATAATCATAGTGCTCCAATGAATGAATTGAAATCGAGTTGAAAACTGCACATGGGTAATACATGAAAACATTAATACTCATGAGACTGCAGCATGAGTTGAAAACGTTAGATGCTGAAAACCAAACTCTTGAGAAAAAATGAAGAGTAAGTAGCATGTGTAAGTGTAACCGTGAACAGCATCACAAATGTAATGAGAAGACATTGTTCCTTTTCCTATTCACATTCATGGAGCATTATGATGTCATAACTCATAAGTATACATCATGTATCACTTCATTCTCTTTGATCATAAAAGTAAACTTAATATTTTATGATAAATGAGAATAAAGAGACACGAAATGGAACATATCTTAAGACATATACACATGGCTAAACGAGTAGAAAAAGAAAGGTTCATATGACAATTGATTTTTTTATTAAAGCATATAATGTTGAAGATATACACCCTACAAAATGTTGAAGATTTGGTCTAGTTTTCTTGTTTTATTACTGGTCATAGACTAGATTCCAGGTTTGGTAGCATAATTCCCGTTGCCATCTAATTAGTAAGTAGTACGTAACTCAAGTGTGATGGACCAACCACCGGATACAGATTATTAAGCCCAAATTTAGAGTACAATAATCAAATGAAAATGATGAAAACCACAACCACAACCACCTAAGTCTTTTTTTCTTTCTTAAATGATTCTCTTTCTTTCCGACATAAACTAGACAGGTGGACAGGTGGACAGGTGGTAGATATTACTAGATAAAGTGGGATGTCTACATAAGTTAGACTTTTGGTCATTCAAAATACAGTGTCTTTTAGTTTTAGTTCTTAGAAGTTGTTTTTTTATCATTATTATTGTATTGGTATTATTGTTACATGCTAGGAATTTACATTTGATACATAATTTTGAATAGCATGTTAAATTTGATGTGATGCTAGACTTCAATAAGATCAAATTAAATATTAATTTTCCCAAACTTACCTCAATTTGGAGGGGTGGAATAGGCAAAACTCACCCAATCTAACTGTCCTCCCTATAGTGAATGAGCAATGAACTAATATGATTCTAAATTAGATGTTATTAGAAATGTCTTCTATATCAAAGTTTTACAACTTTTAATTTTAATACTAAAACATACAAGTTAGAGAAATTACGAGATCTTCATTTATTTTTAAAATAAGAATTGTCCAATTTTATAGTGCATAAGATTTTTATTCAAAACATATTTGTATTGAATGACTCAACAAACTAACTAATTCATTTTCAAGAGAAATAAATATTACACATTTAGGTTCTGTTAGTTTTATTTGGTTTAACTTTAAACTACACATACTAGAAAATCCTCCACAACACCCGATAAATTATTTTGTCTATAAAAATAATAACAATTACTCTTTCTATAAATTTAATATAAAAAGTGTGTATCTATATTTAATGCGAAAACGATCTTAGTCTATTAATCTATTAATATTTTTTGGCAAAGTTCCGGTGCAATATTATTTTATGATCATGAATTAATAGTAAGCAATATAGAAGAGGGAGGAGAATTTCCACGACACCATTTTCTCTTATATAATTTTTTTTACGGGATTAAGCATATTGTTTTCATTTTTTTAACGTATTTATTAAAGAGAGATAAAAAAGTGATGGAGAAAAAAAAGATGAAAGTAAAACCTAGTCATCTTTTGTGGCGCACGGTTGTGGAAGAAATGCCTAGTGGACCCCACTCAGAAAATCACTCGCGACATTTCGAGAGTTGTGGCACGCGAATCACTAGTGGTGTGACACGTGGTTATATAAAGCGCTTGCATAACACCGAACTGGAGTCGCGCATGGATGTGGTAGGGTCAAGGTGTTTTTTTATGAGGCGAATATAATAAAGTAAAAAAAGATATATATACTATATGAATTTTATAGAAGGAAAATAATATATCCTCATATTAAATTCTCATATATATCTTTTTATCCATACAAAAATGATATATATCACTTGTAAATCAATCACTAATAAATAAAGTATCACATATATCATTTTTTTATATGTATTATGATTAATATATTTTAGTATGAAAATTCCTCTTTATACAATGTTATTACATTGTTTACTAATTATTTTTATTACTGTTCAGTATTCGAAAAAATAATATAATATATGATGCATAATATATTGACTGTATCATTAATAATGAAAATAGAAATTAAAGAAATTTTGTGCCAAGCTTTAAAAAAAATTGAGAGAGGATAAGGAAGATAGTGGGACCCATTGTCGGAAAGGGCATGGTAACGTACCCGATGCTGAAAACTGCCCTCACACGACACCGCAAAAAGCACTTGCATTATTTTTTTGTTTTTCAGTCTTGAATGAGAATAATATATATATATATATAAGGATATGGAAAAAATTTATACATAATTATTACATTATATATCATTTATTTGTATTATTTAAAATTAATTACAATAGCTCTTTCTCTAATTTTATTTTATTTTTTATACACTTCTTACTTCTTAGACTGGTTTTCAGTTCTACAGGACTATAAATTGTTTTTTTCAATTTATACAATATTTTTTGATGTACCTATTTAGAAGTCAAGGCCTCAATTAAGCTTTCGATACTTATTTAAGTTACCATATCTTACTCTCAAAAGGCATACATAAGTTGGTGGAATATTTTACCTTAAATAAAACATTTAAATTTGAACTTTTTAAGATAGTTGTGTTAAATATTTAATATGGAATATTTTGTTACCCAAGCAAAATCTCTCCCATGAAAAAATATGTTGTTTAAAAAACATGATACATAGCTCAATTATATGTTCAAGTCATTGTAATACTTTAATATGCTGACGCACACCTTATATCTAGAATTAGTAATGAAACATTAGAACAAAATTCTAATGATCTAGTATTATATTAGAATAATTGAAATTTACTCCACCGTTTAAAGCTAGTTTATTGGAAGCGAATTACTTAGTTATTATAAATGATTTATCTCTATCATATTTAACAAGTGTGAGATTTCAATATTTTGAAGGGCATGTGTTTATGGTAAAAAAATTCACAAAGAGGACTTTGCCAGTGAGTGAGAGTGAGATCTAACGAGTTATATCAACTTTCGAAGTTTGCACTAAAAAATGGAAGGTTTAATTTGTTTGAGTATCATCCTTTAATATGTTGAGTCATCTGTATAAATATTTATACACTTATCATAATATTCATGTATAACTTATATTTAAAAGTAGTCAACAATGATTGAATATGAATATTATATAACTAGGAGTAAGAATAATTCAACTCTACACAATCATTATGTTTGGCTTGGTCATGATCTAGACCGAATATGGTTGAGTTTTATTGGTCAGGGTGAGGTTTGTGTTTAAAAATTACATTTACTTAATATTTATGATCGAGTAATGGACAATCACAACTCAACTTATTGTCAATCATTCTTCATATTTGTATCTTTCTATTCAATTGCATATAAAGTAATGACATATATTTAACTCAAAATGACATTGGTTATCTAATTTTTAAACATATATACATAGAGGTAAATAATTAACAAATATATATATAATAACGGGATGAGATCCACTTACTCCAATAGTAGGTAGAAAAAAACATATTTCACATATTAACTATTCATTCTTGGAAAATCCAATGGTTTAGATGTACTCATCAATTGAAACCATTAGATTTTTCAAGAATGAATGACAATTATGTGAAATATGTTTTTCTCACTTACTCTTGGAGTAAGTAAATATCTTCCCTATACTAACAACTAACATTAAGAATACTTCATCTAAAATAAATGTACATTATATTTAATTGTGTATATGGTCATATTCAATATCAAAAGTTGAGTTAATTGATATTTAAGGTCGAGTTAGCCTTCGACTATATGCTCAAGTTCAAGTTCAAAAAATAATTCGACCAATATTTAGTATCAGGTAAGGGACAAACCATGTAAAAATATATTTTTTAACCCAACTCAAGGTACACCCACATATAATACAATAATCATGTAAAAAATATATTTTTTCTCTCTTAAGCCTATGTCAAGTTTTTAACTTTGATTATATTGTTTTTTCCTCTTACCGACTCTAAATGTTGATGTGGTTATTTTTTGATGTCTGCACTCGGCCCTAGATCAGAAGCTAACTCGATTCCAAAAATCAATTGAGTCAACCTATGAACCTAAACATGACCTTAGTCTCTATTAAATATAATGCATACACATTTTAGATAAAATTTGTTCGATATTACTTATTGCACAATCAATGATATTTTGGACAAAAAAATATCATTATTCTGTACACAATTGAATAGACACAAATATAAACTTGATAAATGAGTGACTATAGGATAAGTCGAGTTATATTTATCACTCATATGTTCATAAATACTAACTATATCTAATTTTGGAAATCGAACTCGGCCTATACCAAATGATCAGGCCAAACGAAGTAAGCGTGTAAATTAGGTCCTACTCACCCCTAGGTGATATACTACAATCTCTAATTCTAATCCTCCTCCCTAATCGGATATTATGGTACCAGTATAGATCGAAATTTCGTTATGGTGACCGGTAATAGATACCTGGGCTTTGCAATATTTGAATGATGTCTGGCATGACTTATTTTTTACAACAAAATATGCCAAAATTTCTGAATGTTGTAACCTTGTCAGCCCCATTTTGAGTACTTGGTACCGTCGATAGCACACTTGCCTTGTCGTATTTGCCTCTGTCGGTGAGTGAGAGCCATTTTCATAATTTAAGACTTCTTTTGATAATTTCCTTTGCCTTTCACAAACTTTAGCAACTATCATTCCATAATCTTTCTTTTCTCCCCAAACATTGTGAGTTAAAGGCTAAACCACATATCTCAATATATGGAATCTTCGAAATCTCTCTTTATTAACGTACATTCTTGTCAACAAAGATTGAGGAATTATTAACCGGTGATAAGTGAATGTGGTAGTGATCATATTAAGTATAAATCTTAGAGTAAATATGTAAGAGTGTTATTATTACTTTTAATTTAAGTATAAATCTTTGTTCTTTGAATAAATATGTAAGAGCGTGTTTACTTTTAATTTAATAAAATACATATTCCTACATGCACGTCTTTTAACAAATTTATTCCTAAACTAAGTCCATGTTTGGCGCAATTCCCTCATGTATTTTTTTGTTACAAACATCTAGTGTCTATTTTTTTGATAATGATATGTTAAATTAACGAGAATGTATATTATACATTCCATTCATGCAATTTTTATTGTTTCATTTTTTAAATATCTCTTTTCTTTTTATAGACATCTTTTCAAATCTCTTTGGCCAAAGAAGAGATAAGGTTAATTCTTCTCCATTCTCCTTGATGATGCAAGCTTAACATAAAAAACCAGTGTGCATCTTTATCCTTAACCCTAATGATTTATCAAATGCATATTTAGTGTTAGATAGCTATTTTGAAATGTTAATAGTCACACCTTAATAGTGATCGAGAAACAAAACTTACTAATATTATCTCTAACTATTGGCTATTTTGCATTGATAGGTAGTTTGAAATGTTAATAATCACACCTCAATAGTTAGAAACAAAACGTCAAAACCTATTATAGTCATCTCTAAGTCTACAAAGACTCTAGCTATAGGCTAGAGGAGAACCCTCTATAGAAAAAAAAAAAGAAAAAAAAAAGGAAAATGTATGAAATATTAGTGTAAAAGTTTTATACACTGTTACTATATTATTTAAATTTATTTTTAATTATCATTAACTTTTAAATAAAAGTAATACAAATGAATGTTCTGATACATTAAATGTATAATTTTTTATTCTATCACTAAAAAATGACATGTGAATAAATTTTTTATTTTTCTAAAGAAAAGTTTATTGGAGTTAGTTTTGGGAGGGTTAGTATCACTAGAGTCCACCTAACATTGATATAAAGAATTATACATAAATACAAATCACATGTCCCAAAGTTTGTACATATTTCATGTCCCATCAAATTAAAAAGTGTTATTTAAATAAAAAGAAATTTTCTAAAATTAAAAATAAATATTTTTATATTACTTGATAATATTATTAGTTAAAGAGATAAGGACATAAGATTTTGGACATGTATTTACAAATTACTTATTATATAAATTCTTACATCTACAGCAGAATTTGAACTTTCAACAGAGTGACTTATAAATCAATTTCTTGCCCACTTTTTAATTTATTATTAAAGTAGTTTCTCTTATTCTAAAATTTGTTTTAACTTTTAACAAACTTTTATATTCAGCTGAACTCAAAGATATAAAATCTTAAAAAAAAAATGATGAATATATAAAAGGGTGAATCTAACCGGCGAACGAATATTTAGTTCGCATGGATGAAAACTTGATTTTTTTTGGTGAAGTCGGTTTGGGTCAGTTTGACATCATAATACATAGAAGTCGGTTTGGGCCTAACCGACTTCTGTATATATTGGGCCCAATTTTTTTTGTGTAATTTTGTGTTGATACCGACTTCTATATACAAGTCGGTTTAAGAAAAGTTAACATCAACATTTAGCACATTTGGTAAGTTAAGCAACTTGTTAGTAGTATGTGAAGTGGGTTTGAATCCCGTTTCGAACATTTTTTATTTTCTGCATGTTAAAAAACACTATAAACGTTAAAATGTTAAAAATGTTGGAAACAAAATTCGAACTCACTCCACGGACTACAACAAACTACTTAATTTACCAAATGTGCTGGGTGTTGATGTTAATTTTTTCTAAATCAACTTCTATATAGAACAATGGCTTGGGAAAAAATATATCGGGTTGGGCCCAATATGTACGACTTCTGTACGGACCGAAGATAATATAGCCCAAACCGACTTTTACATGTTAGGATGTCAAGCTGGGCCAAACCAGCTTCAAATTTAAACAAACTAAAATGTCTATGTTAGTTGGATATTAGCTGTCAAGTATATTTATGACAACTATTAAATTAAAAATCTGACGTAATAAGTATTATATTATATTCATATATTCATCACCATAGCTTTATATAAACACATTTCTCTTCTTCCTTAATCCTTCCCTTCCCCACAACTTTGTTTCTTTCTCTTCTTCTCTTCTCCTGTCTTCATTATTGACCCTTCCACTACTCCTACTTTCAAACAATACTGTTACTTGATTATCCTATATGTCTATGTTAGTAGTGGTCTTGTAACTTCCCATGCTTGAAATTTTCTGAAAAGAGTATTAGAAAATGAAATTCTGATCCATTCTGATGCATGTTCTATAAAGTTGAAATCTTTACAACTATTAAAAGATACCCACCACAACATTTTTTTTGGTCATCGCCAGCTGAAAGAGAAAGCTTAGTTTTCAACCATTTCTTCTGCTGTTTTGCTTCAAAGTCACCACTCATAGATGATAGCCAGTACCTTCTGCAATGCTGATTCTATGTTTTCAGTAAGCTCTTTTTTTTTCTTCATAAATTTGGTTTTCACTTTTTTTGCTATGTGATTTTTCAGAATTTATTTTCACTTTCCTGTTGATTTTTTTTTAAAAAAGACTCATGAATATTCACGTAGGGAATTGTATGATCAGAAGGGAAAAGATTCCTCTCCAGGAGAGTGGAATGTGAGAGAGTTGTTTTTGAAAAATAATTAATTTAAAAAAATGGGAAAAAATCTGGACCATTTAAATGCTATTTTTGTCATGTGTTAGCATCCTATATCCTACATATGCACTGTCCTCTCAAACTCGATCAGAAGTGCTTTACTTTTAAGTACATACTCAATAAATGAGTGGTTGTGTTTTATTTATGATCATGATTTTTTTTCAAAACCCAAATCCACGCGCTTTTCCCTCTGTGGAATACTAATTGTCCTTTATGTAAGTTAATTAATTATTCTTATGTCCTTATCTGCATGCTGTCAATTAAGATATCCTTTAACATTAGACAAAAGTGGTTAGGAAGATTTTGTAAGCATCTTAGATTAGATTCACTCATGCAATGTGTATGAGTATGTGAGACTCTATATATACAAATGTAATATGTATGTACAATCAGAATATCATACACTATTCATCTGTATTTTTTTTGAAGAGTCAAAATGATAAAACATGAATTATGAAAGACACAATGATATTGTATAAAACTCATATACTTTATGCGTATACATTTTGTCATATTCATTTTTTTGTTAAAAATAAAATGGTGGGCCCACCTATATTGTTTACACATTTGATTGAGCTTCTTGGCAAAATAATAATAATAATAATAAGGTAACTAAAGTTACAATCTAGACTATTTTTGGACACTTATAATTGTATAGTTCAAAGCATTGATTATGGTGATCATTGTTTTTGTGACAATGATAGATATAAACTTTGGGCCCTTTGAAAGAGCTTGTGTGTGGTTTGAATGCATGGCTTATTCATTTCCCATGGCACTTCATTGAGCTGTAGCCTACGTCATTACCATGGGCCCACTTTGATTTTTGGTTCTACTCTAGCTGTCACATGTTTCTATTTCTAACAAACCCGTTGGATACCCGTGTAAACCCGTTACCTGCACGAGAATTCACAAATAATACGGGTATAGGTATGGGAAAACACTACTCGTGTCAGCCTGTCCCGTTGTCATCCCTAGCTATAATATATAAAACATTTCATGTTGATGCTGAAGGAATTGTATTTTTTATTTTGCTAAGCTTCTATTAAATTAAGTCATTAACTTGGTTCTTGTCCCTTTTTAAGTAATAATAGAATAATATATTATATGATAAGTATAGAAAATTTAAAGGATTAGGTTAGGGTACTCATTCAAATAATTTCTTCACATTTAGACTCCTAAGGAGATTATAATAGCACTGTCCTAACTATTATAGTTTCCTTATTGGATGAAGTTCATTCATGTTTCACCCTCCCTTGATTCTAGTTTGAACCCCAAATGCACCAAAAAACTATTAAATCAATGGATTGCTGAATTTTTAGTTACATTAACCAATGATATATTACCATGTACCTGGTTTTAAACAAAGTATTTGTTAGTTTCTTTTAAACAATGATACAAGGTTGTTCTCTTTTGTTGCCACTTAGATGGTAGAAAGATGATGGGACATAAAAGAAGCCCATGTTCTGTTGATCAAAACAGTTATACTATTGCATCTAAAAGGCAAAAATCTGATATCTCTATCACCAATAAGGTATTATTGTTATTTGTTTATCTTCAATGTAAATAGTTCTCCAAATCATAGCATACATTCAGCTCTGAATTGACACATCATAGTGGTGGTTATTATCATGCATTGCATATTGATCCTTGAATATACCAGACGAATGGACCACCCGTCAGTGTAAATGTTGTAAATCGCCTGACGGTTGAACCATCCGTCTAGGTGTGAGCAATGATTTTTCGTTGTATATAGAATTGCTCTTATTAATACTTAAAGGCTGTAGTGGTTTTCAAATTCCCTGGTATATATGGAACTTAGCCGGTTGAAATTTGTTTCCTCCTCGATTTCTTATATTATGATGTTTCTTGAATAGGAGAGGAAGGAGAAGCTCGGCGAACGAATTGTTGCTCTGCAGCAACTTGTTTCACCATATGGGAAGGTATACAATACACCTATTAGTTCCTGGAACAATGCATTACTTGGCAGATTCTAAGTTTGAGTCTAAAGATTAATGTTCACTGCAGACTGATACATCTTCAGTCCTAAAGGAGGCAATGGAATACATAGGGTTCCTTCATCAACAAGTTAAGGTTCGGTCATTCTTCTTTCAGTAAATTTGTGTCACCGGTATCTCGATTGTCCAGTTTATATCATTGACCCTCTCATTTCAACTCAACTGTAAAACTGAAGCTTAAGCAATGTAAAAAGTAGTAAAATGGCACTGCATGAAGTAAAAAATGATCTGATGTCATTGTATTCAAAATGGAAATGTAAAGTAATGACTATGTTAATTGTTACTTCATATGCACAAAACATGCGTATAAACAAGTCATAGTCGATTCAAAGCTATATTTAATATGACATTGATCTTGTGCAAATGATTTTTCATCCTGTTTTGACAGGTGCTTAGTGCCCCTTACCTCGAAAGTTCACCGAAAACCGAGATGCAGGTGAGCATTAACAGTTACCACAGTGGAGTACATATTAACACCAACTAGAACACTTGGACATGAATTTAGCCAACTTGTCCACAAACCATTCTCATTGTTAATAGATCATTTTCCTCAAATTTCGTCCGAAATCGGTATAATCTAGCTTCTTAGTTTTATTTGTTGGTGTGAAATTGAGTTATATGATAGAATTGTTGTCTTTTCAGGGTATAGAGGCATGCAGCCTGAGAAGTAGAGGGTTATGTCTTGTTCCTGCCTCATTAACAATGGGAGTTGCTGATAGCAATGGTGCAGATATTTGGGCTCCCATCAAGACTACTTCACCTAAATTTGAGAAGCATGATAGCTAGTATAGTTGAAGCATTACACACTTGATTAAGATACACTCCTTCACCTTTATGATTTTAAGCTGGTGTTGGGGTAACTTTCAAGTATTCTTAATTCTCTATGCTGATTATGGAACTGTATGCTTAAAAAATCCTACTTGTATAATGATTCCATTTCCATGTATTCATTAGATTAATGGAAGTTATTGAAGTGCTGATGTCAATGTACTCCTTTTTGTGGATGTTATCCTTACCCTTTGACAATGCTATCTCCTCACTTAGATAAAGCTAAAGGGTATGGAAAACGTAGTGAAGAGACTGTTTCCAGGATTTACCTGTGATTTCTAGGTCGATAAGCATCAATTCTGTCATTTTCCGAGTCTCACCATTGTTGCCTAGATTAAGCTGGTAAAATGAATTTCATTTTAGATCATGATTATCAACATAAGGTGTAAACTTTGCACATTGATCAAACTGAGGGATGCAGGTCATAGTTTATGTTGGCAACCAATCATTTTTTGTTTCTCAGGGTGCTCCCATAAAAACTAAAACTTATAACTTCATGCAACTAAGTATCGCTGACTTATTCTTCAACCAATCTGTTGAGCATTATCCTAATTATTTAACACGTTCATCTATTTCCTCTGTTAGAAAATGTTTAAAAGAATGAAACTTAAAGTGAAATCACTCAACCAAATCCATTTGGGTATTGTGTTTTTTACTTGTATAATATTTTATTTGATTTATCTAGATTCAGTACTCCCTACATTGACTCTTTAAAAAATATAAATAAATGATAAATGATGTAGTGACTATGTATAAATCTTTACATTGACAGTACATAGATATTGCACTCTTTTTTTAATTGACTTAAAGTCGTGTAACTTTATTTAAATAAATTGTACTGTTCATCCTAAAACTTGCATTAGTTCAAATATATTAGAATTTTTGGCAAATATGCATGTACATAAGCATCTGCATTTCTTTTTAAATGGACATGGACATGATAAATCAAGGTTTCCACCAATTTATGAAGCATGATGCGTTTTGAAAGGCTACAAAACACTGATAAAGAGACAAATACATGACAGTTCGTAACACTCTTTAGGTTAAAAGTATGCATTAGTTTTATCCCAAAAATCATTCCCATAAATATTGAAAGAAGATTATCACCAAATAAATATCACAAGACTGCAGTTAATACAAGACTCTAAAACTGCTACAAAAACTGGTAAAAGGGAAGTGCTAATTGCCACAAATGCTCAGAATTATCTGAAAAACTTAAATTAAGAAGAATGAGGCATGACATAAGGCAAGTAATAAGCTTCTCATTCAGCTGCTTTAGGCTTCAATTTCTCTCGCAGGAACTGTAGAATATGCTCACGTTTCCAATTATCAATTCTGCAATAGAGATTAAAAAAATACAAGGTAAAGGTCCTTTTTTTGCACAACAAGAGCAGTTTTTATAACTGTTTTTTTGGTAAAGAGAACTAAAACCTTCACCCTTAATTTGACCACCAAAACATGAGATTTATTTGCAGCTATATAATGGCTAATAAATAACTTTCATGAACATTTTCCATCGCAGTTGCAGCTATTTCGTTTACACTTTTCACTTTGTTAGTGACTTAGTGTCCATAAACGTGTTTAGCTATATCTTCTAGGTTGTTCCAATGAATACACACCCACAAGCTTTGGTATATTATTAATCAATTCCATAACGAGTGCCATGTAACTAAATGATGCAGTGACTGCTAATAAGCATTCCTAAACACTTCAGGACAATGATTATCAGAATTGTCATTTTATTTTAGAGTGTATTTGAAATGTAAATAAATATGAAAATAAATTCCGTATTTTAGAGCATAACTAACTCATTATGCTAAAAAAAAAATAGTAAAATCAAAATAAATTCAATCCCCAGTATAATGTGTTCCAAAAAAAAAATTGATTCAAATTCCGTATTTTTTTATATAATAAGGTCTCTAACACAGTTTATTTCTAAGTCATTTCCAATCTTATTTGGTTCCAAGCATAACCTTACTTGCTATTCAAGCAGCCCTCTTATAGAACGTAAAACATACACATGTTAGAAAATGCATTCCAATCAATGTCTTAGTATCAACAAAATCAAATCAATGGCAGAGTCCAACAAAAAATAAGAATGTGACAATGCATTTATTTATGGATAACAGTGATTCAAGAACTAACCTGATTGTTTCCTTATGTTGACCCGCATCATCAAGCATGATTAGCTTTGGAGGAGAATTATAAACATATTGAACTTTAACTAATGGAAACTGATCTTTTTCCTCTTCAATGAAGCCAACAACTTCAGGATAGAAAACAAGTTTCCTCATGCAGACTTCCAGTACAGCTCCAGAGTATGTAATCTAAAGAAATTTAAAGAACTATGAGTATTTTCTAGCTTTCATCTGAAAAAAGAGGCCATATGAGAAGGAATAAATGACACCAAAAATAAATGCAGTCATTGCATAAACACTCCCATGGAGAATAATCTTTTTTTGTAACAAAAAATGAAGAGAAACCTCATATTTGGCACGCTAATTCAATATTGAGACAATGTCGATTACTTTTCGATTTTCACTACAACTTACAGTCCTACACCGTAAAGTAGCCAGTCACCACTTTTATTCCTCCCGAAATTCTATTCGACTAGATCACTAGACTAAAAGATTGTTCTAGTAAGGTATACATCTCTCATAATTTTCAACCAATCTGTTTTAATCTAAATGGAGATGTGCTTCACATAATCAGTAATTAATTTTGAAATTAGCAGCTACATTCCATTCATCACAATATCGGATAATTGCAAAAAAATGCAGCCTACCAAAATTGCGATATCTCGCTCGCAATTACAGTTGCAGATTGCAATTTAAAATATTTCGACGCGAAATGAAGCAATTAGAATTGTACCTTGGTAGTGGCATCATCCGAATCTGGAGTACAACACTTGAAACAGTCGGATACCAAATCTGCAACGCAACCGAATTTAAGCTGAGTACAACTTCAAGTACCGAAATCAATAAAGGACTATTTGAAACTAAACCTAATGAAATCAAAATCTGCAATCGATTATATCAATCCGACGATAAGGATAAAATTGAATGAAAAATAAGAAAGAGATTTGAAATAGAGTTAAACCTTTGTCTTTGACATACTCGGATAAGGTATTGCAATCGGAGCATAAAGCGAGTCCTGTGAAACCAAGATTCTCACATTCTCTTGAGCTCAATTGTTCCGATTCTGCTAATGTACTCAAACTCAAATGTAACAATATCACAAATACTGCAACAACGATGTACCTATTACCACCCATGAGAACCTTCTTCTTCGTCTTTTTCTCTTCTCTTCTCTTCTCTCTCTCTCTCTCTGAACATGCGAGTGAAGGAGAATGTTCAGTGTATGTAAGCTATATGGGCCTAGGCATATGATTCATCAAAGGGCCAAACAATTGGGCTTTTAAAATAAGAAAAGGATGTAATTAAACAATGTTTATTGAGTGGAACAATGTGTTAATTGTAAAAAATAAAAACAACTAATATCACCGTTGAATCTTATTTGAATATTAAGATTAAAAAATGTGTGTATATGATTATCATGTGATTAATAAAGAACTTTTAATCCATACCATCCATGATTAGTTGTAATACCCAAATTTATTATTTTCACATTTTTTTTATAAGAGAAATATTCTCATCCATCTTTTTAGTTAGATGATATAGTTATTCCTTGTCTGTTCTTATTAAGGATTTATATTTCTATCTTCTAAAAAAACTTATATTATCTATCTAAAATTAAATATGTTATCATTAATGATAATCTATATTTTCGAGATTTGATAAAGCTTTATGTTGGTCGTTGATTGTCTAAGACAATATTCACATTTTATTTGGGCTTAAGATCACTTATTTAGAGCATTGTAAACATGTTTTTATATTATGGGAGACGCATAATGTACAAGGTCTCTAAGTAGTGCCATATTAGAAGGATAAAAGTATGAAATCTTACAATTTCAAATGACATTTCTAATATTTGAACCCACAATTTCTAGGTCAGAAGGCAAACAATGTTACGGTTTTGTTCGCAAGAGAATTTGAGTCTTATTCTTCCTCATGGTGATTTTAGCTCTGCTCATAGTTCTACAATATCTGCTGGGAATGGAGACACGGTACCCGTTGGGGCTATTTATAATTCTAATCATCGTGTAGCTGAATTTGACTTAGGAGATTTTGTTATGCCTGACAGTGCTGTTTCAAGTTATGGAGAAGTCACAGTTATGCATTACATGGTTTTAGTTCTTTTATAATTTCTGTTATTTCCTTATCAGATATTGATTAGAAAAGTCATTTATGCAGTAAAATATGTTCTATTTGGATGTTCATATTGACATATAAAATGTAGGAAAAGTTTGTTATAAACTTATCTTAGAAATAGATAAATTTCATTTACCATCTTATTATATCTGCAAGCCTGACTTTTCATGTGCTACTTAAAACAATTTTGTACTGTTTATTTCTCATGATTTCGGTATGTATTTATAAATACCCTTCTTTTGAAGTATTCTTATACATTGATGGAATGTGATGAAACATTAAGCCTATTAGAAAGAGTTGCTTGAGATAATGCTAATAACTAAATTTGGAAGTTCATTATCACTATTTGTGATTGTACTTATCATAAAATCTTCATTTGTGTCATTTGTGAGTGAAGCGAATAAGGCTTCTCAATCTGTGAGTTGTTGTAGTCCTGATTTGAGCCTTGACACAATGATTAAGGTTATTTCCATGTAACGAGGAGGTCACGTATTCGAATCGTGGGATCAGCCTTATACTGAATGCAAGATAAGGCTTTCTACTATAGATTTAGATAGTGGACCCAACTCTTCCCCAAACCTTACACATAGCGGTGATTTTATATCAGCCTTTTATAGGTTGACACAACTTGTTTAAACTTCTAAGGTCACTGAATAAGTACTATAAACTATAGAAATGTATATGGTCTATTATTCAGCTCAGAGTGGCTCCAATTTCAATAGGATCTAGTTTATTTTGTTTGTGTTTCTTATTATATGTGTTAATAAAAATAAATATATCAAGAGTTAATTTGTCATAAATGTCATTGTCCTTCAGGAGTTTACATATTCTTCATGTGGGGTGTGGGGCTAAAAGGTTTGGTGACTGATAAGAATGAATGAGAATAGGAGATAATGGCCTGCAACAATAGAAGAGATTGCACGTGAATGTGGCATGCATGCATCATGATATATTTGCAGTGCTGACCAACTAATGCATGATTTTAATTTTTGCATGACTCATGAATCTTAAAGTTGTTGCCAGAATTAGTTAATTTTGATCCTTCTATAACATTAGAATATGAATTCTTAATTTTGGCTTAAAGCCATGTTAATGGACTAAATTTAATCCTAGAAGAAGCTCAAATTTCAATCCAACAAATTTCTTCTTGCAAGTCTGGCATACCCAACAACAATTTTGAACACACTATCTAATTTTGTATGAAGGATCCATTCCATTTTCTTACGAACTGTCCACTCCCTTAGGGTCTGTGCGAGTTAAATGGGAAACAAAAAGTTTGAGAGCCATGATAGTGAGGTGATTCCAAAGTCTTATCTTTCCCTTTCGTTTCCCTCTAAAACTCAACTCGCAAATAGACACTTACGAAATCTTGTGTTATTTAATTTGTTATACACGTGATAATATGGAAGTGAAGGAAAAAAATACTTTTTTTATAAATCTTTCCCACACTGTAAAAAAAATGCAGATTCATTTCTGCCCCTTACACAAACAATCACAAACTAGTTAAAAATTTCTAACTTTTTTCATTCTTTGTTAGGAAGTAAGTCTCACATCCTCTACCTCATCGTTTCGGGAATGATTTAAATATCTATTGGGCTACTTCTCTCATTGCCAATTGGTTTTGAGATGAAACTTTAACATTCTTAAAAAACTTTGATCTTTTGAGATTACTCAATGGACCTTAAATTCTGGACAGTTAGCAAAAAAATAGTCTCATGTAGCCATATTGCAATAGCACCATTTCTTTCTTCCTGCTTTTTGATTAAAATGTATTGGTTCCAATCCAAAGTGAAAAAAAGAACATGATTCATGGTCTACAATGTACAAAAAGCAAAAGATGACTGAATGTCTGAAACATCTTATCCTTTTTTGACCCTTCCACTCCCAAACACTAAATAAACAACAATTATAATCTTATAAAATAAAAAGGACACATTAGAGCTGAATTTAGTACCATGATTCTAGTGGTTTTATACTCTTTGGGTAAGCCCTTGTTGTTAATAATTGTCCATTGTTAACTAGCTATATAATTATTATTGAAATTAACTTTTACATAATCAATGATGAAGTGTGTTCTGAATAGTTGTCATTGGAAGCTTATTGACACTTGCTAAACTGCAAAATAGTATTTTTTATGAATGAACAAAATAAGATATTGCATGTAACCCTTTTCTTAGTTGTTAAGTGCATATAACTTTAGTTATGTTGAATAGAAATTTGTTGTTATAAATTATGTCTCACACTAACGAAAATATGATAATAACAATATATTTATTGAATGATGATTGCCTAGATGCCAACCAACATCTCCAATCATGATGTCTTTTTTTTCACTTTGTTGGAGTCTTTTGGAGTTATGGGGACATACACATACATCCCCACTACACCTTTAACGAAATAATGTACTATTACTTCCAAGTGGCATAATAATTACAACCAGATTGAATTTTATAATTTTCAAAATTGAAATTGCATTACATAATTACACAATTCTTCATTATGCATATGACTTCACTAAGAATCTATACCAAAATTTTGACCATGCAGAATAAAATTAATCTCTTTGATCATCATAAAAAGTAAAGGTGCAGGAGCTTGTGTAATAATTGTACAGCCCAATTTCACAGTTATTAGAATTAAATCCTTCCATCAATAAATGTATGTCATGAGCATTTTTTTTCTCTAAATTGTGATGCCCAATAAAGGAAATTACAGCTCATTTTCAAGCTATACTTTGGATTATAAGAAATATGGCTAATATGTGTAGTTTAGTTTTTTGGCATTGAAAAACATCATAATGGTTATAGATAGCACGTTTAAATCTATTTCAAATTGAATATAAATGACTCTAGGTTCAATTAAAACTAAATAAGATTTTTTTACTTAATTTATCTAAAGCCAATTGAATTGGATCACAATACAATCAAATAGATGAATATATTTATTTGTTTTGGTTTTATATTTTTACTTTATTAGTTCTATTCTCTCCAACTTTTCACACTTTATGACATTTAAAAAATTGTTTTTGACATTTTATTTCATTTTAATAGGCTAAATTATTTCATTTAGAAGAATGTCATGAAGGACAAATTCAACATATCTCCCTAAGCTACAACAACTCTCTTTGTTGTACACATATACCTAATTTTTTATATAATTTTTTTATAAAAAAATCCATTTTAGAGCCTGTTTTTATAAAAGATGAGATATAAAAGTAATAAATTTACATATTTACGCAGTTCTCTTTTTGGTACTTAAGAAGATCCTCAACATAATTCTTGATTTGCGGCCCATAATTTTTCTTTGATAAAGGCAGGCCAAGCATGTCTAATACCAATTAATGGCCTATGTGATCTTCTCTTTATGGCAATCATAAAGATTAGGAGCAAAATGAAAATATGATTAAGGTTCCACAAAGTAATGAATTTAATAAGGCCATTATTACCTTTATGAAGAGATAGGGGGCCACACATTGGTAAATAAATTAAAAGTAGTAACATTTCAACTTTGCTAGCCTTTGAAATTTCAAATTCTCTCTCACTCAAAATCAGAAGGAATCATGGTATGGCAAAGCTAAAAAAGAAAGGGTTTGGGTTGCAATAAAGAATGGTAGAAAAGGAAAGAAGCATGTTGCAAACCTCATCATCTTAGAGTCACAAAAACTGTACCAAAATGCTCTTCCTCTTATTCTTCACTCTTAAGTGTTAACACTACTAATGAAAATATTTTGTTCCCTTCCTCCATTTCTCACATACTTCCACTTTTCTTTGTTCATGCAAGAACCAAAGAACAATTCTAACACAAGGTATGTTAACTATAGCTTCATTTTTGTCTACCCTTTTCTCTCTTTCACACAAGCACACCCCATGATTCTTTTATTGCATTGTTATTACTTGTTAACTAATAAACTTTTCTCTAGAAAATATGAACATCTATATGCCTAAAGATTATATAAAAAATCTTGTGTATTCAGCTTTCTGCCATATGCATTCACATTACTAAATGTTTCTGTGAAAGTGTAACTTGTAGAAGTTTGGTATTTATATTTATAAATAAAATTGTTGATATAATTGTGGAGAAAATTCCTTGTATTATTTCTACATGGATGGGGTTCACTTACTCCACATCATAGTCAACAATTCTAGGAAAATCCAATGGTTTAAATTAGTGAGTAAATCTAAACCATTAGATTTCCTATAATTGATGGTTAAGATATGAGGTAAGTTTAAAAAAACTTACTATCTCGGAGTAAGTGAATCTCTTCTCATTTGACGAAGCAAAATCTCAAAATTCTAGAATTTTGATTGGTTTTATATTGTTAGACTAAGTCCTTCAAAACCGACATGATTTAATGAATTAGACCATGCCCAAATTATATCATTCATGCCCCAAGGTAGGATAGTTTCTAATCTACTTTATAGACTTTTTCAAACAATGCACCTAAATTTGGAATTTGAAGTTGGTATAGGTAAGTTTAGGTTACTTTGTTACACAAGGCCTAAGCCTAACCATACAAATGATTCTTATGGTTAGGAAAAAAATGTACATAAATTCAACTTAATCATTTTCCATATGGTATTAGCTGCTTCTAAAATGAGTGTAGTGAAGGGTATGAATCAATCAATTACACCATCTCAAGAACTCATCATGCATGACACATACTTCATTTCACATTACAGGAAGCCCTGGTATCAGAAACCAATGGATATGGCTACCCTTTGGAAAGGTATGTCCAAATTAACAAACATTGCTACCTATAATAATTCTACTATATGGAAGACAATGCCAAAATCCCCTCAAGTCCCTACACAAAATTCCAACAAGAACAAGCTAAGAAAATCAACATCTCTTAAGGTTACTACATCTTTTACAAGGGTGTGTCTTTGTGCACCTATCTATTCATACAATGATGTTTTTAAGGCTGAGATGCCACCAAGAAGAAGTAACACTTATCCAAGATCAAAACCACCATTACAAGCTACTACAACACATGAAAGGGTTCATGTTCCTAGTGCTAGGATTAGCACAGAGGGGAGGAAAGTGTTTAGAGGTAAATCTTTGACTGATGATGTTCTAATGAGGAGATTTGTTATTGAGGAAGAGGCAATGATGAATGTTAGAAGAAAAAATCAAATGGAAGTTATTAGGAGGAGGAGTATTATGAGGAGAAAAAAGCTTGGGCTTAGTCCACTTAGTAGAATGGTTATGGCAAATGATATTGGACAATTTTATTGATTAGTCTAACTCATGTAATGTTCAAGTTGGAGAATTTTGATTTCATTAGTACTACATCTATTCCTTTTTCCCCTTCTTTTTTGGGCCTTTTTAATTTCATCAAATGAACATTTTCTATTCCATCCAAGTTTGAGGAAGTAATATATTTAATATTGTTGGGAAGTAAATTCCACACCGCTTATCTTATTGTTTCGGGAATGATTTAAATACATGTTCGATTACTTCTCTCATTGCCAAAAGATACCCTTTAGTCATGAGTCAAAGGTAACCATTCGTCTGGTCCGACAGACTTATGTGGAGGGGACACATTGAGAAGTAAGTCTCACATTGTCTACCTCATTATCTCGGGAATGATTAAAATACCGTTGAACTTCTCATCTCATTATCAAATGGTTTTGAGATGGAACCTTAACAAATATATTAAAAACATTATACATTTAATTTTCTAACACAAACTTTCCTCCTTTTAATTTCCTAAAGACTCTGATTAGCTAGACCCAAACCCTTTTTAAGTGGGTTTAAGCTAATATAACAATAATCTATTAGCTTCAATTTGGTGTTAATTTCATTTCTATAGACAACCATAGTCTTAGAACTGAAGAATTCTCTTTTTAGTATTCCAAATCTCAAGTCAACAAATGGTGCCAACTAACTGCTATATGTAGACTTGTTAATTTCCTTATAAGACACTCTAAAAACAGAACTCAAACAAATCTTGTAGAACAAGAATAGTGGTTAGAGGCCGAGTCTCACTTTGTCTTGTTATCTAGACTTTAGAGATCATGAATTCAAATCTTATAAACAATATCTTCGCTTACAAAAGTAAAAATAAAATTGTATATATTTACACTTTGAAGGTTCCATTAGATTATAGTCTTACGTACTGGATCATCAGAAAAGTCATATTAGGTTCTTTCGTGACCAATATCTAACATAATGTGACTCTAATCTACAAAGAACATGGTTACTTAAATTTTAACTTATCTTTTTTTTTTGTCTTAGATTTAGTTTTAAAATCTGCTTGGTAATCCACTGGCAATCTCATTGACCTTTTTTATCTACTGTAAAGTATTTGGAATTTTGAAGAAAAATGCTTTATCATGAATTATTTAACTGAAAATGTTATGGTGTTAGGTAAAAATACATTAGTGACGTTATTACATTATTATATCTCTCACACTTTGTTCTTTGAATTTGATGGTAGTTACAACTATTGTTTTTCTTGATTGAGAAGGTAAAGGAGTTGGGAGTAGTTACCCTTGTCAAGAATGTTTATAATGAGTTAGTATCTACCTATTATCAATCAATTCAATTATTAATACTAGAGTGATTCATTGAATTGGATTGGTATTAAGAACTATGTTTTTCATCATCTTATTAATACTAGAGTGTATCATACACTTAATATTTAGAGTTTGAATAGTGTGTTAAAGAAAGTAATATAAGAAAAATTTATCTTTGTAATAAATCTTCCACTTGGATTAATATAACTTTCATTTGTTGGTTGAGTCACATTATTTTTACTAGCGTGTTGATAGACATTTCGTGTCTGCCGATCAGCATTCATATTTTATTGTATTAAATATTCAATTTTTATATATTTTATTTTATACAATTAAAATGTTTTTCTATTAAGAATACTTTAGGTTTAAAATGTATTTATTATAATTCAATTTAAGGTAAGATAGATGGTGAATATGCTAATAGTAGTTACTTAGGATTATATGATTTTTTTGTATAAATTAAAAAATGTAAGAGCAAAATAAGAAAATAAAAATTACACCATAGTAATAGTTATTTAATATTTTGGTTTTATATATAGTATAAATATACTCATTTTCAGTCATGAATCCTTTGTGGGAATCCTTATACATATTAAATAATCAAATTCAAATTGAAGTGATTTTTTCACATCATTCCTTATTATAGGACCCTCTTAGGTTTTTATTTCGATCTTATTTATAGACATTTTAAAAGTTATATGTACAATAAATAAATTCATTATCAGAAGATTCTTATTAAAAAATAAGTTGAGCAGGAAGAGAAGATGAGTTATTTTTATTAGAAAATGATAGTTTCAACAAATCTATACTATATATAAAGGGAAAACACAAAATAACTACCCATGTTGGTGTAATTTGTGTTTTCCGGTGTAATTTGTGTTTTCCTATTTTACCCTTATTAATATATATTTTTTACCAAAAAAAACCATATAACATATTCCATTATTTAATGTTTCATAATTTTAGGTTTTATGTATAAAACATGGTTTAATTGTGAGTTTCATTATTTTATGTATGAATAATGTAATTTCTACATTATATGTATCACTTTTATATTTACTAGCGTGTTGACAGGCCCATAGGGTCTGTCGACCCGTTTTCCTATGTATGTAACGTGTATTCTATACAAAATAAATATCTATATCTATATTTCTATATTAATATAAAGGGAAAACACAAAATAACCACCCATGATGATGTAATTTTTATTTCCTATTTTGCCCTTACATTTTTTAATTTCTACAAAAAAAACCATATAATCCTAAGTAACTATCATTAACACATTAACAACCTATCTCACCTTAAATAAATTATAATAAATACATTTTTAATATAAAATATTCTTAATATAAAAACATTCTAATTGTATAAAATAAAAATATAAAAATTGAATACTTAATATAATAAAATAAGAATGCGGGTCGGCAGACACGAAGTGTCTGTCGACACGCTAGTACATATAACTGCCAGAAGTATTTAAAAACCCAATCTTATAAATAGGATGCCAAAGTATTTAAAATCGTACCGCAAGAAATAAAAGCTTACAAATTTATTTCTTTAATTTTGTCATGTACACCAATTCCCATATAATACTAGCCTTTTAAATTTCTTCGTTAATATTTTTTAATTGAAAAATAGCACCAACAATTAAGAAAATAACCACCTGAGTTTTGTTAATAATATCAGACAAGATAGAAACTTCCAATACTTGAGGTGGGATATAAAGTTCAAAAATTCCCTATTCCGGATTCTTGAATTTCAATACATTTTAGACAAGAATATGCATGTGTTTCAGATATTATCCGGTATGATGAATAGGAATCGGTCCTACCCGTTACCATGTTTGATCCAATTATTCATATTTGTTTATCCGGTTCGAATTGAAGATGATCAGACCCAAAATAGAGTTGAGTTCATATTCAAAAATTAGACTCAAACAATATTTAGGATCGGGGTAGGGGACAAACATGATTCGTCCATTGTCATTCACTTATCATGTTTGTACGTATTTCAATTCAATTGTGTATAGAATAGTAACATCTTTTTGGCTGAAAGTATTATCAATTTTCTAATTTTTCATCATATACATGACTAACAATATATATACATACCAACAAGACGTTAGTCTACTAGTGTAAGATCTTCAGTATGCCTAAAATGTCAAAGGTTTGATTCCTTATAGCCGGGGCAACCACGCATCTCAAAAGAGAAATTAGTTTCTTACCAAAAAGGTGAGAGATACTCTTGATAGTCCCAAATAGGGTTAGATTCATATGTCATAATAATAAATAAAATAGTGAAAATACTTTATCTAAAAAATATTATATTATATTTAATTGAATCTACGTTCGAATTCAAATATCGTTTCAAACAATATTTAAGATTGAATTAGTTTCGAATACAAATTCAAGTTCAGATTTATAAAATAACTCTACAAATATTTAAGGTCAGATAAAGAATAAATCTTACTGGACCAATCCCATTGCCATGTCAACTCCTACTATCAACTCCTTCATAAAAATAATAATCTAGCAATACAGAGCGCATGAATCGAGATCTGCTGTCCCAAAGTTTGTCCCTAATTTTTGTCCCAGCCAATTAGAAATTGCCACATAAGTAAAATGAAAATAAAAAATAACATATTTATCTTATTTGCTAAAATATGATTGGTTTAGGACATGATTGAGAAAAAGGTTTGGGACAAATGATCTCATTTCGTGTTATACGGAATTTGAACGAGCGTGAGGGCGAAAGCAACATGCAAGTGCCATCAATAAAAGTCTACTATTTTATTGTACATAGTTTGTTTTTTTTGTCAGATCTCAAATTCATATAAAAATGTTGGTAAGGTAGTAATCACAACAATGAGAAAATAGATTTTTACAACATATATATATAGGTAAAAACTTTAGACTAAAAATGTTTGTTTTTTGTACTATGAGTAAATAATTAAGTTTTGTAAGCAAGAGAAATAAAAGAGTTAAAGAGTTGATGAGTCCTAAATCTTTCATTTCGTTAATGAAAGTTGTAAAAGAAGAAGAAATAAAAAAATATACTCTTGATCTAATAGTGAAAGTTATAATATAGAAGAAATAAGAAAATGTTACAATAAGTGAGTATGAAAATGTTTTATTGGTGTCAACCACATAACATAGTCTTCCAATTGAAGTAAAGTTGGTTGAAGTTGTTCACATTGAGTAAGAAAGTGGCCACCTAGCCCCATCATCTTTCCCTTTCTCTCATCACAATCATCATGAAACCAAAACAATGTATATTTTAAGTTCCACACAACAAAAAGAAAAAAAAAACAATTATAAATCACATAAAGGTGGCTAGAGGAAAAGTAACTTCATACAAGGTAAGAGAGAATTTGATTCCAATATAGAGAACAAAGATTAATATTTGAGAATCATGTGGTGCTGGAAAGAAGAGGGAAGCTAGAAAAGGAGCTAGAGAAAGAGAGGGTTTTCTCTTCTTGCTATGTGCATGTTCCTTTGACAACATTTATAGTTGTTTTTCCTTCTTGCAACTTTGGAAACTCTTCCAACCAACAAGGTATATATGATCTTACTGTTTGTTATTAAGAGCTTTTTTTTATAAGGTTTAGCTTTTGTGGCTGTGTTAAATTTGTTTAATTGTTATGGTTATGATTCTTTTGTGCATGGACATGTCTGAATTATGGTTCTTTTTCACTTTGGCTTCTGAATTCTCATCAACATAAAACTGACATATCCACAAGATCCTTAAACTCTTAAGCTTGTCAGATTTCATAAGATTATGTTTTCTTACTGAGAAAAAATAGTTCTCTTTCTCCTGACAATGCTAATATCGGGAAGTAAGTCTCTTATCGCCTACCTTATTGTCTCCGGAATGATTTAAAATTTTAAATATCTGTTGGGCTACTCCTCTAATTGTCTCGCCTACCATAACATGATATCAAAGTCAGATCAAAGCGAGTTTCCAGTTGTCATTGATTAGTTATGGTCAAGCGTAACCCTTCGCTTTGTCCGACAGACTTATGTGGATGAGATATGTTGGTAAGTAAGTCATACATCACCTATGTGTGTCGACAATTGTTTAAATAACCATTGGACCATTTCATTGTCAATTAATTTTGAGATGAAACCGTAACAAATAGCTTTTATAAATCATGTAGGATTTTCTTTGTTTCACTTTTCAGTTGATTTTTTGTACAAAATTTATTTCCTTTTTTTGTTAATCAACTATGCTACCTTCTCCATGGGTCTGTTTGCATTTTTATGTAAATAAATTAGTCCCCACCTTATATTATGCTCTATACTATTTCTCTGCTACTCTAATTTATCATATCATATTGTCATGTACCATTTATATTGGTAATGGTATCTTTTTTTGTTAATATAAGTAAAGAATTCAATGCATTAAAAGTTATAACCTCTTTGATTTTGTTATTAATTTATTCAATTATTTGTTCTTCCATGTTTACACACATTAAATAGTCTAAGAAGCTTTGTTTTTGTCTTTGCATGCTACTCCATCTTTATTGCAGAACCATGCCAATACGTTACATGGTTTACCATGTTCGTCATTTTACATAATTATTACAATACTTTTTCACGACGAACCCAATACGTGTTACATATGGTGAATTCGGTATGCGGTATGAGAAAATTATGCAACTTTGGGAAGGACCATTAGCCCTGAAGTATAATTCTTTGCTTAATTCTTGAATGGCATTTTGATCTTCAATTACTGAACTAATCTTACATGTGTAGCTACCTGAAAAATCATCAATTCTTAAAAAATCACTAGTATGCAAAGGCCATGATCGTTTATCTTCATTTTCTATTACAGGGATAAAGAGTAATGCTACTGACATGGGAAAGAAGGGTAGTTGGTTTGCTGCAATAAAGAGGGTTTTTACAAACCACTCCAAGGAAAAGGTAGTTAATGTAAGTACCTTCCTTTTTTGTCTCTATGGAAACACTTGATATGCTTGTAACTGATTTTATTTTTCTTTTTATGTTGATCTTGTTGTTGTAATTATATTTGGTTTTCCCTTAAGAAGTTTCATCATTTTGAACCTTCTGAGTTTCTACAATATTAAAATTTTGATTGATAGGCATGTATACTAATGTTCCACGTATTAAAAATAGTTAACGAATGTCAATAAGGTTCCTTCATAACCATAATAGAGTGAGCAAGAAAGTTGCTTGCCCTTCATCCAAGCATTTGTACATTATGTCACTTCAAGTATTAGTTTTAATTTCGTATCCCTTTTTGGTCCGAACTATGAAGTGCGAAGCAAAATCTGCATGATGATTACTTTATTTTGAAGCCGATCATCATGTAACACTTCCTTTAAGTTACAACAAGTTTTGTAAGCAGACCTGTTTCCATTCTGCGTATTGATATATCTAATCATTTTTAACATTCTTAGCAGAATTCAGATAATAGAAGTGCAAAAGAGAAGAAGAAGGGAAAACTAAGGCATGGAGAGACTAATTCTTTCATCCCCCTCTTCAGAGAGCCAAGCAGCATTGAGAAAATCTTCGGGGAGTTTGAAAGAGACCAACAAATACTTACCGTTAAGCCTCCTACACCTCCCGAGCGACCTAAAACACCACCTTTTGTCCCTCCTAGAGCTGCTTCTCCAAGGGCTGCTTCTCCCAGGGCTCCATCCTTGCGACCGACCTCTCCCAAAGCTGCATCTTCCCGGATTGCTCATCGCCCCAAGGAGGTTGTCTACAGACCAGAACCAACTTTAAGGAACCAACATGCCTCTGCAACTAAACTCCAAGCTGCTTTTAGAGGCTACACGGTACGCTTTTACATTTTTCTTATCAATACCACAGATAGAACTTCTGTTTTGTTTAAGGTGTATGCTTAGGTGCAGGCTAAGGAATTAAAATAGAAACTACAAAATGAAATGTAGAAGTTGTTAATATTTTGAAAATCATAGAAGCATATAACATTTTCTGCTTTAAGTAATTAGTTAATTATTGATTAGGATGATTTAATAAAAGGTAGTGATGCTTTTTAACTATATCCTAAGGGTGCGTGTTAACAAAACCCATAAGAATATAAGGGTTGGCCATAAACTTCATTTGTTAAGTCTTTCCTTGTCTCCACGTCCATTGTAATTGTTTAAATGCACATATAGACTGTCAAATTTGTCCAACAATCAGAAAATGGAAAATAAATGCACTGCGTCTATGTATTTTGATATTTTATGCAAAAAAGAGAGCATCTTTTAGCCCATGACAATCGGGGAGAAACTATGCTTTGATGTGGGTACCATGTTAGATGTTTTCATCACAATACCAATTGACAATGAGATGAGTAACCTAGCAGATATTTAAACCGGGAATATGAGCCAAGCCATTGGCACTTACATCCCAACATAATGCACCAAGTCTTTAATTTTTTCTTCTTTTCATTGATATGAAACAAAAAGATCCACCTTTTCATACATAGTACTGGCAATACAGGCCAGGAGGAGTTTTAGAGCTCTAAAAGGTTTGGTGAGGCTTCAAGGAGTGGTAAGAGGACAGAATGTGAAGAGGCAGACGGTTAATGCCATGAAACACATGCAGCTGTTGGTGCGAGTTCAATCTCAGATTCAATCTCGAAGGATCCAGATGCTAGAAAACCAGGCACGATACCAAGCTGAGTTCAAGAATGATAATGCAAGTACCTTAGGCAAATTGGTAAGTCTTCTTACTCGTACCATCCTCTGTGGTCCTATTAGAAATTGTTGAGAACATTGGAACATAGATAAATGCATGCAATATATGACTTCTGCTGGAAACAAAAAGTTTAATTAACTACTGTCAGCTAAGTGGCAGGAACTATAACTAGCTATAGCTCGGTGTCAAGAACTTATGCTTGGACAACTCCGTTTAAATGTTAACTACGTCTACTAATTGAGACATTTAAATGTTAACTATCTCTCCTGTTTCCGCTTCTTCGTTTTTCTGTTGCTGCTGCTCCTTAATTGGCCCGGTAAATAAGCTTAATGAAATATTGTAGTAAATAGAAAACCAAGTGATCTTGATAATTTTGAATTTTTTGTTGTAGTCTGAGGCACATGAAAACTGGGATGATAGTGTACTGACAAAAGAGGAAATAGAGGCAAGGATGCAGAGGAAGGTGGAAGCAATCCTCAAAAGAGAAAGAGCAATGGCATTTGCATATTCACATCAGGTACTCACCAACACATCGTGGACCTTAAGGGTCTGTTTGCGAATCGGTATTATTATTCTCTCGCTTAATTCTTTTGAACTAGCATTTTTAAAAGAAATTGTCTTTGGAATTACTTTGCTTAGTTGATTCTATTTTTCATTGTCTTGTCTATTGGAACAACAAAACCTCTATTTGTCATAACTTTGTTGACTCTACCAACAGTTGTGGAAAGGCACTCCGAAATCAAATCAAACACCGGTGACAGACACAAAACCTGGTGGATTTCCGTGGTGGTGGAACTGGTTGGAAAGACAACTTCCAGCTGCAGCAAATCCACAAGAAAGACAAATATTGAAGAATTTCCATCTTACACCTCCTAGACCATACTCGGAACAAAAGACTAGTCCAATACCAACTTCAAACACTCCTATGCAGCATCATTTTTCCTTTGATAATATGGACACTCCAACACCAAAATCCACTAAATCAACTATAGTAACATCTTCAAAACCTGCAAGAACTCCTCCATACAGAACTCCACAAACAAACACCTCAAAATATTCAAGGCCAAGGGCTATTGGAGCACATTCACCTTTTGATGTTCCACTAAAAGATGATGAAAGTCTCACTAGCTGCCCTCCATTTTCAGTGCCAAACTTCATGGCTCCAACGGTTTCGGCTACGGCCAAAGTTCGCGCTAATAGTAATCCAAGAGAAAGGTTTGGTGGGACTCCAACCAGTGAATCATCAAAGAGGAGATCTTCATTTCCTTTGTCACAAGGAATTGGATCATTCAAATGGACTAAAGGGTCATTTTTCTCAAACAAGGATTCTAGCACTAAAAGGGTGCCAGATAAATATAAGTCACTTGAGTCTATAGGAAACATGAGTGTGGATTCAACATTGTCTGTGCCAGCAGCAATGGAAAGAAAGCCATTTACAAGATTTGTGTGATTTTTTTGTTTGTTTTATTCTTTTAACCAATTTATTTTGTTCATTTTGGTGGTGTTATAAGGTTACATTATTACTATTGAGTGTATTTGTGATAGTTTGACAAGAACTATAGCAGTTGTAAACTATAGTAAATAAAAACATAATAGGAAATGATGGTTTGATTTGAAGTTTTTTTCCTTTTCTTTTGGGTTTAATAGTACCATAAATTCATTTTCTTTGTCCTTCAACAACTCCATCTACTAATTTGTTTGTGTTTTATTAAATCACTTCTCACTTTTTTTTCTTGGATAGATAGGTATCAGGAGTAGGGATCCTCTCCATAGACAAGTGATGTGTAAAAGAAGGTAAAAAGGAAAATGAAAATATAATTATGTCCTTCTATTTATACATGTAATGACATTTTCATCATTAAACTAAGTATAAAAATATCACTTCTCTCTCCTCCATTAATGGAGATGATCCATACTCAGGTATCAGATATGATGTAAGATAACGTTACTAATTAACTATAACTTAAAAAAAAAAGTAGGGGAAATTGGTTAGGTAATGTTTGAGGTAAAAGATGTTGGAAGTGATTATATATTTACTTATTTATAGTATAGATTTAACCTATTGTTATAAATCGAATACACTGTTAATTCGAAACGTTAATCTATATAAATTTAAAATATATCTAATGTGCATGTATTATGTAACATTTTAGTCATGTTAAATGGTTTTTAGTATATATTTTCCTTCTAATTAATTATTGATATTCAAGCAGGGATGTGCAATTTTATATTTTCATAATTAGTAAGTCTATTAATTATGTCTTCTGTCTTAAGAATTATTCAATCCTTACAAAATAATTTAGATACAAAAATCTTATAATAATATAATTTATAAATAGTGTGACTCCGCCACTGTGTAATAGACTTTGAAAATGACATAAATAAATAAAAAAGTTTATAAAAATCTAAAATATATACGGAAAACAAATATTGAAAGTTTGTGGGGACAAATGCTGTATAATATAAAATATATCGCTGTTTGTTTCTCTGTGAACTTAAACCGCAAGAAAGAGTATCAAAACAGACACACACGTATACGTATAGAACACATATTTATGAAAGATGCTGATAATACTATTTATCTTATGTAACAAACAAACTGCATATTTTCTTCATCAGCAAAGATGGTATAAAAGAACAATGATGAAAAATTCGAATATTTTTCTGCCAACATATGCTTGAAGTTGACATACCAATCTTGCTAATAGAGTTTGCGTGTTTTGGTTAAATTTACACGCGTTGCCCAATTTCTATTGATATGGTTTTTTTTTATAAATCGACATTTGTTTTGATAATGTATCGAAACAAAATATCGATAACTCGATAAGGTGTTGGTCTATTAGTATAAGATTTGCTAAATCCTACTATGACTAAAAGGGAAATAAGGTGAAGATTTTGATTGTGATGAATGAATGAGAGGTGAAGGAGAGGGTGAGAAGTGATGAATGAATGAGAAGTGGGAAGGTGGGTTTTTCTTATGGTGGGAGAAGAAGATTAATGTTCACAAAAACAAAAGTAAAAAATGAGAATTAAAATAAAAATTATTAAAATGAGGGAACATGTGTCATAATTACTCCATAAACTATTCACCTTCCTCATCTTTATCATTCCCTTTAAATTTACTGTTACATATATCAGATTTGTTATATAAATGGTATAGTGAAGTGAACCACATACTAGAACAAAATTAGGGATAGATGCAGGTGCTACACAATGAAGTCATGTGACTCCGTTGATATTTATGTCGCCACGTGTCGAAATCCTATCTGTCCCCTTATTCTCATACTCAAAACTATAAATGTGTCATTATCTATTAAATTTTCTTTTATTTTTAAAGGACTTCAATCTTAGAGAGGATCTTTACTTTCTATTTACATGATTTGGGGTTTAGATGTTTAGCACTATTATATATAGTCTTTTTATTTTTAAGATTTAATATATATACACACTTATGGTGTAATTGTTTTTTATATTATCGATAAATCATTTATCATTCATATATTAAATATTATTGACTCTCAAATAAAAGTAACACATATCAATAATGAATGATATGATATGAGTGTAAAAAACTAAAATAATAGTGCATAGATATTAAACTTTTATTATTATTATTATGAGAAAAAGATTGATGGACCAATAATAGTAATGTAAGAGAGAGTAGCATTTGTTATTCCATGAATTGTAATATTTCATCTGTCATGAGCTATGATTCGCTGGAAAAAATATATTTAAGTTAAAAGTCTAATTATTAAGTATTTTTCTAATTAATCATATCTTATAACACATAGAGTGACACACATTTACTAATTATGGGTAAGTTAACAAATGTTACACTCTATTATTACTACTACTACTCAGATCTCAATACTTGACATATAAACTAAGGGAGAAAATCATGTAAGCATGTACTTCATCCATCAGAAATCATTTTCTTAGAATTGTGAGAAGAACCACTCACTGTATGTGTCTCACACATATGTAATACATGGGAAATAAACGGTGTGATTACTTTCAATAAATGCAGCGTCATTATTATCTACTATATCAGTCCCTTTCTCAATAGTTATAGTAACTAGTCATAGTAGCAAGGCTTTAATATATATAGTTTCCGTGTTACCTAAGAATGAATACAACATTAACTAACTTGAAAAATACTATTATATAGTACTTCAGAAAAAGAGAAACAAAAGAGGATCAGTAATGACCAATTTTCCTATCTACTCATTAATTTGACGTATATTATATGATAATAGTATGATTTTGCTTATCAAGTAATACTTCATTCTTAAGAGGGGGGAAAGAAAGCTAAGGTGTGATGATGAGGCTAAAAGCATTCAAGCCTATTCAGTAATTTTTAGATTGAAACATTGATCCAAATAATGTAAGAGAGGGGAAAGTTATGTTCTGAAATAGATAAATAAATTATATTATGAAGATGTGTGATGGTCTAAATGGGTGACACATTTATTGATTGATTTTGATATTCTGTTGATAAGTGGAAAGAGTAATTAAAAAATATATTCTCTTCATTCTATAATTTTGATATTTAAGGTTATGTATCTAATTTAAGAAATTATTAAATGATATAAAAATTTGATATCATTTCATTAAAATAACCAAATTTAATCCACATTTATGAATTAAAAGGAAATAAAGGAATAAACATGAAAAGATAAGTAATACACAAGTGTATAGTTGAAAATAATAATGTATCTACTGGTACAAAGAGATAAGTTATCACATCTAGCTACTAAAATCATGACATATGTACTATTTAATCATTTTCTACAAAAATATTTTTAAAACTAAACAAAACAATACATATGTCATTATTTTACTTGGCTGAAAGAAGTAAGTTATCTCCTGGTATGAGAATATACTTTATTCTCTAAATATATATTGGATTTCTAAAATATTAAAAAAATTAGAATAATATGGAAAAATTAAAACATTAGAAGATAAGAAACAAATGAAATAAGTTTCAAAAAAATATCATTACTTCATGATTGAAAATATTGAAAATAACATTTTTCTAATTTTCAGAATTTCCAAAAATAGAAATGATATTTTATGAAATATGAAATGAACAAGAAGGAAGTTGTTTTAGAAAAAAGTAATTTTGTTGAGAAAGAATGTTAACCTAGACAAAAGCAAGAAGACCTATAATAATATGCATCACCCATGAGACATTAATTAATTTAAGTGGTTCCTCATTCCCCATTCCCCATTCCTTCACTCTCTCTTCATATTGTTGAGCAGTGAAAAAAGAATCACAAACAAACAAACAAAAACTCTCTCTTCTTCTTCTTCTTCTTCTAAGATTCAGTTTCAATCTCATTGAATCTAATCCAATGGCTCTTAGAATGAATCCTCTTCAAACCCAAATTTCAATCCCTCAGATTGTTAGTCTCAGATCTCCCAAATTCCACATGGCCTCTACCCTTCGCACTGGCTCTAAGTCTCTCTCCATTTTCTTCTTTTTTTCCTTTTTTTTATTTTTCGATAATACCTATGCAACAATGTTCAATTCATTTTCTTGTTTTTCTTTGGTAATTGGAATATTGGGCTGTTGGGGTAGTTGGATTTCATTTAAATCTTGTTTTTTTAGTTTTTTTTTTTTGCTTTTTTATTTCAAGATTTCGTTTCTTTATTATCGCATTCGTTCGATCCATGACGCCGACTCGGATTAAGGCTTGATTGATGTTGTTGATTACTGCGTGTTTTTTCTTGGGGCTGGTGTGAATTTTGGGATGGTTAAGAAATGCCAACAACTTTTTTCATTTCTCACTTATATTCTGTTCAATCTCAATTTTTGTTTAGTAAAACACATGTGACTAAAAGATTTGTGATGTCATTTTACAAGCAACTAGACTTATAATATTAATTGTGTTTTATTCCATTTGTTTAATGCATATTTGTGTTGTTCATGGCTTGAATGATTTTACACTCTTATTCCACCCCCACTTTTGATATTATTAACAAACCTATATAAACTTTGGTCTCATAGTGAAGAAATTGTATGTTTTTTGGTTGATTGCTTGATATTGGCACATATTCCCTTGGTGGATTGCCTTTGAAGTTCATTAGTTGTAGGAGTTGTTTTGTTCTTTAACTTCAAACTTGAATATACATATAATCGGCATATTAATATCGGAACTTGCTTGTGTGAGTTTCTTTGGAAACGGATCCTCTCGATTGTTTTTCCTTGTCAATTGTTTATGCAAAGGAGAGATAAATGCAATAAGATTTCATTAGTTGGCCAAAGTTAACATTCATGAAATTTTTATGACCTTTATGTGTATATCTCTCTTCTACTTGACTGGTTAAGCGGAAAAAACAATTGGGAGGATTCATTCTCACGTGTCTTTATTTTGATCTATCCCCTTTTGATTATAGCTGTATTTCTCATATAATTCACTGTTTTATTTGATATGCAGTTTCTCCTTCATAGTTCCTATGTAAATATGCATATATGAATTTGATGAATATTTCCTAGTTTATTACGATCATCTTACCGGAGGTGGGTACAGAGTATTGGTACAAGTGCCAATTTGTTTCATAAAAACGGGTGAATGACTTACTGCTTAAAGTTGTTTTGTTGTTTGGTTGGGTTTTCTGGTGAAGACTCAAGTAACCGACCTAACATTTAGGTTGTTTTGTATTTCACGTTATTTAAACCTGCCTTTTTTATGATTTGATGGGTTAATTTGAGGTTTGTGTGATATTTGTTCCTATGAATATGACAATTTACACATAAGAGCAATTTAGTAGTTTCAGATCATTCCAAAAGTTGCTGTATTATTGGTCTAATGGTCATTTGAATTTCTTTTGTAGAGAGGTTGAAAATATTAAGAAGCCTTTCAGTCCTCCCAGAGAAGTGCATGTTCAAGTCACCCACTCCATGCCACCCCAGAAGATTGAGATTTTCAAATCTCTAGAGGATTGGGCTGACAAGAACATCTTGGTTCACCTTAAACCTGTGGAAAAATGTTGGCAACCACAGGATTTCCTACCAGATGCTTCGGTGGATGGATTTGAAGAGCAGGTGAAGGAACTGAGAGAGAGAGCAAGGGAGCTTCCAGATGATTACTTTGTTGTTCTGGTTGGAGACATGATCACAGAAGAAGCTCTTCCTACTTACCAAACAATGCTTAATACTTTGGATGGAGTTCGTGATGAAACTGGTGCCAGTCTTACTTCCTGGGCAGTTTGGACAAGGGCATGGACTGCCGAAGAAAATAGACATGGAGATCTTCTTAACAAGTATCTTTACTTGAGTGGACGTGCTGACATGAGGCAAATTGAGAAGACTATTCAATACTTGATTGGGTCTGGAATGGTAAGATCCTATACATCTCTTGGCTGCTATCTTGCTCTTTACTCTATACTCTCCAGCTATTAAATTTGTTTAGTAATGAATTTCACAATTATGCAATGTCAGAGGAACTCTTGAATCTTTTGATATGGCAATGAATATAATCCAGAGATCATTATTGAAGGGAGGGGAGATGAAAAAATGACTAAAATGTTAAATTTATGTGCTAATTCATGTGGATGCATTATTGTGTCATTGTCAGCAAATTTACATGCACATGGACATCTGTAAACTAAGGAAGGCGTGCAACCTGAAATTATTTTTTAGGTTCTGCTTAAAATGAGACTAGAAAAAGATTTTTTTCTTCATGAAATCAGTTATATTCGATTCACTCTGCCTTGTATTTCATAGCTGCTTTGTTTGTCATACTTCTTGTTCAGATTATTGTTTTCAATTTTAACTGATTGAGATTGATGGATAGGATCCTCGGACTGAGAATAGCCCCTACCTTGGGTTCATTTACACTTCCTTTCAAGAGAGGGCGACTTTTATATCCCACGGTAACACTGCCAGGCTTGCTAAAGAGCATGGTGACATTAAGTTGGCTCAGATATGTGGTTTGATCGCTTCGGATGAGAAACGCCATGAGACTGCCTACACAAAGATAGTGGAAAAGTTGTTTGAGGTTGATCCTGATGGAACAGTGATGGCATTTGCTGACATGATGAGGAAGAAAATTGCTATGCCAGCACACTTGATGTATGATGGTCGAGACGACAACCTATTCGACAACTATTCTGCAGTTGCTCAGCGTATCGGTGTCTACACTGCCAAGGACTATGCCGATATTCTAGAGTTTTTGGTTGGGAGATGGAAGGTGGAGGACCTAACTGGACTGTCAGGTGAGGGAAGAAAGGCTCAGGAGTATATCTGTGGGCTCCCACCAAGAATCAGAAGGCTGGAGGAGAGAGCACAAGGTAGAATCAAGGAGTTACCGAAACTTAAATTCAGTTGGATTCATGACAGGGAAGTACAACTCTGAACACAAAAAAGCATCAAGAATCCTCTTGCAAAATCTTATTATGAGAAATGTTGAATAGCTGAAAAATCTTAGTCTGTCATTTATCTTTTCTTATGTCTCTTTTATGCTAAACAGTTGTTTCTTACCATGGTTCAATTGTTGTTAAGCTTAAGCAGTTATAGGGGGCAGCTGTAGTATTAGAAATGTTATTTTTGTTTACCTTTTCATTGTGGTAGTGGTGTTTGTCTAAGAAGTATAAGTAAAACTTTCTTTCTCTGGCAATTTTGATGATAAAGAAATTTACTTATTTGGTGTTTTGTTCAAAGTGCTTAGAGGTTTGTTTTGGTGCTATATGATGTTGAAGGTGCAGGAGCACTTGACATTATATGAAATACAATAAATTCTATAATTTGTAATATTTCGGTGGATGGATATATACAGCCTTAACCCCGCAAGCGGATCTGTTATTTTCAGGATCTGAGCTCATGACTTCATTATCACTGAGCAACGACCTTATATTGTACCAAACTCACCCTCTTATTTGTAATATATTTTATTTTCTAATTGAAGTTTTATTGCAGCACCACTGAATTGCATTTGTCCCTTAGCATAGGTTCATGGATGCATTGATTAACACTGACCAACACTGGCCACTGTCTCTGCTGCATGATCCAGGTGAGCACTCTGATTAAGACTTTAACTAATTCAAACATATAAACATAATAGAAAATATCAGTTTTCATTTATTTATTTACCTATTTAGTATCTAAAACATGGCTTTTGCACCTTGATGTTTCTTCTAGCTTCTTTTACTGTAGTTGTGATCTTTGTCTGAGTAATTGTCCAACTACAGTAGAGATTACAACATCAGCATTCTTCATAACCGAACAGGGCTTCCATGGTAGAGTTGTGTATTTAATAAATGAGTTAGGTTTAAATTTATATAATTTAATATTCAAACATGAGATATTAGATATATGATTTTGGTTAAATTGTGTATAACAAACATTTTAAAGAAATTATATATTAATATCAAATGATATATATTTAAAAATTAAATTAAATATCTAAAATTTAATAAATATTTTTTAATATTATATGGGTGGGTCGTAACAATTCACAACCCATAATACGCTTAAATAGATTTATATGAATTGATAGATGATCCAAATGAATAGAATGCTAATAAATGTTAAAGGTATTTTAATGATCTCCAACCGTTTTCCATGGAGCTATTTATGTGAGATAGTAGTTGGGTAAATTAACAAGGGTGTGCTGAAAAAGTGAAGGTTATTTTAATGACCGACCAATGGAATTCTTCAAATGGTGGGGAATTGATTCCAAATCTATTGAAACAATCACAAATCTCATATCTGCCTCATTCACCACATAATCAATGCATCTTCTTCAAATTTAAAACACAAATGTTAGTTATCTTATGCAAACACACATGTATGTTAGAAGACCCAATTTCAATTGTTGCCTTAGAAAGACCCATTTCAGTTGAGAACAAGAATGGTAACATTATTATAATCAACATGTTCTTAGTTACTTTTACTATTCTTGTTTTGTTTTTATTTGTTCATTTTATTATGTTTTGTTGTTGTGGGATATTTTTTTTAATTAATTTTTCTATGAAATATTGAACCGAATCAGAACCAAATTGTTTATGTTCAATTTCGTACTATTCAATTTTTTTTTAGTGAAAAACAAGATAAACAAAATCAAAATCAACTACTTCCTTATGTTTGGTTTGGTTTCTAAATTACACTCAAAATTAAATCTAACAGAATCACCCAGTTACATCCATAGACATTTCAATATTAAGGCTTAAGTTAATTTTTTATGATCTTACACTCATTGCTAAAATTCAATCTATATTTATTTTATTCATTGTAGTTATTTAATCATCTAATATTTCATAGTAAAAATCACATAATTTAGTTCCATATCCATGTAAATATAGGCTATCTCTCATGTTTATATTCTTTGACAATATAATATATGCCTTTATTTTTTATATGATTGTGTTATGTCCATAGTTTTTCTTAAAATAACTAGGTTATATCCATTAATTCTAATAATATAACCAACTAGAATAATTCTCATGTTGAAAACTGGAGTAGTATTATTAGTACATAATAAAATAACTCTCATATAATACATCAATAGTATTAACACACAAGTAGAATACATCAACAGAATTTTAACTAAACCCTAATCTTAACAAATGAGATGAAATACGAATAATAGTAGTGACTAACATAATGGACAACAACACAAAGTGTCACACTCCAATTTTCTGTTGAGGATCGGTTGTATGACCATTTTAGAGTTGTCACTATGTTTATACGTTTAAAATATATCTTCAAGCCCATTTTTAGGAATATATTGATCTCTGATTCAAAATCTGAATTAGAGAGTCGGTTACAAAAATAGAGAAATATTGTACTAGACGATACTCTTACTAATTGCATGGGTTAATTTATACCCTTAAACTTGTTTGATTTTTTATTTATTAAAAAGGAAACAAATATTTTTTTACTACATAATTCTTTGATAGAATATAGTTTGTTGGTTAGATTCATTTTATTATTTTTAGAAAATGTGATGTTTAATCTTAAGTGGTTTTCCATATTTAAATAAATGAAGTGCAATTCTCATGTCCGATAGTACATCTCATATTAAATAGTGAAAAACTTAGTTAAAATAACTTCATTTTTGTGTTTAAAAGTTTTTATAAGGATTATTACAAAATGTTGTATTAATTACTCATCAATTCTAATAAAGAAGTGCAATACTCGTGTTACCACATTATACCTCAAATTATGGTAAATGTGATTTTTTTTGTCATTATGTTTCATTGATTTTTATTTTGTTTAGATTTTGAATATTAGATATTCTATTTTAAACTCAAAGTAAAGAGAATCGATTATTAGATTAAATTAAATGAGAAAGTAGTAAAAAAACCAGATAACTTTATTTATTAAAAAAGGTAAAAAAATTCTAATTTCACTATTACAATTATTATTTTTCAAAAGCTTTTTATTTACTACGTCTTTATTATTTTGTATCATTTATTAATATTGAAATTAATTACATAAAATAGTTATTCTATAAATATCTATTCTTATGTAAGAAACAAATATTTATAATAATTATTATATAAATATTAAAACGAAAATAAGAGGTAAAGTTATCTGTAGAGCTGGGATTGTGCAACAAAGTGATGGCAATGTTGAGGTAACAGATCTAAAATATGCCACGTCATCCTTCTCTCTTATTTGATGTGGTTGAATGAATTACCCTCTCACTTTTTATGTTTTAATGATGTCTTAAACTAATCAAAAGTTGACACATACATATAAATAAAAATCATAAAAAAATAAAATAAATTTTATATATTATTTAATAAAATTTGATTAATTTGATACATGATAACATGAATTTTTGAGAAGGAAGATCCTCTTGTTTGAATGAATTGCTGCATATTAAATGCACTTCTTGAAAGCCATCAGTGCCTTGTATCAGCTTGGAATTTCATTATTGCCACTGTGGCCTTGGCAAAATATAACTTTCTATATGGGTACACAGAAAATCATTATGTGTTTCTTGATACTCTCTGTTTTTTTGGTGTTTTTTTTTCCTTTTTTGGCATGTTGCTGTTGACCTAAGGGGTCTATTTATAATTAAGTATGATAGTCTCCAGAGTAAATTACATTCACACCCTCTAGGTTTTAATGAAATTACACAAACCACTCATTCCTTCTTTGTCATTACACAAACCACATCTCCCTTCTACACAAACCACCCCTAGATTTATACATACATTACACAGACTACCCCTGCATGTTATAAAAGTGTAATATTTTAAAGAAAAAAAGTGTGATGAATGTAATTAAGTTAAACAAAATATTGTATATTGTGTAACACTTCAAATATACAAAAGCGAATGTTTCTTTATTATTTTTGTGTCATTAAAAAATACATTAATAATTTCAAATAAATGTTTAAATAACTCTTATATTATTTTATAACGAGCCAAATAATGAAGACACATTGACTCTTATATTATTTGAATTTTTCTACATAATATACAATATTTTGTTTAATTAATTACACACATCATACGTTTTTTGTTTAAAATATTACACTTTTATATTACGTAGGAGTAGTTAGTGTAACATATGTACAAAATTAGGGATGGTTCGTCTAAGGACAAAAAAGTGAGGGGTGATTTGTGTAATTTACTCTAGTCTCAATGATAAGTGCTCCTAGAGATCTGATAGGCACTGTAGTTATATTTATCTAGTTTGTCATTTAATTTTTTTTAATTTCGTTTTTCTATTTAATATAATTTTAAAGGATATCTCATAGTAGGTTTTCTTTTTATTTAAAATAAACGAAATCATAGAGATAAATATGACCAATAATAATTTATTTTATTCAATTTTGAAAACTTTATTAATAAAATGGATGTACTTTAGTGTTTATCTAATTAGTTATACATTTTCTTAAAACACAAAGGAATAAATATAACTTTCCCTCTTAATTTTTATCAAAACCCACCTAGAAAACTTTTTTTTAATAATTTAATAATAAAGGGTGCAACAAACTTTATCCTGTCAATTTTCTAACAAATAAAATGATAAACATCAACTTTTCCCTCCCAATTTAAAAAATACATCTAGAACCTTTTATTTTTATTTATTTTCTCTTTTTTTTTTGAAATTTTTGAATAAATAATTTTTTTTAAATTATTATTATTTTGCCATGTTTTGGGTTTTTTCACAAAATTGAGTGAGAGTGAAATCTGAGATTTTTATTATGTTAGAAGCTTAGAGAAAATAGATTGTTGATGTAATTTGAGAAAGCTAGATTTGTTCTTTTTTTTAGTGTGAAATAGAATATGAATGTTCCACATCGAGTAAGAAGTGATACGATTTAGAAAATTATATTTCCAAATTGAGTGGCCAGCGCAGGATGTGTAAAACACTTCATGCATTGATTAGGCAATTCAACATTTTCACTCATATCAAAACCATCCAATTTTGATTCCTTCAAAATATTTACAAAAATCACATCACATCTTTATTTAAATTGGTGATAATACACCCATTTAAAATTTATCTTTATCAATATTGTTATTTTTTGGTTTGTGCCTCATAATACACTTGTTTTTTTATTTTCTCTTTCTTCTATTATTAAGTCATGAGGACAAAAGAAAAATGAGAAGCAAATATTCTCATAAGAAAAGAAAATAACAATGATAAATAATGTTTCCTGTATGCCTAGAAGCATACCAAGCCTTCACTTTCTTTTTAATTAAAGAAAGAAAAAATAAATGCAAAGATTAAACATTTGCATCTCTCTCTTTTATTTCAATATCATGTTGATTATAAATAACATGTTGAGTGTCTAAACTAATTGTTGAATGAACTTAGAGTAAATACTTATTTCAGTTCTTCGTACTTTTTATTTTGCCCGTTTGCTCCCCAAAACTTGAAAAAACCAAAATGATCTACACAAAAAATTGAATATTGATGAAATTAGTTATTTTTATGATCAAATCAATCTCTATTAGGTGTTATAAAATATGTTAAAAATGATTAATTCGACCAACATTTGATTCGAGTGAACGTAGAAAAACATAAAAGCATTCAAATTTATATTTTCTGTTGAAATTATTATTATTGATTAATATAGTGCCCTAGATGGAGGTACACCTTAACATAAGTAAGCTGAAATATAAAAACAATCATAGTTTAGAAGAAATGTCAATTAGGGTTCTGCTCTTCTTCTCCTGCTTGCTCCCAATGGAAAAGAACTTACCAGTGGGCAACTGGTGTGGCGGAAGCAAGACCAGGGAGGCGATAATGGAGGCGGCGTGGTTGGCGGTGTGAACACCTTTGCCATTGGTCATGGAGGTTTGAGTGAAACCAGGGCAAAAGCAATTCACACTCAAATTACTACTTCCAATATTACTTGAATATTTCTTTGCCAAAACCCTTGAATATGCATTTAAGGCCAGCTTTGAAACTGCATACTCTGTCCAATATGATGGCCACCCTTTACTTTCCCATGTCCTATTTTTCACATCTCTAAGGAATGTGCTTGCCATTTCCACTATTTCTTCTTCCAATAAGTTTTCACGTTCCAGCACTGCTTTCATCTCAGCATTTCTCATCTTCTGCATGTTTAATTTACAAAAAACTATTGATATAGATAAATATAAAAACTAATATATAATGTATCATATTAAAACTGTGAGACCATGTGTTGTAGTCATATAGTTGTGGGGACTATAGAAATACTATGTATTCATCTTATTGCAATACAAAAAGATATATGTACTTACAACGTAAGAATTTTTTCATTTTCAATTAGTATTGACTCTTAAAAAAATATATAATGAATGTTGAATGATGTAACAACTGTATATAAATATTTACAATGTTGATACATAAATATTACACCGTAACTTATTGATATGTCATACTATCCATGATCAACCTCCTATGAGTCCTCCATATATATGTATTTTCTAAAGCTCACACGCATATGATCTAGATGAGCAAATTGAAATTGAGTTTAACATTTATCCACTAATTGTTAAGAATATTTTACACTATCTATGTGTTTTTCAATATTCATATTAATCATCATTAGATATTAATGCATTAATTATCATTAATTCTAAAATAAATATAAACACATAAATATAGTTGATTATGTACTTATCGTCTAAATAACTTTAGAATAAACAAATTTTATGTCATTTTTTTTTGTTTAATGAAGGGTATCTTTGAATTATTAAAATTTACATCTAGAGAGCCAAGCCTTGAGCTAATGTTGAGGATGCGAGTGATTGAAGGAGAGCGACGAAAGAGGGGGTAGAGAGCCTCAATCAATAACTTAGGGCCATAGAAATTGGTCTTCATCACTATTTCTGCATGCTCCACCGAGTTTTCATCAAGTTCATTGAATGATACTCCCGCATTATTCACCTGCATCATACTCCCTTAATCATTTAATATATATACCTCATCTACTAAATAATCTTATAAAGAAAATAAACCCCTTCTGACTTCATATATAATAATAATGGTATAACTAACATGTAGCTTTTTTATTTTAATGCTGAGAATGTGTTTTTCTCTTATAAGACGAGAGAGATTGATTTAAATCCAGAAACATGAAAAAGGGTAGAATCTTTTTTTATAGAATGGTGCAATCTTTTCGGGTAAGAAGATTATAATGGTTGGTGTTTTAAATTGCTGTAGTATTTGTGGGAAAAAAAATGCATCCTTAATTACACCATTGTAAAGACTTTCCAAACCTTACATTTCATTGGTCAGGACATGATTTGTGACACCATTTTGGATAATAGATTTTTGTCAACACTTGAGAACATTATACCATGCTATAGGGCATGAACAATGTTTTGTTGTGCCAAATCATATATAGTAATAATAATAATGAAGTAAAAACAAAAAAAATAATAAATATTTAATTTTTTAATTTACATGATATTATGTTTTTGATTGGGGTGAGGCCGAATTTGAGACAACTTATATATCATTACTCGTTTCTTAATGGTGTGCAAAATACTTACAAGAATGTCCAAAGTTGCTCCAAATATGGCTTTGAAGGAAGATGCAAAGGTTGAGATAGAAAGTGGGTCAGAGACATCAAGCACTAGAAAGTGAACATTAGCAGCATGGCCTTGTGCTCTTAGGGTCTCCAATGCAGCCTCACCTTTTTTAGTGTCTCTGGCTGTTAACACCACTTTCACTCCTAACTCTGCCAGTTTCTTCACCACTTCAAACCCAATCCCCTTGTTCCCTCCTGTCACCACTGCCACCGCCTCCTCCGACCACCACCTTCATTCATTTTTAACACACAACTTATTATATCCTTGTCAAACAAAATTTCTACCCTTTTTGTAAAACATATATAACATCTCATAACAACAACTAGAGATATTGATATAATGTTTTAAATTGTGGTTGTTGTATCAAACAATATCACATAAAATTTGGTTGATGTGACCGGAATTGTATAACCACAATATTGCAGTCGCAAATACTATTGTAAAGTACAATTTAAAACATCGATCTATTCATACGATCATACACATATTTATAGAGATAGGTGATAAATCACTAACCTGGTTAAGGAGGGTGAAGAAGTAGGAAAATAGGGCTCTGGGTCCATATACAGGTGAATGTTAGATAGAATGTGTTATATGTGTGAATGAAACAGTACCAAGTGACAACAATAGTTTATAGGAAATGTGTGTGCTAAGTCCTAACTCATAAGTATATATATAATGAATAATAAAAAGGCAGTCAAAAAAGTTTATTGGGAATCTCCAGATCACTGTCACAATGCAAAAACCTAATATAATTGGACAGAAGGATGGCTGTTCGAAGGTAACAATTTAACTATCTTACCCAATCTAGTAATATAAGAACTCGTTGAATTTCTAGAGATTAAAAAATCAAATATTCGATTATTAAAAACGATATTTATTTGAATGAATAATTAGGCACCTTAAAATATTAATTTCTTACCTTAAAAGTGAGACAAAGTATAAAAGTACTTTCCATACCTATAACTATAAAATACTAACAAGGACCAAGTAGGAAAGATCCAATACAAGTTTTCATATTTTATGTTTTCTAGATCTGAGAGCAATTTCAACAATAATATGAAATAATAATCTATTAGATTTAGATGACATATATTAGGGAAGATTGTTATTCAATATTATATATGGGGAATGGATGGATCTAAATCCATCAATTATTAAAATTATCTATTATATTATATTCGTTTAAATTTATTAACTCTAATGAATGAGTTTGATTCTTAGATTTGAATGAATTGTACATAATTTTATTATCTTTAATAGAAATGAATATTAATTTTGTAATCAGATTTATTCTTACTATTTATTTTAATGAGATATTCTTTCATTTAGTATCTATGCTCTTATTTATGGTCGTAAAAATCAAATTCCTAATTATGCCAAAGGGATTATTAGTGGTATATACTATAATTGAAGAGCTTGTTGAAATTATTAAATTGGTCACTTTACCTTTATGATTATTTTTAAATGAATTATTATTTTCATCAAATTGTTCATAGAATAGAATTAATTCAATTGATTAAGGTTTGAATATCACTCTATGTATACTCAACCTAAAGATGGCAATTTATTAACTTCATTATCCAAACTTTATGTAAAAAAATCACAATAATACAGAAATTATGAATATATAAGGTGATAATATCAACAAAATCATAATAAATTATAAAATAAATTATATAAAATAATACACAAATCTTGAATTAACTTGTTTACATATTTATATTATAAATAATAATTCTGTGTAAGGTAATTATATCATCCACCTTTATATACAGATATTATCTATAAGGTAATAATTACAACACTTGAGCTTAAAATCAGAGGCTTGCATTATGTAATTATTAAAATATTTATGCATATTCTCAATTCAATGATTATGATTTATTTTCCTCACTCAAAAATAAAAACACTCCTTTAACGTGATATTATTTCAATTAAAATTACCAAATCTCCTCGAGTAAATAAACTCATAATTTAATTTAATTCACACTATGTATAAAGAATAATATGGCAGCGCAAATTTGTCATACATGAACTACTTTGAAAACTGGATGACCCTATAAAATATGAGATATGAGTACTTATTTCTTCATAGGGGAACTTTGTTACACGCAATTCAATAATTTATATACTTGTATTGGTATGTAAGGGACAAAAGGTTCAAGATTTCAAGTACCCAAAAAGGAAATTTTCAACTTTAAATTTTCTCTTAGGGTGGTGGTCAAGGAATCGTTGGAATATGAGCTTTCATAAACAGTACCAAGTGACAAAAATAGTTTATAGGAAATGTGTGTGCTAAATCCAAACCAGTAAGAATATATAGTATATAATGAATAATAAAAGAGGGTCAGAGAGAGTTGACATTTTTTATTATTGGGAATGTGCAGGAAATATAATTGGACCAAAGCATGTCCGTACCAAGGTAACAATTTCACTATCTATATATATCTCACCAACTAGAATCTTCTTCACTAATTGGGAAGAAAAGTAATTTTTCAAAAATATTAGTTTATTGTATATGGAACATAAATAGGATTCATAAATGAAATAGTATCTTATTTTCTTATATTCATAATTAGTACTAGTCTGGTCTAATTTATTAATATGAAACAAAAAAATTGAACCAAACAGATTGATTTTCTAAAAATCAATCTAGCATAATCCAAACAATTTCGAGTTTTTGTGATTTCGATTTTTTAAAGACCTCTCATGTTGCTAATGTTCACACTATTTTTATAACCCAATCTTTCACACTATTTTTTCAACTTGTGATAACATTATTCAGGATAATTTAGTTGTACAGGTGTGGTGATGGATGGATAGCTAGACTAATTTCAGTGAACATTAAAATGAAGTAGGTTTTAATCTTCACTAAATCAGGTATAAAAAAATTTCGTTGGACTAAATTAAACTTTCACATCTATTTGGCTATAAAACGTTTTTGGAATGTTCATGTTTATACATATTTTCCATTGATGTTGAATCAATACAATATTTAGATATGTTAGGATCATTATTTAAATTAAAAAATTAATGTAATTAAGTAAATTTTATAAATATGTTATTTTATGTACATAATTGTCTGGAAAATATTATGTAAATAACAAAATTCTTTTTTTTTTTTGTTATGATTGGCTAAATTACAAATAAAAAAAGTGTACATAAGATTGACTCTTCATGAAAAATTTGAATTCAGAGTGACATCTTATTTATGAAAACACACTTCTTATAAATAGAAATTATATATGATCCATATACGATCAATTTATAGTGATTTTTGTGCAGCTCTTACAATGTTAATTTTAATGTAAACTAAAAATATTGGAATAAAAGTGTTTTATTAAGGTGGGGAACAAGAATATAGAAAGTGGTAAATACCTTCACATAAGTTGTGCATCAATAAATATATATATATATATATATATATATATATATATATATATATATATAAATATAAAGAATGAAATTAGTAATGAAATTTAGCACAACCCATGAAGAATAATAGAATCTATGAAGAAAACTAAAACTATGTGCAATTATTTAAAAGAAAATAAAGTATTTTCTTATACTACAAGGACATGTTTACTACTTTTTTAATTTTTAAAAATATTTTTGCAGAAAATAACTAAATAAGACATATGTCATGATTTTAGTAGTTAGATGATATAACTTATCTACTAAATAGAGCTAAACTATAGAAACGAAACAAATAACTTGACCTTTATAGAGGAGCTAGATTCTTAAGAAACTGCATAGAAAGCAGCAGACACACTTTGTCCCAAATTATTTTTAACCAGCTAAAATAACCCAGAAATTTGTTATGCAGCCATTCATAAAGAAGATTAATGCATGTCAATATCGAATACTCACAAGCTTGCAATAACAACCAAGTCTTAGTCCTACTAGGTAGAGTCGACTACATGAATCGAACGACCTAACATTAAAATTATCACGTCGTTGATCTTTATGAGATCAATGTTAATGTCATAAATGATACATCCAAAAGTTTACCAACAAAAAAGAAGACAGTTCCTGTTCAAGGGCCATTAAACTGAGAGTTGTGTCAAATCAATGGCCTATACAGAGTTAACCAATTTCTTAAATGTCAAAAATGAGAAAGGCAATTATAAATGGACATGTCACATTGTCATGTCTAAGAATAATGTAAAAAGCAAAGTTGTTTCATGGCTCAGGTTGCATTTTCTCACATTCTTCTCTAATTGACTGGAAAAGAACAGTGGACAAATATCTTTCACCAAAGCTTGGGAATACCACCTGCCAAAAATGACAAAATATGGCAATAAGCTACGTACCATAATTTTCAACAACAACAACCAAATCTTAATTCCATTAGGTGGAGTCAGTTACATGCCATAATATTTATGTATTAAATTTTTTAAGAAAACATGCATACCGCAATAAGCTTTCCTGCATTCTCAGGTCTCTTTCCGACCTTTATCGCAGCTGCAGCAGCAGCTCCTGAAGAAATTCCCACCTGTTGAATTGCATGTATTAGTCAAAGTATGGCAACAACATATGAATTATTCATCTGGGGCCAGCAATTGAGGTGTCATAAGATTTTAAGAGCATTAACTCTGACATGCAAGCTAAATAAGATAAAAGTTATTATGCCCTTCATAGTAGGGTGTGGTAAGGATCAGTGATATGATCGAGGCCCATCAAAACATTAAGTATGTGTATAGAAGATGAGTTAGGAATGTTTGGAAGTTAGATAACTAACTTCCCTTAACTGAATTGTCAGTTAGTTAGTTAGAGTATTGACTTGTTATTAAATAGGAAAAGGCTCATGAGGAGGAAGGTAGGCAATTATTGAGTAGGAAACTGATTGTGGAATCAGTAGGGGATTGGATCGTGGGATCCTTTCTATTATCTTTCTCTTGTAATTCTCCTCATATTCTTTCTCTAATAATACAATTCAATAGAGCCCAGCCAAGAACACTCAATGTTTTGGCTTTGGGACAATTCTTTTCATTCTTTCGTCTACTCTAAGATACCAGTGTCTATCAATCAGTCATGCACATAACATATCTAACATTTACTATGATAAATGTCTAAATGCCATTATCTTCTGCATGATTGTTTCAAGCTACTTTGGCATTTTTTATGTAACTGTCTATGTAGGTACATGAAATATGTGCACTGGAACAGATTAAGAAACAAAAAACATACACAGCTGAAAAGATGAACATAAAGCACTAACCAGCAAGCCTTCCTGGAGTGCTAATTGCTTAGCAGTTTCAACAGCTTCATCACTAGATATCTGCCAAATTCACAAGAGGAGAGTTAATCATAGTACAGACCAAGAAAATGGTGGCATTTAAATTAGTCCAACTGAAAGCAGCGTTAAATGTGGAATACAGATCTTGAATTGAGAAAGAGTAGCAACCAACAGAATTCAGAAACCCAGTGTCTGAAGAGAGTTTTACTATTGGCCAATATAATTTGCCCATGCTGTTTCACATGCCAAATGCTTAGAGCTTAGAGGTAAATCAGCTATAAAATCCAATTTACACAGGTAGATATTCTCTTATATGTGCAAAAACTATTTATATGCATATATTGCCAATCTTTATCAAACTTAGACTTAAACAAGACAGACTAAAAATATAAGAAAATAAAGACCAAAACTAGTACATAAAGTATAAAGGCAAGACAATCGTAAGGAAACATGTGAGATGCCAGAAAACATCAATGCAATAAAACATTATTTCCCATTATTGTAGTCTAACAAATATACAGTGGTGAAATTCATTAGTCCAAATTAATTAAGATGTCAAATCTAAAACTTCAAGGAAATAGCGATGGCAAAATTCAAAAGAAAAAGCTTCCTTATGTTTATTTGACAAGGATTAGTCATGGATGTTAGCCAGAAGAGTTTCATACAGCGGAATCACGAATAATGATTCAGTTCAAAATTCAAGATATTCAAGTAATCGCCCTTAATAATTTAGTAATGCATTGTTTAAAACCCGGTTCATGAAACAACAAAACACCTTGGATTATAATAATAAATAAATAAAATCAGAAAGCACAAGAACATACGGCTATAACTTCATCAAGCACATCTTGATCCAAATTTCTAGGCACAAAACCAGCTCCAATACCTTGAATCTTGTGAGGTCCTGTGATTTAGCAAGAAAATGAAATAAGGCACAGGTGCTAAAAAAATTAATATTAACATATTGGACTTGGAATGTGTAGACACCGATTATGTTTTCTAACCTGGCTTTCCACCCGTAAGTATATTGCTTTCAAGAGGCTCTACACCAATAATCTGATACATAAAGACAAAATGTTTACTGGAAGGAATGCAACAAAGTAGAAAGCTTTCCTCAAATAAATTATTACTTCAAGTGACAAATCATGACCAGAGCCATTTACACCAAGTATTTTACAGACAATTCTTTTCCATCATTATGTTAATTGAATTCAATGCTTACTTCAGGTTTAACAATGCCAACGAGAAATATTTACCTTTATCGTCGGATTTTGTTGTTTTAGGAATCTGCCAACTCCAGAAACAGTTCCACCAGTTCCAATTCCTGCAACTAAAATATCTACCTTGCCACTTGTATCTTCCCATATCTCTGGGCCAGTTGTCTCATAATGTACCTGCATGAACCCAACTTTATATATCACAGACCATACTGCAGCTCATTATACTAGAGGTAGAACTCCATTATAACATGTGCATCATCTTGACTTCAAACAAACATAATGGAGATAAACAAATATCAGCTAACAATTTGAACATTTCCTCAAGCTTTCTCCTTTTATATTGCAATTTAAAAACTACAGCCAAAGCCAAAGGAACTAAATTCTCACAAATTGTGAAACTCTGTGACCTGGTTTCTTCAGGGAATCCTATAAAATGTATGTGTGGGTTTCATATAATATGTTGAGGTGTTGCTGAATGACCAAAATACAATTACAAGGAAACTTGAAATATTGGAGTTTCTCTTGATAAAAGAAGAATGAATCAAGAGAAAGAAAGAGTACAGAACTGGAAGATCAAGAATCTTCCTAGAACAATAAAAAGGACACAGCAATAGGAAAAAGGAGAAGAGAGCGTCAGGTCAAAAGAGCAAACCAGTTCCTTTGCATATTAGAGAAAGGAAGAATGGGGAGAAAACACACAAAGCTAAAGTAGTAATATAATCAGTTATTATACATCTATTACCATCAAACCAATACTAAAAAGGGTTGCTGACAGCTTAATAGTTTGTAGAACCAAGTGAAATGGTTTTCGAAATAGTACTTTTCCAACACGAAATTGCACGTGAAAATTATAGGGAAAAATTTGTTTATCATGAGAGATTATCAAGGTTGTCATTCCCTGTGAGGGAGTATCCCATCCCAAGGATGGGTTTGATGAAGTCCTCAGTTCCACCATCTAGGCTTCTAAGGTTAGGCGTTCATTTGAAGAGCGATTCTCAATGAGCAACTGCATAAACTAAACAAGGCTTTATCTCTGATTGGTGTGTGATGGATGCCACACTTCAGAAACAGCTAGACACTTCACACTGAACTGTTATGCTGTCAGGTACGTAAAGACTTGGAGTTTGAAATATGCTCCCTGGTAAGAGTCGTGATTATGCCCACACCCCACAGAGCAATGGCCATCTTCTTTAATGATGTTTAAGAACTTTGGTCAGAAAATGGAGATCAAAGTGATGTCACAGTGCACTATTTACGCTGATATTTGGTGCCTTTGGCAGGAGAGCGAAATGCATGGATCTTTAAGGGGGAATCTTTGTCCCTAGCATTGATTTGAGTTGATTTGTCTTGTTTCTTTATTTCTACTGACCCATAATATTTTACTGCTATTTGAAGCTGGATTTCAACTCAAGATAAGTAAAAGAAGAATCAATAGCAAATGCTGAGTACAACATGCAGGCAAAACCATTACTGGTGGAACCGTTGATGCACCACACATGAGTTTCCCAAGAATATAGGATTATGCACTTAAACATAAAATGAGCTGTTATCATTTACCTTAGGATTAGAAGGATTATCAAATTGTTGAAGCATGTATGCATTGGGTGTACTTTTTACAATTTCTTCAGCTTTTTGAACTGCTCCATTCATGCCCTTTGCGGAATCAGTTACAACAAGCTCCGCTCCGAAAGCTTTTAAAAGAACTCGTCTTTCTAAACTCATTGAAGCAGGCATTGTCAAAATGAGTTTATATCCTTTTGAAGCTGCTATAAAGGCAAGACCGATTCCCGTGTTTCCACTAGTAGGTTCCACCAAAATACTCTGCAATAGACATGAGAAACAAATTAACTCGGAATGAAACAAGAGGAGAGAAAATGAAGCAACAATTTTCACAGTTAATCTGCAAGAAAAGAAATCAGAATACAATCTCACTAGCTGTCCATATAGGCCACAGTGCTCTTTTCCATAGGAATCACATAATGCTCACACATGGATGCAGCATAAAGTAAAGGAAATAATTGCTTCATTGCATCCCAAAGTAAAGAGTTTGACTTGCCAACATGCCTATAATAAGCTGTAGCTTTTAGGATTCTCAACCATTTGGAAATTGCTCGATTAGGGCATAGACTCTTACAGCATTTAGAAATTGCTTGAATACAGAGGCGCTATAAAAATATAGCGAACTGCAGAGCAGGCAAGCATGACCCCTTAACAAAAGGCATTGAAATGTTTAGATCTATCCGTTTTTGAAAGAATTGTATCTGTAAAGAGAAAGAGGGGCTGCAGAGAGAGAAGCCTGTTTGCTTGAATATGTTTAGGTGATTAACAATACATTATTCATATTATTTTATAGTGAAGCAAAAAAGTAGTAGTACTAGGGTATAGCACAAGAGTGCAGATGTAATACACCATCTACAACAATTATGTACAGCTATTATTTCTAAAGTTTCTACCAGAAATAATTCTTCGTTTACAGGTGTGGATTTAGATCAATCTTACTAATAACGTATAAAAAATTCATCATGCCAATAATGTTCAAACCATAAAACAAATTGATAAGGAAATGGACAACGCCTGGGGAGAATAAGTTATTTAGGTGGTTCGCATTAGCCAACGTAAACAAGTGGCCAGAAACATATGGGAAGATATATGTTACACATGCTTGACCTACATAAATGAACATGTGTCCTTTCTATCCTATATACCTTTCCCGGTGTTATAGCTCCTTTATGTTCAGCATCAAGTATCATGCTATGTCCTATCCTGCAAGACAAAATCAGAAGGAAGGAAAAAATATCAGAGATGTATTCAACCCTCCGCCTTAATATACAAAATTCATGAAGCGGTTAAACTATGCAGCCACATAGATATATCATCATCAACAACCTTATACATGATTTTAATAATATCAGACCAACTGCGTTTGTCAAGTACAACTTTAGGTTCACATCCTTCACTAATATTTCGGACCAAGATATAAAAAAAAATCTGACAAGTTTTACGAGCAATCTAACCTGTCCTTGACACTACAACATGGCTCCATAATCTCAAGCTTAGCAGCAATGTTGGCCAAAGAGCCTTTGACAATGTTATTCAGGTAAACCATTGGTGTTTTCCCAATGAGCTGTGCCATGTCAGCAGCAAAAGAACACAACAGAGCGAGATATTAGTGAAGGCCAGAAAACTCAAGATATTTCTACCAACATACTCACGGGCACACTTCGATTATAAATAAACAAACATCGATTATAGTGGAAATTACACCGATCTCCCTTGAGGTTTGGCTTAATTACCTCCCTGAGATTCGATTATCATTACACGTATCTCCCTGGATTGTAATTATATCGACTTCCCCTACGGGTGGTGAGTGTCACATTCGAAAGAAAATTGACACACAATATTATTAAGTCAAATCCAAAGGATTGTCAATGTAATTTTCACTAAATCCTATGATTGAATGTTTGATCTATAAAGACATGAAAGCTCATAAATTCTAATTCACATATATGAAATAAGTCAAATAACATATGGTGGGAAATTATATAAAGCAAATATGAGTGAGGTAACCTGGGTAACATCTTGGGCTATGTTGAGACCCTCAATCTCAGTTTGGGGCTTAACAGAAACAGCTTTGCAGACAAAAGAGGAATTTGAAGAGACCCTTTTAGCTGTTGTTTTTGTTGTTGTTATCAATGGTCTCAGTGATGAGGTGGGGGTGGCGCGTGGCAAGGAAAACTCAGTGGGATCGCGTGAAGAAAAAGTGAACGAGTTGAATAAGGAAGCTGAAGCCATTGTTGTTGATTTGGGCACCACACACTCACTATCTCTTCCTTCGGATCTTGCTCCTTCAACCTTCAATTGTGGAAACAAAGATAAATCGGTAGTAAATATTAAATTAGAAAAACTTGGGTCAAGAAATCTAATAAATGTTCTTTGATTGAAAGTAAATAAAAAAAAATATATCTGTCATCATCCTCTAATATGTCACTTGTATCATGATATTTTTTATACTTTTGATATAAAAAATTTATATTGACAATACATATATATTAATCGCAATTTTTAATGTATTAAAATAGGTATTGATTTCTCAATGTTACTAATTAATTTTAAATGACTTCGTCGTAAATATTTATTTTTGAATAGTCAATAATGATAAAATAGAAATAGTAAATAATACAATAATATTGTAAAAACTTATACACTATTGGTATGCATAATTTTTAAACTTATTTTTTCCTAGCAGCATGTCATATATGTAATGAGAATTTGGGGTAAAACTAATTTTAGAAGAAAAATATGTCTTTGATCTATTTAGGATCTTTTGTAAAAGTTACTGAACAAACAATTTTGTTTGTAAATGTGTTTTTTTAGTCTATAAAAGATTATGGTGAGAGATAAATATCTTTTGAGAAATAAGAGATGTAAGATTATTAAAGAGAACTTTATTTACATAAAAAATGTATTTTTAGTTTTTTACACATACGACGTAATCAAATCTCTTACGTCATACTTAAGAAACTCACACGTCTGTCTTTTTAGATACCACACGATAGCAATAAATCCAAAACAATATGTTTAACTAACTCAATTAATTGATTAATTTTCACTTATGTAAGATTGTGTTCATCTGGAAATTATTTTAAAAACGTGTTTTTGAAAGAAAACAAGTTACTTTTTTAGTTTTTTTCTTATTAAACATATGTGTAATATATATTTTTGATATAATCAATGTTATTCTATAACAAATTAATCCATTTTATGGTAGATGTTTATTCTCCCAACAAATGTTGCTAACAGAAATCAAATATTTGACATTTTGATCTATATAGGATCTAATAGTACCTTAAATCATTAAACATATGTATAATATATGAGAGCATATTTTTATCTCAATATGTGAATCACTTCATATATCATTTTGATTCATGTGTTATTTTTTTTGACAATAAGAAATGAGTGATGCATGAAAGGATACAAACTTTTTTTTAGATGTAAAAAGGATACAAACTTTGGAACAACAATTGTGACTCCATGATATCTTTAGTATGATGTTTGCTAATTTGCGAACTGCTATTTAGTTTGCTTGAAAGTGAACATCTTTATAGCCGTTGGATGGAAAATTTTGTTTACCGTTTACCATTTCAATTACCTTATAGAAGCCGGTATGAGAGTATACAACTTAAGGTTAGAAGTCGCGACAACTTTTGTTGTGTCTAAATTTTGTTTTGCTCACACCGACTTTCGTGTATGAAATAAATCAAACAATACATAAGTTGTGTTGCCATGTTACACATATGAGAATGAAATAAATTAAGTTGTCTTCTACATCACTTGAAGGCTATGTGGTTGTGGGTTGAGTCTTTAAATTTTTTGCTGCAAAGATTTTTTGAACAATTAACAATTATGGACTTTTTTTTACCTATGCGACATTAACCAAAAAAATGAAGAAATACCCAAAAATATAAAAAAGATGAGGATTAATCTACATAAATAATCTTTTTAGCTTCATGAGAAACATGTAGACATCTCACACTGCCTATATTATAAAAATGATGCCTATTACATTTCAAAGAAGAAGAAAAAAAATTATTATTTATTTTTAGTACCTTGCACAAAAAATGGCATGCTCACATGTACATTGACAATTTAGACAACCTCCTCATTGCTCGTGCAATACCCACCTATATTAGGATGGACATATGAATTTCTATATTAGGATGAACATATAGATTTTTGTTATGTCACTTTCTTATGGGTAGGAGGATTATTAGGAGGATATAGTATGAGGATATATAATTTTCCTTATTTTTATTATTCTTGCATAAAAAGATTCGATGTGAAATAACCTATCAAGGCAAACGTCATCAAAATATATATTTATTTTTGTTATTTTTTTATAAAAAAAATGAGTCGAAATAAAATAGGTTTCCAAAGCACATGTTCATAGAAAGACAATTTATTCCTATTATCTTATATTAAAATAAATAAAATAATTAATTTGTCAATATAGAAAATTAAAGAGAGACTATTTCATCCTCATTATAATTTATGTTAAAAAAGATCAAACATAGAAAGGAAAAGCATAAGAGAAAGTGACTAGTGTATCTTGATGTAAAATTTAGGGTGCAATTAATATTTAATTACAATTTAGAATTAAGATTAATTTGCTAACAAAAATATAAAGAATCGTGCATAATGTTTTAAAATTACATTAATTTTAAATAAAAATAATTAATAATTAAATAAGTTAAAAGTATATGCATATATTTAAAGTGAGTCTTCATTCTTATAAAGACTTATAATCATTGATGATGATTGAATTAGAAGTAAAAATGTCAGTTATTTTTTATCTCAATATAAATAATCATATTTTTTACAATAAATTCATTTCTATATTGTTTCATAATTTTATTTGATTGTCTTCATTATTGAAAATGGTTTTTTCTTAGTGATATAGTTAAGATAAGATGAAAAAAACTCAAAGTGAATAATAATCTTCTTCTTTTTGTCAAAGTTGCACTTAATTCATAGATAATATAAAGTTTTTCAAACATGAATGATGACATCAACAATAAAATGTTGAACTTGACATATCAAGTTAATATTCTATTACTCATTGAAATTCACAGGCTATGCTTTTTACACAAAAATACATATATTATCAATATTAAATGATTTATAAAAAATCATTAGGATCTTGGGACCCTCACTTCAAAATTTGATAAAGACAAAATGTGATCCTCATAATCAGTTTTATCATGTGTAAAATTCTTATAGACTCAAATGAAATCATACTATTATAAGTAACATCAACATCTACACATGTAAAATAATTTGAAAAACCACAAAAGTTGCATTGCACATATTTATCAAGCTAAAAATTAAAAAAATTGTAAGCTCAAACAATTATTTCCATGAAAACATCATTTGGTTGTAGGTAAAAAGATTAAAAATTATTTTAATAAATTAAAAAGGGTGAAAATTCATTTACTCTAAGAGTAAGTTTTTTAAACTTAGTTCATATTTTGGTCATCACTTTTAGGGAAATCCAATGGTTTGAATTAGTAGGTAGATCTAAACCATTAGATTTCTCTAGAATTGATGGCTAAGATGTGAAGTAATAAACTTACTCTTGGAATAAGTGAATCCATTCCCTTTATTTTAACCTATTAATTATTCATATAAAATCACAAGTAAGTTTAAAAATATTAAAGTATATTCAATAAAAAACATATCATCGTACTACATATTTTGTATATGTACTCGTATTAAAGAGAATTATATATCATATCATGTTACTATGATGCCATCATCCTTTATGTTATGTCTTATCATTCTGAATGAGATTATGATAGTTAGTAGTTTATGTTTACCAATCTTATCTCCTTTCACACATTAAAAATAAACTAATGTGTAAATATTAAATAAAAAAATAACATTCATGCATTACCTAAAAAATAAATAAAATTAAGAAAGTATTAATTTTAATAAATGAAATGTACAAAGTAGTGTGGATTGAAAGGGAAACATGTCTTAGAAGGAAAGCATAAATAATAAAAAATGGATATTATGTTAATGCTAAATTTTACATGTCTTATTTTATATTAAAAGAACTAATACATAACACATATTAATTAGTGTTTGACATAATTAGGAATGCTAATAAATAATAATGAATGAAAACACAAAAGCATTTAATATTTTTTAAGAGCAGCACTAAATCCTTGTAATATTAGGTAAATGATGTAGTAGGTGAAAAATATACATATATCTATTTCTATAGATTAAAATTTTAGAATGATACTATTTTGAATTAATAAAGAACTAATATTTTTATGATGTGTGATTATCTCTCCTAATATGTGTTGATTCAGAAAAGATGAAAATAATAAATATGAGTGTGGAGATAGTGAAGTATAGATCTGTTTGACCAAAAACTCCAACACAAATTCAGGTTCTAACATTTCTTCTATGTTCTAATCTAGTAACTTCTCTTACAACATTTTCTTATAATTCACATATTGATTTTTTATATATTGGCTTTATTTATTTTTAGAACTTAGTATTTAAACCCAATAACCCTTCTCTTTCTCTCTCTCTTTAGTTTACATAACAAAAGCAAAATGGAAGGAGGAGGAGCTGCTCCGCCTGCTGACGCCGTCATGTCAGACGCAGCACCGCCGCCACCGCATCCCAACCCACATCAACATCACCAGCAGCAGCATCCGGTTCCGGGGATGGGGGTGGAGAATATTCCGGCGACGTTGAGCCACGGTGGAAGGTTCATCCAATATAATATATTTGGTAATATATTTGAAGTCACTGCTAAATACAAACCCCCCATCATGCCAATCGGAAAAGGGGCTTATGGTATCGTTTGGTAAATGATCAAATCCCTCCAAAGTTTGCATTTTTATGTTGTTTTCAATTTTATGTTATGTGGGTTTGTTGTTTTATGAAGAAAAAATTGATCTTTTTTGTCCAATTGTAAATCTATGTTCAAATCTGTTTCCTTTTTTGATAAAAAGCTCACATTTGTTATTTTCAATTGGAGCTCTTTGTTGGGAAATCTCTGTATTTATTAATAGAAAGTTCAGATTTGTTATCTTCAATTGGAAAATGTTTGTGTGTGTATGTTATGATGATGGTGTTTGGTGAATAGCTCTGCCCTGAATTCTGAGACAAATGAACATGTTGCTATCAAGAAGATTGCTAATGCGTTTGACAACAAGGTTGATGCCAAGAGAACTCTCCGTGAAATCAAGCTGCTTCGCCATATGGATCATGAAAATGTTAGTGAGTTATAAATTACAAACGAGTCGCCTTTGTTGTGTGTCATTTTTATATGATTAGATCTTGATTATTATGTTTGAGTGCTTCAAATTTTATTAGCTGGTTTTGCATTTTCTACTTGTAATGTATTCCTGTCAGCCATGAAATGCTTTTGATTTTGAAGCTGTTCAAAGAACAATTGTTGCTCAATGAATGGCATTGAGACGAGATGCACCTGTTAGTTTTATACTCTATCCATTTCATAATATCTATATTTTGGACAGAAAATTTTGTTTGATTTTATCTGCCATTTAAGGAAACTGAGAAAACATTAATTACTTTTCTCTAACAATGTCTTTGTTGCTTCGTATCTCTGCTAAATGAAAAGGGAGAACATGAATGGAGGGAGAGAGAGGGTAATCTAGCTAAAAGTGTTATATTTATGAAAAAGCGAGTATTTAATATATTTATCAATCATTGCACGGAAATTTTCAACGTCAAATGTTATGGAGCCGAGAGTATATCATATTTACGTGGCTGGTATTTAATTGAATGGAAGTAAATGTATTGCTCATGACAGCGTCTCAATGTTTTTACTGCTTCCACGTGTCAGAATAGCTGTTAGTTCTGAAATGCAGTATGATAATTCTTAACATCTAACGGTTGTAAGCAAAAGGAAAAGCTCGGTGATAAATACATGTTTTGTTTGATATTATAGCAATCATTGATTAGCTTATGATATTGCCTTATCCTGAACCCTGATGCGGTTATTTTTCGTTTCTGTTTCTGTTTCATTGATTTGGCATTTGAGTTTAGATTCTTGTCAATATGTAAAGTTTCATTCATTTCTTACTTTATTTGTGTGTGGAGTGCAAGGTGACACAAAGGTGTTTTTCTATATATTCATTTAAAATGATTGCATTTACCATAGGTGTGCATTCATAGGTCATTTAAAGCCCAACATAATAAAGTCTCATGTTTTGAGGGATGGAGGCAGGGAGTGGGTGTCCGTATAACTTTATGAGGGGAATTTGAAAATTTAGAGCATTGAGAATATTTCTTTTGTTCAATTTACCTATTGAACCATGGTGCAGGTTGTCGCAATCAGAGATATAGTGCCACCACCTCAAAGGGAAGTGTTTAATGATGTTTACATTGCGTATGAGCTGATGGACACCGATCTTCATCAAATCATCCGCTCAAACCAAGCACTGTCTGAGGAGCACTGCCAGGTGCATATTTAAATATACTCGTATAGAATTATGCCCATGTTTGTATCAAATGCATGCCTGTCTTATCACATCATCAATTGCTGTGTATTTTGTGAAAAAGTCGACAATTTTTTATATGACAAGACTTTTAAAATATAAAAATAATAGAATGAGTGGCAAAATATTGTTATACAGACTTAAATAAAAAGTCCGGCTTAGTGCACGAGGCTCCCACCTAGTGCGGTCTAGGAATGTTAGATGTATGCAGCGTTACCTTAGCAAGTGAAAAGATTGTTTCTAGGATTTGAACCGACGACCTCAAGGTCACAAGGCAAGCAACCTTACTGTTGCGTCGTGACTCACCCTCTTATGTCAACTTAAGTGCTGATATAAATTTAGGATACCATTGGGGAAGTTTCTTTCTTCTTGTTGATCTTTTCTCTCACCTACATCCTCATTTTGACTTCTTTCACCAACTTGGACAACACATTCTCTCACATTTTATCACGTATTACTGCCAAATTAAGATACTTGGCAATAAAGAATTTTTTTAGCATTATTTCTAAAGACTTTACATAATATTTTCATTATTTATTTTGTTTTCAGAACTTACTAAATCTTATCCTTGACACCAGTGACATCCTTTCGTTTTTTGTTGCAGTATTTTCTGTATCAAATCCTTCGTGGGTTGAAGTACATACATTCTGCGAATGTTCTGCATAGGGACTTAAAACCTAGCAACCTTCTTCTGAATGCGAACTGCGATCTGAAAATTTGTGATTTTGGACTGGCTCGTGTCACCTCTGAAACTGATTTTATGACTGAATATGTGGTTACAAGATGGTACCGTGCACCAGAGCTTCTGTTAAACTCTTCTGATTACACAGCAGCAATTGATGTTTGGTCTGTTGGTTGTATTTTCATGGAGCTGATGGATCGAAAGCCATTGTTTCCTGGCAGAGATCATGTGCATCAGCTGCGTCTACTTATGGAGGTAACTCATTTAGCAGTCTTCGGTGTTTGAAGAAGTTCATGAATCGTTGATTTATGTTTGTATACGGTTGAAATGATTAACCTGCTAGATTTGGAACTAACTTGTTATTAAATCAAATTAAAATTCTATTGCAATGTCACTCTGTAGTATAGTTCAAGTTAAGTTTCATTATTTATCTCCATTCTAGAATACAGTCAAACCCTTTAACCAAAATGGTTAAATTCATGCCAAAATCTGCATTTGCATTGTTACGTTTTATGACTTTATGATCTTTGTAGTTCAGCTATGTTGGTGAAACCAGTGTATCAGTATAACTTATATGCTTCATACTTTACAGCTAATTGGCACCCCGTCGGAAGCTGATCTGGAATTTCTGAATGAAAATGCTAAGAGATACATTAGGCAACTACCTCTTTACCGCCGCCAATCTTTCCAAGAAAAGTTTCCGCAAGTCCATCCTGCAGCTATAGATCTGGTTGAAAGAATGTTGACTTTTGATCCTAGACAAAGGATTACTGGTAAGTTTTCATTGCCCATGGTTCTCTATACTATAGTTAAAGATACATTATCATGCACACTTAAGAAATTATCAGTATGCATACTTCATTTCATTATTTGTTAAAACTTGCCTATGCAATAATACATCAATCACGCGTCAAGTTTATTGAAGTATAAAATTACAGTGTTGATGTTCAAAAGTTTCATACAAATAACAAAACACAGTTTGTAATATAATATGCATCTGCAGTCGCACTTTTCATTCTAATGCTGCTGTGCTTACATTCCTTGTTTTGCATTGATTTTGCAGTTGAAGATGCACTGGCACATCCTTACTTAACATCACTGCATGACATTAGTGATGAACCTGTGTGCACGAATCCCTTCAACTTCGACTTCGAGCAACATGCTTTGAGTGAGGAACAGATGAAGGAGCTGATATACAGAGAAGGTCTAGCATTTAACCCTGAGTATCAGCAGTAGTAGTGATAGTAGTAATAATGTTGTCATTGGATTTGGAAATTGTCATGTTTTGTGTCCATAGTTCCAAAGATTTCTTTGTGTATATATGTCTATCATCTGAAACCCGATGATGACTTTGGAGATTATTTGTCTTTGGATCAGTTCCATGATTGGAATACTGGAACAATCATAAGGTATTTGTATTTGGTGGCTTATTTCCTTCATAATATTGCGCATTTCATTGGCTTCAGCCAACTTTTTGATAAAATCTTTTTCTCCTTTATCTTTCAAATTGTGATCTTATGGTTTTGGCTTGAGCCAACATTATGAAGAAAAAGTCTTTAAAATATGTTTTTTTTTACTACGAGTAATATCTCTTATCCTATGGGTAAGGAACTAATTTCTTTTGGGATACGTGGTTGCTCCTTCCAACAAATATAACTATCAAGAACTGAACCTTTGACTTTTTGGTTTTTCTGAAGATTTAGTGAGACTTTACAATACTAGATTCTTTTGAAATATGTTTGAAAACCCTGGATCTTATTCTTTTTTTGCTTTAATCTGTTTTCATTTAATGGGCTTTGGTTTGAATGAATCGGGGAAGAAAATAATTGGGATGAAAATGAAAAGCTACCTAGATCGAACATGACCTATACTTTCAATTGCATGCAACCTATGTTTGATTGGCACTTTGAATAACATCTTTACTTAAATAATGTTTCTCTCGTGTTGGTTTTTGTGGGGATTAGATACGGATTGTTCCGAAGGAAAGACTTCACAATCTTATAAATGCATTTCATGACTTTCAAACTTTTTCTTTTCTTTCAAAATTCAATCCGCAAATATATCCTTGGGGAAATAAGAGGACTAAAACCAAATGAATTGTGATTTGCTTAAAATAAGCACATTGCAATCACGTTTAGTATTATTCCTTTTTTTTCTTCCAGAAATGGCAGCATATGGCTTCAGTGAGTTCTCAAGCATTTCCTTAACTAGTTTGTTATAATTAACAGAACTTGTAACATTTATTATGAAATCAACATTCAATAAATACTCGAAACTCGCCCTTTGTACCATACCATTCAATAAATTTTTATACAGTATATTTGGACAAGGAATTTAAAAAGAAAAGTTTCGACTTTTTGATCTTTATGGACCACTAGACCAACGTCTTGTTAGTATGCAAAAGATTATATAGTATCATGCCCTTGGTGGTTACTTACAGGTTTAACAAAATCAACATGATCAACTTGTAAGAAATGAGGTGCTACATCAGCAAAGGCATAAGCTGTTGAAAAAGCAAGTTCAAAAGCTCTTCTCATAAAGAATCCCCCAAAATACGACCATATATGTTTCTTTGCTGTGGCTAGCAGATAAACACAAGTACCCTTCAATAGGATACTAGCTCTATCAGCTAATGCTGTCATGTCACGACAGATTCTCCCTCCAGACAATACGAATAAGGATCACCTGTCCCAAAAAATTGTTGTCCACATATCCCAAGCCAATCATATTGTATTAAGTAATGTAAAAAAAACACTTTTCTATTTTTTAATTCCATATTAATTACGTGACAATTTTTTAGGACAATATGCACTGAGCCTAGCAGTGTCTTTGTTCCAATGTTTTAAAAACCGTGCCGTACCGGCTGGTTCAACCGGAAAACCGGACCCTAACCGGTACGGTACGTATGTTATACCGCATATGCAATAGAACCGGTCAAAACCGGTGAAAACCGGTAAACCGGTTTAAACCGGTCGGTTTGTACATTAATTTTTTTTTTTAAATTTCAAATTTTCAATTCTTCGCCAATTCTTCAACTTCAATGATTAATACTTGGGTCATTTATTTGTATTTTGCGTTTGTTAAGTGATAATTTTGGATTAATATATGTTTTGCACTTTAGACTTTGATTTTACTAAAGACTTAATGTTGTTTGTTTGTGTGAATTTGAAGTAAATTATGAATATGGATTATAAATATGAATATTTACTTATTTGAAATTTTTTGTTATAAGTTTACATATATATATATATAAGCAAGTATGTTCAGTTTAACCGGCATGCGGTTTAATTACTGAACCACTGGTTGAACCACTGTATCACTATACCAGTACCCTGACCGGTTTGATAACCGGTACGGTTTTAATAACATTGCTCTTGTGTATATGTTTTTCTTCTACTTTCATTTTGAAATAAATGTGGTATGTAACTGAATATATGGATTTATTAAATGTGGGACGTAAGTGAATAAAATCATATTTTTTTATCACTTCAGAAAACAATAATGAAGCCTTATTTTATTAATTGAAATTAGCAAGTTACCTGTGCATATATACGGAATGATATTTTTTGTCAAATGATCAATAATATACATGTTACTCATATATTCATATGATTAAAAATACACATGTTATTTATATATTCACATGGTTAAAAATACACATGTTACATGTGTATTCGTATTGTTAAGAACAACCCGTATATTTTAATAGTTAAAAACACATATGTTACTCGTAAATGACTAAAGTATCCCCAATAATATTAAATGTATACATATAGAAATATATCATACATTTACATTACAATGATATTAAAAAAGTCATTATATAATGATAAGATTGTCATTGAAAAATTCAAGTGTCAAGCATAAGGTATTTCTTTTAGTAATTACTATTTCTTCTATGTTATTATGCTAGCCTATGAATTTTGGACAGGAAAAAAATAAATGTGGTTGTGACACATGTGAAAATGAATATTGATGAAACTTTTTTCTTATATATAATATATATATTAAATGTTATTATTCTTATTATATCTTTTTAAATAATATATTGGGTAATAATGTACAATGGATATGAGTGTATTTTTATCCTTTGTGGGATGTTGTACAAAGTGAGATGTCTTTATCTTAGGTGAGAGGTTATTCTTAACCATAATTTTTGCCGTATGGTGTACATTCATATGAGACAGGTTGATTTTGCCAAATATTTAAAACCACGTAATTATCAATCTTATTAAAGATATATATCAGTAAAATTGTGTAATAGTTTGATAAAATAAAATGAAATATATAGATAATCATTGATAAATTGTGTACAATATTCAAAGTCGTTATGAAAAGTAATTGATATTAAAATAGACTAAATTTCTTGACATTTTCAATCATTCGAAACCAAAATATATTGAAAAAGGAGTTAGTGATAGTTAGATTGATTAGAAGTTTGAAATTATGTTATTAATATGTGAGGTACATAATACAATGTATAAGAGTACATGATAAGAATATGAACCAATTTTAGATAATCATTGATAAATTGTGTACAATATTCAAAGTCGTTATGAAAAGTAATTGATATTAAAATAGACTAAATTTCTTGACATTTTCAATCATTCGAAACCAAAATATATTGAAAAAGGAGTTAGTGATAGTTAGATTGATTAGAAGTTTGAAATTATGTTATTAATATGTGAGGTACATAATACAATGTATAAGAGTACATGATAAGAATATGAACCAATTTTAAAGGCACAAAAGTAAAGGAAAATGTGATATGTGTTCATGATGATGTGACAAGAACCTTTTTTTCCTTATATATATATATAATAGAATAATAGATTAACTATATCGATAAAATGTGTGATAACTTAATATTTATTGACGATACTTTGAATACAAATTTAATTTTATCAAAGATCTGAAGACATTGGTTAATATTTCACGAGCAGATTTTATTATTATTGACAACTCACACTTCCAAGTTCGAACACAATCCAAAGATATATTACTTTATGGGTCATTGAAAATAACCTCTTAAAATGTCAAAAAGCCGTAGAAATTTAATATAAGCATCTTCAATCAATGATCTAACTTTGGATTTAAAAAGGGATACTTGACGTCATGGCTCAGGATTACAAACATTAGACAATGTCACTCCTCAAACAAGATTCTGCTCTTCTTTCTACATAAAACAATATCTAACTATTTCATTTTTTTATTATAGAAAAGTATGATTTTTTTTGGTCCAAAGTGCACCTGCCAAATGTACCATTAATATTATAAATCTATAGTGTCACTTATTTTATATGATGACAACTTCATATACTTTTACCTACCAATAATATAATATAATTGCAGCAATTGCTATTAAATAGGTTTGTATGAGATTCCATATCTCCCTGAGAGTTATTTTTTTGGAATTGAAATTGAAGATTTGAAAATATTTTTACTAGTATATTTTATGGTGAGTAAGCTTTTCATTTTTATTACTAGAAGTCATGATATTCTTTTACGACTTCTAAGTGTGATTTTTTTAATGTTCACAAGTCATGATACCCTTTCACGATTTCTAAGTGTAAATTTTTTATTGTGTTGAAGTTATGTAGCCCCTTTCACGACTTCTTGTGGTGATATTGGAGTTTGACAATCTAGTTTATCAAAATATTTAAAATCGTTATCTAGAAGTCAGATATTTGCAAACCGACTTCTATACTTTATCCATATTCCTCACAAGAGTCTTTGAGTGAGATCACGACTTCTAGAAAACTTAGTGTTGTTACCGTAGCTTGCAATAATTCTAAACGACAAGAACTAATACTTATTGGTTAAGTCACGATCGGATCGCTCTCTTTATGACGTTTCAGGATACTGTCCAAAATGTGCAAGCAGACTATCGACCACGTTTCAGGATACTGTCGGTTATGTGCTATTGAGTTCTTAGTGCACTATAAGAACCCATATCGAATACATCCACAATATGACTAGCAGTGACAATTCTCGAAATACCTACAGTGTGTGGCTACACATGACAGTTCTTTTTCCACGATCAGACTACTAGTGTCATTTCTCCAAATTCCCACAATATGGTTGTGCCAGTTCTCAATGTCATGTAAAGAAAGAGAGAGAAATTTGCCGGAAATGCATCGACGAAAATTACGAGGGAGAAAAAAGAAGTTGAGGTATAGAGAGCTCAACTTGGGACAATAAAATATTTATAACCCAAGGCCTCCAACGACCACCTTCATCTAACGGCCCAGATGAAAGATGCATCCCCAACGGTCATATGATCCAATGGCCATAACCTCAACGACCATATTCCTAATGGCCATATTCTTTACTCTACTTTATTAGAGATTTTTCATTTCACACCCCAAAAATTCCCCACAAATGGCCACATTAAAAGCACTTCAACACTTAGGTAGCTTATCACAAATTTGACAAATAAAATTAAGGACTATTCAATCCAATAGCCTAATAATCAAATTTGCATAGATACTCAGCCAATAATTCAATAATACCCCCATGTATTTACAATATTTATATTCAGAAAAAAAAGATGTATGCACTAATAGTATAAAAGTTGTTTAGACTATGAATATATCATCCAATATTTATTTTCAATCATTATTGACTTTTGAATAAAATTAATATAAATGAATGATAAATAATACATAGATATCTATAAATCTTTACATATAGATGTTACACTCTATTTATGGATATATAAAGTGTATAAGAAGTATTTTGGTATTATATAGAAAAAATTATAAGCAATGGCTTAGTCAACGTTACACCAAATCTTTCTCATCCATACATATATCAGCATCAGCTCAACAACAGTGCCAATTATTGTGTTCTCTATCTTACTTTCTCAATCCTTCTGTGAATTTCATCACACCCTTTTTCCCTTCTCTAAACTTTTTCATATACTCAATATAAACTCTTATTAGTATTTTCTAACTTAGAAATGGTTGAAAAGTAAGTCCATTATTCCCTATATGCACCTCAAAGCTTCTCCCATTTCGTAATGGAAGTTATGACCAACAACACCATCACCAAACAAAGCAACACAATAATTACACAAAGATTTCATCTTCACAACACTACTACACGTCCACCTGGTTTCTTTCTTCTCTTTATATAGTAAAATACTACCACTACACTACAAGGGTTCATTCAGGTCAATGATTTATTCCTCATTATATGACTCAAATCCTTCATCTGAAGCATTTATCAGAGATGGGTTGGCTTCAACTCATTCATTGGTGTTTGAGAGTGAAAAAGGAGAGTTAGTGAAGTGTCCTGAAGAAACTACAAGGGTAGGAAAGAATGAGATTTCTGAGGCCAAAGCTTTGGCAACTTTGAAGAATCATAGTGAAGCAGAAAGGAGGAGAAGGGAGAGAATAAATGCTCATTTTGAAACACTACGTGGTCTAGTACCCTCTACTGAAAAGGTAATGTTTTTTGTTCTTTTATGATGATTTCACTTTTATTGTATTGTATTGTATTGTATGATTGGTTTAGCATGTTCATCAAAACTATGGTTTTTATATAATTGTTCTAACTAGGATTATGACCAAAATGGATATACTGAAATAACATATCTAAAATAAGAAGAAAAGGGACGAATAGATTTGATGGAAATTTGAAACTGAATGAGGAATGGTTATAGTCTTCATTTTGGGATGAAGCAGTTTAAGTTTGAAGATGGCAATACAATCTGATGCAAGGTGAGAAAAGAAGATTTTGGATTTTTATTGGGAAAAAGGAACACCATATGAAGTTATAAGTACAACACAATGTTTTGTGAGATAATTTTGAAGGAAAAAATAGTTTTCATTTTGAGATTTGAAGCACATTACTTTAATCAAATTAAGTGTTTTTGATTGCATCATCTCTGTTACTTGGTAAGGGAGTTGCTGAGGTCAACTACAATGGTGCATCACTTTATTACGTAATGTGAAATTATTTATTATTTATGACCAACAATCTCAGAATAGTAGTTCATGATTATAACACTTTTTATAGTTTAATCTTGCATGACCCATAACAGGAAAGCCTTCATTCATTATTCAATTTTATACTGCTATAAATGTATACTCCAAATGTTTCTTCCTTGCACTTACCATTCATTTAATTATGCAGATAACTTCTATTATTATTAATTTATTTTATGAAAGATTGCTGGTTTTCAATTAAGTTCTAAGAAAAACTTTTACAGTAACAACAAAGAAAGCTTCCAAAGACTTTTTGTGTTTTCCTTGATCAAGTCATAAGAACAAAACTATAGAAGATCAAGCAATGTAAAGTGTAAATTTTGACTAGGTAATTTAATTTGGTGGTCGTTTTCTGAACAAAAGAAAATGAAAAAATGTTTGAAACTCTAGTTTAAGATACTTTCTACCAAGATTTGGTATAAACATGGCCCATGTTTATATTCTAAGAAGTTGTTGCCTAAAGTAGACATGGTGTAGTGACAGCTGTCCTTGCTGGCATGAATGAATCAACTAGTTCAGTGTATTATGTAATACTATGTGGCTTCCATGTTTTGTTTTTGTTTGGTTGACAACATTCACCACCTTGTTGTCTAAGTGATTATAGTGATGTGGATCAAAGAAAATTATTGTATCTTAGTTCTAAGCACTGGATAAACAAAATTAGTTAGATATTAATTTCATGGGTTGTATTCCTTGTATATAGTTATATATGATCAACTATCTTTAAAAAAATGAACTTTATTGCTTGGTTCAGGGCTCTGCTGTACTAGAGTTATTGAAATGATTCAGGAATTCAAGCCACCTTTATCAAAGGGATCAATCTACTTGTGTAACTACCCTGATAAGCTTTTTGGTTGAATTTGACACTAGATGAAGTTATAATTGGAATACATGTCCTTTTTAAATTTAAAAAGGAAAAAATAATAATATTGTTTTGCATAGATTCTGATATCATATTAAAATAATGGAACTTAACTCTATCCCAAAAGCTAATTTTGGAAACAATCAATTATACATAACTTAATATTTAAAAGTAAACATTGGCTGATGTAACTTCTTATTTATGAGCATTATGGTATCATCCTTGTAGTCGACCCTACCTAGTGGGATAAAGACTTGGTTGTCGTTATTGTTATTTGAGAAAAACATTTGTTGACTTTGATTTGATGGGTTAATTGTTACTATCAGATGGATAAAGCTACATTGCTGGCTGAAGTTATTAGCCAGGTGAAGGAATTGAAGAAGAATGCACTGGAAGCAAGCAAAGGTCTTATAATCCCAAAGGATTCAAATGAAGTGAAAGTTGAACCATATGATGATGAAGGAGAAGGAGATGGATCAATGTCTTACAAGGCATCTATATGCTGTGATTACACCACTGAGATACTATCTGACCTTAGAAAAACACTTGATGCCCTTAAACTAAAGGTAATGAGGACAGAAATATCAACTTTGGGAAAAAGAATGAAGAATGTGTTTATCTTTAAATGTTGCAAAGGGGACATTACTAACATTGAGGCGTGCCAAGCTCTTCAAATTTCTGTTCAACAGGCACTAAGTTCTGTAGTGGATAAAGCTTCTACCTCATTGGAGTATTTACCAAGAACTTCACATCCAAACAAGAGAAAACTTTGCTCTATTGAAACATCTACTAACTCATGCAACCATGAATCTTGTTCTTGCTGATGACAATTGTCCTATATTATATCCCATATGATGAGTTAAATATCTATGCATTGTTAGTGTAAAAATTTTACACGGTCAGAATGACATCTAACATTCATATGTATTACTTATATTTAAAAGTCAATGATGATTAACATATGAATGACGAACGATGTGCTGAAAGGGTAAAAAAAAACTCTTACAATGTCAGTATATATATTTTTTTATCATCTTATATATGGGTGCTCAGATATGTGGATAGTTGGAAATTTGTACTAAGGTTGTATTAACAAGAACCCTAATGACATGCAGTGTGATACCTAAACTGAAGTCTTGGGTTACTTGGACATGTAGTGGGTACAGAATAATCCAGTAGCATAAATAACTACTGGAATATTGGGAATATTTATTGTGAGAGAGAAACATAAATGTGTAAATCACAAATTACTTGCAGTTTAATGCTTGATAAACTTTCAAGTGAGTTCATGTGCTTAAGCCTCTTGTTATTCCCTTTCTCTAAATTTTATGTCCAAAAACTCATTTTTATAAAAGTTTAGTATGACTTGATAACTATATATTTTATCATCTTATTAATTGAGAATTTTTTTTGTTATTGTATTAATTGAACAATTTATATACTGTTATTTTTATTTTGAATAATTTTAAAGGCTTTGATAGTGGAAGCAGGAATAGTATCCATGCTGCATAAAAGAATTGACCTTAAATATGAATCAACAATGGGTGAATAAGCAGAGTATGCTATCTTCATTATCATCTCTAGCAAACACTCAATTCCCTCTTGATTCCTTACACTTTCACTCATTTCTTAGAGACATACTCAAGTCATGCTCAATATTTGACACCATTCAGGTTCCATCTCATTCTCAACCATTTCGTAATGAGAGAAAGTGACACTTCAATATATATTTAAATCATGTCCATGAAAATGAGTTATATGATGTGAGACTCATGTTCGGAAGCCTCGGACAACCTCACAACTATCATAGAGGATTATTGGGAACTAGGCAGCCACTTTGATGGAAAAGAAAGCAATAGGGGATAGCACAATGGTGCCAGAATACTTGATTGAGTTATATTATTAGGAACATAAACCCAGATGCCAAGAGTTATGAGCTGATATTTTGATTAATCTAGCTCATCAAAGCACTCTTCACTTGTAAAACTGTGACTCTTGTATGAATAAAAAAGAACAATAATTAGGGGATGCTAGAGATTGTTATAAACTGGTGAGTAGCAACAACCTTCAAGAGGTATTTCACGTCCCAGGGCACCCACCATATGGCACCAAATGGCCATAGAAGAATGGTATCGAACTACAAGTGCAAGTTAAGCATCTCTTCCCACTACCCTTATCACTGGACTCAATCTCAATGATGCTCCATGACTTGATTGGTATCGTGTAATAGTATTTATTCATTTCTAAGTGATACAAATCACATCACTAAAGCAAGAAATCGCACCATGCAAAAATAATCTCATGTGTATTCATTTCCACAACTTAATGAACATAAAAAACTGGTAACCAATTTGTAGCGTAGCACAAGAGTCATAAGAGACTTTGTTTTGCACTCAAATCCGTGACAGTATCCAATCTTATAACTTGAAGTCTTGAATCGACTGAGTGGGAAAATAAATATTGATGTACGGGCATGTGTAACACCATAAACATAGATCAAGCACAACATTTTGTTTAATTAGTTGAATATACATCACTCCAGCGAAATGTATATCCATTATGAAATTATTACAAAGAAATCATCTGTGTATAAAATGATACAAAAAAAATGATCGGTTCCTTAGATATGGAGAAAAATATGGCACTATAGTCCCAAGTCCCATAGCCTCAAAAGACCACATGCAGTGTGGTGTTGGCAGAACTCCATCAAGTCGAAAAGGAACAGGATAACCACCTCGAAAATCATTAGAAATGGCAACCAAAATGGACAATCAAAAGGTTTGAAACACGAGCCATCAAAATTAGAAAACAGATAGAACCTTTCAAAAGAAACAAACAAACAATAGTTTGTTGCTAATAACTTGTACACACAATTAAAAGGGTTTTCCTATTGTGTGTCTATGGGCACGAGTGCCCTTAAGGTTTCAACAAGTAGAAACTTTGTCTAGGAAGTACAAGTTCCAACTCTTTAATTTGATAAATAAATACATTGATTTCCAAGAAAATATTTCTGTAAGGGCACTCTTTAGCATTCTCCTTCAAAACAAAAACAAGTTTTCAAACATGATTTACGATAGATATTAAGGCATCGTTCGATCCATGTAGTCGATCCGACTCAGTGGGATAAAAGTTTGGTTGTTGTTTCATAAGAAAACTAAATACTAGAGAGTTTAATAAGTGTGCACTAATGTAAAAATTTGAAAATCATTCACGTGTATTACTTTTACTCAGAGTTAATGATTACTAAGACATGAACAATAAATGATACACTAACAATGTAAAAAACATTTACACATTTACACGGTTAGTGCACATAACCCATATTCTCAATACTTAATATATCATCATCAAGACAATAAATCACTATTTCCCCATTAAAAGTTATTTTTTTTGGAATCCTAAACATGTGCAAATGGTCTCACACTAGAAAAAATCATACACAAAGAAGCACCTAACTATACACGGCATAGAAAGTTACATAACCCCTTGAAAATATTCATCTACTAAAAAACAAATGAGAGCACATGAAAGGGAAACACAATGCAAGATGAGGCAAAAACCAGCACTCATTTCGTTTTGGCATTTCATGTTCATGTCCTAACTTTTAGCTCGAGGAGATATGTAAAAAGATAACTGTGTTGATTTCTTTCTCTTTTATTGCTTTCTAAACATGTGAAGACATCATTTTTAAGACATTCTTTTTTCTCATCCTTAAATAGTCCCTTAGGAGACTTGTTAACATTCCCCATATTTCAAGAATGCTTTTCAAAAATAAATATGCAATGCAGGTCATGTTCTCCAGTGCCCTAAGCGCATTGATTAAGGAATGCAATAAGAGAAAGTTTGTCCAATAATTCAAGTCCACTACTTTTCAATGTACTAAATATTATCATTTCCCAAGATTAAAAAAAATATTCCTTAAACAATGCCCTTAGGTCTTAAGTCTACTCTTATCCATAGTCTTAAGTCTAACATTTAACACATATTGAAGGCTTTACAGTTTACAGAAGACAAAATGACATCAAAATTGGCACATCAAGTATGAGCTCTGATTTCAACAACAAAGAAGGCAGTCAATCTCAAGGTTTGAAATTTCCAAATGGCTTTAATACAAGCATCAATTTCAGGCCAAACCAATAAAGGAACTACTATTTAAGATGATATAAATGAGACTGTTAAGATCTGACCCAATGGTTTATTCTGAAGACTTGATGCTGAAATCAACTTTAAACCAACCACATGTGAAGGATATTTCAAGAAATACTCATATATCACAAGCCCCACCATAAAAAATAAATACTTCCGGAAATGATTAAAGGGGGAAAAAGAGAGGACACTTGCACAAATGGACCGAGGCATATAAAGTACATATATGCAAATAAGAACATAGAGACAATGATTAGAGACATCTCAAAATATAAAGGCAAACACCTTGGCATTTACTTTATAGAGCTATTTAGAGAAATGTTGAAGAAAAAGTTCTGAAGAAATTCCACATAAATACTACATTCAAATACTACACCAAGTTATGCAAGCCTTCACTAATATCTATCACAAATGGAACCATAACACATAGAAGCAGAGGCAGTGATGCAGCAACAAATTTACAGCAGTCCATGTAACCAAAACCAAAGATTTCATTGTCTGCATGTAGGAAATCAGCACAACCATTTAAAGCATTAGCGCCCAAGAAGCCATCACAAAGCTGAATGAAACACCTATTCAAAACTCAAGCCAGTGATTAACATTTATAAACATAAATGTTAAATACATAAAATCTTGAATGAGCACCAACTGAAACAGGAAGACCACACAACCATACCATTTCCACAAAAAGATATTAAACACATTTCATAATGGTAAAGATGGAAGAGTCATTCACAAGTACATGTAAAATGCAAGTGCATTGAAAAATAACTACAAAGCCAGTGGCGGGGCTTGGGCAAAATGTTTGGGAGAGCGAAAATAAAATTATTTTTAATATATATATACACACACATACATACATATATATATATATATATTAATGCAAGCCTTCTTGTCAAATTAACAATGGTAGCCTTGTGGTCTTTGGCAGATAATTATTTCCCATGCCTAGACTAGAAAGCGTGTTTGAATCCTGGACCTGCCATATTTTGTCAACTTTGGTTTTTTTAAAAACAAAACAGCAGTGGAGTTATTTCAGACCAAAAAAGAAGCCACCTGGATTCGAATTCCTATTCCACGAGGTGGAATATACACCATCAAACCGCTAAGCTGGAGGGATGCATCTATTATGTTACCATAGTATATAATATATGTGTGTATGTCTGTGTATGCATAAATATTTTTAAAATACAAAGTCAGGGGAGAAAGCACAAATACCGATACAGATATGACAAGTATACATTAATATGGAAAAATCCTCAGGGTAATTGAAAGACATATAGATGGAAAACATTTAATAATATCAAAGTATTTCATACGATACATATCAGATACCGGTATGACAACCTTTTCAAGTATTGATGCTTCATAGAAAAATACAAAACTGTAGAGGGAAAATATGATCCTTCTCAAGTTTTGTAAAACCTCATAACAAAAAGCTTCACTTCAAAGCCATGTGGACAAGGGCTTCACCACTCTCTATGCAAATTATGCTCAACGAAACAGATGCTGAATTATTTTAGCTAGCGAATACGGGGGTAGATCAATCAACAATAAAGCACCCTTTCATTTCAGTAGAACGAAACATGGTATTTAAAATTGTAGCAAATGTGATAAAGGACAAATATTCAGCAAATAACTAAACATTTCAAACCACTACAAGCAAATCCAACTGCACATTTCAAAACTGCTACAAGCACGCATATGATAGAAGCATCCAATAAAGCTCAGAGATGGAAAGACATATCACCTACAAACCATAACTGAAAATTGAATACAAAAATTTACCTCAATAATAAGGCGGCACGCCTTGGTACATTCCTCCAGGAGGAGGTCTTGGCATTGGCATTGGCTGTGGATTCTGTGGATTTGGAGGAAGACCGTAATGTGATCCATCTGGGAATCCCCCAGAAGGCGCTCCAGCAGAATTGGGAGGGAACCTTGTGCCATAGTCATTGGAAACCGGCCCACCAAATTGTGGATTACCATAACCACTGCCAACTCCATGCCCATACCCACCACCGCTAGCCGGTATAGGATTTCCAAATGAAGGCACTGAAGACTGAACCCCATAACTGTTAGCATTTCCACCACCAACATATCCACCATACTGTGATACCATTGTAGGAGCCTGCATAGAAGGTTGCTGCTGTTGCTGCTGAAAAGCCATGCCATTCCCTGCAAACCCTGAAGGCAGTGTCTGGCCTGGAACTCCTCCAGGTTTCGGCTTCTTGTTATCCACAGCCAATTTGCAAATCACCTGCAGTATGTTTAGTTTTGAAATTCGATTAATTTTGGGATAAAACTTGCATTTTCTTTAAAACTCTCTCATTAACATTTCGGTACTGTTTGTTTAACATTTTACACAATTTTCTTATTTTGACAAAAAAATAGAAGTTTAAACATATTATATTTACAAAAAATAGAATCACTAATGATTCTTACACCTTTGTTTGGTTGGAACTATACAACAAAAAATAGATGTAATTTTGTTAACTTTTAAATATAACTTAGAGCCTTATAGGAATGATAAGGTCTGCCTTTTGGCCAGCGGAGGTCATAGGCATGGTGGCTGTGAGCATCTACCCTAACCAAACCAACTATGCAGAAGCCTCATACACTAGTCCACCATTTTCTTAAGCTTACAAAAATATCAACTTTATCAAAATCACTCTTATAATCCACTATTTTAAGCCTAAATAAATAGATATTATTCAGTGTTTCGATCACAGAGAAGCTAAAACATAGCTAAATTGCAAATCAATTTCATGATGTCTAATTTTGAACAATCTAGAGAGAACATTACAAATTTTCCTTATAAAAAATTCACCTGATGCCCGTCAATGGTTTTGGCAGGCTCAACTAGCGAAGCTCTGGCACCTTCTTCGGTCTTGTAAACAAAGAAAGCAAACCCTCGAGTCTTCCCACTCGCTTTGTCAAACCCTAACGGCCCTTCTTCAATTTCCCCAAAACTAAGAAAGTGTTCCAACAATCTCTCCGACGATATATCAAACGGAACATTCCCCACAAACACTTTCCTCGCAGAAACATCGGTCGCGGTCGCGGTCCCCGAAGCAGCAGCAAGCTGAGTAACCGTTATCCTTCCGTCAATTTTCTTGCTAGGCTCCTTGAGAGCGATGATGGCTCCGTCGACGTGCTTGAACGTGACGAAGCCATAGCCCTTGGACTTGCCGGTGTTCTTATCCATGATGACGATGGCCTCATCGAGTTCCCCATAAGCGGAGAACACGGCGCGGAGAGTGTCAGTGGTGGTGTCGCCGGAAAGGCCGCGGACGAAGAGTTTGCGGAGGGCCGGGTCGCGGTCGGCGAGGGTGCGGACGGAGTCGAGGACGTCAGGGTGGCGGAGGGAGGCTGATTGGAGGAGGTCGAGGAGCTGGTCTTGGGTGAAGGGTTGGAGGATCTTGCGGATGTCGTCGGAGGTTAGGACTGCGGCGGGAGTAGGGAGTGGTTGTGGCGGAGAATCAGCGGCGTCGCCGTTTTCTTCAGTTTTGCGCTTCTTGGTGAAGTCCATAGCCACAGAGATTGAGTGAGTGAATGTGAATTAGGGGTTCGACCCTTCAAAGTGGTATAGCATATATATTATAGTCGGGATCTAATTCCTCTCATATTAATATTAAGTTTTTAAAATTTACATCACATTAATATATATAATATAAGGGAAATCCAATTATTTGAATTAGTCAGTAAATCTAAATTATTGAATTTTTTTAGAATTGAATTTTTCTAAATTATTGTTAAGAAGACACATGTTACTTGTGTATTCGCATGATTAAAAACACATGTTACTCATGCATTCGTATTGATAAGAACACATATGTGACTCGTATATTTTAATAGTTAAAAACAAACATGTTAATCGTATATTCGCATTGCTAAAAACACACATGTTACCCATGCATTCGTATAGTTAAAACACACATGTTATCCGTACATTGACATTTTTAAAAAGACACATGTGTTATTCGCATTCGTATAGTTAATGCAGACATGTACTATATTTGCATTCATATAGTTAAAAATACACGTATTACTTGTGTATTCACATGATTAAAAACACATATGTTACTCGTGCATTCCTATTTTTTTGTCATATGATTAAGAACACACATTACATGTACATCCATATGCTTAAGAACACACATGTTATTCGTGTACATCCATATGGTAGTTGATGGTAATGGTAGTTGATGGTTATTACTATTAAATATTGTAAATGAAAATTCAATTCTTGAGTTATAAGAATTGATTTTAGGAAATTAATTCTTTGATATAATTTTAAAATATGTATTTGATGATTAATATAAATGAATATATAAAAAATGTGGATAATAATAAGATAATAGGATTGCTAATCAGAGTATGAGATATTAATATAATTGTTTTCACAATATTATAAGGAATGTGCATAATAGGATAATATGATTGTTAATCGGAATATGAGTTTAGGAAAAATTAAGTCATAAGAGTTGATTTAGGGAAATAAAGGAAGATTTTTGGAGGGAAAAAAATATGAAAATAAATGTGTATAATAATATTTTTATGAAATCATGAATGACCATTAAGTATAATAATTATATTCATTCTAATTGAATTATTCATGAATATTGTGGTATGGTAATGGTGATGAATGATGATTAATTTTTGAGTATAATGTTAAAGATATGTACATGATGACTAATATAAATGAATATATAATAAATGTACATAATAATAAGATAATATGATTGTTAATTAGAGTATGAGGCATTAATATGATTGCTTTCACAATATTAAAGTTGTCAAAATGGGCGGGCCTATGCGGGCCGGTCCGCCACAACCCGAAGTTTTGTAGGGCTTGGGTATCATATTTGACACTTTTTAGTGAATCCGGGCTTTTTAGCCCGGCCCGGCCGGGCTATATTAAAACCGGGCTCGGGCCGAGCTTACCCGGGCGGGCTCGGGCTACCCGTTTTTTATTTATTTTAAAACTTTTTTTTTTTGACATTTGGCTTGGTAATAAGCTTAAAGTGAAAATTATTTTACAAAATAACTAATAATAAAATATAGATAATAGATGATAGATATTGTGTTATGAACTTTGAATAAAAAATAGAGTAATGTCTATAACATAAATATTTATAAATTACAATAATGTTATCAAGTTACACATTATATTTTTTTTCTTATTTTGCTTAATATCCTTTTAAGCACATTAGCAAAATAATGTATCAAATTAAATAAGAACACTAAAATATATAGATTTCATTTTTCTTTTCCTAATTATATATTTAATTAGATTTAACTTATACAACAAAAACATAATAAAGAAAATAACTTTTACAACGAATCACAACCTAATTGTTTACCATTGAGAATTTCACACAACCAAATTTAACATAACAGTTCACAATGAAAATGTTGGTAACGAATATACAAAAGATATCTATAACAAAGTAAAGAATCATTATGATGGTGGTTATAATTCGACACATAGACTTCATTCTGAATTTGAGTCTATACTATCATTACTACAAACCAAAGTATTATTTGTTAGTGTATCTATCCATTTATTATATTGAAATGAAGTTACAAATTATATTGTGTTAGAGGTTGAGAGTCTAATAACAATAAGATATTTAATAAATGAGTTATGTTATGAATCATATACGTAGATTTGACATCACGTCTTAACTTAAACACATGACATTATATCTATAATTTTGGTTGCATTGAGTATAACAATTATGTTAAAAAAGTTATGCATTGATATCAAATGTTATATATATATATATATATATTAAATATGTTAAAATTTAATTTTTTTAATATTATGCGGGCCGGCCCGCCACAACCCGAAACCCGCTTAGGGCGGGTTTGGGCTACATTTTCATATACATAAATTGTATCCGGGCTTTTAAGACCGGCCCGGTTTAGCCCGAACCCGATGCGGGCTAGCCCGAACCCGCACGGGTAGCCCATTTTGACACCTCTACACAATATTATAAGAATTTAAAGCCCCACTTATAAGAATTGATTTAGGGAGGAATATATAAGGAATGTGGATAATAGGATAATAGGATTGCTAATCAAAATATGAGATATCAATAAGATTGCTTTCACAGTATTATAAGAATTTAAACCTCCACTTATAATAAGAATTGATTTAGGGAAATTAATTGCTCTGTATAATTTTAAACATATGTAGGTGATGATTAATAGAAATTAATATAAATAAATATATATGGAATGTGTATAATAATATTGATAAGAATTGATTTAGGGGGAAATATATAAGAAATGTGTATAATATGATTGTTAATCAGAGTATAAAATATTAATAAGATTATTTTCAGAATATTGTACGAATTTAAAGTCTCACTTATAAGAATTGATTTAGGGGAAATATATAATGAATGTGCATAATATGATAATAGAATTGCTAATGAGATTATGAGATATCAATAGAATGTGCACAATATTATAAGAATTGATTTAGGGAAATAAAGAAATATTTTTGGTGGGAAAAGAATATAAAAATAAACGTGTATAATGATTTTTTATGAAATCATGAATGATCACATATGTACATGGTGATTAATATGAATTAATATATAAGAAATGTGCATAATAATAAGATAATAGAATTGCTAATCAGAATATGAGATATTTATAGAATTGCTTTCACACCACGTCATAACACGAATATTTTACAATTATCAGCAACACTCTTTGCTTACAATCTCATGATTCTTTTTCTTCTTCTTAGGTAACATTACATCATACTTTAATTTTCTTCATTTCTCATTCTAAGTTTTTTAATATTCTGACTTTGTGATTTTTGTTAGAGAGAGTTCATCATTTCCAGGATAATGTGAATGATAATCTAAAGATTTTTTTTTTTACATAATCAACGCGCAATTTCCTGTATGTAATGGTAATTGCATATGTGCATAATAGGATAATTTTACAATCTCATTATTCTTTTTTTTCTTCACGGGTAACATTATATTACATCATACTTTAATTTTCTTCATTTCTCATTCAAAGCTTTTCATTATTCTCACTTTGTGATTTTTGTTACAGAGAGTTCATTATTTTCGGGATAATGTGGATGAGAATTTAAAGAATTATTTTTGTTTTTACATAATCAAACAACATAATAGGATAAGAATTGTTTCCCCCCTAAACTCATATATCTTTAATATAAATTAATATGAGAATATTATAATGAATGTGCATAATAGTATTATAGAATTGCTAATTATAATATGATTTTAGGGAAAATGAAGAAATATAAGAATTGATTTAGTGAAAATGAATAAAGATTTTTGGATGGAAAATGAATATGAGAATATGAGAATATGTGAATATGATTAAGTGTTTGGTAGAAAAAATGATTTTAGGGAAATGAAGAAATATAAGAATTGATTCAGTGAAAATGAATAAAGATTTTCGGATGGAAAATGAATATGAGAATATGTGAATATGATTAAGTGTTTGGTAGAAAAAATGAAGGATTAATAAATGTGACATGCATGCATCATTTTGATGTATGATATGAGAAATGTCATGCATGTGTCATTTTGATGTATGATATGAATGTAGAGGGTAATGATACAATGTGTGACTATGCATGGTAGTTGATGTTTTGATGCATGATATGAATGTAGATGATAATGATACAATGTAGGACTATGCATGGTAGTTGGTGGGAGTGTTTGGGTGAGAAAACTTTGCATGAGAATATGACATGTGTCCAAAACTAATAACGGAGAACACATATAAAATAATTCATAGAACAATATTTTTGGTCACACGTCACTCTTCTCTTGCTCTATGTACAATTTATATTTTGATAAATGAGGTGTTGACTTTAGACTCTAGAGTATCAAAATGACACTCCCTTGTCTCCTCCATCTACAAGGCATGTGAAAGATCAATTAATAGAAGAAATGATAGTTTGAATTGTGAATAATATACTGATTACAATTTTTTCCTCAATTACTCCATAATTTTTTTACCTTTTATGGATTATATAGCATTAAACACATATAAAATAATTTATAGAACAATATTTTGTCAATAAATAATTTATAACAAAAGATTATAATGTTATTAATTTCATGTGTTACATCCGATCTAAGATTCTAAACTTTCACTAAAAAACACAACTAATTTTGTTTTTTATATCTATATTTGTATCATCTATAAAGCCAAAATATTATATAATTATAATCATTAAGTAATTTCTTGTTTTACTCTTAATATTTTTATTTTCTATAAAAAATCATATGATCCAATAACATTTGAATGCAAAATTGGGAGGGTTAAGAATTGTAAATGTGCATTTCAATTGCAAATTTGTAACGTTAACTCTCCATTAATTCCAAGTTTCATGTTCTTTTATCTATACTATATATTAGGGGTGACAAAATTATTCACGATCTATCAAAAATCATCCAAATTAAATCAATCCAAATTCATCCGTTAAAGTTAATGAATTTAAATGGATATAATCCAATGAATATAATCCAATGGATAGTGTTGATAATAAATGTATTCAAATCTATCCATTATATTCAATGGATACTCAATACATTAAAAAAAAATAAAAAAAAATATTTATTTTTCAAAACACACGTGGAAACTCATTTTTAACAAAATGGTTCATTCAAAAGTTCCATTACCCTTTCTAACAAAAACATTCATTCAACAACTTTCTTCATATATGGAGGTTTCTTTTTCCAATATTTTCATTTCTTTTACTTAACATTCACATAATTGCATTAAGTGTTTAACATTTTTTGCCAATTCTATTTTTCTTGTATTCCCTTCAATTGAATATTTCAATTATATATCAATCATGTAATTTAACTTCGGTAAATATAATTTAAGTTTGTAAGCAACCAAAAAACATGAAGAATGAGAGAAATAACAACACAAATCTATGAATTTCATGATATACGTCAAATTTTTCTAACAACACTAACATGAACCTCACTTGAATGTTTTAGGACTATAAATTTCAACTTAACCCCATGATTTACCATTAAAAGCTTAAAAGTTATTTTTTAAGTTTATTATTCTTTTAAACCATACATTCAAATGCTTAAAAATATACATGTTACATGTGCATTCGTATTGTTAAGAACAAACATGTGACCCGTACATTTTAATGGATAAAAACATATATGCTACTCGTACATTCACATTGCTAAGAAGACACATCTTACATATACATTCGCATAGTTAAAACACACATGTTGCCCGTATATTCGCATTGTTAAGAACACTTATGTTACCCGTATTACCAATTCAAGAACAATTTTATAAAATAGTTATATTTTCATCAATAAAACAATTAAATTCAATGACCAATAATAATTAAATTCCTCATACAAAGTAAAAAATAACATTTTGAAAGAGACTCGGTTAAGGAAAAAAAGGAATATGAGTCTAAAGAATAGTGTCAACTTCCACAAACCTAACATTAGAGATAATGATTTAGCCACACTTATGTCTCTTATTCTTCATCATTATTCTTCTCTCAATCTTATTCGTCCCTAAGTGGTGGTGTGATATGAAAAGATATTGCATGTTTGTGAATTGTGAAAGATGAACACAGAAAACACACTTTTGAGCTTTGACAACTTAGAAAATGAAAGACATTATATAGTGAACTTGGCATATCCAAAGAAACACTAAAAAGTTAATATGGATAAGTTAAATGTTATTATTATTATATATTATTAAATAATATATTGGGTAATAACAATGAATATGTATATATTTTTATTTTTGTGTAGAAAGTTGTACAAAGTAATATATCTTTATTGTGTGAGTTATTTTTATTATTATTATATGTTATTAAATGATATATTATAAAAAAAACGTAATTAATATTTTAAGAAGATATTAAATTAAATTATTAATACTAATAGTTACATTTTTTCTGAACGCAGGTTATTAATATTAATCGTTACATTTTCTTGAACAAAGTTTAATAATATTAATGGTTACAAATTATTTTAAAAAAGTTGTTATAAATCAAAAAAATATAGTTTTATTATGAATTTAATATATATGAATTGTTAACGGTCCAATACACGATAAGAGGCTACTTGTTGCGCAATAGATGTGTAGTGCATGACTTGTGAAACTGCTGATCCAAATTCAGAGATTTTTGTGTTTGTGTTTGAAGCTTGAAACAAATTCACACTAAAATCATGAGGCCAAAGATTTATCTTTTCGGTGATTCAATCACTGAGGATTCATTCAGTGAAGGTGGATGGGGTGCTTCTCTTGCTAACCATTTTTGCCGCACGGTATTCTATTTTTCATTATTCTTCTCAAATTATACTTCATCTTTACCTTCTTTAATCCTTACATGCATTCTCTTATTTTCCATTTTTTCATTTTTCATGTAAAGTTTGAAGCTTTTGTAAATTAAGGACTTGATAATGATCATTGTAAATATGGAAATGTGGGTTTGTTTATTATAGTCATGCTTTTTGTTCATTTCTGCTTAATGGGTATGGTTTTCATGTGAATTTTGAAACTTTTGTAAATGGGGTTGATGATAATGAGGTGGATGTGGATTCAGTGAACATTTTGATACTTTGATTGAATGCATGGTTTGGTTGTTTATTCTTTTCATTTTCTACATAGTGGGTATGATTTTATTGCAAAAAGTTTGAACCTTTATGTGAATGGGGTTGTTGTTGAACAGGTAGATGTGGTGCTGAGAGGGTATAGTGGCTACAACACAAGGTGGGTGCTGAAGGTGTTAGACAAGGTTTTCCCTGCAACACAAGTTGGTGATGGTGGAATTGATGGAGCACCGATTGCTGTCACTGTTTTCTTTGGTGCTAATGATGCTAGCCTTCCAGATAGATACTCCGCTTTTCAGCACGTGCCTCTCGATGAATTTAAACAGAATCTTCATTCAATTGTCTCATTCATCAAGGTAACCCTATATCTCTTTCTTCCTGTGTGTGTGTTTTGCAACAAATATTCATATTATTAGGCAAAAGTTGCACTGAGTTGAAACCCAGAAAAGGGGTCACTTTATTTTAGGAGAATTCCTTTGAAGTGAACTTGTTCTCTCTGCAAGCGTATATCCACCCTTGATCCTTGAATTATTTAGTGAGTTAAGGTCCTGTGTACTTTTTAGATTGAATTAAGGATAAAGTGGCTTTTCCCATGCTTTTAGAGACACAGAAGGTTCTGACGCATTGTGTTTGAATTTGATTGCATGCTTTGGAGCTAACACTATCCCAATACATTGTTGCATAAAAGATTAATCATTTATCCTTTGGTGGGGTTGAGTTTTATGACGCTTGTTGGTCAAAGATGGTTATGGGGACCCATGAAATTGGGAGGTGGAAAAACATACAGTGGCTGTGGCTAGTGGGTGAGCTTAGCTATCTCTGTTTGAATTTACTGTGATGCTGTGACATGGGTCCAAGCCCTTGTTTTCTATGACAGTGGAAGTTGCACAAAATATTTATGTAAAGGTTCACGTTTAATAAGTTCTCCTGTGAGACTAAGAGTTGTTTTCATTTTGGCAACTTAAACTTTGGAACTATGTTTCTTCTTTCATTTTTGCCCATGTATTTTCTTGTGGTTGGATTGGTAGCCTATTCTAAAACTTTATTCTAGTTAAGCTCTTTACGGTTTCCTAGCTGTTGGGGTGCTGGGTATGCAAGCAAGATAGGATCTTTGAAGTGATCCACATTTACTTTTAGAGTGGAAAGAGTGTTCCTGCTCCTGATAAAACATCTTTCACCATAAGAGAAAAAAACAGTATGAGAATAATGGTGTTGTTAAAACTCCTAATTCATACCCAACCAAAATCTCGCTTTTACACCATGTCTCATAAACTGAGAAACCCCTCTATCCGGGAGTCTTCCTCGGTCTCTAAACTTCATAAACAAAATCAGTCCGAATCAAGATATACTAATACTAGTTAATTTCCCACAGAACATTCCTGGAGGAGGGTTATTGTCTTATTGAGTATCGTGAGGCCCATAAGCTTAATGTCTCCTGACTTTTGTGTTAAGTACTTTATTTTAATAGGAAGTTATAATTATGTTTGAGGAGTGTGGGTTATTCATCAGTAAAAGTAATGAGTGATGGCGTAGAGAAAAGTAGATGCTAGTGCAGCTAGTGTGTAGCAACACCCATCTAGTTGTATGAAAGGCTTTGGGTGAAACATATTATTTTGATTAAAAAATTCTAACCTACCAAAATATTTTTTTAATTTTAGTTTGCTCTTGTGAATAGAACCTATCTATTGGTGAAGTCATAGGACGGGTAAATTTTCCCTTGATTCATACGATGAAGCTTGGTTGTTTGGGTATATCCTTTAATTAGCACCACTGTCTTATGGACTTGTTTAGCTTATGTTATAGGATAAACAATATCCCTGTTATGTTTTCAATCTTAAATTCTGACTCAAAGGAACCTTGCTGTTGTCATTATTTGCACTTGGGTAAAACCAATCATAAATTACTTGACTCAGTGTCCACGCGAACACAGCAAAAAGAAACCTGTTCCTGACTCCTGACTATTACTATATTGTTTTCCTAGAATAACCTTGACGATTTCAATGTGAGAAACATGACCTGTTACATATGCCTTACAATGGAAGAAATACCTTTTAATTTCTCTTCCTTGCTTTTTTATTTTGTTTTCTCTAATTTGTATACGTTATTAGTACTTATTACATTTACCTCCTTCCTAGGCTTCCTATTTAAATATTGTAAAATTTCTTTTGAATCTCAGAAGCAATGGCCGACAACTGTCGTTCTCCTCATAACTCCTCCTCCAATTGATGAAGATGGTCGCATTAAGTATGGTTTTATTGATCCTGTTTTTTTCATGATGTCACTGCTGTTACTAAGTTTTCTCCATCTATAAAATTTATGGATAGTTGGATACAACAGAGGTTAAAATCAGCTTTTTTTTAATATCTATCGCAGACACCCATATGCAGAAAATCCAGAGGGTCTTCCTGAGAGGACTAATGAAGCTGCTGGTGAGTATGCTAGAGCATGCATCACTGTGGCTGGAGAATGTGCAATACCTGTGATTGATCTCTGGACAAAAATGCAGCAGCGCCCTGGCTGGCAGAAAGATTATTTGTGGTATCAGAAACTTCTTATCTGTTATCTTATCTTCACTGACATTATTTTGGTGAAAATATTGAATGATTTAGTCAATGGATTGCATCTCGGCTAGTGAATGGTTTAGCTAGAGTATAAAATATTGAATTTAATTTTGGATTGAAAAATTAATGACCCATCAGATGAGAGAAACAGACAAGAAATGGTTTGGATCTAGTGGCCTTTTCGATGTAGTCATTATGTGGTTGCATACTGTTAGTGATCCAAAACCATGCATAAGCTTTCCCCTAATAACTTAAGCTTTTAGGAAGTTAGTCCTTGACATGGTGCCACAACCGTTATAACCAAGTAATGAAGAATTTGATCACAGCCACCCACACTCTTGATGTGGACAGCCACACTTGAAGGCACAAGAGTTCTTGTCTAAGGTGGCATTTCGGAGATACAAAATCATTCCTAGGTCTTTGATAGACCTCCATGCTAGATGTGGGAAAGATGAGAAGATGAGAGTGGAGTTTTGTAACAAACTTGGCAACATGGTAATGTAGTTAGATAGGGAATATCAGAAAAGGGTTATGAATACATGGGGGGTGAGCGTGAGCGTTAGGGAATTTGGCTAGGGGAAGAGAAGACCCTTCAAGTTTGCATGCAAGTGTTCTCTATCTTTTCTCTGTTGTTTATATGAATCAAGTTGAAATATTCCTATTGTAAGGAGGCACTTCATTTAGGGATGATTTTGTTTATTGAAATGTAGGGATGGTTTGCATCTCACTCGAAGCGGCAACCAAGTTGTTTTTGAGGAAGTAGTGAAGAAGCTGAAGGATGAAGGCCTGAGTCTTGAATCTATTCCAATTGATCTTCCACCGATCGCAGATATCGATCATAATGACCCTCTCAAGGCATTTCAATTGAAGGCATTTCAGCTGTAATAGAATGGTGCAATATACATAGAGTGAGTATACTACCTATATATTTGTTGAGTTCCTAAGTTTCTATTTTGTTGAGTATACTACCTATTATTAAATGGTGCAGTATTAATCGTCATTTTGTTTGAACTATTCTCTAAATTTCTGTGAAAAACAATTATCTTATTTAATGAGCATGTTTTTTCTGTTGCTTAATACATTTGGCAATTTTCATGGCTGTTGTAGATGTCTGAATTTCCTTCCTCTTATAATGGTTGTAGGTTGTCATGTTTAATACTTTTTTTCCTCTGTGTTGATTATTTTTACTTCTGTATGTAAATGAATCAAATTGAAACGTTTGTATAGCAATGATGGATGAATTAGTCTCTAGTGAAAAGAGATTGTGATTTTCCTCCTTCATTCCTAGTTCTGTTGAGAGATGTCATTGACATTAATCATTCGAGTTTTTTTGCGGTGCATGATTGTCTCTCAATAACTCGACCAAATTGTTGAGTATAACCTTTAGTCACCAATTAGCCTTTTCATCGACCAACTTAACCATTTCGGCCTACTTTGATAGTAAAAACACATCGACAATTTATTGTAGACTTTTGAGATGAAAAAAGGACAAGAGTCCAAGTATGATTGCATTTTCTAAATTTCAAGTCATGATAATGTCAAAATTGAAAGTAAATAAGCAGAAAAATACTTTTATTACATGACACCAAATAATTGATTTTATAAGGCCAAATATAATGACAACATGCATGCACACTAATAATCACTTAAGGCCAAATATAATGACAACATGCATGCACACTAATAATCACTTCTTCTTTAGTTGAGTTGACTTTTTATTAGATGTATAGTGTGTACGTACTAATGTGGTTTCCACTGATCCTCCACTATAATCCAATATTTACATGTATAGAAGCTTAATTCAAATATAAATTAATCTCCTTCGACAAAAAAATTGTTAACCAGAAATAAAATGTCAAAATAGATAATTGTGTTAATTAAGTTGGTTGAAATTTAATTGTATTTAATAATTTATTTTAATTGTCAAACTCAAAATAACTTATTTTGTTTTTCATCTTCGTAATTGTATTTAATATTTATCACATAAACCCACACCATACACTTGAAAGTCTCTTTTCTTTAATTTCTTCTTTATGAAGCGGTACAAAGCAATATTTTGAAACACTATCCGGTTTAAACAGTTAAGTCATCCGGTCGGATGGATGATTTTAAATATAATTAATAATTTTAATCTATAAATATATAATTATATATAAATGTAAAATTTTATACAATTAATAATTTTATATAATTATATTGAAGTAATATCTCTCTATCTTTTTTGGACCGAAATAAAACAAAACATTAGAGTAATATTCTATTTTTTTAAATTTAAGTGAACCGTTCGGTTTTTCTTCCGAGTTATTCCGGTTTAACAGAGTTTAGCACGGTCGAACTGGAATTTCGCTGGTTGAAAGTGGCTCAACTACTTATTCGATTAAGACTACAAAATGGAGCCGTTTTCAAATCTGGTTAGTAGTCGAACCAGTCAGACCATCTGAACGGTTATAACAAACACTGATACAAAGTGTCAATCTTGGATTACTATAATTCTATAAAGGTTGAAAAGAAATTAATTCGTATATGGGTGATTTTCAAGATAACAATGCTAATTGATTGTTTACTCATCAGGATAGTTTAAACAAAAATTTGACTTATGAGTGATTTGAAAAGTACATCCCAAACGCATAAGACTTTGGAAATTATTTTAGTACGTGTAAAATAAAATATATTTTCTTTCTATTTTCATCCTTAGATGTCTATTGATTAAGTTATAATATCAAAAAGTACAATAAATTACTTAGAATATTGTAGTTGCATTATGTAATGTGACCCGCAATTTGAATAAGTGATAAAGAGTAAGAAAAGTTCCGTGCTTGTCTCATGCTTCCAAGCTAGCATCGTAAGTACTAATAAATTAAGATGAAAGAGAGAAAAAATTCTCGACTCTTGAAGTACCTTAAGGATTTTCAATGGACACAACTTTTTAATTCATTACTTTAAAGTACAAAAGAGAAAGAGAAGCAGTTATGAGACATTTACTAATGATGATGAGCATCAGGTCCTCCTGGACTCAATCTTTCTTTGTCATGTACTTCACTTTCTTCTATAATTGGTGCTCGAATCGATCTTCCTAACATGTTACTTACCATTGTTGGGTTTAAGGGTCGTGTCTCACTTCCTTTACTTAGAAGCAACATCAAGAAAAAGCACCCTACGATTGATCTCATTAAGGTGGCCATTTTTGATAAAGTACTATGTTGTAAAGTTTATGTTTGGGTAGGAAATGTTAGAGCTAGGAACTTGGTATTTATAGTATGCTGCACATATTTATTAATGTATATGATATGATATAATATCACTGAAAAACTTTAGTAAGCGTTATCTGATTGAGCTGAAATATGGTCTTAGCTGTAATTTGACTAAGAAAGAGGCCCAACCAATAGAACTTCTCGGTAGATGTGTCAAATCTACTTTCCAGTTTGGAAAAGAAATCATTTGTCTCATACGGTGTCCCACTCTTTATCTCAGACTAACCAGAATGCTTCTAAATGAATAAAAGAAAAATTTAAAAATAAAAATAATAATAAAAAATAACAGTTTGATTGATCCAAAACAGTGATTGAGACACCATGTGAAACAAATGATCTCTATCCCCAACAAAATACTAGTTTCCCAGCTTAACTTTTACAAGTGTCCGGACTAATTCTTATTTATATATATGTTAGTAGCATTTTCATTATTTAGTACATATTTTCTTTGTTTATGAGTTATAGTCTGTGAAAATGAAAAAAAAAACTATCATCATAAACTGGGAGAGAGGTGATCAAATTTAACTAATTAATGATCTCAAATTTGAATTTTGAGTTTAGAGTTACATGCGTTACATATTTTGGATATGTAACTGGTAAATAATTAGAAGTAGTAATAGCTTATAATTTGTTTAATTACTATATTGTTTGATTATTATTATATATGCGGTTGTGTATGTGATTACGTGGTCCATATTAAAAAACATACCGACTTTTTAAAAAGAAAATACTTCAGATGACTTCATAGATAACTAAGTGGTTGTAAAATAATGTGGTAGGAGTCACCTAATCTTAGAATCTATCTGCATATGCAATATTCGTATAGTTCTATCTTCTTGAAATTAATAGAATCTTATTTACTACCTTAATCTAGTTATTAATGATGTAAAGTGATTCGGTAGTTATCTGTTATGCTCGTCATATTTCATCAAGCTGCAGCTTGTTCCATTAAGGGACAATTCTTATGGATAAGGGTTATATACACATGAAGCAAAATTAATGAAGGTTTTTGTTCTAGTATAAAAAAATAAAAATCATGGTTGAAAATATATGTCATAACTAAATTAATGAGGGTGATACAATGATAAGAGAAAACACAATTATAGCATGGGGTGTACTAGTGTGAGATAAGGGTTAGACCCTAATAGTATATTTTTTATTACTGGAGAGATAAGTACGGTATAATAACAAATAAAAGAAAACTAATAAGTGCCGAATCCAATGGAAAAGCTGATTTACTTGCATGGCTTTCAAGGGATGTTCAGAAACTAATACTGAGCACAAGACAAACATCGTGCAACACTAGAACCTTAACATTGTCATCTTATGAGAAACTTGTGGGGTTGAACAATAATGTAATAGTAGCAATGGTGCAGAAACTCCAAGGAAAAACTATGCATACTGATAGGCCAGAATTGTAATGGCAATAGTGAATGACAAAACTGCATGTAGTATCATAATAAATGAAATAAGCCAATAGGTTAAACAATTATTGGAGTTTCATTTGCATATGCTCTGCATTAAACAGATCAAACAATGAAGAGCTTCATATCAAATTTTGTCTCACCAATTCTCCTATAGGCTATAGTTTATGGACTTTATCATGCTGTAAATTTGGACAGACATATAAAGCTTGAAACTTTTTAAATCCCCACCAAGTACCAGAAAAGAAGGGTAACATATCTTGGATACCCAATCTCTGTCACATATCATGGGCAGGCTATTAATTTGTTTCCCATGACCCATATATTAAAGTCATAAGCTTGGAGACAACATTGGTCCTTTTGAAGTGACCTATTATAGGTCACTTTCACGTTAGAAACAACTTCTGCCCAAGCATCCTTTTGCACAAACCATTAATTTAAATTGTCGGCGGACTAAACGAATGGTTACCTTTGATTCATAACTAAATGACATTTTTTGACCCATGACAACTAGAAAGAAGTTGGGCTCTGACTCTAATATCATGTTAAGGTTCAATCTCAAAACCAATTGGCAATAAGAGGAGTAGCCCAACAGGTATTTAAATCATTTCCGAGACAATAAGGCAGACGATGTGTGATTTAATGCCCAATAATTATGACCATCATATTACAATTTTGATAGTTTCTACAACAACATTCCCTACTACAATTGTAACCACATCGATCATATTTTCGCATTTTTTTGGCAATTGTAGTAAATACTTTCCTGCACTTTTTAGATATATACAACATAAGCACAACTACAAATATATTTTAAAAGACTAAATTCAACAACAAATATAAAATGTTGCAACTTGTATATATTATAACCCTTCCCTAGGACCGAGAAGTGGTCCTCATGTCCATAGGTAGCCCCAATCCCACAATGTTTGTAAGAGGATGTTAATACATTAAAAAGTACTTAGAAAACAGGTAGACATACATGAGATATTTGTATGTATAAAAAATTATGTTGTAAATGTAATAATATAGCTCAACACCTCACCCCTTTTATGTTACCAACCCTACCATATAGAGGGGCAACAAAATGGTTCTAGTTTTGGACACTCGCCCAAGACTTCATGGAAATGAAATTTTTATTCATGTCACAAATATATTTCATAATTCTAATTTTTTTTCTTCCATTCATTCTTATCTAAAACTTAACTCAGAAACAAATTTAAAAGCAAGTATGTTAACATTAATACATTATCGAAGTGAAGCATTTCATTATTCTGGCCGCTTGAGCACATGCATACTACCAACTTCGGTAATGTTACAATTATTGGAAAATATTTGGATGGATAAAGTATTATATTATTGAGTTTAATATTTATACATTATGAACATAATATTTTTTACATAATTAATACATATTTATTGTCCAAATTTGTATTATTTTTGTTTAAATGAGTGATAATTTAAGTTGTAATTCTTTTTGGAGTCAATGCACAGATATTGACCCTTATCTTATTTATGTTTATTTAGTTATTATCTGGTTTCTTATCATCTTATTATTTATATATAATTATTTGGACTAATGTATATTTATATTTATAATTTTTTATCATTCTAAACTTATACCGCTTATCCCAAGCTTGGGGGTGTCCATATTAATGACTCATACTTGACAGTCAGATTGTCTAATATGTGCAAGTAAAAGAAATTTCTAATGTATACAAATGATAAGATTGATAAACTTAATATCTTAAAGTTTTGATCTTAACTCATTTATATATTTAATGGCTGAAATTCATTTGTTAAATTTCCCATGTCATTCATAAGGCAGAAAACAATATTCATCCAACTGTAGCATACATGAACTATTTTTGAATATTTGGAAGCACTGCATATTTAGAATACCTTGCAATTTTTATTGTTTTGAAAATTATCTCACAAGTCCATTATTATTAAAAAATTCTTTCTAAAAATGTTCTTTGCCTTATCCTTAAATATTGATTCACTTATCCTCTGCATCACTTGCATTAGTGGTTTTTTACTCACTCAGCAATATCCCCATTGACTTCATATTTTGTTATTATCCTTCAAGTATTTTTCTACTTAAAAAATGTATTGACATGTTATTATTTTTTGCTTCCTTTTCCTTTTGCTACCCCATTTTTATGCCTAACACAACTTTATCTCTACATAATGTTTTACATCACCGTTGTTCCATATTTAATATTGATTCTTACGCATGCAAAATCTACACATCTCTATCTTCTTCCAACTACTATATGTAACACCATGATTTAAAAAATGTGCAAAACTTTTGGACCCTTGTAGCTTGTAAATATCCTTTATTGGTCGCTATTATTTGATTATATGTATGTATATTTTTTCAACATTAAATTAAGGATTTAAATTCTCCTATGTTGGTCTTATATATAAAAATAATCTCTCAGTGTCGAAGGAGAGTTGCAAATATAAATGGTTTTTCTTCCCTAGTACATAACATAAATGAATTTTTGTGCAGAAATTTAGAGTTTCTACACAGAAAGTAAAAAAAGGTACATAAAAAAGTTCAAATATATTAATAATCGTTATATTCTGTTCACACGATCCTAAAAGGTTTTCTTCATTACCCCACCTTTTCTTTTTTCTCATTGTTAAATCGTATGGCAAATATAAGAATTAGTCTGAGTTATAACAAAAAAAACTTAAATATATAAATCAACTTCCATAGTCAGCGTGATATTTTGTCCATGTTAAAAAAACTATTATCGACGTTCGTTTTTTGTAACTTTTTGTTTAAGATTCAGAAATAATTAATATAAGAACATATAATTTGGTACAAGGTTTTAACAAAACATTACATTCACCTTTTTGCTAGCATTTCATGCCAACCTTTGATCATGTGCCAAAGGAAGTGTTTATTTCCATCATTATAAACCGTTTCCTCTTACTAATAGCAAAATTAAAGTTACGACATATCGGCTCGGTCTATGATCTATCTCCTCCTATGTCTTCCGCTACTGTGGTGTCCTTGTGATGGTGCGCATTCGGGCCTCCCGGACTAAGTCGAAGAGATTCATAGTAATGCCTTCTTTTCCCGATGCTATTTCTGAACCCAATGGTTAAAGAGACCTTAGCACTTTTGGCTAATACTTCACTATCTACATTGGCTAGGCTTCTACCTTCTGACTCAGGGTTAAGGTGGTGCTTAACAATGCTATGCAAAGAGATAGAGTGGAAATGAGAAGAAAATGGGTCATGATTCCTCAGAGGCCGAGTCTCAAACTTGGAGAATGAAAGCAACAAAAGCAAAGTGGAGAAAAAGAAACTTAGTCTCATCATTTTTCCTCCTTTGAGATTTGGAAAAATGCTACACAATTAACTTGCTATATCCAAGAAGTGGGAAACAAATATATAAGCATGAAGGTACTCTAATTTCAAACAAAGCTCATTTTTATTGGTTCGGGATACCAATAGGGATGTCCCAAAAAACTCTGTCTCTTTCAGTCTCCATCTAATCAAATTACACAAAGTAATATAATTATGTTTTTATGACTTTTCTATTTAATTGAATAACACATTTTTATTGGTTCGGGATACCGATAGGGATGCACATAGGGACACGAGATCTATACTATTCTATGTTCATAGCCATATTATTTGTTAAAGTAATCCAAGTGGAAGTTTAAGGACATCAAAAGCATTTGTATATGCATGCATGTAGTGCAATTTAATTTTGTATCTTTATGAGCACTTGTAGCTAATCGTCAATAGCTTATATTGTAGTACTTTAAATATAAATAATATATATATTATATCAAATCTGTGTTTGGAGTAGTGCTAAAAGGATACATCTTGGATCTTATAAGTTGAAATTGTTGTCTTCAACTCCTTAGTGCTAATTTGTTGCCTAATGAGTGTGTTGCTATGTCCTATGCGAAAAAAAGAAAAAAGGCTACTCTTACTATGATGTTTAATATGTCATAATTATTTTGGACCTAACTGAAATGCATGTTGGGTGACTTATTAGCTGTTTATATTTCAAGGTGATTTAATGGAGAGACAAGTATTACAAAAAACAAATGAAAACATAATATGTTAAGATATCTTTATCTTTTTATATATATTGAAATGACATTTTTGCCATTAAAAATATAAAGAAAATCAAATATCTGCTTCTCCATTAATAGAGATGATCATTTGTATTATGTTTTCTTGGTGACTTATAAGGAGCTAATTAACATGCATGTGCATGCAATTTTGCTCCTTGGAGATTAATTATTTAATTTAATAGATTGAAGGATTAACCTCCCAAGGTGGATAGTTTGATGGGTGATTTGTGAATCATTCAAGTTGTTTGTTTTGTGATCTCGATGTCATGAATTCAAATTGTGGAAACAATTTTTTCGCTTTCAATGATAGGATTGCGTACATCTAACACGGACCCAATTAGTTATGCCTTAAATCTGAAGAACTCTAATGACCCCTTCTAAACTGATGTGTGAGAAGAAGATATTTTTGGCCAAGGGAATAACAAGGGCAAAATAGAACACATTTGTTTCTGTTCTCAATACTACAGTGAACTTGAATGGAGTAGAGTAACCAATGTGATATAATATTAGTCTCACATCACATAATATTGGAATGGAGTAGAGTAACCAATGTGATATATTGGACTAAAGTCTCTTGTTGTATTGTGCACCAGATATAAGCACCAAATAGAAACACTCCATCAGCACTTGGGCCAATGAGTGTGATAGGGTTTGTAATCCTTATTCTCTAATAATATATTGGTAGCCGCTCAACGCTCCCGGAGACATAGGCACGATTGGCCGAACCCCGTTACCAAATTCTTTGTTTCTTCTATTTACTTTTCTATGCATTATTCGATTGCTTCTGACCAATGATGCGCAACGACCGCTACCGCTGCACCAACAAAGACAAATGAATAGAAGATTTTCAATTATCATGTCTAAGAATCTAGCATCAAAACATAAGATAAGGTGACCAAAATATTACCTAAGATTGCCTTAATTATGGGATGAAGTGAGGTCCTGTATTTCAAAAATGTTTGTGACTCTGCTGACTTCTCTAGTTCTCTTTTACTTTGTTTCTTGTGTTCACTTCTTTTTCCTAGAAAACTAAAGATATGTCAGAGCAAGATTTGTTGCAACAGAATTTTATATGATATATGATAGAACCAAAGTCCTAAGATTATTGAAAATGACATTAAGACAGAATAAAGACTTTTACCTAGAAAGCTGTAAGATTTAGAGCATGTTATAACATACACAAATCATGAAAGATGCATTTGATAACAACTTGGTAAATTTGAGTGACAATCACACTCATATAGTCTTGTACTTAAAATGTTTGAAATGATTATAGGCTAAACATTGGAATTCTTTTCAGGAGTGACCCTCTTTTTCCCCTATTCCTTTCTATTTGAAATTATATTATTAATTGGGACACAAACGTGACTGCTAGTTTATTAGAGAGAGGTTTGATGATTAGATAGAAGTATGATACTCTAAAATTTCACACTTCATCAATATATGCACTTCTTTCATGAGGGATATTTCAATGTAGGTTAGTTAAATTATATGTTTATTAATGTACTTTAGCCTTTCTTTCTGTTACTTGTGCTTGTTAAACCTTAATCACCTTCAAGTTTTCAATCAATATTTGGTCCTACCTAAATGGGAGATGTCTTAAACAAACATAAATTGTCTATTTAACTTCTTTATGTCACTTCTATGTGTCACAAATTATAAATTGACACATCAATTTAAGTTGCATCATAATAACTAACCAAAAATTAACGAAACATAGATGTGCGTCGTCTATTTGTGCTGGTCTTGAACACACCAAGTTTTAGGGTACCAAAAAAATATAAAACATTTTTGCCCTGAATATTCTTTTGGGAAATATTAGCACTGTCCTTAAACAAAAACAAATTTTTATCTTGAAAATTGATACTTTCACCTATGTGCTTAGTTTTCCAAGGCCATTTTTTTCTTTATATTCTTAAACAATACTCTTATACACAATCCTATTATTCTAATAATAATTTTTAAAATGCAAGATTCACAAGTCACAACACTAACTCAACAGTATATTCCACAACAACAAGAATTATCTACATTAATTAATAATCAAATACTTATTTTTCCTTGTATTTTTAATAATAAAATTATTATTCCCTTTATTATTTTTTTGTTGTTGTAATATTTGACTATCAGAGATGATCCTTTATTGAAGTAAACATGAAAAAAGAGACATAATTATTAAAAATAATATGAAACATTGAAAACTACCTTATTATCCACAGCCTCACATGCATATCTGATCTGCCATAGTAAGGGTTGGTTGCTCTGTCAGAAAAGCACACACATTTTGATACACTCATATTAAGCTACTGTGATAACTGAAAGTGTCGATGTGAATAAAACTCACACAATCACAACACAAGGATCAAAGTAAGTCATGGCATCTATTTTGGGCACTTCTTCTTCAATTGCGCTCTTCCCTTCATCACGTCACTCTTCCCCTTCTATCCCTTCACTCTCTCTAACCACAGGTACATACATCCTTCTACCACAAACTTTACTTTTTTTTGCTATTTCCTTTGTTTTGAGAGTTTATACAACAGACCCATTTCATATCTCGCGTTTCTTTGTGCTAAAGTTGTGAACTTTTCAAGTTTCGGGGAGTTTGTGAATGGAAATGGTATGTGGTTGTTGCAGGCACTGTTAATTTTGAGCGAAATTGAATGATTCTGGCTTTTCAGGGAAGATATTTAGGAACAAGTTTTATGAAGGAATTGGATTTTATGGATTAAAGGGAAGGTCTCAATTCTCAGTTGCTAGTGTTGCTACTGAAGTTAATTCTGTAGAACAGGTAAGGAAAATTTCCATTTTTTTTAGGTTGAATTTTGTGAATGAAACTATAAAAATAAGAAAATATTGTTTTCACCATTTTCTTCACAAATTTGAAAACAAGAAACAAACTAGATGATATTTTTGGTAATGGTTACAGTTAATACATTCATTAGGGTTGATTTGATAGGGATAAGATGAATGATGTATTTTTTGTAATGATTACTGTAGTGTACAAATACCTTCAACCCTTGCCACTTTGCTTCTATCAAGCTTGCTCTTAAAGTGTGGTGTTGCAAGTTTATTACCAATATAACATTTTGGCCTTTGCAAATTCTGTTTTCCTTTTCTGTTTTGGTAACATCTCAACTCTGTAAACTGAACACATCCAGGTTCAGAAGATTGCTTCCAAAGAAAGCCAGAGACCAGTGTACCCGTTTTCTGCAATAGTTGGACAGGATGAGATGAAGCTTTGCCTTCTCCTAAATGTGATTGATCCCAAGATCGGAGGTGTAATGATCATGGGCGATAGGGGAACGGGAAAATCCACAACAGTTAGGTCATTGGTTGATTTGCTTCCCGAAATCAAGGTTGTTGCTGGTGATCCATATAATTCAGATCCAGAAGATCCAGAATTCATGGGTGTCGAAGTGAGAGAGCGTGTGATGAAGGGAGAGCAACTTCAGGTTGTCTTCTCCAAAATTAACATGGTTGATTTGCCATTAGGAGCAACAGAAGATAGAGTATGTGGGACAATCGACATCGAAAAAGCCCTGACTGAGGGTGTCAAGGCATTTGAGCCTGGCTTACTAGCTAAAGCTAATAGGGGGATCCTGTATGTTGATGAGGTTAATCTATTGGATGATCACTTGGTGGATGTCTTATTGGATTCTGCTGCATCAGGTTGGAACACAGTCGAGAGAGAGGGCATTTCAATCGCACATCCGGCACGTTTTATCCTAATTGGTTCAGGTAACCCCGAAGAAGGGGAGCTCAGGCCACAGCTTCTGGATAGGTTTGGAATGCATGCTCAAGTAGGGACTGTAAGAGATGCTGAGCTAAGAGTGAAGATTGTTGAGGAGAGATCTCGATTCGACAAAAATCCAAAGGAATTCCGAAATTCTTACAATGCGGAGCAGGAAAAACTCCAGCAACAAATTTCCTCAGCAAGGAGTTTTCTTTCTTCCGTTCAGATTGATCGTGATTTGAAGATAAAAATCTCCAAGGTTTGTGCAGAGTTGAATGTGGATGGACTAAGGGGAGACATAGTAACAAACAGAGCTGCAAAGGCTCTTGCTGCTCTGAAGCAAAGGGACAAAGTAAGTGCAGAGGACATTGCCACTGTTATCCCTAACTGCTTGAGGCACCGTCTTCGAAAGGATCCATTGGAGTCAATAGACTCAGGTTTACTTATCATTGAGAAATTCTATGAGATATTTAGCTGAAGCTAATATAACATTGTCTGTCTGCTGTAATATTTATCCAACAACATATTACCACTAAATAGTTGCATTTTCTCTTTTTGGGGATTTTCATTGTCCTTGACCATGACCAAAATTCAGAAACTACATGTATATATGAAATTCCAAGTCCTTTGTGTGATCTTTCTTTAGTATCTTCTGTATCTTAACCTAACAGAGGTACTTCCAATAAGTTACTAAGCCAAAATGTTATTTCTATGTTACTAAGCTAAGTTGTTCAACCATATCTATCGCCCGGCGAATTCATTGTCCAAGCATGGGCATGCCGTTAATGAAGGCTTCAAATTTTTCGATGTCATTCCTGCTTTTAGAAATCACATCAACTCCTGTTTAGGTTTATGTTATAAGGAAGTAATGTAATAACATGATCCTCAAAAACAACAGTTGTAAATATTAACATGATGAGCCTTGAGAATGATCTGTGTTGTGTGCATAGGCCATATAAAGTGAGAATAACTTGTAAGAAATGAGAATAGTGATTTAGATATTTTATTTTTGAATGACCAAATTAGAAGATAAATAAATGCATGTATCATTTTCAAATGATGATATGACTATTACATAACTCTTAATTTTGACTATCAAAATGATTGAATGGTTGAACTTGTTCTCATAATATATAATATATTATAATATATGTGTGTATATAGCCCATATTAATTTCAAGCCACTTGTGTGATATATCACATAATTTAGAAAAGTCCCCTATATACCAAGTTAAGCATACTATTTCACAATTTTTCATGCCAATTCTCATGATATACTAAAGTCCCTTAGATTGACGTATGTATGTATATAACACTATATTTAAACAAAAATGTAAAATTCTCATAAAGTTAAAAGTCTAATGCGTGTGTGGAGATCTAGGTGCAAATTATTCTACAATTGTACCCAACTATATTTAATTCTACATGCCCTATAAATTCATTCATTCATTATTCATGTTAAGCACGTCATTTCTTTGAATAAGTCTAATGCTTCTATTCTTTTATCTGATCAAACAAAATTCAATACCTTATCCCACCCTCATTTTCTTTCATCTCAAACCCAGAATTATATCAACATGAACCAAAACTCATGAACCAAAATAGTACTATTGCTTAATTCACACTGAAATCAAGCATCATGGGGGTTGAAAACAATGAAGATGATCACCCACGTGGTAATTTCCGTGGTACAAGTGCTACGGTCACTCTTGCTACAACTTTGTCTTTAGTTGCTGTCATATTAGTAATTGCTGTTGTCTATTTGTATGCAAGACATCACCTAAGACTCGATCGAAGAAGGCGCCAACAAAACCTTATTCGTCGTATCAACAATCAAATTGCACATGCTGACGACAACTCTACGAGGACACTAAATTCTGGCCTTGACCCTCTTGTCATAGCCTCCTTGCCTAGACTCTTGTACAAGGAAACAAACCAGTTCATCAAAGGTGATGTTATAGAGTGTTCTGTTTGCTTAGGCACTATTGTGGAAGATGAGACAATTAGAGTGTTACCAAATTGTAAGCATGTGTTCCATATTGATTGTGTTGACAAGTGGTTTGCTTCAAATAGTACTTGCCCAGTTTGTCGAGCCGTAGTTGAACCTGCAGTGCAGCCAGGGCTTGATCATGTGGCTACTACAGAGGTCCAACCCACGGCACCGCCGGTTGAGGATGTGTCACATGTTGATGTTAATCGCGAAACGGAAAAGGTGAGTTGTTCAGGCTTGAGAATAGCCTCTTTTCCTAGGATGGTTATTAGCATTGAAAGATCACTGAGAAGGAGCCATGATGGCTCTGCAGCCGTTGAAGATATAGAAAATCAGTGACAATTTTTTTCAATTCCATAAATGTTTATTTGCACCACACATATGAATAATAATCTCTTGCAACATTTTTTGTTTGAGGAAAAAATATAGAGTTTTTGTGTGGAAAGATATGTTTTTTCTTATTTCTTACTGGTATTTGTAAGGTTGTATGTTAATAATAGTTAAATACATTTGATAGTTATACAATATAAATATAAGATTGCTAAATGAATATAGATGGTGTGATTTAAATTCCTCTAGGTACCTGATGGTGAAGGAGCAGAACTGAAGGTCATATGAGTTGATTTAAAAATAGAACCATGTACATGCATTAAAGCATATGAAAAACTCAGAACTTCTCTATACCATTATTTGCTCTAAATCTTATTCTTCTCTCAATTGTGCCTAGAGAGGGTTAAGGAGACTATTAGTCCTTAAACTATCTTTCTCATGAGAGGAACAAATGAGTTAACAATGACTACATTTGCAAGGGCATATTTTGAATGGCATTACTCCTTATGTATAGAGATACTATTATCAGCCATTTTAATAATTATAAATCGGTTGATGATATGCCCATCATGTAACATAAGCAAGGATGGTATGAAAGAACATTTTGTTCATGAGAAGAGTGGAAATAGGCCTTGACACCTATCAACGACATATTACTTGGTTTATTACAGATCATACCATGTTTTTTCATAGAAGTCTATTTAACTTGAAAGGACAAGTTTTAGATTATCAATGATTCAATTCTTGGCGGCAATAAAGAATTACACATTCCGAAATATTAGTTCAATACCTATAAAATAAATGGATATCCCTAGTAGTACCCAGAAAAGGCCTATAATCTTAGGAGTCACATCTTTTGTCCTAAAGTTTATATCATTTCATTTACCATTTAAAAGTAAAAAAAAGAATTACATATATATTAACTTTATTTTCTAACCTATGGAAATGAAAAAGAACATGATACATATCTTATCTTGGTACAGAAAAGGTGTTACCGTAATCTTAATGGGTAGATTATGTTATATGTTAACGTTTATGTTATAAGTTAATATTTATGTTATATGTTAATATTTATGTTATATGTTAATATTTATATAAATTTAACATAACTAAAATCATTATATATGAATTTTAATATGAAAAATATATATAAAAATATTATATAATTGTGAGCGATATATCTATTTAAAAGACTTGTGTAAAGGAAGGCATTTGGTGTATTTAAAAGGTGATATAATAAGCTATTTAAAAACCTTATAGCATAATATATTTTTAAATAGAGTTCCACGCAACATAACTTTTAAATAGATCAAGCCTATATCTAATAAATAGATCAAACACAAGTTCCTATTCCTTATATAGGTCATGATGAAACCGATACCAAAAAACATTAGAAATTTAGAAGGAAAGTATTATGAACCTTGCAAGTTGATTATTGTAAATGGTAGAGAGAGAATGCATTAAGATTGACACAGTTAAAGGCACCTGCATGCACTAAAGAACTTTAATTTCATATTACTTGGTAAGGGCAACATTCTACAAGTCATACATGATCTTCATAAAGCACTTGTGATCAAATTACATTCACACATACCTACGGGCATAAGAAGTTTTCTCAAATGGTCATCAACTGCTGCTTGCACCAAATGCATTGGAAATGATCAATAACTCAGCATTCTACATAAACAAGCTTTGAAGAAATTACAACCAGATGTAAAAACCCATCCTCCTCTAACAAAAAGTTCCTCTGAGATCAATAGGTCATATTCGTAATCTGGTACGGTTTAGTGAAATGTGATGTTTTCTACATCACCATAGGAATAAATTTACCGATATCCCCTTCCTCTTCCTCTTCCACGACCACCCCAGCCCCGACCTCTACCCCTAGGACCACCTCTCCCACCACCAGATAACCCTTCCAACGCTCTATTGACAAGTTGATTTTGCAAACCACCACCACCTCGACCCTTCTTTGATGCAATATTATTAGATCCATTAGTAGCAGTAGCAGGCCGTTTTGCTCTGCAAAAGTTAACACATGATAGTTAAGTTGATTATTTTATTAATTTCTGCTGTACCATCACAAGAAATTTAAATTTGTATCTAAACTGTCAATTAGATATGTGTGTCGCTGAGAGAGACAAAAGGACAGGGTACTCTCAAAGGAAAAGAAGAAACCGATTTTCGAAGAAAAGGAAAGATAATATACCCAGCAGCTGGTGTTGTTGATGATGCAGGTTTTGTGGCTTCTTTCCAAGAAAGGTTGATCCTCTTATCTCCAGTAAAAGAAGGAACCTTAGCATGCAATGGCTGACCACACAAAAGAAACGAATGAACAATTATAAGGAGGGGGTGGGGGCGATAAATAAAAATCACATGTGCAAAAACTCATTCCCTGAAATAGTGAAAAGGTCGCCTCCTTCTTACCTTTGTCATAGTCAAAATGTTATTGCATGTCCGCAACCCAGTTGTAGCATTCTGTTTTTTAGTTTTCTGAAACATACCGCAAAAATGTAAGCATGATATATATAATAAGAGCGAGGCAAGACTAACACCTGTCAAACCACAAGATGAAACTCACAATTTTTTCTTTTTCTTCATCAGTTTTAGCATTAGCCAGGGATTTGTTGTTCTCAGCCATTCCTTGAGTTAATTTCTTAATTGTAGCCCGGGTGAACTCTTCCACGTTATTCAATCTGGAAAAGAAGAATATCAAAAATATTGACCAAAAGAAAACTGAGAATTCCCACAGGGAAATGGAAGATGCATACAAGGGAGGGGTGGAAAAACATTAAAACAATGAAATTTTACTACAAAATGGCATGGTTGGAACCAATCAAATCATGTGTGTTTTCACATTTCCCAACCTACTGTAATTCTTACAAGATGAAAAATAATTATGACTTGTATTTGAATAACGGATAAAGATGACAAAAAATACTAGTGTCCAGTTTCTGATCCAAACTAGATTTGTCGCAGTTATACATTGTTACAATATAAACTTTGCTTATACATGCTGAACCTTTGCAATATAAGCCTCTTAATCTTAAAATCTTTGCAAATCCCTACTGATCAATGCAGGCCTCATTGCATGTTTAACGTCAAAAAGATTGGAATCTGTTGACAGCCTGACTAATGATGAACTCAGGTTTACACAGTGCAAGATTTCCTTCTTGTGTATGACAGATGAGATGGTTGACCTAAGAAGGAAAAGAAATCTGGATTTGAATCCTAACTAGGCAGTATAACCACCCCAAAATTTCATAACCTAGGCAAAACTGATACTCATTGACCTTAGTTATTTTAGGCTACCCAAACAGAAAAAATGTGTTAAGCTAATGTATTAAATAATTAAAAGGTACTTCCCAACCACTACATCTTAGGATAAGCATTTACATACAGAACTTCAAGATCTACTTTGTAGTTTACATTTAAGAATCCTAAATCTGGTGATGCCTGGCATAAAAAGCGATTTATGAAGGTGATTCCAAAAGGAGCCCCATCTCTTCTTTTTCCCCTAAACAACATATTTGCTTCACACAGCTTAGCTTCACAAATTAACAATGTTTTCCCCTAAACTTAAAGGCCAGACTCATACATGGATTTAATTTTGGCTGATGATCCATATATCTATAACCTCCTAAACATTTTGCAACCCAAAAGAAATGAAGTAAATAAATGGAAGAAATATCCACTTGCATGTCACTACAAACTAAATTATCTTAAAAACACAAACTGCAGAATAGGTGAATTCTTTATTATATAGAATTTGTCAAAAGAAATATGATACCTCTCAGTAAAGTCATTATAATGCTCAGAAAAGTCTTCTCCAAGCCTATCAGATGGTTGGCCAGTAACAATCTTGTAACCACATAAACTATTTGTAGCATTAGGAACCTATATAACAACCATATGCACTGGCATATAAGTGACTCACACAAAGTTATGATTTATTTTCAATGCTCAAATGAAGTTAATATAACCACCTTATGAGCTAGATGATGAAATGTGTACAACAAGCACTCAACATAAGTAAAGTTCATCTCTTCTCCAGTCTTCTTCCAAGTCATGTATTTCTGTAAAAAGCAAAGCAAAAAGCATAATGAGGAAAAGAGAACATAAGTGATATACTGATCCCTGAGAGATTGTATTTGCATTGACTTAATCCTCTAGAGATTATTCACAATAGCCTATATAAATTTGACTGAAGTGCTAAGGAACATAGTCATCAAAATTTGTGCTTACATCAATTAAGTTCATAAAAAAACTTGAATATCAAATAAAATTAGAAAACTGATGTGATCAATGAATGCAAATAACTTTTGAAGGACTAAATTAACGCCAATCCAATCTTTTGGTGGCAACATTAGCTTGTTCATAAATATAGCATTGAGATGAGATTTTATGAATAAAATTATACAATCATGAATATTTGTTAAACAAAATGAAGGTATGACTTAACCCGGGGTAGCCATATCAAAATCCCAGTTTAGCAAGTTAGCAATGTGTGTGGGGACCTCTCAAATAAACACAAAAGGCCAAAAACTAGAATAAGGCAAACATAAAAAATTTGTAGCCATAACAGAAAACATTGTGCTACATAAACATTTACAAATGTCAATTATTCCATTTTGCAACAAAGGTTTACCTTAAGCAATTGAACAATAGAAGGAAGCATTTGGCGTGAATCTTGTGGTGTTGTGTATGGGGAAAACTCTGCAAGGCTTCTGAGCAAATCTACTTTCCGTTCTCCAGGAAGCTAACAGAACATAAAATCACTATAAGAATAAAGTTCTCAGCAATCGTTCCTTAATTAGAAAATAATAATTAACAAGAATTCCACCAAGGTTGTCTCTAAAAAAGAATTCCACCAAGATTGTCTCTAAAAAAGAATTCAACTGAGGTTCTTCCAGCACTTATAAATGCAGGGTCTAGAAATTAAACAGTAAAAAGATTATATATATGATTTCTTATGTTATTATTGTATCTGAATAGATCACACAGCAAACCACTTCAGACTGAAGTTAGAACAGAATAATAACTGAGTAAGCTGAGAAAGGAATAAGATTGTTTGAACTGTGCCTGCTAAAAGTAAAGGAATCAAAATCGTTGTCAAAATTAATCTCTGGCAATTCGATAACCACTAGCCATAAAGCTGCTTTATTTGACAGTACACAGAACCAAGTTATCACAGTGTTAAATTATAAAATGTTAAAACTTGGAGAACCAGGACCAAAAACTTCATGACGTAAAAGTGCGGCCCAGTGCATGAGGCTCCCAAATAGTTGGGCCTGAAGAGGAAAAATCACTCCATGCATTACATAGAAGTGGGCTACTAAAGATTATAGACTCACAGGTAAACATCTCTATACAATTGGTTGATAGTGATACACTTGGCATGTTTGATACGAATCATAAAATACATGCAATTCAACAATCATGTCTACGACCCATAACAAAGTATAAAAGCGATATGGAGAAAGTGAAAGCAGAAACAAGTTAAAACAAACAAAAATGCTAAATAGGTTGAAAAAATGATAAAGGGAAGACATGCTTATTCTTATAAAAATGGTCTAAAATATTACCTGGTCAAAAACAGGTATTATATACTTGTTTATGTAGTTGAGAAATTTGATGGTAGATGCACCCCTCTGCAAGAAAAAAAAATTGAGTTGCTTCAAGAAAAAAACAGAGACGAAAAAAGTAAGAGATAAATATAATAAACAGTCCTTACCACAACAAATGGAAGTGCCATGTGAAGGCATGATATCAACCTGTCAATATGATCTGCATCTGAAACCTACAAATCACCAGTAAACACACCATAATAAGAGACATATTATTAGTATAGATCTCCCATTAGCCCATTACTGAACTCTATATCAAGATAATCTACCATATTTATATTCATACAAAACATTATTTTCATGTAAATTAACTGCATTTGTGTGTTTAAATGAAAAAGGACAAACAAAGAAAAGAGGCAATCACATTAAACTGTGCGTCTAAATCAGCTTGCCCTTCAATTATTCCAATCAGCTCTTTCATCCGCTCGGGCGGAGCCTTTTCTCCAAATAGACTCAAACTCTTCAGGAAATCCATAAACATTTGAAATTCTATACCAGTCACATCTTCTAAACTCTGCAATGAAAATAGCCATAACATATATCAACCTCCGATTATTTTACAAAAATAAACACCAATATCAAAAACATAAATAAAACAGTTATGAATACCTTTTTTATTAGATCAGTTATGTGTCTTTCCATTTCCTCTTGGGGCTTCAACAGTTCACCTTTAATAGGGAAAACCTAAAATGAAAATATTTAGTTTTCTTAGATAAATAAAGCATTCACTATCCAGCTTCTACTTTAAAGATGCACAATAAAAGAGCATATTATAATCAAACATTGTCTGCTCACCTTATCCCTAACAAAGTTTATAACCTTTTCACGGATAACATCATCAGTACTTGGCTCTTCAACACTCCCAATGTGCTTAAACAATGCCGTCAAAGAAGCTGCATTGACAACAATACTATGACTTTATAGATGACATATATAGTATAGGCAGTTTAGTGTCAGCTAATAAATATGGCCCCTTATATCAGAGCAATTTATTTAGGGTACTGGTTGACATGCAGCATGCAACACAGTACTAATGACACTTGTGCAACACTGGTAATTAGAGCAAGTTATTTTTTATTTCACATAGACAAAGAGCAAGTCCTTGACAAACACGAGCTATTTAACTACAACAATATTTACTCACAAAGATATTCTATTTAAAATAACAATATACCTTTCACATCTTGCCTCAAGAGAGACATAAGAGCCTTATGTACAGCATCACGCTCCACGAATTCCTCTAAAAGCAAGCAAGAAAATAATTAAAGCATCAGAATCATATTCGTAATAGAAACTCTCAAGGACACAAAATCTTCAAATACCAAAACTTACCAGACCCAAGAATTTGCACAAGAATATCAACCATCTTCCCAATATTTTCAGGTGTATCCTTGCAGAAAAGAGGCAGACCTCTAATCGCTTGCACCCGAACCTTTAAAGCAGTAGGAAAACAAACAAATCTCAGCACACACAGCATTAACCAGTAACCCAAAGAGAAAACAGAAGAACCAAGATTCGACAATGCAAAAAAAAACATTTATGCCTCTTTCACTGTTTTCTAGTTTCTAGTTAATCTTATAAAATAAACGGCATAGTTTCCCTTCAAACACTAGAAGATAAAATCAATAAGTGACAAGACATTATGTCAAGAATTAAGAAAATAAAAAAAAACAATACAAAGGAAAGCTTCTGCTGTGAACTACAACTTACAACCACACAAAAAAAAAGAGAGATACAGGTAGAGCTCGGCGCAAGGACAAAACAGAATGGTACAACCTGTTCTCTTTGGTTCCCACCCTTCTAAATGAACCAAAATGTGCTAACTTTTTAACAGTGTCCTATTCTGTTAAAATAGAATCGCATAGTATATATGATAATGATATAAAACTAACCCCAAGCTCTTCAGCCTCAACCAGATCAAGATGAGTATCGAGTGCGGGACCAGATAGGTCAGGGAAGAATTTGTAAAATCTAGGAATGAGTTGTGCAGCCAACTGATTGGCCTTAACACTAGTCTTTGCTGCATCTATGATTCCCTGATAATCCTTCACATGCTGCCAAAATACAAACACATAACAATTCAAAATCCCTAATTCAAAACCCTAAGAATAGTTGAAGTATAAGATTATGAATGAACCTGAGACTTATCGGTAGCACTGTTGAGTTCTTCGCCGTATTGGTAGAGCTTGTCGATGTACGCAGCTTCTTCAGAAGGATCTGTCATTACAGAGAGAGAGAGTTGAGTTCTTCAGTTTAAATCACAACTATGAAATTTCTCTCTCTTCTTATCTAATCAAACTCTCATCACTATTATGTATCCACAGGCTAGGGCTGAAGTTTCATTAGGTTTTCTTACAAGAAATTTCATAAGTGAAATTATACAAAATATTTTTTTTTTTTTTTTGTCCTTACTAGAATTACTCATTTTTGCTACACGAATCATCCTCGTTTGAATTAGTAACTACATCTAAATTATTGGATTTTCCAAAATTGGATGGTTAAGATGTGGAGTAAATCATTTTTCACTTACTCTTGCACAAAAATAATAATGAGTAAGTGAATCATTCCTCATATTTTAAACATAAAACGTGTGGTGGGTATAATTAAGTTAAACAAAATATTATATATTGTGTAACATTTTAAATAGTACAAAAGTCAGTGTCTCATTATTATTTTTGTGTCATTACAAAATACATTAATAATTTCAAATAAATGTTTAAATATATCTTATACTATTTTGTAATGAGTCAAATAATGATGACTCGTTGACTCTTATATTATTTGAATTTGTCTATACAATGTATCATATTTTATATAACTTAATTACACACGTCACACATTTTTATTTAAAATATTACACTTTTATAACATGCAGCATGAATAGTCAATGTAATATATGTATAAAACTAAGGGTGGTTCGCGTAGGAGGGAGGGATAGTTCATGTAAAGACAAAAAAAAGAAATGTTGATTTGTATAATTTCATTAAAACTCAATGGTGTGAGTGTAATTTACTCTTTTATTTATTTATTTTATCACTTATTCCAATATTACTTTTTTTAAATTTACTCTATATCTTAGTTACAAATTCTATATAAATTCAATAGTTTAGATCTACTCACTAATTGAAATTATTGGTTTAGTGAAATTATTGGATTTTCATATTGATGACTATAATATGGAGTAAGTTTTTTAAACTTATTTTGGAGTAAAAAAATTTTAAGAGAATAAAGTGTTTTCTCATAACATGATATAACTTAGCTCCTCCAACCAGTAAAAAAATGACATGTGTATTATTTTGTTTTGTTTTATAAATATTTTTGTAGGAAATGATTAAATAATACACATATCATGATTTTAGTGGCTGAAGGGGATAATTTATCTCCTTATACGAGAAGATACATTATTCTATTTTTTTTTAACTTAAACAGGAATATCTCCTTTATTTTAAGTAGAACTTGATGCATGGTCATAATTCAATTACTAAATAACGACTAAAATAGAGTTAAATTCACTACAAACATGTTGATGTTATATTATAATATATAAATTTGAATTTTGTATATAAACTGTATATATATATATATACAAAACTTATTTTTTTAGTATAAATATCATTATATGTGAAGTATTTTTGTTCTGGATGGAACATGGCAATTGGTGGGAATAATTTTCCTAATTGATTTGTTTTCATGCATAAGCCTTGAAGTTGGATCTTTATCTAATGGGAAGTTTATATATTCTGCCTAAACATATTCCTCATTGGTAACTAAATATAAATCTTTAAATTATTATTGTATATATCCTTTCCATCTTTTTATAAGATTTTTGTTAGATTTTAATGTTGTCCTACTTTTTGAAGAATCTTGTTTAAAGTTTTATATTTTAATTGATTTTGTTATCAAAATACTTTTACAATGATTGATTTGAGAGATAAAATATTACTTAATTATAAGAAATGTGATACAGTTGAAATATGTCATTTAATCCTAAAAAATAATTATAAAAAAGTAATATATATTGATTTCTTATAATGAGTATGATTTTTTAGTCTAGAATATACGATTACTTTAATCATTATGATACTCTTTTTTATTATTTATTTTTTTGAACATTAAGATAAGCTATGGTATGTTGATCTTGTTCCGGTGAACACAAAATAATCTTAATTCCAATCTTAATCTTAATTCTAATCTTAACTGTAATCTTAATCTTAATTCTAATAAAAATCTTAATTCCAACTTGATAGAGAAGCCTAACATAACTGGCCACGAATCATTCAAGGATTTGTAATCAACAAATCAGAGAAAAAAGTGTTGTTGCAGCAGCAAAATTTTCTAGTTATCAATGGTAAGATATAACAACAAAGAAAAAGAGGAAGGAAGCAATGCAAATCGCCATGCATGTGCTGCATGTAGGCACCAAAGAAGAAAGTGCAAAGAAGATTGTGTTCTTGCTCCTTATTTTCCTATGGAAAAGACCCAACAATACCTTGCAGTGCACAAGGTTTTTGGGTTCAGCAACATGACCAAGATGCTTAGCAAACTTGTTGAGCAAGAAAGAAAAGAAGCTGTTGAATCTTTCCAATGGGAAGCTATGATGTGGCAGCAAGATCCTGTTCATGGACCCCTTGGTGCATATAAGAAACTGTGTGACATGAATAGATTCTTATTGACCCAACAAGCAATTCAAAGTTTTGACTCAAATTTGATCAAGACCCATGATTTATCAGGATTTAATAATGGTGACAGCAATGAGCCTCAAACAATAGCAGTTTCCAATAATTGGGGTCTTAATAATTTTGGACAAACTTCCAATGCGCCATATGAAAAAAGTTTAGTGTCACATTCAGGTGTTGCTAAATTTCCTGACCCTAATGCTTTGATCCAGAGAGATTCTTCACTATTGCAACACAATTATATTCCAAGCCTAACAAGTGTTGCTACACAAGACATAACTCAAATGCCATCTTCTAACATGGGTCAATCAAATCAGAATAGAGTTTTGCAATATAATGGCAATATGGTCAACAAACAAGGTGGAATTATGATGAGAAGGGGTCAAGGAACTCAAGGCAATGTTGAAAATATTTACTATGATGTAGTAAACCCTATTGAGAATGGTGTTATAGAAGCCAATAGTGATCATCATGCAATGGCACACAACAGAGGAAAGAGCCATATAACAGGTTTTCAGCATCTTCTTTATCAACTTGGACATGACTGAATTGAGCAAGACCCTTAGCATGAGGTTCAACTCCTACCTTTCTATTATTCTTTCTCACTTTCTTTAGTTAGGTTTGTTAATATTTTCAAACAACACCTTCCCTCATGGATTGAAATTGAGAAGTAACTCTAAAATGAGCAATATAATGCACGAGACTCTCATCGGGTGGAGTATGAGGAGTTAAATATACGAAGTCTTACCTTGCTAAGTAAACATTTTGGTTCTAGGATTTGAACTTACGACCCGGAATCACAATGTAAACAACTTTATCGTTGTGCTGAGACTAGAAGTCTAGTACTTAGTGTAACCTACAATTCAATTCCTACTCATTACTCTTAAATGAAGGTGTAGCAGTATTCTATTGAGTAGTATTTTTCTATGAGACAATATATTTGTTACTTAGTGTAATGGAATTTATTAAGGGTTGAGTCATCTGCATTTCTTCATTGTATTGGGAATAATAATGGGCTAATAACTTCTATTTTTACAAAATGGTATGATCTATGGTCATTTTAATAGCTTTTACTCTGCCAAATTAACTGTTTCATGTATGTATAAGATCAACTTAAATTTTGCTTGTACTTATTAATTTTATTCTATTTGGTTATGCTTATGTAGAGTGGTTGAATAGTGAGTGAGGTGTAGCAGTTAGAGGATGGAGGACTCATCAGAGGCAGAATAATGATTGTATATTTTATCCACAATTTTACTTTCGAGTTTAATTTTGATATGTTGTTGGGGTCAATGTGAGGCTCTAGCTCTTTAAATTATCATACATGTGAATGTTGAGGTATTAGAAGTCAAATAATTTGCACCATATGAATGAAATGTGAGTACATGATTAGATTACCCAACAGTGTTGGAGTTTTTGTCTGCTTGAATTGAATTTTGAGGTATTAATAGTCAAATCTTATTGTTCGTATGCTACAAATGAGTAAAACTTTTTAAAAATCATGTGCAATATTATCAATATGCATTATCCATTATCCTAAAGTATCAATAACATATTGATTAAGGGTGTCAAATGGATGGATTTGAATGGTTTTGAATCTGGATGAAAATTGATGGACATCAATCCATTTAAATCATATTTTAAGTTTTCCAATTCATTCATATTCAATGGATTATAATTCATCCAATTCATTCATGATTCTATTTTCGTGGATTTGGATGAATGAATATTCAATCCAATCCATGACTTCACATTTTTATAAAGTGTTTTTTTATATAAAAAAATATTTTTAAAAAATGTTTTTTAAAATACTTTTACAGAGGTGAACTTTTGAAGTTTTTATCCAAAACTTAAAAGAGTAATAAATTTAAAAAATTAACTTTAAAGCTTTTAATGGTAAATCACATGGTTAAACTTAAACTTTCACTCTTAAAACCTTTAAGTAAGCTTCAAGTTATTGTTATTAGAAAAATTTGACGTATATCATGAAATTCATATATTCTTTTTGTTATTTCTCTCACTCTTCATGTTTTTTTTTGTTGGTTACATACATAAATTATATTTACCAAAGTTAAATTACATGATTAATATAAAGTTGAAATATCCAATTGAATGAAGTATAAGATAAATAAAATTGACAATAAATGTTAAAACTCAATGCAATTATGTGAAGGGTAAGTAAAAAAAAGATTTTATATCCAAAACAAAATGACCAATAAATGTCTAGCAAACACAGATCCACAAAATTAAAGCATATTCTCATCATAATTTGAGACTAAAATAACATAAATTTACAATATTGCATTAACATAAGTTTTAAGCTTAAAAATAACTAGTAACAATCATGACTAAAATAACTTTCAAATATAAAAAATCGCCATAGATGAAGAAAACATGTTTTTGTTGAAGGAATTCTTTTGTTAGAAAGGGTAATGCAACTTTTGAAGGAATCATTTTCTTAAAAAGGAGTTTGCACGTGTGTTTTGAGAAAAAAATGATTTTATTTTTTATTGTTTTGGATGGATTGGGCATCCATCAAAATGGATATATCTATTAGATATAATGGATGGATTTGAATCCATCCATTATCAACACTATTCATTGGATTATATCCATTTAAATCCATTAGCTCTAATGGATGAATTTGAATGGATTTAACTTGGATGAATTTGGACGGATTGTGGATTGTGAATAATTTTGTCACACCTAATATTAGTCATGTTGTATAAAACCTTATCGAAACATTCGTTAGGTTAAAAAATTAAAAATTCGATTCATGAAAATGACGTTTTTTAGAAGAATAGACACATATTCAAAGTTGATTAATTCTTTAGTCATAGCTTAAAAGGATACAGATTTGAGAAATGACAACTTTGACTATTTTAGATTTTAGGAAATATTAAATAATAATTTTATATTATTATAATAATCAAATTGAACAACCTATTGGAAATAAAAGGTGTTTTATTACCTAACCTAAAGTGTAGTCTGTTATGAGTTTATGACAGAGACATCTTATACTTGATCTTTTTTAAATGGGCCAGACTAGACCAACAATGGGCCGAACCACAAGCCCCCAATTAGTCAGCTAACATATCACATAGCTAAGCCCTTCAAGCCAATAATACCATCTTCGAAAAGATTTTCATGACATTAAACGCATAGGAAAATGATATATCCTCGTACCCATAGGAAAGTAACATGTCACTTATAAACCAATCACTAATAAAAAAGTATCATTTTGTGACATATGTCACTTTTTTGTGGGTAAGATGATTAGTATGAGGATAACATTACTCTAAACCCGTATTGTTCTCAAAAACCTCAAAAATATCTTTTTTTATCATTCTTTTCCTTTAATTCACCTATACAATATACCAAGTGTATTCATAAATTGTATTATTTTATGTGCCATGAGCTATTATTGTTCGAAAAAAAGTTATATTTAAATTAAAAGTTTAATAATTAAATATTTTTCTAAATAATCACAATTCATGACATATAGACACAGCTTCGTAACCTTCAAACCCCATTTCCCCCCTCCTCTTCTTCATTATCCCAATAGCCCAATAGCTCTCTTCCATTAATCCTTGCCCAATATTAATTACCCCACATTGTCCTCCAATCTTGAAAACAAACATCATCTTTTTGCTTGAATAGTTTTTTTTATTAGTAATCAATGTATTGGAACTATCATATAGATTTGATTCAGTGGAAACTAAATGAAATACCATACTTTCTTATATTGTGTAAGAAATTAGTAATTGGAGGGGGAAAATCAACTTTATGAGCATAGTGTATAAGCATTCCCAAGATTGAAGTTAATTAGCAAAAGGTCAACAATGTGTAAATTTAAAAGTGTAAACATCTCAAATAATGTTATACAAACTCATAATTTTGATATAATCTAAACATATTCAACAATGTGATAAAGACCCATAATCAAAGCATAGTCTAAACATAATAAAATGATTAATGTCATAACATTATTAAAAAAATCAAAACACCCGTAGTTCACCCATATATCACAATAGGCTTACATTTTCTGTTTTTTGTGATTATAATGCAGAAACTATAAAAATTGAAGGTTATGCAATATAATCATGAAGAGTCACACAACTAAAAAACATCAAGAACAAACACTACCATATATATACACTAATATGAGTTGAGATATTACCTTATGGTTCATCTTTCCTCAAACAAAGATTACAGGTCCAACATGAATTAGAAATGAAAGATGGTATAATGAATGAATGGTTTAGGTTGAGAGGAAAAATATTAATACTTAGTTGAAATGGGGTTGAAGGGTGAATTAGGTTTGAGTTGGTGGAATAATTACTAGCACAATTTTAAGGAAAAAAATGTACCATTGGTATTGAAAATAGATTATAATATTTATGCATTAATATAAAGATTTGTATACAATTAGTACATCATTCATTATTTATTTGTATTATTTATTTATCTTTTATTTATAATATTTTTTGAAGAGTCTAATTAAGAATAAATTATAAATGATGGACTGACAATATATAAAATTATTATGATGGACATACATTTTTTCTGTCTTAAAAATATAAGTATGCTTAATGTCTTGAGTTCAAGTTATGATTTACATGAAGTAGATGTGTGGCCAATAATGTAAGAAGTGTAGAAGAGAAAATGTTTAAGAGTGTATAAATAGAATTAGTCTATTTCAACTTGACATTTACAAAACTTGCCTTCCAAACATAAATATTTATATTCACTTCTATAAATATCTTGTTGTCGAAATTTGTAATAAAATAATTGTTTGTGATATGTCAAAAAAATGAAAATATATGGAATATCGGGTTAAGAAGATTGTTAGATTTCTATACCTCCTTTTTTTCGTAAAAAAAAACCGAGTTTAGCAGAAATTTTTGGTATCGGGATTAACGTTACTATTCAAGTGCGCTGACCAAATTTATGAGGTCGATTGAAACTGGTAATCGAGTTTAGCAATCGCAATGGTAACTGTGACCAGTTAAGTAGTAAATTGGGAAATCAAATGCCTAAAATTTAAGATAAGGTTAATAAATGTACAAAAACACATTTTTTAATAAGAAAAAAGAATTGTTTTGCTAAGTTTTTGACTTTTTTTCAAAACATGGATCTTCTGTTTTAAATGGATCATATCTTTTTTTTCCAATCCAATAAAATTGTATTAAATATTATAAAATATTATTTTGTATTTTTATAATTTTTTTATTTCAATTAAATAACACATTGTGATTCACTCGAAATACTATTAAAGACACCAAATGAGACAACAAATCTTCTTTCAAATATCAAACAGTGAGAGTACTCAAATGATAATATAGTGCTTCAATAGATGTTTAACTAATTAACCCATATCAATAAAATTAGATATATATTATACTAATATTAATATTCAAATATTAATAAAAAATATAATAAATAGTTTTATTTATGTGATTTGTTAAAAATAAAACATATGACTTGGTGGTACACTTAGTTCTAAAAGTATAAATAAATATAGTGATTGCGTATTTAATCTTCCACAATAATATTTTAGTAAAAGTTAAGTCATTTTTACACACAAAAAATTAAAATTTTAGATGAAAAGTGTTCGATATGATCAGTATGTTTTAAATGAAAACTAGTCGATATGACCGATTTTATCCATATGATTGCATGACTAATTTTGATTGATATAATTATATGTCTAACATAACTGATATACCATATCAGTGTAGGATCGATTCACCGATTTACTAGTTGAATCCGTCGGTATAGTTTTCATAACACTTTTCTTTCTTTTTAATTACTTAAACAATACCTTTAGAACATTCATAAACAATTTAAACTCCAAAACCATGAAGAATTAGGTATGCTACACCCCAACACAAATCCACCTTTCAAAAAATGGGAGTTGGGAAGGTAGAGGATATATAGCAGCATGCAAAAAATCAATGAAAAAACTCTTGGATTGGCTTCAAGTATTAGTTAGTGTTAGACAACAAAAGACATGTGCATAAGGTTTTCAAGTCATATGAAATCATGGTTTCACCTTCGATGGCAGGCATAACTGTCTCTAACTCCAAATTTTCTGTGCCAAACATATACTACTATTATAAGCACGCTTAACCCTCCCATGGTTGCAACAAACCGTATATAAGGGTAGCATGTGCACAACATTAAAGCATTCAATCTCAGCATGTTGTGTATTTACTACATGCACGTTAGCATTTACTCATTATTGTTGGCTTAACTTCAGCTACCACACACTCACACACATACCCATTTCATGTTTGAGTAGAGAGATGATCTTTACTACTGGAGAGTCCGGTATTGGACGCAAATCGTGACATGTGACATGGAAAAAATTAACGGCCCATATTTATTGATACCATATATGTGCAATCTCAGCACTTTAGAAGCAAACTTGTGATAGTAATGAAGAAGCATCACGTTTTGCTTTTTGTTTATGTTAACATGAAGCTATAAATCATAATAACTCTCCTCTCCCATGGATTCATAATTGTGATTTGGAATAATCTTAATGCCAAATCATTGGAATTATCTTTGAATTATGATTCTATGTTTAATGTGTGAAGAAATAAATCACAGTATTGGAATTCTAAGTTCAATTAAAATTGTTAGGAAAATATTGTTTGATGGTTATGTGGAAGATTAGTGCCTTAATTGACACATAGCCAAAGTGTAACTATAACAATTGACCTTGCTCCTAAGGTTAGCACAGAAACTCTCAAATTCATGCACTCGAGACCAAGAATTTGGAATCTCACAATGTTTAGGTACTCAAACGAGGATGAGGATCACATGTCTCCATTCATGTCCCATTTGGTGTACCAAGTCAATCACAAAATTTCATTCAAGTAAAAATATAAATAACAAAATCAGAAATTAATATTTTAATATTATTTTGTTAAGTTTGATTAGTTAGGGACATAGGGACAGGAAAATCTCAGGACAGAGGATCCTGGTCCCTCAAACGAACTTGGTTGTGTTTCCATGCTTTTCCAACCTGGGTGAATTTATAAAATAAGTTCGTTAATAGGTGAAAAATATTGTGTTTTTCATTAAAGGGTAAAATTATCTTATCTTATCGTAATATATATAAAGATACAAGTGTCATTACATATTATTTTTCTTTATTTTTTTATACCACTTTCCTCCTGTACTGAATATAAGTGTCATTCCTTGGGTTATATTTTGATATGTTCGACACTCATATTTGATAATGTTTTGATCTACTTTGGGGTGTGCTTATTCTCTAGTGTTCATCATGCTATTCTTTTCTTACTAATAGATATACCTATGGCGATGATATTAGTGAAATTACTCTTTGTGGCAATGTTCATTTCGATTTTGATTTTATATTGGTTATAAGTAGCACTAGCCTTGTCTTTTTGTCCCAACAGCCTCATCTCTTGCATAGAAGCATTTGTGTACTTAGTTTTCAACGGTTTTTGGCTCTCTATACCATTGTTGTGTCCTAAAGCGGTTTTGAGAAGTTCAAACCTTTGCTTGGTAGAGAAAGAGAGAGCACAAGGTAAAATGGTTGTGAGGACCAACAAAGCTCAAAATGATTAGCAAATAGTTAAGTTTCTTAAACCTAGTTTCAAAGAGATTTTTATTTCTTAAAAGAAATTAGTTTTCAGCCCTAAATTAGAAAACACTTCTATTGCATAACAAAAAAATGTCAGTCAGAAAATGGGGAAAGAAGGGATTGAGGGCATAGGATAAATTTTGATATTTTTTATTTTCAAAATAAAATTTATTAAAATATCCGTATCACCTAACATATTTAACAACAACAAAAATATTATTGTTAAGAAATTTGAGTACACACTTCAACTCAGTCAAGTCTTCTCTTCATCAAATTTCCGATTCAGCAAATGTGAAATCATGACTATGGATCAAGGGTCAACAAGGGATAGATATACTCAATTCTCTATCCCGAATGGATAGCTAATTTCATTGCTTGTCTCAATATCACTTTGTAATCCTTTCTTCTTTTCTCCTAATAAAATTATAAAAAAAACATGCTGCTAAAACAAACACATATTGATGGATAAATGATATTATTATAACACAGCCCAGATACAATAATCAATATCGAATAGGTTTGAAACTCCAAATTTTGTCTCCAATCATTTACAACTTGTGTATGTTTGTGCCATAATGTGATAGTTTATTCATAAACTCAGACTATAATCATGCATGGTTCTCCCACCAATAAGAAATCTAAAAAAATCTTCAACTCAGCACCCATCACTCGGAGTCATCACAATGACTTGACAGAGAAAAAGAAGATCTAGAAAGACAATAGAGATAGTGGTCCATGAATTGAGAGTACTTTACTGATTTTCCTCTCATTTTTGGTGCAGACAGATTGGAGAGAACAGAATAAAGAACAGATGATTAGAAAGGAAAACAAAAACAATAAATATGATAAAATGCAATAAATATAGATGTGGGTTGGTATAGGAACAGATAGGATGAAGTATCTGTCTAGTAATGAAGCTAGATATACAACTATAACTGCAAATCTGAGACATGTTTAATGCCATAGTTGAGAAAATATAAGAGAAGGAATGGGTTTCTCTGCAATACTTTGGTTTCCTTCATAAATGTTAATAAGGTATACTTACGTGAACACATTTAAACTTTTGTTTCTTGTTTTCAAATTTATTAGGATAAGCTATATTCACACCCTTTAAGTGAAAATACATAAGTCATTTCTTCATTTTACACTTATACAAACTTCTAATTTATATATATATATATATTGACTACTCTTGTGAAAAAGATAAGTATAATCTTTTATTAAAAAAATGATAAGCGTAATTAAATTCAACAAAATATAATATATTATGGATACAAGTTTAAGGCTTTGTTTGGTTTAGGGAAGAAAAAGAGACAAGAGAAGATAAAAAGATAAAGTTTGAGTAGATAGAATAAAATGAGAAAGATAATGAATTTTAAGGATTGTTTGGTATAAGAGAGAAAAAAAATGAAAGAAAAGAGAAAGAAATGAATTTTTATATGAATGGACAATAATATCATTGTTACATTATTTTTTGGAAGTAGTTTTGAAAGGTAAAATTGTATTTTACAAATACAATACTCCTTTTATTCACTTTCTTACATAACTAGGAGAGAAACAAAAAGTAGTAGGACCCACTAGATTTTCCTCATTCTACCCACAACCAAATAAGAGAAAAATGTGAACTCTTTTTTTTTCTATCTTCTTATCTTTTTTCCTCTTAAAATCACCTCAACCAAACAAAGACTAAATATTATACGAGTCAACATTTGTATTTATATAAATAGGAGTGATTTGTATAGAAAGAAAGGAAATTTACTCCAAGTACCTTAATTTAGGGTTGAAAGTAGTCACTTATTACTAAGTCTAGATGATCATGACTAAGTCCTAGCCAATCATCAAATGTAAAGCTAAAGTTGTTTGTGATGAGAATGTAGTCTCAACTTTTTATTTGTGTAGCCTTTTGTCTGTCTACCCCATACAGTGAGCATGAGGTCAGAGACTAAAAGGATATTGAGTTGTCCATACATGGTTGCTGAAAATATTTATATATAGGTACTAAGAAAACATACAATTAGATAAATTCTTATTAATTTATGCTTGTTCATACACTTATATATAACTACGCTTATGTGAGGGTCAGCCATACACTGAAAAATTAGAAACTTCCCAAATAAGTGAGATAATATCCTTAGTTAACTAAACAAAAGCTGGTAAGTTTTTAAGCTCATCATTTTTCTTTTGTGTTTCCCCTTGTTGCACATTATTTTATTCCAGGGTAACCTTATGTAGATTATATATTGGATGGTATTATTATCTAACCCGAAATTATAGCTTTTAAGTTTGTTAAGTAGCTGTAGATTTTTATTCAACTAATAAGTTATTAGAATCATTTAATAAACAAAAATTGGATGTGCTAATATCTTTTAAGAAATGTGGTTATAATATTTGAAAGCTAGTTTTTAGAAAACTATTTTAACTAACTTTTTTAAAACCATAATAGATTTCAATAATTCCTTTCAATATTTTAAAAACAATAATATATTTAATACATAAAAATTATTAAATTTCATTTCCCAAAATAACTTACTTTTTATGTATTTCTTAACTGATAACCCTTAAATAATTGTGAGAAAATAAGTTTCACATTAATAATAATAATAAAAAAAATTATATTACTAGCACATTATTTGTCATTTATAAATTAGTAATCATTTTATATTAAATATAAAATAAATGATATAAATGGTAGATACTATGATTATTATCTAAAAAAACTTTACATTATCTATTGATGCACGTATTATTGAACTCAAAGATTAGTATGTCTTTTTAACTAAGACAAAAAAGATAAAGAAAAAAGAAAATGATTGGTACCTATATACTCTTTCTTTGAGGTCTTCCCAACCACATTTTGCATAGATATATAGGACTTCAACCTATCTATACAATATATGCATCTTTCAAACACCAACGTGTGGTCATTCTGAAACAGTGACAGATAAATCACAACGTTGTATTATAATTTGTTTTCATTGGAACAAAGAATTTCAGCTTATCAACTTATCTTCATATTTAAAACAAAAGTATAAATTTATTATAATTAGATAGACAAATTTATTACTAAAAGTTATATTTCCTTTTAATTTTTGAAATATTTGTCTATCCATTAATAAATAGAATGATAATTCAGAACATACCTCCAAGCAATGAGCTTCATAGGAAGACAAAACACAAAAAATCGGAAAAATTTCTGACATAGTGTAGTTTAAATAGTAGGGGATATATATACATTGGACTCGCATGCACGATTCGCGTAAATCGTGTACTCAATTCACGACTCCCGCATGGAAATCGTGGCTGCAGAACACGACTTTTATGACAATACGAAAATCGCATTGCTTATACACGACTCATGTCAGGGAGTCGCATACCTCACCAACGACAATCTGATAATCGTGGACCTTATTCACAACTTCCGTAAAAACTACACTAGTCCCGTAAATAAATTTAAAGCTACACCAAAGCTGACATAATGTAGTAATTTTCTCAACAAAAAAAAAAAAGGGTACTTTGGTATAAATTGTAATAATCAAATTAAACTTCAAAAATTCATAGTCAGATCAGAGACGATACATATATTCACCACTCGTCCACGACATGCCGTGTATGTTGAGGGGCCCACATCATTATATGTGAATTAAGAAGAAGAAAAAAGTTTTTTTTAACTTCATTCCTGATAAGAGAGTTCAAAAATAAGAATTATTTGAAAATTAAGTTATTATCTTTTAAAATTAGTTTTATAATGTAAAGATGCTTTTTTAATCTTTTATTGTTTTGAAAACTATTATACCCCCGGTTTTATTCTCTCTGCACACAAATTTGTCATCACGGACATTATTTTTTATATGTACATTGAAGGCAGTTTCTCAAAAGAAATATTTAACAAATAAAAATTAAAAAGCTTGATTTGTCTATGCAGTCCATAAAAAGGCTATCCCCCTTGATTTGTTTGTCTTATAGAAAAATATTCCCAGCCCTTTTCACAATTTATTTTCATATTTTCTATTACATAAATTATAATATCATAAACACTCAATATAAAAAATGTAATATAATTCTTTAAAATAAAAAATATATAAAATTAAATATTCAATACAAAAATATCACTAAAGATAAGTACAATACTTAAACATTTAGGAAGTTATTTTTATTCTTAATTTATGATATCCTATATTTTTTAAAGTATATCTCATAAAAAATTATACTGTAAAATACAAAAAAAACATTCTAATTATATAAAAGTCGAATATTTAGTTGCATAAAAAATTTGGGTCGGTAGGCACGAAGTACCTATCACCACACTAATATCAATAAAGAAAATTAACAATTGGTTGCTCAAATTTAATTTTATCATTATTAATAATTAATAATTTACATGTTTAATTTAAATTATAAAAATAAATAAAAATTACCTCCTAAAATTACAAATACATATAGTTATTAAAAAAATACTATTTAAGTTATTAAAAGTATCATAAATTATGTTTTATCAGTATTTAAAATTATATTGCAACTATGTTGTCTTTATTTATTTATTTATTTTATTTAATCTATACTTACAGTATATAAAGTCAAAACATGATGTAACATGGTTATATCTGCTACATGGTGTAATTTTTAATTGTCTATATTGCCCTTCTTATTAACTATTATAATATATATATATATAAAAGTATCTTGGGAATTGTCGTAGACTAAAATAATTATTGAATATGTTAATTATAATGTAAATAATATGATTTGAACTAATTTTTTATTGCATATTTTGCCCTTATGATTAATTATCATTACAATGTTTGACACACAATAAAAGAAATATCGATGAAATTTAAAAAAAATTACATATATTAAAAATATCAAAGCATCAATATAATTTTTAATATAAGTTTTCATAATATCATAATTCACTTTCATATTTTTCTATTACATAAATTATAATATCATGTACACTCGATATAAAAAATGTGAGATAATTCTCTAAAATGAAATATATAAAAATTAAATATTTAATACTAGAAAATAAGAATGTGGGTCGGGATGTACGAAGTGTTTGTCGACACAGTAATGTATATAAAGTCAAAACATGATATAACTTCTATCATGGTGAAATTTTTAATTTCCTATTTTGCCATTAATTTTTTTATACAAAAAACATATAATTCTAGGTAACAACCACCAATACATTAATTGTAAGTTAAAACTACTAAACTCACATTAAATTGGACATTCTAATCAAAACAAAAAATTATAATATAAAATATACCAAATAAAATAAAGAATCAAAAAAAGCAAATCACCTATTTTATGTCATTTCTTGCTTATTTTTTTAGACATAAAAACTTGATTGTCAAACATACTTGTGCTACAAATAAAAACTATAAACTTTCATCTATGTGAAACAAACATTTTTTCTATAATAATTATTTTCCATTAAAAAAATAAAAAAATAAAAAATAAGGGAACTTCTCAATGCTGCATATTTATTATTGCTTAATATATCATCTCTCTAATCACATTATTTTATAGAAATTTTAGTTAATACATTTAATATTTTGCATATTTTTCAAAAAAGAGTAATTAATCTGATTTGAAATGTAACAAAGTTAAATTAATATGGTTTTTTTGCTCATTTTCTCAATTATTATATCTTAATTTTATTGTGTAACTTTCAATTATTCACATATATTAGTATAACTTGGAAATTTATTTTAACAGGATGGACGAAGTATAACTTTAACATACTTCAGAAGAATTAGTACTTTTAACTTTATACTTTTCTATAACTTTTCTATTTTAGAAGAATTATAATGTTTTCAAACCATTTCATTTTTTTAAAATCAACTACTACCTTTAGTACTTTTTATAGGACCATTTAAATTAATTTCACTTGAACTAAGAATGTTGATTAATATGAAATTATACTAAACTTGCCAACAATAATTTAATATATGTTTTAGAATTCACCTTTATTATTAAGAGTCATTTATTTATCAATTAATAATTACTTTTTCCAAGGATACTTCTGCAAAACAATATACACCTAGCTAATACACTCAAAATTTCATAAAACATCTTATAAAAGAGATAGGAGGAAGTATATTCTAAGTTTTAGGGTTCATGCACCTGATAAGCATGATCCCTTAAATTAGAACTAATTAATTAAACTTTCTCTGAGTTTGGAAATTCTGCAAAATTAAAGCTTAGAGATAAGAAGGAAGAATTTGAGTCAAAACAAACATATAATGTAGTAATGCATAATAAATAAGCCCCTCGAGTCAATCCAAAAATTCCACTCATCAAAAATAACCTAAAGAAGTTGCAATTACTATCCCACCACTCTTTTCCAATCAAAATACTACTTCACCGTTTACATGAACCCTTTCTTGACTTTGAAATCTCTGCCCTATTTATTCTTGCAACAACCTCTTCCATTAGAATAATCCAAGCACCTTTTTCTTCCTTCTATTTTCACACCTCTTATTAATACACTGCTACAAAACCTTCAACTTCTGCAACAGAAACTCCACCTTCTCTCCCTTCTTTTCTACACAAAATATGGATAAAGAAAGACAAAGTGATCAGAACCCACTCCTCCCTTTACTCTAAACTGTTGAAAGCCCTAACATTAAGTGCTTTTTCTGCCATCTCTCTGCTGCAAATTAAACAAGATTCCTAATTAAGTCCCAAGCATGTTTTTATTTCCATGTTCCCTTTGCTTCTTTTCCGGGGGTGTTTTCCTTGTACTTTAAACAACCTCCATACCCACACACAGGTACTATTTGTTTCATACTATTAATGCAAAAGTGCTGCAAAGATAAGCTATCTATAACAAAGGTGTGAAGAGGACAATGTAGTTTTTTAAGTATTTTCCTTTTCATTTAACTTATTCCTCCTTTCCGTTAGTTTACATATATATATATATATATATATATATATATATATATATATATATATTCACAGGTGATTTCTGTTGTGTATATATTTAGTATTACATGTAGAACCCATGCAACAACTTTCACGATAATTTTTAGTTTTTAACACAAATTATTTTACTCTAATGTTGTGGGTTGTAGTGGAAAAATTCCTTTTAATTTACTAACTTTTTATACGTTAATAATCTTTAATTCCACATGATCATGTTTATTTAAAGAGACGTTATGCATTTGATTGATATTAATAAATGGATTATTTTTCATCATTAATTTCAGTAGAACGGTGACAGTCACATACATACAGAGGGTTAGGTGAAGAGGCTGTATAAAGAGGGATCTGTTGGCCTAATCGATTAAGTTCGAAGTTGAGACAAAAAAGCAATTACAAAAAAGGGCTTTTTCTTATTTTGTTTTCTAGATTGTTTTCACTTCTGGTTGGTTGCTTTCAATATATAGCTTCTAGTTCTGTGATTATCCTACCAACTTCACATCACTTTTTCTCATCATCATAAGCATTATTATCATCATGGCTTCCTCCAATAAACACTGGCCAAGCATGTTCAAGTCCAAGCCTTACAACCAGTGGCAGCATGATATCAACTCCTCCCTCTTGTCAAATGGTTGTCAAAGAAGCAATTACAATACTTCAGGTTTGTAGAAATTTTTGTTTCACAAATCTCAATCAACAGTTATTACCACTCAAAGTAACATACCCTTTTCAGTTTTGAGTTCCAAAGGTTTGTTACCTGTGGCTTTGTACATAAATATTTTCAGTCCATGTAATTAGTATATTTTCCATCTTTTCCATTTTGCAAACTTCATATATGCATTTATCAAATAGATGTAAGAGGAAGTGTATTTTAACATTAATTTGTGCAACAGCATCATTGGACTACATAATATGAACACAAAAACATATATATGCTATAGATATTTCTAAAAATTTATCTATTTAGGCATAAAATCATTAAAAAAATTGTTCTCTTTTTACTATAGGTTCTGGATGTGATGAGAGGAGTCCTGAACCAAAGCCAAGATGGAATCCAAAACCTGAACAAATCCGCATACTTGAAGCTATTTTCAACTCTGGAATGGTGAACCCTCCAAGGGATGAGATAAGGAAGATCCGGATGCAGTTGCAAGAGTATGGCCAAGTTGGTGATGCCAATGTTTTCTACTGGTTCCAGAACCGGAAATCAAGGAGCAAGAACAAGCTTCGCAACCTTCAGAACTCAAAGAACCAAACCCAACAACAACCACCACCACCACCACAAAACATTAATGCCTCTATCTCTCAAATCACAGCACCTTCTTCTTCTTCATCATCTTCCTCTCCAAAAAATCAAATACTACCCACTAAGGGATTCTCTATTGGCTTCTCAAACACCAATGATATTGGGGTTCCTAATTCCCCTCCCCCTTCTGTGAACCAGACATATTTTCAGACCTTTAATGAGACAAATTTGCTGCCACAACCACCATCTCAGCCTTTCTTTTTTCCTTTACACCAGAATGGGCAAGGAATAGTGGATAATACTAATAATAATTCTGTACCAACACAACAAGGGTTGTGTTTTCCTGATGTATCTAATGTAGTTCATGTTCAGCCTCATCATCCTCAGCTTCATGGTCAACATCAAAATGTTGGGCCTTGCACTAGTATGTTGCTAAATGAGATCCGGAACTATGGTACTAGTACCTTAAAGAAGGACCAAGATCAAGATAAGGGAATGAAGATAATGCATCAACACCCACAACAAAGTTTCCCTCTCATAACATCCACTCCTAATAGTCTCACTACAACCGTTGCTCCTCCCATCACTAATACATCAGTTACTGTTTCATCCAATATTGCTCAACTTCAAGGTAATCAGTTAACTTTATAAGAATAAATAGAACATGCACATCACTTATTCATATAATATAACAAATACAACCACATCCTTATAACATAACCATATGTAAATGTATTTATAGAAAGTGAGTGTAATTAAACCTAGTTTAGAGTAATTTAATTTACACATTAACCTTTTATTTTTATCATTTAGTTTTTATCTCTTCTGTTTTCTCTGAACTTATCTTTCAAATTTCTTCTTCACTATAAAAGTAATTTATGTATATGACTCAAAAAATTACGCAGGAAAACTTCAGGCGAGTTAGGTTTTGTAAGTAGTGAAAATCTCCTTCATACTATATCACACTCCTAAACTATATTTTGTAATAATATGAATGTGTAAAGGACACTACAGTAATTTGGGTGTTGCAATTGTGAACGTAAGCCACTATGCATGGCTTCATTGGATTAGGGTGGTGATGCGTATTTTGATATTCACATGAGAGATGATACGGTGTGGGTCAGGTGTTGGTGGAATGAGACTTTCATTTGAGTTTCAAGGATAAAAATGTAATATAATAATACAAATGACAATACATATTGTTTTTCTTTCGATATTTCATATCAATTTGGTGCAGCTGCTAGTACGGCGAAGTCAATGGTGTTCATAAACGAAGTCGCTTTCGAGGTTCCTGTGGGACCCTTTAACGTCCGTGAGGCCTTTGGTGTTGAGGCGGTGCTCCTTTACTCTTCCGGCCATTCTGTTCCGACCGACGACTGGGGTGTCACCCTCCACCCACTCCAACATGGTGGTTCTTATTATCTGGTGTGTATCCTATTTCTATTTTAATACTTGTCTTTTTTTAATATTTGTTATTACTAAGTACTATTGTTTATTTGAGTAGAAATAGGAAATTTAATAATGATATTTTTTTTAAACCATATGCAAATTTAATAATTTTTTATATTCTTTATCCAAGTGAAACTACTTAAAATTGTCCCATAAAAGAGCCTTGCTAAATGAAATTTGAAATACAATTTTTTTTCTTCTATTCATGACACTTATAATTTTCCTTTCACTTGATTTAATAAATTTTTATATTCCTTTCATTTGATTAAAAAATCAAAATTGTTATCCATGTGGAAAGTTGTTTATAAAACATTTCTGTTTAGAAACCCCATGTTACTGAATTTCCTCCATTTTCTGCAATTGTTTTGTCATTTGTTGCAGTTAATTTAAGGAGGTAAGCTGTTGAAGGGAAATCTGGGATTTATATCAGTTCTTACTCTGTATTACAATTCTCTTTTATTTTTCTTTGTCTCTATATATTGCAGCACTATATGGCAGTACTATTATGGTTAGTAATAGTTGCTGAAATTGAGATCATGACTATCAAAGTGTTTTACTTCTGTTAAATCAGAACTTTGTTTAATGTGGATATATATGTGCCCATATTTGCTTTTCTATACCAACAAAAAATTATGATAATTAATAATCCAAAACTGAAGTTAATTCATGTGTCATTGAATGTGAATATAAATATGGACGTAGTTATTGAGAACTTGTAATGTGGGTTAGGTGAGGTCATAATTCACTCATTTTCAGCAAGCTTTTAGGTATGAGATGTGAGTAATAGTACCATATTATTCAATTTGAAAGAGGTATAGACAATTTGATTTGAATAAAATATTATTTATCATTTACCAAGTTATTAGAATAAAATATTAATGATTCTATAATTTTACCCATCCATAATTTTTTTTCGTGTTCTTATCTTTATTCTATCACTTTAAGACTTTAAATTAAAGTCCGGTTGTTTATTAGCTATTAAGTCATAGGGCAAGGTAGATCTAATGATTCCTTGAGAAACAACTATTGGTGGGATCAATTGATATATTTGATAGAATAGACCGAGCTTGAAAGATTTTGAAATTTTTTGTGTGGAGAAAAATCGATTTTAGAGAAATGATGAATTTCAACCTTATTTTTTAAATAAAAAATATAACCTTATTATGTACGTGTATATTAATAGTTATTTTGATATCAAACACTTTTTCCATATTTCACCCTCGTAGATTAGCATGCAAATTGGTATTAATTTATGCTATCAACTTTATACTTTCATTTTCATGTTTTGTTATAAAAATGACTTTGTGCAAACTAAATGATAAAGGATTATACTAAAATATTCTTTAATTAAACATCTTATATCAAACTTTTATCTAGAAGGGGAGTTGTAATTACAGTAATTAAAAGAGGAAACAAGCTAAAAAGCATATGCAAAAGTCAAAATCAAACTTTAGGAGAAGTTTATATAATTTTCCATATAATCAATTATTAAAGTAATCTATTTTTCACATCTTTCCGCACATACTTATTTCAAACTAAGGATTTTATCCAATGGGAGTGACAAAATAAATATGTAGACTTGATTAATATGTAAAAAAAAATTCACGTCACAATTTGTTCTTAATTTGATGATTCAGATCACTGTACTAATCTCCATTTTTTATATATATGTGTAAACTTGTTATGTTTTACAATCATTTTAGAAAACAAAAATTTGTTGTTGATGTATAGGGTTCTTGTTATCCTGTCCCAGAACGGAATGATACTAAAGTTTTCATACAAACATGACAGTTTTGTCTGAGTCTAAAGAGAAATGATGAGAGAAGAAACAGGAATTGTCACATGCAATGTTTGATGAATGGTTAACGTGTAGTTTGATGAAAACAGTGTTTACTCTCATGTTAAATTGATGCCTCGATTAGACTGAACAATTTGCATATATCAGTAAGGAGATTTATCTGCCAAATGAAACTATTCAGATTGTCTCATCTTATGCAATGTCACATTCAAGTTCAAAACATCCATTTTCTTCTGCATGAATGAACCATCAAGTTTGCATCTCAAAATATATACCATCATGATGATTACCTTGATTTGTGGTTAGTTTCACACTTTACAAACCCTTTGAGTGAAAATGACATTCTCTCTTTCTTTCTATCATGGTTATATCTCCCTATAGGAGAAGGGTGTTAGGTGAAGGAACTGTCACAGTGATTGGATTGTTGTTGTCCATCAAATTTTCTTCATTGCATTTATATAAAACATTGTGCTTATAAGTATTGAATGAGAAGATGAGAGTGGATCTCCACACAAGTTCAAAATTAGTTGTCTTGTAATCTAGAGGTAATATATTCAAATTATGAAAACAAGCTTACGACAATAAATACATCCACCCTCTTTCGATAATTAGATAGAATGAGAAAATCCAACTTACAGATATTAAAAAATGGACTTGGATAAGTTTTCATGAAAGAAGGACTACCACTCCTTTTAACCTAACCAAAGACTAACAAAACATCAAATATTATCTTTAATGATTGTAGGAAAATTTTAATTTGTAACACCCCTCTTTGAGATTTTTCTTCAATACTCAAAGCTTGATCTTAGCATTTCAAACTTGATCTTGTAGAGTGCTTTGTTTGTGATGTTTGAAGTTTGGTTCTCAGAATTGCAAAGAGCCAAATTAACTTCCTTTGACTTCTCTAATAGCATGGTACTTCGCTTGGTTCTTCCATGGTGGATAAGGTTCATTGAGATGATAATAGCTTATTTGTCATGAAATCACCTGTTCCAAAAATGGTGTCCCAACCCACCAAAAAACTGTCACGTAATTAATATGAAAATTTTAAAAATAGAAAATTATTATTTTTACATTACTTGATGTAATATGATTGACTTGAGACATGAAGACAAAAAATTTTTAGGACAAGTGATCGATCTTATTTATCCACGCATATGATAGTAGCTTCATATTCTTGATTTGTTGCTGCACTCATTGAAATATACTCAAAACTTCATCTAAGGATTGGGTGGGAAAGAAAATATTGCTACCAAATGAGAAATATAACCCATGATACTTTGAATCATCTGAACTACTTGCCCATTCACTATCTACAATTCTACATATCCCTAGAATTTTTTTCTTTTCATTCTTCAAGAAGCTCAAGAAATAATAGGATCATGGGGATTAAGTTATTGTAAGCATGTTTTTCCTTTAAACATTTAATTCTAATATTCTTTAGTTATAAAATATGAAGTTATCGTAGAATATATAGTGAGAAAAAAACGTGTGCATTTTGCGACTCTTAACACCCACAATTTTGCTTTTAAATGTTATTGGATTGTATTTTTGTGTGTGTAGAAAATAAAAAATATTAAAAGTAAAATAGGAAAGTTGAAATTATAAATAGGTTGGTTGATATATCATGTTGACTTTATATGTATAAAAATATAAATAAAAAATCATAAATAGTCAAAAGTATGTTAAAAATAAAATGTGAAGGTTTATAAAGGAAATTCATATATGTATAAAAATGATTGTTTTCTTAGCAAATTATATTGACAGTTAGTCGTTACTGTTTCTAAAAAAATTTGCATTTAATCTTACAAACTATATCATGTAAATTAATTTAGCTTGGACTAACCTGATTGACTATAATATTTTTTAGTAATACTAAGATATTTTTTTAAATAATAGATAAAGAACTAATCACTTTCGATAGATATATGATTGTTACTCTAAGAAGTCTCGCTTATAGGAATTGAACTCTAAATCTTCTAATTATCTTGAGAATATAGTAAGACATTACATCACTAAACCAACACATTATTGGTTGATTGAATACACTTACACAATATATAATTTTTATTCCTCATTGAGTAAAGTGAGAGTGATTACATTGAGGATAACTAAAATAATTATTTACTCATTTATTTATTTTATAAATAATTGTATATATATTTAAAAGTTGAATTTTCCTATTTATCACTATGGATAAAAATATAGTTTTTTAAAGATAAAACTATAGTTTGTTATCATTCACATAATATAATATAAGAATAATTTCATATTATAATACTTTTCAAAAATAATATATATGACTCTTTCTTCCCAAAAAAAAGGTATACAACCTTTAAAATAAATTAAAAGAACTTATTTGAACAAAGGGTAAAAAGAAGCGCCATCTGTTTCAATTATTTTCTCATTCATCTGTTCACAAATTTATTATTTTTTAACCTCTTTTTAACCTTCTTCTAAATCTGGGTCTCAATTTTGAACATACCTAACAAAAATGATAACTTTCTTTCATTCACACCAACCCATTTGAGTTTGTTCCACATTCATCAAATCAAAATCACATTTTTATTCTCCCTCTGGCCAAAACACAAACACCCACATAGAATAATAAGCAAAAGTGTTTGCGGCAAATGGGGGCTTATAGAGCCGATGATGATTACGATTACTTGTTCAAGGTGGTTCTAATAGGTGACTCTGGTGTTGGAAAATCCAATCTTCTTTCGAGGTTCACCAAAAACGAGTTTAGTCTTGAATCCAAGTCCACAATTGGGGTTGAATTTGCCACTAGAAGCATCCGGGTTGATGATAAGGTTGTCAAGGCTCAGATTTGGGACACTGCTGGTCAAGAAAGGTTAACATCATTGTCTCTTTTTTTTAAATTAATAATGTCTATCATGTTCATTCCTCAATTGGGTTAATGATTTTTTTGTTGGTTTATGTTTAATCATGGAATTTTGGTAAAATGAAAGCACATTGCATTTGTGACATTATTTTGCTTAATGTATTATTATATTAGATAGGCAATTAGGCATGTTAGATTAAGCTGTGTTTTGATTAATTTAACATGTACTGGTCATTGCTCAGGTTTGGGTCGTGACATATATTTTCATATATGTGTATAATTGTGATTTGATTTTTTTGCATTTGAGAAAGAAAGAATAAAGATGGGTAGGTGGTTGTTTTATGATTTAGCTGATAATTTGAATAGGTGTGATGCATTGTTTTACTGTTTTTTGCACAAGTCATTGTGTTCTTATCATTTATAATTGGACCTGGACTTTTTATTTGTAAATATCATAAAATCCTGGCATTCATGGCATTGAGTTCTTGGTAAAATAATCTGAATTGTTTCTTTTGGTTTTGGAAGCATTTACAGTCGATAAACAAACATTTCAATATTGTTATTATGGTCAATGCTCATTGCATGTTTTTAAGATGTTACAGATGCTGGTAACTATGTCATAAACTGTTTTATTGAGCAATACAACAATACCAAGACATTACCTGTATAGTACTGTAAAGTTTGCCAATGTCTCAAGTTTGCTATTATAAACGATGAAGAAGAAAGTCAATATGATAATGTTTCTGACAAATAGCTATAAAAACTAGTGTTATGTGGGAAATTGGATAGTGAGCGGCTTTAAACAAACTCAAGTTTGTTTTCTTGTAATGAAACAGGAATTTGGCAGAAATTGTTTTGCCTTTATATTTGGTTAAAATTTTGGATCCATCTGATAAATTTTCTATACAATTTTGAACTTTCTCATCCCTTGCTGACAAACTACGGTATAGTTAATTGATGTGTCAACTTGGTAATGTTATGGTTATAGCATAAAAATGTGGCTCAATACACGAGTCTCCCACCTAGTGAGGTCTCGGAGGATAGATGTACACAGTTTTACTCTCGCAAGCGAAGAGATTGTTAATAGCATAATGGTTATTAAATTTCTTGTAATATGTAAGCAACATATATTAACTACTGGGTTGGTATTTTTATGGTCACAATGCCTGATTTTGTATATTTTGATGATTGATGGCTGAAAAGAAAGTTAAGATAATTATTTTTTTAATTAATTAGTTAGCTGGGTAGTTATAATAATCACATGCAGAAGTATCCATAGGGTATAGCTCCTAGAATTGATCTCCTTCTAATGAAATGGTTCTTTCTGAACCTGGTTTATTACAACCAAGCTGAATATCGTAGTTTTCTTTGAGCCGTTACTATTCTTTTTTCTGAAAATCTCTCAGCTTTCCAAGGACATTGGTCTTACTAGCCAAGTCTTAGAGACAATAGATATAAGAACAAACACAAAGGTAATGTTTGAGGATGGATAAATTTATAGCAGATAGGAATAATGCACTGGAATATATAAGAACAGATATAAACATATGAAACTGTGTTTTGACAAGCAGGCTGGTTGTCTTGTTGATTCACAGATCTTGATATGATATATTAGAAGTAACAACACCTAATTCTAGATTCCATGTCAATTAATGGTCTACCATGTATTTCATTAACTTTTCATGTAAGCTATCTATCTTAATTTGTTTATTTTTATACTAAAGGTACCGAGCAATTACAAGTGCATATTATCGAGGAGCTGTTGGTGCGTTACTAGTCTATGATGTTACCCGTCATGTTACATTTGAAAATGTGGAGAGATGGCTAAAGGAGCTGAGAGATCATACAGATGCAAACATCGTTGTCATGCTTGTAGGGAACAAGGCAGATTTGCGTCATCTGCGAGCAGTTTCCACTGAAGATGCTACATCTTTTGCTGAACGAGAGAACACATTTTTCATGGAAACATCTGCCCTCGAGTCCATGAACGTTGAAAATGCCTTCACTGAAGTGCTGACTCAGATTTATCGTGTTGTAAGCAAGAAGGCCCTTGACATCGGTGATGATCCAGCAGCTTTACCGAAAGGACAGACAATTAATGTTGGATCCCGTGATGATGTATCGGCTGTGAAAAAAGCTGGATGTTGTTCTGCTTGAGCACGTAATAAAAGTCTGTATTTTTAACTTTGAAGTTTATACCTTGTTTATAACCATGTAGAGATTGGCTTGACAGCATTGAAAATGTTTGTCTGGAGAGCATAAAACTATAAAGTTTCTGCTTTGGTCTGTAGAGAACTATGTTCCATGTTAGCCAAATGCTTAGGAAACAAGTACTTTGTTTTGCATAACTCCTATTTTTCTGTCATTTTAAGATATTCATATATCTAATTTCAGATTTATCAACTTGGTTTTGTCCTTAATATTTGTCATACTTTATATATATGTTCTCATTTGTGCCTGGTATTATAGCTGTTTTTTTTCCGGGTAAAGTTTATCCCACCAAGAAAAATTAAGGTTTGGTTGTTAACGTGGAAAAGTTGGTTTATGTTTGAATCATGTTAAATACATTATTAATACATCACACTTGTTCCCATTTCACAAACACATTATAACTGGTATTATGGCATTTTTTGTAAAAGTTCTATTCTGTCACCTCATATGTGTGCGAGGTCATGTACTTCCTGGGATTGCACACCAAACATTTCCTTTAGATTATAGTCTCACTACTAAGTAAGTTAGCTTTTACTTGCTTCTACTGTTATCAAAATACCCATTTCAATGTATTCCCTTCTCTGTTATCAAAATATCCTTACAACTATTTTTGTGGTTAATAAGATATCCTTATAACTATTATTTTTGTGGTTAAGAAGAGACCACATCCACCTGATTAAGGATATTGTTTATATATCGGTTGTCATGTCATTTTTCTAGATAGATGAGTCGTGGTACAATACAAAAGCAAAGTTGTTTCTTAGTAATCAAGATATCACATGTTCAAATCCCAGAAATAACATCGAGAAATAAGCAAAAAAACAGTTGGGTAAACAAAATAAGAGAAATTTCATAAATTGTATTTTATTTTTGGTTATATTATCTACGTTGATATAAAAGACACATGATTAAAAATACATTTGCTTTTAGATAAAAACGACACTCACTATTTTCATAATTTTGCCAAACTCCAGGAATTAACTTGAAAAGAAAAAAAAATAGTCACAATTTGTTTATCAGAGTAAAATTATTGTCTTACCTACACGTAACCACAAATATAAAAACTCATTGCCCTAATTTTCTCCGTGAAGCTCAATGTTCTATTTCAGGATGGCAAGAGCTAGTTTTGATAATTTTCCATGATTGCTTGCCATACATTTTTCATGGAGAAACAGCATACACAGTGGCATAGTAAGCATGGTTACCAAGAAAATGAGAGTTGTAGGAGCAAGAAATAACAACACATTGTGATCTAACACCTTATTAGATGCATCAGCATTTTTGTTAAAAAGTTCATTATAGGCATCAAATGAAAAGCAAATTGAGGATACCAAAGGGACACAAAAGGAAATTGATTCCCTATGCAAGATGTGAAGGAAAATATCTGTAATAAAGATTTCAATCCACAGAATGAGTAAATAATTGCATTACATGTTACCAAGGTGGAATGGCGTAGTCTGATATAAATATACATATTCCGCCTGCAAATTGGAGTAAAACTAGGCCAAACGACATCCTCCACAAGATTTACTTGCGTGCTTCAGCTTTCTTCTGTTCTTTGGCTGAAACAATTGATTTTGTTATCAGTTTCAATCATTCGAATATCAGCAAAGAGTAAGCAGAGATCAAACAACATTTAAAAGATACCAGCTTTCTCTTCTTCTCGCTTCTTAGCAGCTTCTGCTCTTTGTTGACGTATAAGAGCTAAACGATCTGCATGACAAAGACATAGTGTACCAACATTAGTCATCAGCAAATGAAAGCCCCGTTAGTAGAAGCACTGTTAAGACTAAGGATATATCACACTTGTCATTTATCCCTGCAATGTTTTATTTCTGATAATAAACTATAATCAGAAACATTATTTCAAGAGCTACTCATACCTAAATCTTTTCTTGATTGTTCTGTTTTTCCTTGCTCTTGCAGCCTCATATAATGCTCATGAGATCGTTGTTTCTCTATCTCCTCTCTGAAAACAGGCATAAGATTTTTTTCGTGAATTTAGAAATCTTGCTATGCAGAAGGCTCACTTAAATATTTTGTAAATTTACAATTGAATGAATAAGGCAGAAAAAAAATGTTCTACACTTCTTTGGACAATAAACAAGACATGCTTCAAGTGTTACATCGTTCATACCTTTCGCGCCTTGAGAGCTCAGTTATTTTCCCAACCTGCAATGGGAAGGAAATGGCACTATTGCATTACTCTTTCATACAATTTAACTATTACAAGGATTTAAAAAAGGAAAAAGACCAAAAACGGAAAGATAAACTCACATCGGCATCTTTAGCTTTCAAATGCTTTGGCTTCACCAAGTTCGGGTTTTCAATCTCAATAACCCCTTGAGTACCTTTTGTCTTCTGCATACATTATATAGCAACAATACAGTCAAAATGAGGAAAACACAATCCCTCTATATCAGTAATTGATTATAAATTGCAATATACTAACAGTAGTTTCTTCACCGGATTCTTCTCCAGATTCATCCCCAGATTCCTCCTCTTCATTTTCAGCTTCTTTCTAGTAAGTTCGCCAAAAAAATTCCCACATTGAACAAAATTAACCAGTAAAATGTCTAACGGTCTATTTGGGATGAGGGAAACAAAAGGGTACATTCTTAATCTCAAATAATTAATCTTTCATTGAATTTGTTATAATGAAAGGAATGAAGTGATAGGCTATTATGAAATGTACATTACCAAATTTATTTACTTTTATAAACATTACATGTTGCATATAATTTAAAAATTAAATATATATACCCTTCCTATCCTTTCCCTAACAGACCCTAAAAGAAAATGGAAAACAACTTAAGACATAAAATGAATTGTCATGACAGATACTCCATGTAGACAAAACCATCATAGGTGTAAGAGATTACATGTCTATTCGTGAACATGAAAATGATAAGAGAGAGAGAGAGTATAAGAGAAGTAGGAAGCAGAAGAAAACCTGTCTAAAACTCTTAGGACGAGTAGAGGTACCAGCAACTGCAGCAACCAAAAGAAACATCTAAATTTTCAGAACTGCTTTCTTTGTCTATAACATCAAGATAAAATCATTTTTTTCCTTTTCTTATTCATCTAGATCATAATTGATGGCTTATACTAACTAGACGTTGGTCTAGTTGTGTAAGGCTCATTACATTCTCAGTTATCGTAGTGAAATGTTAATAGTTCGATTACTGGAAATGACACTTGTTGGAATTGGCAGTCACGCACCCGAAAAAGGAATTAGTTATTTATCCATATGATGAGGGTAACCTTAGTTATACCAAAAAAATAATTGATGTCTCATTCAATTGTAGTGCAGCTTGTAGTTTCACAAAAAAGAATCAAACATAAAGTACAAAACTCAGCAAATAATACACAAGACAGGTAGCTAAAACTAGTAATTTGAATTCAATTCAAATATTCAAATAACACCATATTTAGAAAGCCTCCAACTTTACACAGTCCATCCAGATCTAACAATTCCCAAATAGGAAAAAAAGTACTTTTTTTTTAAACGATAACATCTATATGATAATTGAAAACATAATACCCATAACCACAAGCCAGAAATCAATAGCAATATCTTTCAAGCTAAAAATTATATTTTTCAAGTTGCAACAAAAAAAAAGCTTAAATTTTTAGAAAATAAAGCGAAAATTAAAAGGGGGGTTGATAATTGAGCTTACTAAGGTCTTCTGGGGTGGAAAATTGGCGGCGACCAGTAGGCTTGGCTTTGAATTTTCCCCTTCCCATTGTGGAAAATAACAACGAAATTGTGAGGTTTAGCTGAGTAATTTCACCATCGAGATTAAAAGGAAGACGAAAGAGGTGCACTTTGCACAAATTGTTGCTTTCTTGGCTTATCCATAACCTAATTAATTATAATTAATGTTATGTTCCAAATAAGCACAGCTATTGGTTATTGGAAGTTGGAACAAAGACATGGTGTAAAACTAAGGTCAACTTTTAAAAATTAAAAGAGTAAATTACACTCACACCTCATGAGTTTTAGTGAAATTACACAAATCATCTTTCATTTTTTTATTTTTATATGAACCACCCCTAATTTTGTACATATGTTAGTTACACTGACTATCCCTGCATAATATAAAAGTGTAATATTTTAAACAAAAAATGTATGATGTTTGTAATTAATTAAACAAAATATTGTATATTATGTAGAAAAATTCAAATAATATAAGAGTCATTGCGTCTTTATTAGTTGGCTCGTTATAAAATAATATAAGAGTTATTTAAACATTTATTTGAAATTATTAATGTATTTTGTAATGACACAAAAATAATAAAGAAACATTCGCTTTTGTATTATTTGAAGTGTTACACAATATACAATATTTTATTTAACTTAATTACTTTCATCACACATTTTTTCTTTAAAATATTACACTTTTATATCATACAGGGGTAGTCTGTGTAATGTATGTATAAATCTATGGGTGATTTGTGTATGAGGGATGAGTGGTTTGTGTAATGACAAAGAAGGGAAAGGTGGTTTGTGTAATTTCATTAAAATTCAGGGGTGTGAGTGTAATTTACTCAAATTAAAATCATATTTAAATTTTGTTAGTTTCTTATTTTAAAAATCATATTTTATGTTCCAAATAATTTCTTGCCACCTATTTTATTGTTGAATATCCTTTAGGCTTCCTTTGGTGGTAAGGAGAAAATAAAAGAGAGAAATATGTGAGAGAGAAAGAAAAGAGAGAAAAAGATGAGAAATATAATGAATTGTAGTATTGTTCGGTTGTATAGAAAAAGAAAAAAAAAAGAAATAACTGTTTCTTCCTCTATATTCTTTGAACAATAATTTGTCGCCTAAAATTATGTTTCAAATCATGTCACAGATCAGTGAAAATAATCATGTAAATTAAAAAATTATAATATTTTTTATTTTTTATTTTTGCTTCAATATCATTGTTCTGATATATGATTTGGGATATAATTTGAGATAACAGATCTTGCTATCTTTTTCTTTCATTTTCTTCTCACTTGGGAGGAAAAAGACATTTATTGAGTCCCACAACTTTTTTCTTTCCCCTCTTCTCTCCTCACATTTTCTTTCTCTTCATTTTCCCTTCAAACAAAGGAAGGCTTATAGTCTCCATCCTCTCATGACACCCTCCACCAAAGCACATTTGTAGCCCCATTTTTATTACCCTCCATTCTTTTCTTTTACCCCACATATATTTGTACCCCATTACAATTAATTGAAAAAAATATATTTAAATTAAAAATTTATACAATATATTTAAATTTTATTTATATGATAACTTTTTGTTGCATGGAGCTTTATTAAAAATTTATTAGCCAAAAAGGTCAAACAATATATTAGAATATTAAGAAGAATCTTTTTTAAGGTTTGTCTCTATATATATATATAATTAGTAGCAGTGTTTTCACCTTTGTTGGTGTGAGGAGGATGAGTGTTATTTAAAAAACAAGAGGGGGTGTTATTGGGTAAATCTCAAGGACACTGAGTGCATTTACCCTTTAAATCAAACTTCTAAAAAAAATGTTTTTTTTTTAAAATAAGTTGAATAAATGTTAATTTTAACTATGATTATTATTATTTGGGTATGATGGGGAAAATTGATTCGTAATAAAAAAAGCAGATTAAGCATTTGGGTTTTCAACAAACGGGTTCATATTCAAAGCCCAAAGTTGTGGTTCTTGTGACTCCTCTTTTCAGAAAGAACCCGCCTCTTCCCGCAAAGAAAACATCGATCCGCGACACTCCATCAAATTCAATCTCAACCATCCAACAACAACAAATCAACGATCAACCTTACATCTACACGTCACCGATCCGCGTGATCCCAGAACTCGAAACAAAACCATACCCGTCCATTCCCCTCCCAAAAACAAATCAACGGCTACAACACAATCAATACTTTCCAACCCAAATTTCAAACATAAAAAACCACACATTATATAAACCTCTCTTATCTTCACCACTCTTCAAATTCTCCTAACCCTCTCTCTCTCAATTTCAATCTCAATTAGCGGTTACCGGTGATCGGAAAATGGCTCGTACCAAGCAAACTGCTCGCAAATCCACCGGCGGCAAGGCTCCAAGGAAGCAACTCGCAACCAAAGCCGCTCGGAAATCTGCACCGGCCACCGGCGGTGTGAAGAAGCCACACAGATTCAGGCCAGGGACAGTGGCACTTCGTGAGATCCGCAAGTACCAAAAGAGTACCGAGCTTCTCATCAGGAAGCTTCCATTTCAGAGGCTAGTCCGTGAAATTGCACAGGACTTCAAGACCGATCTCCGGTTCCAGAGCTCCGCCGTGTCGGCGCTTCAGGAGGCGGCGGAGGCTTACCTCGTTGGATTGTTTGAGGATACAAACCTTTGCGCTATTCATGCTAAGAGAGTGACTATCATGCCTAAGGATATTCAATTAGCTAGACGCATTAGGGGTGAGCGTGCTTGAAAGTGTTCAATTTTTCTGTAACTCTTATGTAGTTGTTAATTCCTCATTATCAATGAAATTAGTACTTTAATTACTATCCTCTCTCAGATTATATGCAATGTTCTCTTATTCTTCTTGCCTTTATTCATTTTTCAAAATTCGGTTTCTGATTTTGTTATCGGCGATGTGTAATTAAAAACAAGTTTAAAATCCTCATACAAGGTTTATTCATATATACGATGTTGAATCTGAATTTGGATTGAAATACTTATGAAATTTATTATATATCTTAATATTTTCTGTATTCAATTAATTACGTGTATTTCATTATCAATCATATGTGTATTTCATTATCTTTCTCTGTTGAGTGTGATATGGCTTATTTATTCCTATGCCAGCCAAAAACATTACAAAATTAAAAAAGCTGAACTTTGCAATGGATATATTTGGTTCAGAATTATTTTCATATATAGTGTGTTGTCACTGCACAAATTAGCAGTATTTGGAGACAATTCTTTGCTGAAGCATTCTTTTTGCTTTCAAGTCCTTAAGATAGATGTGTGGTTCTCAAATGAAGTCTTGCACATTGATATTTTTTTTAATCTTTAGAGACTCACACTTGGGTACTTGCACGAACCTCGACCTGCTCAAAAAAACAACTTCATCAAAATATTAGCATAGAAATATCAAAACTTCTAGATGAAGATAAAATGATGAGGTGATGCAGAGAGGATAGTGAAAAACCCACTAGGATCCTTTGTTGTCTGCTCAGCAAGTCCATTGAAATAGCAAGTACCTCCTTCACTTCTAGACTTAGCCCAATAGGAGCTGAACACGTAACTCGCATGATCAGCAATTGAAACTGGTGCATAGCACTCCTTACCCGGTTCAAGTGGATCACAATTCACATCCCCTTGATTGCAGGCATAGCTCAAAGTTGCTTGCAATTCCATTTGGTTTGCATCTTTGGTTGCTACACACCACACTTTCCCTTTGTATGGTACATTGTTATTAGGTTCTGGTAAAGATGCAAAATCTGTTAAAGGCGTCTTTCCTGTTAAGTCAATTTCGTAAATTGGTGTTCCATCAAGGTGCAACAAACCCCAGTGTCTTTCTGTTCCTGGACCAGTCTTTTGGTTTTCATTGAACACTGAGAATATGAAGGTTGGTATTACAACCCCGGGTCTAGCTGGTGTCCCAAGTGGTGGTTTTGCGGTCATTCTGTTAATTAGATTGCGGTTATAAGTAGCTGCGTTGAATATATTTGCTCCATGTTCTTCTATGTCACCCGAATTAGGCCATCCTGTTTCAGCTATTACAAGCTGGATATTGGAGTAACCAAGTTTAGACATGGCGAAGATAAGGGAATCAAGCATTTGGTCTAACAAATTGGTGTAGATTAAGCCACTACCAGGGTCCCTTACAGTGGAAGTTCCCCTGAACATTGCAAAGTCAAGGCTAATATTGCCAGGGTCCTGTGACCATGGGAAATATGGGTATACATCTATGAAGAAAAATGACTTGGTTCTATCTAAGAACTCCAGCATTGGTGCTATCACAGTGTCTATAATGTCGGACCGGAACATCCCACTTGACGGTGGGAAAGTTGATTGTAACACATCCATGGCTAATGGGGTGCCAATTTTGATGCCGTGGATGTTCTGAGCCTTGAAAGATCTTTTGATGTTTTTCATTGCTGGGACAAGGTCATGCCACATTTGGTGGCCTTGTTCTGAATTGTAGCTGAGCACTTCATTGCCGACAAGTAAATAGCGAATCTTAGTTACAGGGTAGTAGGGGAGGATATTGTTCCTCACCCATTCATCTGCTATGCTTTGGTTGGCAGCAATACCTGAGATCTCTTGGTTTTGGATCATAATGGAAACTTGGAGCTTGGTAGTTGATAGAAGACTTAAAATTTCAGGATTGGAATCATATAGCTTCACGGGACCGGCATTCATTGTTGTTAGTAGCTCAATGGACCGATATGGAGAAGGTAGATTGTTCCCAAGTTGACCATAGTTCACACCAATGTTGCTTGAGGCTTTTGCTCCTGTAAAATCAATGACACTTAGTTTAGAAAATAAGACACTAAAGCAGAAAACAATGTGTATGTTTCAAACTTACTTGATAGTGAAAGTAAAAAGACAAAAAATATAGCCAGAGGACCCATTTCTCCAACTTTTATGTTAGTGACTAGTTGCTTCCACCAGGTGCTTTATTGGGCAAGGAAAAGAGTGAGGTTTTGAGAACATTAGGAGCTTGAATTTATACACAAATGAAATGAAGACTTATTAGCAAGAAATCATATTCTTGCTAAAGGATCTTTATGAGTGTATAAAAGATAGAGAGGATCAGTTTTTATTTATTTAGAAAATATAAAAGGAACAAAGGTGTTCAACACATAAATTAATGATTAAACCAGCCAGTAGTAAACTTGTAAAGGGCAAGGGTGTGGTTTCTTGCTTTGCTTTGACCTAATTTTCAACCTATTTTATTTTCAAGAAATGCAGTTACATAAGTCACAAACTTTAGAAGGGGACATAAGCCACTAATGTATGAAAATTAGACTAATGACATGGTGTCACGAATCTCTTGTGAGATGATGGGACTGTGTAACAAAAAATTGAGGAACAAATATTTGTTATCTCAGTCCATCTTCCAAATCCTCTATCTTATTAATGACAGTAAAAGAAAAAATGGAAAAAATAATTAATGTTTAAATTTTTAATTGACATGTATGTTTTTATAAGTGTGAAAAATATTTTTTTGGTACTACCAATGATATATCTTCATCTTATGGGCGATGAAGTACTCTATTTGGATATGTGTGATTGCCCTCCCGTAAGAGGAATTAGGACAACATATGTTTTCCCCAATAAGTATCGTTTCAGTAATCAAATCCTTGACTTTTTTTTGTCTTTACGAGAATCTATCAGAATCTCACAACACTAAGTCAATGTCTTCTTATTTCTTCTAAATCATGACCACCTTCATGTATTGGTTTGTCTGATGTCTATTTCTAGCATTTCATGGCCTGGTTAGAGAAATTAGAAAAGGTGTTATAAAGACAAATGACATATTATAAATATCTTCTAAATTTGTTTAGAACTCTTCATAAAAAAGCTATTATTTGTTATGTGTGCTATGCATGAGATGAAGTTGTTTGGCAGGTTATAATTTGATCTTACCAATTTCATGTTGTGGAGAACATTCACATTATCTGCAACCACCATAAGTTAACCCAGACTTGTGAAGAAAATGTTCATGATGTAATAAATGTATAATAATTTTTACACTCCAAATGTAATAGGTAGATAGAGCGATTAAACGTTGAACGTAATATCTATGCATTGTTTAATTATTTATAGACAATCACTTCATCATCTCCCATAGATTTGATTTTTTTCCTTCAAGAATCATTAAATATGAATGATGGATAATACAATAACAATATATAATCATACACAATGAACCCATATATTTTTTCTCTTAAATGTCTCATTAAAAAATATGACTAATTAAACTTCACACCAAACATATTTATATCATGATTATGAAAATCTTTTTACTATCTAGATTCTATTAAGTCAAACCAAAATAATCCACCATCTATTCAAGGTTAAATTATGTTTTTCAAATAAGCTCATTTATCATATTTATGCATGTTCTAATCAATACATGATTTATCATTTATTTATATTTTATTTATTTAACAGTCAATGATAATTAAAAATAAATGAAAAATGACATAATGATAATATAAATATCTACACTATTAGTGAATAAAATGAAAGAAAATAAAACATGGCACTCTCGTTAAGCAATGGCCTAAGTATATATTATAGATGTAATCCAACTCGAATTAATTATAAATAAATAGCAAAATAAACAAAGGAAAAAGTACTGACTTTATTTCCACCACTTAGCTGTACAATGCACAAAAGTGAGGAAAGAAAGCACACAACATCCCCACCTCACTCTCTCTCCCACCCCTTTTCATTTTCCTATCCAATTTTAAACCTTCTCAAAATAAAAATAAAAAGTGAGTACATTCATAATTTAATAAATTTAAAAAACTTATTGTAAAAATCATTAATTTTATGAGTTATATTTATTTAAATTTATTTATTAATTTAAATTATAGAATTTCTTAAAAATAATAACTAATATGTAAAATTAGTTTTTTGAAGTAAGTAAATTTTCACTCAAATATAATTATTTAAATTATTATTATTGTTATTAAATTAACACTTTTGGACGAACAAAACATTTGATCTATTGAAATGTTGGTTAAGTGATAAGACTTGTTGATGTAGGTTAAAATGTCAAAAAAATAGTTTGAATTCTTGTGAGTTATAAACTCTGGCAGTTAATTACTTAGTATAAAAAAATTAACAATTCTGGAAACATCATAAGCAGGAAAAACCGATAAACACAAAGCGCTTGAAAGAAAGAAGCGCGATGATGCACAAGCTTTTCAACCGAGGTAGGGAAAATCCCGCCAACGCCGAACCGCCATATGCGGCGGCGACGCCATCTGCTTCTCCGGTCACTGGTCCAGCGAGACCGTTACGGCTCGTCTACTGCGACGAGAAGGGAAAGTTCCACATGGATCCGGAAGCCGTCGCAACGCTGCAGCTTGTAAAGGAGCCTATCGGCGTTGTCTCTGTCTGCGGTCGTGCTCGCCAAGGCAAGAGCTTCATCTTGAACCAGGTGATTTCTGCTTCTGATTTCAGTGAAAGTTTTATGGTTTTGGATTGTACCTATTGTTAATTAGGGTTTTACCGCTTACATTGTTATTCACTGTTATCATTTTTTTTAACTATATGCTAGTTGTTGAATGGTTTAGGTACCGTTTTTTACTAGCTAATTGACCAATAGTTGAAAGTGGCTTTGTTAATAGGAGTATCCTTATTCTCGATGTCAGGGTTTTGAACTTTGCTGTGGGTATGAAAAATGCTTTATTAGTAGAAGCAAAACTCATTTCGGTAATCTGTAGATCTCCGAAAGGATTATTAGTCTTTGACGGTTGGATAGGGACACCCTTGGTGCACACCGAAAAACAATTAGTTTGTAGATTATTGTCTCTTTTGTTAATCTTGTTGAAAATTGGAGTGCCATATCATGTAACAGAGAAGAGTACATGTGGTTAATATTTTTGAGAGTTGTGTCATGGTTTGTTACTTGACTAGGAATGAAAACTTAGCTCTAACTCTTGTGTTTGTATTATTATGAAGTGTATCTTTTTCAACAGAGTTATTATTTTCCGAAGGTCTGTAAAAGTTGAAATAAATTAAGCGAGTCTTTGTTTTTTACTGCTGGCTTACATTTCTGTATTGCAGCTTTTAGGAAGGAGTAGTGGATTTCAAGTATCACCAACCCATCGGCCGTGTACCAAAGGGCTTTGGATGTGGAGTATACCTCTAAAGAGGACTGCTCTTGATGGAACGGAATACAATCTGTTGTTATTAGATAGTGAAGGAATAGATGCTTATGATCAAACGGTCAGTTTTTCAGTTTTCTAAGTGCTGCATGCTTTTTCTACTATTGTTTTGTACTTATGTTGTCTTACTCTGCATTTTTTTAACTTTACAGGGAACATACAGTACCCAGATATTCTCATTAGCTGTCCTTTTGTCTAGCATGTTCATTTATAACCAGGTTGGGACAACCTATCTAAAACTATATTTTCTTAGGCATAGTTGCCTGTGCTTTTACTTGTATGTATTCTTTAGGCTTGAAATTTTAATTTCACGACCAGTTTGTTAACCATAGGAATTTATTCCCCTTTTTTTTATGGATTTCTTGTTTCTTGCTGAAATTAAAATGCTGTTTCACTTGCCCAGATGGGTGGAATAGATGAGGCTGCCCTTGATCGTCTTTCTCTTGTCACTCAAATGACAAAGCACATTCGTGTTAGAGCATCTGGGGGAAAGACTTCTGCATCAGAACTCGGACAGTTTTCCCCAATTTTTGTTTGGCTCTTAAGGGTAGGTTGTGTACCTTCATATATATTGAGGGGAAAAGTTATGACCTGATATTGTAAGTTGATGGTATCCTGTCATATGTTGACTATCTAGCCTCATTCTTTGCTTTATTTGCCAATCCTCTTACTGGCAGGACTTCTATTTGGACCTAACAGAAGATAACAGAAAAATAACACCCCGTGATTATTTGGAACTTGCTTTGAGGCCTGTCCAAGGGAATGGAAGAGATATAGCTGCTAAAAATGAGGTATCTTTCCGCTTCTTAATTTAGTTATTGATGGGAGCAGTTGAGTATTCCCTATACCATAAATGCTAGGGTATTAGGATTTCTTATTATGTTAGTAGTATTGTTAGGCCAGTAGTCTTACTGGGCTAGTCTTGCACTTGATCCTTCTTGCGTCGCTGCATGAGTTATCCTATCTTCACTCACCAAATTCTCTTTCTAACAAAATTATTCAAGAGTGAAACTCAATGGAATAAGAAAGGTAGGTGTAGTTCTAGGCTAACAGATGACCTAGTATCATTTGGTAGTATCACCTTACAATCACTTAAATTAACCCCACAAAATTTCTGATAATTGTCGCTGCTAGAGTTGCATGAAAATCGTTGGAAAATAATGCATACTTATGAGTGATCTCTTTCTGTTATGCTTCAGTTCCCTTTCACTTGAAAAGGTAGCTGTTCCTTGAGTGTTGGAGTTGATTTTGAACTTCTTTGCCCCATATGAAAAGATCCTTTGAATATTTCCAATGTTTTTTTATAAAAGAAGAAAATATATTGAAATTCTTTACTGACTTTTTTACAATTCGACTAATTAAATCCACTCTTGCTCATTTGTTGTCACAATTTAATCTTAAACAAAATCTGAGCACAATACATCAAACCTAGTAAACTTGACCATTGAATCTAAAGTATTCTTAATGATCTTTGGTCTTCAAAATAATCTCTCCAATATGAAAGTGTCCATTCGATAGATCATTTAGAATGTTAGTGATTTTACACACTTGAGCCTGCATTACCATTTCCAACAATTTGGTGTTATTCCAGATTTGAATATTGTCCAACATGATTTTTCATATTTTTTTCTCCAATTGCCTTCTTTAGTTTCTTCCCTTTTATTCATCTTTAAGTTGCTGCCTTTTATAACACACTGGAATTTGGAAAATTTGAGACCCGCGTCCTCTCTGGACTTGCTAATTGTTTGACAATATCAATCAGTAGATTCGAGATTCCATTCGGGCTTTGTTTCCAGACAGGGAATGCTTTACCCTTGTTCGACCTTTGAATGATGAAAATGATCTACAGCGACTGGAACAGATATCGGTCAGTAACTTATTAGCTTCCATATTCTTGTGTAGTCATACATCTGTTTTATGTTATGATACATTATTTTAAATATGCAGTTGGACAAGTTTAGACCTGAATTTCGATCTGGCCTGGATGCTTTGACGAAGTTTGTTTTTGAGAGAACACGTCCAAAACAAGTTGGTGCAACTATGATGACAGGTCCAGTACTGGTAGGTATTACAGAATCTTATCTGAATGCACTCAACCATGGTGCGGTGCCTACAATTTCTTCATCCTGGCAGGTTAGTATTGTGTCTTCAAATTAAAATTCTGACTTGTGTGCTCTGGAACTTGTTTAATATATGACATCATGTACGAATTGTTTAAGACAAGAAAGGCATTTTGGTCATGTGTTAATAAAATGAATTTCATATCTCTGTCGTATTAGTGACTCAATGCATAATGTGTCATTTAGCCAGCCAATGTTTCTGTTTCACATCCCCCCAAAAAAAATTCATTTACGCTTGAGATTGGTTTCTATATTTTTTGGGATTTGGCCTATTATCAAGGAAATGAGATGATTGATATATCCTTGATTGGTGTCTATAATTACTGTTTCAAATGCATACTGCATCTTGTGATCAGCCATAACATCTTGGTTGTGATGGGCACCATAGTCACATCAAGCCGTGACTGCGGATTTTGTTGGCCGCAATACTATCACGACGTCAACCATGATTCAAAACCCTGGTAGCTGGTGCAGAATGATGTAATGTTCATTCTTTGAACAGCTACTACAATGTTTTCTAGAAGTGGATATTTAATCTGCACTTGAAATTATGTTGAGGAAGGTCCTTCTTATTAGGTTTCAATTCCCATTCTTTTAATGTGAATTGCTATCTTCTGACTATTGAAGTTATACCTACAAGTATGTTGTATGTCCTTCCTGTCAACCATAATAGTGTAGTTAGGGAAGAAGATTATTCCATAAAATAGTTTGTTATTGGCTTGCAGAGTGTTGAAGAAGCTGAGTGTCACAGGGCATATGATTCTGCTACTGAAGTTTATATGTCTTCTTTTGATCGTTCAAAGCCACCCGAGGAAGTGAGTTAATTGCTTGAAGTACATCTTGATATATATATATGTAGACATATATTCATACGTATATCCTTTTCCTTCCTAATTGCAATATGTTGTAGGCTGCTTTGAGGGAAGCACATGAAGAAGCAGTTCAAAAGTCTTTGGCTGCTTTTAACGCTAGTGCTGTAGGAGTTGGTTCAGTCAGGAAGAAATATGAGGGCCTTCTTCAGAAATTCTTCAAAAAGGCTTTTGAGGTATTCCAAATTGGATATTTGTAATTATTCGAGTGTGATTAAGTGGAAACATGTGGTATAAGTTGTAATCATGGTGGAGTTGATATAACTATCGTTTAGCTTGTGTCTGTTTTATTTTTTTAAATTGGTGGGGGATGGTTGTTAAATCGCTGTTGTCTTATTAATGCTATGGAATTTCTTTTACTAATCATTGTTATGATTATATGATGTGTTCCCCTGTGATGCCATTTTCTTAAGATGATTGAGATTTGATACTCTAGTCTTGTCCAGACTCTAGAGAATGTTAGCATCCAATTGCAAGGTACAGGATTTGAGTCCTACATCAGAAGTATAATAGGCTTCTGCTATGAGGTTTATATGTCCTTGGGCTCTCCAATCATAATAGGTACCTTTTGTGGTGTTGTCACCCCTAAGAGAACCAGTTCGCTCCTCTAATATAGAGATGATCATGTAAAAAAGGCTGCCTAGTGTACGGGGCTTCCACCCACTGGGTCTGGGTAGAGATTAGATTAATGTAAGCTTACCCCCACAAGTGTGGAGACTGTTTCTAGGATTTTAAGCCACCTCCAGGTCACAAGGCAAAGAACCTTACGGTTGTGTTGAGGCTCACCTGACAGATTTAAGCATGTATGTCAAAATAATACTTTAGGGCTGTAAATATCTATGCATAATCTTTTATCTTGTTTGGGGTGTGGGGCAAATTTTGCTTTGTGTATGTTGTGTTACTAATTTATTGCTCAATAGGATTATAAGCGGAATGCTTTTATGGAGGCAAACCTACAATGCTCAAATGCCATACATTCTATGGAGAAGAGGCTGAGGGCAGCTTGTAATGCTTCCGGAGCAAGGATTGACAATGTTGCAAAGGTAAAATTGTTATGGGCCAAACTGTAAACATATTTCCTTTTTAAATATTTTTTTGTTTGGGGAAATTTTGGAGACACCTAGGCTGTGTATTAGCTCTATGCACAATGGCTGCATGGGAGAATGGTTGAGCAGTTCTCTAAATAAAATTGCACCCAAAATTCCTTCCTCCAAACCCATTCCATAAAGGCAAAACATTTTTGCCCACACTTTTCTTTCACTTTTTAATTTTACATACAGGAGATTATTGAAGAGAAGAAATTACAAAGAAGGGGAGATACAGAATCTTCCAAACCAATAGAACACAAACAGAAAACAAAGAAAGAAGAGAAAACAAATGAAACAATGATCCCCAATCCCTTGACTTGTCTGTAATTTTAAGAAGACACAAAATAAAAAAAAATAGAAAAGGCAAAATCTTACCTCAAATCGTGAAGTAAAATAAAAGGAGTTACATACGAATAAATCTTGCTATCATTTTTTCTTGAACTGGTTGTATTGTAATCTTTCTGCAGTCATCAGGATAATATCCTTCTGCATGTTTGAGATCCCAACAGGACAAAAAAGAGAGCAATACAATTACATTTTGTGTGGCCCTCCCCTTTTCCTAAACTAAAGGTGGCTTTTGAAATGACAATCCGATTTGATAATGAATTTGTTCCAGGTTCTTGATGCTCTTTTAACTGAATATGAAAAATCAATTCATGGTCCTGGGAAGTGGCAGAAACTTGCTGTCTTCTTACAACAAAGGTTTATATATATTATGTTCTGCAAAGTTTTTTATTTATTTGTTTAAACCTTTTTTTGTGTATTTTAACAATTTACATGTTGCTGACAATAGTTTTGAAGGCCCAGTGCTTGACCTTACTAAGAGGCTAATAGATAAAGTTGAATCAGACAAGAACACTCTTGCTTTACAGTATCGGATGATTGAAGACAAAATGGCCCTACTCAACAAGCGGCTGGAAGCTACTGAAAGTGATAAATCTGAGTACATTAAACGATACGAGGATGCTATTAATGATAAGAAAAAACTAACTGATGAATACATGAATCGCATTACTGATCTGCAGTCCAACCGTCGTTCATTGGAAGAGAGATATTCTAGCTTATTAAAAACTTTAGATTCTACTAAACATGAATCTGTGGATTGGAAAAGAAAATATGAACAGGTTTTATCGAGGCATAAAGCTGAGGAAGATCAGGCTAGTTCAGAAATTGCAGCCCTCAAGTCCCGTGGTGCTGCTGCTGAAGCAAGGTTGTCAGCAGCTAGGGAACAAGCACAGTCTGCTCAAGAGGAGGCTGAGGAGTGGAAGCGGAAGTATGATATTGCCGTTAGAGAAGCAAAGGCTGCTTTAGAGAAGGCAGCTATTGTTCAGGAGCGCTCAAACAAGCAGACTCAGTTGAGGGAAGATGCTTTAAGAGAGGAGTTCTCCGTCACCTTGGCTGAAAAAGTGAGCTCTCTCTCCAACGATATTCCCGAACATCCCTTTTGCAAATATGTAGTATTGCTATTACCTAAAAATCCATGTGAAACAGATATCAAGCATCTCTTGATTAAGGTTATATATAATGGTTCTAATTTTCCTCACTAATTATGTAGGACGATGAAATAAAAGAGAAGACTGCCAGAATTGAGCATGCTGAGAAGTGTTTAGCAACTTTGAAGTTAGAATTGAAGGTGAGATTCTTGGTTTAAGAGTTTAGCAAGAAAAGATGTGTTATCCATGTTTGTAATGAATTCTATTTTATATTTGTTGGCATACTTCTTCCTTTTCCTTTTCTCTTTGTTTTTTATTATGGTCATGCATGTGGAAAATGGTTATAGTTAATGTAGTAGGTGGTTTCTGGCTTTTTGGTTTGTCCCTTCATAATTTTGTTATTATCTGCTGCACTTTAACCCAAGTTATAGTTGGTAGGAATTCTAAACTCTACCCTGTGAAGTTCTGTGGTTGGTCTTTTAACTGAAATTGATTGAAGCAACAATTTACCCTTTGGAAACAATTGTTTAAAAATCTCCAGGCAATTTGTCCTCTCTTGCAACTGATGTGGTTTGACTAATACGCTTGGCAAGACCTGTTTGGTTTAAATTTCTGTGTCTGACTTTAAATATATGTGCAGGCTGCCGAGTCAAAGATAAGGAGTTATGAAGCCGAAATATCTTCACTAAGGATGGAAATTAAAGAGTTGAGTGAGAAGTTGAAAACTGAAAACGCTAAGGCCCAGTCATATGAGAGGGATGCAATTGTATTTCAGCAGGAGAAAAGCCACCTAGAGCAGAAGTACCAATCTGAATTCAAGAGATTTGAGGAGCTCCAGGAAAGGTGTAAACATGCTGAAAAAGAAGCTGCAAGGGCTACTGAGGTGGCTGATAAAGCTCGGGTTGAAGCAGTCACGGCTCAAAAGGAGAAAAGTGAGATGCAGAGACTGGCAATGGAGAGACTGACGCATATTGAGAGGGCTGAAAGGAAAATTGAAAGCTTGGAGAGGGAGAAGGATAATCTGGAAAATGAATTGCAGAGAGTAAGGTATTCAGAGAATGATGCACTTACCACTGTCGCAAAACTAGAAGAAAAGGTGCAACAGAGAGAGAAGGATTTGGACGCACTTTTGGATAAAGATAAAACCCACAGGCGAAATAATGCTCAGATTCTTGAACAGCTTTTGGAAACAGAACGTCAAGCACATACACAGGCAAATAACCGAGCCGAGTCTCTCTCTCTCCAGCTACAGTCTGCACAAGCCAAAATTGATTCTCTCCATCAGGAGTTGACTAAATTTAGATTGAATGAAACAGTATTGGACAGTAAGCTAAAAACTGCTTCCCATGGTAAGCGTGTAAGGGTAGATGATGAAATAGGTGCAGAATCTTTTCAGGACATAGATTTGATGAACCCTAGAATTGTGAGGACAAATAAGAGATCTAGGAGTACAATCAGTCCTCATCAGGACATGCACCCAGAAGATGGCGGTTCCACCTATAAAGGCGCTGAGGATGATCATAGTCAGCATACAAATCAGGACTACAGAAAATTTACAGTACAGAAACTTAAGCAAGAGCTGACCAAACATAACTTCGGCGATCAGCTGCTTCAATTGAGGAATGCCAAGAAGGAAGATATCCTTGCCCTTTACGAGAAATGTGTTCTTCCGAAGTTATAGCTGATTATGAACAGAGCTAGTATAGGTATGACGCATGTAATAACCCATGTGGGTTTGTGTAATTTTCATCCATGCCATGGTTGCTTACATTTAGACTAGAGAGGTGGACTGTGGAGTTAACTTATTTGTTTCAGTGCTTTTACATATTGGGTGTGTTTACTTCAGTTTGCTAGTAAAAAGATAATCGGATAGGCCATAAAAGATTTTGATGGCCCGACTTTTATTTGTTGAGTGTGTTGCATTTTTGTATTTAACATTTGTTAGCTTCAGCACTTCATGTGCAGTTTAGAAGGTGCCAGGTACCCACCAAAACTATATGGATTCCTCTTTGGATAATAGGTATTGTAACTAGTACTGTGGTAATCGATTTAATTGGTATTTCTTTTATGGTTCATATTCCGGATTGGGCTCATCCCTCTAGTAATGGGATGAAATGAGTTTTCGAAATGAAGGCGTAAGAACTCAACACAGATCCACTCTTTGGCAAATTCGAGGGGGTCTTGAGTTCTTAATGATTAAAATCTGATCTGAACTGTAGATTGTATTAATTTAAAGGAAAAGATTAATGCTACATAAACACAAATTAGCGAAAATTAAACAATGTTTGAGTGTTAATATACATACTTGAGATGTGAGCAGGAATAGCATATTTTTATGTTAAGTGCATTAGACCTTGGAGAATAACTGTTTTGATACATAATTCCAATTTATAAAAACATACCACAAGGTTCTATTGGGGTAACATCACTGATCCCTCAAAACTCATTTCTAAGTGACATTAAGATATTACAGGCTGAATGGCTTAACTAATCTACATGACATTCCAATGTTGGGGATATTTGTCTTTTTTAACAGATGCTTTCTCTTTTCTTGCAAATGTATAAAAACCGAAGAATAATAGAAAGGGCTCTTAATCATTAGAAACCAAAGAAATATAACAGTACATAGGTAGTAGAGAATGTTATACAATTTTAGTAGGGTACACAATGATAAGAGAACTATAGTAGCCAAGATAACATGTGTAGCTACCAACTTTGAAATGCAAAAGACAAATGGATTTGGTTAAACAACACGTGGCTGGTAGATGTAGATCAATATTTCAGTTTTGTACAAAACATATAATCAAAAAATTATAGAATAGTCATGCGAAACATGTGGCTATACTCATGAAATTATGGGGATATCATGTGGCTATAGTCATGGTTATGGTGATAACATGTGGCCTGGGCAGAGTATAAGATCACTATTATTCACGCATGGAACTTGTGAACACACATTGCATCATGTGCTTACTTATAAACCAAACCTATGCAAATCCATTTCTAGTTATTTCCGTCTCAACAAAACATTCTCCTCCCCACCTAACTTTACCCTTCACAACTTAATATCTCAAACCACACTCATTTTTCTTATTCATGTTTAATAGTATTATATGTTTTAGAAAGAAAAAAAAAAAGATAGTGTGCGACAAATGTTTGTTTCTCCGTACTGACAAAAATATAATTTTATTCCAAATAAAAGAATAAAAGTATTATTGCGTATTATCTTTTATTTGTCATCGTTTGGTAACAAAGAATATCCTTACTCCTCGTAGGCTTTCTTATATTCCAACTAAGACAAACATTTGATACATGACATATCAATTAAATTTCAATATTATTATTGTTTTTGCTTTATTATCATTGGTGTGAGACAATGTATGAAATAGGATTAGAGACACAAAATCTCTTTATTATTCTAACTAACTCATCTTTTAGCCGCAAGCAAAAGGCCACTACTCTATCTAAAAGCTGATTTATCAAGTTTTCAGCTTTTGTCTCTTGCTCAGCCCATCTTTGCCAATGGCCTACCCACTATATATTTCAAGTAACCTATATACTTATCAAAGCATAACATAAATAATAAGGTTAGGCATCTAATAGTTAAGTTCTATAGACCATGGATATTAAAGTAGAACTCAATGATTCAAAAAACCAAGATGAAGAAAAACAACCACTGATGCACAATAGGGAAGAGCCAAAATCAGAGAGAAACCTGATTCATAGAGCCATTAGTCAAACATTTAAAAGCACAGCACATTTGGCAAATCATTTACCAACTGGTACTGTCCTTTCTTTCCAACTCCTATCTCCAATATTCACAAACCAAGGCCATTGTGACTCAGTCACAAAGTTTATGACTATTGCACTTATAACTATTTGTGGTGCCTCATGCTTTGTGCTATGCTTCACTGATAGCTTCAGAGACAATAAGGGAAATATATGTTATGGGTTTGTCACCTTTAAGGGCTTGTGTGTTATTGATGGATCAACTATATTACCACATGAACTTGACTCAAAATATAGATTGAGGTTCATTGATTTCATGCATGCAGTTATGTCAATTTTGGTATTTGCTGCAATTGCATTATTTGATGAGAATGTGGTAAGTTGTTTCTTTCCATCACCATCAAATGAGATTGAAGAAATTCTTATAGCATTGCCAGTGGGAATTGGTGTTTTTTGTAGCATGCTGTTTGTTGCATTCCCTACACAGAGACATGGGATTGGCTTTCCAATTTCAACTAAGTAAAAGTTTAGTTCTTTTTATGCTGATTTGAAGAATTTGATTGAGTAAGTAATGAATTAATGACTTTGAACTCAAAGAACATTATGATTACATGATATATGATATAACATATGATATCTTTTATTGTTTGGATACCTTACTAAAACTATTGAAACTCAATTCAACTTTTATTTAATGGAACAATTTATTAGAGAAAATGATATGTGTACTCAATTGGTTAGCATTGATAATATATACTACCCAAAATGCTTTTATACAAGATTCCAATCTACATTGATAATATATACTGCTAGTACTAATTCTAGCAAAAGCCATGACATGCCATAGTAAAGCTGAAACGAGTGAGACTCATCTTCATTAATGGAAAGGTAAATGACTTTTTCATGTGTATTTTAATGTAATCTTATTTTAAAGAAAAATGATATAAATATCAATATATATTGTATTTCCTTTACTTTTTCAGATCACTTGTTTCTCCATTAATGAAGAAGAATCTTATAGAGCTGAAACATGAAAAATGTAATGCAGCCATGACATGCAATGCTTTTTGTTAACCAACTAAAAAACAATGTCCTAATCAGAAGAATCTTCAGAGTCTGAACCTTCTTCATTTACAACTCCATTAGCCACACCATCTGAATCTTCCTGCTCTTCATTCTCTTTAATGATACTTTTATCATTGTCATCTTCATAAGCTTCTATATCTTCTTCATTTTTTATGCACTTCCTTCTCGGAGAGGATCCTAACCCATTTGAGTCAGACTCATCTCCATTACGGGAGAAGAGCAGTCCTAGTTTGTAGTGTATGGTTAAGGATAAAGATGTAATATAAATGTAAATTAAAGTGTATCTATACTAATATATAAAGGGAAAACACAAAATAACTACTCATGATGTGTAATTTATGTTTTCCTATTTTACCCTTATTAATTTATATTTTCTACCAAAAAAAATCATATAACATATTTCCTCATTTTAAGTTTCATGTTTGTTTATGTTACTTTTACAATTTTTCCATTTGAACGCGAAATTTTTTCCACATGTATCAATGCAATATTTGAACACAACAGTTTATCTTTTTCATTTTAACATGCAAAATTGCAAATTATATTTTGTTGATTTTATTATAGTTATGAAAAATGTAATAAAAATATACAAATCAATTACAATTCAGTCAGTAGAAAAGCGGGTTGCTGTCAACACGCTAGTAACTATAAATGGACTTTAATTTTTCAATGTTTTTTTGTAATAACTGTCATCTCCACTAATTATATATTAATTAGATAATTCTTAATTTATCTAATTTTGAAAGAAAAGTGATTGCTTCCTCTTTCACTTACTTTCTCTTGCCCCTTCATCCTTCTTTCACTTTTTTTGTTTTTTATTTTTATTTTATACCTTTTGGAAAGAGAGTAGAAAGTATAGTACCACCAATTGCGCAATCAACTTCACTCCGTCCAAGAAGAATAAAGGTTTAAAGAATAAGAAAATAGTTATCAATGCATAATTGCATATAAATACATAATACATGAACAATAATACTGAAACAGATCAAAATTAATATACCCCGCCAGAATTAACAAAGGATTCGACTGTGGCGCAGTTTCAAACCTTATCATTTGAATTTCCCCCTCATTCACTACTCTGTTTAGGAAAATTAGGTATAACCTTATTAAACTTTACACCTTTTACAAATACCAACTATTAACCTTAATTTTGTAATTAAGATTTTTATCGGTGAAAGAAAAATAGTTTTGCCATACTATAGCTTTTTTATTATGTTTTTAAATTAATAAATCAACGATATAGATTAAAAAAATTAAAGGTCAGATTTGAACGTATTTTTAACATAAGGACCTATTTGATAAATGAAAGAAGTTTAAGACTAGATTGAGATAAAATTGAAGTTGGTGATCTCATTTATAAAAATGTAAAGTTTAAGGAAATTATATACACTTTTCCCACTCTATTATAAGATTGTTGCGAGAGAATATCATTAAATGGGGAAGTAAAAAAACCCTTCTATTAGACCCAATAATTCAGTAGGTTCATTTGTTTGGACTTATATATATGATTCCACCAGTATTCAATATTCCACATAGAAAGGAGTGAATCTCATATCTTAACATAATATATAAACAATAGAATTAAAGAACAGAGAAATTAAATCTGGATCAGCTTCTTTGCAATCCTCTGTTGCAAGTTAATTTAGTCTTTGAATATATCAATCACTTATAAATTGGTTGGCCTTATTTATCTTATGATGTGGTGGTTCCAGCATAAGATTGGTCAATTCAATACATCACTTGGCCCAAATTTGGATACAGCAGAAGATCCAAGTCCTTTACAATATATGTATTCTAAAGTAAATAATATCAATATAAATGTATATGAAAAAACAGATAATTAAATTTAAAAAGTTTTAATATTTATACCTGATTGTAATAAAAATAATACATTTCTAAAAAGTTTTAATATTTATACCTTTACAATATATTGCAGTGTTTACAAATTCCTTTGTTTCTATTATTATGATAAAAATGTTTTACATTTTGTCCAGTTATATACTTTCAAATAGACTTTTGAAACATATATCAAAATTGTTTTATTTATTTGGTTGGTATATGATTATTATTATTATTATTTGGTAGATGGGTGGTAGAGGATTTAACATTCTAATAACCATTTTACCCTTTTTCGCTTTATAGCAGTCAATTAATTAAAGCATACACTTTTGCTTTATAATATCAACCACCATGATTATATTTATGCACCTTCTCCCTCTCTTAATAAAACATGGAACCTTCTTTACCTTCAATTTCTCTTTTTCAGTTTGTTCATCCCTCTCTTTTTCTTTATCTCTATCCCTCGCTTTATGATGCCTACCCTACTTTCCTTTACAATTTTATCAAACTATATACAAGAACTGCAATATCTGAACATAAGCAAAAATATCAATTCTAAATAATCCTAGTTAGTATATTCCTAAGAGATTTGATTATAATTAGTATTGTAACTTGTAACCACTATATATAGCATGTCACTCTTGAGAATATGAATACCACTTAAAGGGTATTGTAGTGTTACACTGAAAAACAGGAAAAATATAAGCTTTCTTTCATTAAAAGAAGTTATATCCAGCTTTGGATTTTATTTTCTTCTTTTGAAACTTGCACCTAGAATACCATGCTTAAAATAACTTTTCTTCCAAAAAGAATTATGTCTCCATGTTTCTATCTAACAAAATTTTATTAAATAATATAAAATATTATTTTATGTTTTTATAATTTTTTTAATTAAATTATACACTTTGATTGGTATGTGATTATTGGAATACCAAAAGCGACACCAAATCTTCATTCTACCGATGAGTGACCAAAGTTGTAGGCACACTATTATATCGTGGAGATGTGCATTTATAGAATTTCTTAGTGTTATATTCTCTTATTTTGTACCTTTTAATATGTGCAACACCAGTTTTGTAATTGTTGCCTTAACACAATTTTCTTGTACAATGGCGAAAATGAGATTTAAACAATTTGATACAAGTAAAAGATTCTTCTACCAAAGAATTTCTAGTGTTATGCAGCATAACCATCAGTGACAAACTTTAGGTGCGTGAAACTCAGCCAATACTATATCGCTGAACTTAGATTTCAGTGTCTGTCTTCAATTTTTGTCCTGTTTTTTTTATGTTAATCAAAGTTAATTTGTTCATAAAGTTTAAGTTTAAGGGGTAGTAACTAGTAAGGATTGTTTAATCATAACACCATAGTCAAATAATATGGCCAAAAGCCAAAAGAAATGGAAGTCAAATTCAGTTACCAACCCTGCACTCACTTCATGTGCAAAGGAATTGACAAAGGCCTAAGGGGCACACATTCACTTTCACAAAAGGCCACTCAATAAGGGCGTTTAGTGGCAGAGCACTCATAGAAGACATGCACACCCTCAAAAAATTTGTATAATAATCTTTTTTATACCCTTTGGTCATTTAACATTGTAGGATTCGTTCTACATTTTGGATCACTCAATATAACTTGCACCTCTATCACGAGATGCGCCACTTCAGGCGTTCTTAAGGACAATCACTCCTCAACATAGTTAAATGGTAGGTTCACAATGCACTCCATATTTTAGACAAAGCATGCAGTGCACATGACATTTGCACCAAATGCCATTATTTTCATGTCCCACCCACTCCACAATCCACGCATAATTACACGGCTAGGCCTTCCCTCTATTGGTCTCTTTTCTACACTATCCTTGTGCTCTAATCCTCTTCCAAGCTTGAACTTTTTTAGAACAAAATCATGTACCCCACCATTTAATTTAAGGCCATAATTATATAAGTCTCAATTAACTCTAATATATATACTTCCGGATTTTCTTTGGCAGGGTTAAAGGGGTGTGATTATTATGTCCCAAAAGGCTAAAATATGAAAGTTAATTTTGGCATACATTTATATTAATAAGCCAAGTTTATGGTGCAACTTGTAGTATTATAACAATGATGTGATGTTTTTTTGGGATCACTGGACCGAAAATAAAGGCTTTTGGTATAATGCAGTAGTTAGTATGCCATTTACTATTTGCATTCATGCAATGCTTGCAGTGCAACTACTAATCAAAAATGGTTTTGCTTAGAAGAAACTGAATTATGATGAGGTTAATTAAATGTTTCTCTATTTGGATGGTGAATGAGAAAGGTGGGTCAAATAAGTAAGTAGCTTTTTGCAGGACAGGACTATAGATTTATAATGATGTTGCTTTACATAAACAAATTAGCACTATCCTTAGTCTGGCCAAGAGTTATATAATATTAAGAGGAATAATATATTCTCTTACTAAATCCTCGTACTAAATTCTCATACTAATCCTATTACCCACAAAAAGTAACATATGTCACAAAGTGATACTTTATTTATTAGTGATTGGTTTACAAGAATAAGATTAATATGTCAAACAAAAACAATGAAGGGTCCATTTCAACAAGATAAAGTTTCTCTTCTAGAGGGACCACAATTATAACAGAACCCTCCTCCCAATTGCACCTAATTAGGAGAATATTTTAGAGGAGTGAAGGGTGGGAAAGAAAGGTTTTTAGTCCTCTATATAAAGACACTTGCACAATCACACAGTCTCATCAAATACACACATTCTAAACCATCTTCCTTTCTTTTCACTTTCATCTATGGCTCTCACCTCAAACTTCATTTCCTTCATATTCTTCACAATCCTTCTATCTTCTCTGCAACTCAATGCCAGAGAGAGTCAATTCTTTAGCAAAGTCACTCGTGTGAACAACAATGACAACAACAACAACAAATATTCAGGATCAGTAAGTCAAACAGAGTTCACACCAGAGACTGAAAACAACTATGGCTTATATGGCCATGAGTCTGGTCTGCACCCTCCCACCACCACCACCACCACCACCACAATGGCCGCCGCCGCTACAACTAATGCTGCTCCCTACACTTCCACCAACACTTACCACACATATAAAACTGAGTCTGAGGACACCAGAAACAATTACTACAACACCAACCAAAATGAATTGAGTGACACAAGGCTTGCAGAGGCTTCTTACAGCAACAACAACAAGGATGCTTATGAGAGTAAACAGAATGAACTGAGTGACACAAAGTACATAGAAGAAGAAGAACACAAGTCCATGGAAAATCAGAACAACAATAACCAGAAGTTTTACAACAACAATGTTTCCCCTTACACTACCACTTACAAGACATATAGAACTGAATCTGAAGACACAAAAAACAACCCCACCTACAACAATTACTACAATAAGGATACTTTCAGCACCAATCAAAATGACTTCACTAACACAAGACTTGCAGGAACTTCATACAGCAACAACAACAACAACAAATACAACCTCAACAATGATGCATATGTGAGTAAACAAAATGAACTGAGTGACACAAAGTACCCAGAAAGAGGATACAAGCCAGTGGAAAATCAAAACAACAACCAAAGGTATTCCAACAACAACAATGATGCTAATGAAAGGTACAATGGTGAGAGGCAAGGGTTAAGTGACACTAGGTTTATGGATGGTGGAAAATACTTTTTTGATGCTGCTAACTCTGAGAGGCACAACCCAACACTCAATGGTGGCTCATCCAGAGGAATCAACCCTGAGAATTTGTACAATAACAAAGGTTATATTGGCAGGAACAATGCAAACTCCTATGAGAACAAGAAGTACTCCATGGAAGGTTACCAGAATCAGGACGAGTTTGAAGATGACCAAGATAACTTTGAGGCTGAGCCATGAGCTTGGATCTTCTAAAATTGAAGAGTTCACTATGCTTTTGAGTATTGAATATGGTGGAAGTTCAATGTTTTATTTAATTTAAATTCAAGCACAAAAGAAAACAAGTTAAAGGGTAGGTTTTATCATTCATGTAAGGTTTTTACTTTGTGGTATCTGTTAAATCTTGCTTCTGGAACTGCAGTCTCTGTCATGATTTGGAAACACTGCATGAAGTTTGAGATCATGTGTAGTTTTTGCTTATAGTTATCAATAAGTTATATAATGTGAAGTGAGTTTGTTTGTTTGTTTCTTACTCTTTTTTTTTCCTTTTTAACAAAAAAGATTTTATTCTGAGTTGTTTTTGTCTATCAAATCATGCCAATGTCTTAAAGAGAAAGGGAAAAGAGTGCACATACAAACATCAATCATAACTTGGTATTTCAAAATTTACCATTGGAGTTGAATGGTACATGTCCATTTGTGATACCTTCACTTTTTGCACTATATTAGACAAAATGGAATAAAGTATTAGCGAGGAACAAATTAGTAATTCAGACTGCTAAATTACCCTCCATTAGAAATTAAATATTAATGTAGCTGATTAATATAAGGAGATACTCTTGTCATTTTTCTAAGTCTAGCATATTAATTATGTGCTGTAGCTGTTATGGATGGCATCTAGGATCTTTCTTTATCTACTGCCTCATAAATTGTCCAACTAAAAAAGTTAAAAATAATAATGACGTAGAATTGTGATTTTATTTAAAGTGAATAAATTAAAAATATATTAAAATCGGCTACCGAGTATATCAGATAACGAAGTCTATTGTATGGACACATGCATACATAGTTTATAAAGCAACAACCTCACTGTTATGCACTGTTATAGATCAAGTAGTTACTCATTGGTTTAGAATTTGGACTGCATAGGCATATACTAAAATAGTGAAACTGTTCAACCAAATCAATTACCCTTTCTTTCCTCCGTGAATGACGGTCTAGGAAGCAAAACAAATGTACTTTGTTGCACTTTATAAGTCTATATTAGAAAAATTAAGATATTATTAGTCTGTGACAAAAAAATGATTCTTTATTGGGATTTAATTAAAGAAATAAGTTTTTCTCAAAGCTTATATTTGTATGAACATAAATCTTACATACCTTCTATATTCTTTGTGATATGAGAGGATAAGAATCCATGATATGACATCTCTAGCTTCTAGGGATAACAACCCATGACAGAGTCAATTTCTCTGTACAGCTATAAATAGGTACTTCACATTTTACTATGTTGCTAATTACATTCCAGAGCAGTTGAAAATCTGGACTGTTAATGTTTTTTTAAGCATATGTCTCAATCAATGACTTTTGTTTGGTATTGAATTTTCAGTATTGGGTTTATTATCATATGTCCTTTCGGCCCACTATGATTTTGGGTACTCCGAACCCAAACCCGAAAAAGAAAGGCCCAACTCGAGAACAACCCCTTACAACAACAGAGAATAGGGAAAATAACCAAAACACTTTGAAGCTCGTTTGTTGAAACCCCGTCGAAGCGTAACCATGTCCGCCGTCGCTGCCAGGTCATTCATCCGTTCCGCCGCCTCCCGAACTGCCAACTTGGCCGCGAATAGTAGACCAAGTCCGACCCGGTCTCCATTTCATATCCCAAAGCAAAGCCCACTCTCTAACCGTACTTTCAGGTAACACAAAACACTCTCCTTAACTGTAATAACTGTAACACCGCCACCACTCTCTCTCTCTCTCTCTGATTTTGTTATAATTTGAAGGTCTCCGGTGGCGTTGAGTTTCTGCGTTGAATCGATGCTTCCTTACCATACTGCTACTGCTTCTGCGTTACTCACTTCCATGCTTTCTGCGTGCCCCCGCTCCTATGGTTGGACTCTTGAAGGTATATTATCTCCATTTTCTATTCGATTCACTTTCCTTTTTTTATTCGTTGTGTTGTGGTTGTTGTATGTTAAATTCTGTGATTGGATCGAGGAATCTGAAATTTTGGATTATGAAATGAATTGTTTGTTGATTTACTTGATGTTCAACATGATTGTCAAATTAGGGTTTATGTAAAACCTATATACATGTACATGATATGATTTAATGAACTGAAACAAGAGAGTTCTTTATATGATTTCGTTTTGACATGCTTGATGTTGGGACCTAAGGGGGCAAAATATTTTCTATTTATGTACCAATGGTTTGGGTGTGTCTGGAGAAGACATATAGAAGCTGGAGCCACGGAGAGTGGATCACATAGGTTGTAACTTGTAGTTAGAGGTAAATGGAAATCGATAAAAACTATAGGTGAACCATCAGGTATTTTGATGTAAATGGTTTGTCTTTGTATGTAGACATGATTCATGATAAAACATTATTACACCATTTGATGCATGTAGCCTGCTCCACTTGGTGGGGGAATGGCTTGGTTGTTTAGATTAATGCTATGTTAAAATTGACCAAGCCTTTTAGCCAAAAGTTCATTCGGTTATACCAAATTTACCTCATTATGAGAATCTGAAATGCTACCTGAAAATTGGATTTCGATGCACTATGTAAGTCAGGCCTGGTTGCGGTGTATGTTTTTTATAGAAATTTTGCTATGTTGCCAAGAATAACAAACATCATAGTGAGGTGCATTAAAATGCAAAGTTTTCTGTTTATATAATTTTAAGAGAGGAGGAATGTTTTGTGGATGCAGATTGTAAACTTCTCCATACCATCTTACTTCTGTTTTGTATTTTTTTACTCCTTTCTGGTGGAAGGAAGATTTTTGTTAGTTGTCTGTTTTGGGTGAAAATGTCGGGTGCATATGCCATATGGACAACTATTTTTTATCTTCAAACATTTTGGTGTATTTTTCATTTAGGAACCCTTGCTCCCACAATTAAATGAAACAATGCATATTCTTTCCCCTTTGTAGGGCAAGAGAAGACTAGATGAAGCTCAAGCATCAAAGATGGTGTCGCTTGGATTTGTTCATTTTTTTGGGTTTTGAAGTATTGAGAACTTTTCTGCAGTAGATTAGGTGGGAGGACAGGTTTTAAAATTTAATGCAACATAAAATGTTGGCCCCATGTCTCAAAAACTTATCAATGTGCTCTTACCTGATCATATTAATTGGTCTTTAGAATCTTCCTTCCCCACCCTCTTAGAAAGGAGAGCTATAATGGTTTGTCATAAGAAATTTCTGCTATGGTGCAAATAATGATTTTCATTTTAATCTGTGACAATGTGAGTTGTTTATTTTGAAAAGTATGTGCTGGTGTGTCCAACTTTTGATAGTTTTGTGCTAATATGATTTCTTGAGATTCTGAGTAATCATGCAAAGGGACATAAACTGAACCATTATATTAATCAATATTAGCTTAAAGATGATATATGAAGATCATACTGATTGATTGTATTCATTCAGATTGCAATGATGATGTATGATGCTTACAGAGGGTTCGAGCAAAGTTATATGTAGATGAGCTCTAAAAAAGGTGGTCATGTAAAACTTTTTCTTTTTTGTAGGATTTGAAATTGTTACTTCATGTTTATGATGTCAAACAAGAGTTTTATGGGAGTTTCAGAATATTGAAAAATCTAGTAATAATAAGTTTCTGCTTTATAATTGTGCATGAGTTTCTGGATACTGTTGTTACATTGCATGTATACTGTATGCACTTTGGATGATGACTATTACAGTCATAAAAAATCGTCATGTTACAAGTGTTTGTGTCAAAGTCTTTTTTTGAGCTCTAGTACCAGTAATTTCGCGTACCTAACTGCATACGATAACTGAATAAGCATTGCCAACCTTACCCTCATTTTCAGATCCCAAAATGCTACTTGTTTCAAACTTTCAATGTAAATTTGAAACCATCCTCAACATGTATTGTCAGTTCAATGCATCTCTTGCTTTGTAGTGCAGGTTTCAAGTTTAGTTAGAAAGCATAGATGCTGTTTGCAAATTTTGTAGTTCTCTAAGTTTTGTTTGTCACACTAAAATTTCTGACAATGCAACCCTCTCTGCACAGAAGATTTCTAATTGACTAAGATGATATTAATAATCTTGGGTAGATACCATGATTGCAGGCCCCCAAGTGTCTTTTGACTGAGGTTCCCAGAATAAGATATCAAAATCCATAAATTAATTGTTTTCTAAACTGTAAACTAGACAAGTTGTTCAAATGAAAGAAGTATTTTATTTTCCTGGTTGCCATTTTCATATTTTTTCTAGAACAGTTTTGTACAAAATTCCATTTTGACCCAGCTGTTTCCTTGTTTAGGGTCGTGATCATTTGCTGTTTGGCTTAATGCTTGGCGACTTGCCATGTAAAGTTCCTTCATTTTCACTTGATTTGCCTTCCCTTGCTAGTTCTACATGTCAGTTTATATAACATAATATAGTTATACTTTTATATGAATATATTACTATTATTATTGGTTATATAGGGTATACTATAGTTGTTTTTCTTAAGAAATCTTGTTGTTGCAATGTAGATGGATGATTGTTGTTTGTGGTGCACGCTACCTTCCATGGATTTCAGTTGTTTTTCTGCTTTGCGGTTGTCATAACTCGAGACTTAAAATTGTGCAAGCATCCAGAGTTTGGTATTTTGCTTAGAAATTATTGTTATTTTATATCAAATATAATTGATTTCCCCTCCTGCAATTTATGTCCATTATTTTACCCCTTTTGTGGAAATGTTTTAATCACTATTGAATCACAAGTTTATTTTCAATATTATGTGTTTGTGATTTTAAGAAACTAGTTTGCAGCATAACAGTGTACAAGGTTGACACTTACAGATTTCAATTCAGAAGGTAAAGGGTACACACAACAATTTGATGTGCACGATAATAGAAAACCATAAGATTAATGTTTCTCACGGTTCTCACCAATGTAATTTCAAGACAAAGAATGAACAAGGCACACTTGAAAGAATCCAAATCCAGTCACATGAAAAATAAACTCTAAGTAGTATTGTTTATTGACTTTATTCATAATTTCACAAACACATTTCTTATTTCTTACTGCCAACTAATTTTACAAAAAATAACAAAATAAAGGAATACATGAATTCAAATCCAATGATAAGAATTGTTATTAAACATGAATTAATCTCAATGTGAATTCTCAATGGCCTTCTTAATATCTTCTTTAGGAACTGTTACAGTGAGAACACCATTCTCCACAGAAGCCTTAACCTGATCCATTTTGGCATTAGCAGGAAGAGTGAAACTTCTCTTGAATCTTCCACTGCTACATTCAACACGATGGCATGCATCATTTTTGTCTTCTATCTTCATGCTCCTTTCTCCACTAATCTGAAGCACTCTTCCTTGTTCAACTTCTACCTTCACTTCTTCCTTATTCAGACCTGTCATATCAGCTTTGAATATGTGAGCTTCTGGGGTTTCATTCCAATCGATCTGGTTATTAAGGAATGCAGGATTTTCAGCAGAAAGTTGTGTTGGGAATGAAAGAGAATTCTCAAATGGGTTGTTGCTTCCTGGGATGATGGACATTTTTTGTTAAGAATGTTTTGGTAGATGAAAGAAGTTGAGAGATGTTGGAGAAACTTGTTGAAGAGTGTTGTGTTTCTATTTAACAACTTTTTTGGAAGGTGAAGAGAATTCGTCGCAAACATTCATGGGTGAGATTAAACGTCTTTCTTTGGATGAGTTTTGTGCATGTTCATGTGGATGTCATTTTACTATGCCGAGTTCTAACTATACATTTATTAAAGTTTCATTTCAAAATCAATTGGCAATGAAAGAGGTAGTCCAACATGTAAATAATGAGGTAGACGATGTGAGATTTACTTCCCAACGTGTCCCTCCACATAAGCCTGCCGGACCAGACGAAGAGTTACTTTTGACCCATAATTAAATGACATCTTTTGGCCCATGACAACCAGAAAGAAGTTGGGCTCTGGCTTTGATATCTGTTAAAGTTTCATATCAAAACCAATTGACAATGAGAAGAATAACACAACATGTATTTAAATCATATCATACCCGAGACAATGAGGTAGATGATGTGAAACTTACTTTCCAACAATATTATCCCAAACTATATCTTGATTGAAGCAAAAACATAAAAAAATAAAAAAAAATGTTTACTTTTTTTCCATAACATATTTTAATTGGTTAGACATGAAATCCTTTTATATATATAATATGACACAGAAAATCACTTCATTATGGATTATGAGGATAGTCACATTATTTCAGCAGCATAATAAGGTTGCAACCTTCCTTCATGAATAAACGAAGCTCATATATCTAATATAATTATGGGGAATGTAATGAATTATTTATACTGCAAGACACCTGCAAGTTTATTCATTCTCATTAAACAACCATACAAGTTTCCTATAAGAAATCCTTAAATATATCTGGGAAAGAAATTAAGGAAACAATATCACAGTCAACATTAGACTCATAGGTAGTCTGGTATCATCATTTGCAAAAAACTACTTACAAATGATTTTAAACTTTATTCACCTCATAACAATTTCTTAGCTTCGAAGTGTGCTTGAAAATCCCCTTCCCAAAATTTGGAGATTAGTTAGAAAAATGCTCTACCTTTTCTGTTATTAGAAGTTTCAATGAGTACTAATACCTTATTAGGAAAAAATAATACAAACAACATTAACCAAACCTTATTCCTACGATTTTAATCACAAAATAACATCAATAGACAGAGCATGGATATTGATATCTAAATTTTATAATTTTTGTTCATCTAATTAATGTTGAAACCCATGCAGGTCCAAAAACATGTTTTTTTAAAATGTGGGTATGAAGATGGTTACTCTAATACTATACCCATTGTCATCCCAATTCCTTAGAAGGAAAAGGAAGAACTCCCCTACTTGAGAGGCTTAGTAATTTGTTAACTTGTTTGGTTTGACTGTTCAATTTCTTGTAGTGTTTCAATTATCTCGTTTAAATTTGTTATTTGAATAGTAAGTGAATTTTAACTATCATAAAAGAATCTATGGACCTAATTTTGCTCCATTATTCATATTTAACATTAAACAAAACTTATGGGTAGAATCATTAAACAATTATTTTTAGTACTGAAACAAGCTTTCGTAGTGAATCAGATGCAAAAGTTTGTGGTGAATGTTGTTCCTCTAACAACCTGCATATCTGATGCGAGATGGAATATGTATAAGAAGTGTACGCTTAAAACAAGTAAAGAATAATTTAAAACCAGCAGAAAATATTTTTGTCCAATTGTATTTACATAACAGCATTCATTCATCTAAAAAATGAAGAGGAGAACTAGCTTGATTCAAATCCACAAACAGTAAGGTTCTAGCAGAGAAATTCTGCAAACATATCCTCATAAGTTGTAATATCATGATACTGATTTATTATTGAAAGTTGTAAATCCATCTTAATTTTAGTGACCTTTTCTTTAGATGATATTGTGTATGATAATACACTCATAATGTGTTAATTGATGAGGTGATGATATAATGTTGTAAAAATGTATCAGGTTTAAGAAATAAAATGGTAGCATAAAACATTGAAATAAAATGGTAACAAGAAATGACATTCTTCAATCACTCATTATGAGTATTCAGTGTATTGGGAACAATGAAACTTCAGCAATTCACCAATAAAAACAGCAGACATTAAAAGTAACGAAATCCAAACCATGACAGCAAATTGTGTATGTTTTGGAAACAGAGAACAGAAAATAAATTGTTCGATCAAGAGCAAGAAACTAAACAGAACGCAACAGACCATTGTTTTTCAAGGGCCACCATGGACCCAGGTTCACATGACACATGCACAAACACAATTGAGTTCTTAAACATTATGAAATTAAAAGCCTTCCAGGCCTTCGAAACACCTAACACAAACCAGGGACCAATAGAACTTCCACAAGCTTAAATCCCACCACGAAGACGCAACACAAGGTGAAGAGTAGATTCCTTCTGAATGTTGTAGTCAGCAAGAGTCCTTCCATCCTCCAATTGCTTCCCGGCGAAGATCAACCTCTGCTGGTCAGGTGGGATCCCCTCCTTGTCCTGGATTTTTGCCTTCACATTATCGATCGTGTCTGAACTCTCCACCTCCAATGTAATAGTCTTCCCAGTCAGAGTCTTCACAAAGATCTGCATTCCTCCCCTCAAACGAAGGACAAGGTGAAGGGTGGACTCCTTCTGAATATTATAATCTGCCAGGGTGCGTCCATCTTCAAGTTGCTTGCCAGCAAAGATAAGCCTCTGCTGATCTGGTGGGATACCCTCCTTGTCTTGGATCTTTGCTTTGACATTGTCAATGGTGTCAGAGCTCTCTACCTCAAGGGTGATGGTCTTTCCAGTAAGAGTCTTCACAAAAATCTGCATACCACCACGTAGACGCAAGACAAGGTGGAGAGTGGACTCCTTCTGGATGTTATAATCAGCCAACGTTCGACCGTCCTCAAGCTGCTTGCCCGCAAAGATAAGCCTTTGCTGATCTGGTGGGATACCCTCCTTGTCTTGGATCTTTGCTTTAACATTGTCGATGGTGTCAGAGCTCTCAACCTCGAGGGTGATGGTCTTTCCCGTCAAGGTCTTAACGAAGATTTGCATACCACCACGGAGACGAAGCACCAAATGAAGGGTGGACTCTTTTTGGATGTTATAGTCCGCCAAGGTACGACCATCCTCAAGCTGCTTGCCAGCAAAGATGAGACGCTGTTGGTCTGGTGGGATACCTTCCTTATCCTGGATCTTAGCCTTCACATTGTCAATTGTGTCGGAGCTCTCTACCTCCAAAGTGATTGTCTTACCAGTAAGAGTCTTCACAAAAATCTGCATACCACCACGGAGACGCAAGACAAGGTGGAGAGTGGACTCCTTCTGGATGTTATAATCGGCTAAAGTTCGACCATCCTCAAGTTGCTTGCCAGCAAAGATAAGCCTCTGCTGATCTGGTGGGATACCCTCCTTATCTTGTATCTTTGCTTTGACATTGTCAATAGTGTCAGAACTCTCAACCTCAAGGGTGATGGTTTTCCCGGTTAAGGTCTTAACGAAAATTTGCATACCACCACGAAGACGAAGCACCAAATGAAGGGTGGACTCCTTTTGGATGTTATAGTCTGCCAAGGTACGCCCATCCTCAAGCTGCTTTCCAGCGAAGATGAGACGCTGCTGGTCTGGTGGGATACCTTCCTTATCCTGGATCTTGGCCTTCACATTGTCGATTGTGTCCGAACTCTCTACCTCCAAAGTGATTGTCTTGCCAGTGAGGGTCTTCACAAAAATCTGCATACCACCACGGAGACGCAAGACAAGGTGAAGGGTAGACTCCTTCTGGATGTTATAATCAGCCAAAGTTCGACCATCCTCAAGCTGCTTGCCAGCAAAAATGAGACGTTGTTGGTCAGGTGGGATACCTTCCTTATCCTGAATCTTAGCCTTCACATTATCTATGGTATCTGAACTCTCAACTTCGAGAGTGATGGTCTTGCCAGTAAGGGTCTTAACGAAGATTTGCATCTAATTTAAAAAACAAACAAATCAGTCACCAACTCATTATTATGGCCATTAATGGGGGAACACATATAACAAGGACTACATAAATAATCATTTGAAAGGTTGTTGATCAAATTTCTCCCAAACATACAACAATATCACGGACAAATCCTCAACGGACCAAATCCTCATTACAAAATTACATTTAGACAACACAGAAAATAAACCCTGAATAAAGAAAACCTTCCTAACTAGTTTCCGATCAATGAATCAATTGAACCAAAATATACAGTAGAAATTTGCATAAAAATACACAATTAAATCTCAATTTGGTAAAATATATGCATACCCTATAATGATATCAAGATAGCTCCCTCACATGCATCAAATTGGCAAATAAATGAAGACATATTTCAATAAGATCGTCTGTGGATTGATTATTCAAAAAAGTAAATCATGACCAACGTTCCGAAAGAATTCCCTAAATGATAAAAAACAATCAAAACAAAACCCTAATTATCATATCAGAACATCAAGATCAAAGGCCTAAACAAATCCGATTATCTCAGTTCCGTCAATTAATAAAGAACTCATAGCCCTAATAATCGAATCAGAACATAAAAAAACTTCCAGATCAAGATTTTACCGGTACCGAACAACGCAGATTAAGGAATTGAAACAAATCAAAACAAGAATCAACAGTAAACAATAATAACCTCAGAAGAAAATATACCTTGAAATTGCGTGCTCGGATATATTCTTCAACTACGAGAATTCAAACGATTTTGCGATTTGTGTTTTGCGATGAAGATCATGCTTTGGGGTTCGGTTTTTATAGCAAAACGGTGAGAGGCTTCGTTACGGCAAGGACAACTTCAATCAATCAAGTTGTGACACGTGGACAAATTGGAAACAGTCAATCCTGTTGATCAGGGACCGTTAATTGTTTTGGATTTATGCCAAGTCTGGAATCTATTTGCTTATTCGCTAAGTCAGATTTGTCCTGCCTCTAGAAAATTCCAGCAACTTCTAATTAAAGTGATTTTCTTTGCATTAGGTAAGGTAGTGTTTTTATGATTTAATTTTAAGGTTTAATTAATATATATAACTGAATTATTTGTTAAGTTTAAAATAAATGATTTTTAAAATAAATGATTTTTAAAATAAACGTTTACATTTTAAAATTTTGTATTTCAATATGTAAACTAATAAATATTTAAATATATTTTAGGCGTAAAGTTTAGCGAAATTTAATTTCAATATTCATATTTCTTAGATTTTGTTTAGGATCCAAAATTTTGGTCTTAATCTAATTAACATTCAGGTGCAACATGAGTCATAATAATTGATGACATGCTTAGTTATGGTGATATTACATCTTCAACAAAGATTAAAACTAAATTGTAGGAAAAAAAGACTATATAAACGAAAATCAAAATTCATTAAAAAACTTAAATAGAAAAATATATTTAATTAATTACTAAATCACTTATGACTGGGTCTTTGCGGTTGAGTTTTATTAGTTGACTATTTGTTTTGGTAGATAACACCTAATTGTGTAATTTCATTTGTGATCAACTACTATAAAACATGAGAAAACAAATATAACAAAAGAAATAGTAAGCACCTATATATGAAAAGTTATATAAAACAAAATTGATTTACTCCAAAAGATAACGCACTTTTTTAAACATACTCCACTTTTTTTATTACTCTGGTAGTAAGTATATCCCCTCTCATCCTTCAATCCAGGTTCAGTTACAAACTTCAATCACCCATTATGAGTATTCAGTGTATTGGGACCTAAAGTTGGAATGCACTTATAAACATACAGGTTGAGAGGTCCTTTCTCATGTCACTCAAATCAAAAACTTCTTATTTGAAGTGATTGGAATTTCCAAATACTATTCAATATTGAAGTCAGTTTTGCCAAAAAAACAAAATCATAAGACTATCAGCTACTAAAAACCAACCCAGATTGCCATATTCAGGTCACTTTGCACCAGATGTCACTCATTAAATTTGAATTCTTTTAATATATGCTATAACTCTATAAGATATCTACATCAGACCAAAAAAAACTGCATTAACTAAGTCCCTATTCTCACCACAGAAGAGATTCTTCTGATATTATATTCAACAATGAATACTTTGCCTTGATTGATATTCTGCCACCGTCTGCGCAGAGCTTTGCTCCGGTGACCACCCAATATCCAGGTTGATCCTCTGGACCTCTAACCATTTCTTTTATGTCCACAAAGCTCAGCATTTTTGGAGCCCTTTTTGGCACAGGAGGGCCACCATGATAAACAGCCGAGTTTATATCCACTTTAGTGTTTGCCTTCTCAGGTGATTGCAATTCTTTACTAAGCTTTGAACTCATCAATGCTGAAAAGAATCCTGACTTTCGAGACGCGGTCGAAGGCCCATCCCATTCTGATCTGCGAATTTTCGCCGATGCTACTGCTGAGAATCCAAGCCTCAGGAAAAGGACTTTTTTCATTCCTACAAGCTTAACCTCAAACCAGGCCTTTGTCACAATAGCTGTGGACTCATCTATATGGGAGCTATTGTACTGTACAGGTCCTGTGTATACATGAGAAAACATACTCCATTTCACAGGTTCATAGTAGCCTAGTTGGACCGGTTCATCAACAGGCTCATAATAATGATCTTCTGAAATTTCTAGGATTCCAGGAACCTCTGAAAGATGCTGGAGATGGATTGCAAGGTGGTCATTTTTCTTGCCTTCCAAGTATAAGCGAATACCTGTTACTGGCCGGTGTCCAGAGTCAACCTGCATATTGAATATGCATCAGTTAATGCATCTAAATTTGGAATGGAAGTTATCCAGAGTTAAATTATTTGTACATTGATTATGTGTTCCTCTTAAAGTCTTTAAATAAACTAAGTATGTAATTTATGTAAATAACCACAACCAGTTAGAGGCATAGAGCACAAGTAAAGGAAGGCTTATAACCTTCTGATTATTAAAGACAGTTGTAAGAATGAATTACCTTCATAGTATTTACATAAAGTTTAGGTCCCATGAGACTGAACTGAAGTGATGGATGCATATTCCTTTTATGCTTAGGATCAAATCCAAGAGGGAGATCACCATATAATGGAGCCCATTGTCTCGGCAACTGAAATTCTAGAAATTGAAGAAGCTCTTCTATTGGAGGTTTATCTGTTTGATACAGAATTTTTTTTAAACACATGGGTGCATGATAAAATCCATAAACAATATATAATATGTAGTATTCATTTTATATAGTGATTTTCCATGTATAGAACAAAGACACATGCATAGGCTGAAATAATAAATTTCAACCAATATTCCAAGAGATTGTATCAAGAAAAATAAAGTTTGAAAAAGAAGAAAAACAATAAATGGCAGAAGAGTTGAGAGAAACCGAAGCCTCGAGTGTATACTCACATCTAAGATACAAATTCACAGCATGACTTAAAAATCCATTTCCTGGAACAGAATTCAATAGTGAAGTGATAGGTACAAAAGACATTGATATGACATTAGGAGACTGTGATATGGTTGAGAGCCACTGAGTATAAGATTGACCAATATTAATTCCTCCCCTTCTAACAGAAATGCTCATGATTTCCTGCAAAGAGATTGTGTCATGATGTCGAAGTATGTGAGATGCAGGATGGCCAAAGGTACAGAAGCTAAGGTAATGAAGATTGTGACATTCTTGTAACATAAAAGAGTAAAAAAGTAGCCATACTAACATCATTCTTTGAGTGACTTTTTACAACTGGCCTACCAGCAGGCGGAAAAGGTTTGTGCAGAACCCACGGTTTATTGCGATCATCCTGTAAACATGATTACAAATATATTTAGGCAACTCAAACTTTTAGATTTCCATTTCCACATTTCTGGACATTTTAGAAATAGATGCATATCTGTTTTTACCTTTAGTTTTCTTGATATTTCAGCAGCATTGACATTAGAACTTCGATTTGAGTCCTCTGAAAATCTTTCATCGGCTAATTGCTTTAGCAATTTCTGAAGTTCAGTTGGTTGAAGATCTGAATTTTTTGACTGCTTAATGTGAACAACATCCTTACCTCCCATCTTCACTCCAACAACTACATGAGTACCATACTTTTCAATGAACCTGAAGAAGTATGTTTTGTTTAGAGCGACTCAAGTCGAAGCAACATAAAGTGGATTTGATTTTTACTAAAGAAATAAATAGTTCTTTAAGGCTCTTCAAACTGACAAAAATAGGCTAAGAGCTTTATGTAGAATGCTAAATTAGACATCATATCTGTTTATCCAATATATTATAATAGGAGAACAAAAGATTGAAAAACTGAATATAAATTTGAGTTTGTTGTTGAGCTTTATTGAACATATAAAAGTTGCTATGTTTTCCACTGTATAGGAATTGAAGATATTAGGGATCAGGGACCTAATAGTCCACACCAGCATACGAATTGTACAAAGCACGTCCATTCATTCAAGTTAAATCATGGCCAAGTAAACAAGAATCTTATTCCAAGTCAAATAACTCAGTTATATAAACTGTTTAAATAAGTTCTATAAAGTCAAATTTTGTATATAAGATTAAAATATCATTAGCATATCAACACAATCAAGTACATTGTTCCTCCACAAATTTGTCATGCATGGGCATGGTTGAAAATAATCTGTTGGTGAAGTTAAAAATGTGTTCCTGTTAAACCTTCTTAACGTTTCTTATCGACTTCACATATTCAGAACTCTTCAAACTTACTGTGATCAACTTGTAGCTAATCATATCAGCTTCAGGGGGAAACTTAGGAAAGTCTTCACCAACATACTAATGCTACTCTGATTTTAGTAATTACAGGCAAAGGGACAAATCTCATGAATCAAATTTAAATATTTTAATAAGAAATAAATGAAGAATAATAATAACCATAGTACTTACTCAGCAAGAGCTGCAGGATTCCAAGATGAAGGCACTTCTTGTTTCACATTTTCGAAAAGGGTTATGTTGGTTCTATCTAATTCGACATTATACAAAGTAATGAAGCATCCATCATAAGCAAGGCTTTTAGTGGAAGCTGCATCCTTGGGCCAACATTTTCTCATGTCAAACATGGTATTGAATAGTCCAGATGGAATCTTCCCTGACAAAGATAGCTGTTGGTTGAAATGCTCAGACATCTGCAACATTCCAAATACACTGAAATTTAGACTTACTATTTGATCATATCCTTTCATATTAACCCAAGATTTCCTCTTTGGTACTTTAAACACTAATAGCAATAAATCAAAAAAGGTAGAAAGATAGAAACAAGGGAAAGGATGCAAGGGAAAATCTTAATGGTAACACATGCTTGGTCCACAAAAGGCAAAATCCCATAAATTTGGTACTCAGGCGAAAAGGAACTTTAATAACCAAATTTCAAATGTAAATAAATAAACATTCAATCGTTGATGATCAGTTCAGACATGTCAACAAATTGCAGAAATCAATTTTCAAGTGTAAACAAGTAATCCGAATTCACTTACCATTATTTAAGCTTTTAAATTGTGGTTCACAACCATAATTAAAACTGAAATATCAAGCTTATGTTAATATCTCAATTGCCACATTCATCATATTTTCCCACAATTGTCTGCACAGCAGTGAAGACAAATTAACTGTTGTAACCGCAATATAAAACTACGTCAATCAGAGATTTAAATTGTGGACTACATCACTGATGTGGGTACAATATTGTGGTTGCGGTAATTGTCATAACCGCATCATAACACAATTCCAGTGTGAATCTGAATGATAATAATGTGGTCGCATCGGGCCGCAACGCAACCGCATCGGACCACATCATACCGCATCAGGCTGCAGATTCAAAAGTATTGTTTTAATCACAAAATAATTCACCCCGCAACGGCCACAATCGCATTAACGTTATCGCAATCACGACTGCAAACACAATTTAAAACACTGGTGTCAATTACAAGTAGATCACCCTCTCCATAAAAAAACATGATCAGTGCCAATCATGTGATATAGTGCAATATCTGACATAATTATGTTATTTGATCATATAGATTATAGAATACTATTATGATACCACTGACATCTAATTCAAGTAACTTAAGCCACTATATCCAGCCTTGTTAATCAACCATGTGTTTTCGGGTGTACAAATTTAACTTTTCCTAATTGGAAACAATGACATGGAAAACATAAAAGGACATTGTAATGACCTGAACAAAGGAGAAAACATCTGATCTAAACCTGGTACGTTCACCTTTGTCACACTTGATAGAAGTTGAGACATTAGGGACAACAACACCAGAAGGGAAGATAAGATCACTGGTACGTTTATTGTCAATATGAATCAACCTTGACCTACAAGGAGAGAACCTTATATCTTTGCATAAATCATAGCCATGACCAATCACAGACACAGCTTTTTCTGCTGCTAATTGTGGGTCTAAGTCCAACCATGCACTACTACTACAACTATTCATACCCATTATACCAAGGTAGTGTATGTTTCTGTGTATCAAGAAGAAGAAAAAGAAGAAGAAGAAGAAGAAGTAACGATTGGATAAGTGTAAGGGTAAGTCGTTGCTCTTGTAGTATGAGAGGTTTGAAAGGGTTGTTTTCTACGCGAGGCATTTTTTTCTTTTTTATTTAATTATTGTGGGGTTTGAAGGGTTCGTGTAGTGAAAGGTGAAAGGAACGTATATTTAGGATTCAAAGATTGGACCAATGAAGTTAGTTGGGAACAAAGAGAGTGTGAACTAAGGAAGGAGGGGAGAACAAGAAGGCGGCTATATATCTATGTCATTTTTCTATGTCACTTCTATGTGCAATTGATTACAAATTGACAAGTCAATTAAAGTTGTACCATAATAACTAACAAAAGTTAACATAACATAAACGTAAGTTTGTAATTAATAACAAATATAAATGACATAAACAACTTGTACTATCATAAATATTAGAAAATAATCCTCGTTATTGATTTTGTATTTATATTTAAATATAAAAATATCATATTATTCGGATAAAAATATTGTATTATGTCTATTGAAGAGTATCGTAAGCCATATATAAGATACTTATTTCATCACTCTTGTATCTGTGTGCTCCACGTGTTGTAAATAACTGAGAGTAGAACAAGTCATAACGTTGACTTGCTAAGTCTTTAGCACTTTTGGATTTCAATTATTTGGAAATTTTAATTAGTGACAATAAATGCATAGATTTTTAAATTAGACAACATGTTTTGATATTTCTCTTGCTTATTTTTAAGTTAAATTCAATTTTAGGAGTTATTATTTTTTAGTATAATCAATAATGTCAGGTAAGAAACTACTCTATTTGAAATGTGTGAATACCCTCTTAACAAATATTATTTATATTATACTACTAGACCTCATAATTTTCACATAACAATTGCATAAAAAATTAGTTATTTTATTGTCATGGTTAATTTTGATGCTTTGAATAAATTGTTTATATTAATTGCATCTTAATTTTGATCCTTCGTAATTTTCATTTGAAGCAGTATTGTATTAGTTGTGAAAAAATTAATATAAATTCATTTTTCACAAAATAGTAAATTTAGTTATTTCAACATTTAGGCAAAGAATCATTTTAATCATTCAAATGTTTGTTTGTTCTATTTTCATCTTTAAAAAATAAAAAAAATCAAATTGATTCTAAAAAATATCAAATTGAGTCACCATAGTCATTGATAACAACTAAAGTGTAGAAACTATTTATCATTATTATTTTGACTCAGGTTTAAAAAATTTAAAGACAAATTTGTGTATTGTAATTTTTCAATAATCAAATTTATAAACGATAAAAAGTTTACGTAACACGCTAATTTCATACACAACCCACTTAATGGTCACTGTAGAAGATTTTTATCTTTAATTTTAATTCACAGTTCATGGAAAAAGGCACACTAATAGAACCTTTTATAACATTTGAAGGGTTACAAGCAACAACTCTTACAATGGTCTCATATGTGTTATAAATCTTCCCCTTAATGTACATATTCACACTAACAACATCCAAATATGCCAAATCAATCTTAAAATATAAAACAGCTCAAAATAATTAATTGAAAAGAAAGACTTATAGAATATCCAAAGAAAAGCAGAAAAGATAACATACCTACCTCATAGCTCCTTTTAGAATATATATGGTTTACATAAACATTAATTAAATCTGAGAACAACTCATGTTAAATATGATTATGTGATATAGGTATGTACAAAATTTTAATTTAATCTTCACTTAATTTGAAAATTTTCATTGAAGATCTTTGCTAGAGAGATATTCTACAACCCCATTTTGTCAAAAGATAACACAAAAAGTGATGTGAAATTGTGAATGGTTTTCCCTATAATAAGCGACCACAGATGAAAAATAAATTAATCATGTTTTCTGAAGTTCTAAAAGTTATGTGAATTGGTACGAACGAAATTACTCTTAAAATTTCTTATCGAGAAGTTATTGTGTGGTGACAATTAATAACTAATTGTCATAATTTATATAACCAGTTATAATTAGTTAACTGCACTAAATTTAAGGAAAATATAAACGAGGGTATGAGTGTATAATAAAATAAATTTTTTATTTTAATGAGTACAAAATAAAAATTTCACATTAGAAAATAGTGTACTCAAATATACTAAGAGTTTAAAGGCTTTGATTTCCACTACAATATTTCAATTTTTTAATTAATGTTAAAGTCTCCTTAAGATGAACTCTCTTCATAGTTCATATTCCTTCCATTTTATGCATTTTGATGTTTAAGGTTATATATAATTTTAAAATTATTAAATAATATTAAATTTTAATATAATATAACTAAAATATTCTCATTAATTTATATTAATATATAGAATAATAAATTTATGAAGTCTACATGTAAGATATAGAATAAATATGACGGGAAAAATTATAAATAAAGATAATTATTGATTAGGTTCCAATTGTTGATCTATGACTATGACTAAGGTATAATATGTATATGTGAGGATTGACTACTAAGTTAAGAGAAAAATATGTATGTAGTAATAAAATATAAATTTTATATATTGTTATTGCATTATCTATTATTTATGTTTAACTATTATGAACTCTTAAAGAAAATACAAATAAACAATGGATAATTTATTGAGCATGTATAAGTGTTTACATATTATATCTTTAACTTATAGTTTTCCTAAAGTTCTTTATTATTATACGCGTTTTTTCTGTTGGGTTGTCAAAGTATTTATGCCCATATGAGACGATACCTATCATTCGGTCTCTTGTAAAGTTAGTTATTATTATGTTATTTACATTTGCTTTGTCATTTCAACCACCCTACTTAATGGTCAATCCCATGTTTTGCAATAACTCGCTCACCTTCACTTTTGGACACAATCCTTAATTGTTGTATAAAGGGAAATTAAGAAAAGGAGATAGGAAACTTCACAAGAGTCGTACGTGAGACTAATATTTGTTCCATAAGCTTAGTCTTTTGATGCAATCAAAGTTACATTCCTTACATTATGTTCTGCCTAACTAGCTTAACATTGATAAGTTACAGCTCTCAAAATAGATATTGTAGTCTAGGGTGGAGTGAATTTAATAGTCGAGACATGTTGGCACTCCAACCTCCATTCTTTCTTAGGGAACTAAGAATTAAATACTATTTCATCATAAATATATGAATAGGTCCAATGTTTATTATTTGTAAGTTGCAATTTGAATCAAAATGAAATAATGGCTAGAGCAACTCCCATTAAAGGTCTTTAAAAGACAAATTCAGGTTTTGTCATTATAATATAATAATCATAATCATAATCATGCAAGTACATGTTCTTTCTCCGTGGATTTCTAATCTTTTTTGTATACCTCTCAATAGAATTCCAACCCAGATGAAGCCATGACCATCGCTAATATGTTTTTAAGACCAAAATATTATTTATTTATAAATGGAGTATTGACCATAGATAGGTCTAAGGGAAAGTTACAAGCATCAAGTTCATACATTACTCGGATAATAATATCAACCCAAGCATTAATTATATAACATTGACTATCAAATATAAATCGGTTGAATTTGATACCATTTAAATTGAAATCCATGATTTTGATACCTAACGTGTCTATTCCACAAGCACAAATCTCAATTTTTGTGGGCCCAAAAACTCTTTCTTCTAAAATGTTTTTCATCTTCCATTCATTTTAATTGTCCCTTGATCATACTTCCTATAATTCTTTCCATTCTACCAACACCTTTTTAGGATAATATTTTACTTCAATTCGCAGATTTGACGACATAATTCTCTGATGCATCTAAACTTCATCTTAAGAAAACAATGATATCATTATGGTAAGAATGGTGTTGAATCAATCCATACAAATTTCTAACCAAGTTCTTCCCCTTTCGAATAAATTCATCCTTCATTGCACCCTCCATGTCCAATCATCATTGTTTCATTAATCACACTTTGCCACTAAAGCCCTTTTGTTGAAAGCTAAGGAGATTAATCTAAGGAACACCAATTTTAAACTTTGGTGACCAAACCAAGTATCAAACCATAAAAGTGTATGAATTTTATTTTCTATTTCCTTCGAAATATTCCCATCAAACCAAGTAGCACGATGAGACCCTTGTTGTGAACCCATTTTTCTCAAATCCTTCCACCACCTTGAATAAGGGTTGGAAGTAATCTTCGACATTTCAGAATCATATTTGGAGTTAACTATCTTAACCCAAAAAAGACTCATTTTCTTGAATTCTTTGCCACCTCCATTTCATTGAAAATGAATAAGTTTTTCACTCCCAATCCACCAAGAAACTTAGGTTTGCAAACCTCAGACCAAAACACTCAAACTATTCCTTTAATTACCGCATCTCTTATTCTCTCACACAAAAATCGTATGAATTAATATGCATATAGTACTTTCAAATACATACTGAATGAGTATCCCATATTTTTATTTTATTTATTTAAATATTTTTTTTGATAAGTATTTATTATTTGATATGCTTTGGATACTTCTTAGATCCACTGAAATACGAATTCAGATACTTCTAACCATTTCTAAAAAATATTTCTCTTCTTGTATTCAATATCTTTAACATCATATATACAATAATTTAGTGCAGTAAACATACCCATTTGTTAATGAACAATGAAAAGATCAAGAGAAGACGGAGCAAAAAACCCAATATTCAACCTAGAATGTTTATTATCAGCTATAAATCTCTCGTTCTCTTTTACTTATTATTTGGACAAGTCACAAGGGTTCTTCAACCCAAAACATACAATGAAGTGATGAACTAAAACTATAGATTCAAAATCAGACTTAAAACACGTTTGATGGAATTAGAAAAAAAAAAAATCTTGAAATTATGAGGTCCAACATGAAAATAACAAAAAAACATAACAACAACATTTGTGCTAATTTCAAACAAATCTCAACTTTTATAACATACATGTTTTTAATTCATAAAAAAACAAAACAAACACAATTTTATTATGACAAAATTATAAAATAAAAATTGTAAACTTTTCCTCAAACCAAAGCAACCCAATTACCCTTACTTATTTGTGGTATATATTGCATGCATAGACAGGTTTTATGTGAGTAGTTTGGACTTTTCTCCTGAAACACTAGTTTTTTGTACTTTAACAGCACTTGGCTGAATAACCTTGCATTCCCTGCATGGTGCTAGAAAAGACTTGCACACTTTCTTGCCAAATGAAGTTGTTGTTGTTACACTACTTCTTTCCTTGTTTGCATGGTTTCTTCCTTTGGCAGTAACTTGTGTGTGGTCATTTGATATCATGTTGCTATAATGGTCATCACCAATTCCTTGCAATGTGCTTAAGGAAGTAGGAGAATTTGTTGGAAATGCAGCAACTTCTTGTTGTGCTTTAATCTGACCATTAGAAAAAAGCACATCAGCATGTGTAATCTTCATTGAAGTGGCAGCAAAAGTAGTATTTAATTCTGCATTATTATTGGTAAGAAATTCAAAATCTAGGTCGGTTTTCTTGCTTACCCTTATGTATTTGTCACGGTTAGGAACATGGGGCTTTGGTTGTTGTTGTTGTTGTTGTTGTTGTTGATTGTCATGAATACAAACAAGGCCAGCAAAAGAGACTGAGTACTCTGACATGCTATCACTTGCAACATGAGAACCCTTCTTCTTTCCTTCAGTACTACCCATTGATTTATGGCTCAATAAGTTATGTAGTTCGAATTTCGAATACACACATATATGTCTACATATATATGCAAAATGTTACATAAGATGGGGGCAATTTCTCAATGTTTTTTATATAACCAGATATATTCATCACCTATGACTAAATGATAAAGTTATCTTAAGGTGTAGAAGTTACTTTAAACCCTAATTAATAAGAGTGAAGTCCAAAAAGTCACTTTCTCACGCGGTTAGATAGTTCTTTGTGGATTTGAAAAGTTATTAACTCATTATTTTTAATTTTTCTCTGTCCATTGGAACATGCACATCGTTAATTCTAAGTAATGAATAGATTATAGATCATAGGTCATAAGAAGGGGTAGCGTGTGTGCTCTTGGTTTGTAAGTTATTGGTTGAGATCCAAATGTTATAAAAAGAAAATAATTATGTGAATTCATTTAGTTCATTCGTAAGTTTTATTATTTAACATTTTATAGTTGCGTGCAACATCAATTTTAATGGGTAGCCAATTGAAACAAGTTTGTGCCTCAACTCTATCATCCTTACTAGTGGAATCTGCAAGTGGATATTACAATGGATGAGAGATATACAGTATACTTAATTTCCTTCTCAGATCATATCATTTCAAATCTAAATCAGATAGAGTAATATCTATATACTATCAATAGAAATATTTATATACATTCATTACATCATTTAAGTGTATATATTTCTTTCCCTTTGTAATATGATATTTAATATATCTTAAAATGTTAATGTTTGTTGTAATTTTATCCCTTCAGTTCTTGCATATGAGCATCCCAAAATATATTCATATTCCCATAATCAAAGTGAAACTATAATCATTGAATTTTGATAGATATCAATTATTAATGTATGATGTCATTTATAAATTTATAAAGTTTCGGAATTATTTATTGACTCTTAAGATGTTATTAAATTCAACCTATAAAGTTGAAGATATATATCATTGTCAAGGCATCTCGTAAGAAAAATGACCTATTAATCCTCATATCCACAAGAAAGTGACAAATGTCACAATTTAATACTTTATTTATAAATAATTAGTTTACAAGTTACATTTATCACTTTTTATGGGTAGAATGATTAGTAAGAAGATTTAGTACGAGAATATAACATTACTCATCTCACCATAAAAAATATTAATTATACATTATCTCTTTATGAAGAAGCGCTACTCTAATCTATATAACTATAAGAAAAAAATGTTCTAGCACATCATCACTAGACACATGTCACACTCTCCTTCACTTTTTTCCCTCCTAAAGAGGTCCATATCTTATTATGTTCTCTCACACACTCTATTAATCCTTCATTTTTCTATCAAACACATTGTCATCTTCTTTACTCATTTATTCTAATCTTACATATCTACTATCTCTTAACCTCTCCCATACTTACAATATGAGTTTTCATTCATCGGATTTACTTTGTCGTCATCACAGAAACATGTGTTTCTCTGCTCTTTTCTCTCATCAATCTTCTTTTTCTCGTGTTTCATTTCATTATGCTTACTCATTATAGTTTTTTTCTTTCTCTTCCAACAATCCTCTTTACAATGCATTTTTTCATTGATTTTTTATTTATTTTGTAGATCTATTCTTATTTTGTATATCTCATAATTAAAGTGCATTTTATTTATTTATTTTGTTCATTTTGTATATATGTTCTTATTTTGTGATTTTGTTCTTATTTTATCATTGATTTTTGTTTATTTTTCATTGATTTCCTTATTTTGTAGATGTGTTTTAACTGATTTTATTATTTTGTAGATTTGTTCTTCTAATGATTCTTTTCGTTAGCTTCGTATAAGCAAGAGTATCATCCACAGGTAGGATCAAAACTTCAAAATCTATGATTGTTGATTGTTTGTTTTTTTTGTTACTAATCTATTTATCTCTTCATCATATCTCACTGTTATCATTTTCTCTCATCATTTGTAGTTTGGTTTTCCCTTTACGTTTTTTTCTCTCTTAATCTCTAATTTTATTTATATATCTCTTATTCAAAGATTCACTACATTCCTACAACATATTTATCGTTTCATCATATCTTACCATAATCATTTTCTCTTTTCATTTGCATTTTGGTTCTCCCTTCAAAGTATATTTGCATGTTAGTTTTCTCTACCTTCATCTCTTATTTTATTTTTATACATTTTTTTATTCAAATAATCGTTATTTTCATTCTTATATATTCATTTCTATTAATACATATGTTTAAAATTATACCCAACAATTATTCACCATTACTGTTCAGCAATATCCATGGATAAATCTTTAACATTCATTCAATTATTATACTTAATGAACATTCATGATTTCATAAAGAAATCATTATGCACATTCCTTATATATTCTTTTCGATTAGTCACCATGGATACCCATTTTATTTTATTTTTTCATTTTTTTGTTTTTGAGTGTTATTGGTCATGTTTTTATTAATTGTTAATTAAATATAATAAAATGTCATAAATTCTAATATTTTGATTTCTTTTCTTTTTACATCCACATAAACTTTTCAAGTACTAAAATGGTGATTTATATGAATTGTGTATAATTATGTAATAACGTATGTTGGAGAAAATTACTCTCGAATTTAAGAGTAATTATTGTGAATAATAAAAGATAAAAATTCATATAAAAAATACATAGTATAATGACAATAAAGGAAAATTCATAAGGGGTAGAAACTGCATAGGTGAATAATGACAATAAATGTATGGTCCCATTTATAAATGTATGTAGCATAGCTATAATTAAATTTAAAAACAAATTCCATATATAAAATTAGTGTGTCACATGTAATAAATTATAAATGGAAATAATTATTAATGTGTCACAAATATATTAGTTATAATTCTGTAAATTTAAATCGATAATGAGTATCAACTCTTAATTTTGCAAATTTATTTGATGAGTGTCAATTTATTTTTCTTAAACTATTAAGTATGGGTAGAAGAATAACATGGTTGTAAAAAATATTATTAATAGGGATAGTCTGTTAATTTTATTCATTTATTACAATAATGAAATATGTTACTCCATAGACAACCACTTCCTTTTGTTTTTGTGATTTGAACAAATTAGTATGAGTTGACTAAAAAATGTTGAAATTGAAAAATACATTTTTAATTAAAATTGGAAATATGATCAATACTAAAATTAATTGTGTGGACAATTTTTTAATTTTTAAGAAACACAATAAAAGACATTTAAGAACAATCATGCCTAATAGAAATTAAAAAGAAATTTAATCTCACAATACAATCATCATTAAAATCCAAAAAATTAATTGTGGGGAACAACTGTTTAATTTTCTAAAAAAACAAAATAAAATGCATTCAAGGACAATCATATCTAATAAACATTAAAGATAAATTCAACCCAAAACACACGCATCAATCAAATCCCAAAATTATTTGTGAGGAACAATGGTTTAATTTAAAAAAAAAACAGAATAAATGGCATTCAAGGGTAATCATGATTAATAACTCTTTTTGAATTTTAATTTAAATTGTTAAAAATAATCATTTCTTTGCTCATTTAAATATGATCATTGTCATCTTCTTTACTCATTTTTTCTACCCCGACCTATCTTCCACCTCTTCATCTCTCACATATTTACAATGGGAGGTTTCATTCATCAGGTTGGTACTTATTTTGTCAAACTAAATGATTAAACTCGTATTTATTTAGAAAAAAAATATAAGTAATTAATTATAATGTCCCATTTTGTATACCTTTAAAAAAAATGAAATAATAAATCAATTATACTAACAACCAATGAAAAATAATATTGTGGAAATAAAAGAAAATATCAACAAGTTATATTAACAAATATATAAGTTTTCTATATATATGTGTCTATATTAGGAATGAACAATATAAGTTTTTATTGTATTTATTAGTTAACCAAATATATAGACTATTGAGTATGAATATCAATCAAAAAATTACAAAAATGTATGGGTAACATGTGTTTATGAATGCACATGTAATATGTATGTTTTGACCATTCAAATGCACAAACAATGTGTGTATTCTTAACAATCATATGAACACACATGTAATGTGTATTGTGTGTTCTTAATCATACAACATAAAATACCGACTCGTGCAAATGCACGAGTATTTTGCTAGTTTTACTCTGAAATAAGGTAAGAATCATGGTTAGTTATTTACGATTTTGTATTTTATTTTTTTATTCAATGATTTTAAAAATCTATTGTTTAAAATATATATTTGTTGCTTATGTTACCGCAGTCATTTGAGTTCATTGAGAATGGTAGAACCAATGGATTCAATGATCTTCTCTCTTCTTTGGCATTTTACAATTTTTTGGTTCATTTTGTATGATATAATTAAAAATAATAATATGTCATAAATTCTAACTTTTCTTTTTCTTTTTATATCTACATGTACTAAAATAGTTATAAATTCAAACATTTCATTTTTAAGTTTCATGTATAGCAAATGTGTAATCAAATGCTCATGAAGTATTTAGTTAACTAATTAAACAAATTTCTCCATTTTTATACATAAATGTAAAAAAAATAAAGATATTTTGTTTTCAGAAATAATTTCCTTATATTATTACAATTGCTCGTAATTCTTAAGATATGTGAATGCATATCACATTAGAGACAACCTTTATTTTGAAAACTTAAGGCCTAAATAGTGGTAAATAATGTGTGATATCAATTAATATATTATTTTAGTTATTGTAATCCAAAAAAGTAATGTCTACTTTATTTTGAAAAAACAATCTAAACATTTAATTACAAAATTCTCATTTTAATTTCATTTATTACAATTGTTCATGCATTTAAATAACGCTGATTGCTGATCATTTATTACTATTACTTTTTAATTTCATTTATTATTACTTTAACTATTGAGTTGCAAACTAATAATTAATAATTAATCACTACTTTGAATAAATACTGGTGCAAACTAATTTCATTTATTATTACTCTTTAATGTGGTGCTTATTGGTGAGATCGGTGATGCTATTCAAGTTGGCAAATAATGCATAGTAACACTACGTGCAAATTAGTATGTATGCTTTATTTAAAAAAAAATCTAAAAAATTAATTAAATTGTTCTCATTTTCATTTATTAATATTGTACACACATTTTCATTACTATCTTTAAAATATTTTAGCAGTTTTAATTCTAAATAATTAAGGTCTCTATTATTTTGAAAAAGAATCGAACTAAGTAATTACAACTATCCTATTTCAATTATCATTTATTACTAAAATTTCATTTCTATATATTAAAATATTATTTTCGAAGTTTTCATACTAAATGGTTAAACCAATATCTATTTCGAAAAAAATCTAAGTAATAATTATAATGTCCCCTTTTGTATACTTTAAAAAATATTAAATTATAAACCAATTACACAAGTAATAAAATATAATATCCTAGAAAGAAAAGAAATTATAAACAAGTTACATTAAGAAATAATAACAATAATATCATAAAATTAAACAAGTTCTCAATATGTACGTGTATATTAAGAATTAGCAATATAAGTTTTTATTTTATTTATTAGTTACTCAAATATATAGATTATAGAATATGAAAATCAATAAAAAAAAGTACAAAAATATACGGGTAACATGTATGTTCTTAGTAGTGCGAATATATGGATAACATGTGTGTTTTTAACCATGTGATTGCACTAATCACATGTGTTCTTAACAATACGAATGCACATGTAACATATGTGTTTAACCATCCGAATGCACGAATAACATGTGTGTTCTTAACCATATGAATGCACATATAATGTGTGTTTTTAATCATACGGCAAAAATATTATCCCGTGCAAATGGAGGAGTTATTTGCTAGTTTATTTACTATATAAACCAAAACTTTGAGAATGAGAAAATAGAGAAACAAATGAGAAGAGCAATATAAAGAGTAATGAGAGTTGATATTTATTAATGAGACTAAATCATTCTTACTGAAACACTAGAGAAACTCTACCATCGTGGCTTTTAGCCAACCTTAACGTTCATCGAAGGTTGTAGGTGTTAAGAAGGCGAGCATTGATTTGTGACTTTCATTTTCATTCAGGAAAAAGGATGTAACTATAAATTTCTTGCTGCAACAATACTTCAATTCAATGAAGAGGTACGTACAGGCCCAAGTAAAGTGACCTTTCGGAAGCTTGTGAAATTACCCAGTTTTTATAATTTATGCATATTTTATTTATTTGTGTGGAACTAATGCTTATTTTAAAGCGCTCCAATGCCCTAGAATTAGGTGAAACTTTAGCAAAAAAGTACAAAGAACCTTTACTTTCTATGAAATGTCAAATCATAGAAAAAGATGATAAGCATGCATCAAATTACTTTGATTGTGACGTTAACCATCATTATATTGAACCTGTTTTAAGGCTTTGTTTTTTTTTTTCTTATCTAATTTTCTAATTTCTTGTACATACATTTTTAATAAAATGTCTTTTGCCAATCAAAAAGTTATTTATGATAATTTGTCAAAAAAATATTAAATTATAATTTTTTGATTAAAATATTTTTTCAACCAATAGTAAATTAACAAACATCAATTAAATGATAATTAGGCCTTAGGTAAGTATGGACTCAATTTCTTTGGTTTGTGGTATTTGACTTCATTTTCAATGAATGGTAATTGGTAATCATAATTAATGAGACAATTTTTGAGAGTTTCTTTTTCTCAACTAAAGTCTTTTTTTAATCGGGAACTCTTCATTTTTTATGAAAACCCAAAAAGTACCTTTATTCAACTATTTTTATTTATCACATATTAAAATTCTTGCCCTATCTTTAATATAATGTTTTTTGGGTAAGAAACTATTTTTTTTGAATTTATGATTACTTTTTTCAACAAATATCGCTAACAGGATCGAACATTTGATCTTTTAATTTTTCTCGAAATCTAGTTGAACTTTATACAATTAGACCAATACATTGTTGATTTCTCACCTTTTCGCCATTTTTCAGATGAAAAAAAAGACCAAGTGTTTATTTTTTCATTAAAAAACATATAGAAAAAGAACTTCATCCTTATCCATATCCCCCTCCCTTATCCAATTTCATCACTCACTATTGTCAGTAATTGCACATACCATGCAAAAACAAAAACAACTACACGTGGAAACAAGAAAACACTACATCTATCTATCCCATTGTAGTAGTAGTATAATAAAAACAAAAAACAAAGGGATGATGAATAAAAATAAAAGCACTGTGCCTCCTTAGTGAGACATATTTTAAGTGCCACCATCTGCACATTATTAGAGATTCATCCTTATCAGCTTGAAAAACTGATTTAAGATATCACATACAATCACACTATCACACTCAGAGAGAAAGAAAGAATAGGTAGCAAGATGGTTTTGTTAGAGAAGATTTGGGATGATGTTGTGGCTGCTCCTCATCCTCACCGTGGTCTTGGCAGGCTCAAGAAAATCACCACTTCCCAGCCAGTAAACATCATCAAAGGTACCTTTCAGTAATATATACACATAGTAAATAAATATGATAATGAATTTACCTACTCCAAAACTAAGTTTAAAAAACTTACTAAATATCTTATCAATCAATTTTAGGAAAATCTAATATATTTGATTTACTCACTAATTCATACAATTAGATTTTCTATAATTGATATGCTAATATGTAGAGTTTTAAACTTACTTTTGAAGTAAAAATTTTAAACCGAATCTCCTTCCAATAAATATTTGCATTTATATCCGAAATTAAAATGGCTAGCTAGCCTTGTTAGTATATGATCAACGTATAAAAGAAATTTCACACAATTTTAAGTGTATTTATTAATGAAATATTCGTGTACAAGTTTGAGTTATTCTCTTTGAGTGTAGGTGAAGGAAGCCATAAGTACCATAGGGCGATTTTGATGCCGGCGACACCGACAACTCCGCTGACGCCGACGACACCTTTGTCGGGGCGTAGAGTTGACAACGTATGGAGGAGCGTGTTTCATCCAGGGAGTAACTTGGCCACAAAGACCATTGGTGCTGAGATTTTTGATAAGCCACTTCCCAACTCTCCCACTTTCTATGACTGGTAGGTCTATATATCTCATAGTCATATGCCAATGGGAACGGAATAAAGATATGTTGTCCCAAACTCTAGGATAAGGATCATCCGTCTCAAGTTGTTGTCCTCAATTTTGTCCCGCTTAATAGTATAATCATGCATGTCATTAAAAAATATATATTCTTATGTGTCCTTTCATTCCTTTCGTGAAACAAAAATAGAACGTTATGTGACATTATATTATTAGTTAAGACATGATTGGGGACACCAACTTAGAATAAATGATCTTCATCCCAAACTCTATATCGTGTCAATAAAAAAATATGTTATGTAAATTAAAAAAATTAAATATTTATTATTATTGGTATTATTGCATGTGTTTTGGTTTCCATCTTCCAAATTATGGTTGTGGTTGCTTTTAACTTAATTACTTAAAACTGTTGAAATTACAATTTAAATCAATTTTGATTACTGATCATTCATTAATTGTGTTAAAATTATTTGATGGCAGGCTCTATAGCTGTGAGACGAAAAACAAGCATAGGTAAGGAGTAACCTAGCCCAGGTTGCATGTAAATATGTCCATTCTTGTTGAGTACATATGAGTGTTTTTGTTAATTTGGTTTTTGAGTTGACTATGTCTATGTGCCATGTAATATGTGATATGCCATGCTTAATATAATATATATATATATATATATATATATATATATATATATATATATATATGTGTGTGTGTGTGTGTGCTTTGTAATGGTCAGTTCAGGCCAGATCTGCTATAATCAAAATAATATATGTGAATATTTTTCTTTAGCTATCCCAATTCCCTCTTCACTCAAAGGAGTATTATGCAACCAGACAAATTAATAGTGATAGTACTATGAAGCAAAATTATGCAACCAGACAAGTTAGATTTACTAAGGATGCTAATTGAAAAATATGACCGGGGAACACATTTGATATTTTCCGAATTGTGTCATTCCATAATTCATATAATATTATATGTTCTGATTGATCAAAAAATATTTAATTATTAAATTTTTTAATTTGTATAATTGTTTTCGACCCATCATATTAACTGATACATCTTTTATCATCCCATGAATTTGGTGGCTGTTCCAATCATCTTCATTGACTTTATGACAATAATTCAAACTTTGGAACCCACCATAACTACGTATATAAAATGAAAACCAAACTCATAACCACACTTTTTAGGAGTTTAGGGCATGTTCCCATTCTGTTGTTGTTTTCCCATTTTTAATCTAAATTATGGTTTTAACTTTTAAGGTTAATTTGATTTCACTATTTAGGTTTAGCAATTTTAGAATTTGAATAAAGTGGGGCGTCAAACATGTATATTTGAAGAAATGACACCAATTACATTGACCCATGTGACACCAACACTCGGATTATGTTGCCATCACCTAGACTTTTGTATTCTCTAAAATTTGTTTTTCACATTTAAAACGTTTTCTCTTCAATTAATGTGTTTCTTGCTCATAGTCCAATATCAACACTTTTAGAAAGATAACGTAAGTATTATAAAGGAGTTTTATTAAGAAAATCATGTTGTAGGACTATGACTGCCTTAATTATGATTAAGGTTTTAAATCTAGGTCTGCAACCATTCTATATACTAATATATTTTGGGACTTGACGAAACTGTATTGGATTATGACTCATCTATGCCCATGATCGTCTAAAATATAAGGTTTTTAATATTTCTGATACTGCTACCAAAACAATTATTTAAAACCTTAATGGCGAAGAGTTACATCCAAACAACACTAAAACATGGTGTAGAATTACATCCTTAAGGCCTCAGTTTTTTAATAAACATTAAATTTTATGAGAAGCTTACCTTTTTAGAAAAAATGGTTTTTTTGCAAATTATCCATATAGAACTTATTACCTTAGAGCTAGAACAGGAAATGTTATGCATGAAGAATGCATGTAATAACAGTATCTAACCCAATAAAACTAGACTCGTTTATTTTGTATGGAATTCCAAGAAAACTTATGGACTATGTTTCTAAGTTTAACACAACATGGCAATCAATCTATAACAACTCTTGTTGCCTTTATGTTTTTCATGACTTTTTGAAATGCGTTGATGAGGTAAGGAACATTGAATACAATGTTAAGGAGTCATAAATCCTATTTGAGGCATAGATCTGTCTTAGATATCAAAGAACAGGGATTTTGATCTTACTTAGCTAAATCTGCATTAACCTAAATCAAGACATGATTGTGTATCTACAGCAGTAAAATAAAAATATGGAGTGCATAATCAAAGCCATTAAAATGCACATAAAATTTCTTTCATTATTAGCTTTGTAGGCATTACTTGCACTTGCATAACTTCAAATAAAAATCCTTGTAGTAGCTATTGTTGAGTTTAGAGTATGCATTCTAAGCATATCTATGGCGCTGAAAACTTCCAGGACCACCCGCCAGAGCTTCTAGCGCGTCCGGTTTCACGACACGATAACCATTCTTACAGCAACAACCAGAATTGTGTCTTCTAATGCCATGACAACCCTGCATCTCCATTGCTACTCTTCTCTCCAAATCATGCCTCTCAAATATCCTCCTTAGATTTTGCCTCCTAATAGCACTACTACTCAATTTCTCTTTGTTGCTACACTTTTTGCTACTTACTGGCATTGGCATAGCTTCCAACCCCATTAACATGGCTACAACACCAGGTTTGCACCACACTACACTTTCCCCTGTTGAGGGCAAAGGCGTAGCCTTATCAAACTTCGAGACTAAATCATTATCTTCCAGTAATCTTTCTCCTAAACTCATCTCGCTGCAAACCGATCTTCTTCCTTCTATGTTACCGAAAGAAGACCTATACATAGCATCCTTACCATCGAGTGAAAACCGCGGGTACTGATTCAAGGCATTTCTTGCAGACCTTAAGATGTCAGAGTTGTTCACACATGACATCCTCTCCCTTATTCCACTATACTCATTAAGTTTCACTTTCTTAGCCATATCTTCTTCCATTTCCAATTGTAGTATGAGATCTTCTAGTGTTGATGAATTTTGCTTTGAATTGTCACCTTGTTGCAAGTAAGGGGAACTTACCTTGCTTGTCAAGTCACCTTGGTTGTGATAGCTTTTGCCAATAGTACTACTATTGTTTTGGTCGAAAGTCGAGCTCGAACCCGAACCATTGTTATTGCAGAAAGTCATTATGCCTTTCTTCATCTTGGCTCCTAAAAAGTTCTTGAGGAGAAAAAATGGCATGTCCTTCATTGGAATGAGTCTAGAAAAAATGATATTGAGAAGAGATACATGGTTCTAAAAATGGGGTATTGAGTTATCTTTAGTAGATAGGATAGATTGGTAGAGAAATGCATTATTAAAACGTGAAAAGATTGAATGGGAGAAGTGTGGTGAGGCACTGAATGGGCATGTTAGTCAAGTGAAATTAGATGAGCCTTAATAGCAGTCACATGATGGATAAGTAAGGCTCTCACGCATATTTCATTTCTTTGCTGCAAAGTTGTTTGGGGCATTAATACTTGCTCATTTTCACTTTAAATTGGTTGACAGATAACCATATTATCTGTTCCATTTAGTGTCACCGTTTATGTTTATGTTTATGTGTTCATCCAATTAAAAAATATAAGAAAGATTTGTGTGAAGATGTAAATTTGTAGAGAAAACAAATAAAGTCTTTATAAAGGTGGATAACCAACCCAAATTTAATAAATTGATAGTAGTAGTGTGAAACATGGTTTGATAATTATTGGCATATGTTTCTCCATACACTTGTAATTTTATCACTAGTTTTTATTTATTCTTCCATATTTTCTATTACCAACTCTAAGTCAAAGAAAGAGAGAATAGAAGAAAAATGAATGGGACCCACCACAAATGTTTTCTATTATACTTTGGTAAAAAAGTAAAGAGATAATAAAAACTAAGAGGAATGTCAAAAATGTACTTCAATTATTTTATTTTCTCTACTTACTGATTTTGAATACTACTAATATATATAAGTCTCTTTGAAATATAAAAAATATCAATTAAAATTTTTATTTGATATTAAAATAAAATATATATAATAAAATCTATATTTTAAAATTATAACATCTTTTTTTAATTAATAATAAAATAATATTTTTTCCTCTATTTTCTTTATCTTATGGACATTTTTGTCATTTTAACCAAAACATCATCTCTCTTCTCATTTTCTATCCAACCAAACAAAAAAGTAAGAGAAAAAATACATATTTCTGTTCATTTTCTCTCATTCTTCTCTTATACCAAACATCACAGAAGTCTATTCTATTTTTCCTCTTTCTCTTTCTCACCACTTTCTTTCTCACATCTCTTCTTATTTCTCTTTTGCACCCAAGCATAAAAGCCCACTCTATTGATCAAGTTTCAACCCCCAAATTTTAAGTAAAATATTCAAAAATCTTTTTTGTTCATATTTGGCCTCCTACATCTTTTCACCTCATTCTTCTCCCTCACCCCGTGCTCACTCTATTATCTTCTTTACCCACCCACTTAAACCTAAAAGTATCATATCTTATCATACTCACATATTGTTTATGTTTTCCCTTCTCCCTTTAGTTTTTGTATTTTCGTTTTCATCTCTATATGTCACATACGTGAGCTTGTTCACTTGCACACTTAATACTACAAAACCTGATATCTGTAATTGCTTGTGTCACCTATATATAATTGCTTCTCATATTATCCAAAGCTTGGCCCAAATGGCAAGCATGAGAAAGCACTAGTAGATCTTTAATTTGGTCAAGAGTAATGTCATTACAAAAGTGCAAACACAGAAGATTGCAAGTGAATGATTTAACAATAGAACCATCTTCAACTCTAATTAAACCCAAAATCAAACCAAGTTTTTAAACTTCCCGGTGCACTGATAAAAACATTCATAATCTGCATTCGTGCTAATTTGATTGTGAAAGTAATAACAAACAAAATGTGTCCCCACATCTGTGGTTCTCATTTCCTGTGGACTTTACATGATAGCCTCAGTCCCCTTTTCGTAATACGGGGGAAGTATTTAAAAAGAAGCTGAAGATGATAAAACTACTTGAGATTTTTCAATTTTTTGTCTAGTAATGCACTTACCAAAGAATGGTTGAGGTGACTGTTCATTCAGCTCAGCTCAACTCAACTGTGTCCGAGTCCTGCAATTTGCTTTATAAGCCATCACCTGTAAATTACAGAAAAAATGGAAGAGAAGATCAGCACTATAACAAAGGTAAGAATAAACTAATTAGCATTTATGCAAACACACAACAACGCAGTCAACTTTGAGAGTTTACCAGATAGCCAAGGCAGAGATTATCATATATTTTCAGTTCAACCAAAGTTCTTCCTTTGCTTAGAACATGCAAGCCATCCTTGTCTGGAACAACTAGTCGCTCACCTCTTATGATGTTAGCTTGCGGATCTTTTACTAAGAATAATTCAACTTTATCAGCCTGCACAGCAGCTTGAAGTGCAACATACTGTAGATGGATAAACAGTTAGAATCAATTAGAGACATACTGCAGAGAAATATCATTCCAGCTGGAAATAGAATAACCTGGCACAGTAGCCTGACTGACAAAGTAGACTTGCAGCGAAGATATGGTCGTTCCATACTTGGTATGCTTTCCTCATCCAAAGAGACAACCATGATATTGATATCCAACTGACATAACATAGACCAAATCACTGAGCACATCATTGTTCCAGTATAAGTGCTTAAGCAAAGCAAAGAATAAAAATCAGAAAAGAACATAGCAGTCTTTTATATGAATCTGGAACACTAGTTTAAAAGTTAGCACTTAGCATAGGATCTCCATTCTCAAACAGATTCAACACCTTTCAAAGCCACAGAAGTTCTGATAGTTTATAGTCCACTAGTTTTCTCACAATTACGAATAGAAAAAATAAATTACCTCATCATCAGTTATTTCTGAATTATGCAGATGATCAACCAGTCTGTAGAGGCGACTGTTTCTGGCATTCTTACCATTGACCCGGGTGTGACTGCGGTGGCCATTTTTCCCCCAAGCAAGTGCAGTAGACGAACTTATGATCTCTTTACTCAACTCAGGAATATTTTCATCAACAGCTGCATATGCATTAGTAGTAGCAAAATGCTGAGGAAATCGGGTTCCTGCCCCTGTTTTGCCTCTTTTTGGCTTGGTTTCTGCCTCCTCATCACCAGAAGATGAGTACTTTCCCTCATCATTACTATTCATATCCTCACTGCCATTGGATACCTGAAATTCACCTCCATTTCTAACGTTTCTCTTTCTTCTCAGATGTGAAGTTTGATAGTTACCTTGTGATCTCCTTGCAAAAGCCACTGCTGTTGCTTTGGCATTTCGTCTCTTACCCAATGCTTCTGTTTGTCGTTGAAAAGTCCGAGCAATGGAATCTTGGATCTTCTTAAAAAGATAAAAACATTGAATTACTAATATTACAAGTTGAAGTAGAATTGGGAAAAGTGAAACAAACAAGAAACAGGAAATAAAAAACATTGCAAAGATAATAAGAAACAAACTTTAAAGCAAACACCAACAAGACGCTGGTCTAGTGGTGTAAGACCCTGCTAGATCTCCAAAAAGACCAAAAGGTCAAGGGTTCAATTCCTGGGAGCGACACTTGTTGGGAGAGAAATATCCTTGGCAGTACCAAAAAAATTCAAAGCAAACCAGAAAATGTTGGGAAAACTTTAAAATATATGTCCTCGCTTTACACTCACACACACATATATCGGTGTGTGTGCACGCACTAGCATGTGTGTAGCACACATATATCTCCTTGCAAGTGCCCAAACATTTTTTTCCTTTTTATCATGATGTTCCTTTTGACATGTGTTTCAGCAATTTTTCCGACCCTACTCAACCATCAGAGCCAAAGTGACTCCCTTCCAAGACAGAAGTTCAAATACTTCATAGATAGCTCAAACGTGAAAAGAAAAAATATCTAAAACTCTCAAAAGAAACAAGTCCAGCAGTTCTACCATTTATTGGGTTAACTTAAAATGCAGTTATCCTCAGTTCACAATCAAACAGCTCAAACACTAGCCAAGTTCACTGGGAGATATCCCAGCAACTCAAAGGAAAGAAATTGCTGATTGTGGAATACAAGCTAACTAACATACTGGTTCTGGAGTTTTCTGCTGTAGAAAGCATGAGATAAAGCAAGCAATTTGAACAAGCAACTAAAAAATAATAAAAGCATTCATCATTTTCACGCCCTGATGGTTACTTAAATAGTAGACAAATTTTTTACTTAATAGTAGACAAAGCTAGAGAAGATAATCATGTTAAATGCGTTCACCATTTTCATTTTCCAATGTGTATTAGTTCATTATTGATGTACTATTTGGTTTCAACTCATTTATGTTCCTTAATCCTAATGATAAGCAACTAAACAAAATTGTAAATGCCCAAGGGTTCAAGAGAAAAAGGATTCATCTCAATAACAATATTTTCCTCAACAAATAGCCTGGAGACACTTGCACTAGCTCACAAGATTAGAACATACATTCAAAACAAGTCATGCACTTCCTAATCTAATTCCCCCACCCATTCCTTTCAATCCTTCATTTTCATAACTACAGCTTTCTTTATTACAGGACATATTTTTCCTTAAACTTCTAAGACTTACCATGAGATATATCAATAAAGGCATCAAACTAAATATAAGAACAAGAAGAAAGGATCTGAAAATCCTAAATAAAACCCGCCACTTTTGAAGAGCTTTTGCTTGAATAGAAAAAAACATTAATCCTTTTGAATGTTGAACCAGTTGCAACTTGTGAAACTAAGGCACAATCATAAATATAACAAGAACTGGGATTATACCTTTCGCTACTGCCCGTTTTACAGAGCTGCTTATTGAAGGGATAACCTAGGCAAAACCTAGCACCTACTCTACAATTTTGAACGTGAAAGAATTAATCTAATTCTGTAGTCCAAGACCTAAATAATGTGTTTGACAGTTAGAGTATTGAGATCCAAGTTCAATGGTTCCTTATCATGATAGCATGTACTGCAATAGAAGCCTTCTTAGTTCGAAGCATGTGGATGAACAAAAGGGGATGTGTACCAGAGGTTAAGGATTTTTTGAGTAAGGCTATCAGCTACCAAAACATTAACTTTCTATGCTAATGCTAGAATTCAATGCTGTCATACAATATGATCAATCACTGGAAATTTTATAAAACATTCATATTTTAAACATGTCAAGTGAAGTCTCACCAGCTTATTCTGTGTCTTCTCATCTTCATGCAAAGCCAATTCCTAGACCAGAGCCCAGAACCTTTTAATGATTTCTTTATTCAAATAAAACACATTTTTTAATCCAAGATTCAGTATGTACATGTTACCTCTTCCTCATACTTGTCAATATCAGGATAGAGAGCAGCAATCAGAGTATCAAAGTTAGGGTCGTCTCTCAATGAGCGCCGGCTAGCACAATGTGTGCGGCAAGCAGGACATTCATTGTTACTACAGTAAAACCAGCCCAGACTATTTAGAAAAGGAAATAGTGGAAAATTCGCAGTAAATAAACCATGGTTATCCTAACTATAAGTCTATGTAGAAGGTGATGGTTTGAGGGCATACCCAAGGCGCATAGATTTGTCTATGCACTCTCTGCAAAAGCGATGCAGGCATTCCATTACAGTTCTTGTTTTTCGAATAATTCCTACATGGATAATATGATAATTAGGACATATAAAAATAAAATGATTATGATGCTGCATCCAGCATATCTTGTACAGTATCATCAAGCTAGTGCATGAACAGCATAATAATAGCAGAATCCATACAATTCAAATACCGGGAAATGATAATGCAAGAAAATAGTTTATGGCTCATTGCTATACAATGCATCGGCAAGCAATACCGAGAGGTAATTCAGAATCTGACACTGGAAACTAGGTGATGGGTGTCAACTTGTTTCTATATTTAATTATTTTCCTATCATATTCTAGATTTCACTTACGTTGTGAATTAATTTCCATTCCGACTTCTCTTTCTACTAGTCTAAGTTGAAAATACACCATATTGGGAAATAAGTTATTACTTATATATGTCACCATATGACCCATGTCATCATAAAACCATAACAACAAAAAAGAAAATTTAGTCACACATGCACATGGATGCTAGCTAGAGGAGAAAAATATTCTTGTAAAATTTCACAGTAAAGCCAGAAATAATAATACAATGGTATGATTTCTTAGGTGCATAAATATGCCTTATGCATCAATCAACATGAAAACTGTCCAAAAAATAATTATGAGGCCTAGACAGTTGTCTGTACAGGTTACCAAAATCACTAGTGTCTTGTAACTACAATCAAAGAACCTTTTAATTTTTGGAAAAATAATCAAATAACAATATAATCCAATATTGCTACATGAATCGTGTATTTTAGACACATACTGTAAAATTATAAATAGGTCAAAGATCTAGGTTTCTGACTTGATTACTTCGTATGCACTTGTAAATATGTAAATTTACAATAGCATTTTTCTTTTTATTACTAGAATATAAGGGAGAATAGTACATTATAACAAGAGGATAAGAAATCCTATGAAAAACAAAAAAAGGAACATCTAGGAACCATGCAATAAAGCATGCCAGTCTCTCTGCATATCTACTATGTAAAGGGTTATAGTGTTATACAATAATATTTTTCATGTCCCCTACAATATTGGAGTGCTGGATAAAGACTGTCCCAGTTAATAAGCCAATTGGATGTAATGCACTTTTAATGGATGCAATCAATGAAATAACCACAACTGTAAGCTTGACATAGAAGTTACATCTGTCCTAACCTCCCCAGCTACTGTAATGAGTAAATGTTGGGTTATATTATGTCAAAGCAAATGTTTTAGACTTTAACGGATGACTTACAGATCTAAATACTGTCCCCGAGAATTAAGTCAATAGCCAGGGTAATATCCATAATACTAATGGAGATGACACTATTTCCACATCTCCATGATATAATAGGTGGTTTAAGACCCCCCCCCCCCCCCCCCCAAACCTATTTTGCTTTTGTTTCTTTACGTGAACTCAATCTTTACAAGCATCTGAGCCTAAAGAGTTTACCACATTTGACACTCTTCACTTTTTATGTGAAAGGAAAAGCAAGGGCGAGGCAACACACAATCATCTTTTCATTGCTAGAACTATAATAATTATCTTTCCAAGTAAGAGGCATTCTGAACTAATTGGTGGCCTGCCTTACTAAAAAAATTATTAAAACTATAGATACTTGCACTAATGAATGCTTTAGGAACAACAGGATGTTTTAAGAATATGCTATACATAATTAAGCAATCAAGCATCAGCTATATATTACGTACCTAGGCAGATAGGACACTGAACTTCTTTGCGTACATCTGCCAAGTTTATAATCACATATCTGTAAATAAACACCAATAAGAGGTTTTAGCAAATCATATAATTTAATAATTTCCGGGGATGGAACATAACATGTATATTACATAAGTTTTTACATAATTGTGTAAGTAATCTCATCTTGGATGCATAAAAATGCCTTTTTCCATATAGGAATATATTTTCGATATAAGAACATGGCGTAATCGCATTCCACGAGATTGGAACCATCAGAACTTCCGCATTACATATTTCTTCAGGTGGAGCAAAGTTCATCATATGTGATGTATGCTTGGATCCTAGATTCAGCTCAGTCCAAACTTTTCTGGTTTACCCCAAAATTCCCCACTTGTCCGAGCGCTGACCAGTTTTGGATATCAAACAGACCTCTCCCCGGAATGAACTGTTATTATCTATCTGCAATTTTCTATTTGTTTTTACTCACTTTCAAAAAGGGGGCCCACGACATTTGGCACAACTGGCAAGGGTGGACCACATCAACTAAGTTAATTGGGATTGAATCTTCCCAGAGTCCATGAGTCTGTTATTGGTGGACTACCTGGATTATCTATAGGTATTGTACTTGAGATCGAGACCTGTCTCATCCCTAAGATGGGGCAACCATCTGACATTCTGACCCCAAGGTTTAGGCAGACCAAACAATCGAAAAGGAGAAACATAATGCAACTATATGATCCTTCCCCAGCAACCTTAATAGACTATTTAAACAAGTTGGTAAATTAGACAAGTTGAATAGGAATTGATGTTAATACGGGGAAATATTTAATGTTGACATAATAAAACCCAAACCAACAACACATAGGAATTGAAGCTAAAATCACCATCCCTGGGAAAATGATTCACCAATGGATTCCACCAAAAACAAAACAAAATGAATAAATACATAAAAGCCAGACACAGCGATCACTAAGGGATTAACGAAAAACACTTTCCAACGGCTCTGATACACGAGATATACAAAACCTTAACACACAAAAAACACAGACAAAGAATCAAAACCCACATTGAAAAATCAATCAGCAGCATAGTCATCTAAAATGAAGAAAACGGTAAAAGGAATGTGAAACGAGGATTCAACTCAACATACTCTTTCTTGTCTCCGTTTCTCGAAGAATGGTTTCGATCAGATTCTGATAAAAGAAGAAACAAAAATGATAAGGAACATAACAAATTGAAATAACAGAAACTGATATGAAAAAGTAGGAACAAGATTAACCGAATGAAAACGACACTTACCGACTTCATGAACTGGAATATCATTGTTATTCCCGTCGCTAGTGAGAAAATCCTCCTCAGGAGTCTCGTTGGAGCGTTGCTTCTGTGCTGGCATTGCTTCTCTCTCTAACAATGAAATGAACAGTCACGAGAAATGAACGGTTATAGTAACACATAACTCAGCGCAACCGGAAGCAGCGGTTACGAAAAGGAATAACTGTGGCGGAGGTTGACGTCGACGCCATTGACCTGGGAGGTAAAAAAAGAGGAGTTGGGTTCCGAAGAAGGAAGCAAAGGAGTTTGGGTTACTGTATATCTAAAAATGAGTTTTATATAATATTTATGTATAAATTTTTACATTAATAGTTCGTTCACAGAAAAATTATATAAATGTTAAATTATTTGTTTATAAATTTTTACATTGATAATTCGCAAAGAAAACTATATGGATGTTAAACTTTATATAATTTTATCATAATTATTTTCCCAATAATCAAATTGATATATTAATTAGGGTATAACTAATATTGTCACTTAAATACATCTAACCACTTTTTATTATACTTAATATTTATGGATAATAGTAAGATGGCTCATCTGGGTAGAGTTTTAGAAGATGAGAAATAAAAAGGAAAAGTTTAGAGTATTTCATTTTCCCTTACTAAAAATAATTTTCGTCCATAATATATTAAAAGTCATGGGAACTGCGTTATGAACGACTGAACTATATAAAATTGACTAGGTCTAGTTAGATTTTAAAAATGAACAAAAGGTAATAGGTTTGATGAGACCATTAATAGTACAAAATAGACAATATAAGTTCATATAATAATCCATAAATTAATTTCCAGTTTTGATTAATTAAAAAATAAAATCGGGGAGCCGTGGCTCCGCCCTGGACGATAGTCGGTTTCCACCGCTTACTGAAAAGCTCCGCCGTTGGGGACGAAGACACAACCACCAAGAACATAAATGGAGGAAGATAATTCAATTTCTTCAGGGTATAAGGAATACGTGGCAGGCTTGCTCGCTGGGGTTTCAACTGTAGCCATTGGCCACCCCTTTGACACCGTGAAGGTTCATTTTTTACCATCTCTCTTTCTCATTTCTCTAATTTTATCATCTGGGGTTACTTCATTTTTCATGGGGTTTGGATATTATGTGATTATTATTCATAAATCCTCACTCTCTGCTGAGTCTCTATGGAGAGAATTTGGGAACATTATGATTATGGGAAGGTTTTCATTCATGATTATCACTGTTTCATACTTTGGCACAGAGGGTTGAAAATTTAAGGGGGGGTATCAATCTTTGTTAACTTTTCTTGCATTCTAATTTTCAATTTGCTTGTTTTTCACTTATAGTTTCACCAATCAAGCAATTAATGTGGGTTAGTGTTAAATACTCTTGTATTGTCTTTATGGTTCATTTGAGCACTTGGAGATTTTGCGGTTCTACTATGTAGGTAACTTTTAAGTGTGCATTGTGGGATTATATTGAGATTGTCATTACTACTTAACAAGCTTCATGACCAAGTAGCATCTTGAGAGGGCAGAGGTACATAGCCCTACCCTCGCAAGCGAAGAGGTTGTTTCCGTGATTTGAACTCGTGACCTCCAGATCACAAGCCAACAACCTTATCTTCACATTGATGCTCGACTTCTTGAGAATATATAACTAGCGTGATTAAAAAATAGTGGAGAGAGCAACAGGAAGCCTGTGAACCTTTTTCCTATTAATATTTGAAATGATTCAATAGAACAACCACCCTAAACCTTACTCTCATCTCCCCCGTACATGCAATGCTGCACGTTTGCATTTGTGATGGACAAAGTCAATTAGGCTCACCATGAGTGATAAGCATAAATTTTCAAATAAGAACAAACAGCCAAAGCCTTCAAAGAAGCTTAAAAAACCCTCAGACAACAAGGAATCGGGATGTTCAAATTGCAGTTATGAAGAAAGAAGGGTTTATCCTTTTTTAGTTATAATCTTGGTAAACAGGCAGAGTAGAAAAATTGGAGATTTATTTATCCAAACAGAATACTGTTATGAACTTATGATGAGTTGAAGTGTACAATATGAGCAGAACACAACCCGTATCTGAAATAAGGAATGGATTTAACTTTTATATAATTATATGCATATGGTAATTAGATCAGGTACCCTTAAATTACACAGTTCCCTTGTACTTTTAAAACTGCTCTTATAATGTTGTTTTGGATGGGCATAATGAGCCATCAAAAAACAGAGAAATTTTTACATTTTAAATTTGTGGGTCAATACACACAAACATACCTTGTTTTGAACAATTTTCAAGATCTAGGTTTTCCAGTTGCTTTGAGAAATGGTTTGTTATAGCATGATGCTGTAATGTACCAAGTAGGGTCTCTCTGATATCCATACTTATAATTGTAAATCTAGGTTTTCCAGTTGTTAGATTATTATTATGTTTTACGATTTCATTTTGTTTTGATCCACAATCTTGTACACAACGTTTTTGTCAATCATACTTAGATTTATATGTATTTAAAGTTTTCCCTTGTATGTTGGTGACTTCAGCATGAAGTTTGTTGAGTTCCATTATGTTTAATTATCCTCTACCTTTATATTCATTTATTAGGTGAAGCTGCAAAAACACAACACAGAAGCACATGGGATTCAGTATAGAAGTGCATTGCATTGCACTGCTAGGATATTGAAGACTGAAGGAGTATGGCTCTTCACCTTTAACTTACAAGGGATAAAATTAATGGTTCATTCATTCCTAGTCCACGTAGGAATTATGAAGTGATAGATATGACTAACTTGTATTAGTCCTGGTTAATATGATTTCTTGGGTATTGAGTGGGAAATCTGGTCAATTGTAGTTTATCATAATATAGGTATGTAGTAAGGTCATTTACTTGATTGATATTGTTTCATCAAGCAATTTAGACTGAACATTCTATTAATTATACGAATGCAGCCACCGCATCAATTAATAGATATAACGAACATATTTGGCTCTCTGATATTTGCAAATCTATTTCTGTAGAGTGATTTTAGATGCATAGAAAATGTTGATTTGGGAGCTAGGATAGTGTTTGGTGCGAGAAGTCACTATTTTCATAGAGATAAAAGGATTTTTGACAGACTTGGGGATTATATTTCATGTGAGTAAATGGACATTTTTTGTTAATTATCTGTGAAAGTCTGGCTATGCTGCAAGCCTCCAATCTTATTAACATAACTTTTCCTGTAAAGTCAGAAGGCAAAGTCATGTCCAATTGTCAATTTTCTTTACTTTAATGCAATGATGCTTTCCTCTTAATTGAAATTTTTTCTCTCCCCCCAGAAACAACATCCTTCCTTCTCAATTTTGATAATGCTATTCCTAAACTCAAACCATTTTCACCTAAACTTTAAAACTTTCCTGTTTTATGATAAATTGTCCTTACAGAGTTGTAGAAGCAATGGGTTTCAAGCTGATGATCCTAACACTAACTTTTCAACAGTGTGTTTTAATTTGTAAATGATATGGTGTAACTGAATCTGAGAATGTAGGAGTTGGTTAATAGTTGAGACATGACTGAATGTACTATATGTCTTCTTATATTCAATATTGCTAAGACTATATACTCTAGTGATATGCATCAAAGAATAGTCTCCTAAAAGCTTAAGCTGCTAGGTGGACATCCATATATGATTGCATATCTTTTGGCTAACCCTTTTGTTCAATAAAAGCTCTAATACAATATGAAAGGCTAACTTTCCTAACAACGTGGAGGCCCATGAATGATTTATATCTCCATTAGTATGATATGAAATGCTGTTTTATTTATTTTTAATTAGAGATATCAAGAGGATTGATTCGAGACATCATATTTTTATTTCGCAATAACTCTGTTTCAGATCAAAGGACTTTATAGAGGAGCAACATCATCTTTTGTTGGAATGGCTTTTGAAAGTTCACTTCTTTTTGGCATTTATTCCCAGACAAAACAGTCCCTTCAGGTGTGCATGAGAATGACTTACATGAAGCTAATTTTGATTTGACATTACACCAGCAACATAAGCTATAAGAAAGTATTGTAGTTTTTATCTTATTTTATAGTTTTATGGATGTATCTATGTGTCTTATATCTCTTAGTGTGCTTTAGTTCATGCCTTCTACCTTTTCCCCTCCACTATTATAGGGCGCTGAGCAAAGTGGTGAACCACAACCCCGAGTGATAATACCATCTGCAGCCTATGGTGGTGCCATTATCAGTTTTGTGTTATGTCCAACAGAGCTGGTAAAGGTAAAGTGAGCCAAGGTTTGTATGCTGCAATTTCATTGGTATCTCTATTGTCTATAACAATGCCAATTTAAATACGAACTTCTCCAGTGTAGGATGCAGATCCAAGGCACTGATTCTTTGGTTCCCAAATCCAGTCGATACAGCGGTCCCCTTGATTGTGCCATTAAAACTGCAAAAACTGAAGGGGTGAGGAGACTCTGCAACATTTCACTACATCATGATTAATGTGTACCTTTCAGGTGAAAGCTGATAGAATACCTTTCAGGTAACAGGAATATTTCGTGGAGGTTGTACAACACTGCTTAGAGAATCTATTGGGAATGCCGTCTTTTTCAGCGTATACGAATATGCACGCTATTACATGCATTCACATGTCAAAGCTTCTAAGTCTAATCACAGCAACCTCTCTGATATTGGAATTGGGATTGTTACTGGTGGCCTTGCTGGTGTATCAGTAAGCATCTCGAGAGTCGTGACAACTACGCATGCTTTTCTCTGTTTTGTTTACTAAATATTCAACTATCCCTATTAAACCTTTTTTCTTGTGGTTTCAGTTTTGGTTGGCAGTTTTACCCCTTGATGTGGCAAAGACTTTAATTCAGACAAACCCTGATAAACACTGTTCAAGGAATCCTTTTCAGGTCCTGGGTTCGGTAAGCTTTCGTAAACCTTTCTATTTCCGTGTCTTTAACTTCCAACAATAATAAAAAGATACAAGAGACCTAAAGTGGTTTTATTTATAGGTTTACAGAAGGGCCGGATTGAAGGGGTGCTATGCGGGTCTGGCTCCTACAGTAACTAGAGCAGTTCCTGCAAATGCAGCAGCAATTGTCACCTGGGAGCTAGCAATGAAATTATTAGGCATTAAGCATGACTAAGGTTTGTTCCTTTCAAGTTTGATATGATGACTTTTTATTATTAGTCTCATGTCAAGTGATTATTGTTTGTAAGAATACTACAAAAGTTCAAGCATGCCTTCATGACTCCAATGTTAGGACCAAGAGAAGAATTCTCTTAAATTTAATAGACTGCATTTTTCCTGTGAGAGTTTCTATTTTTCAACCTTTTGTTTTCTACATACAAGGATGGCATTCAGCATTGCATTTGAATAGTTGCTTTGTTTACATTTTGAGATTAGAGAGCTTGGTCAAGGAGTTTATAGAAAGGGATCTTGAATCTTGATTGTAACTTCCCTTTACATGTTTTTCCCTTCCAATCTTATGTTCTAAAATTCAATTTGGTTATTGTATGCTTAATAATTTATTGTATGGATAGAGCTTTGTTTACCTTTTGTAATTTATTGTAATTCAAGGAAGAGTGGTGATGGTGAAGAGTGAATATATATGATGAGAGAGTATAATATCTATGTAATGACAGTATAAAGATTTATACAGATATGGTGACAGTGTAAAAAATCTTACACTATTCACTATTGGTACATATATCTTTTACTAAGGAAGAGAATAATGAGAAATGAGAGATGAAGGGCATTGTTCCTAAATGTAAAGGTTCACAATTTAGTTTTTAATGTAAGCCACTTTAGGCTTGGCCTAATCATTGCCCAAAATGGTAAATCGATCTGATTGGTTAAATTTTATATGTTTCAAAATGATTGTCCACTTAGAAAATAAAAACGTGTTTTAAAATATTTGTCCACTTATAATTTCAAGATAGTATCAACAGATTATTTTTCAATAATACCTTTATAATGATGAGAAATAAGAGTAAAGTTTAAAGGGTAGAATAGGATAGGTGATATAATTTTGAGTGTATCGTCAATGTAAAAATTTATACACATTCATTATATTATTCACTATTTATTTGAATTACTCTTTTGAAGAGTTAATGATAATAAAATATAAATAGTAGATGATGCAGTGTAAAACTTATATATTATATGTGCATATATCTTTTTTTCAATTATTTTTTATGAATTTTAAAACGGATGAACTAATACTAAGATAGTCAAATGGATTGAAAGGTGGGAGAGAGAAAGAACAATAGAGTTGTGTGAACTACAATTTCTGATCCCATTGATCCAAAACTTTACTGGATCATCACTGAGGATTCAGATATATCTGCTCCAAAATGTAAAATCAATGACCCAGTAAAAGCCTTCATATATTCTATAGTATTCCCAAAACATAGAGATGAAAAAATCAAGAAAAAACAAATCAAATGTTTAATCTGGTAGGCCATGTTTAATATGGTCTAACACATTATTAGTGTCTTAACACGGCTTAATTAGTGGCTTTCCTATATTCATGATGTTTCATTTGTCGTTGACAATTATCAGCTGCATATAAATATTGGAAGCAAATCCATTCTCCCACAAATTATGACATTGTATGTATTAGTATGTGATCGGTCGAAAAAATATATTTAAGTTAAAAATTAATAATTAATTATTTTTCTGATCAATCACAACTAATGAGACATGCTATGAAATAACAGATGTACACCCATAAATATTGCACTACCACTTTATATCACTATAACATATAGTATTATTATTTGCCAAATATTCTCTCATCATTTCTTAAAAGCTAAGCATAGAATTGATTGTGGCTTTCCAATCTCGTCCAGCATGTTAAGGTTCCATGCTCTTACTTCCCAACATGCTCCCTCCACATGCTCCCGTCTAGCATGCTGGTTCAGGCGAAGGATAACCTTTGACTCATAACTAAATGGCATCTTTGACTTATCTCTGGCTCTGATACCATGTTAAAGTTCCATCTCAAAACCAATTGGCAATGGGAGGAGTATCCCAACACGTATTTAAACCATTCCCGAGAGAATGAGGTGGATGATGTGAGACTTACTTCCCAATACAACATTGCTATTTTTTTTTGTATTTGGCACCTAAATGTGACATTGCTGTTCGCCCCAGGCATATTTAAAAATGTGAGAGGGTTACCTGCTACTATATAGTATAATATAAAGTGGGAAAATTCTATTCACCTGATTGGTTTTGGCATCTATGTTTGAATGTTTCTCTCATTGGAATGGCAAAACTATCATTATCATGATGTAACGAATTATATATATGTGTCTATTAAATAAAGAAGTTGGTGACATGGTGGATGATTAAGAAGTTAATCCCCCTCTTAATTTCTCTCCCTTATTAAGTATGTGACAGTATATATATTACACTATTTTTTTGGTAGATCGAGGAAAAGAAAACAGAAAAAAGTGCTAAAAACCTTAAAAATTAATATGATTTGAGACATGAATGTACCTAAAACTAAGAGGAGATGATCTCAAATGGTCTATGAACTCTTCCCTTCTATCAGTTTGATCATACACTTGAATCTTAGAATCCCAATCTTTATCACACCATCAAAATTTCTTGATAAGTCATCATGAACCATGTTTTGTCTTTTCTCATGTGATTTAATACTTTTTGGATTCAAATTTTTAACATCCTCTTTATTACTACTATTTTTTAAGTTCAATTATACATCTCCCTCCCCAAGAAATAACAAAATTGTTTTGGAATATTACAAGATAGTCATTACGGTCTATGCAAAAGTACATGTGGTACATTATGTACGAGTCTACCATACGGAATATATATTTGATTTTGCAAAAATATGTTCACAATATTCTTTCTTAGACTATCATCAAACTTAAGTCCTTTCAGCATAAAATGTTTACATGAAGATAATTGAGAAAGCAACAAAATAGTGATTTGGGCAACTTATACAGAAGCACATGACTCTATATTATCATATAGCAGCATAGTCAATATTGCACATCGACCTTGCAAACAAAGATATTAGAGAAGGAGGGAAGCAAAGTCTTTTCATCCACATACATGAAAAATCCCAAGCAAAGTGAATCTAAATAAGTGGCCATCATCAAATACAAGTATCATTTTTTATATAAACATATATAATAGAATCTTGTTTTAGACAGTTTAAATATGTAGGAAGGATATTGTTATGTTTTGTTTGGTTAAGGAAAGAAAGTAATAAGAAATAAAGAAGTGATAAATAATAAAGAGAAAGAAAGAAGTGAGAAAATGAATAATTTTTATATTATTTGATATAAGAGAAAGAAAAGATAAAGTTATATTTTCTTCTTTCACTCTTCCATTTAGTTGAATAAAAAGTAAGAAGAGAGAAATGATATATGATTTAAAAAACAAAATTACCCTTAAAATTAAAAATAATATTTGCAAAAAAATAATTGTTTTCGAATGTCTTATTTGTCATTTCACATGATCCAATATTTTTTTCCTTAACTTTCTCCTCATATTTGGTGAGAAAGAACTTTTGTGAGTCTCACATCATTTTTATCATCATTCATTATTCCTCCTCAACCAAATGGACGAAAAATTCACTTTCTAGACCACTTCTCCCATTTCATCTTATTTCCCTTCTTTTTCTTTGGAACCAAAGGGAGGCTTAGAAACAATATTAAAAAGAGTAAATCAAATATATGTTAGTCCAAATTTTAAAGGAAAATATGTTAATAAAAATCATAGGTAAAACGATTGATATAAATGAGTCCAACTAGTAATATGATTAATGCTTCACTCTTGTTATAAGAGAAACACATGTGAGTAAGTCATTGGTGAGGGCTTGAATTTGATGAGTATATACTTATATGCAATTTTCAATCTAATAAAATGAATATGTAATGGAGATAAAGTGAGATCTATGTCTGCACATTGCATTGGGGTTACCTTTAGATAGGTACAGTTGGCTTGGATTTGGTGCACTGGTCCCCCTAATCTCTCTCTCTCTCTTCTCACAATCTTCCCTTTAACGTGCGCGTTGGGTTTCTTTCATGCTTGCTAAATTGGAATCTCTTGTCCACTCATAATGTGGTTTTGAGTGCTATGTGTGGGTAAGTAGGACCCACCTCCACCCCCCTCTACAATGTACCTGTGTGCCTCTAAATTCACCAATGTCACTCCCTCTCTCTCTCTATATATATATAATACAAAACTATAAAAAATAGTATCATCTTTATTAATGGATAGACATGTACTTTAATAAAATATAAAAAATATAATTTTCAATAACATATTTATCCTTTTAATTATAATATAATTACATTTTTATCATTAAAAACAGAAAAAAAAAACATACATTTATGTCTTTATTAATAGGACATTTTTCCCATTACTCTGCTTTGTTTGTTGGTACTTAACATTGTAATATGGGAAGAGTATTGTTATATTCTCCTATTAAAACCTTTTATTAATCTTTTTACCCACAAAAAAGTAACATATGTCACAAAGTGATACTTTATTTATTAGTGATTGGTTTACAAGTGACACATGTCACTTTCTTGTGGATAAGAAGATTAGTATGAGAATTTAATAGGACAATATATCATTTTTTGTTGTTGCAATAAACACTTTTTTTTGTATAAAAAACATTGTAATAAACACAAAGTAAGCCACTAACTTTCTACACTGATGCTGCTGTTGTCCTAAATAAAAAAGTCTTCAAACCTAAATATAAGGAAATTTTGAATCAAGAGTCTAAGTAAGATGTTTCTCATGATGATCTGTTATAGTAACCATTGATTAGATGGGTTAAATTATTTTTCACTCACAATAATATATTACTACTTAAATCATGGCTCATACTAGTCAATATTTCCAAACCAATTCACCATCTTAATAGTAAATGTCAAGTTATTATGTAACAATTTTCTATTCCATTTCTTCTTAAAGTTTTGTACTTCTTGCAGTATATATATATAGAGAGAGAATCATATCAAAAAAATATACAGAATATGTAATAAAATTAACAATTTATACAGTGGTTATCTCTTACTTTGTTGATAATGGTAAGTTTAATTAGTATTTTAAAAGTGAACGTACAACCTTGCATATACATATAGTATTAACTAAGAGTAATATTTTAGTGAGCAAGTATCAAGATTTAACTCATAAATTAGGTGGTAAAGAAAAATGATAAGGAATAGGGAAGAGAAGAAAATCCCTTGGGAGACTACAAAATCCAATTGTTCCCCATATCTGTGCTTTGCTTTATCTTTCTTTTATTCTTTTTTCTTTTGAAGCTGAGCTGCTACCACATGGTTATGCCACTCAACCTTCTCTCTCCTTCACTCTCTGACACTCTCACATTCTATTAACAGTTTATTTTCTTTAGTTAAACAAAAGCACAACACCAAAATTGTCTTGGTCAATACAAGAAAGAACATGAGCCAGAGCCAAGAGCCTCTTAAATGCAAAGAGTAACCTTATTATGTTCGACTCTTGAGACGTAAATATCCACATGTTGGATTTTTGTCCCTTTTATTTGGATCTTTTAGTATTGTTAAACTCATGTGGGGCTAGGAGAGCTATAGAACTACTTATAAATGAAACATCACGTTGAACCAAAATCTTAAAACAATAGTTTCATGAGTTTTTATCATTTATATCATCTACCCATATTTCATGTTATAATTTGTCCATTATTATATAGTCTTTATCATTAACCTAATATTATTTGCCATGTTATAATTTCTTAATTTGTCTATCCTTTTATAGATTCCAGCCTAATATACTTTTGCTTATGTACTTATTTATCTTTAAATAGTCCATGCAAATTAAATGCCAAATTGTATCCTATTTTCATGCAAGTGATGAACATTTCATACTAGAAGAAATAGAAGAAAAAGAGTATAGTAATCTATGAAATTAAAGTAAATTGTTGTAGTATGGTTTAGGAATTAGGATTAATTTAATAATTAATAATTGGAGAAAATTGAAAGTGAGATTTGTTCTAATAGATTTATGCTTTGGGCATTGAACTCTTAGGGATTCCCTCTATGTAGTTATCTATCTGATTCTCTATCTCTCTGCACAAAAGAATGTTACCTAGTGATGGGGGTACTAGTAATCTAGTATCCTTATAATATTATTATATGTATATAGGTTCTCTCCTTTTCTTTTTCTTGAACCACTCAAGATTCATCCCCAATTCTGCTTTACCTATATGTCCTCTTCTTGGATATCGAATGTTCTATATTATAAAAATTGTTCAAATTTGATTTCAGACCCAACCCATCACGTGAAACTATACTATTGAGTTCTTTTTAACATATATTATTATTAGGTCATTATGATTATCTATAAGGAATAACAGTCAAATTTTTCTATGGAGAAACACAGTTTTAATCTGGTTCTTAAAGAAATTAAACAGTAGTTAAATTAGTCGTGACTTTCAATCTTTACAACTAGATTTAAACTTAGGTCGAGTCAAAATTTTATCAACTGATATTGCCTATTGAAGGACCAAAGTGTGTCTTTGTTTTAATTATAAATATGACTGTGTTAACAAATGACATCATTTTTCATGCCATAATTTTTTTTTTCTCTTGACACTTATTAACATCATTCCCCTTCCTATTATTATTAATCATGCCGTGTTAATCTTATCATGCTATCCCCTTTAAAGAGTTAATGAAAATATAGCATATGAAATAGTAAATTAAAAATTCATTATTACTTTTGTTTTGTTTTATTATCATTTAATGTGAAACATAGTTGTCCCATTATATATCAAATTATGTGCTGAATAATGATATTAAAACAAAAATAGAAAAATTATAAATATTTAATTTTTTAATTAGTCGGATATATGATTTGAGATAATAAATCGGAACATAAGATCATTGTTCAACTTTCAATGTCTTTCACTCCCTGACCCTGTTTATCCACATTGCACTACACATAGCCACAACCATTTCAAACCCATCAAGCGCCACTTTCACTTTGTCTCTTTACTCCTTGTATCAACATTTCAATCGAGACATCGATCAAAATGCTAAGTAACTGCGACAAAATTGGACACATCCTTCCACCAACAACTAATGAATGGACACAGGTTCTTTTCTTTTTCTCTCTATCTCTCTCAATTATTGGACAAATACGTGACCACCCCAATTTTGTTGCTTTCCTTTTGGAAGAGAATATTTACACTGTGTTGTTAATCTCTTTCCTTTTCTCATTTTTTTATTTCTCATCTTATGTAGATTCATAACATAGATGACCATCTGAAGAACTCGATGGCTTCTTCCACTGGTATTAGGGTTATGGAAAAACCAGGTCAAGATCTTCTTCAGCAGCAACAACAAGCACTCAAGTGCCCTCGTTGTGACTCATCAAACACAAAGTTCTGTTACTACAACAACTACAGCCTCTCACAGCCACGCCACTTCTGCAAAGCTTGCAAACGTTACTGGACAAGAGGTGGAACTCTCAGAAACGTTCCTGTGGGTGGTGGCTGTAGAAAAAACAAGCGTGTCAAGCGTCCAAATATTGATACTACCGCTCCTTCTTCTCCTCTTTCTTCAAATTCAAACCCTCCCAATAATAAAATTGCTAGTTCAACCGCAAATCATGTCAACCCTTTGTTGTATGGGTTACCTAGTAACTCTGGTGATGTCATGAGTACTCTTCAATTCCCAAGGTTCAGTTCTGGGTATAATCTTCATCCTCAGATGAATAACCTTGGATTAGATTTTTCATCTGAGGTTATGTCTGCTGACAATAATGGTTACAGAAATGGGTTTATTTCAAGTAACAACAACACTCTTGTTTCTACTTATAGCTCCATCTTTGGTTCTTCTTCAACTTCTACACCCTCTACTCCAGCTATGGCTTCCCTATTACTGCAACAGAAATTCATGAATGGTGGAGTGAAAGATGGTCCTGAAGGTTTCAACAATTTCCAGGGGTTAATACCTGTTGAAGGGTTGCAAATGGGAGGTAATGATAACTGTAATGGAGGGGTGATGGGTTCTTCAAAAGAAGTAAAAGGTGAAGGACAAAACAGGATGGAGTGGAATATGAATGGTGCTTCTTGCCAAAACCAGATGGAGCAACCTATGGGTTTGTTGTCCCATGATCCTTCACTTTATTGGAACACAGCAACAGCTATGGGTGCTTGGGGTGATCAGCCAAATATAAATCCTTCAGTTAGTTCTCTGATCTAGAAAGAAGAACCACCATGTTTTCCGATCTCTCTCTCTCTATCAATTGTTTAAGGTCATTTTTGTGCCCTTTTTTTTAGAGCCTTGTGTTACATGTACACTCATGACCGACACTTTTGACTACACCTTTCATGTTTATAACAATACTCAGGAGTGGTAACTGTTATGCTATGAACATGAAAGGTGTTGCTCACTGATATACATGAAACATTTTCGTTCCCTAGGTCTGGTTAAGGGTTCTTTTTTCTCTTAATTGCTGCTATTTTTTTCCCACTCTTTTGGGTCAAGGTTGGTTTACTTGGATTGAAGAAGAAGAAGAAAAAGGATACTTATAAGAAAAACGGGAAAGGTATAGATGATAGAAGTTTTGGATCGGAGTGATCATGTCAGCTGCAGATATATTAATCTTCAACCTGTTAGTTTTTATGAGTCAAGGTTGAGAATTGGTTTGCGCTGAGAGGAACCTCGGATCCTCTTCTTTGAAGGAGTTTCTTTGGTGCAAGTTCTCCATAGTTGAGTAAGTTTGGTCTTTCATTAATTTTGTAATGTATATATATGTATGCATTGACATGTCCTTTGTTTATTTCCATATGGGGTGGGGGATTTACGTGGTATATGATACTGGGACTAATATTGGTATCATTTTTTGTTAACTTTCTGTAAGTTTGTTTTGGAATTGGGGGATTTAATGCTAGACTAGATTATTGGTGCTATGCTAATGTAATGGAATATATTGAAGAGAGGGAGATCATTTTACTTGGATTTGGCTTATATTAATGTACCAAATTGATCATTTACAATCAGGCATGCACAAATTAAAGGATTATATCCTTCTCACATCCACCTTAATGGTATCCATATATAATCTTACGCCATGAACAAATTACACCTATTATTAATCATGGATTATAATATATCTGAATGGAGATCAATTGTCCGAACATTTAGTGTCCCAATAATTAAAAAATCAATGTTATTTGGGTTGGCTCATCACAACCCGAGACGGGCTTAAGCAGCAATTTGACGAGTTATGATCATTTCCATTAAAATAAAAGGAAAATATAATACATATATTCATTTGATTACAATGAGTGTTTTTGTATCTCTAGATAGTATCTTAGTTCCAATGACAGACATAAATTATAGTCAAGATTTTTAGCCTAACCATTTTAGCCCCACTCCTATAAGGTAGCGGGAACATGTTAGAGTATTAGGTCACCAAGTTTGTAGGTTAATCGCAATGTATTTAGACCAAGAGTGTGGATCTAGAACTTTAATACATATAGATATGCACGTGTTATCCAATATGATTTGATCATATTAACATTTCGACTTGACTATTCGTGGCAAGTTTTTAAGTTGAACTGATTTATCTAGCTGCTAAACATTGTTTTTATTTTTATTTTATGATAAACTGCTGAACAATGTTATTTATTTGCATTGTTAAAATGTATTTTCACTATTGTCAAGTTTTGTTCTTTAATCTTGAAAAGTTCTTAATGAATTACTTGAGGCAGTTTAGAAATTGTTTTCTTTCTTTCTATTTTCCAGATGTAAACGGTAAGCACCTAATTTAAGGGATTGGTGCTGGGATCATGCCCTTAAAGACTATAGCACTGTGTTATTTTCGTTTCACTTATCTACATTTTTAATTTACACATATATCTAATCACTCTAAAATGGATTAATTACTTATTCATAAAGTGAGGGGTACTCTTGGCTATACAAAAAAATCAAAATAATTTGTTTCACTAATAATAATGAAATTAAATCGGACTTAAATACACTCGCAACAAAGGTTTTGTACTAGAGATGCAAAGGGTAATAGAGAAAGAGGATAATGTATCTCCTCATATCAGGAGATAATTTATCTCCTCTATTCAGTAAAATAATGACATGCGTATTGTTTTGTTTTACAAATATTTTTGTAGAAAATGATTAAATGATACACATGTCACAATTTTAGTGGTCATAGGAGATAACTTATCTCCTTATAATTATTCTCAAGTATAAATGAGCTAATGGAAGAACATGATTTCAAATAAGAAGAGGTTCATCTTTTAATATGAAAGAGTCTAAAATAAAGAATAAAAATAATAACTAATCCCCTGTGAGGTATCAAACAAACTTAGATAAATGAGGGGTGATCCTAGTGATGTATAAGATGATGAGGTAAGGGTCCACCACTATTCCATGCAAATTGCAGCCTAATTATAACGTTTTCCAACGGCAGGGTGAGTAAAAGTGGCCAACATCATACATTACTAGACGATTCTAATAGTGTCCAATTCTCTATTCCAAACCGATTAAATATTGACAGTAAATAAATAAAAATTAAAATAAAAAATAATATTTTTTATATTACTTATAAAAATCAGATTAATATGAAATAAATAATATTGACAAACCTGATGCTCTCTGTTAGACAGCTACACATACATCAATCTCATAATGGATTAGATTGAGGTGGTATAATCAGAATTGTTCCCTACATGCATGTGCAACTAACATCTTTATCTAAAGAATGTTAAATCATGATACTTATAGTTTTCTCTCTATCATCCCATCACACCACATATTCAAAACCTCAAAAAGTAGTGAATCGGAGTAAATAGGGTCACCCATTGAGAATTGAATAGTTTTCTCTCTATCACATGTGACTAAATTAGAAGTAACCGTTATTAAGAGGTTTAATTATATATGTCTAAAGAGATTAGTGCATATGAATGAAAAGATATTCTTGTTATACAAAAATAATATACAAAAATGGGGCAATATGGATCACATGGAACAAAAATTCATTGTTAAAATCCTAACAAGAGTACCATTTCTTCTATCTTTCTTGTTGTATCAAAGTTGTATATAAAAAAACTCTCCTACTTACTGATTACAAAATAAATTAAATATTCTATACTATATTCTAAACACAACATATTCCTTCTACCATAAAAAACAGTAAATTCAAAATATTATTTATTATTACAATTCCACCTTTAATTAATTATTTTAAATTGAAATTTCAAAATGTGGCATCAATAATGTATTTCATTCAAATTATTTACCTTTTAATTAATAAATCAAAATATGATTCATTATTCAATTATTCAGCCTGAATTAATAAAAGCAGTAAATATATAAAAGCTGTAAAGAGACAATTGTCAGGTGTGCTATTAATTTTTTCCCAAGATGGTGTCTTTCCTTACTCGATCATTGAAAATCAATCTCTTTCGAGGCTTAGATATTATTAAAGAAATGGACTATCTAATATTACACTTAAAAAGCTCTCAATGCGTATAGTTAAGAGTAAATTACTCAATTACGTCACATTGAGGAGATATTGTGAATTTTTATATTAAAATGTTATTACCGAGATTAAATATAATATTTATATTTTATATAAAAAAAGAGTGATAATGTTGTAAATATGTTGAAATTGTGATATATTAAAATGTCATATTATTAAAAATAATAAAACATTCAAACATATATTATTATACAAATATTTTTATTTGGTAGGATTTTAATGTTTTGGAAATATTTAAGTGTATGTAAAAAGTGAGAGAACTTGTTGTTTGGCCCAACGAAAGATAGATTTCAATTGATCCATTAAGTTGTAAGAAATCATCATTATCATACTTAATAATATAGTATGTATTAAAACTTATATTATCATCATTCCCTATATAATGAGTAACAAAAAGTATAAAGGGGAGAAAATATATAGGAAATTTTAAAAAAATTATTTTGGTTCGTTACAAAATGAATCAACAATGTTAAGATGTTTAAATACACAAAAAAAGAAGTTTGATTTCATAATCAAATTCTATATATAAATTTACCAATGATTAATTTATTACATATAATATATAATTAATTAAGAGTAAATTACACTGATATTCCTTGAAGTTTAACTTGAAATTACACCCATTACTCATTTTATTATTTAAAAAATTACATTTATCTCATATACAATGGTAGTGAGTGTATATCTCTTACCGAGATATTAAGTGTAATATATGTATATAAATTAAGTGTGTTTTGTGTAGGTCCAAAAAATGATGAATGATTTATATAATTTCATTAACGTTGTCACTGTAATTTAATTTAATGTATAGTTTAATTAGGCAAGTATCTTCCCAGATGGTGACACGTAACAAGAAAAAAAAATCAATGGTTATGATTTTACAGTGAAAATAAATAAAAAATTAATTAAAAAATCCCTAAAATCGCGCACTCATTATCGCATCTCTTTTCTCCCCTTTCTCGCTATAAAATCTCTCTTCTCCCAACCTAGCAACAATGCTAGATTTCAACTTCATATCTCTTCCTTGAATCTATCTGCTCCCACTTCAATTCCCAAAGCCTAGCCACCTCACTCTTGAAGGAAAGGGAATGACGAAGGGACGAAGACAAACTTGCAGTGTTTAAGACGTGACTTCTAAAAGATTTGCAGAGAAGGAAAAGAGAAATGGGATAATGTTTTCCACGATGAGAAATGGAGAAGAGAGACTTTACGGTGAGAAAGCGAAGAAGATAAATGGATAATGAGGAAGAGATTTAAGGAATTAGGGATTTTTTATGTTTATTAATTAAAATTACCAATTATTTTTCATGTAAAATTACAATTGATGTCTCTTATGAGGAATGTAGATCATCTGTCCTATTTTTGTTGTCTCAATTGTGTCACAATCCAATTAAAAATTGACACCTAATAAAACAGAAAATTACATTTTTTACATTACTTAGTACAACGTGATTAGTTTAGTATATGGAAACATAGATTTTTGGGACATATGATCATTGTTCGTAATGGAGGGAAGGGCAGACTCCAAGTTTATTTGTGAAATAATATAAATGAAAATAAAATATAATTAAGTATATGGGTGAAAGATGAGATGTAAATAAAACTGTAAAACTACTCACCTTTTTATTGTCCTCATGCTTTTTCTTCATTCCGATCAAGAGAAAAATAAACAACTTAACTCCCATCTTTTTTACCTCTTATTTTCTTTCATTCCAAACAAATCCATATAGGTTTCAAAAAGTATTTTTAACTCTGCACATTAAAATGAAAGAAAAGAAAGTGAAAGTAAAATGAAACACCCATGTGAACAGTGGGCCAGTTTATGCTCAGATTATTGGTGGAAACCATGCAGTGTTCATGTGCCTTTTGATTTGCAATTGACAACGTCAAAATAAAAACACAAATAACGTAGTTTTGCATGCATCATAGCTCTCAGAACGAAAATTGACACTCACATATAGATAGCTTCCTAGCTTGGGAGCTAAAGCAGAATTGTGTTGTGAATAAAACAAACGAGTCTATAAAGTGAAAGAACATTTGGATCCTTACTCACCCCACATGCTTTTCCATTATCCAATGTCATTCCATCATGTAGTTATGCTCTTAATTTTTAATATAATTTTTCTATGAACATGATTTATATTTATATGTATTATGGTGTTGTTCGATTCATATAGTCGATCATATCTAATGAAATAAATGTTTGGTTGTTGATGTAATTTTTAATATAAGTCAGCATAGTTATAGTTGATTAGCAATTTTACTTTTAGGCTTCAGTTTAACACAATCCAATTAACAAATCAAAACTAGTTTGTTTTCAAAAATATAGCCGGTAGAAAGCATACAAAGGATGGTAAAAAAACATACAAAAAACTTGACCTTACATCTATATAGATATATATTATCAAATTATATATATGAAGTTTCCAAACCTAACCAAACCCAGAAAATCTTTCCCACAGAAAATTATAAAAACAGGTATATATGTATGGTTGCTAATTCTCAATTTACATTGGATACGCTCATAACTAAATTCCCTACTTTCCAATGTTTCCACAATCAACCATATCAATACATAATTTGCTAAGATATATGAGCCTTTTATGATACTAGAAAGAAATAAAACAGATGGAGCTGATAACACGCCAATAGGATTACTGATAATGAGAGCCATTTCCAGGAAGATTAGGCCAATGATTTGGGATCACAGAAGAAGATCCAGCACCTCTAGTATTGTTCTGAGTGTTACCACTAGTGGAAGAAGAGGTGCTAGCAACATTCCACAGAGAAGTATCAGGTGCCCTATGATTAGCCATGTTTGATGGATAATTGAAACCATGTTCTGGATAGAATTGCTGTGGGTGAATTTGGCCAGGGTGGTAGGGTTGTGAGCCAAGAGAACCAGAAACAGCAGTGTTGAAGCCAGATAAAAGACCAGAATTTGAAGATCCCACGCCATTCAGAGCCTGATCCAAAGGCTGTGGTGGTGGGTTCATTGAGTGAACTGCAGCCATAGAAGAAAAATATCCACCACCGCCACCAATACCGCCACCACCTTGGTAATAAGGATTAGTTGGCTGAACCACCGTAGGTGGAGTAGGCCTCATAAAAGTTGTCAAGTTGGGCTGGTTTGGGAGTTGGAGCACTTCATGTGTTACTCGCTGTGATCGAGTTTGTGGTTGTGGTGGTAGTTGTGGTTGCGATGATGAAGCATACTTAGAGCGCTTCCCTTTACGGGAAGAGCCACCAATAGGTATGTTCCTCAGTGTTCCACCTTGTGTCCAATACCTCTTGCAGGTTTTGCAGAAGTATCGAGGCTGCGACAGGCTATAATTGTTGTAATAGCAGAACTTGGTGTTCATAGAGTCGCAACGTGGACATTGCTGTGGTGGTTGTGGTGGTGGTGGAGGCTGATTCTGAGGTTGTTGGTTCATGTCTCCTCCTCCACCTCCTATTTCTTGCTCCATTTCTCTATCACTCTGAAATCTATATATTGAATTGATTCTATGATGTTCTTGTGTGAAGGGGTTGCTTTGTATTTATATTATACCAAAAATTGGTAGGTGGCTTGGATGAGAATGAAGGGTTTTAGAGTGTAAATATTTGAGATTTAAGAGAATGCTGAATGGTTCTACGTGTCTGTAAAAGGCTTATGAAATTCTTGTACAATGAACAAAAACCACTAAGATCATTACCTTGTGCATGTATTTGACCACCAACCCAAAAGAAACCAAAAAAATCATTAATACATTATGCAAAGGTTTCTTTCCAAAATGAACAAAACATTAAGAGCATATATGCAGCAGCTTCATAACTAGATACTCTCTGTTAATGGATAGACAAATGCATGTTTTCCATTTGTTTTTAATGACAAAAATTATAATTTTATTATAATGAAAGAATATATTTATTATTAAATGTTATATTTCCCTTTAGTTTTTGAATCACTTTTCTCTTGGTTAATAGAGATATCCTAACTCATATGTAGCAAAGAATTGGTTTCAATTCATTATTAATAAATTTTCAGAGGATTGAAAAAGTATCAAGTGTTTTGAGCTATGGTGATGGAGTATTGAGGTGCAACGTGGACAAAGTCTAAAAAGGAATGGTTTCAATCTTTGATGAGTTATGATAGATAAATGTTTCAAAAACCAAACTAATAAAATTATATATTTATCATTAAAAATAAAGAAAAAATTAGCATTTGTCTGTTAATAAGTAGATAATATTAGTTTATCTTTGATGGGGTGAAATAGAGTTTAAAAGGGGAACTTGGTTTATGGGTTTGGTGAGATCGGTCACATTATGGTAAAAAGAATAATGGGGTAGAGTCCCTTCTCTCAACAACTAGATGACATTCTCTCTCAATTACATCCTATATCAAACTATCATAATTTTTATACTATTTTATTTAAAACTAATTTAAATATGATTTATTAATATATTTTATAAGATATACATTGCAATCTTTACCTAATATTGGACTCTATAATATTAAAGAGGATTTACAGTCCTAAACCACACAGAGGAAATACAAATGGGAAGCAAATAAATGTTGGTATAAAAAGGAGGTTGGAGTCGTAGTTTTGACTGGTTTAACGATTATGCACTTAATTGATTCGGGTCGCTCATCTAAATTGTATTATATTAAAATTGGGATGACTAATTTAATTTGGTTCGTTTAAGCTTAAATTCAGTGACTCGGACATTTGAGTCAGTTGGACCGAGTCACTCAAAAAAATATTTCAAAAGAAAATCAAAATGACATTGTTTTGAGATAGAAAAGAATCCAATGTTTTTAACTTATTTGTTTAATTAAAATTTAAAATTATTTATGTGATTTTGTTACGAAAAGATTATATTGTTTCGTTTTCAACTTACTTATTAAGTTTTTTTAGTATAATCTTCTTTGTTAATTGTGTAATTAGATATTTGTGTCATGATGATAATATTTTTAAATTTGGAGTATATGGTCATTGGATAGTTAGGTAGCATTATAATTCTTTTAGATTTTTATATAAAACTTATTAATCGCTTGGCGACTCGTCCCATCAATAATTCATTAATTGAATTAATAATTGCAATTTAATGAAATAGAAAAGAGATTAGCCACGCGTTACTGGTATATATTTAGTATATTTTTTAGTACTATTAAGTATATCCCCTTATCGAATGAATAGTGAACTAATCTTTTTCGAGGTACGTAGTTGTTTCTCTTAACAAATGTCATCCAATAAATCAAAAACTTGATTTTTAATTGGTTACTCTTATAATAATATTAAACTAACATATATTTATCACATATTCTTATACAGTTATAAAACTTTTTTTTTTAAAATACAATGAACTATGAACAGAGATTTGTAGTGTGTGATATCTAGGAAATATAGAAACAGCTGAAACTAGTTTGGCAGATTGAAGTTTCTATATTAGTTATGACACAAAATAAGGTAATAGCCAATAGGAAAAGAAAGAGGAAGAAAAAGACAAGAGACTTGATTATACAATTAGATTGTATAGGAAGGAGTGAAGGACCACAATGATTTTAATATTGAGTTTCTTATATAAAAAATATTATAATAATTATGTAAAAAGCGACGAATCTCATTAAATCGGATGCCGCACACCGGAATCACCTATACCACGTATCATATAACTATGAGTAATATCGTAACGGTAGTGAAAGCAAGTCAATGTTAAAGGTGATAGTGGGGAGATATGGCAGTGGTGAAAGAAATAGTGACTTGGGATGTCAAAAATGTCCCACAATTCATATTTGTTTTCTTGCTTGTTGGTTGCTGTTTCCTTCTTAGAGTCTCCCTCTGCATGAATATTTTTTAATTAGTTTTATAAGGTTACTATTTTAGTAATTAATTGTTGTTTTTATGTATTATAGTAGAATTAATTTATATTTGAATATATTTGTTAAAAATCAAGTTTAGCTTAATGCGTAAGAAATATTTGAAATAAAATATAATACAATATAATATCCTATCAATAAGATTTAAGTAATCAATTTGTGACATGTATTAAAAAAATGTTTTATTGGAAGAGGATATTCTAACTTCAGTAATCTCTACCTAAAAAATGTGGTAAATATTGAATGGGAGATTATACTTAAGGATAAAGATGATAAATATTATTTTTATATAATCAATATCATTTATGTCAAGTCATTCAGAAAATATATTTATACAAAAAATGATGAACGAAATTACTTTGTCTTTAGTCATTTATCAAGATGTTTGTCATTAAATGATGATGAAACATGAAGGTTTTTTTTTTTTTTTTTGGCCTTCCAACTCTTAGCCTTGTGTAAGAAGCACATGTTTTTTTATGAAAGTGATGCCCTTCTAAATTTATATTTTTTCATGAAATGCAAATACATCTTAATTCAAACTCTTTCATCAAAAGTGTTACTCCATGATTTTGTTATTTTTAATTTTGTGTATCATAAAAATAAAAATATGACTTTTGATATTTACATAATAATTTTCATGACAATTATATTTTTATCTATAAATATTACTTAAATTAGATTACTTTAATATAATTAATAAAAGTAATTGTTCTAACACATTTAAACATTACACGTGTGAATAAAAATTTCTAATAATCTTTCATTGATCACATGTGTAATTTTATAAATATATCCATAATTATCTTTATATCGGAAAAGCGTTCAAATACAAACTTTCAGTTTTAATGAGAAGGGGAAACAACAAACGGAAGTAACCAATCGATGTTATGAGTATAGGACAATTCATAGAAGATGAAATCGATTTAATACATTGTACAAGTTTAGGATGATAATTTTTTTGTCAAACTCAAGTATAAGTATAGATGGAAAAACAAGCAATGTCGACGGGAACGCATGCATAGCCTGCATTTTATTACGGGAAGGACATACGAGTTTTATCCATTTGCCCGTTTCATCCTACCTGTTTTCCCGCCAAGCCCACGGACATTTCTATTGGGCAATGTGGGCAGCTTGCGGACATAATTTAAGGGAAAATAAGAAAATTTCTAATAAATTATAATGTAATTTGATTTTTAATGCTTCAAAAAAATTATAATCTAATGTGATTTATTTAACTTCATATAAAATATCTACTTTTTGTTAATTTTTTATCTTCAAGTACTTTATTTAATTTATTTTAATTTTATTATATATATTTTTTATTGTCTTTAATTATTGTATAATGCTCGCGAGCCGCCTAGATGCCCGTTAGCCCGTTTTAAAGTGGCATGTTATTAATTTTAGCCCTTAAGACATTGTGGCCATGCCCGCGTTAGCTTAAATTTTTGCGGCCATTTACGAACACAAACAAACAGGTCGGGCAACCCATTTTGTCATCTTTAAGTATGAGTTAGTCAAAACAATTTATTATATTAGCAGAATTCGTTACAAATTATAACACAATAACACATCAAATAATAACTATCAACAGACACGTAATTCAAAAAGAAAATAATTAAATGAAATAAGATAATAAATAATATAATGGTGTTAAATATATTCTTAAATCATGAAAGAAATGATGGTTGAGTATATTAAAACGGACTATTCAATAATGTTGGTTTGGAACCCTAATAACTTGATGATAGATATCTGAAATTATTGTTTCAAGTATCCACATCAAGATATCATGCATGAGTCCTGGGTCTTCTGACATAATGTGGTGACGACTGCATCTACTATACCAACTGCTCCAACACCCAACCACTTTAGTTACGTTCTTCCTTCTCAAACTCGTCTTATACGGTGTTGTGACTTGCCACAATATAAACATTATTTGGGCCGAAAATGACACTATAAGCCCAATTGTCTACCATGTGTTAGCCCAATATAAAAAAAACCAAAATAAGTTTTTTTTAAAAATGATCCTCGTGCATATGCAACGGAGCCTTCGGTTTTCGTTGACTACTTCACTCATATCTTCTTCCCCAATCGTGTTAGGGTTAGGGTTTCTTGCAATAGGGTACGACATTGTCCCTTCCTAATTTGTAAAGCTTGGGATTTTTTAATTGTTGTAATTCACAAGCTTAAATATAATAGAAATAGTACTACAAGTTCTTTTTGCAAAGCAGATGTTATAGGTACTCCCACTCTGTCCGTTTGATTGTTCTTGTTGCTTTTGATGGTAGCCGCATAACTTCTTCTGCACTCAGTTGTTGCTCTACTGAACAACCATGCTGTGATTGTCACTTACAGTTTTGCATTTATCTATATATCTATATTAATTGAAGGGGTTGATGAAAAGACAAAAATAGACTTCTCTTATGCTTTAGATTAGACTTGGTTTTTTGAGGGGTAAAAAAGTCTTCCTGTTTTTCAACATTTTAAAGAATCTATATATTAATTAATGAAGGAGTTGGTGTAAAGACTAAAATAGATTTCTCCTTTATTTGACACTTGGTACTTTCAAAGGTAAAAGAGTATTATTTGTAAGGGGTTGGTGTTATTAGTTGAAGAGTACATCAGATTGCATTTATTGCAAATGTTTGTCTAAAGTATATTACTAAAAAGTATATAGACTTTAACTCATGTCTTTAATAATATTGGGGATAAGTTAGTCATTTCATAATTATGAATACAATAAATTAATCATTTATTGCAATGAGATGATATTACTAAAGTGAACATACTATCTGCCTTCTAATATGTTTCATTGTAGGGTTAGAAATGTAAATGGTTGAGGGATAGTAGTTGAAAGGAAAAAAAGTCTTACACTTTCATTATTTCTCTTTCCCCCGGCTCCATTCCTTTTCACACTTCTTATATTTTGAGCATCTCTCTTTACATTTCCAGTTTTCATCTCTTTCTCCATTTTCATCATCTCTATTTTTTTCCATTTTCAGTCTCTCTCTCCATTTTCTGTTATGAGACTCGCTAAACCTTCTGCATATTTTTCATACAGGTATAATTTATCAACTTCACAGGTATGATTTTTCCACTTCACGGGTATGATTTCTTCATTTCACAGGTATGATTTCTCCATTTCACGGGTATGATTTCTCCATTTCTCCTTACAACTTCTTTATCATCAGATCTTATAGATTCTAATAATTTGTATTTGAAAAAATGAAGAGTCACAAAAGTCTTTCTAAAATTTCATACTCACATCTGTCCATATCCATTCATCCACTCAAATGTATGTTTTTTCATGTTCTTGTTGTTATCATGTAGTTCAAAATTTACAAAATGTGGATTCTAGGTTCTTTTTTTTAGTTCACCTTTAGTGACATAGTAACATTTTTACCTAACAAGTTTACATTTTTTAACATTTTTATTGGGTGAAGTTTATTTTATTCTTTTTTAGTAAGATAACATTTTTTTAAGACTTCAAAATAACATTTTTACCGCCACAAACCGGAGCTTCCACCGTTGGAATCTTCACCGAGCCGTCACAACATTGAGGTTAGTCATTTTGATATAACCATATTATAATTTTTTTTATTAGCACTAGATAAATTTAATCTTATATGGGTCGTGTATTTGTGGTTATATTAGTGTATTTGACATTTGTTCATTCTATAACTTTACTTTCATTTTTTTAGCATGCATGTGTGGTTATATTATTCTTTATCATCAAATCTTATAGCTTCTAATAATTTATATTTGAAAAAATGAAGAGTCACAAGAGTTTTTCTAAGATTTCATACTCACCTCTGTCCATATCTATTCATTCACTCAAATGTATGTTTTTTCATGTTCGTGCTGTTATCATGTAGTTTAATATTTACAAAATGTGGATTTTAGGTTCTCTTTGTTTTTTAGTTCATCTTTAGTAACATAGGAACATTTTTACCTAACAAGTTTACATTTTTTAACATTTTTGTTGGGTGAAGTTTATTTTATATTTTTTTAGTTCAAGATAACATTTTTTTAAGACTTCAAAATAACATTTTTACCGCCACAAACCAGAGCTTCTATCGCTGGAATCTTTATCGAGCCGTCACAACATCGAGGTTAGTCATTTCAATATAACCATATTATCATTTTTTTTTATTATCACTAGATAAATTTAATCTTATACGGGTTATGTATTTGTGATTATATTAGTGTATTAGACATTTGTTCATTCTATAACTTTACTTTCATTTTTTAAGCATGTATGTGTGGTTATATTATTCTTTATCATCAGATGTCATAGCTTATAATAATTTATATTTGAAAAAATGAAGAGTCACAAGAGTCTTTCTAAAATTTCATACTCACCTCTGTCCATATCTATTCATTCACTCAAAGATATGTTTTTTCATGTTCTTGTTGTTATCATGTAGTTCAATATTTACAAAATGTGGATTCTGAGTTTTCTTTGTTTTTTTAGTTCACATTTAGTAACATAGTAATATTTTTACCCAACAAGTTTACATTTTTTTAACATTTTTGTTGGGTGAAGTTTATTTTATTCTTTTTTAGTTCAAGATAACATTTTTCTTAAGACTTCAAAATAACATTTTTACCGCCACAAACTAGAACTTCCACCGCTGGAATCTTCACCGAGCCGTCACAACAGTGAGGTTAGTCATTTTGATATAACCATATTATCCTTTTTTATTAGCACTAAATAAATTTAATCTTACATGGGTCATGTATTTGTGATTATATTAGTGTATTTAACATTTGTTCATTCTATAACTTTACTTTCATTTTTTAAGCATGTATGTGTAGTTATATTATCTGATTGTACAAGACGACTTTCATCTAATCTAAAAAATGTAAAAGTATACTCTTTATTTCATAGACGTAGATATTAGTTACATGATTTGAATATGTAATCTTTGGGTCATTAAGGATCAATCTTAATGTTTGTTTTGTGATAAAAAATATAAGTCAAATAAACTCTCTTTTTTACCCAAAGGAATGGAGAAATTAATGTGGTGATTACTAACATGTCAATGTCACTAAGCTTAGCTAAAAATGGGAGACCTTCCATGGACCCTTGGAGAGAATATCGTCACATTTCTAGCTTTGCATGTTGTAATGGTAAGCTTTGTCATCAACTTTTCAGTGCAATCTTTGTGTGAAATACACCTATGTCTTAAGTCTTTCACTAATTAAACATGAATCTCCTTTTATAAAATATGGCCATTAAAAATCAAAAGCAATATGTCATTTTTAAAATATGTCAATCATGAAAATGGTGGAATCTTAATCATATAAATTATTATAACAATTATGCATTTTGTGATGATGTCATTTTTATTGTGTTTTCTTTCATATTTGGGAGTCACTTAAGTAAGAACTTAGAGGAGACAAAAAGTGTGTATCAACAATGCCCCCATACACAGAGCGAGACATAGATCTTAAAGTAATTTCCTACATTCCCTATATATTTTCCCTTCTCACTTCTCTAACTTTCAAATATTAATTTCAGCCATCTTTTCATTATATCTCCACAATCGGGTTAGTTGACTCTAACTATGTTACAATCTTCAAACTATTATTTAGTTTTGTTCTATTTTAGATTAGATTACTAGAAATGTCATCTAGCATTAAAAAATCAAAAGAAAAACTGAATTTATTTAAGCACATTTCAATTGAATTGAAAACATGGAATCAGAATGAATTTCCACTAACTTAAGATTTCACACTCTTGCCATTCTCACAAATGTATCGGGAAAGTGGAACATAATAATGGTTGTCACAATCTTGCATCTTTTGTCCATCTTAAAAGACCAACATCAATCAATACTTGCTCATTTCAAAAACTATACAAGAAATGGTGGAATCTTAATCATATAAATTATTATAAGAATCAATAAAAAATTATGTAAACTACACAATTAGGACACCAACAAGGTAGAGTAGTGTTTTGGAAAAATCCTCTTCAGTGATCTCTAGAGTCCTCCAAAATGAATAGCCTGAGATACTACTCATATATTAGTCACTCACTGAACTTAACAACTGTTATTTATGAGTATATTTTTAGTCATTCTAATATATTGTACTTCTCTTGCATTATTATTCTGTCATAAACTTTTTAAAATTTCAGCATGTGACAGATTGTGATACATCTTTCAAGCTTCATCACATGAGGTGACTTTTCCACTTCTCTATCTTTCTAATATCTTTCTTATTTTTATATGATTGTTCGGAAATTGTACCACACAAGCTTTTATGTTTTATATGAATGTTCACTATTTGTTCCTACATCACTATAACCAATACTTATAATACAAATAGATATCATTGGACATGTTTATTTCTAACCTTATTGTGCAAGAATAAAAATCATTTCGGATATTAAAGACATTTTCAAAAAAAAAACACATTGGTACTTATGTAAAGGTGTAAAGCTTATGAGTGTACCTTTATAAAAAAAAGTCATATGACTTCAATTAGAGACACTAAAGTGCATATGGGTACAACACTTTAACTTTTATATAATTATTTCTTCTTTACAATGTTTTATCTTCATACACACTCAACATTCCATTTCTTGCATATCTTCTCTTTATATTAATTTATGCAAATAATGTTCATTAAACTATATATTTAAATAACTTTTTTTTTGAATTGTGTGAGATACTATTCATATATTAGAGACTTGCTTAACTTGACAACTATTATTTACTTATGAGAATATTTTAATGATTCTGATATATTATTTCTATGCTACATTTGAAATAATGGTTCATTCATTGCAATTGTACTTCTCTCTCGTTATTACTCTGACACAAACTTTTTAAAATTACAGCATGTGACAGATTGTGACACATCTTCCAAGCTTCATCACATGGGGTGATTTTTTTCACTTCTCTCTCTTTCTAATATCTTTATTATTTTTATATGACTATTTTAGAGATTGTGCCACGAAATCTCTTAATTTTTTATATGAATGTTCACTATTTATTTCTACATCACTATAACCAATAATTAGAATACAGTTAGATAACATTGAACATGTTTATTTCTAACCTCATTGTGCAAGAGGAAAAATCGTTTAGAATATTAAAGACATTTTTCAATGAAAAACATATTGGTACCTATGAAAAGCTTATAATTGTACATTTGCACAAAAAATCATAAACTGACTTCAATTAGAGACATTATATTGCATATGGGTACAACATTTCACCTTTAACATAATTATTTTCTCTTTACAATATTTTACCTTCTTACACACTCAACCTTCCATTTCTTGCATATTTTCTATTTATACGTTAATTCATGCAGATAATATTCATTAAATTATATATTTAAATAACATATACTTATTTTTTTGTTTCCTTGCGGGACAACATAGTTTTTTCTTCATATCATTGGGAAAATAAATTTTTTTACTATCTTCTTTAATAAAAATTGAAGGGGTTGTGGCTATTATCAAAGTAGTTATCTCATTTGGTTGACACTTAGATTTCATTCAAATGAGTATATTTGTCATTACAAGTTTTATTAGTTTAATAAAATTATAAAACGAAATTGTGTACAGTATATTACTGAAAAATATATAACACTTTACTTTACTTATGCATATACTTGTGGTGGAGTTGATTTACTCATTAGATAATAATGGATACAATCAAATAATGTTGGCTACAAAGGTGATGTTAAGTTTTTGCAATGATACTTTGGTAAAAGTAAAAGATGGTTTGAATTATGTGATAATGTCATAAACAATGCATGTTTACACGTTTGCATTATTATTATTGCATCTCTTTGAACAATAACTTTTCATTTTCTTTTTTCTTGCAAGTAATCAAACTCATCTGTCCCTCTTTTATGCTACTCAAACTCATCTTTCTCTTATTTCTTCTTTCTTCATCTTCCAATTGACATTAAAATTGACGTTAAACTTCGTAAAAAAAACTACATTAGATTAAAATGTTATGGTATAATAAGATTATGATTTTCTTTTTAGTTTTTGTGGTGGCCAAATTTGATATTTTTCACGTTTATGTAGTTGTTTAAGATTTAGTAAGAATATTAAAATGAAATACAATATCATTTTTTTTATTTTTCATGTCAATCTCATGTGAGTAAGAAGTCAATGTTTGGTTATTTATCTCAATTACATGTGTTAAAGCGATACGTGTTTAGGTTTAAAACAAAACATGGCTAATAGGACTTTTAATGGATATTTTTGTGGCATAATATGTATCAATGTTTTATATTTGAAAATTGTCATGATATTACATAGTTAAACCAAAATCATTATTAGATATGATAAAGGCTATATTTGACCTATACATTAAACATACTAAAAAAGGCTATCATTCACAAAGGCTACTGTTCAAAAACTTACTTTCAAAAACATACTCAAAAGGCTACCATTAAAAAACTTACTTTCTAATGTAAGTGAGCCTATATGCTAGAAACTTTTTCAATCCACGTAAATAATTAAAGTCACTGTAAAATTTATTCAATATTTTATACAGTCGTTCATTTCCTTTAATTAGTGTGCTACAACTATTGAAATCTTGAATAAGTCATGACAGAAAGTTAGGTTATTAAGAAATGTAGAACTAAAAATTTTCATTCTACTCATTATTGCTCACAAAGAGGTGAGCTTAGGTTTTCTAAATGCAATGTCATTTATGCTCATGGAACTTTGATTTTGGATAATGTCATCTATCCTTGGTAATGTAAGTATTTTTTTACATACACAGATTCCTTTATTTCTTTCCTAATATTTTTTTTGCAGTCTAGGGTAAGAGGATGACTTTATCCTTGACCACTATTACATATAAAAGTGGTGATTAGAATGGATGATTTAGTTAATATATCACCTCTACAAAATTTATAGGTTAATTCCTAATGTTTGTTACTATCAGCTAATTTTGTATTAATCGTAAAATATAAACTATTATTACGGTCCATCTAATTTTGTATTAATAATCTCAGAAGTAATTTTTAATACTACCCCATACTAGTTCCCCACAAAATTAATCCCCTCCCTATTTGAGTTGACAATAAATATCCATTTATTTGAGATGACATATACTACTGTATATATGCTCTTTGATGTAGTAACAAATTATAGCATAATCTACAGATGATTGAATGTTCCTTAAAGGTTATAATATGTTGAGGGTTTGCGTACTACAAACCAACTATTATATAAAAGGTGATGGTATTCATAACACTAATGATATTTTAACAGGCAGGTAGATACTGACAGCACAACTAGATAAAAAAGTACCAACAGGCAAAACTCCAACAATTCAATTGAATTTTCCAACACAACATTCAGAAATAAAGAAACTCACTGTATTTAAATAGCAAAATCACAAATATAGTTTAAAAACAACCATCCTCATAAAATTAGACTTCTAAAAACTAGGATGAAGTTCAAAATTCATGTCTATCTCTGGAAGAAAGCTTTATGCTGTGACAGATGGCTTGGTGGCACTGGAAAGTCTGGATCTCTTCTTTGCCAAACTCTCACTACGACGTTCCCTCTGCTCCTTCAACCTGGAGGCAAGGAGCTTTTGATATTCAGCTGCATCTGATTTGGCCTTTGCAATTCTCTTCTTCTTATCTGCTATTCTTGCTCGCTTCCTTTGGAGTGTCAAAGGAGTGACCAGTCGTTGAATCTTAGGTGCTTTGCTCACCTTTTTCCCTGCAACCAAACATCCACTAGTTAGTTCTAAAAATTCAATCTCCATCATTCCAAAATGTAATCGAAGTCCACACAAATTATGACCAAAAACTCTTCTATTCATGGCTTGATTTCATATTTGGAAGAGTGGGGAACAGAAAATTAGCACATGTCGAATTGAAATGTCCACAAAATGAGGATAGGCAAAACTAATATTCATGTCAGTCTATACGCTAAATTAAAAAGGTTGCATGTTTAAAGAAGACCAAAAATAATAGCTATGACATATTCAAATGAGACAATAGTAGAGACACCATATGAACACTGGTTGAAGTCAGCATCAAACAATTTAACAGATTCAAACTTAGAAGCAGGCAATTAATAATGGAAATGGGTTAATTCAGTAGTTATCCATTGACAAAAAAATCCATGAGCCCCTGTTCCAGAGGTAGGCACCGCCGTATAAAGATTATGATATAATTAGTGGGTGCTAGGCAAAAAACACTTACCATTTTTAGTTGTAAAGGTACGACGGTAAGTGTTAACATACTTCCTCACATCATCTTCCTTGGACAGGTTGAACAGCTTGCGGATTTTAGATGCTCTCTTTGGACCCCTCATCCTTGGCTTCTCAATGTCAGTCAAGCCAGGTAAATCATCATCACCCTTCTTCACAATTACCAAGTTCAAAACAGAAAGGTCAGGGCTGACAATGCAACCACGAACAGACTTTCTCCTACGTTCTCCGGTACGCCTTCCATATCCACGGAAACAAGGTGTCCCTGCTCAAGTGCATGATGTAAATAATATTAATGAAGTATGCCAACAAACTAGTACGAGAATCAAGACTCCTGCAAACAAATAGGCTTCAAGGGAAAGCCAGAATTCTTTGCATTCAGTCACACATCATCCCAAAACAACTCTGTCAATAAGCATTACATTTGTTATAACAAGAACAAGAAAACATATGTTGTCAAAGAACCAAGAAACAGGATTAGTGCCCAAAACCTAAGGGCAGAGTTAAATGTAAAAATGGTAGTTTGGTCCATGATATGCTCAGCCTAAACCAATTATAATTATAAACAGTTTAAAATCTTCTGAAAGATTAAAAAAATACATTGATGCTTTATAATAACCATACCTCTATGAAGCAAAAGACGGACACGGCCAGGGGTCAACACTCCCTGCTTCATTGGGAATCCTTGTTTGTCACATCCTCCAGTGATTTTGAAGACATATCCTTTGAATTCCTGTCAGTAGCATAATTATAAATGTGATAAATTGCTTCCTAACAAAATTATATACACATCATAACTAGAACCGGCATTGAAAGTTCCAAATCAAAGATCTTACCTCGCCTAGAGCATCGCCAAGTACCTCCTGTGAGATCCTTTTGTCCCAAAATGCCCGGCTGCAATTTAAAGTAGAATAACATTAAAACAACCAAACCATTTGAGGTTTGCAGAGGTCAGTCACATGAACCAAACAATGCCATAATTTCCCACCATAAATTATATCGATATACCAGTTAGACTTAGAATATATGTAATGGCTTCTCTATAGTATTTCAAGTCATCATGGGATGCCCCACATCTGAGGTGTCCACGGGTTTCTTCGACACATATAAAACAACATATGGTGTGATAGGTATTACATCAAGTTTCTCTCTAGCGCATTTATCCTATATCGTAATCCTATCTTGCCTAGAGTGTACACACATCTAACTAATGCTTAAAAGTACAATAACATCATAACAGAAAGGACTTCATAGAGTAATAAAAAACGTACATTCCAATTAAGAATTCCTTAATATAACTACAATGACTATAGTGCAAACCACATTTCATTAGTGTAGGTTATCCCATTCATAGTTTCATACTAATAAAAGTATGGAAAAAATGATAGACTTGCACTGCAGTTATTTACCATAAAAAAATGTTAAATCTGTCATATTTTGTCTACCAAAAAATTCATATTAAAAAACCATGTCAAAAGCACAAACAATCATCATATATGAAATCAGTATGCAAAATTAAAACGAACGGAGTAATCCCGAACATAGAAATAATAAACGAATTCAGCATTAGAAAACGAAAATGAAGAAATTACAGCTTGAGGTCATCATCGATTTCCAGCTTCTTCTGGCATCCAGTGGTGGGGTTTGCAATGTTGAACTGCATAAAAAGTTGAATAATATTTGAGCATCAAAAATCAAATCAAATCACTGAATAAATTAGGGTTTCAAAAGAAGAACCTTCATTTTGCAATCTCGTCCCTACAGAAGATACGAACTCAGAGTGTGCGTTCGAAACTTAGAAAATGCGGCTTAGCTTTGAAACTGAAGGAAATAGGGTTTCACACAATCTTATTTTATATACTTTCTCTAATTCCAGCTATTTTGGGCCCAAATGGGCTGGACTATCACAAACCGCATAAAAGTCAATTAACACATATTTTTGGTTTAACCAATTTACACGTCTTTTATGTTAATTTATTTTTGTACCGCCATAGTGCATTCAACCTAGTAATGTTAATAAACTTATCTCTTTTACCTATGTGGTTATCTCTCATTATAAAATGAATCTAATTTTTATCATTTTAATCTTTTTGGAATCTTACACTATTTTATCGACGTCCTCTTAGTTTTTTTATAATTGAGTTGACAATAGTGGGTATGGAGATTTTAGTTTTTGGAGTAAAAAAGGAAGAGGAATGGAAAAAATATTTGGTGGGACTATAACTACTATTTTAGTTCTTGTAATGCATGTGAACTTGTGAAGCATTTTTGTTTTATTGAAACTGGTAAAACAATCCGACTTTTTGATAAAATATGATCATATATGAAATAAGATTCAATTCAAATTTTAAAAAAAATATTTCATTGTAATTTTATTCCTTCCGTTATGCGTGATTTGGGTTATATTTTTTAATTGGACAAATTATGTCCATACAGTTTTTTTTGCCGAGCAATTTAGGTAAGAAACCCAATTGCCCTTAATGCTGGATTAACCCAAAAATAAAATAGTTCCACATATCCAATTCAACTCTATAATTACACTAACTACGAGCACATTTGTTATTCCACAAATTGTATTATTACATATATATAAGTGATTAATTAAAATAATATATTTAAATTAAAAAATTAATAATTAATTATTTTTCTGATCAATCACAAGTTGGTGGTACAACTTATGGGACAACATATGTGCATGTATCCTCATGAACTTTGACATCTGCGTGAGATTTCTTAAACCTCATTCTTATTCAAGTAAATTACACTAACACCTCGTAAGATTTAGTGAAATTATACAAATCAATTCTTCATTTTTTAAACATACATAAATCACTCCTAATTATATACATTCATACACAAATCACTCATAATTATATGCATACATTACATTCATATAAGAGATTCAAGTGTAATTTCTCAAACAAAAAATGGTAATGAGTCTAATTAAGTCAAAGAAAATATGGTGCGTTTTAATTAATTTTGGATTGTATTTTCATTTATGTTATAATATTAAATTAAATGATCTCCTTTTTATTTACCACATTCAATTTCCTTATATGAAATAATACATTATTTCTTACTTAACGTTTTCTTATTTACAATGTTTTTTTTATTTTGTTATTTTAATTCATTGATACATTATTATTTTTTGATTTTTTTTATTTAATATGAATTTTTAATTTTTATTATTTAAATTCTAAGTGTTGTACATTTATAATATTTTCTTATTAATTGAGTCAACTAAATTTTGTTTTTATAGTTTTATGATAATATAATAGGTGTTGGGTTTTTTGTCTAGCCACATTATCATTTAGGGGAGGCAATCTTATTCTAGCCAACAACATCTACACTACATTGGGGCTATATATTCTATGATTTTCTTCATACAAGAGTTTTGTTTAAGCGAAATGAAACATGTATCTTTTGAACTATTTTTTGTCAAATATGTGCTGATTATTTAAATACGACAATTTCTTCATATAATATTTTTAAGGTGTTAATTATTAAGATATCTTTATTTAAACAATCAATACATTAATTGCAGTGTATATTATTTATTTATTTAATATACATTTTTAAATTTCCCTATCTAATTTCTTTACATAATATTTTCTTATTAAGTGATACATTAATTTTTCACTATATTCTGTGATAATTCTATGACTGTATTACATTTAAAAAAATCAAAATTTAGGGTCTTAACTATTTGCACTACATGTGGAATGCCTTTTAAGGTGAGATTTTTTGGGAGGATTACTCATGTTTAAGATAATTTTTTAGAAGAAGTACTCTTCCTTAAAATGGTGTTCTTGTGATTTACAATTTGGGGTTGATCAGAATGCCTTATTGAATATCAATTTTGCATTACACATGTAGTAATATGTATTATATAATTAATTTTTGACTAGTTGTCCCACTCTCTTTCCTAAAACACACCTCAATCTCCAAGTCTTTTAAACATATCATATAACCTCCCACTCCACAAAGAGATGGCCAAAATCTTAACCCTTTTGTTGGAATTTGGATGAGGGAGGAGTGATATAGCTCTGACAAGTAGATGCATCCTCTCTTCATTATTTTTCGTCCCAAGTTGAGTATGTATTTACTTAACTTTATTCTTTCACCCTCCTACTTTTCGTTGACGTATTTCTAACAAACTTATCTCTATTTCTTTCTATGACACTAAGAATTAACACATACATTCATATTGTGTGAATTTCGGAAATTAACAATGACAATTAGACTGTGGGAAAAGAATTGATGCGGGTAAGCATAATGTAGGTATTTCGAGAATTGACAGTGATAATTATATTGTGGGTGTACTCAAAATCAATTCTTACAGTGCAGTGAGAAAGCGATAAGAGAAAACTGAGTTGTTTTATCCTGCAGACATAGTAATACTTACAATACCAGTAAGTATTATGCTACTAACATTTTTCATCTCTCTTTCCTAACCATTGTTGCCTTTGGTATCATGCAAAAACATGTGTGCCTTTTGGCTTAATATTATGCTCTTTGCACCTTCAATATATATCATCTAACAACTTTACAACAATTAAAACTTTACCCAATAATATTATATCATAAATCATATTTATTAATAAAATAATAATTTGTAAATCTTTTCTCATCATTTCACATATTTTTTCCCAATCTTTTATCTTAAGCTAGAAATTGGACTAATATTTATTTGATCTTATCGGTTGTTGAAAGTAAGATGTTAACCGTATGTTCAAATAATTCTTACAATAATGCTTACGAATGTATAACCTTTAATTTTCTTTCTTTCTTGTTTTCTTCTATATTTTCGGGTGTGCTAGTTCACTTTTGGTTTTGAACCTTCCGTTTTTCATGCGTTTTATTTTCAGATTTTTGACGGGTTGTTGTGTCTACAACTCAGATGTGCATCCCAATGCAAGATCACTCCACCTCTTCCACATGTTTCTCATTCTTCCATTTTGTTCCTTTTCATTTCTCATCAGTTTCTTTTGACGTGTTTGTCTTGCTTACCTTAAACTTTTTGTGTTTGTTCCATTGCCTCAAACCCCTTCTTATACCACCTTTATACACTTTCACTCTCACTTTACTAAATAAACAAACCCTCAAATCCTTCATACTTCATTCATTCCTACAATGGATGAGTTTTTGACACCATTTTCCAACCCAACAACCACTATAGCCACCACTGCCTCATGGGTAAGCCACTCACAACAAATAATGGACCATCCCCAAAATGTTCTATTTTCCAGTAATAATGAATCACATCATTTTAATGCTATAACTCCCTCTCCCCCTATGTTGTGTGTTCCACCACCTTACATTGTACCATATGATCAGAACTTGGGGCAACCATTTATGCATATGAATCAGCCTCTTGGTGGTTATCCCATGTATTCCACTTCAGTGGAGCAAAGCAATGGTATTATCCCAACTTATGAACCTCATCAGGGTTTGTTGCAATCAAGGGAAGAAAATATGATGATTAATGAAGCATTGATGGCTAAGTTTGCTAGGTACAGAAGGAAACAAGCAAGACAAAGGATTAGAAGTAGTTCTAATCTTGGGGTCCCTTCAATACCAGAGGGGACAATAAGGGCACAACCTCACGTCACCCATGTTTTCTATGCTCCAGATGGGAAGGTAATTTATTCAGTTCATGTGATAGTTTTGGAAAATTAAAGAGAAGTATCGTTAACGATATAAAATAAATTCAGGAGAAGTATCACTAGCAATATAAAAGTACAAAAGTAAACATGAAGAAGGCATGTTTTAAATTATGGTTAGAGTCTTTTAGTTACTAATCATTTCCATGTGGATAGTGGTTATTACGATGTAATTTCTTGTGATCGTAAAAATGTTGTTGATTTTGATACAATCTGATGCGGCTACATTGTGACCTGATATAATCGTATCATTATGATTTGGAATCACACTGTGATTAAGATCGTTGTCATGCAATTGCAAAAATCACCATTACCACAATATTAAGGTCACATTAGGAGGTGAGTCATGCAATTTTGTACAATGTGAAAGACTAATAATTATTCCCATAAAAAGTAATAACTATATTCCTTAATAAATATTAATTTTTTTGATGTTGTCCTGAATTTAATGTGAATTTTTCTCTTTTGACATGAATCTTTGATTCTTTTTATCAATGTTTGAGAAAAGATGCTCACACAATTTTTGACAAAGACATTGAGAAATAGTGATGTTGGCAACGTTGGACGCATTATTATCCCAAAGGTAAGATGTTCTATCTTCTCCTTTATCAACTTAGGAGTTAGAGGCACTTCTTATTACTTTGAATCGTTTGCTTTCTTTACTTGTATTGAATTCCTCCCCTTCATTCTTTGGATAGTTTTCCCTATAAAAGAAAAGGTTATTTGAACAATGGGCATCTTCTCTACGTTATTATTTATAAATACAAAATTTATTGAAGTTTTCTAAAATAGTTGTTTTTCAGATCGATAACTATGCTAAATAAACCTTGATATTCAATAACTTCTTTCCTTTTACCTTTTAGTTGCCAAAAAAGTAATATATTTTGTTTATAATCAAATCATTTACATATTATAATGATTAGAGGGGTGCTGAGGAAATGCTTCCAACCCTCTGCAACAAGAAAGGAACCAATATTCTAGTTCAGGATGTATACTCAGACCTTAAATGGAGTTTCAAATACAAGTAAGTAAATAACTTGTATGTAATTAACTTACACGTTTTCATATATTTTTTTCCCATTCCAAGATGTTGAGTATAAACTTTTAATTGTATAGGTACTGGTCTAATAACAAAAGTCATAGAATGTATATTCTTGAGAATACAGGTAAATTAAACCTAACTTTTTATTTTCTATCAATTATCGCTTTAGTTCTTACACGTTTCTGACAATTCATGAACACTTGTTTTTACTCAATGTAACAGTGGATTTTGTTAACCATTACGAATTACGAGTGGGAGATTCTATAACCCTTTACAAGGATGAGTTTACAAATCTGGTGCGTTCTATTGCCTTGTTACGTACTTTAGTAGGTTATCCAATACATTTTACAATGACTCTTTTTCAATTGTACTCAAAATATGACGTATCTCAATAACCACTCACACTTACATTCATTATATTATACTGTTTATATAGTATATAGGGTTTCAATAACATGTTTTGAAAAATAATTTTCTCACATATCTTTTTAATTTGTAACATAAGAAGAAAATAATAACGTGTGTAATTGATATATGTTTGCTTTGCATTATTTAATGTATATATGGCACTCAAAGTAATTATCAATGCAAATCGTGTACACTGTTATGATATATCTGTCTCAAATCCTTATTAATCACTACATTTTTGTTGTTGATAATAATCACTATATATGAACCCTATTTATACGAGAGTGCAGTATGTGTCGGTCAAAAAAGAGCAAAATGTTGAAGAATCTGAGAACTCATCAAGCATAGAAGGGAAAGAAACACATGACACAGAAAATTGCAACTATATGCATTCAGCTTTCTGTACAAACCAAGCTATAGATGAAGAAGAACAAGCATCATTCACTCTACTGTTAAATGAGCTTGGACATGATAGGGATGAACAAGTCACTAATGACATTTTAACCATCTATAATGATTGAGTTTCTTCAAGTTGAATATATTAATAGAGGAGGGGCATTGAGACAAGTAGTTGAACAAGAAAATGTAGCTGCAACATCATCCTCCAAAGTGTTAGACAATGATCATAACCCTTCAATGATGTCTATGGGAAACTTGGCAATATTGTCAAAGAGTTCAGTTTCATTTATCTATCTTTTAATTATTTTCCATGTTTCAAGACTTGGTATAGTTAATGAAAGTTTAATTATGTCTTGTAATGTTGAAAGTTTAATTATGTCTTGTAATGTTGAAAGTTTAAATAGTGTATATGTTTGACTAAAAGAAATTTGATATTTAGTTACAGTCAAATAATCACAACTATAACACAAAACATATATATATATATATATATATATGTGGTTATTTGTATCTGTTGTATTTAAATAGATATACCTATGGTTTTGTCCTCTCTTTATATGTTTTAGTTATAATAGTGAGGAGCATTGATAGAAAACTTCAATCAATAATCAGCTTTACTTCTTTGAATTAGCATAAAATCTTAACAATGTACTATTTATTTGATTTGCTGTAAGTGAGAATGATATTTGGACTAATGTTCTTTATTGCTTAAACAACGTGGATATTTACATGAATTTTGTAGCAATCTACTAAAATTGCATCAAACATTGTGATATAAGCTCTCATATAATAATTATTAAATTTACTTATTCCCAAACATGATCTTAGAGTTTGACATTAGCTCCCTAACACATTTAAAGACAATTACGAGTTACATCTGATCAGCTAATAGTTAAGTGTGTGTTTGACAATATAGTTAAGAAGATTCAATAGTACTTATAAAACCTTCTAACTTACTTTTTTAGTTTTTTAATATGTTTGACATGTCCGGCATTTTTTTGTTGTGTTGGGATGATTTTAGAAGTAAAAAAATATTCATTTTTTTTATATTTATTATCACAAACAAATTATCATTATAATATATTTTTTTATTTTTTTACACATACGTACATACAATGTATAGTTTGAATATATTATATATATTTTTATTTAATTTAATTTGTTATATATTTCTTGTGAGAGTCATCTTGTTAATTTAACATGATTTTTTTAACAAAATGACATTCATTTCATTTTCTATAACAAATGGAAAATAAATAGTAAAACAAAATTGAAGGACAATTGGGAGATTATATCAAAATTAATTTCAATTATAGATATTGAAACATAAATTTGGTTCGTTAAACTTAGTTTGTTGAAGTGAAGTTTTGAATAATATATCGAAAGATCATTTGTCTCGAACAATGTCTCGAGTCCCAAAACAATCTTGTCTCACTGTCTCCATCCATTATGATTACACCAAATAATATAAAATATTATTTTATATTTTTATAAATTTTTCTCACAAACTAAATCATCCATTTTGATTGGTCCGGTATATCAAGAAGACAGCTCCATCCCTAAATAGTTATCCATTTTTTCACACAAAAAAGTTTATATTCATTTTCCCTTTAACTATTACACAGTCACCACTCACTCAGCTTCAGGATAATCTTTCATTCATCCATCCATGGCAACTCTATATTCTCTTTCCTCTCTCTCTCTTCACACCCATTCCCCTTTCTCTCTCTTCCCTAAACCCCACAAACTCACCTTCTTCTCTCTCCTCCCCACAACCCCATCACCTCTCTCCTTCACCGTCAAATCCAAATCCTCCTTCGAAAACGAAACCGATACCACCTTCTTCGACACCGCGAACCCAGAACAAGATTTCCCCTTCGACCCTCCACAGCCCCCAGAAGACTTCATCCCACCACCTTCCATCGACGACGGACCTTTAGAAACCGAAGACGAAATCGCCGCCGCGTACGAAGAATTGTACGGTCCGGCGTACAGCGGGGTAAGCGTTCTGGGCAATGACATACACGTGATGGATTCTAAAGCGAGGAAGGATACTGGGTTCGGTTCGAAAGTGAAGAAGGAGAAGATAAGGGATGGGTTTGAAGAGAGAGTGGTTCAGGTTAGAAGAGTGACTAAGGTTGTTAAAGGAGGGAAACAAATGAGGTTTAGAGCTGTTGTTGTTGTTGGTGATAAGAAAGGAAATGTTGGTGTTGGTGTTGGAAAAGCTAAGGAAGTTATTGCTGCTGTTCAGAAATCTGCTATTGATGCTAGGAGGAATATTATTTCTGTTCCTTTGACCAAGTACTCCACTTTTCCACATAGGTATGGTCTTATGAACCTTTGCTTATTTCACCTTTTTCATTGATGGAAATGTCATGCATACATTTTGTTTATACATTGGATATGCGGGGAAGAGTAAAAGAGTTTATAAGTAGAAAATGCCCATGAAACTAATGCCTTAAGGTCTTGGTTCAAGATGTGGTGCATCACTTATGACTCTACACTCTTCCCATACCCCGGTAACAATGGAACCAACCGATGGTTGGAGGTCGCAGTCTGGTCCAACAACAATTGTGGGAGAATATGGTATGTGTAGCTGCAATTGTGGTTGTGGAGGCTATCGAAATCGCAGTTTGTTGATTGCAATTTAAAACTTTAAGTGTGAATTTGATTTTTTATTAAATATGGAGGTCATAGTTTAAATTTCAAGGAGGGGATTAGATAAATTGTTTTGAAAATGCGAGAAATGTGTCTGTAATTTTCATTGCAATTGAGGTGGGTACATAGAGTATTGAGTTGCAGATTGCAATTTAAAACTTCGATTGCAAATTTGAATATTTTATTAGAGAGGATGGGTGTTGTTGGCTGAATTTGAACTTTGTGGCTTGATTAAAGGAGTTGGGACTGAAAGATGATGATCTATGAGCTGATCAGGTCATCACATATGATATACTTTTTATTTGAACAATATGATAATAAATTACTTCTTTCTGGTAATGTAAGTAGTTCTGACTACAAGTTAGGAATTTCGCTAGATTCTTTTAAGAATATCATTCAATTTTAATTACTTTCAAGCTGGTTTTGTTCTTCCATTTTCTATTTCAATTGGTGACACAAAAGCATGGTACTCAAGATTTGTTAGTGGGATGGAAGATAACACAATCTCAATAGTAACTTATCATAGTATAGTTCAAAATGGATGCAGATATTTCTCACGCCTTGGGTCAAAATCCTTGTTTTATGTTTCATCACAGAAGGAAAACAAGAAGAAAGCAAGATCTTTATTAGTGAATTTGTATTGTATTAGAAAATTGTGAACAGTTTTGACATGGGCTGGTACTAGTTGTGCTATACTTATACTTGACCTAGATCATTGATAGTATAAATAGGAGCATAAGGTTAGTGTTTATTACAATTAATCAGAATCTCTTTAATAGATTATACTTTCTCCCCTTTCCACCTTATCCTAAAATTTCATTAGATATCAATAAAGATGCCTTTGGAGCAGGTATAATGGGCATTCAGTTGCATTGTGTCTACCAATATTAATGGCCACAATTTGAGGTTATGGATAAAGATAAAATTTTCTCTGAAGTGAAACTTGCACCTCTAAAGTGTAATTGCACTTTGAGGGTAGCTTGCATTAATCTAGACCAAATTCTAATGTAGAGAGTCATGGTCTTTTCATCATGTTTAGGGTTCAGGTTAGTACACTGCATTTTAGAGGAGCCCCACCCTATTGATAAAACACGATGGATGCCATGCGTCAAGTTTCTGAAGTTCTTTTGGCTTAAGTTTAGTTGGGTAAATTCTCATAGATGACAGTCCTGATAAAGCCACACACTTGATTCTCCCTTGATGTTTCTGTGAAACCTCAAAATCGATTCATGACGCATCTCCTATCTGAACTTCTTCTGACTATCTGTTTATATAGAAGTTATTGGGATCCTCAATTCAAAATTAGAAATTCATTTTGCATTATTATGAAGCTTCTTGATTCTAAGAATATAATTGTCACCTTGTAACCTTGAACATTGCGACATAAAAAAAACAGCTAGTTTTTCTTGATCACAATGGTAGTAAAACTATCACATTAGATTTCTATTATCTTTGAATGATTTTACTGCCCTTCACTGTTGCATTTTGAGAATTGGAGTGTCAACTTTTCCTTTTCATCCCAATGCCCCTGCAAAGAAAATATTGAACATGTTTCTGCCTGTTTAAGTTGCGTATCTCATTTAAAGTATGGAAGAAAAGGAGCATGCACAGCTTTTACTATCGCTGCTGACATAAATTGACCGGCCTCGTGTTATAAGAAGCTACCATGATATTTACATGCCGGGATCATTAGAAGTTGCTCTAATTCTATATAGCTGCTATTAATTTTGTTATTCGAACTGTTTTTCCAGAGCGGACGGAGATTATGGAGCTGCAAAGGTGATGCTCAGACCGGCTTCTCCTGGTACCGGAGTTATTGCCGGTGGGGCTGTGAGAATTGTTCTTGAAATGGCAGGAGTTGAGAATGCTTTGGGAAAGCAACTTGGAAGTAACAATGCACTCAACAATGCCAGAGCAACTGTTACCGCCGTTCAGAAAATGAGGCAGTTCCGGGAGGTTGCTGAGCAGCGTGGGATCCCAATGGAAGAACTATGGAAGTAATGAATTTTGTGAAGCTAATGTGATTTATGTTTTTTTATGTGTAAATCCTATGTGATTTTTGTATCTCAATCTTTGTGATTTGGAACTGGTTCATTAGTTCTTCCCTTGTATGAAATTGAAACACTTTGATGTGTCATTTCGGCCTAGTCAATTAGGATATAATATTATTCTCTATGAATATTACTATTTTCCTAAATTTACCCTTTTCATCCATTAACCTTCATATACTCTCACACTTGCTCAAGTAGATATATCATAATGAGTTGAATTAGGATATAATAACTATTTTTGTCCCTTACTTTTGTTGTTTGTACCAATTTGTCTAAAAAAATCTAAAATGATCTAAAAAATATCATCAAATTAGTGATTTTTATGACCTATAGGCTATAACATATTATTTTGAATTTCTATTTTTTGAAATTTTTAATGATTTACTCTTAAAACTATCTTATAATCAAACTATTTTCTTATCATACATAAAAAATCTTAAGAAGAATATCACCATTAAATTTCATTTGTTATATGGATCTACATTTGGAGTCACATGCATCCAAAGGTTAATATGTAGAGAAAAAAGAAGAGAAAAAAGAGGAGAAAGATATGGGAACTAACCCAAAATAAGAACTAACACCCTTCAATTTATAAAACAATCTTCTTTTATCCCTAAAAATTAACCATTTCTTTACCTCTTCATTCACCTATATTCCCTTCTCCCCTTCCTCAACAAGGAAGGGCAAGAACAAAGGCAACTTTAAGAAACCTTTGTCTTTTCCTCCCACATTTCCCAACCCAACAATTTTATAATGAACTTCAAGTATATGCTTGTTTTCCTCCTCCTGGCCTTGGCCATGGTGGCTGAAGCATCCAAAATCCATGACATAAGTTTTAATCATGTCACTACCGTTGGCGATCTCATCGGCGATGACAATGAGGAGTTGCTAGATTCGGAGGCGAATCGTCGCACCCTATGGGGACGAAGAAGGTACATTGGGTATAACTCTCTTAGGGCTAACCAAGTCCCATGCGGTAGTCGCGGACGATCATACTATAATTGCCAGAGAAGGGGGAGAGCTAACCCTTATCGTCGTGGTTGCACTGCCATTACACATTGTGCTAGGAACGTTAATTGAATCAGCAAATTAATGAAGGTGATTATGAGGAGGAGGAAGATCAATATATATTACAAAAGTATATATAGTACGTAAATGCATGGCTGGTTTTTGTTCTTTCAATGACGAATTAAGAGATTCTTGAATAAAATATAACTACAACTTGCCAAAATTGAAACAACTTAATTTAAACATGGTGAATTTGTTCTATTTATTCAGGTTTTGCTTCATTAATTCTGAGTTATGTGGGATGCTAATGTTAATCGGACAAAAAAGTAATAGTAAAAAAATAAATAAATGTACTTTTAGATTAAAAGCATGTGGAAAATGTGATACATATTTGAATGAAGTCATCTGTCCTTTTTTGTGTGATTGTGACCTAATTGGAAAATAAAACTAAATAAAAAATAGAAAATATTTTTTTTACATTATTTACTGCAACGTTATTGGTTTGAAACATAGAGAAAGATGTTTTGAGACAAGTAATATTTATTCTCCTTATTTATTAGTAATTTTTATAGAACTTTTGTTCTTCAATTCTCACTGTTTAAAATAGTATTAATTTATCCTTTTATCCATTATACGCTTAATCTTATTATTGTGGAGTGAGATAAAAATTGAATAAATAGAATAGAAAAATTGAGAATAAGAAAACCAATTATTATTAAAAATAAGAACCTAAATTTTTATTTATTAAAAAGTATAAATTTGATATTCTAAAGTATTGAACACATTACTTCCCATGTCAAAATTCTATTTTTGAATCCTTATCCAATACCAGTTAACCTTTCCTTTTCATTCAATGCATTCTAATTTGTAGAAAGAAATAAACCACATGAAAATATAGAAAAGCTCATATTGCTCTACCAATGGTGATTTCCTAAAAGAATTTAAGAAGCCAAATGCAATCTCTAGAGATTCATTTCACAAACTTAAATTAATAGTATGTATATGTAAATTGTAGCTAAAGTAGTGTGACCTGAACAAGAGGGAGTTAAAAACAGTACAATGTCATTTATGGTGAATGCACCATAATGTGATTTGATCGAGTAAGACTCTACTAAGTATCGGAGAGAAAAGTTCTTATTTTCTTTGATTTTTAAGGATAAAAATATAACTTCAATATAATTAATAAGGATATAAATGTCATTTCATTTTGTGTTTTCTTTATTTTTCACATAACTTCTAGGAATCTCACTCGATTTGCTCAACATGTTCAACAAACACCGACCAAAAACCCTATCTCTTCTGGTCGTTGTTCAATAACTTTACAATCATTCCGGATAACGCTTGCATCCTCTGTCTTACCACGGCTGCCGGCACAGAGTTAGCCGATGCTTATTCCCCGGATACCGTCATTGCTTCTTCTCCGGGAAAAGAAGTTCTAATATAATTTTGTTTTTATAATTTTCATATTTAAATAAATGATACAATCTAATTGGTGCGAGACACGGATGGGGACATGGAACAGGACAGGAGATCTCGATCCAAGAATTACATGCCAACATATACCAAAAGCAAACACATTAATGTCACATGCAAGTATAAAAACCTACATGTGCACTAAGTTATGAATATTGATATACCCATCAGATAGAAAAAAGAAAATCAAATCCATATCAGCTATATAAATTCTTCTATCTTATAACCAAAACTACATAAATCCTTTTAAATATTGAAGTATAGTTAACAAAATATCATTTAATCCTTAAATCACAATGCTATTCTGACTGATTATATGGCAGGCTTCAGAAGATTAAACAGTACAAAGAATGCAAAACAAGGAAAGAAAATGTAGAATCAAAACTTTGACTAGAGAAGCCACAAATACAAGCACCTTACATAAAAAATAAAACACAAGATACTGTGGCACAAAGAAAAACTATTCCTGACATGGTGCCATAGCTTAACTATTGTAATTGATTTATCAGCAATACGTGATAAAAGATGCTTTCAACTCAATGTACATGCCTACAAATCAAATAATTACTTTGACACTTGTGTTATAAATGGACAACAACAAGATAAACTAAAAAAACCATTCAAACCTTCCACTTTTGGTTGTGTACTACACAAGTCAGGGATTCAAGAGAATTTTGGTTTTGGAACAGGACCACTATGTTGATTTACAGGACTAAGCCTCAGCATCCAATGAAGAATACCCTTTTTATGGTCTTGGCATAACAAACTTTGCACTAGAGTCAGGGTTCCATCACGAGCGAGTGCAGATTCAAATTGCTCTAATACCTTAATAATCTGCCAGAACTCTGGCCTTTTGTCAGGATGCAAGGACCAACATTGTTCGATTAAAGCTCGCATAGCAGGTGGGCAGTTTGAAGGAATAACAGGTCTTGAATTCTGAAGAAACAAAATAACACATTACCGAAGTATTAGAATTGCACAATGAGAAGAAATAACGAAAACACGATGGTTGAACAACTTCAGTTTTCTTGAGATTCAGTTAGCTAGATAAAAAATCAGAATAGTTCATTAACAAATATTTCCCATATTCATCCAATATTTGATGACCATAAGAATTCAACAAGCTCCATTTTCAGCCATAATGCTCCGCCTTGAGACATGCAATAATTTCATATAAACTAACTCATTAATTTAATGAACCATCTTTTAAATCTATACAACAATTTATTTTCTTTTTTGACCAGTTAGCTAGACATGCCAATTGCACTACCATTGTTCCTGAGCAAGGTTATACAATATACTGTACTTTCGTTGCACCATGTTCATGGGCTATATAAACTTGCTTGCATTTCAAGTGCCATTGTGATGTATTCCTTTAAAAAACAAACAGCTATGAGAGATGCTTCCCTTGCCAATCAGAACTCAACACGTTGAAAGAAAAACATACCCAAAAAATAGATGAAAAAGTAGATACAATCATGATGTAAGTAAGAGAATTGGAGAAAGCTTTGCAAAAAGAATAAACGACCTCTCAATTACAACATAAACATTGAAGGTTGAAAGCATTCCCAGGGGGAGAACAAAGCAAAAAATATGCTACGTGTGAGAATAATGGTCACTTTCATAAAATGCATTAGGATATTACAAAACATATTAGTTAATGGATCATGCATTGTCTAATCACAAGCTAATTGATCATTTACTGAACAAAGTCCAGCTATCAATACACTTATATGCTAGCCATTCAAAGAGATCCTAAACCCATAGAAGAGTGGTGATTGGGTGGGAAAAGGGGCCGTGCACTTTTTCCTATTATTTGATAATGCACTGTTAGACACTGGTATTATAGAATAGAGAGATAGAGAATGAAAAAGAAGTGTCCCAGGCCAAAACAGAAGAGTTCTTGGCTGGGCTCTAATGGAATTGTATTATTGAGTAAGGAAATAGAGAGAATTACAAGAGAAGATACTAGAAAGGGATCCCACGATCCAATTCCCCACTGATTGCTACAATCAGATTACAATGTTCTTAGCCCCCTCTGCATACAAGTCATTCCTTCTACTTAAAGACTTGTAATCTGCCTAACTAACTTGTAACTGCCTCACTAACTAACAGAAAAGAGAGGAAAACTCAGTTGGTTAGTTAATTAACTAATCCAAACCTTCCTTTTGCCCCTTTTGTACACATGCTTTAATTCAGGCTTACATCTTGCATCATCATGCACACAACAAATCACGAAAGACCAAGAGAGTTGAGGAAGCAACGAAAAATGAGGTTATAAATATGAAAAGGTCATGATATTCACATGATAAATCCATATGGTTTAGATTACGAAGGAGCATACCTTGTTTGCTACGGAAAAGGCAGCTTGGATGGGAGTCATATCCTCATATGGTATTGTTCCGGTCAACATTTCCCATAAGATAAGACCAAAACTGTAAACATCAACCTTTCTCCCATAGGATTTACGTTTGATCATCTCAGGTGCCATCCAGCGGTATGTACCAGGGTCATCCGCTAATAAGTCACAGTATGCTTCTTCACAAGCAATGCCAAAATCAGCTATACTAAGGTGAAAGCCTTCATTGATAAGGACATTCTCTGGTTTAAGGTCGCGGTGAATGATACCTTGAGAGTGGATGTATTCCATTCCACGAGCAATATCCATCGCAAAAGCAATTAACTTTTGTAGAGAAACAGTTTTTCTCTCCAACTTATGCAAGTATGCCCTCAAAGAACCTTCTGATAAATATTCTGTGATAACACAATAAACGGGAGGCTTTCTACAAGCTGCCACGAACTGTTTGTAACCAGAACAAAATAATATGAGAAATGATAACGTACCAGCCTTGTCATTATACTAAATTCACTCAATCAAACCTATATGTACAAGAAAGGACAAAAATAGTATTCTATTCTATTTTTACAGGTGAATATTTAAACAGGACTGAATGTTCAAGTCCGGTAATTAGAAGTTTAGAACAAAGTAATGGATATGCTAACCTTGTATTCAATAAAAGTAATTGAAAAACAAAGTGTAATTGCAGCATATACAAATGAAGAGAAAGGATTCAATTACCTTGATAACATTTGGATGGTTGAGGCGAGATAAAAGTGTGACTTCTCTAATGAACTGTTTCTCTAATCGAGAAGCCAAAGTTCCATTTTCATCTTCATCCGGTACCCTGATAATTTTGACAGCAACAGGTTCCTCTTTATACATACCATGGTAAAGCCGACTATGAGCCCCATAAGCAAACCTAAGACCCAGAAACAGCTTAGAGAGGTCAACAGTCCATTCTTCAGCTGTTTCAACAGCAGTAACCCTTCCTCCACCATGATCAAAATACTTTGCCCATCCTGATTCCTTGTGGTGCTTTGACTTGTCGCCTGATTTCATTGAAGCGAAGTGCTTAATTGGCGATTTTGGATTCGACACCTTAATTTCCTGAGAATGCTTGTTCGGTAACTTCCCCATAAACATAATTTTATTATCCTGGTCTTTCCTCTGTGGACCTGGTGTTGAGAACCTCTTCTGTTCATGTCTGGCTTCCTTAAAGGTTTGAGAAACAAATGTTTCAGGCAAAGGGGATAAGGATCTCTGCTTATTTGTTATGAAATTTTTCTGAACCTGAGAAACCATAGCAACAGGCTTTACATTATGAGGAGCTACTTCTAGTGTCCTAGATTTCAGACCTGAATCTTCTAGTGTCCTAGATTTCAGACCTGAATCTTCTGGTGGCCTAGATTTCAGACCTGAATCTTCTGGTAGCCTAGACTTCAAACCTGAATTCCTGATTGGGAAAGAACCCAAACTGGAATAATCCAATCTGTGACATACTGTGTGAGAAAATTTTGCCCTCCTAATCCAAGAATTGCTGCTATCATCATCCATCTTATCAAAACAATTCTTTACAACAATAAAGACTCAAACTTTCTTACACCTATAAATCACTTTATCCACACTGTTTGGAAAGAACACTCAAAACCAGAAGGGTAGTAGTCCTCCAACAATCTTAGCAGACAAAGTATACAAAGGTTTCCTTAGACCCATGAACAACAATGGATGGTTTGATTCATGAAAAATCAAAAATTTTCTATAAAAATCAACAAAACCATTCAAACCAGTTAAAGAAATAATCAACCTTAGATTATAAAAGATTAAATTCCATCTGAATTGGAAGCCCCAGACAAAAATCTCAAATAAAAAAGCCAATAAACATGCATAGTTGGAAAAGTAACAACAAAATCTGATCAATATTCAATCATGAAAACTTGACCTTCCCTAAAATCTACACATAGCTGATACTTTTAAAAAAAAAAAGTCAAATCCCACCTTCCGTAAAAGCCTGGAAGTTCCACACAGATACACCCAATAAACTAATCTATCTAATAAAATATTATATTGAACAAACCCATAAATAAAAATTATTAATTTTTGTTGATAATGAAGAGATAGGCATGGTTACATGCACCCATTGACTAAAGTAATGAACAATCATTACATTACAAAAATAATAACAAAGCTATTAAGCTAATTGGTAGATTAAGACGACCGAGTTATACAAACAAAACAACTCACGTCACTGGAAAAAGGAATAATGGTGATAGAGCATAATCTTAAGGAATTGCTATAAGGCTTTCACCAACATAGAAATTTCAAATCGGTGTGCTAGAAGGAAGTGGTGAATATTTACTACTGTAAATTCCAAATTGCTGTGAATTTCAAAAACTATATCAGGTATTGTTAATAATCAATTGCATGATTTTGTTTACGAATAGATTGTATCATTTTTTTAAGAAGGAAGATTCTATTTTTTAATGTTTGAACCACTAGAATGGGTCAGCGATCACATTTGTATTGGATTATAAATTCTAAGATTCTACATTCAAAAATAAATTTCCTTTTTAATTATGTTTGCATATGTAATATGGATGAATATGTGAATAATATACTAACCCCATAAAAACTTATTATATTGTTTTTTTTGTCATATGTTTATATGACATAAATTAAAAGATATGAAAGAAATAGGAGTGGAGATTAAATGTCCCATTTTTGTATCTCAATTGAATTAAAAGTTGTTATATACTTATAAATAAAAATTATAAAATAAGGAAAATATATTTTATATATTATTTATGGAATTTAATTAATTTGAGACATGAATACATGAATTTGTGGGGAGTGCGAATCCTGAATATAAGAAATGGTCCTACGTTGTCATGATGTCTCTGATTTGAAAGGGTAGATGATGAGGTTTGTCCTCTGGTGGGGCGAGGGGGATTGACTTGGGAGCATATGTATTCATTGTTCCGTGTACAATAGACTTAAGGCACTGCTTTATCTTTTCAATATATTCTCAAAATTATTTATTTTTTAATTTCAATATATTCTTTATAATCAATATTTTTTGTGTGGATAATACTTGTATTCACTATGAGTTATTAAACATTAGTCAATAATTATATTTGATATCATTTAAATTATGTTTTTAATATATGTTAAAAAATATGATTTTAGTATAACATTATATACCATATATTACTTAATAAGAGATATACATAACTTATTTTATCAAAAATTTAATATTACACTATTAGAGTATTAGTATACAACATTTATAATAAAATAATGATTTCTCCAAAAAATAAAAATAAACATATAGAGACATAATTATATAATGTATATCTTTTATAAAATTAATTGAAAGTGTGAGATTTTTTTGGTACAAGCAAATGTATCTATTCACCGTTTAGATAATTAACTAATCTTTTTCTTTGTGTGTAACTGTTATTCCTAACAAGTGTCGATCGCAGAAATTAAACCATTAACTTTTTTGTCATACTGGAAATCTAACAGAGTCTTATACTATTATATCAATGTTTAATTGGAATTGTGAGTTATGTGATAGAAATTGAGACTCATGAGATTATTGTTAAAGTTAATATTTTATTGAAATTGATTCAATTATAATAATTTAACTAAAGTAATTGTATAAGTTATTAAAAAGTTAAAGGGTTTAAAATAAGTTTGTATGGGAAAAAGATTATCATTATTACAAAATTAGACTAAAAATATGGAATAATTAGTGATAGAGAAAGACTTGCATGAAGACGTATCTATGTAGATACGACTAATAAAATCTTGACAATACATTAAAATTAATCCTAAATTATAACACCAAAAAATATAAATACACTTGTCTTTTAAAGATGACATGTTGGATTCGTATATACTTATCGACATAGAATATGAACTAGTCGTCAAATTATTTAATTATCTTACATCATTTCTTGGAAAGGAGACTTCAGCTTGTGTTGGAAAACCAAAGAATAAAAGTCAAAGGAAACGGTGTCAAATAGATTTTTTAGTTTATTTCATGATTTTAAAATAAATAAATTAAAAAAGATTGAAAACGTCAGCGAGTGGAGGAATCAAGTGTCACTATCGGGGAGAATAAGGTACTGATGAGATTTAATTTTTCTGGTTGTAGGATGAGAATTTATTTTTGTTATTATCTTTAACGTTGTGAAATAATTTCAGCCTATCAAATGTTTTTACATAAAAATAATTTATATAGTAAAAAAAACTTGGACAAGACAGCAACCCTAGATAGTGGTTTTATACTTCTGGAAAGATAGGGATTCCGCTTTTTCTCTAAACAAATCTATATATTAAAACAGTATGAGTTTTTATTACACTCTTTCTTAAATCTCCAAGTAGGTTGAACATGAGTTATGTAAAATTTATCTCTTATTTGACCTTAAATATTGGTAGGATCATATATTGAATTCAGACCCAACACTAGAATCGACCCAAATATTGATTGAGATAATTTGAACTCGAAACTAGATCCAATTAAATATAATGCATACTTCTTTTAGATAAAATTTGATCAATGCTTTATTTGCTATCATGAATATGTAATTTGACATATAAAATGAAATATGTATATATATGATAAAAAATTAGAGAATAAATGATATTTTGACCAAATAGATGTCATTACTCTATATACAATTGAATATAGACATACAAAAATATGATAAGTGAGTGACTATGAGACAAATCGAGACAAATCGAGACAAATCATTCTGAATCCCGAAAGGAAGTGAAAGAAGAGAAACTTGCTGCATTTGATCTGAGTTTATTAGACAATGAAAAGCCCAATATGCTACATACTGTAGGCAACAAAACTAACTTTATTAACTAACTATTTTATAAATAACCAATCAACCACATGGCTTTAACTTATCCTTCTTTCTTCACTTCAACATCATTGTCGTTTTATTCATTTTCTCGTTGGTAGATGCTTCATGATTTAATTGCAAAATCTACATAAATTCCAACTTCTAGATTATTCCGACTCTTGATGCTTTGGTGAATAAGGTTCATGAAGTTAGTTATTTATTGAAATTTGTTTTAATAGTGAAATTTGATCCAAAGTTCTATAATTGGATCAAAGAAAATGAAATGTGACTGCAATATCAAAATAGAGTGTAATATCTATATACTAATCAATATAGATTGTAATATCTATATATTGACAGTATAAAGATTTATATATGATCAATATATATATTGTAATAATGAAATTTTCCCCAAATTTCACTATTCTTATAAACAATGATTTCACAGTGGACATAATATTCAGACAACTTTACAAAACCAACAATTAATGATATCACTTGTTTATATTTTATTATAAACAAAGCTAATGATTTTAAAATATGATTGTGCTCATGGTTGTAAACTTATGATTGAGGTTATATTATAATAATTGTAAGAATGTCTCTTATGACATTAAAGAACATATCATTTAGTTGATTGAATGACATAACTCTTGAATGAAGAATTGTCAATGAAATAGTAAGACTCTTGAGAAAGAGTCTATATATAGTGCTTGATGGAAACACTATATTTATCTGAAAATGACTTGAAACACTGTCTCTGTCTCTACCCATAAAGATTGTCTATATTAGCCATCAATAATGGAATAACATAGAAAGGAAGGGAAAGAGATATAATAATTTCTCTATTGACAAGAACAACACACAACACATAGAAGAGGAACATTTCGCCATGGAAAGAGGTAATTTATAATCATACTTATTATATGAAAGCTATAAATTCTAAAGATCAATATTCATGGTTTTCATGTTTTAAAGTTACATTAATGGCAACAGGTTGTGTGGTATCTGGTTTACAATTTTTAATTTATTGAGTTTTTGGTCCATGAAAAAGTATTTTGCTTTGATCACTAAAGGAATTCATATATAGCACTATAGCAGTATAGTTGTTAAACGTTTGAATCGGTTGAGATTATTTTGAGTAAAATGGTAAATGAGTTAAGTAATTGGTCAATTTATGGCATTTTAAGTTTTATCAATACGTTAGTGACTTAGTGTGCATTAAAAATATATAGTTGGAGTATGGTAAACTAGCTTCTCATTTTGAGATATTTTTGTTATCAAAGTCTATTTGGTGGAGCCTGCAGATTAAGGTGAAACATATTCTATATATTCTAGACAAAATGATATTATTATATTATGAAAGTTGGTAGCTAGGCTTGTGAAAATTGATAACCTTTTTAGATACCAGGGTTATACCTTTTAACTAAAATCACACATGTAAATACTTGTCAGGAAATAAAAGTGAAAAATTAACCCTTGTTTTTATCAAGTTCAAAAAGAAGAGGACACTATCATTGCGTATAGGTTTAATATATTATTCACTGTTCCACCATGTAAAAAAAGTTTATGACACATATCCTAACCTTATAACATTTTTTTACAAATATATACATAATATTAGGAGCATAACCTGTTACATACAAAATGAATCACATCCAAAACATACTATAATTACCTACCAAATGTTGACGCAGCTTTGAAGTACATGCATGCCCACGTATTTTTACAAATTATTTTTTCGTAACTATATATTTGAAAAATTGCACCCTTTTCACCAAGGAAATGGAAAGGGAAAAACTAAGAAGAAATTAAAAACTAAATAACTTTCTGCATTTTTAGTTTACAAATAATATTACACAACTTCAACACCTACCCTTACAATGCATATTTGGAAGCTTATCTAGTAGATCTACTGTTAGCATTGATGCCTTTGGTTTTGGCTTTGGAATCCTCTCAGAAAATCCCATTGAAAGTGAAGTTGTTGTTGAAATGGTCCTTTCACATGGACCTAGCCACTTAGCTTGCATATACCTATATTTTCTCCATGGCCCCATGTGCATTTTGTTTTCCTTCATGCACCTTTTTGCTGCCATGCACAAGATCTTGATCAGGTTGCTTAATATCTCTACTTTCCCTACAAACACCTCCGGCAGCCGCCGGACAAGGCGGTTATAGTCTTCGCTTGCTTTTGCCATCTCAAACTCTGCTCGGAAGTTTAGTTCTATGATCACCCTAATTACATTTCCTTTCTTTGAGCTTGTGGTATCTATTATATCCAGAAAAGTGTGCTCCCCTGCATAGTTATCATATTAAATAGTTAGCTTTTGATATCATAATGCTTTAATTTCCTGATTTTTTCCTTCTTTAATAGTTATATACAAGATTTTAAAGAGAATAATGTATCTCCTCATATCAATATCAAGAGATAACTTACTTCTTTCTACTAGTAAAAGAATGACATGTGTGTTGTTTTGTTTAGTTCTAAAAATATTTTTGTAGAAAATGGTTAAATGGTACAAATATCACAATTTTAGTGATTGGAAGAGATAACTTAGCGTAATTATGACTCAACATTATTGTTTTGATAGTTTATACAATGAGAAAGAAATGAATCTATTATATGAGTTTTATATATACACTATTCATATTTAATAGAGTAAATTACACTAACACATATCTCATGAGTTTTAGTAAAATTATACTGATCACCCTCAATTTTGTACCCATACAAAAAAACCATGATTTTTGTATATATATTACACTGACCACTCATGCATGTGAAATAAGTGTGATTTTTACAACAACAAAAAATATGATAAGTGTAATGAAATTAAACAAAATATGATATATTATAGAGAATAATCAAAATAATATACGAATCAATACATTTTTATTATTTTTTGTTCATTATAATATCGTATAAGAGTGATTTAAATAATATCTCCATATAATTATTGATGCATTTTGTAATGGACCAAAAATAATGAAAATATATTGACTCGTATACTATTTTGATTTGTCCTTATAATATATCATATTTTGTTTAATTTCATTACACATTTCATCTATTTTTATGTAAAAAATCACATTTATTTTACATGCAGTAGTAATCCGTGTAATGTATGTATAAAAATTAAGGGTTTTCTTGTAGGGGCAAAAAATGGAGGGGTGATCTATATAATTTCATTAAAACTCATGGAATGTTAGTGTAATTACTCTATTTAATAACTTTTAAAAAAATATATGATATATTATGACTCCATAAATATCACTTTTTTTTGCGATTCCATCTCACACTAATTAGTAATGACTGCAACCATTATTCAAAATAAGGTTATATATGTTAATGCATTAATATGAATTTATCACATTGAAAAATCAGACTAGACTACACTTGATTGTATTTTATTTTCTAGAGCAAAGTTTATGAGAGAGAAATATTCGGTTTACACTTTTCAACTTGCACCTAACGCCTAATGCATTTGATTAATAGACCGGAAAAGGACAAAAACCAATCTTATCTAAATCAAGGTGTAATTTGTTAAGGTTAAAAATGGTTTATGGTTTATTATAGCTAAGTTATATCTTATCTTACATACCCAAGTCACTTTTCACTTTTTTTAAATAAATAATAAATAATATGAGACCAACAAGACCTTAGTCTACTGGGTTACTGGTGTAAGACATTATTAGATCTCTAGAAAGATCAAAATGTAAAATATTTGATTCTCAAGAGCAATATTTGTTAGAAGAGACATTCATCCGTCCCGAAAGGGATAATAGCCCTTACCCATTAGGCTAGAGAATAATATTGGCAGTAACAAAAAAAAAAATATAAGAAAAGAGGAAAAAAATGAGTTTTTTGTATTGACAAGATGGAGTATCCTCTTACATTTTGGGTAAGAAACTAATTCATTTCGGGATATATGACTATTACTTCCAACAAATGTTGTTTATGGAAAATCGAATCTTTAACATTTTGGTCATTATGAGGTCCAGGAGTTGTTGAAATGTGTTGTCCGTGTTGAATTAAATTAAAATAATTTGTTATTTAATTTGAGTGAATTGCTATTTACCTGATGGAATATTTAGTGAAGTCCTCCATTTAGTTTTGCAAATGGCGCAATCAAAACCAGCATTCTGAAGCCTCCTACAGACTTCTGTCATAAAACAGTTTGTACAGGATGTGGTAGCAGCCATTTGTCTACTGCAATTACACACTGTTTCTGTGCTTTTTATCTCCTCAATTGCTTCTTTGCTTGCATTCCTTATCCTTGATTCCACCGAACTAGTTCTGCATAGATTGGCCTGCACTAATTATAAACCAATTATATTTGCTCAAAATAAAAACATCTACAATGTTGAAAAACCAACTAAGCTTTAGGGACAAAAGAGAAAACTGATAAAATCAAACAAGGAAGAAAACAAAGCCCCCAAACATATTGATTTTACACATCTAAATCTGAGATGCCATCCAAGTTATCATTAGTGTTTTTAAAATTGCAGATGTAGTCACCATTTCTACCATTCTGGTCATTGCAGTTGTGTTGCGGCTTAATATGTATGACTACGTTATTATGATTCGGTGTCACACCATAATAACAGTGTGCATTTACAGCAATCAATATTAAAACGACAGCATGTGATATAGTACATAATTTAAATCATCCATTATGATTAAGTTGTTGGATGTACCATAGATGCAAAATATAGCAAGAAAATACTATCATCAATACACAAAATTAAATCACAATTGCAATATATATAAAACCATGAATAAAGTAAAAATCTTATAACATGATCAACTATTAATCAAGAAGGTGCTTATTAATAATTACCTGCAAAAGCTGATTCTTATTATCCCAAAAGCTTCTATTATCTCCAATGCTAACATCACTAAAATCAACACTCCCACCATCATCTTCATCTAACTCCATAATTTCATTTGTGTGGTACTCACCGCTACTTGAACTATTAGCTAATGATGACATATCACTAATATCATCAAGGAATTCAAACTCTATATCTCCAAAACTCGTGCCATGATGTTTCTGATCACAACCCAATTCCCTTCTAAAACCAGGAAGAAATCTTGTAACTCTTCCTCCTCGAGCCATAGAGGTTGCACCCATGAATATGTTGTGTTAACGTGGTCTTTTTTTGTCTCACAAGGAACAAATTAAATTATGTTGGTGTTGATATATGTCATGTAATGAATGAATGGGTTTTTATATGCAAACATGTCGATCAATCTCAAATCGCCGCGAACATGTGAGGATAAGTTCTAGCAATTAACATAGGTGGAAGGTTTTTATTGGTTGATGAAGATCAGGGCATTAATATATTTATATTTTTGGGACAAATACAACATAATTCCACGTCAATTACTTATCATTATTAATTTGTCGTCCAAAATCTTGTCTCAAACTTTGTTTTATGTTAATAAAAATTTGTTATCCCATAATTAAAAAATGTAAACATTCTTGTTTTTATTTCATTATCATTAATATGAGACACCGTATGAGCTATACCAAATCGGTGTTGGTCCAAGTAACCCTACTAGGCCAAAGAAACAACCCTGATCTGATCTACATATTTTGTGAACAGTGGTGATGGATGGATGATTGAATCGAATGAGATAAGAGTAGCAACGTTTGCAAGCTAATGGAGTATTGTTTATGCTTATCTTATGGCAACTGTGGGGCTTACTTGTCGCATATTATAAATATGTTCTTTGTTCCTAAACGCTAAATGTTATGTTATAAATTAGTTGGTGTGTATCATCATTACCCGATATCGTATATTGAAATATTATTAAAAGAAAACATGTAATTATAAGTTGTAAGAATTATTAAAATAAACTTTGTATGTTATAATCTTCACGACAACATCTTGGATGAGAGTGCAATCCTCTCTTTCTCTTTCCTTCCTTCACAAGTTATCCATTATTATTAATAATGACATTCAATACAAAAAATATTGATTATATTATTTAATTTTATTATTTTAAATGGTTGGTGTGAAGTTATTTTATGCATTTGTATTTTACCAATTTGACTTCGATGAAGTAACATATAAGAATGCAAGAGTATACTACTAGTAATTAAGTTAAAACGAGTGACTCAATGCCTAATGCCACCCTACAAAGTTAACTGAGAATATCAAAAATATTTTGTTCATATATCTATTTTACTTGGGAGAAAATGTGATTTTGTGGAAATCTTCATGGAAAAATTTATTGATATATATAACTTTATTAGGAATTGAGGGTTCCTTTAAGTTAGCATTTTTCTTATTGTTTTTGTCTGCTGTATTCACGCTCTTAGTGAATGATGCTTTGAAGAGAAGGGAATTGAATGACAATGAAACGAAATCTGCATACAATGAAGCAATTAATATCGACATTGAGTTTTACCCAAGAGTAAAGAAACAATAATACAATATACTTTCCTAAAAATGAATATGATGCACATAAATAGGAAATAGATAGAGGGTTAAAACTAAGAGATAAACATGTATTTATAAACAATGTAAGAGTTCTTCATATCATCACTATATCATATGTCATTCATATTTAATTATTATTTACTTTTAAATATATGTAATATAAATAAATAATAGATGGTATACTAATTGTAAATCAATATATCAGTGTTTACAATAACAATGAATATTATACTCTATAAGTAATAGCAACATGCAAAACCTATCCCTAATTTTTGTTTGGATATTTGAAAAGTATATATGAAAAATACATCTAAAATCATTTTAGAGAAAAGAATACATCAACCAATAGTGTAATTTTTTTTACACCACCATCCATCATTTATATAAAATTGAGATATAATGTACTGTTTAAATTTTTGCATTCACAATACGTATAAACATTATATTCATAATTTTAAACATTTTTGACATATACACCACTTGCAACTGAGCTATAAAATTGAGTTTACAAACTTTAAATTACTAGAAGGGATCTTCTCTTGTACCTAGGGAAGACAATGAAAACTAAACCTGTGAGTACTCGCCCGAACCCAACCCAAATTTAATGAGAAAAAATCTATGTGATTGTGTTCGGATTCGGGTTACCCGAAATCCGACGGGTTTATGGATGATATCATTATTTCCAATCTCACTTAATTTGGGTCGGATTTTGGGTTTCGGGTTCAGGGTTAAGTGAGCACAAATCCGACCCTAAACGTCCCGTTGTCATTCCTACTACCAAAATTACCAGGACCAATGACATGTATTTTAAGTTATAATGTAATTTAAATAAAAAATAAAAAGGTAAATTTGAATGGACTAATGGAAAAAAAGTGCTTTGATGCTCTTGCTCTCACTCCATTCCTTTTTTACTCATATCATTCCATTTGCTTGAATCAGTCCTGTAATTCTGTTTTAAAATCATTCCCTATAATGATCTATGGCAAGTGAGATTATGACATTTACAATGGTGATAACATTCTATGCTCTTTCTCTCTCACTCTGTTTTTCCTTTTTATTTTTTGTTTAAATTAATTTTCAACTTAAAATATGGGTCTTTATTGCTAGAGATGATTTGTTTTCTTGAATACTAGCCAAATAATTTTACATATAGAATTAGAATTTTCACAACTTTTCTTATAAATATATTTATTTCTTATTCAATTTCTATTTTTTATTTCATGCATGAACGCTTCCGAAAATCAAATAACTAGGGAAACTATCCTAATTATAAAAAACATTAATATACCATTAAGATATTAATCTAGTAGTGTAAAACCCTGCTAGATCTCACGATAATCAAAAGGTCAAAAATTCTATTATTGAATGCGACACTTGTTAAAATGGGACAATTACAAATCGAGAAATAAATTAGTTCAATACCCAGAATATGAGTGAATATTTGAAAGTACAAAGAAAATATTAATATTCACTTTTGCCTTCCACCCACAATATTAGACATCTCCAAAGGTATATTAGCTTCATATAGGTTTTTAGAACAAAAGCTAACCTATACTATTTCCATTGTTCAAGAATAAAGGTGTACAAAATCCATTTTGAAAAATAAAATGCATTTAATGATTTAAACAAATCACTTTTTAATATAGTTTTCTATTATTTGACTATTACTATAAAGATTTATACATACTTATTACATTATGCACAATTCATTTGAATTACATTTTGTTTAAAGAATCAATAATAATTAAATATAAATAATATATAATACATTAATAATATATTGTTTTCCCAGCACTCGTCCTTGTTATAAAGAGCGAACATTGTGTCACGAGCACATCACCTGTTACAATTTTGCATGTTTCTAACAATTCATATAATTTCCCAAACGAAAATTGTCCCCAGTTCATCATCATTACTTGCGAATCAGCGAAAAATTAAATAACACTAATTAAAAAAATTAATCACTTCAAATTTGTGATCTCGGATCTTTTCAACCAAGTCTCAGATTTCAGAAAACCCTAAAGAGGCAATGAAAAAACCGAGATTGATCCCCATTTTGGAATAAAGGGAGAGTTTTTCTCGGGACCCAGTTTCTCTTTCAGTGTAATATAACCGTATTTCAGTTGATTTGGACACAACTCCTCTCTTTCTGAAACTCCCCTTTTTTCATTTGATTTTGGGATAAAAAAAAATCATTTTTTTGTTCCATTGTTGAGTTGGAAGTGAGAGTGGCATTGCTAAAGGTAAGTGAATTCCGATTGCTGAAGTGGGTATTTGTTAAATCAATGATAAGAAGGGAAATTGAATGTGGTTCAGGAATGAGAATTGCATAGAGGATTTTGATGAGAATGAGATATAAGAAAAACAACAATGGTTGGAGGAGGGTCATTGGGAATTCGTTCTGCAAGTTATGGATCTTTGGATAAGCATCAGTTACAGATTCAAACAGCTACACTTGCAGCAATAGCTGCAGCTGCATCAGCACGCAAAGCTTCAAAGATGGTTAAGGAGAAAGAGAAGGAGAGGTTGTTCCTTTGGATCTGCAAGTTTGCTGGCAGAAAGAGAGTTGGAATGCTCTTCCTCTGTCTCATCTCTGCTGCAGTTTTCATCTGGGTTTTGTTTATGGCCAAAGGTCCCTTAATTTCTCCCTTTCTCATCATTTTAGTGTGTGTTTGGATTAGTTGGGAAAAATATGTTGTTTCAGTAATGGATCATATCTACAATCTGTTGTTGTTATGATCAATTATTATTGCAAGTGATTATAGATATAATTGATTGTAATAGAATCTGTTTTATGTTTGTGTAAAAGTGATTTAAAATTATTTGTTTCCTTCTGTAAAAGAAATCACTTTTATATAGTTTGTCTCAAAAAACTTATGAAGATATTTATTTTGCTTAATACTATATGTTTCTTAGTTAGTTCTGCATGGTGAAATGAGAAAAAATATGATTCTTTAAAAATACACAAATTGAAACTTCCAGATTCTTTGAAAACTGTTTTGTTCTCATTTAGTCATGTTTCCGTATTTTAATTAGCTTTGCATAACATGTCACATTAATCTGGAAACAACTTTTTTAAACAAAAAATAAATAAAGATTCTGTGTAGGAAAAATAGTTCCAAACCGATCTCTTATTTTTATTTTTTTGGTATTGAATATATGATTGCAATGTGATCACTGCTAGTTTAAAGTATATAATTTTTTGTTCTTACTATACTAGTCTGTCTAGCAGAGGCAATCCTCATAATACAATTTGAGTTTTCAGATTTGTTTCTTATTTTTCTAGTAGGATCTAAATTGGAAGATGTCGATGCCGTTGCTATCTAGTTATTCTTTTTGCTCAACCTGGTTCGCTAGCATGTGCTTTGAGCTGTGATTCACACCTATCACTTGATTTTATTATTTAATTAGGATCTAACATAATGGTTGTGATTTGGCTTGCTTCCAGGTGAAGATTCTCAGGAAGGAAATGGTGTGCAGAGCATTAGCGTTGATGACCGTGTTTCTATACCCGATTCTCTATCTTTGATCTCTACGGCAGCTAATGCCATAGGTTTGAGTACAAATTTGGCATTACCTTCTTTTCCTCCACCTCCCCGTAGCTATTTTTTGGGCTACCATCTTCCTCCAGGGCATCCGTGTAATAGCTTCACACTCCCTCCCCCACCAGCTGATAAAAAGCGTACTGGGCCACGGCGTAAGTTTTTGTTGACTATATTGAGGTTCTGCCTAAGATATCTTATAGGCTGTTTGATTTTACGAATTTGCAATAGCATCTGTATTAGTTCTTCAAGTTTTACACATAGGATCTGATATATATTTTAGACTATTTATTGTATATGGTTTTTCTCCTGAATTTCTGTCTTGTTTGTGTTTCAGCATGCCCAGTATGTTATCTCCCCGTGGAAGAAGCTATTGAACGGATGCCAAAGTTCCCATCACCTTCACCAGTTCTTAATAATTTAACATTTATCCATGAAGAAAATTTAAGTAGAGATGGAGAATTTGGTGGTTCAGAATTTGGTGGATTTCCAACTTTGAAGCAAAGAAATGACTCTTATAATATACAAGAGTCAATGAGTGTTCACTGTGGGTATGTTTTGCTTTTCGTTGCATGTTTCCCTTGTGTATTTCTATAGTCACTGAGAAATGTTCTTTATGGTATAATTTGTCTTTGCCACTAATAAAGCATATCTCTCAAATACCATTTTACTTATATCAATCCATTCTGCATCTTCAATGATGCACGTGTGCATAAATCAGATTTGTAAGAGGAATTCAACCTGGCCGCAACACAGGATTTGACATAGACGAAAATGACCTTCTTGAAATGGAGCAGTGTAATGGAGTGGTTGTTGCATCAGCCATATTTGGTCTGTATTATGTGATTTCTGCATTTGTTTAGTTGTTAAACTAGTAATTGATTATAAATTAAATACCTCATGCAGGAAATTTTGATGAGATAAATGAGCCAAAACACATAAGTGATCATTCGAAGAGGACTGTATGCTTCATTATGTTTGTAGATGAAGTAACAGAAAAATATCTGAGTTCTGGGAAGCTGGGAATCAGCAAGAAGATTGGTTTATGGAGAGTTATTATTGTTCGTAATCTTCCTTACAAAGATGCACGACGGACAGGGAAGGTCAGAATTATATAGTTTTCAAGCACCATGGCTGCGAAATAGAAATTAGCATATGGGTTGTTAGCCATTTTTTGTTCCTGAAGTTTTTTTGTTGTTTAAAGTTACACTCTTCTTTATGATCTGATCATTGATGTGGAAAATTAATATTACTGCTTGTTGTTTCATGACCTTTTTATAATCTACGTTGAACTCTTGAGGAGTTACTAACTATCATACTGACGAATCCCCAGTACACACAAAGGGGAGGGGGAATGTTTAGATTAGTAGACTTTCTAGTATTGGCTAGAACCTCATCTCAGCATTAGGATGATTTTTTTCATCCAAAATATAATTTAGCTTTTACTGTATGAACTAGGAAAACAATATTGCCTAGGCACCGGTATGTGTTCTAGTTAAAAAACTAGTGCTTTTATATCCTGTAACTTTTACTACCTTTTTAACAGATTCCAAAGCTTCTATTGCATAGGTTGGTTCCCAATGCTCGCTATTCTATATGGATTGATGGAAAGCTTGAGCTTGTTGAGGATCCATATAGAATTCTTGAAAGGTAAATCTCACTATCTCTCTTCAATACTATATACTATTCATTCTATTTGTGAAAGTGGCGTAAGCATTCTTATTCCTGCCTTACCATTTTTCTGAAACATAGTTTGGCATGCGGCTCGCTGTTCTGTCTACTTCTGTAGATTAGTACAGTTGGTCTATATTTTGTATGCTATCCAAAGTATAACAATTTGTTCCTGTGTTAACAAAATCCTGATATATGTATTCTTTCCTATGGAAATCAATCTTGAGATTTTACTGGATTTTTTCTATGATGATCTAGGGTATGTCCTATAATGTAATATGTTAGGTATCATATTTCATGCATGCCCTAATATTGCACGAGCTTTTTTCCATTTGTCTTGCTATAATTCATATATTGGCTCATAAACTACATAACTTCACCCTTATTCAGGTTTTTGTGGAGGACCAATGCAACTTTTGCAATTTCAAAGCATTATAAACGCTTCGATGTTTTTTTAGAGGCTGAGGCAAATAAAGCTGCTGCGAAGTATGATAATGCCTCTATTGACTTTCAGATAGATTTTTACAAGAAGGAGGGATTGACCCCATATACAGAGGCAAAGCTTCCTCTTATAAGTGGTGGGTGAAACTTCCTGTATTTTCTGAGATGACATGTGCCTACTTCAATGTTTTGTTCCTCAAACATTGTGGGAAAATTGCAGATGTTCCTGAAGGATGTGTAATAGTACGAGAGCATGTTCCTATTACCAACCTCTTCACATGTCTTTGGTTCAATGAAGTTGACCGGTTTACTTCAAGAGACCAGATTAGTTTCTCAACTGCCAGGGACAAAATTTTATCAAGGGTAGATTTTCATTTTCACATGTTCCTGGATTGTGAAAGGCGCAATTTTGTAATTCAGGTAACTGTTTTTTCTTATTTGTATATCTGACTAAAAATAAACTTTTGATTCCATAGCTTTTCCGGACTCTGAACATTTCAACAGTTAGGGATGCAATAAAGATACAAAGACACTGGTACCAACACACATTTTTGAAAGTATAAACTAATGTAACAACCATAGCAGTTTCCCTATTTGTAAATCTTTTCCATATTGGTGATCTACCGAGTACTTGTGTAGAATGAGATCTCTTTCTTTCCCCGACACTGCGGTTCTCCATTTGTTTCTCTTGATATTTCCACACTAGGTTATCAACATCCATCTATTTCACTATTTTAGTACTTGACCTTCATTTTTTACAGTTGCTTAGGAAGGATATGACCAATTTCATCGTTATTATGTTGCATGTGTTTTAGTTCACAGTTGCATGGCCAACAAATTATGAAAAGTGTATTGCAACCACCTTGGTTGAGTTTTTTTTGTTTAAAACCTCTTTGATTCAATGGTTCTTGACTTCTTATATCTTTTACCTGGACCGTTACATTTTTATCCAAAGCAATTTTATTGCCCATGCTGTCTCATGGTCACTTTTCTCTCCCATTTACCTTACTATTATTCTAAATTTTTTGTGCTTACAGAAATACCACAGGGATATATTGCTGCACCTCGCTCCACCCCATGCTCACACTCATCCACCCCCTCCATCGCCTCCCCCACCCCCGTTTTCTATGCTTGAAACGTCTTTACCTGAGAAGGTTGTAACTTCACCCATTAGAAAAGGCCCTGGAAGGCGTGGAAGAGATAGGAGATCCGGTTCAAGGCACCACCGTAAAGTTGTTGCTGGAAGTAAAGACATTGAAGCAAGATAAATTTTTTGTTTTGGTGATTATATCCTTTTTTCTTCTTCTTGAATTCTACCTACAAAAATCATTCATTGCAGAGCTGGAGGGAAAATGTGCAGGATAAGTATCGTATTGTTTCCACGGAGACACTCTCATTCTTTTTGGTTTATCCATCTTTATTAATTTATGTACATAAGAGTAAATTTTTTAATAATTATTATATGGGTTGCCACAAAATTCCACATGTGGTAACCCATTGTTATTCCTCTGTCATAGAAAAAGTGTACTTCCTTTTAGCTATACTCATCCTCCATGAAAGTTATGTATATTCATGATCTGTTCTTTCTTATTAATAAAGTAACGAAAAGTGATCAGTGAATACTCTATGACAATGTGTTTTGTTGACCTTGTGTGTATATCTTTTGGTCACTGTGTCATTGAGCCTGGCACTGAAGTAAGGTCCATCTTTTGTTGACCTTGTGTTTGTTATGAGTGCCAATCGGATCGGATAGTCCTTCGGGCAACTAACCACACATAAAATTCTGATCAACGACTTTGAGGTATGGCTGAGTGGCTTAAGGCATTGGTTTGCTAAATCGACATACAAGAAGATTGTATCATGAGTTCGAATCCCATTTCCTTTGGAACAGAAGTGGAGTCACCCAGAGGACAGAGTAGCACTAAGATACTAGGATGGAGGATAGAATAGCACTACTTAGTTACTAGGACGGAGAACACAATAGCACTACTTGGTTACTAGGAGTCGAGAGCCGGTTGGGAATTGTTTTGACCAGCCTGCCTATCTTCTTTTATGTCATGTTTGTCTGAAAGTGTGGTTTTCTGAACTGAAAAAGGAAGATTGGCACTGTGCTTGGCATGACAAAAGGGGTTATATTGTAGGATAATGTTCATGAATGAGTCAATTTTGTCATTCATGAATGTAATATAAGGAAAATATCAGAATGCTAAGTTTGAGAGAAGGAATAGTAATCCTTCTATTCAGCAAGGAGGCTGAAGACTTACTTAGAAAACCAGGAATCTTCTGCTTCTCCTGCACATTTGCATTTTGTTACTCCTTAACCGAACCAAATAACTGCAGTGATGATCCTCCTTGTCGTCGGTCAACACCTTCGGAAATCGAAATGCTGCTGCATCTTCGTCCTTGTCGGAATTCCATCCTTTGCCATGCTTTTTTCACTGCTCTTGCACACCTTTTCTTCTCCATTTTCTCTTATCTTGACAGCAAAAAGACAATTAAATTTGCTTTTCTGCATAAAGCATAGAGCACCCTTATTATAGAACCTCCCTTCCTTTCTATTTGGACTCACTAGCATTACTTTATGTCAGTAAATCTAATAGAGGTAATCTTGAAGGGTTATAAGGGATAAGCATAACTAGTACAATACTAGTTTTTATAATGTTGAATATCAAGGGGTAGCTCATGTTATATGTTAGTAAACTTTAAAGCAAGGCCAAGAAATTTAGTTTTGAGGGAACTAGACCAAATCAATCATATCTAACTGAAGAGATATTTCAAGTATTTTGAAGAATACATGGACACAATACTACAGCAAAAAGTCTAATCAACTTCCAGGGTTGCAAAATAGTGCAACCATGACAATAGATCTTGTAATAATTTTCCATCAACGTTAAGAATTTGGTTGAGATCATTGGCTATAGATCTTGTAATAATTTTCCATCTGAAGGTGATGCCAAGATTAAGGAAGTTGAGTACACAATAGTCTCCTCTTATTTGATTTATAAGGAACAAATTCATATTTTGTTGGCATTCATTCAAAATGTAAGAGTAAGTAATGACAATAGAATTTTGTTACATTTCTTTTGTAGTTGATAACACTTTAACCATAAAAGAAATTGATTGTAACTCTCAAATCTTTATGCTACCATGAGTTTTAGTATTCTTCCGTGGATCAAACGAAAGAAACATATAAATGAATTTAATATTATATTTCGACTCAAAACCTTAAAATATTAGGTGCACGAGTCCATCTACTTATATGTTCTTCAACTTATTTAATTCTAAACAATGTGAGACTTCTTCACACTTAGAATATCTAGCAACTAGTTGGAAGCACATCTGTTGTCCCAAAAAATATAATACTCCATGTATTATTGGATGATCAAAATTATTTAAACATGTGAAGAAATATTTTAATTTGATAATTGTCATGTGAAAGAGAGAAGTGGATGATATATATCTATCTTATATTTACCTCGAGCCTTTCAATACTTAAAAAGGATTTAGCCCAATAAGGATTTGTCGTACAAATTAAACAGTTTGTAAGAAATTCGATTTCCCCTAAAAGCAATTCATTTAATTTCAATAATATGTTTGTCTATGATAAATCCTACACTATTTGATTTCACATACTTCAAAATATCTTTGGAGGAACAAATTTGAAAAAATCTTCTATGGGCACCACCCAAAATCAGGACATGCCCTCGAGTCAGCTAACTAATCAATATGTTTGTCTATGATAAATCCCTGATGTATGAGTTTTATCTATCAGGACATGTTGTCTAATTATTATTTAATTTTTTTTATAAATGAATGATATACCACTCCTATTCTGTGTGAGACAAGTTCAATTTTCTTAATTTTTCTCTCTTCTTCTTGGAAGGTGAAGTAAAATCCTAAATTCCTTAACGCGGAAGAGTAAACAAAAGAAGGTTATAACATTCTTCTAATCTCGAGTTGGTTCGGTTCTTCGTCCTCCGCTTCCATGAAGATGATCGTGACCAATACTCCCTCGCAGGACCTCGCTCTCACCAACTCCGCCTTCTGTTCACCCTCCGATCTCTCTAATTTCGCCGTCCCCGGTTCCAACAAGCTCTACCTCGCTCTTGTTGGCGATTCCTTCGTCTTCTCTCTCTCATATCCTTCAATTTTATCACATTTCCAAATAATTTAATGATTACGATGAATAAGTGAATATCATAGAATTGATTGTTATGCTAATGCTGATTAGTGCAATATTGGATTCGATTATGGTTTGTTTATTCATTTGTGGCCTTAACTTAGATATACTGGTCATGAAACCATACGCAGTGGCCATATTGCGTTGAATTCCATTCAACGTCGTTGTGTTAAAGTTTCTTCTGCTGAATCCATATCTGTCACTAGGTTTGTTTTTTTGTTTTACCCATTTGTGTTTGATATATTACTACTACTACTACTACTACTAGCAGGGACGGATCTAGAAATTTCACTTAGTGTCAATTGATCCTCTTTAGTTTTGGCTGATGGTTGATAAATTTAGTGGATCTTGAAGCTTCTCTTTGATGTTAAGTATATATTTCGAGGACCAAATTGGATGTTTTCTGGAGATGTTAAGATATTTAAATAAAGGTTTTGAACTTTAAAAAATAAGTGAATCATATATACTTTTGTTCAAGTCGAGGACATTCCTTAGTTTGTATGTAAAAATGAGTAAATCACATTAACACCTTTGTTAACTTAATGGCCATATAATTTGTCAAGAATAGTTGGGGCCAATTACCAGTTAGTGCAAGAGCTTGTATATTTAACATGATTGAAAATAGTGTTACATAGTTGTATTTAATCAGAAAGAATTGTTTTCTATTGGGCTGGAGCACAGCAAGTGCTCCTTTGAATCCGCACGAGTATTAGTGTTGGCCTAGTTTAGATTCTTATTGTTTGTTATGCTATTTTAGATTCTTGCCACCTGACAACTTCAACGTGGCATTGTTAACCCTTGAATTGGACTTCGTTAAAAGGGGGAACCGGAGTGAACAGGTAAGTTGATTTTAAAGAAGTTCATTTTGTTGTTAGCAATGTTTTTGCCACTTGGACTATTGGAGTATTTCAGCATTAATATTGTTGATGTTGCTTTTTCTTGTAGATTGATGCTGTTCAACTGGCTAACCAACTTAGAAAGAGATTTACAAATCAGGTAGGGTCTTTCACAATGCTACTTATACCCATTAGTTAGCTAATTCCGGGGGTTTGTCGGTTATCATTTATTGTTTATTAACTATTGGTTACTTTTTGATTAATCAAATGCTTGCCATATGTTTCTGCTTATTAAACTGAAGCACAAGATTTTAATTGTACTAATTGGTCATTTTTATTTTAAAAGCTTTTTGCCTAGATTGTTCACTGTTGGACAAGAAAGGAAAATGCATCTACTTGTTGTGCTTCTTCTTTTGTTATTGTTTTTAAAAAAAAGTGTCTATCACTGCACTTGTCAGAAACAGTTACTACATAGTAATGTGGTTTAATAGATCAATAACTTATAGGTACTCTAAAATGTTTATGCCAAGGCAACTATTGTTATTTGTTTGATTTTGTATGATAGCTTTTCTTTTGTAGTTTGTAAGTAATAAATAATTAAGTAATAAGTAATGCATGAATCTTCGTAGTTATAATATATTTTCTACATCTTCATCAGGAGAAAATAGTATTCTCTTCTGGTAGTTTTTCTACCAGGGGAAGGGTGCCTTTCATTGCATCTTTACTTGAAGCATGAGTTGCTTATAGTTGCATGAAGCATAAACACATTATTCTGCAATGTTCATCAAATTACTCATGATCTTGTTGTTTTGATGCCTCATGCATGTTATTATGTTTCTAACCTTCCTCTCGTATCTCAAATTTTTTGTGACTTCTTAAATTACTTTCTAATTCCTTGGAAGCTTGGGAACATTCTGCATTCTGGTCCCCTCTGTTACGTCATATTATGTACGTTCTTTTTGTTTGATGTACTATATCCAAGTTTAATTTGGATCCTATTTTATGCAGGTTATGACAGCAGGGCAGAAAGTGTTATTTGAGTATCACGGAAATAATTATTACTTTACAGTCAGTCAAGCTGCTGTTGAGGGCCAAGAAAAGTCTAAGTCTCTAGAAAGAGGGATGGTTTCAGATGACACATACATTGTTTTTGAAACAGCGCGTGATAGTGGAATTAAGGTGATTTCCTATTTGCTTTTGACACAGACTGTTTTGCTGTGTTCTTTTCCTGTACATTCTAAATACTTTGATATGTTTGATCAATATTATACGTGCTCCAGGTGAGATAATAGTCATTACTTTGCTAAGTAGAATAACCAATTGTTATGATAACTTCTTAACCTGTACTCTATTAACTACACATTATTGCATTTTTGTTGGTTCATGTTGTGATTTGCAGATTGTCAATCAGCGAGAGGCTGCCACTAGCAACATTTTTAAGCAGAAAGAATTTAATCTTGAGTCTCTGGGCATTGGAGGTCTGAGTGCCGAGTTTGCAGACATATTTCGTAGAGCTTTTGCATCTCGTGTTTTTCCTCCGCATGTTACATCTAAGTAATAAATCAGATACTGTGGCCCATTTAATCCACTGTTTTTATGTTGCATCATGTTCTTACTTGAAATCTTTGATATTTCAGATTAGGGATCAAGCATGTGAAGGGCATGCTGCTTTATGGGCCTCCTGGAACTGGAAAGACCCTTATGGCACGTCAAATTGGAAAAATTTTGAACGGGAAGGAACCAAAGGTTTAGAAACTACTGCTTATGCTTGTCTGATAAATTTGAATACCTAGTTATATATTACATCTACTTGAAAGTTTCATATATGGAATTATTATGACTCTGTAATGCTGAGAAACTGAAATAGGCTGAGAGAAATTGAAAGGAAGAGAGGAAAAAGGCTTAAGAGAAACTAAATCTGAAATTCTGAATATTATCCTTGTTATCTGAAATCAAAGTTACAATGTTTTTGCAGTTTAGACATAACAGAAGCTGTTAGAAGCTAACTGTAACTACCTACATCTAACAGAATCTGGTAGTCTTGACTCAAGCTGTTGCAGAACTGTTAACTATATAGTAACTGAATTTTAAACTAGCTCCTAGGTAAAACGTACCGAGTGAAGAGCAGCTCATTTCACTTAAACGCTTAATCAACCATCTCTAACAACAATAAGCAGCAGTTAATAGAGATAAGATCCATTGTTTCTTCTCTTTAGATTAATATCATTTAGTCTCTTAATAATCTTTTTTTACTGGGGGTGTAATTGCCTTGGCCTGAATGTTTTTACCATTTCTTACATCATACGTTTCCTACCCTTTTCATTTCAGTCAGAATGTGGCAAAACTTGAACGTTTTCACGTTTTGTGACATAAATGATAATTGATCCAATAAGTTATTTTCTGCCAAAAACTGACATCTTATAGCTGTTGAAAACTATTTACTTTGAATTGGTTGGTGTTATATAATAAATCTAGTCTTCATATGACAATATTGAATCCAATTGTTCGTACTTCGTAGCATACCCATGTCTATTTCTTGGGATGTAGCTTGTTGCACCATCTTATTTGGATGGGTGTAACTTTCCCTCGGCTCATTTTAAATCCCTCCTTGCCTTTATATCTTCTACACTTACCAGATTTTGTCATTGTTTAAACTTTTTGTTGGCCTGTTACAGATTCCTTAACTAATGACTTGTTTGAGTAATTTTTTAAATTGGAACATGGTAATCTGTAAATGCTTGGTAATGATCTTTTGTGATGGTTGATGAATCTTAATTTTTCTTTTCTGTGATCTGTACTAGATTGTAAATGGCCCTGAAGTTTTGAGCAAATTTGTTGGTGAAACTGAAAAAAATGTGAGGGACCTTTTTGCTGATGCTGAACAGGAGCAGAGGACCCGAGGTGATGGATATATAAGCATTGCATGTACCTCAAGTTTAAATTTCTGATAATTCAATTTTTTCCGGTTCACGTTCCCCAGGTGATGAAAGTGATTTGCATGTTATAATCTTTGACGAAATTGATGCTATATGTAAGGTATGGGACTTCTCAACTTTAGATCAACATCAATAATCCATTGTGTTGCTTTTGTCAATTTGTTGTTGATGTTAATAAGCAACAGTTGAGCCGTTGAGGTAGCTTTAATTGATGGAATCTTTAGATTTAAGCTGTAGCTTAAACTTGCATTATTGCAGTGAATTTCAATCTTCATACAAATTTTGTTTACATGTCTAAACTAGTTGAAAACTTGTTGTCACTTGTTCTCTGAGCATGTACATTAGTGTGATCATTGGGAATATGATGACATATTGACATTTCAATCTGGGGCCATTAAAATATTGGATGTAGTTCTAAGTAATGACAAGCATTGAATTTAAAGTTGTATTGTGATTGGATTGTCTGGTATTATACATTATATATAATACATATAATCACACCATGTTCCTCTTCTTGTCTTGTGCAGTCAAGAGGTTCGACTCGAGATGGTACTGGAGTTCATGATAGCATTGTGAACCAGCTTCTTACTAAGGTCAGTGAATGTACTAAATTCTTGTTTTTTAATGAAAGTAACACTTTTCCTATAGTGGTCATCATTAAATCTGACAGACTATTTGTTTGGTTTGCAGATAGATGGTGTGGAGTCTCTAAATAATGTTTTGCTTATCGGAATGACCAATAGAAAGGACATGCTCGATGAAGCTCTCTTAAGGTCTCTACACCTTCCTCCATGTTTCAAATATTTTAATATTTTTTATGGGAAGTATAAATGTAAATAGTCAACGAAGATATGCTATTGATTATCGTGCACTGGAATTGTGAACCAATCTTTCATTCTGATTGCTGCTATATTATAGTAGCTATGTTTCAATGTGGTGCATACCTTTTAGTTATTTATCATTTGCTTATGTCTTGTAGACCAGGGAGGTTGGAGGTTCAGGTTGAGATAAACCTTCCTGATGAAAATGGTAGATTGCAAATTCTTCAAATTCATACTAACAAGATGAAGGAGAATTCCTTTTTGGCTCCTGATGTGAACCTTCAAGAGCTTGGTATGTGTTAGTGAATGCTTAATCTAGTCTTACAAATGTTTCCACTTATACTTTTTGCACACTTCAAGAGCTTGGTATGTGTGAGTGAATGCTTTATTGAGGGATATTACCTATAATTTATCATTTACTCTTGAATTTGATAGTTGCATCACATGCAACCTGAAGTGGACTCCGGAAAATTGAAAATACTGGTTGGGAACTGTTTTAATTGAAAGCAGTCTATAAATCCGTGACTATTTATTTTAGCTTTGAATTGCACTTTATCCTCTAAAGTGCAATCATTGCATTATAGAATTGCACTTTAGAGGAGCCAAATCCAATCTCACCCCAGGCAGTATAGACATGTTTGGAGAAGACCTATAGAAACCTTAGTAAGTAGAGTATACTAGATGAAGGGTAACCCAATTGCTAGAGGCAGAGAAACCAAGAAAAGCCATAGGAAATATTAGTAAGAAGGTTGTTAAAATAATTGAAGCCTATTTCCACCAAAAAACTTGCTGATAGGGGGAGGATTTTCCTAGTCATAACTAATGGCTTTTGGGCTCATATTCTCGACTGATGTGGAGCTTCATTATTTCAACACACCTCTTCACGCCCATGTATAACTCATCCAGAGCATGACATTTTGCAGGCATGAACATCTGTGGTTAGTCCGACATCGGGGTAGGCTCTGATACCATGTTAGAATAATTAAGCCGGACTCTTCCCAAAAAGTAGCTGATAGGGGGAGGATTTTCCAAGTCATTATAAATGGCTCTTGGCTCATATTCTCAACCGATGTGGGACTTCAGTACTTTAACAATGGATTTAGAAGTCAATGGTTTGTCTATAGGCATGATTTATGATAGAATATTATGACGTAGTTTGATCCATGAGTTGACCCCACCTACTGGGAAAAAGCTGGATTGTTGTATCAGACCAATGACTTTAGAATCAATTCCATTGAATTTAACTATTCAGTTTTTGGAGTTTGGCTGACATCTTTTCAAGAGGCAAAGATATTTGCAAAACATAAGTGCACCCTTGTTCTTTATGAAAATATTACTTTTTGCTCCATAAACTGAACGGACTAGGGTTCTATTTGATGATTAGCCAACAGTTACTTTTGGTTAATGGTTTTAATTGGTAAAATGATGATATGATTAACTGTTTGAAGGAAGTCATAAGAGAGTAAGAATGACATGTTTCATAATCAGTGATTTTATCATATTAGATATTAATAATTGAGAGGGCGAGTTTCAACGCAGTACTGGAGCCTAGAGGCTATAGGTTCAAATATTTGAATCAGTCTTATTTAGGGCCTATTGTGTGGGGAGCTTTGTGCAGTATATAGAACTATACCTAGCAAAGTATGTTGGATTATTTTCTGTTTACTAAAATGAGGAAAAAGAATAAAGTTATCCAAATCGCATAGATAAAATACCAAGTTTATAGGGTTTTTTTTTGTGTGAGCAGCTGCTCGGACAAAAAACTACAGTGGTGCAGAACTTGAAGGTGTTGTGAAAAGTGCTGTCTCATATGCTTTAAATAGACAATTGAGTCTAGAAGATCTCACTAAGCCAGTAGAGGAAGAGAATATTAAGGTTACAATGGATGACTTTTTGAATGCACTGCATGAAGTAATTCCTGCATTTGGAGCTTCTACCGACGACCTTGAGAGATGCAGGTACTGCTTTCAGTTACTACAAGGCTTTAAAATTTACGGAAGTGGATTTAGCAATTTCATTTTAGTTAGTCTCACCCCATTAATCTGCAAATAAATAGTGGAAAAAAGTTATTAAGCTGTCTAAATTAAATTCCTTCGGCTACATCACATAATGAGTCAATGATTCTTTCTACAATTCAATAATGTGTTGGTATTTGCTATTGTTCTGTGCTAAATGTTTCAATTTTATGGGCTGCAGTATCTGCCTGTATATGTGGTTGGTTGAAATATAAAAGGTGATAAAAAAGATACCTATGACTATAGACTCTCTGGATTCATAGTACTATTTTATAATCATATACCTAACATGTAGAGAATTTTTTCCATGTTGATCTACTTCAAGTATAGAGAAAATTGCAGTTATAGAGCTGTAGATTCCCACCTGCAATTTATATAGCTCTTATCTGACTTAGAAGAGTGCAGGCAAAACTGTGTTCTCCTGCTGGAGGATTCTCTTAAATATTGTGTAAGACAAGTTGTTTTTCAACCCTGTAAATTAGCTAAATTAAGACATATCTATATTGGATTGAAAAGGTGATGGCCAAGGTTTGTATAGGCCTACCTTGTCTTCACTTTTTAATGAAGGACTGATAACCATATGCTGCTCCATTAGGAGTTAGGATATGTGAACTCTTCCTTTACTTTTATGATCTGTTAGTGCATTTTTTGAAGAAATTTTCCACTTAAGGACTCTTTGAGGAAAAAATTATAAATACATAATAATTTGTAGGATTAAGTATGTCCTTGCATTGTGGCTCATATTCCACTCATCCAATGCAACATTCTTGTATGCGCTACATTGATTTTATTCTGTTGTTGATATTTTACGCAAAACACCCAGTCCCGTATAACATTGTGGGTCTTATAGTTGTGCAGTAAAATTTCCCCTTAAGCTGCATTGTGGCTCATATTCCCCTCATCGAATGCAACATTCTCATATGCGCTACATTGACTTTATTCTGTTGTTGATATTTCACGCCAAACACCCAGTCTCGTATAACATTGTGGGTCTTATAGTTGTGCAGTAAAATTTCCCTTAAGCTTGAGTGTTACCTTTATATCAAGAATTTGTGGAGCCCCCCTCCCAAAATATATCACTATTGTTTTTGTGTGCAAATCAGCCATTCTATGATGTTTCAGTTGTTTGTTATGCTGCAACCTGGAAATTTAAGTCTGTGTGGAAGTACTGTAGAGAACAGCAAATTTGATTTCAATTGTAATTAATTTTTGCTGTTTGATTTATAGACTCCATGGCATGGTTGACTGTGGTGATCGACACAAACACATTTATCAAAGAGCAATGCTACTTGTAGAGCAAGTTAAAGTGAGTAAAGGCAGCCCACTTGTTACTTGTCTTCTGGAAGGTTCTAGGGGCAGGTATGTGTGATTTTTCATCTTCGTTTGATTTTTTTGGTAGGAACATTCCTAATTACTTTGTTGTTGTAGTGGTAAAACTGCACTTGCAGCGACTGTTGGTATTGACAGTGACTTCCCATATGTCAAAATAGTAAGTTCTCTAATTATCTTGTTTATAACCCTCCAGAAATGACTATTGCTTCTTATCTTATATTTATTTATGGCTATCTGTGATCTTCTGTATCTGCTAGGTTTCTGCTGAAACGATGATTGGTCTGCAGGAGAGCACTAAATGTGCGCAAATTATTAAGGTTTGTCATAACTAAGACTTTGAGCCTTTTTATTGAATACTGATTGCATTTTGCATATAGTTTTAAAGAGTCAGTTACTGGCCTTTGCAAGTGAGGTTTTTTTTTCTGAGTCAACAGACAAGTATGTGCATTAGAATTTCCATTGATTCTTTTAATATCTATAGTTCATCAACAATTATATTGTTATAGTTGTTGATGAACTATAACAATATATTAAGGTTTGTCATAACTAAGACTTTGAGCCTTTTTATTGAATACTGATTGCATTTTGCATATAGTTTTAAAGAGTCAGTTACTGGCCTTTGCAAGTGAGGTTTTTTTTTCTGAGTCAACAGACAAGTATGTGCATTAGAATTTCCATTGATTCTTTTAATATCTATAGTTCATCAACAATTATATTGTTATAGTTGTTGATGAACTATAACAATATATTAAGGTTTGTCATAACTAAGACTTTGAGCCTTTTTATTGAATACTGATTGCATTTTGCATATAGTTTTAAAGAGTCAGTTACTGGCCTTTGCAAGTGAGGTTTTTTTTTCTGAGTCAACAGACAAGTATGTGCATTAGAATTTCCATTGATTCTTTTAATATCTATAGTTCATCAACAATTATATTGTTATAGTTCTTATTTTTGTATTCCCCTAGTTAGTTTTCTGTGCCATGTAAATGCCAAGGTCTAATGATTTTGGAACAGGTTTTTGAGGATGCATACAGATCACCATTGAGTGTCATTGTTCTTGATGACATTGAGAGGTGAGATTTTCTGATTATTCTTTATTATCCTTAACTGTAACTCCTCTGTTATGTATGACATTAATTGTTTCTTGATACATCAATGCAGGTTATTGGAGTATGTGGCAATTGGTCCTCGATTTTCAAACTTGATTTCTCAGACACTACTGGTCCTGCTCAAACGGCTTCCTCCAAAGGTTTCTATTTGTCCTTATCCTTTCGATTCCTTTGTGAAGCATATTGCTTAAAATTGAATGCAAAAAAGACGGAAACAGATTTGGAGTCAATGGTTTCATATTGCTTTAATATATATAATATATATATATATATATATATATATATATTGTGTGAAACCCAACCCAATGTCTCCCTCTGGAAGGAAGTTGTGGAGGTGGGAAGGTGAAGATCTACTGTCATTTAGTCTCATTACTTTGCTGTGCCAGTCAGCTAACAAATCTATCAGCTGATTCCATATTGTGAAATAAAAATTTCATCATAATGTTTTATGTAATTCAAAGATGGCTGATCTGCTCATCTTCAAATTGCTCTCCTGTTTCCCCGAGCAAATATTGAATTCAACATGTTTGTGTTAGTTGAGATCTAGGTTTTTAATTGTGACCACCTTGGGTATTTGTTTTTTCAATGCTTGTATTTTTCTATGCAATGATTTAAGGTGTATTATTTCCTTTTCCTGTTGAGAGTCATCTCCACATGGACAATATACCCAAATGAATAATTGAAATGTTGGTGACATAATTTGATGCTGCCTAACTCTTATTGTTACTAATGTGCATAAACCATGTCAGGGCAAAAAACTCATGGTTATTGGCACAACGAGTGAAGTGGATTTCTTGGAATCCATTGGATTCTGTGATATTTTCTCTGTCACCTACAATGTCCCTACCTTGAATACAAATGATGCAAAGAAGGTAAACATGTTTTGTCCTTAACATACACAAGCTATTGACTTGTGCACAATGAAAGGTTCAATTGTTTCCTGTTATTGCAGATGCTTTTCTGTTCTCTTGCTAAAAAAATCAGTTGTTTCATCTGTTCAATATTTAAGTGACTGTATCACTTGCTAATGTCAAATGTGAATGACTACTTAAAATTGTTTTGAGTTTAATCTTTACCATACATGGATAGGCATTTATCTTCTAAATTTGAAAATAAGATCTATTGAATCAAAATTCATTATTCTCATCTTTCACAATAAAATTGTGTTTTCGCCTGATATGGTCCCATATATATAGTTCAAAATAAATCTTACATTATCTTTCTCGAAAATTTCAGGTCCTAGAACAGTTGAATGTTTTTGCTGATGAAGATATTGATGCTGCTGCAGAGGTGTTGCGTGATGTAAGTTTAATGACCTCTATGATGTGTTTCAGTGTTTTAATTCTCTTATATTTGCCTGACCTTGTAAAAATATGAACTATGATAAGTTTATATGCAAGATCTTTTATACAATGGGCCTTCCCTCTATATTTCTCTTGTTGTAAATGAGGTTTTGTTCATTTTGTTTATAGTTTCTTTTCCACCTCTTTCAGAATAGTGTGCCAATTTGGTAATTTAGCATATATATATATGCTTTCACCTGTTAATGTTACTATTACTATTATTATTATTTAGTGTGCATACCATACTCAAATGTCATTTATTGCATATTGTTAATGGTACTTGTTCTAACTTGTCTGTTTTGTGCTCAATTGTTATTCTCAGATGCCTATAAGGAAGCTATACATGTTGATTGAGATGGCAGCACAAGGGGAGCAAGGAGGATCTGCAGAAGCTATCTATTCTGGCAAAGATAAGATTAAAATTTCTCATTTCTTTGATTGCCTTCAGGATGTTGTTAGAATATAATCTTGTCAAATTAATTCCTTTCACAGTTAGAGTTTGTTGTATCAATCTCATTGTGCTGCAACCCCTCATTTTTGTATATTTAATTCCTACTTACTTCTGTTCAGTTTTGCTTAGTCTGTCATGATTATTGTTGCTTTCTAATGTTGATAGTATTTTTTTTTCAAGAGGTGAGAGTTTGTAATTCCTGCATGGCTATGAATTTAGTTTGAATTGAGTTGTACTCAAACTGACACAACCTTCTGTTTTGGGTATTCAACTATAAATACAAATATCTTATATTGAGGTTTCTCACTATCAGATATATTAATATTTCTGAATATCCTTCTCTGGAATCAACAATAATACCCTGAAACTTTCTGAAAGCTTGTAATAGGAATATCTCTTTACAAAGTTCACATTCACTATAATTAGACAATAGCACTTGTAGACAGGTCGTTATATAAAATGCTGGTGCATTGAATACATTGTGTCATATGAGTAGTTGTTCGATAGTTTGTCATTGACATATCTTAACTATTTTCATGAATTAGTATTGAAAAATGGGTTAGCCTGAGGAAATATAATCAAAATGAGTTAAAACTTGATAAGAAATGATTAATACATTTTGAATCATCACTATCCAAGAAATGATGTTTAAAATCATTCAATTCCATTGTGTTTTTTATTTGTTTTACATCATTCCATTGTATTTAACTATTAGATTTACCAATTATGTGTTGGTCACTAGATTCCCATGTATCATTCGATTTCTTGATACCGACACTTGTTGGGAGAGCAGCTATATACTATAAGGGGATACCCTTGACCGACTTTCTTATTGATAATTTCTCAAAAAATTTTAGACACATTTTTGTTTCCACTTTAATATAAGATTTCAATTTTATTGTTCCTAAACAACATCATTAAGACACTGATTAACAATTTTTTAAGGAAACTCTAGATGCCATAACCTTTAGCACATTTATCATCATTGCCCCAAAGCTTCTGTTAAACCACCCTCAAATCTTCATTATCTCCCGTGATGCTACGACCTTTAATACAATTATTATCATTTTACTTCACCGTGATCAAATAATATTCACATACAACCTTTACGAGTTAGATTCCAAAATGCAATCACGAAGTAATTTTCCAACTAAGTGAATTACGTGTTGCAAACCAAATTCAGTTTCTGGGGAATCAAGGAGCTAGACTTTTCTATCCATCATATAGAATAAACGAATTGAGAACACAAGATAAAGAAGCTGTGGAAGAATTCTTCATATACTATGTATGAACTAAATAAAGGACGCATAAAATGCAAACTAGAACTTCAATGAAAAAATCAAATTAAAACTGCTAAATTTTACAAACTGTGTTTGAAATGAGTTTGTGCACGTATCAATCAGGTAATAAGGGAACAGGAAGAGTAAAAAAGTAGCAACAGAAAGAGCACAAGCTTGCAATGACATACCTTATTGCACCAGGAAAATGATGGTTCACTTGACATAAGCAATGGTACAACCATAATTCATTGGATTTTCTGCTTCATAATTAGTAACACGAGCATTATTTCTCAGAATCTCAAGTGCACGTTCCTTAATAGCACCAGTGCCCATACCATGTATGATGAAGAGAACTGAATATGGCTGGCTTGCATTAATTGCCATCTCAAGGTGAATAGATGCTTCTTCCACTCGCATACCGCGTAGGTCCACCGTATTCTTAGATGTCTGAACCACTGGACCATAAGAAAGCTCGGTCTCCAAATTTCCCCTGTATTCTTCATTTTGCTTATTCTACAATGTTAAATCAGTCGTGTTAAAAAATCATATAATTTTGAACAAGACACCAATCATTATCACCCTTTGAACCATTTCTCACCTCTTCTCTTTCAAAGATAGATCTTGGTGTTGGATAATGTAAGAACAAGTTAGTGATAAAAAAGTATTATTATTCAAACAAGTTATATAGTGTGATATAATCTTTGCCGATGACAAAATTGTCATCAGAAACTGGAAATAATGTCTGGTCTGAAATTACTTAATTCAGTAGAATGTGCAAAAAAATCCAAGCGATGGACAAATGTGAAATTTTGAATTAACCACATCAAGTCAAGAAGCCTGTTAAAAAGGAGACGATGAATACTTTATAGATGAAAATGTGCCTAGAGTATAGGATGATCTGAAGTTAAAAACAAGATTTACTCTTGACTCAGCTATTTTTTCCAATGTTCACAGAGGTTGTAAATTATATCAATCAAACATTCACATCATCGCAATGATCAATACTTCTTAACACATACCTGCTTCCGTCGATGTGTAGAAAAACCAGGTACAACTTTCTTTGCACTAGATGGAATAGCTCTAATACTACTTTTCTTCACGCGGGCTTTCACTTTACCATACTGTACTAGGATTGTCTCGTCATCTGCAGGCAACTCTAACACTGTGGCTAATTTCCCTCCCAATCCCTTGACAAGGACTTGCTCTCCAAATTGTGGAGTATATGAAGCCTGATCAGCTTCGTTAATGGAAATTTTATCAGCAGGTGTATGAGCTTTTACAACAGAGGCAATTGCAGATTCTGATTCTCTAATAAGTGAATTCAGTTGATCGCGGCCAGAAAATGTGAGTAGCTTTTCAAACTTCTGTAGCACAGTTTCTATCTGAGATTTTGCATCTTCTAGCTCTTGTTGGACCTGTTGGGTTTCCTTTGCCATAAGTTCCACCTCACGTCTATCAAGATCTTCTGCCTCCGCTTGGATCTTCATATTATTATTTTTAAAACAGGAAAAAAATAAGAGGAGAAAAAAGCAAAGAAATGGACAACTCCAAATATGATGATACCCAATTTAAGTCTGCTGGAAAACGCTCAAGATTTATTTTGCTGGACAAATTTTCACAATAAAGGCATTATGAACTTCTTTGATGGAAGAATCTATGTACTAATTTTATAATTGTGAACATAGTCAATCTGATTAGCATAATCTAGAAGTAACTCCCCAAAAAATATTGAAAAATAAGCAGCTGTTGGCTAGCCATCTCCGATGATTGGTCACGTCTACTAAAGATTACAAGTTGCAAGGAACTAAATGAAGTGTTAATCAATTCACAAACCTATACAACATCCTCATCACTCTACCCTATTGTGGTCAATTTACCGAGTCCTTACTTATTAAGGATGCAAATCTCAGATGATCATGACAAGTAACAACATTGATTGTAATGCTATGTCAAGAAACAAAGAATGTCCTTCTAGTTAAACATCTAGATTTTACCTCATAGTATATGTTCATAATTTGAACATGAATGGATGCAGCCCTTTCAGTCTGAGCCTTTAATCTGTTTCTTTCCCCCAGTAATGACTGATAGAGCATTCCTCTCCGCGCTTGCTGCTGCTCTGGTTTTAACTTCTCCACCCATTCTTGTGCACGATGAATTATATTTCTATCAAATCCAATGGACTGTGCTATGCTCAACGCATTTGAATCACCAGTACATCCCCAGAGGACCCTATAAGTTGGCTGTAATGTTTCAAGAGAAAATTCCATTGCTGCATTGTCAAAACGGGTATCCTTTTCCTTCATTCTACTTAGATCAGCATAATGAGTAGTCACAACGGCCAAGTTAACATGATCTTTAAGATATTGCAAGATACTGGCAGAAAGAGCTACACCTTCTGAAGGATCAGTTCCACTGCCAATTTCATCAATTAGAACAAGTGATTGTTTTGAGGCAACTTCCATAATCTTACAGATACGTGAGATGTGCCCACTAAAGGTTGAGAGATTTTGTTCAAGGGACTTCAATTTCAAAAAATAAAATTAAAAGAGATCAGAAAACAAATGAAACAACATACACCAACGAAAAAGTATTTATTGGCCCAGGAAAAAAGTTCAGGTATTACCTGGTGATCTCCAATATCTGCCAGGATAAGATCAAACCAAGGAAGTTTTGGATGGTTTTTGGCAGGCAAATGCATTCCAGCCTTTGACATAAGTGATGCCAGGCCCAATGTTTTCATGGAAGCAGTTTTCCCTCCTGTATTAGGTCCTGAGATCACCACCACTCTGGTTCCATGTCTAATTTTAAAATCAACAGGCACAGGGAAATCTGGTATGCCTTGTGAAATATTTTTAGAATCCACTGCTCCATTTCCATTACCTGACTCAATGGCATTTCTGGATCTTAATGCAACACTTTTTGGAATTTTTTCTAGAGAAGACTCCAGAAGTAATGGATGTCGCATACCATCAATATTTACTGCTAAATCATCTTCTTCTTCAACAGAATCACAGCCTTCAAAATTACCTAAACTGAAAATTGGGCACACCGCATTCATCCATTGAGCATATGCAGCTCTCGCAAAAGCAAGATCAACCTCAAGGACTTTATCCAATAAATAATTTATCCCCTCTTCTGAATTTGCTATTTCAGATGCAAGCAAACTCAAAATTGCTCTTTCTTCAGCCTTCTCGGAGTTTGAAAGCCTAACTTCCATGTTGTTTAGATCTATTGCATCTTTGGGTTCCATAAAGTATGTTGCTCCAGAACTGCTAACATTCAGAATTACACCATCTGGAAGCAAATATCTATGGGAAGCCCTAATACCCACACACATTCTAGACCGACGCTTTGTTATTAATGGTCTGTCAATGCCCCCTGCCTGAAAAATTTGAGATGATACTTCCTTCAACAAAGAATCCATAATTTCTATGTTCCTCTTTCTTTCTGATCTAATGATCTCCAGGTCTTCACTTGCTCTATCAAGAATTACTGAAAGATTGCAATCTATGCAAAATTCAATTTTACGCTCCAACCCCACTTGGAAGTTACAATTTTGCAGTATTTCGAGAAGGGGTAAGTACCTGATTGGAAAAATTGCATCGATAAAGTTATTGATTGTGATCCATTATCTTGGAATTCAGGATGGAAGCAATCATGCCCAAAAGAACAGGTGCAATTAGGGTATCACACTCTGTATGTCCATTACCCTTGAGATATACTTTCTTTTAAGGCCTTATTGGGGCATGAGAATCCATTACCATATGGTCTATGCTCCAAACTTTGTCAAGAAAAACACAATACCTATCCAAAATGCATAAAAAAAGCTTATTGTAAACTGAACCAGACCAAAAAAAAAACCTTCAATGCTGAGAAAATCTATTTTTAAGAATTTTATAGTTCGCACAAACCCCTTTAATCAGCTCAAAAATAAATTTCAGAACATAATAAACGTAAAAACCTTGTAGAATGCCAATACTAGTAATGATTGACATACCAAAGCATCTCAATAAAACCTTTACTACCAATTAAGTTCTACCTCTTATCCTTCTTACTGATATTTATTGTAACAAGTTTTAGGCTTATAAAAGTAATCCTCCATGTTTTCCAAAGCATAGCTACGAAAAACAACGAACCCGATAGTCATTGGCTAATACATACAAGTGATACAACCTATCAAGGTTGACATAAAGAGGTTGTGATTGCAGAGACTGCAATGCCAAAACCAAAATACTAAATTCTGGAAATTGTAACAACCAATATCCTCACCTATAAAGAGGTCCCTAGTTGTTTTCTATTAATAAAGAAAAATACACTTCATTCACTTTAAGTTAAAAATTGTGTCATATAAATCATTGCACTAATTTGATATATAAAACTTGGATTCAACTTTAATGAAAAACTCGTTTACTCTATCACTGGTAATTTATCAAAGAACTTCAATTAAGTTACCTAGAAAGTCAACTTTCTTAATGACATGCTAACATGTAATTTGATGATATTTTGAAGAGAAAAAAAATCGACACCTTCAATGCTTAAATTTAAACATATTTTTTTAAAAACTCTGAATGCTTCTATCATGCATCTCAGACCAAACAATTTCATTAAAGGCTCGTTTGTTTACACTTTTTTTTTATAGAAAATTTATCATTTTATTATTCTGATAAAATGATCACTACTACCATCTGCACATTTGTTTAGTAGGACTGCAACATGAAAAAAAAAGCAGAAGTTTAAATTCAGCTTTCTCTAAAAAAAAAGTATTTTTCAGCTACTAAAAATATCACTTCAGCCAAAATCACTATTACAGAATTACTTTCTTCAAGTCTTAATAAACCATTCCTGAAACTAATAGAAATTGTATCCAATAAAAAGTTAGTAATTTAAGTAGAATGCATTGCCAGTGTAAAGTTCATTCACACAATGAAAATATGAATCAATCATGCAGTAATTTACACCATAAAAATTAAACTCTTATCACCTTTGTGGATGACTATCGTTGGAAGCATAATCATTGAGCTTCTGGAACAGTTCCCTTGAAGCTCGAAGCGTGCGACGAACGGTACATAGTTCCCGGATCGTTAACAATTGTCCGGAAGCAGCGACAGCAAGAATCTCCGATAAATCATCGATGCCGGAGAAATCCATAGGGTGAGTGATTAACCTTGCCGCAGAAGTCTGATCGAGAAGCTTCTGACTCTCGTGGAGGGTTCGGCCAATTGGCAATGTTGCGTTTTGTGCTGCAGAAGAAGCCATGGAAGTGGAGGTGAAGGAAGAGAATTGGTTGCATATGGAACTCCATTGTAGGGTCTCTAATTCGAGTGAGTTTGACTCGGCCGAGTTGGAAAAGCAGAAAATGGGTTTGAGTAAGAGTAGTTTTGAGCTCGGTGGTGGTTGTGACGGTTTAATCGATAACAGGTTGCTGCTGAGTTGCATCACTGAGTCTCGAGTCTCCCGAGTCACTCGTTATGGATTGGATTTTTTATTTCGGTTTCTTACTAAAACACTACTGGAGTTGGATGAGAATAGCTTTTCAATCCTCAAAGTCAATATTTTTCTCTAAAATAATATGTTTGTACTTGTGTGTAGAATATAGAATATTGATATCTTTTTAGTCAAAAGTATCATTAATTCTCTAATCATATATATACTAATAAGTAAAATATTAAGAAATTTTCATTTAAAAGAAATATACATTATATCTAATTAGTTTCACAATTGAGTTCAAATGTTTTCCATCGATGTTTAGGGATTGGGTTACATCCGAATCCAGATAGTTTCAAAAAAATTAGGGTAAAAGTTGGAGTTGTTGAAAGTTCATGGCCATTCATCCACTTGGAAATTGTAATGAAATTAGGACTTTGCCATCGATCACTAAATTTGTTATCGGGATTTTAAAATTGATATTTTGATTAAAATCATATGATAGATAATTGAAATTTAGTCTAAATTCCCTCAGCCATCAAGGATAAAAGATAGAGTTGTTGGAGGTTCATGGACATTCACACACTTGGAAAATTTGATCAAATTAGGACTTTGGCATTCATCACTAAATTTGCTTGGGATTTAAAAAAACAGAGAGAACTGAATGCAAGTCTAAAATCGACCAAATGTAACAATGGAAGAATGATCTTACATAATCAGTTAACATTTACAACTTTTATCATGTATTATAAACTCAACTTTGTTTTCTCATGAACATGTAAAAATAAAAAGAATGAATAACACTGATTTATACTATTCAAATAAAAAATATTATCCACAAAAAAAAAACAAGAGAAAACTATTAGCCCATCATTTACCATAAATATGTGTTTCTCAAGATATTTGACATTGGAAGATAATGTGCACATTTCTTGTTAATAAAGTAATTCCATATATACAAAGGATTTACAAAATGAGCTAAGCTTAGATACAATTTACCATCACAACTTCACCACCAACCCATAATAACACTGGGTTGGATAATTCTGGTAGAAGTGGGAAGCAATCACTTCAACTCCATAGATTTATATAACTAAATTCACCCAATCTAACTTGAATTGAAAGGAAATAATAACTAGCACAAAACTTACATACAGTTCTTTATGTGCTTGCCGAACTACACCTGTTATGTTTTTATTGGAGAACGATATCACGAGTATTGAAAGAACTGTACCTAACTTTTGTCTGAATAATTATCCTTCCAAGACAACAGCATACATTAAAATGTGCCAGTTGCAATGGGAATATCCCTTACCTCAAGTGGGAGTCATAAGTGTCAAAAAGGGAGTCTGGAACAGTCAAAGGTAACTTATCTATGTAGATGAAAAGCCTTTTAAGATTCTCCCTTGTCACTGTTGCCATATCAACTACATCCCTTTTATCAGTAAATACCCAGAGATCACCTGAGTTCACACTCTTGAGACTGTCGCGGCAAAATGGGCATGACTGTGATCTAGTTCGCCTGCAGAACATATCAAATTACTTAAATTTGCACCAAGGTACAAGACGGAAGCAAAAATTTAACATGCTCGGGGTACTGTGGGATAATCAAAGGTAACTTTGTGCTATAAAGCTCTTGCTATTCGCGGATCCATGAAAGGACTCGGGGTCACATGTGTTGTGTATGTGACCATGTGAGTAGTGGGTCTTAGAAGAGACAATTCCGAGATTCGAAAATGTGATCCACGAGTCACAAGGCAACAACATTGACAGTTTTGTGCAAAGGCTTCCCTTCATAATGTGGGATGATGGCAAAAAACCACAACAGATATATGACTCTCAATTAAAATTTAAAATCAGATCACAAATATGAAGATTTGGTTGGATATTCTCGGGCATAAGATATCAACCCAAGAAAAATGAAACAAAATTCTGGTGAGCCACAACATAGAACACAAATTTCAGGGCATCAATAGATTTAACTTGCTACACTCATGAACAATTTAAGCACAATACAGTATAACTTGTACAACTACACACTTTTAATTCATCAAGAACCTGGATATGACAAATCTTCCATCCTGCAACAAGAAATGTATGACTAATGAATGGCCACAAAGGGGGGTAAAAACCACATGCCTTTTTTCCCATTAAATAGAAGGTCATAGTGCATTAATATTCCACTACTTACAGCCTCTGTCATGGAAAAAACTATGATTTCAACCAACTGAAAAACCAAAACCCATGGAACCCGATGCAGGCTCAATGGATTACATTTTATTATTGGTAACACACTGTAGTCAGTAGAAAACTATAATGCATGAAATCAGCAAAAAAAACTAGAAAAAGCAATCATAGACATAAAAGTTCTTTGTTAGAGAAACACAGAATCAAACATGTAGTGGAAACAGCTACAACTTCATATAAGGAAGCCATGATCATAAACGAGGGGAGAGCGAGAGAAACTGAGAAAGTACCACTCCCGGTAACATTTCAGGCACATGGCATGATTGCAGTTGGGCAATACAATCTTACTATTCATCTCCATGCATATTCCACATTCGTCTTCTCTTTCAATGTCTTTGTTAGAGCATTGTCTATAGTCCTCGTCATCTCTTCTACGATACCTCTCCATGCATACAGCCTTTTGATTTTTATCCTCCGTATCAGTAACACCTTTTTGAAGTTGCATCAAAGAAGGATAAATGACCGCTACTCGAAGCAGGGATACAAAATATCAGCAACTAATAAAAACTAAAAGTTCTATTAGATTCAAACAAAAAGGAAGATATACCATAGAATTCTCTAATACTTGCTCGTCTTTCTTGAATAGACATGGTTGTTGTTCCATCCACATATACCTACAGAATGAGCTGAAGTCTTCAGCTTGTAACAGTCCTTCATTTCAGTTTTCACATCCGAAATTCGAAACAACTTACCTTGTAAATTAAGATTCGTAGCAGTCCAAGAGCTCCGGCAAGATGACAATCAGTCCATTGCACCAAAAAAAGAAACAGGTGTGCAGCTGGACTGTATGACATTCTCATCTGAAGGCATGCACCATCATACTCCCTTGGGAAATCTGACGCCCTACACATACAATTTGCAATATGAAGCGACAATTTGTATTATGATAACTTGATACGATTAAGAAGAATGAAAGCACAACTAAGTAGCTATAACATAGCAGGAAATAAGGCAAAAGCATTCAGAGATGAAGAACCCATAATTTCATATCAAATTGCAACATCCACCTTTTCAGCTTGTCATTTGCATTATTTGCATGTTTATGTAATTATCTTATATTTTGTTCACATTATAGATATACAACATAACTTCAAAGTTATATATTAAAGTTTGCTAAATACTAAATTATCGAAATTAAATTTTATTATTAAAATCATCAGAAAACAACTTTTTTAAAAAAGTTGATTTGGGTCAAATTGACTTCCCAACATGATATAAAATTAAAAGAAACCATGTTGAGAATTAAAAAACAGGTTAGTAGTCGATATAACCCAAAATAAATCAAATTTTAGTAAATATGGATGGACTAGCAGAAAGCTAGAATTAGTTTGTTTTTTTAATATTCAAATAAAATATCTCACAGCAAACCCAAAGTTAAAATTCTGAAAACCCAATAGTGTGATGTGTTAAATCTTTCCCAAAGCATCAAACATACTGTAAAAATAGTGTGATGTGTTAAATCTTTCCCAAAGCAGAGAGGGGGGAGTGGGAGACAGAGGAAAAGATAAGGAGAGTTTACTAGATAGTCAACATTGAAAAACAATTCAACCATAATAGTAGGGTTGTATCATCTCCTCTACTGAACCCTCCAGTAGATTGTGCCGAGAGTAGGAGGGTAAGCAGTTACGGTTTAAACCGCGAAACCAGAATTCGGTTTGATTTCGCAATTCAGTTCAATTATTTTTTTAAAGAACCATGTGTTCGGTTCGGTTCATGGTTTTATATATTTAGGAACCATTAGAACCAAACCGCATATTAAAGAAATAAATATTAGGGAATGATGTTGTATTGTTGCTTAAATTCCTCAACCAAATTTGTGGCTTAAATTATCATTTTTGTGTGAATTGTAGTGTTACATATGTTACTATATTGTTATTATGTTAGTGTTATATGTGTTACTACTTAGTAAATTGTTTCATAGTGTCTTAATGATTTGGAACGTATCTTCTAACTTTTATAGTATTCGATTTGAATAAATTGTTATATGTTACTAATTATGAATCGTAATGTTATATATGTCACTATTATATATTTTACTAATTGATATATATTACTAACTTGTTATCTATGTTACTAATCGTGAATTGTATTATTATATATGTTACTAATCGTAAATTGTATTGTTATATATGTTATAAATCGTGATTTGTATTGTTATATATGTTACTAACGATGAATTGTATTATCATATTATAACGATGAATTGTATTATCATATTATATATGTGGTCATTCCCTTCTTTTTCCTAGATTATATAATTGTTATATATGTTATTAAAAAGAAATTATGAGTTTCAATATTTTTATAATTCATATTTTCTGTTTTTCTTTTTATGGACAAATATTGTATCTTATATTACATTTTGAACTTTTAATTGATAAAAAGTTTATAAACAAATAAATAGGAAAACCGTGGAACCAAACCAAACCATTCGCTATTCTATTCGATTCGGTTCTTGTAGTAAATTTTGCTTATGATCAGTTCGATACTAAAATGACCGAACCGAAATTTAAGACCAGAAAGAAAGAATTTTTTAATTTTTTAAATTATTTAATTTAAAAATCAATAAGTGTCCCCTATCAAGACCTAGGGTACCTGAGTCCTGAGGTGATCTCAATGACAATATGTCAGTGACTCACTTGTAAGTAAATTAATTAAATGCACCCTATTATCAATAATGACAAGAAGAAAGACAAGTACATTAATGGAAAAAGATTAGGAGAAGAATAAACCCCACAACAACGTTATACCCAAATAGAAGAATCATCCACCATTTTTTTCCAAATTATAAATAAAAAAAATCATCAAAGAACGAAAAAAAGAGGGCGACAGACCCAAACAAGTGAATATAACAACATGAGTTTTCGTGTTTTGAGTATAAAGGCAATTTTGTTCTCTCAACAAAAAAGAATCATGTAGGAAAAAACTTTAACCGAAGTAAAGGGAATAACAAAAGTAAGGTTAAGAAACTAAAAAGAGGAACAAATTGAGAAAACCAAATATAGGACATTTTGTTATATAAAAAAACAGAACAATCCATTTTCTTATACCTAATAAACATTACAAAAAAAGTGACAGCCCTTCATTAAAAACAAAATTAAGAACTTACGAGGAAAAAAGAAAAGAAAAGAAAAGAAAAGGAAGGATGAAGAAAGTAAAAAAAAGAGAGAAAAAGTTACATGGTATTGGCGTGTTGAATATCAGCTTCAAGGAGTTTCAAGGAATCTTTGAAAGACTTTCGCATGGAAGTAACATACATGTTGAAAAAGATGAAAGTTTGTTTTGCAAATAGGAAGAGAATAAGAATGAAGAAGAGAGAGAGATTGATAGGGAAGAAAAGTGTGAGAGAGTGATTGAAGAGTAAAGAAGAGTGAGGAGAGAGAGAGAGAGAGAGAGAGGTGGTTGGTTTTGCTTCTAAGGTGTTTTATAAAGGCAAGATGGTAAGGTTGCCACAATAGGTGTTCTCACCAACAATGTCGTCACCTCCATCCTTTCATATAATCCCTTCACACTAATTATTTTATGACGTTGATATAGTAATGTAAAGTAAGACTCTTTTTGATGTTATGTATTATGCTATAACTCAAATATAAGATAGATATGTATTCCAAATTGAATTAATTTATTTTATATCGGGTGAAGGATATCATTAGTTATATAGGAATAAATAATAATAAATAATGTACTAAGATATAAAAAGTTTACCATTATTCTTTAGTTGCTTAAACTAATACAATGTATCAAATTAATCTAACTTTACCAACAAGGTGATGATTTACTGGTATAAGGTTCAGCTAGATCTTAGGATGATAAAAAAGGTCAATAATTCGATTTATGAAAATGATATTTGTTGGGAGTGACATTCACACATGCTAAAATGATGAGTTGACACTTCTTTAACTTCTAGATAATTTATATATATAATTACAAAGTTACTCTTTTTCCTCTTAATTTTAATAGAGTGTGTTTAAATAGTAATTTTATAAGTACAAAAAAACAAACTCTCAGGAGGATATTATTGTCAACTTTTTGATACATATTGATAATATCATCTTTTACTATTCATATTAGCAAACCTAATAAATATAACAAAAAAATAAATATAATTACATGATACATAAGTTTTATTCTCTAAAAATAATGTAATTTTTGTGTACTTATAAAATTACTATTTTCTTGTTCTAATGTTAAAACATTTTTAGTCTTAAATGTCAACTAAGTGATGACGTTAATGTGAAACTCGAGTCGGACGTCAAGTCGGAAGAACTTCCGTATTAGGTCTAACCGGTTTAACCAGTTAAGTCGTTCGGTCGGACCGGATCATTTTAAATATAATTAATAATTTTTATCTATAATTATATATAAATGTAAATTTTATATAATTAATAATTTTATATAACTATATTGAAGTATCATCTCTCTATTATTTTTGGACCGAAATAGACAAAACATCAGAGTAATGTTCTATTTTTTTAAAATTTTAAGTGAGCCGTCCGGTTTTATTCATGGGTTATTCCGGTTTAACCGGGTTTAGCACGGTCGAACCAGAATTTCTCCAGTTCAAAGCGGTCCAACTACTCATTCGATTAAGACTACAAAATGGAACCATTTTCAAGTCCAATCAACGATCGAACCGTCCGGTCCGATTATCACAACACTGGATGACGTTTTAAAGCCCTCACTAATCATATCAGTAATTAATAGGATATGTGACTACTCGTAGTCTCGTACTATTAGCATATAGGATATGTGACTAATTATATTCGTAATTAATAGGATATTATTATCTACTTTTATAGATAAGTTAGTTAACTGAGCACAAGAAAGTATGTTTTTAGGTAGCTTATAATTTAGTTAATAAGTTAATGAAAAAATTAAAGTATATTTGTCATGTTTCATTTTTTACTTGATTAATAAATAAAGCATTGGGTGTTTCGTAATCGAATGACTAAAAACAAAATAATAAAAAATAACTCAAAACTATGAGTATATATTCCATATAATCTTATTTTTCTTTAACATGGTGTGACTTTATACAAGCATTGAGCTTTACCATGATGTTAAGGCACCAAGGGTAGTGCTTTTTGCATCCTCTTTTGACATTTTCAAACCACTTATTTAATTGTTCAGAAAACATTTTTACACCATGTCCCAAGAAATAAGGGGGTGCCAAAAATAATAAGGGGGACAAAAAGGCATCACAACATACAATGAAAACACCATATTCTGGGTTTAGTATTTTGGAAATTTCAAATAATGTCCTTCCATCATTCTCACCATCACCATATTCAATCTTCACCCTAAGACCCTACCTTTCCTTTATCAAACCACAAACTCCAACTTTTAAGTATAAATATTACAAATAAATGGTGAATGATGTACTGACTGTGTATACTTTACACTAACATTGCATAGATATTAGACACACATAGGATATGAAAATTAGTATTTTAGGTACCTCAAATCTGCACATATCACATGCAATTTGGTCCCCAATCTGATAGGACATGGGCATGCAGCCACAGGCACAAGTTCCACAATACTTATATTATTAAGGGCCAACCAATAATCTCTTTGTCACTCTCTTCAAATCTATATATCTAAACCAAAGAACATTATGATAGACATGATAAAGTGAAAGCTATAGCCACTCTAACATATGCTTGTAGGAACTATATCTCTATATCTCACTTTTCAGTCTACACTATGTTGTCATTGTGACTGTAAATTGGTGAGTAGCATCTAAATACTACATGTCACGACAGTTCAAAAACTTATGCAGAAGCTCTCTGGTATTGAGAAGTGACAACTAATATAGGTTCTTGGTCTCAAAAAATAAAAAGTAAGATATCCATTAAATGATTTCGAATAATTGAAGCTCGGCATAGTGATCATATCAGGAGAACTACTCAAATGCAAGATAGTGAGGCTACCAACAATAAAAACAACTAAACCAACTTATAAGGCAATGTACACCTCTTCTATTCTGTATAATTCCAGAAAGCATTTGTCCGGCGGATGCAATTTATACACTTAGCTACAAATTTATGCATGCCTCCCTTCCCCCGAAGTGAAACTCATACTTACAATGATAATAATGTAATGAAGCTAGCTATACAACTCGAACCCATGTTCCACCACACATCGGGCAGCCATAAGCCCAGCGGCTGATCCACCGAATCTCATTGTCATTCTGACTAGGAGAGCTGGTCGCATCTGGTGAAGTAAAAGCAGAGGTCTGTCGCATACATCTTATGCACTGCATGAAAGAAGTAAACAAAATCACAAAACAGAAACACAATTTATTATGATGGACCACAACAAATATTGAGACAGTACACATGCATTGTTGTTGTGGAAAACATGTGCAAGATGTCTCTATCTATGTTTCAAAGAAAATATACCTTTATTTCCTCAATATGTTCACTCAAATAGTGTTATGAACCAAAAGCATGGCATTTCACATTACTATAAATGGCAGATCTTCCAATTCACACCAAGAACTCTTCATACAATAATCATTTAGAATTCCTGAGTTGATTCTAAGGCTAAATTATTGGTTTAAAACTCAATGCACATCTACATCCCAGACATAAGGAAATCTATGCTCAAACAACAACAATCAAGTCTTAATCCCACAAGACAAGGTCGGCTACATGGATCGAAAAATATCATAATGCTCTATCATAAATCATGTTCAATGACAAAATTTATCTCTAAATCTTTCCTAACTGTTTCACCTATGGTTTTTCTAAATTCATGCTCAAACATTTGCAGTATTTATCATTCACGAATGTCGTTAAAAGTTAATGTGGTCCCTTTATGTTCAAATGTGCAGAAAACAATCTAGACAAATGAAGAATGTTTTTCCAAACCTTATACCAGACCCCTTCAAGGCCAGTCTTCCACATTGCGGTAACAACATCTCTTCGAGATCCCATTATACCGAGATATCCTCCAAGGCCCACAGAAGTGTTCAACCCAAAAGCAGCATCTCTTTCAGACATCCTGCGCTTCCTTGGCCATAACTGTTGGGCTCCATTATAAACATCACAATGCTCCAATGAGCTGAAATCGTGTGGGTCAGAACCAACTAGTTTCGGTACATCATTTGCAAAATCCACATCCTCTGGATCAGTCCATGGTCCTCCAAACATATTCCGTCTATGCCACTCTTCTGCAGGTGGGTAGAGTTCTAGCTCGCGTAGTAGAAGACCAGCAGCATCTACACCTCTAGGACGGGGCATATTCTGCAGATTACATTTTTGTTTTTATTTGCATAGGAGCCCATTAACCAAGAAGTTAATCCAACCAAACAAATCATAAGGAACTCTAAAGAAAGAAAAAAGAGAAACAAACAAAAATAACTAACTAGATATCAAAGTCTTAACTTTCAATCATCAACAAGCACCAACATAGTCTAATAAACATCATTGCATCATAAATAATATTAGGCTGTAAAAAGGAATCCCAGTGTAATTAAAAGAGAACTGAGTCATTTTCCTACTTGGTTAAATTAAAAAGCATAAAAAACTTGAAGCAATATATTTAAATATTAATTATAACAAAGAATTTGTTTCCCAGAAGCACTAAATTTTAAAGAAGTGGAAAAACATGAATTACCTGCATATGTGGGCCAAGAGATGCTTCGACAACCTCTGGCAGTACAGTGTAGTTTCCATCGATATAATGCAGCCGAACCTGAATGTTGCTGCTTCCAACCTGAGAAATTGGTAATGGGTGTTGCAGGGCAGCAGTCCGGCGACAGAGATCAATAAGTAACATAAAAAGCACCTTAACCTGTAATTATAAGTGAAAAGAAAACTTAAATAAAATTATACTGCATCACTTTTAAGATAGAAAAAATTATAAAGAATAGGATTACAAAAAGTTCGCATAAGAAATCAACACCAGCACATGACCAAAAGAAAATAGTAATACCAAGGAACTAACAAATAATATTCAAGCTAGCAATAGACAATGACAGCACAAAGTCAATGCAGATCCTCCTACGAAAAAAAAATAAGAAACACTTAGGAGCAAAGAGGTCAGGCCATGGAACAAGGCAGGCCGACTTCTCTGCATACCAAAGAAAGAAACACCTCTAAAGAGACCATGGGAAGAGCAGAACACCAAAACAAAGCCAAAAAAGACAACTCTATCCCAAATGTTAGCTAAAGACGAAGAAGTTCCCTTGAATATTCCAAATAATTCAAAAAGCTCATTACAAAAAACATTACTCCCGTTTTCTGAACTAGAACAGCACATCATACACATATCAGGGGACAAAACAGTGTGAGATCAGCACTTTTGTAACATGTCATTATTGATAATGTTGTTAAGAACAATCCAACCAAAAGGAACGTGTTTACCGAAAAGGAATATTTCCCTATTAGGGGATTTAATCAGGATGAAAATAGGATATAAGCAAAAAGACTCCCTAAGAATAAGAGGAGCAAACTCTTGTCCTTATCGGACAAAGCTTAGACAGACTCAAGCAAAACCACAAGGGCCTCAAATTCAATAAGTTCTCTATGATACAAATTTCAACGACAAAAGAAAGGCTTCAAGACGTTGGGTGAAGAAGACAAGTAAAACTAGCAAATGGGGGAATTACAAAGAGAAGATATGCCTCGGAAAGAGGAGCATTTCCGATCAAAGTATCTTCCTATAATTTAATACCACCTCTGCCACTTAAGGTCAATGACACTAGGTGAGTAGCTCAGTTCACAGAATTGGTGTCCCACCCATTCAGACGTAAACCATATTTGCTTTTATTATCTTTATACCATGAAGAGGAGATTTCAAAGGGAAAGGGCCAAATCCACTTGACTGCCAAATCCAAATTAAGGTCTAGTTTATCATCTCAGTAAGTAAAATAAATTACCAATACTTGGAAAACTTATTAAGACACAAATGATAAATCACAAAAAAAGTTGGAGTATTTGATTCAGTCAATATTTTAACACTTCATACCTCATCAAACGTATATCCTTGTCCAGCATTACCAGCACCTAATCTTGAACGCACAGAAGATGCTTCTTCAACTACTTTTGCCCCAGGCACGATGGAACCAGCTCGACCTGTCTGACCATCATCTGACTTAACCGCAGCTGAAGCTGGTTTTGCAATATCCTCTACTTTTCCAGGAGCAGAAGCATTAGGTTGAGGCTTTTGCATATTTGTATCAGCAGGTCTATTTGCAACCCCTGAATAGCGGGGAATTTGTGTCCGTCGAAAGAAATAACAGAAGAGCAAAAGTTGGCATAATCTATGAAGGAAATGACAGTCCCCGATAAGCCTAACTGCTGGTGTTCCAGGAAATGTTCCTGTATTAATGCTAATAGGCACAAACGTCGGAGGACCACTGATAGGGTTAGGAGTTGGATTGGATGCTCCATCTGTTGTGCTACTAATCTTGGCAATAGCCCCTTGTATCCAAGCTATCTGGGTGCTTCCCATAGAGGTCGCGCTACCATTTTGACCTCCTGGGAAACATTGTGTCCATTTTAGTTTGATATGTAAAATAAACCAACAGATAATACTAACGGTTTTAGCATTCAAGCAATTCAGGGTAGGATAGTTGATCATTTTCGATGACAATTAACAGAGAAGCACCAAATTTGACCAACAGTCGTACCAAATTAAACTAAATTACAATTCAGAAGAATGAATCAATACAAATTGTTATTATTTTTTGGATGAACAGAATACTAGTACTGATCAGAACACCGGTGGCATGGCAGGAACCCAGAGGAAATGCAAAGACTCGTAGTGAGGATCACCTCCAAAGATTTACTTTTCTCAAAGGAGGTTACTGAACTAGGCATGATATTATTTTATAAAAAAAACAGTATATGACAAATAATTATCCCAAAAAAGTGAAATTAGTGTGTAAGTCTAAGTCCCTAAACTATTAAGAGCTTTGAAATATATCCCTATAGTTCCCGGGGGAAAAATCAGTGGGATCCTTGAAGTTGCTTTTTTTTAAACTATAGGAACCCATTAATAATATTACTATGGAGACTGCTTTAAAAACTATAGGGACCTGTAGAGTGTAGACTAGTTTAACCTCCCAAAAATAAAAACTGAACAGTGTGCACTGACCCTGACTAGTTGCAGGAGTTGCAGAACTTTGGGTGGGACTGGTAACCACATTGCGGTTGTTGCTTCCAGTGCCTGAATTCACGGCATGAGTTGCCAGTGTACGGCAGAAACTTGCATAACGCCGCAAACGTGTAATAAAATGTGAAGCCAGATCAAGAACTGAATCAACATAAGCCTGCAAAATTTGAGTCACAATTAAATTGTATTTTAATTTATTTACTAAACAAAATAAGGAACGCCAGGTGTCAAACTGTAACTAAAGCATGCCTGAATAGTAGGAACTAATGCAGGTTCAATAGCCATTGATTCAGAGTCAATGTTGTTTAATGCCTCAGCGGATGCTTGCCAAGGCTCAGGCACTAAAGCTGAAGGATTTATCAAAGCAGACTCAATTCCTTTCCCAAGCATATCCAACAACAACCTAGCTTGCATATCAAGAACCATTGCTCTGACCTCTTGGGCATTTGATCCTTCCAGCAGCCTACACTTTATCCTGTCTAAACTCTACAATTATACAAAACCATGTTCATTAGCCTAAAAAGCAGTACCACAGACAGACACTTCGACATGTCTGTCTAAAAATAAAATATTAAACAGAAGAAACTAAAGGTCCAGATTGTGACGAAGATTATATTATAATTCTCCTGGATGAAAGATACATCAAAAGTATGGTGCAAATTTGGTTCAAAAGTGGACCTTAGCAGATTTCCCAGGACTATAAAAATCAGATTCACATTGAAACCCATATGGACATAATCAAACAATTCAAAATCATATGAAAGTTTGTGGTATTGAGCTGACCTCAAATCAAATGTAAACTATGAACAGTCACAATACACATTAAGCTTTTTATCATCCACAAATTCTTCAGTAAGGACAATCAATAGACACAGTGCTTGTGTCTAATAATATACTTAAAAGTTTTAAGATAAAATACATAATGGTTAATATCAAGCATTTGCTTCTAGATCCAAAATTCCAATGTTCTTATAGCCATGAAACATTTAACATTCTACCAACAGCTTAATATGAAAGAATGTACTCTCATAACAGTTAACAGAAGAAGAATGAGACACCTCTGAAGCTAAAAGTGAAGAAGTTAAAGACCAATACAAGTGAGAAAGAACTATGAAAGCCAATAACAGGTTACTGAAAAGGTGATAGTTGAACAGTAACATACAGGACCATACTGTAGCCTATGCTGAGAGCTAGGAAGTGAATGGAAATCCGCATCCAAAACTGCAATGACGCTGTTAAGTGAAACTGAAACATGAAAAAAAGTTCAAGTGTTAATATACAGCACCTATAGCATATTCCGCAGAGTGCATATATGAAGCAGAAAATTATATTTCCTTTCATCTCTTTCTCTGGCACATAATTGAAGATAACAGAACTATTAAGAAGACTCGATAACAACTTCCTTACCAATACCATCCTCAGCAGCACTCTGGGTGCAGCCCACAGCATCCCACCAATCAACTCCAACCAAAAGGCTCCACCAAAACCTGTTTTCCTAACAGATGTTAGCAAAGTCATGCAAACCAGACAAAAGAAACAAATCATAACTTCCACCATCTGGCACAATTGACAAAAATTAGAAGCTGTATATTTATAGGAATGTTAAGAGAAGGCTAGGATGTCACATACTAAAAGGGGTTCATGAAACCACCTTTCAGCAATCGCACGCTCCCAAGCTGATGAATTGGCCTTTACTTGACTAGTGGGAATAGCAGGAGGAAGAACCCGAATTATTTTCAATATAGTATGATCCTTACTAGAGTCATGCCATACAGAAGCTGAACAGCAGCTTGTTGAAGAAAATGCAGGAACAGCAATTGCAGATCCAACATTAATCTGATAGTTGTCTACAGGTGAAAAGTTTGGACCAGAGAAAATGTGAACTCCACCCCGAAGAAAAGCAATGGCAATTTCACCACCATGAGCAGAGTAAACAACTCGAGCAAGTGTTCTAACATCACTTGGAAGATCAAACGGATCAAAATTGACCCTTTCTGACTTATCAGAACCAGACATGGATACCTTTTGCACATCGGTAGTTATTCCAGGTGCTTGATGGTTCTTGAAATCATTTGTCGGTGGTATGCTAAGGTCCACTTTGGACTGCCAAACAGTTTGCATAGGCGGTTGTCCACCCATACTAGAAGTAGGGTTCCCAAATATAGGATGGAGAACAACTTGTTGTAAAGATGATTCCCAGCGTTGCACTCTCCACCCTGTAATTGATGGGCCCTCATCCGGATCATAAGGGGACATGTACTGTCCTGCACAGGTAAAATCAGTTATAAATCAACTTCTTCGTTCAATTTATGCCCATGAAACATCTCGCATAAAATTCTGACACACGACCTAGAGGTGTAAAGAAGGCTAGGTAAGTATATGGGCACTTTTAATTTTCTGGATCTTAGCTAGTCATGCAAGCTTGCCCCAGTATGAATAGTACAATATTGCAAGCTGGATGAACTGGATATAGCTTGTAACTGTTTCATTTGAAATTCAATTTTTTTCGTCAATATAGCTTGTAATTGTTTCAAATGATAACAGATGGCTTTGATCACAATAACCTAAGTTAATGAGTTTAACTTAAAAATCCCAGATTCCAACCAGGTTTTCTCAAGTATGTTGAAGCCATTAAGTACAAAGAGAGAAGAAACTTGCACATGGGATGCTGGGGGAGGAATGTAACAAAAGAGCAAGTTAAACAAACTGCATACAAGTAAATGTAGAAAGAGAATATAGTATGCTTCCCATGGAAAAAAATTGGGTCCTGCGTTCCTTACATAAAGTTTTAACTTTTCTCAAAACATGAACAGATAAACACAATAGATCTTCATATATCTCTGATGCCCTTCAACGGAATTTGATGATAAAAATGGGTAAAATCGAGATGGGTGTGAATTACAATGGTAAAACGAGTTGAAATACCAGAAAAAGGGATGGAGTAAAAAGAAAAGAAACATAAGAGGAATAAATAACTCATTATCAATGAAGATGCACCACAGTACAGAACAGTTTGTAAATTTGTTTAAGTAAACATAGTCAGCATCAGCTTCATACCTTCAACAATGACAACAGCTATCACAGAACCACCACAAGTTGGATCGAAGGCCACTGCTGTTACACCAGAACCCCATGTAGTGGTTGCTGCAGATTGAGCTGCAGCTTCAGGAGTCACATATGCTGAAAAATTTGAAACTGGTGAACAGTATAGAGGTACAGCATCACCAAGATTTTTATCTGACTGTTTTCTTCCTTGCTTTGCTTCAGATAATAGATAGTCTTGCCAACTAAATAAATACGCAGCTAAAGGAGCAAAACCTGCCCAGTTGGGTGGACTAAGAGGTGGGACACCACACGTGGTACTTGTCTTTGGAGTTACTTGGAAACCATTTCCAGGTCCAGGTGTAACCTCCCAAACAACAATGGTGGATGGATTAACAATTGGTACACCTGCCACATGCATTGCACCACTCTCTGTTATGATAGCATCACCAGCCATTATACCACTGGGCCCACAACCCAAGAGTCCTTTACTAGTATAAAACCATTTGGGTGTTTTGCCATTCTGACTAGGAGGCCACTGGGACCAATGAAGTTGAACCGAGCCCGATGAGAAGACAGAACAGGCACAAAGAAAATTGGGCCACCTAGCTGAAATGAAAACAGTTGCATGCATCAGATACATAGTACTTTTTAATGCATAAAGCTGTGCAATATGTTTTCGTGAAAATAAAAAATAAAAAAAAGATCAACAAATATGCAATCAAATAGTCCTGGCAGGTGTAGTCATAGCATTGACCATCAACACCACTAAACAAATTTGTGCTACTATCACCAATCATTAAGATGGTTGACAATCATAATTTTAACAAATGCCAACAAATTTGTAGCTCAATTGGCATTAACCCTAGTTTTTAAGGCTCACAAATACAATGTAAACCCTCCACCCCCAAAATAAGAAAGGCCACTAGAATAGACCATAAAGAAGAATTGACCTGAAGTTTGAGATTGCTGTGAAAGAAACTTTTCCTCAAATGTCGACTTTGAATTGGAAGGAGCACTTGATTTCGATGAAAGCCACCTATACTGGTTTTTTCCAGAAAAAAGTAATTCAGATTAAAAAAGAAGTCATCAATAATAGTTGTTCTCAATTTAAATCATGATACTAGAATTTCCCACACTTTTAAGGAATAACATCCAAAAGATATTATCACCATGTGGTAGCATAAGTTTAAAAGATTTGCACGTGATCATAAGATGTAGAGAATATAACTATCAACAAAAGAAATTCCCTAAGCAGAATGACATAGACAGAATGAAAAGTTCATCAAAAGAAACATCTTAAAACAACAAACATTCTTACGAATAATGATAAAGAAGCTCCTAAAGAGCAGTTTTATAAACATTCATACGATCAACTATATGGAGTAATGGAAGAATCAATTGCACAAGTTAAGAACAAATCAGAAGAGAAGAAATAATGGCAAGAGGAACAAAACTGCAACACTTTCCTTTTAAAGATAAGCAAAAAGAAAAGTAGTGATGTTCTCAACTCGATGCTTAAGATCTTTTTGGGGGAAAAAAGATTTATATTACAGTATAATGATTTGAAACAACAGGCCATGTTACTGAAAAACAATGATATGCAAATGCTGAACTAATTCTAATTGCTCATGATATCAAAAGAAAAGTATTTTCTCAGAATTTGTACTATTGAAGGCTATGATTGAAGCTACCAAACAAGGGGAGAGAGAGACTACCCCACCCCATACACGGCCATATAAGTTCAAGGGCGAAATTAGACAAATTAAAATGTTAACAAAACTTTATCAAAAGAAATGGACAGAAAATTTGAACATGACACAGTAAGAGACTAGCAAACCATGTACCGGAGACACCCCGGATAGCCACTTTGTAACAACTGCAATATCTTGCCGCCACTCATGCTCACGCTGCCAGCAGGTAGTATCATGGACAAGATTTGCTGGTCCCTGAATGTACAAACTATCAGAAAAACAAACATACAACAGAGACAAATCTTTACAATAGAGAAGCCAGGAAAGGGTAAAGGTGTATAAATAATCAACCATCTAGCAAACACAGGTACTAACTGTTAATCAGTTACATTAACTTTGTTGAAGAGCTAAGCTATAATGCATAGCTAAGTATCTCTTCTAAAGTTCTTGCAATTATACCTTTATACTAAACTGAAAATATATGTTAAAATGTATAGTAGCAATAGCATCCACTTAACCCTGGAAAAGAGACTGATAATTGTCACTTACTTGAGAAGGTTGAGTCCAAATTGTTACCCTCCCATGGAAATTTGCAATCAGTAACGCACGGGAACAAGAGGTAGGGGACCATTCGATAAACTGCACAGAATCACGAGGAGAATCTGCAGAAGATATAAGTATAAATATATAATGACTACTAATAATTTAACAATATATTTATACATGGATCAATTTCACCAACTAATAAAGTTTGAGAGATAACTAAGAAGAAAAATAGTTCACAATGACTACTTTCTAAAAGCATAAAGTTTAGATCGACTTTATGCGTTTTTCCCTACATTCAAATATGTCCCTATTAGCTTATGACATATTACTCTGATGGTTATCATCATAATAACACAAGCTTTGTGTGAAGGAGAACATAAGAAGCACCAGCAATAGGAGTAGATCAAATGAAGATTAGCTCAATTTCTATAGTCAGAGGGAGGCTATGAAAAACCATAGACAAAATAATTAGTATATATTTAGAGATCAATGTTTTGTCAATGGACAGTGACATGATTTATGATAGACCGTTATGGCATCGTTAAATCCAGTTTTAGCCAATGTTGGTGTTAGATACAGCAAAAATAAAATATTTACAATCATAGAAGAAAGCAATTACCCCAAAGTACCTGCTATGACATTAAACACGGAACATTCAGTTGGCCTCTCTGGTATCACAATATGTATAGGTATCCAGAATGGTGGATTTGTGGTTGAGCTATACAAGAAACAAAAACACTAATAAGCATAACAAGTCGCCCTTAAATCATTGATGCCTTCGTAATTTATCGTGTTCATTGTTTTCACGTCAGCTCATGCAATGGGACCGCAAAATAATTTTGTTACTGTTATCAATTCTTCAGCTCCTAATTCTTCTTTCAAATATCACTTATAAAAACAGAAAGTACTGCTCTTAATGAGACATCTAGCATACAGTCACAGGTTTTTGGGCAGGAAACTTTTTTCAAATGGATGAAGATACACAAACCTTGGGATTCTTGCACATGTTTCAGCTGCACAAGCTATAGCATTCATTTTTCCACACCAAGAAACAGCACTGCACAAATAACAAACAACATTTAAAAAAATTCAGCTCACCTTTTTTGTCAATGAATATAAAACCAGCCTCTGAAGGAAATAGAAGGAGGTTTATTTCTGAAGTACTTAAACTGATTTAAAATGTTCAGAAGAAGGACATTTAATGAAATGCAATATGATGTCTTCAGGTGTAAATCTTACTGAAGATATGGTAATCTGCAATTCAATGACACTGCAGGTGAAACTTTTAGTTTTCAATATAGTTAGTGTCACTACTTAAAATGTAAACATATTTGCTGTCATCCTTGGTAGAAAATAGAAGCGCTGTTGCATGAGAAAGTGAAATAACAAAGCAGACCAACACCCTAGCGCTCCTACCTGTGGAGCAGTTGGCCGGGGTGGAAATTGTGACCACTTTTGCAGCCAGTCGCAGCCCATCACTGCACATGTGGCTGCTAGATTATGGCTTTTTGAACGTTTCTGTTTCCCTAACTCATTTTCTTGCTATTTTATCCTCACTTACACTCGTCAAAGTTCATGTTTACTATAGGAGCTATCTTCAGTTTAGCAGCCATCCAGCTATCAGCTATCCATCATACCATAGCGTTTTGGGGCCAGACGCTCCATGCCACTAGCCGAGATTAACTGCCTAGCTCTCGTCTAAACTTTTGATAAATAGGTTCGATTGATTAAAAGCCAGAATGTTATCATTAAGTCAGAAGACGGAACAAGTTTAATTATCAAATTTGCTATTGTATGGCCAATTTCAACAACTCATTGACTGCCCTAACTAGCACCGGAAAGCTAAGCACTAACTATTTGAATTCGTAGAACATATAAGCATAAAATAGATCTCAAGACACAACTCGTTAAATTTTGGCATCAGGTAGAACTGAAAGAGCCAACTCATTAAAATTTGGCATCAGGTAGAGCTGAAAGAGGTGATCGACCAAATCAGAATCTGACTCAAAGCACAGTCCGATCACACTTAATGGTTAGCATTTTTTTAAAACTGAGTCGGCATTCCAAACATTTCTATCAATGGATCATCAGTTCAGATTAAGAGAGCATATGAAAGAACTTAGAAAAAACTTATTTAAGCTTATCTTTTCAAATAAGCACTAAAGCAAGAATGTGGTAGAGCTTAAAAAACATCTTATTTCATAAGCTCTCATTAAATAAGCCCTTAATTAAGCTCTGCCAATTCACAACCCCAAACAAGAAATGAAAACCAAATTAAATTTTAATAAAAAAAACCCAACAACAGATTCAAGAAATTGAGCTAGAATCCTTCAAGATTATATAGTGAACATACCTAAAATTACGACAAATTTCAGGGACACTCATCTTATGAAGCAAATTGGAGTTGGGTTGCCTAAGCCTAATGCAAAAAACAGTTGCAGGGTTAACTGTCTCTTCCTCCATTGGAACTGGTTGATCCACAATTGGCTTCTCCTTGTTCTCTTCTGATGCTACCACCTCTTGTTCTTCACCACTCACAGCTTCAGAACCCTTTGGATTTGGAACAACAACCTCTTTATCTTGGTCTAGGGTTTGTTCCTCTTCTGGGTCCTTTGTCCCAGTGGAAGCAGAAATTTGAGTCATACCCAAAAGAAAAAGATCGAATTTTTATATACCCAATGGAGAGAGAAAGAGAAAATGGGGTGCTAGTGGTGGAAAGTCGCAAGTGAAGGCGACAGATATCACTGTTCGTGTTTGATATAGAAAGAAAGAGTGTAGTGAGTGGGGTTAGCGTGCGTGACTGAAAGAAACAGAGGTGGAGATTTGTTTTTTTTTATTTATTTCTTTGTTTAATTAAAGGTGTCATTTTTATTTGATTTTGAGGTTCGGGTTCTTGTTAGTGGTAGACAAAGGAAAACCAGTTTATTCTCCTAAGTTGTTCTGTTTTTTTGGAATATTTTATATGGTCTCAATGTCTTTTGGGTTTATCTATATAAGGTTCTTGATCAATGGGTTCTTTTAACAATAAAACAGAATTTGAGAGAGCTTTAAATTCATAATGGTTTTAGTGTTTTCTTGTTTTGATTTACATTCCTTGATTTTGTGATATGGCCCTCAATAAATGGGGGATATGTAATAGTTTTTTCATAAAGAAATGGAAAGTCATTGAAGATATTAAACTTTTTTTACAAGAGTTTTGAACAACATTTTTTTTACATCCACACCAAATGTTTTGTTTTTTTATATTTCACTTTTCAAAACAGTAACTTTCTCATTATGATTTGAGTCAACTAATGTGACTTATTAATCAAGCCATTCGGGTGAGCATGGGTCAGGTTAGAATGGGTTAAAGTTTATCCTTATCTGACCCTAAATATTGTTCGGGTCATTTTTCTGAACTCGGATTTGGTCATAAACCCGGAATTAACCCGACCTTAGACCTGATTAAATATAATGTATACTCATTTTACATAAAGTGTTCTAAATATTATTTATTATTCTGAATATGTAATTAGACATATAAAATAATATATATGTATATATATTATTAAACATGTATATATGTTGAAAAATTAGAAAATCGATGATATTTTCGGCCAAAAAAGTATCATTAGTCTGTATATATTTGAACAGAGACATATACAAACATCATGGTGAGTAATCATATGACGGGTTGAGACAGATCATACTTTGTCCCTATTCGACCATAAATATTGTCTGAGTCTAATTTTTGAACCCGACCCTAGACTCAATAAGACTCGACCCCTTTTCAGGTCCGATCATAATCGGGCCATACCGGATGAGCAAATAGGGTCGGGTCCCACTCACCCCTACAAGCTACCATGCAAGCAATTGAGGCATCAAGCCCTTGGCCAATAAGGAGGGTCCCTAAAGGACATAAGTTATATTTAAGTTCATGAAGGCCTCAAGCCAATAAAGGACACCATCCAATTAAGAGACCCAACATAATGGACTCCCTTTCAAAAATGATTAGCATGTTGGTGCAAAAATTGTTATGTGGTGAACAATAAATATATGTTTTGAGTTTTGATGATCAACAAAATATTAAAATTGTATAGTATTGATGAGATATGATAATATTCAACTCTGGACGATGTGATTATATACTTATATGATTAAATGTTAATGATGTGCTTCATATGGAAAATATTCCTCCATAGCTATAATAATTTGTATATGATCGTGTGTTTATCCTCACTTCCTATGGAGCAAAAAACATCGATATAAGTATAAGATATGATACATATTCGATATATTGATACATATTTTCTTAAAAATGTATGATATAATATGTTTGAGATACTCAAAATATGTACATAAAATTCATGAAACATAATAAACATATAATTATTGTTATTAATTTCCAAATAAGGAACCTATTTCTTATACATCACTAAATAAAAATGAAATTCATATTGTCATCATAAACAATTACTTAGGCATTGTTTGGTTGAAGAGTATAAAGAGAAATGTGAGAAATAGAGTATATTTTTGTTTTGTTTGGTAGGAAATAAAAAGAAAATAAATAGAAGAGAAAATGTATATGTAAATATTTAAATAATAAAAATATCCTTAAAATAAAAATAATACGAAAGAAATTAGAAAGGTTGGTTTTGTTATTTCATGTCCTCAACCTTTGGAGATAAAGAATTTTGGTGGGTCTCCGTACGTTTTTTATTTCTCTATTCCCTTACTCTTTTCTCGGCCAAATGAGAGAAAACTCACTTTCACTTATTATTTATTTTTTAGAAAGTGTGCACAAATTTATCTCTCCAATCATATGAAGAGAAAAAGAATGAGAAAATTAAGAGATCTTTCCGATCTTTTTCCATTTTTGTTTCTTAATATAAAAGTTCACTATTTACATTATTTTCTTACCTATTTCTCTGTTATTATTGAATTGAACCAAATGAAACATTAATGTCCAGCAACACCGTGTGTTGAAAAGTTAAGGCTCACTAGAATTGTCATTTTCTGGCATCTCTCTCTCTCTTTGCATATGAATGCAACAAGAAGACTCAAAACACATATATTTTGAACAAGTCCTTACAACCCAAACCCTTACTCGTTGCAATGACCAATTACACACCACACCCTTTCTTACTATTCCACACTCCTATTTTTCATAATCCAATTATTTAACCACTAACCATCAATTTCTTATTCTTATTTTTCATTTTCCTTTCCCATTTTACTCGTTGCTATTAGATATCTTTTTCATTTATTGTTTGTTAGTGAAGGTGATCTCTCTCTCTCTCTCTCTCTCTCTTATTTTTGCTTGTCTGTATTCCTATGATGTCTTAGTCTTATCATGTTTCCTTAAAAGGGTTTTTCCTTATGCCTTGTAATTTTCTAAAAGTTTTAATCTTTATGAATTATGAACTGAACCTGGACATGGGTTTATTCCCAGAAACGCGTGTGTTTTGGTTTTAGAGTTTTTGTTGTTTGGGGTGGGTTCATCATCAGTAACAGGAAATGGGTAGGATTTAGGTTAATTTGGCTGAATTCAGTAAATTTTTAAGTCAATGCAATTCACTTTTTGTTCTATGAATCATGACCAAGTTAGAAAATTTTGCAAAGCAGAATTTAGTTTGGATTTTAATGCTTTGATGTTATGTCAATGTGCATGTTGTTTTGCAATCTAAATCTTTAAAGTGATCTAAGATGGGGAAATGTTGACTTTTATTGAAATGTATGTTCTCACTTCTTAGTCTGCATAATAGGTTTGGTTTGTTAGAATTTTAATATTCCTACCAGAAATTATCCCAAGTTATAGAAATCCATATCAAGTTGAACAAAGGCTTGAACCTTGAATGATTTCAGCTGAACAGATTACTATAATTTTTGCTTGTCGAAGTCTGTGTTTGTGTTCTTATGTCTGTGCATGGCTGTCTTTTGGTGTTTTACAATTGAAATGTACAAATGTCACTTCACTTACATTTCAATATTGTATATAGTGCAGATTCCAGACCGTAGCATTTTCTTTCCAGGACCATTATGAGTTGCGGCTGCTTTGGAGCCTCAACTCTGAAGAAGAAAAGGAGCACTTCTCGTACTCCTAATGAAAAAGATGGTGAGGGCCTGGTCATTACGTATTTTCAGATATAATAGCCTTCATTATTGCTAAAAGTTTGTAAATATAACATGTGAAACTTTTCAAAAGTTGTATTCTTTAGCAGATTTGGGGTATAAACATTTTGTTTTTCTAAGTGGCATCTTCTAGTGTTATAGTGTCATTGGATAATTTTCATGTGCAGTAATGCATCTTCTTTCTATTTTTCTTTCAATTTTCCCTGCTCATTTGAGAACAGTCTATAATTTTGCCTTATTTCTACGGGTTCTTATATCAGCCTGCTGCTTTAAACTGTAAAAAATTTGCATGGAAATTCACTCTGGCTTTAATACTGTCAATTAAATCACAAATGAAGAGAAAGACAGACACCATACAGTTGTAAATTTCAAAAGATAATTATGTTCATTTAATTTATACATTAGTGAAAACATGATCTTAGTACAAGAGACACTCTTTAGGATTTTTTATAGTTTTTTCATACTTCAATAAGCAATACAGCTGTGACCTGTTCATAAAAGTTCTGATGTGTAATTAGCATTTAGCAATACTTTTATAACAATTTAATTACATTTTTCTTCATATCTATCACTGTACTTAATGTCTTGTACTTTTTTTTGTCCATCTGTTATCTTGTTGTTCAGGATACCCACTTGATAATGTTAGGCATTTCTCTGATAAAGAACTGAGATTGGCCACTGACAATTATGATATGAGCAAGAAGATCGGACGAGGAGGTTTTGGAACTGTTTTCCGGGTACACCTCACAGATTCTTGTATAAGTTGTAATTTTTTGGGATTGATATGTATGTTAGCCAGTTAAACTTGCCATCATGATTCTTTAGAGAGGTTTATGCTAGTAGACTGACTGATATCTATGATTTTTATTTTTGATTCAATCTTTCTTTGACCGAGTTATGATGCCATTTAGGGTTTAGGGAATGCTTTTCTGATTTGGGTGCAGGGAATGCTTCAATTTTATACGACATAGCATTAAAAATGTAAATCCTTCCATCCCTTTATACGAGATAAAATCTAAAACGAATAAAATGCTTCCGCTATATCCTACCAGATCATATCTCCAAGATAAGAAAAAAGAAGAATCAGAATATTCTTGAAGTGTTATAAGCCGAATCTTCCAAAAGCTTAAGCTATTAGGTGAACGATTTTATTATATCTCTAATCCACCCCCTTATTCAAGCCCTTGATACCATGTCATGAACCAACTCTTCTAAAGGCTTAAACAGTTAGGTGAAGGCATATAAATGAGTAGCTCTAACATAATGTATGAGGGCTCTGTGTATGCTAGCTTAATTAAGCATCAATAAAAGATGCCATCACGTTTATCATTTTATGCCCCTATTGATGGTTAAAAAAAATTAAACACTTATGTTACAATTTTCTAGGGAACCTTAAAAAATCAGAGACAGGTAGCAGTGAAGACCCTTATAGCTGGGTCAAGGCAGGGAGTTCGTGAGTTTTTGGCTGAAATTAATACTCTATCACATGTTAAGCATCCAAACCTTGTTGAATTGATTGGCTGCTGCGTCGAAGGACCAAGTTGTGTATTAGTCTACGAGTACGTGGAAAATAACAGCCTTGATCATGCATTACTTGGTAAATCTGACAAATGCTTTTGTGTGAATTATGAAGTTGCAAATTAAGATCTGCAGATCAGAGGATGGAACATTTAATCTTGTCTTTTTTCCCCATCTTTTTTGTAGGCATGAGGACTTCAAACATCAGACTAGACTGGAGACGTAGAGCTGGTATTTGCATTGGTACTGCTAGGGGTCTTGCGTTTCTTCATGAAGAACTTGTCCCACATATTGTGCACAGAGACATCAAAGCTAGCAACGTACTACTTGACGGAGACTTCAATCCAAAAATAGGCGATTTTGGGTTGGCAAAATTATTTCCAGATGACATCACTCACATTAGCACACGAGTTGCTGGAACAACGTATGCTTATTTAAGATTCTTAGTAATTATTTATTTATTCATTATGCCATAACTATGGAAGATTTCAACTCATTTACTTTTAAATAGCCATCCCATCTTCAACGAAAAAAGTTTAATTTGTGTGATATACTGATATTATAGAGAGTGGGAACTCATTATATTTAGTGGTCATTCATCTTCTTGTTTTAATTGCTCAGAAATATCTTTTGATATGCCTTTCAAGAACTCTTTAGGCATGTCCTCATCCATTTATACCGGAAGAAATGTTTTTGAATTTTATGGTTACTTTTAATTTATTTAAAAAGTTGAAATCAGATGCAGGTAGTTTCAGTGGATTAGGGTTATATTCTCACTTTTTACTTGTGTAGACTTGACACAGTCTGAAAATTGGTCAATGCATAATTATACTATGGAACTGATTAATTCTAAACCCTGCTTTTGTATCAATTTTTGCAGTGGTTACTTAGCACCAGAGTATGCAATGGGTGGGAAATTAACCATGAAGGCTGATGTATATAGCTTTGGGGTTCTTATACTTGAAATAATTAGTGGCAAAAGCAGTGCACGAGCTAACTGGGGAGGGTCACATAAATTCCTCTTGGAATGGGTATGTAGCTTTCAGTTTCCCATATTTTTGTGTTACTACTGTGCAACATCATAACATTTTATGTTTTGTAACTTTGTAGGTTCATACTATTTAGCCTATGAATTCTTAGCATTATAAATAAGGATTTAATTATAATACACTGTTAAAGGTTTTTCACACTACTATCAATTAATCATACATTGCCCTGTTTGACTCCTATTATAACTAGTTAACTACCTTAAAAGTCAAAAAGAAGGTGAAGTATGATTGTTTGAGAGTGTCATATTTATTATGGGATTTGACTCATCTAAAATGAGTTTGTCTATAATATGAGCAAGTAAGGTTGTAAAAAGAGCGGCCACTGCATGAGATTCTCACTATGAACAACAACCTTACCGTTGCACCAAGCTCACCCTCTATCAACAAGTAAGGTTGTATTGCTCTTAAATCATTTAGCGAATTACGATTCACAAAACTTTATAAAAGCTATCCTTTCTTATCCACTTTAAAGACATAAGCACATTAGAGGATCCAAATGCATTATTGATATACAAGATGAATATGCTGTTCTCAAAGTGGGTCTTGGAGCTGGACATAATGATAATCATTTTTGCAATAACAGGCATGGCAACTTCATGAAGAGGGGAAACTATTGGAGCTTGTGGATCCAAACATGGTTGAATATCCTGAGGAAGAGGTAATTAGGTACATGAAGGTAGCTTTCTTCTGCACACAAGCAGCAGCAAGCAGAAGACCACTTATGTCTCAGGTTGTCGATATGCTTTCGAAGAATATCCGCCTCAACGAGAAGCAACTTACAGCACCCGGCTTCTTCCTTGATTCGGGAGAATCGTCAAGAAATAAGTCATCATATGGTGGCTCTACAAGCTATCAATTTAGCTCTACTCCTGTCAGTATAACTCAGATCATCCCAAGGTGAAGCCAATCAAGCAAATTCTGTTGTGAATTACATAGTTGAAAAGGGAAAACATAAATAAATTCAGAGAGATGATATTTTGTTATTAGTTTATATTTTTTTATTGTATTTATATATTTTTTTAGTGTGCAATATATAACGTTGCATGCAAGTATCCTTGTGCAATGGGCTGCTGAAACTAGAGGTCAATGTTTATTTGAATGTGCCTTAAAATTAGTTTTGCTTCTTATAGAAACAGCTAGTGAATATTTAAGTCTTAACTGCATGAAAAAACAAGCCAGAAATTGTCTAAGGTTCAAAATTCTTTTGCCTCTTCCAATAAATTTATGGTGCTCGTTCTTTTGCAGAGAGATTGAATCTTGATTAATGAATTTTATTTAAATAGTTTGGATTAAAAGATAGATATGTTAAAATCTAAAATACATGTTAATTAGAAGATAAATGATTACATTAATGTTGCATTAGCATTCTAATGTTTTATGAAAACAGTTGGGAATTGACCTTCATCAAAAATATAATAAGCATATTCAAATTGTGACAATTTTAAGGCCTCCTTTTATTTTTATATAAGTTTTTATAAATGCATGGAAAGATAAAAAAAGCATGTGAATAGTGTGATTTGTTATAAGAGGAGTTGTAAATTTTATATTGTTAAAATAACATTGTTAACAAACCAAAAGATATTCAAAATGTGTTAATACTTATCTCCCTCATCTCTCTTACTAAGTATACTGCCTTTTTTTATTTCTCACTAATTATACTCTCTTATTTAGAATCATCAACTTTTATTGATAGCATGGTTATTTACTTTCACTTTAAAATTAATTCAATAACTGTAATATTTCTACTATTAAATAAAATTCTGATTCTTTTATGATTACAATTTATCAATAATGTTTTTATGAGCTTACAAATAATTTATCATAAATGAGGAATGTACCTTAAATAAGTTAAATATTCTTAAAGAAGAGGAATATAAAAATGGGGAGAAGGCAAGAATAAAAAAATATGAGTTATGAATAATAATAAGACGAAATGAAAAGAAAAAGAAAGAACAAATTCATAAGAAAGGTTAATTCACCTGTTCACCACTTGGAAAAGAAAAAAATTCTCATTGACACAGCAATCTCCAGTCATAAAATTAATAGACAAATGCCCTTTTATGATGCATATAAACCCATGCACATTGAATTTAATAGTCATAATTGATTTAACTAATACAAAAGCTTGATGTTAGAAATAAGAAGCAACCAATAAGCCATAGAAACTAACAGCAGGACAAAAATATCTGTAAAAACTGCAGTGGAAAAGGCAAAGCAGAAGAAGCACGATAGACGGAAATATTTAGCAGAAAAATTGAGAGAGCTGAAATATAATAGGCAGAAGCAGAATTATGCAGCAGACTTCTCCTCAGTGGCAGAAGCATCTTTCTCGGGCGCATCTCCGGTGCTGTTGTTACTGGCAGCATCCTTTGGTTGTGATTCAGGGGCACTGTCTGGTGCAGATACATTTGCTTTAGGTGTTGTTTCTTTGCCATCCTTGGAGTCTTTAGCAGGGGGGGCAGGTGGAGGAGGAATCATGTGAGCTGGTGGTGTATGTTTTAGCTTTAACAGTATGTGTCGCAACCTAGAAAGATCGGTCGGTTTACCAGGCTTTGGGCCTTGGATGACCTTAACCGATGGCTGCTTCTCCTGATCTTTTTTGCCTCTTTTCTTCTCAATGTTGGGTACCTCACGAGGAATGATGTCTGAAATCGCTTTCCAATAATTTTTGTCTGCCTCTTTGTGGAAGTTCTCTTGATTAGTCAAGTATAACTGCTCCACATACAAATTTTATATTCTAAGAGAACACATAGAATATACTGTGGAAAAAAAGATATCATGAAGGGCTTAAGTCTTACCTTCTCCCTTTCTCTGTTTTGAACCTTGTTAGTGTCAACATTAAGCTTCCTTTTCTCATAGAAAGCCACCTTATACTCCTCAGCTTCCTCAATAATCTTTGCTCTCAATTCTTTTTCCGTTTTCTCCTTCTCCTCGAGCTGAATGGCATTTTGACTGCATAATGAATTGATTTTTTCCAGAGATTTTGATTTTACAATAATCAACACATGTTTTAAAAAGCGGAAGAAACATCTTATCGCATATAAGAGTACGACACATGTTTTTAAATCAATTTCTTCCTTATAAAGAATTCAAATGAATTTTTTTGCTTGGATTGCAAAGTCATACATGGAGAGAGTTTGTCAACCCAACATAGTGTATTGGATATGGATGAAAGGGCTAAGAGTAGAGTGGAGAGAAAAACCAAGATAAAGTCTCAAGAATCAAATGATGGAAATTGAACGGTGAGGAACGAAGGAGCTTCCAACATGTTTTGAATGATGAGTTTAGGGGGCACAAGGAAGTACTAACGGTATGTGGGATGAGATGTGCAAAGAAATTAGGAACATGTGCACAAGAGACATTAGTTGAATCTAGAGACTTTGGGCCAAAGGGTAAATAATCATAGCGGTGGAAAAAATGTCTAATACAAAGTTAAGATGAAAAGGAATGTTATAAAATATGGTCCTTGTGTAAAAATACTGGAAGTTGAAAAAAATACAAGGCGGTGAAGAAAGACACCAAGAAAGCAGTGAACGAAGTGAGAGATAGAGTGTATGATGAGTTATACAAATCTCAAGGTACTAAAAGAGAAGAAAGAATCGCCCATATGCTTGCAAAGGGTAGGGGAAGAAAGACAAGGAACTTGGACCGAGTGAAATGCATTAAATAAAGATGAAAAAATCTCTGTGAAGGACAAAGATATTAATGAAAGATGAAAACTATTTTCACAAGTTTTTCAATGACTATCATGATCCTTTGCATTCTGATAGGCTAAATACTAAAGAGGAGGATCAAAATTATACCTTTTATCTTAAAATTTATGAGTTGAAGGTCAAAAGCTTTAAAAATTGTGAAGAATGACAAAGTGGTTAATCCAAATAATATATTTATTGAGGCTTGAAAAGTTATATGAGAGCACGACATTTGTTGGCTCACAATTTTTAATAAGATTATGATGTCTAAGAATATGTGAGACGAGTGGAGGAGAAACATTTTAATCCTTATTTATAAGAACAATGGAGGTATACAAAATTGTGCAAATTATAGGCGAATTAAACTAATAAGTCATTCTATGAAACTCTTAGAGACGATAATTAAGCGGGAGTTGAGCAAGATATGCGTATTACTAAAAATCAATTAGGTTTTTGTTGGGGAGGTCTATCATGAGACTATATACTTGCTATGACGATTGATGAAGAGATATGGAAGGAACCAAATGGGCTTATACATGGTTTCAATGATTTGGAAAAGGGGTGCCATGAGGTGCCTACAGAGGTATTGTGGAAGAGTCTAGAGAAGAATGGAGGTCAGATTATCTACATTCGAGCAATCAAGTACATATATCACGAAGTCAAGAGCAATGTGAGAATACAAAATGGGGTTTCAAAAGATTTCCCTATTGATTAACAACTCAACATTGAGCATCTACCCATGTACATTGATCTTAGATGTGCTTACTGAGCATGTTAAAGAACCGATGCCACAACACATGCTTTTTGTGGATGATATTGTCGTAGTCGGATACTTGAGAGAATAATTAAATTGGAAGTTAGAAATGTGGAGACATGATTTAGAAACACGTGGATTTTGTATGAGTCGAAGTAAGGAGGAATATACAAAATGTTAGTTTAGCAAAAGGCGGACAAATCCTACTATAGAGATAAATTGATGATCATATCATACAACAACTCAAAATTGAGGAAGATGTAAACTATAAGATTCAAGTGGGGTCGATGAAATAACGAAGTGCTTAAGGTGTTATATGTGATAGAATATGTCACAAAAGCACGGGCGACCCATTGCACAAGACTTCATAAGCAAAGAAGTTGTTTCAAGGATTTGAATATGTGACCTCATGGTAACTAAGCAACAAACTTACCATTACGTTAAACTCCTAAAAAAATTATCACATAATTATAAAATCCACAATGTATTGGACTAGGTAAAATGTCGACAAGAGAATAAGTCAATGTAGTGAAGACAAGAATCTTATGTTGGTTGAGTTGACACCCTATAGAAGAGAAGACAAGATAACGCTAGGATGACTCTTGTTGTAGAAAAATGGTAGAATCACGCTTTAGTTTGTCTCAAACATAAGTGGAGGATACTCTTAGAATAACACATCAAAAGTTATTCTAATTTCTAAAAATGAAGGGATGCCAAGAAAAAATAATAGGCAAAATAACTAGGAAATGGTTAGAGCACATCTCAACTAAGTATTGAAACTTAACTAAGTCCACCAACCCTCCTAACCTAAGTATTCCGAACCAAAACCAAATCATGGATGAAACTTTGGGATCAAGCAAGCACGCAATGAACTTCTAGGTTAAATCGAGATCACCATAGATCTAATCAGATTGAAACGAGATCTGGCAAAGTCCACAAAATAAAGTCAAAAAAGGAAAAGGAGAGACAATAAAATTGACTGAAACACTCACCGGCGCCACTCTCGAAGGGCGTAACCATCCTCAGGCTCCATATCTCCAGGAGGTGGAAGCACCGGACCATCGGAGACAAAAACGCCGTCAACATCAGCATAGGTGTTTCCGTTCCCGTTTCCATTCTCTGATATATGCACCGGTTCGAAGGGAGACGGAGAGTAACTCAGATCCGGATCACTGAACCCGAAGATCTCCGTCGGTGCCGCCGCAGAGGTGTGGTCGACGGCGGAAAAGCCTGAGTAGGAGTCGTAGGCAGAGTAGTTGTCGTCGTCGACGGCGTGGAGGTGGTCGGAGTTAGTGGTGAGATCATCAACGGAAAAGGCATCGAAGGAAGAAGACATGTTTGGCACTTTCTTCTGAAAACGCGTTTGCTTGAATTGAATTGAATTGGAAATGAAGTTGAAAAGAGAAGATTCCTTGCAGTGTTTCTTAGACTTTTTATATACTTCACTTAGAAAACAAAAACAAAAACAAACCAGGAATGGAAAATCAAATTAAAATAGGATATTATTATTATTATCATCATTTTTAAGGGAATATTGTTTTTTAACGATTAAAAATTATTAATGCTATAAGTGTTTTGATAATGTATAAATATTAACCATTTCATTTGGGAGGCACTTTAGTCACTGAGCTAAACTAACACTTTGACTCATACACTTTAAGCCAAATTACAAAAAAATAAAAATAAGAATAGTTAATTTTATTGATTGTTTATTTTGAACAGGTGGTATAATCTGTCCTAGAAATTTTTTCAAATTTATTGTTTATTGTTAATGAACAACCAGAAAACATAAAAAGTCAAAACCTTCGATAAATACCATATTGATAAACATTTTTGTAGCAATTTTACTAATTAGGAAGTTAATTACGAAATTCAAAAATGTCAAATGTCATTATAAAACTAAAATCAATCAACTTTCTAAGTAATTAAATTTTTCAATAATAGATAGTAAGATGTAGAGTAAGTTTTTTTCACGTACTTTTAGAATAAGTCCATCACTTTTTAAATATATCATTTTTCTTGAAAGACTTTGCAGTTTTGCTGTTTTAGTAAAATAAATAGAAAAATTGTTAGAGTAAAATAACATTAAGTTAGAGCATATAATTTAATATAGAACATAAGAAATCTCAATACAACAAATAATGTTATGTAGTAGTAGCTAGACTCATTTGGAGCATATATTCTACTAGCTTAAAAAAAATCATAAGTGTATTTGCTATTAAGTATGTGTTAATTTAGTGATATAAGGTTTGTATATAAAATTATACTTTTAAAATAGATTAGTTTATTACTCATAGAGTGATAAAATATAATTGATTATACCAAAAAAATAATAGTATATTTGATTTTATGAAAAATATATAAATATGAATGTTATATTGTATGAGATTCCTAATAATAATGTAAAAAACTAAAACACTAATGCTTGAAAATGATCTTAATCATTTTTCATTGATCAAAAGTGTTAATATAGAAACATATAATAATTTAATAATAGAAAAGCCAAAAACTGATTTGTATCATATGAATGTATAAATTAATGAAAAGGAAAGTGATTAAAGCCTAAAAAATAAATTCAATAAATATTTGTTTGGTATAGATGATTTTTTTTACTTATTTAAAAAAAATAGTTTAAAGTTATGACACTAGTATGTTTATAACTCACATATATTATAAATTCAACTTTTATTTATAAAAATATATGCAAAAATTTGACATCTCTTTTTATGGTGAGTTGCTTTTTTTATTTTACCTTCAAATTTTAATAGCACCTTCATTTTTTGGATTGACATTTCACATTAGATACCTTATTTTTATGATTTATGCATTATTTTTTATAGTTTGTGTAATTCAACTTTATCAATATTTATTTATCTATATTTCACATTATTTTTAAATATTGATATTGAATTTAGTGTAATATTTTTCAGCCTTTGCCATAATATATTAAAAGTTAAAAAATTCATAGTAAAAAAATATATGACGATAAAAATATATACTTTTAAAAGTAATATAAAAACAATCCTAACATAAACAAATAACTTTTCTTTTTTTGCAATTTACTATATAATACAATAACGTTTCTTACTTTTTCAAACAAAATAAATTAACTTATATTCTGTTTCCGATTAACATATCTTAAAATTTATAAATAAAAATTAAAAATATTGAGGTTGATAAGAAAGAGAAAAGAAATAAGATAAAATAAAAATGTAATAAAAATTCAAAAAATATTCATTCCCTCCTAATCCCTTATAAATATTGTTGAGATTACATTACATCAATCCATTCACCATCAGTGTCATTGACTTTGTGAAATTGAGAATTCATGAAATGGCTCTTCCATGCGATTCTGATGGAATTTGCATGTTCTGCAAAACCAAACCCACAATTCTCGAATCTCTCATTTGCAATACATGCATCACTCCTTGGCACCTTCCTTGTCTTCCCATTACCAATCACCCTTCTAACATTGCCGATTCCCATAAATGGGTTTGCCCTGATTGTCTTATCAATTCCATTCAACCAGTTACTCGCTCCAACCATGACGGTGGTGGTGGTGGTGGTGGTGTTGGTGGCGGTGGTGGTTCTCTTATGGCTGCAGTTCGGGTGATTCAATTGGATACTACATTGACTGATGAACAGAAAGATAAGAAGCGTCAACAGCTTTTGATTGGTTCGTTGAAACTGGCTCATACGAATTTTTCTGAAGAAGATGTGGTGAATAGTGTGCTTCATGTTTTTGATGGAAGTGAGTGTTCTATTTGCATGCAGTTACCTGAAAGACCAGTCACGGTTAGTTTATTGTTAATGTGTTTTGTGGGTTTCATTTCAAAGTTTCAGTGTTTTTTTTATCTGATTGTTCTGTTGCTGAGTTGATTGCAAAATTTGAGTTTATTTATTTCACTAGTTTGTTGTTTTGTGTGTTTGTATGACTGAATTTCAAATTTTGAGTTTTTTTTTATAAGTGATCAGTTTGTTGCTAATGTGTTTGTGGATTATTGCAAAATTTGAGCTTTTTTTATAAAATGACTAGTTTATTGTTAATGTGTTTGTGTAATTGATTGTAAAATTTGAGGTTATTGATTTGATTAGTCTACTGTTTATGTGTTTGTAGACCTGATTTCGAGATTCGATTTTTTTTATCGGATCAGTATATTTGCTAATGTGTCTGTAGAATTGATGCAAAATTAAGTTTTTTGATTGACTAGGTTATTATTAATGTGTTTTGTAGAGCGATTGGGAAAATGAGGTTTTTGATTTGAGTAGTCTATTGTTAATGTGTTTGTAGAATTGATTGCAAATTTTAAGCTTTTTGATTGGCTAGGTTATTATTAATGTGTTTTGTAGAGCGATTGCGAAAACTGAGGTGTTTTTGATTTGAGTAGTCTATTGTTAATGTGTTTGTAGAATTGATTGCAACATTTGACCTTTTTGATTGACTAGGTTATTATTAATGTGTTCTGTAGAGCGATTGCGAAAACTGAGGTTTTTGATTTGAGTAGTCTATTGTTAATGTGTTTGTAGAATTGATTGCAACATTTGAGCTTTTTGATTGACTAGGTTATTATTAATGTGTTTTGTAGAGCGATTGCGAAAACTGAGGTTTTTTATTTGAGTTGACTATTGTTAATGTGTTTGTAGAATTGATTACAACATTTGAGCTTTTTGATTTGAGTAGTCTATTGTTAACGTGTTTGTAAAATCAATTCATAAATTTGATCATTTTGATTTGATTGTTTCAGACTCCATGCGGTCATAACTTCTGTCTGAGGTGTTTTGAAAAATGGATTTCACAAGGCAGCAGTAAATGTGCCAATTGCCGTTGCCTATTACCACCAAAGATGGCGAAAAACCCTCGGATCAACTCCCAACTTGCCATTGCCATCCGATTGGCAAAGATGGCAAGATCAGGGTGTGATGTTCCTGGGGGTCCGCCTAAGGTCTATCAGTTTATCCATAATCAAGACCGTCCAGACTCGGCTTTCACCACTGAGAGAGCTAAGAAGCCTGGACTAGCAAATGCTTGCAGTGGGAAGATCCTTGTTACTGTTCCCCAAGACCATTTAGGACCCATCCCTGCTGAGAATGACCCTACAAGGAATCGCGGTGTTCTGGTGGGAGATACCTGGATGAATAGGATGGCTTGTAGACAGTGGGGTGCTCATTTTCCACATATTTCTGGCATTTGTGGCCAGAGTACTTTTGGTGCTCAGTCTGTTGCCCTTTCTGGAGGGTATGTTGACGATGAAGACCACGGCGAGTGGTTCCTCTACACTGGCAGGTATTCCCTTTTCTTACTACCTCCCAAGGGTTTCATATGATGCATTAATTTGTTTTGTTAAACTCCTTACATGGGATCTTTGCCTGCAGTGGGGGAAGAGATCTCAGTGGCAACAAACGCACTAACAAGAACCAGTCATTCGATCAGAAATTTGAGAACATGAATGAGGCCCTCAGATTAAGTTGCCTAAAGGGCTATCCCGTGCGGGTTGTACGGTGAGTTTTATCATCATTCACTACCACGGAACATATAATTGAATAACTAACTATGTATGCATTCTTAACTTAGTTTCCTATAAAATTCTCTTCATTTGAAGGAGAACTTACCGTTACTTATATATATGCCTATGTAATATCATTGTTGCACTGTACTTTCTAGCCATGGTCAGAGACATTTTAAATTGATATCAGTTCATTGTCCTAGACTGTAATTTTATCCTTGACTTATAATGACTTACACATATGCCTCTGTAATATCAACCACATTGTGTGAATAATGATTTCTTTGTCTGCATTAAATCAGTATTCATTTATACTTATGAAGGGGCTTTTTCTTATCTATAATTTTTTTATTTGTTCAGGTCGTCGAAGGAGAAACGTTCTGCTTATGCACCAGATGAAGGAGTCAGATATGACGGAATATATAGAATAGAGAAATGCTGGCGAAAAGTTGGAAAACAAGTAAGATTTCCGTAATGACTAATGAATGTAGTTAAGTACATTTAATGTGCTTTTACTAGATAGATTTCTCTAAACTTATTCATAGAGGAACTTCTCTGTGATAGGGTTGCAAGGTATGCAGATATTTGTTTGTGCGATGTGACAATGAGCCAGCCCCATGGACAAGGTTGGTTCCTTGCATCTTTTTGTATGTATCTATTTTTGCATAAGCACAATTCTTGAATTTATTCTCCAATGTTAATCTGCAGTCATGATTGTGGAGACCGCCCACGGCCATTGCCTAAAATTAAGGAATTGAAGGATGCAGTTGATTTAACTGAAAGGAAGGGAGCTCCATCATGGGATTATGATGTAAGTTGTGTTGTCTGCAACTGTACTTTTGTCAGGTTTCTTTATATCTTAAAACTTTATTTCTATTTGCTTACTACTTTTTTCATTGTATCCGAGATAATCAATTCCGAGAACTTCTTTTTCTCTGTGGATATTATTAGTTTCAGCTTTGCTGTTCTATAGATTTTCAAAGTTCCCAATGCATTTGATTAAATATCAGGAAGAAAAGGGCTGCTGGTTGTGGAAGAGGCCTCCACCAGAAAGCAGGAAATTAGCAGGCACTGTAAGCCCTGTGAACGGAAATAGAGGAAAAGTTAAACGAAAACTGAAAACTGCATCTGTGAAAGAAAAGCTACTCAAAGGTATAAGCTTCTTAGACCCAGCTCCTGTATAGACAACTCTTAACTTTCATGACATTAACTAGAGTCATTGTTATTTAATGTCATCTTGGTTACCGATGCAGTAGCATTAGATTTATCAAGTTGATATAATTTTTCCTCTTGCTTCATTGATTTTGCAGAGTTTGCTTGCCAAATCTGTCGCAAGGTGTTGGCTAACCCTCTTACAACACCTTGTGCTCACAATTTTTGTAAAGCCTGTCTGGAGGGTGTTTTTTCTGGCCAAAGTTTTGTCAGAGAAAGGGTCTACCAAAGTGGACGTTCATTACGTACACAAAAGAACGTCATGAAATGCCCATCATGCCAAAGTGACATAGCTGAGTTCCTGCAAAATCCACAGGTACTACAGCACATGCATTTCCAGTCAAGTTTTTATATTCAGATACGTTTTTAAGAAAAGAGCTGCCTGAGCACAATTTTGGTGATGGGTTTTCAAGTAAAGTTTAATGTGGTTTGATTTAGTCTCTAGAATATAAAACTTCAATTATAAAGTCAATGTTATTATCCTTAGATACAAGCACCAAATATGGATTACTCAAAATCCAATCTTTATGTGGGTTTTCCTTTAATTGTTTTCCTAATTACAACAACATATTTGTGCCTTATTTAGAAATGTGGAATTAAAGTAATGAAGAAACTGGGCAATTTAACATAGATTTCTATGGTATTGTTTCTATCTACTACGACTTTCACTGCCTGTGACTAAAGATTGATCTGTTAAATACTGTATTGGTGGATAATGTTTTGTACTACAAAGGCTTTAGGTGATAAATATTTAATTTGAGCTCTATACCTTAGTGAAGAAGGAAGGTTTGCAGCAAAATACTATTTACTAAAATAAATAGCTTACTTGTGGAACCTTGCTATAAGCTATTTAGTCTGCAAACTTTATAGTTTTGCCTATTTGTGGTTAATGTGGCAGGTTAACAGACCAATGATGAGTATCATAGAAGCGCTACAGCGCGAGGCTGAACAGATGGAGGAGAACTCTTCGGAGTCAAGTGGCAAGAATGATGAAAATGAGAAGAATGTGAATGATGAGAGTGAAGTTTCAGAGCAGTGTGATTCAAGCGAGGAAGTGTTGGAGGAGAACAAGGCCGGCGATATGAACCAGGCAAAGAAGAAGTTTAGGAAATGTGCTAAAGGTGCAGTTGTGGAGAACAAAGAGGAACATAATGATGAAGCAATTGATGTATAGGGGAATGAGGGGAGAGGCAAAAGGGACATAGCAACATGCAGGTGATGGTTTCAGGAAAGTGGGAAAAAAGAATAGAGTAAAAAACAACAGACAATATAAGAGTTTTATATAGTACTACAAAAAATGATCGATGATATATCGACTATATATATTAGATAATCTATGCTCACCTTAAAGTTTTAACAAGGTATGTTAGTATTATAAAAATATAGTGAAGTGGATATTCATCTTCTCAGATTGGTACAAGTCCTATTTGTTCATAAATAGGGTATTGAAAGCCTAGACTATCACAAGCCATAAGCCTAACAAATTCCAATGGAGTGATCAAAACTCTATGATTGCTATAACAAGGAGAAGCTCCAACATATCGATTACTTTCTCTATTATGCAAATAGACTGTCGTTAACAATAAAATAATAAAATAGAAGAAATCAGAATTTATAAATATTAATTATATTAAAGTTAAGAGAATAAAATATCTTTATATGGAAATAATTTATTTTCTCTAGCCACTAAAATGTATCATATTTAATCATTTTTTACAAAAAAATTCTAAAAACTAAAACAAAATAGTACACATATCATGCTTTTAGTGGATGAAATAAATAAATTTTCTGATAATTTGAGGAAATATTTTAAATTTATAAAATATTTTAAGTTATCTCATGATATTTCCAAACCAATAGATTATAAATGAATAATAAAAATTTAAAGTTATAGTAATAACAAGATGTTGGTCTGGTTTAGTGGTACTGGATTCTCAAAAAAACTGAATTATCAAATATTCTATTTTTGTAAAGGACATTTATCAGAAGGAATAATCATCTATCACCACAAAAAAGATTAATTTTTTATCCCAAAAATACAATTGTAATACAAAAAAATTATAGTTAGAAATTTAGCGTGCGTTTGGTATAGATGAAGTTTTTAGTTTCAGATTATAAAACTCTTAGATTATAAACTCTTTTATAATTTGTTTATGTTTGAGTACCCTAACTGAAAATTGAATATAAACTAATTTGTTTTATTTGAGTAAGGTATAAATATTGTTTTTTACATAGTAAATTACATAAAATGGTATGAGGTTATTTTGTTTATCTTATGATTATTTTAGTTGTTTTATACACTATTTTTTAAATATACACATTTTTTTTAAAATTTTTATCATCATATATTTTTACTTTAATTTTGTAATATTACATAACAAAGGCTAAAAATAAATTAAAATAAAATATAATATAAAAACTAATATTAATATTAAAAAACAATATAAGATCAACATAAACAAATAATGTCATACATAGTTAAACATAAACTAAAAAAATAAATCAACTCATGATTTTTAATATTGCATAATAACAAAGGCTAAAAAATATTAAAATAAAATACAATATAAAAATCAATATCAATATTAAAAAAAATATAACACATAATTAAATAGAAGTTACTAAACTTAAATTATATAATTCACAAAATAAATTTATAAATATTAAATTTTATAAAAAAAGTATTAGGGTTTATTGAGTTTATACATAATTCACAAAATTTTAATATTATATAACAAAATTTTATACATAATTCTTTGTTCGTGTATAGATAAAGTAAAGTCTTACAAGGAATCAAGGGGTTGAGTGGTGATAGAGAGATGAAAATAAAAGTTATGGAGTTTGATAGTGATGATGCGAAAAATTATGGTATTTGGTAGAATAGTAAAAAAGAGAAGAGATATAAAATTATGATGAAGTAAAATAGGAAATAGAAAATTTGGTAAAAAATAAGCTAAAAATAAACCAACCCATGATTTTAAAGTTTTTTACTTTTAGCTTATTTTTTCAAGAAAAAAAACTGAGTTTATAAATTTGATTTAGTTGGAAAAAAAAAACACATAGATACAAACATGACCTTAGGAGGAACTTGCATAGTGCCTTGAAAATGGCACGGAATTTGATGAGATAAAAATAAAAATCTCATATTAATTTCTCTTTCTTCCTCTTGTTCAGCTCAGCATTGAGCTCAACTCATCTTCACCTTTCTTTCTTTCTTTCAATTTCTCAATCTAATCCAAATTATTTTCGAACCCTTTCTTCCAAAAAAGCCCTTACTCTCAAAATAAAATATGATCGTTCGCACCTACGGTCGCCGCAACAGACCAATTTCCAAAACCTTCTCTTCCTCCTTAAACGACGACGTTTCACACGACCCTTTCACTTTCACTTCTCAAGAACAAGAAGAACAAGAATTCTCTCAACACAACAACAACAACAACCTTTGCACCAGTACCTTCGCATTCTCTTCCCAGGAATCCTCTTCCCACTGTTCCCTCTTCGATTCCGAGCGCGGCGGAAGGGAATCAAAGAGGACTAAGAAGGCGGTGGCGAACGGAGGTTTCTCAATTCTGGCCACGTCGACGCTTATGGAGGCTCAGGAGTTTGGGGAGATGATGGAGCATGTTGATGAAGTCAATTTTGCCCTTGATGGACTCCGAAAGGGACAACCTGTACGGATCAGAAGAGCGAGCTTGGTTTCATTGTTGGGTATATGTTGCACCACGCACCAGAGAAGGCTTCTAAGGACTCATGGGTATGTGCAATTTCAAATCTCAATTATGTTTTTTAAGATATGGGTTTTGAATTACTCGTGTTTTGTTTATTAGGGCTAATTCAAAATCTTGAATTTTTTGATGGGTGTGTATTTTTGTCTGCACTCTTAATTTTGAGCTTGTTATTACTGTTATCATTTAGGTAGATTCATTCTATAGTTGATCTCTTTGGTCACTTTCCAAATAGAAATGTGACTTGAATGAGAGCGTAGATATTGTACAATTTTAAAGGACTTTGATTTTGTCTTATTTCGCTCATTGGAATTTCTTGCAATTTTTTTGGAATTTCCACTCCCTGTGAATTAAGATGAAGGTAGCGTTCCGTAGATGTCTTAGAACAGGAGGAAATATAATATATTGTTCTGTTCTTTGTTTGGTGTAATTTATTGGTGGAACAGAACTAGATATGAGATAGAACATCATGTTTCATCCTGTTCTTTTCGTATGCATAATGCTATCAAATCCTTGCTCTGGGTTCTGGTGCGGGACTATTGTTTTGTCACAGACTTTAACTCTTGACATTGCATAGGCCCCTCATTGATGAGCTCTAGCTTTCGTACCACTTGCCATTTGATACAATGGGAGTGTTATTAATATTTCCATGTAAGAATTCATGATTAAAAGGACTTATAATGACATAATCTTGCTTTTATCACTGACACAAATATTATGTTATTGCCCGTGAATGAGGCAGGGTAATATTTCATATATATCTTCATTTTAATTTGGAAATTTTAACTGAGCACCTGTATTTAAGTCTTCTCGTGGAGATATGATTGTTTAGCTGACGAGTCCCTGATTTTTATACTTCCTAGGATGGCAAAGACAATAATTGATGCTATTTTGGGCCTCAGTCTTGATGATTCTCCTAGCAATCTTGCAGCTGCAACTCTTTTGTACATTTTGACCAGTGATGTAAGTCTTCTATTATGTGTGAAAATGCAGTTGTAGGGAATTATGAAAGAAGCTTTGGGTAATATAAACTCTTCCATTAAATGGCTGAGAAATATTTCTTCTATTAGTAAATTTTTTTACATACTGCTAGAGGTAGTAAGCCAACATTACCTTCAAATATTGATGTAATGCTATACTTCTAATTGATAATTAGTTTTTTAGCATTCCTCTGCCGGTTTTCTCTATACTACCATGTGTAAATGTTTCAGTATGTAAGGTTTGCCATGTATTTTAGTATTCAATTTTGGTCAGAGTTGGAAGAAAAAGAAGAAATCCAAGAGTGGCTTCCATGTGCGAAGTTGTATTCGTAAATACTCCTACTTTTCTTGCCACTATTCGGACAATCAAAGGGGTTCATTAAAACCAATATTTGTTCAGTCATACTCTTACTTTGGTTCCTCACCTGTCAAACTTTCAAGTGTTTGTTCACAGTCAGTGGAAAATCTTAACTTAGACATTCACAACGAGAAATGATTTATTCGCTGATTATTTTCATCTGCTTGTTCTATCATAGCTTGCAGGCTTGTCCCTAGTAATTATTAAGGAAATCCAATTGGAATTCATCGTAGACTCGAAATATATTGGATGACTATGATATACAATGAAATTTATCTTGAAAATCTCTGATAAATTTATACTGGGGCTTCACTCCTGATATTTTATGAATAACATTGATTATTCATTGGAATATACTTCCATTCTGGTATTAGTTTGAGCTCGGAATGTTACCATTCTATATGTTTTCTATTTGCTTGTATTTACTATTTACTGGATATGCTTTTATTTCAGGGTCAAGACGATCACCTTCTCGAGTCATCTGGTTGTGTTCGATTTCTAATCAAGTTGTTGAGACCAGTTGTCTCCCCAGATATTGAAGACAAAGCACCAAAATTTGGCTCTAAACTTCTATCATTGCGTCAGAATGATGACATGCTAAAAACTAAAATGGGAAGACTGGACCCCAGTTCTATTGCTGTTTTTTCTAGAGTTCAAGAAATTCTAGTAAACTGTAAAGAACTAAAGACAACATGTCAAAATGACAATGCGGTGGACAGGCCAGAGTTATGCCCAAAATGGTTAGCATTGCTGACTATGGAGAAAGCTTGTTTATCTGCCATTTCTCTTGATGGTACTGCAAAGAATATCAACTTCCACATTTTGTTTATTGGCTTAAGATGTTCTTTTCCCTTTTATATATCCGATTCTTTGAAATACTAATTTTGATTTTCTTGTGCAAAAATAACAATAGGAATTCTGTTTCGGTGTAATTATGTTTATTGCTTAGAACTCATTGGTGAAGATTTTATGTAATTAGTCTTAGTTGCTAATTTTATTTCATCTCAGTTTCTAAAGGTGTCATCTTGATATTGAAATACAAATATAATTTATGTGATCTCAGTACAGTGGCACTAATTTGATGGAATTTGGCTTGTTTTATATACAAATTTCTAGGGGTTAAATATTGAGTTTTATTTAAATCATAATGCTTACATGTATTTTTATTAGACTAACTGTTGTAACTAGTTTTGTTAATCAAAGCTTAGTGCATGCACTGAGTCCTGTTAGTCTTATGCTAGCTTTCTAGTTTAGTTTGTTAGAATAGAAGCTTCTAGAAGAGTAAATAAAAGCTGTATTATGTAACTTTCTAGTTTAGTTTGTTACAATTATGTAACTGCTACATGTGCTGTATCTGCTTCTATAAATAGAAGCTGCCTATTGTATTCAATGGTTGAGATGAAATAATAAGAATCATTACAAAAACAGTTATTCAACTTCTTCTCTCTCATTCTCTTCTCCACGAATTCTATCTTTTACAATTTTCGTCCCAAATTTATCAAGAGTTCACAGTTTTTACCTTTAAGTTGTGACTTTTTGTTGCAATCTTTCTCTGTGCACAAGTTATAATTCCTTAGTTTTATGATGCTTGTAGTTGACCAGGAAATTACTTCTATAGATTTTGTTGTCAATCGTGGTCCTTCAGACTCTATTTTCTTCCATAATTAACTTACGCTATGTATTGAAACATCTGCTGACTGACCTGTTATATTTTTTGGATCGTACGGTGTGACTGCTTGTGTTCAGATACCTCTGGTTCCGTGCGGAAGGCTCATGGAAAATTTAAGGAAATTCTAAGGGAGCATGGAGGACTTGATGCGGTCTTTGAAGTTACCATGAATTGTCATTCAGATTTGGAGGTGTGACCTTTATGTTAGTTTAATATGTATGCTTTGCTATATTTGTAGTGGTCATAACTTTAGAAAAAAGGGTTTTGAAAGAAACAGCCTAAAATAAGGAGAGCATTTTCTGATTGATATCTCTTGCTCTAAGATGAGATATTGTATCTTGGCCATGCATCACTAATTCATTATATTTCCTCTCTCAAATTAGAACGTATGGTAGATCTGTTTCTACATATGTCCCCCATGGCTCAATACCTCTAGATTTTCCTTTGTCAGATAAAATTGAGTGACAGACATGGATATTTTGTTTGTGATGGTTTTGACATTAGCTTATCGAATAACATGTTTGCTCTTGTTGATTTCTGTTACCAAATGCTAATGCTAATGTTCATGTATTTATTTTTAGTAACGAGTATCTTAAAACCAACCTCGATTTGTCTTTCAGAATTTGGTGGAGGATAATTCTCTTTCTACCAGAGATATGAGAAATGCCAAACGCCTGAAGAGCCTTACCCTGCTTCTCAAATGCCTGAAGATAATGGAAAATGCTACTTTTCTTAGCTGTGACAATCAGGTGTACATCTGTTCTCTGCCTGTTAGCTTATAAGTTCTTCACAACTTTTCAACAAATATTTATGTTGTCTTGAATTTTGCTTGTGCAGCTTTCTACAAATGTTGCTTAATTCTTACTACAAGTTTTGTGGTACTCTTACCTTGACGAACTTGTTAATTTATCAATCTTAACATTTATTTTCTCATAATAGACTCATTTGCTTGGATTGAAAGGGAAACCGAGCCCTCGGGCAACCCCAGTTTCTTTTACAGAGCTGATGATAACTGTCACAAAGATCCTCTCAGGTAAATGTCACAGTAAGGGTAACTTCCCGTCACTGCTGCTTTGTTTTTATAGTGAGTTTGTTATATGTTATTGTACTTTTATTAGTTTCATTTTTAAGGTTTCTTCTGACTTCTAGATCTTTATTTACGTCGGAGTGCCTCTGCTGCATCCAATGATAACGAGGCTTATGATCCCTTCTCCATGGTCAGTCAAGATTCTGAAGTGGATTTGCTCAAAGACCAAAAAGGTATTAGATTGTTGTTATCTGGCCGTGAAGCTCTCGCCATTTTCTAGTTATAACTGTAGATGCTGGAGTTCTACAAAGAAATTTGCCAAATCATTGTAGAACTTTTACACTGTCAGTTATCCTTTTCTTTGCAAGAGTTACTGATTGAATCTTTTAAGAGGGTATAATTGTTAGAATATATGAAAGTATCTCACAATATCTTAAATTATCTTATAGAAATATCTAGCGGATATTTGAGTATCGAGAGAATATCTAAAATTATCATGATTATATCTTAGATTAGTTTAGAGTATCTTAGAAGATCTCTTAGGATTGAGATCACTTTATCTTATCTTTTATGATTTTTTTTGTTTCCTTAATTAATTAGGAGTCGAAGTTTAGATTTTTTGGGGTACTACCAATGATATCTCCTCACCCTATGAGTAAGGAACTAATCCCTTTCGCAGTGCTTGACTGCCCCTCCCAACAAGTGTCGCTCCCCAACAAAGTCTAAGTTTAGTATAAATAGGGGTTAGTTTATGTCTTTTGTATCACATCACAGTTCACAATAGTATCAATACAATATAATAACTTTGAGCATTCCCATTTCTCCTATACCCAAACCGTATAATTTCAACAATAACTACTATCTTTTTTTTGTTTCGCAATAGCCTATGACAATAATGAGAGTGAAAAATATTATTCACCTTTCTCATTGTGCTTCAGAGTTTACTTTACTCTGAAAAATGTCACATACAAACCCTTGCTTAGGTGTTGTATATATCGGGGGAGAAAAATGCTGTTTTATGTGAAGGAGAAGTAAACATTGCCATTAGGTCTGGTTTCACAGAATTTCCAGCTTGCTTAGTTGAAATTGATTGTTGCAGTCATTTGTAGCAATATATTTAAGCCATCAATGGTCCCATGGATCTGAGCTGACAGTCATATGTGGACCTTGACACAAAATTGTACTATCTAGGCTGTATAGTGCTACCTTTCTTAAAGTTTGGGTTATTTATCATGAAAGAGTTATAAGAAAACATTTGTTTATTAAAGGTGTTGTCATGTGCGAAAAGATAAATTGGTGGTGGCAATTCATTTGAATTTTTTTTTAAGCTTACTAATAATGAAATAAGTTCATATTATATTTATATTTTCTGAGTGCTATTTCATTTGAATTTGCAGATGATGAAATTTTATCCTTCAGTTCAACTAGAAAGTATCATGGTGTGGAGAGAGCCTCTTCTGTTAAGAGTTCTAAATCTAATGTTTCTCAGAACAGCCGACTGTTGACACGTAGTTGGTTGGAAAATTCGCTATCCCTTTCTGAATCTCCCAGCACTTCAACTACTGATACTTATTCACTACAGATGAGGGTCAGTTCTTCCACATCTGGGTCTTGTAGTGGTGCATCAAAGAGTTCATACGGTAAAACGTCCTTGATCCATAATACTTCGAAGAAGAATGTCCACTTTACTGAACGTAACCCAGTTGTAATCTTGGATGATAGTATAGATCCATTTGCATTTGATGAGTATGATGTTGTACCCTCGAAGTGGGACACACTATCAGGGAAACAAAAAAAGCCTCGTTCTAAAAAATATGAGGCAGCAAACAGAGAATATGAAGACGGATCTCGTTCTAAAAAATGTGATGTAGCAAACAGAGGATATGAAGATGGATGTCAATCTCAGACAAGTCTAAGTCAACAAGAATTTAATGATGGGGGCATCAATTGTTCCAGTTCTAACGTTGACGATGAAGAAGATTCTAGCCTTCTAACTGATTGTCTTCTTTCTTCTGTTAAGGTATTTTTCTCAGTTAATTGTCCTTCCTATATGTTGGTTGTATCCAATTCTTCTCATAATGTTTAGATATTTCATATTTGAGTGAAAGTGGAAGTCTTGTTTTCCTGTTAGATCATTCGGTAGATATTTGTATTTTGTGTGGTTGCAATCCTGATTTTCGTAGGTCACTTTTTATACATACTAATGCTTTAGACATATATCAGCTTGATGTAATTTCTTGTTTTGTTTATAAATACCCCGACAGGTCTGTCTACAGAAGTAGGATATGTACACATCCCCTTACTCTCTCTTTTTTCATACGAATTCCTATATGGTTTTTCTCATACTCTTTATGCACCAACTAATGTTGCCTTATTGTAGGTGCTGATGAATTTGACTAATGACAACCCTGTTGGCTGTCAGCAAATTGCTGCCTATGAAGGACTGGAGACAATGTCTTTGTTAATTGCTGGTCATTTCTCTTCCTTCAGCTCTTCACTGTCCATTGCTGAGATAAAAGAAGATGCTTCAAGAGCGGCTCAGTATGATAGGCATCTCACTGATCACGAGCTAGATTTTCTTGTTGCTATTCTGGGCCTACTTGTAAATCTGGTTGAGAAGGATGGTCATAACAGGTAATTTGAACAATAAGATTTATATGGTTTTGCCTTGAGTCTTTTCCTCTTCTTCTAAGTATATTTTGACAACTTACTGGACAAAAGTTGATTTAGTGTGTGTTTGTTAGTTGTAAAATTTAGATTCCAATTATAATGAATTATAAGCTGAATCTGTATATGTTTGAGCATGTTTGCTGAAAAACAATTTTAAGCTAATCGTTTTTGTTTGACTTGTGTAAAAAGAATCACTTCCAATAAATTACGAAAAAAGGTATTATTACATTAAATTAATATTGTTAGTTTGGTGTGGCAATAAAAAAGAGGGGTGAAGTGGGAAGATGAGATTTGGCCTGAAAAATAAGCTGGAACAACTTTTCTTAATAGCTCAAGTTTTCAGATGCACCAAAAACTGTTTTTTGGGGTAAAAAAGCTTCTATCAGTTTTCAGCAAACACAATTTTTAGATGCCTAAATGGCTGTACCTTTATATAAACCATGTTATTGCAATATTTCAATTGTTTGAACTCTATTCTGGATCTTATTTCTGAATTGTACTGCTATGGTGTTGTCTGTGTTTTTACAATTATACAGTAGTGTGAAGATTGTGTGTTTCATCACACTACACAACTATTGAATTGACATGCCTAACACAATTTAGTAAAATAAAATAAAAATTTGCCCACTTTATGCATTTGATATATTTTAAGCTTATTTCAAGGAAAAAATAGAATAACTTTCCACAAACTTTAATTTCATATTGTTTCATATTATATAATATATAGTTGAAACCAAACACTAAAGAAAGTTTTGGCAGTACTATATACAATTTATATATGATTATCATTGTATTTGTCAAACTCCTTAAAACTTTGTTACTGGTTTTTTGGCAGATCACGGCTTGCAGCGATCAATGTTTTACTACCTTCCTCAGAAAGCTTGGACCAGGAGGTTCGGAGGGATGTTATTCAATTATTATGCTCTATTTTCTTGGCTAACTATGGTGGAAGTGGGGGAGCTGGGGAAGCTGAACATTTGCAATTGGTAGGTAGCATGTTCCAATTTATTGTCTCTCGCTTCTTCTCATGTTTAAACATGTTTTTACCTTATCTATTGATGTGCTCGTGGGAAGCATGGAGATGTAGAATTACTATTTTGGATTGTGAAATTACTGATATTTTATGAGGCATGGATACTTCAAAATACTTATTGTCCTGGTACTGTACTAGATTTCCTTTATTGTTTTATGAGATGTCATATCCTATACTACAGTGCCTGTATCCTGATTAAATGATTGATTTTATCCTTGAGAAAACCTGTATATTTGATTCACATACTCCTATCCATGCATCATATTCTTATTATACCTCGGTGGAATATCTATAACTAACCTTCCCAACTTGATTGTTAGCAAAGCAGTAGAGAGAATGGAATATCTATATCTGACTTGATAGAACTCTGACATGGATGATGCAGTTAGATGCTTATAGAAAACAACTGGGATGGTCTTTAAACTTACAATATATTGAACTGTTTTGTGCCCCTTTTGATGTGTAATCATTGTATTTGTTTAGTTATTATCAATAGTAGAAACACTTATATAAAACATGGTGTGACAGTGACTCTAGACTTGTAAGTTTGGTATTCATATACGAAAAAAGTTGACTGTGAGTGATGTACTCTGTTGAATAATCTTGTTACATCGTGCAACAGGATGAGGCAGCTCTTTTACAAGGTGAACAAGAAGCTGAGAAAATGATTGTGGAGGCTTATTCTGCCCTGCTTCTAGCGTTTCTTTCCACTGAAAGGTTAGATTTTTATCAATCCTTAGTCTTTTTTGTTTAAATTTGTTTCTTTGAATATAAGAAGGCCTATAATTTATTTTTTGGTCTGCAGCAAGAGCATCCGTGAAGCAATTGCTGACAATCTTCCAGATCACAACTTATGTATTCTTGTTCCTGTGTTGGACAGATTTGTGGTATGTGGTTATTGATAATTTTTAGTACCATGGAGATAAAATTGTGGAACTAGCTGGAAATTTTGTTAGGGATTATATTTGTTTTTTCGGGGAAGAGTATTTGGAGTTCAGATTTAGTTTAGCTTCTGATGCTTTATCTGATTGGAGCAACTGACACATTTGTTTATTTTGTTTGTCTATGTCCTAAACAAATCTTACCAAAGTTTATTTTCTAAAAGAGTTGATATCTTTAGAAGTCTCATCTTAGGTGTGTTTTGGATTCTTAGTGGATTTAAAATCACTGTCAAAAGGTTGAAAATTGCAGATGATCTGCTTAACCATGTTGGATCAGGATGCCTAGGGTAAACATTTTTTCTCTTTCTAAGCCATTGGTAGCATTTTTAACTTGTAATTGTGTCTTTATCTGCAGGAATTTCATCTGTCTTTGAACATGATTTCACCAGAGACTCATAAAGCTGTTAGTGAGGTCATAGAATCATGTAGAATTGGATGAAAGCTCAGCAAATGTAAAACTCTGTACAGCCACAGCTTAATTTAGGGTTTGTTGTTAGTGCAGATGAAATGAGACTGCTGCATCAAAATGGTTAATTTCTATATTCTGTTCACATGAGGTTACATGTTCAAATCCTGGAAACAGTCTATTCGCTTGCAGGGATAAGGCTGCATGCATCTATCCTTCCCATACCCCATTAAGTGAGATTCTCGTGCATTGGGCTGCCTTTTTTTTTAATATTATGTTCACAGTGCTTATACCCTTCCTTATTGTTACATCACTATGCTGGTGATTGCTGAGATGCTTGTACACAAGAAAAATCAAAATAGTGGGGTATGTGTTCCTATCATAGTTTGTGTGTATTCAATAGTAGTTATATATATACTCAATTTTTTGTTTTATTCATTCATTTTCTTGTATCAGAAGCTTGTATATTTTTATTAGAAGTGTTCACATCCTTTGGTTGTCCTTGTTTTCAGCCACTCAAAGCTGCACTATTCTTATTCTCATTGAGAAGCAAAATTTGTCTAATTGATAAGATGAAGTTATGTTTCTGTTGAGGATATTCAACCTCGTATATTATTATGTCTGGATTCTACAAATTATAATAGTGTAGATAAAGCAATGGAATTAATGAAAGAGAAGAGTAGAGAATCGGTGAGGGAAAGTAACCAAAGCTGCATTGTTTTTTAAGCAAAAAGCAATGCTAAATGATGATGAAAACTAAACTCACTTAGCTTGAAACGTGAATCTGTGGTTTGAAGCAAATGGCCACCACAATGATGATACCGTAAGGGACTACTAAAATTGCAATGGATTTTTGAATGATGGAAATGTCAAAGAAAACTAAGAAGAATCATTTTTTTCCTCTCATGTCATGACTGCCCGATTCAATGGTCTGTTCGATAAATTTGGCTTGTAGCTATGACGATGTAATTGTGAAAGTAACTAACTAGAACCTTATAGATGTATAAGTAGTTTATTAAATTACAATTATCGATAAAAATAATAAAAAAGTAATTTTAAATATTTTAAAATGTATAATTAGTAGACTAATTATTAATTACAAGTCAACTTCAACTTTTGTATACAGATTGTAGTAATTAATTGAATGACTAGAAAGAATGTTACAAGCTGGTATTATCTTAGCCGAACAAGAATGTGAAGTTGGACCGTTCTCAAGACCAACCAAGAACCATCAAACCATTGGATCCCATCCAGTTTACATATCATTGGAAAAAGATCACCAAAATAAATAGTGCAATGTTATATTCTCCAACTAAATCCTTCTATTAATCATCATATTCATAAAAAAGTGATTGATTTACAAGTAATATATATATGTCGGAGGATATATCATTTTCCAAATGTACACTCCTATGTTTATATTATTATTATTTAGTATATAAGTAAGTACCCTTCGGTTCAATTACGCTGAAATAATCCTCACTCACTCGTTCAATTCATCCATTGCATTTGGAACCAATATCCAACAATGGCCGCGGAAACTCTACCGTATCAAAACGGCGTTGTTTTCAACAGAAATCTCGACGCAAATTCTAATATCTCTACCGACGCCAAAAAGTCGCGGCAGAGCGATCGCCGTCGTCGCCGTCGGAAACAGAAGAAGAACAAGCAGACCTCTCAGGAATCAGAGCTTAACGCCGCCGAAGATGGTGACGATACGAAGGAGAATACCGATCCTCATCAGGTTTTCATCTTTGCTCTTTTTCTTTGGATGTGCTTTGATTTCGTTAGGTTTTCAACACGTCATGGCATTATCACCTGAAATGTTAGGAGCTAGTAAATTACAATCGTGAAAGTCCATATTTGTGTTTGGTTCGTGGACGTTGCTGCGAAGTTAGGGTTTGTGAATTCGAACCGAGCATGTTTGGCATTTTGGTGAAGGAAGTTTGTAGTAATTAATTGATGAAAGGGAATTCCAAGGGAAACAAAAGAAAGAATCCGTGTAAAAGTGCACTTAGACTAAACATTGATATGTTCAGTTTATGTAGGCTCACTTTCACAAATTTCTTAAATCATTGTATTAGATTTTAGTTATGCAATTTGACAATATTGTTTTTGGTGAGGAGAAGCATGATTGTGATTTATTACTTTAGGGAAGAGGAGTCTTGGCTCTACGGTTAAAGCTGTTGCTATGTGGCAAGGAGGTCACATGTTTTGAGTCACAGAATCTAACCCTTTTCCAAACCCTGCGCATAGTGGGGTCTTTTTATCACCATGTTGCTCTTTAATTTAAAAACTTTTCATATTTATAGGAATCAAGTTTTGATCGCTTTGGATAGCTAAAAATTCATAGTGGAACTGTAGTTCACTTCTTCATTAGATGTTTGTAAATGTTATATCTGATCATACCTCCATCGAAAATGTAAGCTGGAAGTTATTACTATCCTCGGTCTACTATTGTAATTATTCCATTGAAACTCAGTGGAGTGATTTTGGAAATTATATTGGTGGTTTGTTAGATAGCGGTGCAGATCCTTATTTTCTTTAATAAATAAAAGGGTGATGATATTTCAGAATATAATTTCGTTAAGTCTCAAACTGGCATAGGTGCCCATATATTAATGTCTTTTTTGCTTCATAAAAAAATTTAGGTTCTTGAGCAAGTTGAAATTGAGTATGTCCCAGAGAAGGCAGAATTAGATGAAGGCTTGGATGAGGAATTTAGAAAGATCTTCGAGAAGTTTAGTTTCACTAACATTACTGGTTCAGAGGTAATGAGTGTGTGCCACTTTTCTATTTCTCATTGTATCTTCATTGTTTGTTTGATGAATTGTTTACTTGGATGCAACCAGGATACCGATAAGAAGGACGAGTCTGCAGAAAATGCAAATGCTAGTAAGGAGGCAGACTCTGATTCTGAAGAGGAAGAAAATGATAATGAGAAAAAAGAGAAAGGCGGAGTCTCAAACAAGAAGAAAAAGGTATAACCATTACACATATTTATGTTGTTTTTGTTTATTTAATTTTACTATTGGCTTCTTTCCTTAATTATGCTAAAAGTTCTTTTTCCGCCAGCTTCAACGGCGGATGAAGATTGCTGAACTGAAACAGATTTGCTCAAGGCCTGATGTTGTTGAGGTAGGAATATTTTGTGCAGTATACTTGCTTTCAACTTTTGGGCCTTCCTTCCTAACTTGTTAGTTTGGTCTCGTGGTCAATAGCCACTATGCAAATGTTGTGTAACAGAATGTATTTTCATTTTTAAGGTGTGGGATGCTACTTCAGCAGATCCAAAGTTGCTGGTCTTCCTGAAATCATATCGGAATACTGTACCAGTACCAAGACACTGGTCTCAGAAGAGGAAATTTTTGCAGGTTAGTCAGCATGATAATTTTATAATTATGGGTTACAGAAGCAAGCATGTATGATAGTTGTGGTATGAGGCATGTAAGGATAGAGTGAGGATGATAAAGTGGATAAGGTTTCTCTTATATATATATGTATATGGTGCTTGCAGGGGAGCGGCTGTGGCAATCACCAATCCTGGACTAGTATGTGTTTGGCAATGGGCATCCTTGAGTCATTTATCTTTTATTCTTTGTTAGATTGCATGCAATGAGGATGTTATATTATGAGGGTTTATGATGATATGGCTGTTTTTGTGTAATTTCATTCGGCATTTGTCTATAACTATGGTGCTAATAGTTCTGCTTTGAATTTTCAGATACCCTTCATTGTGCTTAATGCCTGGGCTGAATTCCTCGTGTTCATTGTTTTATAGTTTTATATTTTGATTGTGCTTAGCCACAGTACATCATTGTCCATGTATGCATAAATTACTGATATCTCATCCAAAGTTGTTATTTGTTTTTGCAGGGGAAAAGAGGGATTGAGAAACAGCCCTTCCAGCTTCCTGATTTTATTGCTGCCACGGGAATTGAGAAAATCAGACAGGTAATGCAATCTAATCTGTTTGCATATACCCTGATTCTGTCTGAGTGACCCACCTACTACAATAATGTAGTATTTAAAGTAACCCTTATTTTTGTGATGTACTTACACAATTAATAATCTATTCGTGTAATTCAAAATTAATTTTCTTCACTTTTTTAAATAGCTTTTATGGTCTTTGGCATTTTTAATTCGGTGACTGGATGTTACTGCTGTTCGGAAATCTTGATATGATAGAAATATTACGGTGTGACCTTCTGATTTGTTTGCCAAGATTTTTTGAGGTAACTGGGCAGAAACCCATCTATGATTAAGTGTTTTCTCTAAAAATGTAACTTTTCATGTCTGCGCAATTGACCGAGTATTATTGGCCCTGGCACAAAATCGCAGTCTATTCAATTAAATGCTGTGGCCATCTGTAGTATTCATCTAAACCTTTTGGTTTATATGGGAATGATGATGTTTTTTTTCCAGACTGCTGGTGTATTAGTTAGTTATAATGTCACATCCTTTGTTGATTTCGCTGTTTTCTTTCAAAAGAACATGATATGACATAGAACTTTATGTTTGTAACATACATGTATGTGTCTTTTTAAATGATTTCATGACATTGTTGTGGTATCTACTTACCTGCCAGTTTATCTTATGTTTTCTTATGCAGGCTTATATTGAGAAAGAGGACAGTAAAAAGTTAAAACAAAAGCAAAGGGAGCGCATGCAACCAAAAATGGGGAAAATGGATATTGATTATCAGGTTTCTTTTCTCTATGTTTTTTATTTATGTTTTACACCAACAGCCTTGTTTACATATTTTTATGCTGTGTTCAGAAGACAACTATTTTCGTGCTTTCTGATGGACTTTGTTTCTTTGTTGCTAGGTTCTTCATGATGCTTTCTTTAAATATCAGACAAAGCCAAAACTGACTTCTCTTGGGGAACTATATCATGAAGGAAAGGAATTCGAGGTATAAATGTAATTTAAAATGGTGCAAAATTTAAAATACTGCATACTCATGCCTTTTATTAGGCATAATTTATGTGTTCAAATATTTTTGTTTTTATTAGTTCTATTCTAGCTTATCCCTCGGGAGTCAGGACTGAAATAAGAGCTTTGTTCTTCATAATATTTTAATATGGAGTACTCATTTGATGTGGAGTAATGGTTTAGTTGGTCATACGACCAAGTTAATGGAAACCATACAAGTGCAATATAGGATAGGGTACTGATGCTCGATGCATCATCTCTATTGGTAAAGGTGTAGAAGCTGTCTGTCACCGGAAGCTCTATAAATTCATTAATTGGTTATTTGATTTATATATAGGAAATTATTTTATTAATGCCGCAAATGTATTGTTCAGATCTAGTACTTTTCATCAGATCATTATTAGTTTTTTTTACTTGTATCAGATTAGGTTATGCAATCATTATTAGTTATTGCTTAAATTAGTTTAGGTTTAACTCTGTAGTGTCCTCTATGTATTCCTTTTGTATTTTGGTTTGACGTCACCAACTTATTATCACATTTATACAATGTATCGTGTAGAAAACTCAGGATATGTCTTGTACTTGTCTTCTGGGTTAATAATTGAATTTTATAATTCCTAAGAGCCCATCGTCTTCCCTCTATATCATCTCCTTATTGATTAGTGGAAAGTAGCTTGTGCTGTTTCCAGGTGTTTAGTTTTCTCAAAAGCAAAAAGCATTTTGCTTAAAGTAATTGGTCCACACCCATACGAGTTATAACTTGGTTCTTAATTTATATAACGATGTTCTGTATTTTGGTGTGCAGGTAAAGTTAAGGGAGATGAAACCTGGCATGTTGTCACATGAATTAAAAGAAGCTCTTGGTATGCCCGAGGGTGCTCCTCCTCCATGGCTTATCAATATGCAGGTAATATCAGTGTTTTGGGGTGTACTTTATCACCATTCTGTTCTTGGGCCCTTTCACTACATTAAATGTGTTTTTTTCTTCCAGAGATATGGTCCTCCACCATCGTACCCTCATCTGAAGATCCCTGGCCTGAATGCTCCCATTCCCCATGGAGCCAGTTTTGGTTATCATCCTGGTGGCTGGGGCAAGCCTCCTGTTGATGAAGTACTTTTTTATATTCACCCTCTTTATCATTTAATTTTTGTATTAAATGGATTGACTGAATTTTCTATCATTAATGAGCTCTACACCTCCCCATTCCATCTCATTGATCACTTTCACACCTCCCCGTTCCATTCATTGATCACCTTACTTGTCTGCACCTGCCACCTGAACAGTATGGGCGTCCAGTCTATGGAGATGTTTTTGGTGTTCTTCAAGAAGATCAACCTAATTATGAGGTTGGTTACTTTTATCCCAAAAGAATAATATGAAGAGATTGGTTTACATTGAAGTTCTACTATGTAATTTGAGGGATAACTTTTGTCCAAAATAATCTATGTTCAATGCCAAGGTCAAGTGATGTTTGAAGCTTATGGCACCACCTCTCAGTTGGTTTGGGTGTGTGCCTGTATGTATTATTTGTACGTTATCTTTTCATGTGTTAAAGCCCATGCAAACGTGATAGGGATGAAAGTGAGAGATATTGGAGGGTAGGAGTGAAATTAGCTGTGTCATATCATCTTTCACATCTATATACATTGTTTATTGTCATTCTTTCCCTTCTTCATCTTGTTTATTTGTCACTCCTGAAAGTCAATCTTGAGTGGGCTGGAAAAAGTACTCGATTTTACTTATTTGGGTGCTCTTAGTCTTACCAAGTCAAATATGATTCTTTTTATAGCTGTATTGAATATTCTCACAATACAGGAAGAGCCAGTTGATAAGACCAAACATTGGGGTGACTTGGAGGAGGAGGAGGAGGAGGAAGAAGAGGAGGAGGAAGAAGAAATGGAGGAGGAGGATCTTGAAGCTGGTATCCAGTCTGTAGATAGTCTGTCTAGGTACTGTTATTTTACCTTTTTAATTTGGTTGCTGGGTATCCCTCCCATCTAGTGGGATTGGTGTTGATGTTAGTTTCTTTTTATAGATATTTTGGTTTCTCTTTATATCTGTTTTGGAGTAATGACCAGCTAAGAGGAGAACTTACATTAATATTTCTATTTCTCAAAATATATTTTAGGTGTTTGTAGATTTGGCTTGGGCATGATTTGGAGTTTGTTGTATTTTGTCTTGTGTTTCTCAACTGGATTCTTTTCTATTTTTCTTTGTATTTTTCCTTCTCAGCACCCCCACTGGAGTAGAAACGCCTGATGTTATTGACCTTCGTAAGCAGCAAAGGAAGGAACCTGAAAGACCTCTTTATCAAGTGAGCCCTTCTACAGCTGCTCTCCTTCAGCTCTAGTTTATGTTTTGGTTACTTAGATGTCTGTCATTAATCATTTATTCTATGAAGGTACTTGAAGAGAAGGAGGAAAAAATTGCTCCAGGAACTTTGCTTGGAACCACACACACGTATGCAAAATCTGCACACCATTTTTTATAGTATTTTGACTTGATTTCTTTACTTTTGTTCCTCACAATTGTCCGTTTATTGACTAACCCTTATGCTCCTTTCTCTCCACAGTTACGTGGTTGGCAGTGGCACCCAGGACAAGTCAGCAGCGGCTAAAAGGGTAAGTGTTTTCTCTATTTTTGGGGAGCGAAGGGTATTATTATTATCATCTTGTCTTCAGAGATAACTTGTTTCTGGCTTTGGCTCTTTCAGGTTGATTTGCTTAAAGGTCAAAAGTCAGATAAAGTGGATGTCACTTTACAGCCCGAAGATTTGGATGCATTGGAAAATGTTTTACCTGCAAAGTATATGAATTGTTGTTTTATAATTTAGTTACCTGTTATGAATGTTAACATCCCGAGTCTTTTATTTCTTACCTCTGCTGAAACTCTTACAGGTATGAAGAAGCAAGGGAAGAAGAGAAGTTACGGAGTCAGCGTGAGGATTTCAGTGACATGGTTGCAGAGGTCTGTTTCTTGCAAATCTTCATGACAAGCTCACATTATGTCTTAAATAACTAACGTCCTAATTTGTTAAATTATGTCACCCTTTGGTGCAGAATGAGAACAAGAGGAAGAGAAAGATGCAAGAAAAGGAGGGAAAGTCCAAAAAGAAGAGCTTCAAGTTTTAAGATGGTCTCCATTTTAATTTCGTTGGCATGAAACTTCTGTTGCCGGAAAATGGCCCCCCTCTATGTTCTCTACTTACGCACTTCTCATTTTCCATGATCGACAGTGAATTGTGTGTTGACTGTGTTTTATCGCACCTGTACTTAGGAATATACTTTTGCATAGGAATATACTTAAGTAATGCGTTGAAAGTCCGTTGATGAGGCAGCTGGTAGAAGTGAAAATTCGTGTAGTATGTTATGACCAATAGTATGTTTATGGAACAATGTCTCCTGGTTCTGTGGAAGAACCTCTCACACTTTTGGAACTTTTTTTTTGCTTCCAATTTCCCTGTAAAACATAAGATCACATCTGCATCTTCTGGTTCTAGTTTGAATTATTAATCCTTTTGGGCAAACGAGTGTTAGAGATAACGTTCAAATAATTTCAAAAGTTTATCCTCTTTACTTTTTTTGATAATAAAACTTGACTTTCCATTCATTCATACTGAAGTAAAGTTTCCCTCTCGTTTATACAGACCGTTAAATTTGGCATTGTGTCGCATAATGCCTTCCACGGTCTTCCTATCTTATTAGCATTCTTTTTCCCCTTTCATTTTCACCGTTATTCATGTTTTTATTACCAGAACTGTGTATTGATTATGGTTGATCTAGTAAAATAAACTTTTTCGCCACACTCTGTAAAATGAAATCTGTTTCACCAATATTGTTTATGGTTGAGGAATCCTACACACTATAGAACCCGTCCAATTCCAACCACGTTATTGGCTTATGCATGGCATTATTCTTGTTGCTACAGAACTTGGCTCCACTTTCAATCAAACATGTTTCTTCTTCCTTATTCCATGCCTGAAGAATATAACGTAATCTTGTCCCACTGTCAAGATGTCAAATAGAGGCTTCTCATTGGTTTTGGCTTTATAATTCAATTGGATACATGTTGATTGTGGTTAGATTTTTGCTCATTCGGCGGATGACTACTTTTCACTTGTAAAAAATGTTCAATCTATAGGAATCCATTCGTTATGGCTTGGTGTCCAAAATTCCTAGATATAGACCCACATATTCCATAGCTTCCCCCACCATGTATGGTACGTATCAAATGGAATATTTGCTCACTACATGTATCTTTCACTAAGCTCACATTAACATGCAACCTCTCTGCATCATCTCATTACATGTATTGCAAATTTAATTTCTTTACCATTAATATCCATTTTAGTCCCTTATATTTTTCGACCTTAGCAGTTTGATCATTTGAAAAGTTAAAAACTCAAAATGACCCCCAAAAATTTCTATTGTAGGTCAAATTAGATCTCATAATGTATTATAAAATATGTTAAAAAATTAATTTAACCCACATTTGAAAATTTTGGGACTATTCTGAATTTTTCAAATTTTGGGACTATTCTGAATTTTTCAAATTTTCAAGGATAAAGTGAAAAAAGATAAGGGACTAGAATGATTTACTCTTTCATTTAATTTTATTCTAATGGTAAAACTGGAAATGCCCAACAAATCTCTTTTTAAAAAATGGTAGCTTCTCACAAAGGTGCGGCTTCAAGCTTTCTTAACTTTTACATATTATTTAATTAGAACATGAATATATTGAGAATGACATTGATGTAACCCCTCCAATAAAATTTACAAAAAACAAGTTTGAAATAGTAGTATACATATGACAAAGACATTACTCTAAGAGATCTATTGACCTTAGGTTTACTGAAAATACTAGTGTACATTCAATGTAATCCACTAAAGTAGTATGTGACATGTGATATGGCAACATGAAAATTAAAGTAACACCTTGATATGAATTACACCATTTGCACTACCAAATCAAATATCATTATGGGTATAAAGCCGAGAAACATGCATTTACCTCTTTATTAATAGAGAGTATATTTGTTTCGTTTTTTCAAATTGATGCACTCAACCAGCCTATTCCCTCTGCCTAAGGGACCAACCAAGGTTGATTGTTGATTTCCATGTATGTAGCAGTTATAAAGTACTGTTTGCTCTTCAAATAGGATCAAAATATTAATATATATAATATAAATATATAATACGAGTTCTATCTACTCAAAAGAATATAAAATAAAATAAGGTAAACTAAGAAGAAACACCCCATTCATGTTTATCCTAAACTTGTTTTTATAACTATTTATGTTTAATCACATGTAACTTGAAATTGACATTATTGACAATGGTCCCTGCCATGTGAAAATCAAATGCTTCTCACTAACACTTTGGTTAATCTCTCACCAAAACTGTTGCCTTCTACTGATCCATTATAAAGTTGTGATGTCTATCACCAGTTGTCTCCCACTCAACCAAATAATTGCTTAAATTTCTTAGGACCCAAGTCTCTACTATTCTTATATAACAATTCCTTCATTTTTTTTCTTCTAACAAAAAAAAAGTTTAGTTTTTGGAAAGAAATGAAAAGAAAAAGAAAAACTTTAGAGTCAAATCACAAGTAAATTTCATAACTATGAAGTTTTTCTTTCAATTTTCATCAAAATTTAACTCGCAAACACTAGTTAATTCACTCTAAATAAAATAGTTTATGAAAATCATAGTCCTTACATGAGTTCTAATTTGCTATTCAATTCCGTTGCCTTCTTTCAAATTATGAGAAAGATGAATATTTCAATATTTAGTGATCCAATATGCTATCTTGGAAAGATATAATTCCACCTCTTCTTCGTATCTGACGAGTTGAGATAATATATTACTCATAATCTTATTAAAATTATATCCACTAACCATATATATGAAACTTAACACGTGCATTATCATGGATCACATAAATATATCCCCACCTTGTTACATGTAATCACATGACATAGGACCATAAATCACGGACATAGATCCTCTGTCCTAAAAACTCTGTCTTTTTTTCTGTCCCTACCCAATAAACATATACTAGTAATATAATTTTGTTTTTATAATTTTCATATTTAAATAAATGATATAATCTAATTGGTGTATGACAAAAATAAGGACATAGACCGGGATAGGAGATTTCCATCGGTAAATCACCACTACCTCTATTCTTTCCCTTATGTCCAGCTACAAACTGTGTTTGCCAACTGTTTTTAACCACCTCCCTCCCCCTTTTCCCCTAATCACTATCCATTCAGAAAAAAACCAAATTAGTCCATAGTGTACTTGCCTTCTTTATTTGTATTAATGCTTCTATCAACCTAAATTTTTATCATGGCATCATTTTAAATTATGGTTATGTCATGTTCATCATATTAGTTTAAAATGTATGAAAAAACAAGTAACATATTAGAAAATCTTTATCTATATGATAAATGAAAGGAACATATAAATAAGATTCACAATGTTTATAATATGAGACATTTTGTTCTTACTTTTAGAATACTCATCACATGTGGTTAAGGAAACTATAAAAACTATATAAAAAATGATGGTGAAGATTGTGGACATAATTTGAAAGCATGCTGCATGGCATGATGCACATCTATAGTTCATTTCATATTGTAGCACTATGAGTGGCCTGAAATTTTCCATGTGTCAACCACCCACCTTCACCTTAGGGGTTAAGTATCTCTCTTTTCCCCTTCTCAGTGTGAGAACAAAGAAAACTGAACTCCTACTTTGTCACCAAACTCTGCATATATTTACTAGGATTGCCCTCTACTACTACTACTACACCCCTTCAAGTAGTAATCAAAACCTTCACCATTCAAAATTATTATTTTTTTGCTTATCTTCTTGTTTATAATTATTGCTTCTTTTACAGATAGATAAGATCATAAATAGGCATAAGATATAGACATTAGATAAAAAGAGACATGCTCACTTCTTCTTCTTCTTCTTCTTCTTCTTCTTCTTCTCATCTTTCTATCCATTTCCTTCCATTCAACTACTTCTTCTCACCAATTTCCTTAAACCTCAATCTTATTCTCTTATTGTCCTTCAGATTGATTTCTCTTCTAGCACCTAGATCAAAGGGCTAACATTTTCTGTCTTTTTCACTTCTTTTCTATCTTATTGTTTTTCTTGTTATTAGCTCTTGATTTTTAAGACATGGGCTTGAGTTCTGAGCAAGTTTCTAGCAGTGGAATTGATTGGAACAATAACTTAATGAAAGATCAAAAGTTAGAGCTTGTTCCAAAGCCTCATCATCATAATCAGATGAAGAAATCATCAGAGACTTTAAAGTGCCCAAGATGTGACTCAACAAACACCAAATTTTGTTACTACAATAACTACAACAAGTCTCAGCCTCGCCATTTCTGCAGAGCTTGCAAGAGGCACTGGACTAAAGGTGGAACTCTTAGAAATGTTCCTGTTGGTGGCGTTAGGAAGAATAAAAGGTTAAAAAAACCAACCACACCAAAAACAACAACCTCTTGCACCCTCACAACTTCTACTTCTATAATGGATGGTGTTTTGAGTAGCAACATGAACAATATTCAAACTTCTCTTGCAGTGAGTGATCAGAAAAACATGTCTTCCTCTTCACTCTATCAAGCAATGATTCGTCCACCATCTTTGCTGCTACAACAACAGAATCTGATGAATATGAGAGACTTAGAAAGTAAAGATTTTGTTATGACTATGAGTTCAACTTTGCCTCTTCATCAAAACCAAAGCTTACTTTTTCCTTTCTCAAACTCAAGCTCTTTTTACACAAACCCATGTTCAGTATCAACAACATCTTTAAGGTCACCATCCAATGTTTATAACTATGTGGTGGAATCAACCATCAACAGTGTAATACCAAGCACTAGTAGTAGTGGTATTAACACACATACATTGGAGATACCAGCAACAAGTGGTGGCATGGGAATGTCCAATTATTGGAGTTGGGAGGATATTGATTCATTTGTCTCAACTGATCTTAAGGATCCATGGGATGATTCTGATATCAAACCTTGAGCTGAGGCAAAAATATGATAAGTTTGGCAGTGTTAATAGATTAGTTATATTTGTTTGGTTTGTGTTTCACATAGATTAGTAATTGTTCTTGTTTTGAGATGGGGTATAATGGTATATATAATGTAATACTTGGAGCTGTGATGTTTTAGTTTCAGCTTCAAGAAAGGGGTCCCAATTAGTTGTAATTCACTGTATTTGCCTTTGTTCTTCATAATTGTTTAAAATGGTATATTAATGTATGCAAATATTCTACTCTAGCATTATTCATCAGCATAGGATTTTCTCTCTATTTTTCTAAAGGTTTGTGAGTGCTTTATGATGGGGAATGACTATAGATACAGGGTCTGATCCAACAGTGTTGAACTGACAGAATGTGATGGAAGATTCTTGTGGATATGTGTATATCTTTATGTTGGAATATTATTATTATTATTATTATTATATGAATTTTATTTCTCAAAATTCATCAGCACCACTACTTGCTGAGAACTGTGGTTGTATAATAGTAGTTTATTGATATTTTATTCCTATGATATGCCTCTGGGGTCATTTATCTATGGGCTTTTAATTCACATAATGCTTCATCTTATTTCCAATTTAATACGACAATGTGTGGGATCTTGGGCTACTATATCTTCAAAGTTTATTTCCGCCTTTATGTGTGTCAGCTGCAAGTTAGTTCGTTTCCCAAATGAACTATTTTTTTAGCCGTTAGATTGAATGATTTATAATTTCATTTGTAAAAATTTTGACTGGCTATCGTTGTTGCTTAGAAGTCGTGATACTAAAGTACGACTTCTGTGAGGCCTTTGGTTACAGTTTAGAAGTCGTGATAACAAAATAAGACTTCTATGAGGCATTTGGTCACAGTATAGAAGTTGTGATACCGAAATATGACTTTTGTGGGAAGTCGGGTTGGCATAGGCATTTGGTCGCAATACTTAAGGCAACTTTTATAGGCCATCACGACTTTCTAAAATCCTTATATGTCATCGTGACTTTCTGAAAGCCATCCAGAAGTCTTTATATGCCATATATCATGACTTCGACTAGAAGTTGTATTACATCATCACGACTTCCATCCATAAGTTGTTATGTGTTATCACGACTTCTATACTGACAAAACTCATATTACTCCATCACGACTTCAATACTGAAGTCGTATAATGTTACTACGACTTCTAAAAGGTGCACAAAATAGTAACCGATAACCAAATTTTTTCATCTAACGGCTATAAAGCAGTTCTCATGTTATCTTTGACCACTTATAAACATGTATTGTTCTTCTCTCACATCTATATATAGTTTGTCTTAGAGTTATCTAATATAAAAATGTGAGAAGAATACATTTGGATCATATGATCATATATATATATGAATATAATTAATATTAAAAGTTAGTTATTAATTACAAGATCACTTGTTTTAATATCGATCATTAAAATATGTTTCAAATTAAATTAAATGTTTTCAGTTTATATACATATATGAATCAGTTGCTAATGTCTCTATTAGTATATAGTGTCTAGATGATTTATCCCACTCTCATCATAATCACATCACCCCATGATTGCTGTATGGTCTCAATTCTCTAATCACAATAATATAACTAAATTGGGCTGCTTTAAACTTTTAATCATAAAAAATCTCCTAAGGCAATAGTTGCAATATTCCACGTGACAAACATTATAATAACTGGAATTACAACTTAAAACCATATATTAATGAATGATGATGAATGGTTAAACAACTTCTTTAATTACTGTAAACACTGTCTGCTTTCCACTTCATGCATGTGAGGATGTGGTGTTTAATGGTCCTAACCAGCTGCCACATTCATCCAACTTATGGACACATACATTTGTCATCATATATTAATAACTTCATTATCATATTAGGATACTAGGGTTGCATTCAAACACAAATTTTATCACATTTTTTGAGAGCTGCAGCAACAAAGAATCTGGGTCTCATAGCTTTACCAAAGCACATGCATCTTGTTACAATCATTATGATCACTTGACTTGCTACTAAGTAGAAAGAAGGACCACAAACCTAGGCCAGTTGCAATGTCAGAATCATATTGACATAACTTTCTACCTTCACTGTCTTGGGCTAACATGGCCTGTCAGAAGAACATATATAAATACTTTGATGTAAACCAATTTCAATGCTGCAAAGATTTCTTTCTAGTTCTGACTTTTGATAACTTCCTTGCCATCACATGTTTGCACCCTTCTAAGTGGAAAAAGTTGAACTAGTAGATAATTGTGTGTACTGTGTACAATGGAGAAACTGATTCTACAACATGCATCATGGTTCTATATATTTTCAAATGAAGACCAAATGGTTGTTGTGACTTATGAGCATATATAATTATGTAATAAAGTAACTTTATTCTCCTGAATTCATAAATTTAATGCATCTTGGAATTGCAGAATGCATTGCAAATTTGCAACTAATGCAAATGCCATTAGTTTCCACCCATCTGAGGGTAATGTCAGACAAGAGTCACAAAACTTTGACTCTCATAGTGTAGAAGCTTAAGATTGGTGTCTCCAAAACAAGAAGACTCGTGTGAAACCAATAAATGAAATTTGAGTTTGTAGAAATTCGGATGTATAAAATGGAAACTTTTATTAAACGTATATATAAAAGATATAGAGTAAATTACATTCACACCCCTGAGTTTTAATGAAATTACACAAATCACTCCTCTCTTCTTTGTCATTACACAAACCACCCCTAGATTTATACATACATTACACAGACTACCCCTGCATGTTATAAAAGTGTAATATTTTAAAGAAAAAATGTGTGATGAATGTAATTAAGTTAAACAAAATATTGTATATTGTGTAACACTTCAAATAGTACAAAAGCGAATGTTTCTTTATTATTTTTGTGTCATTAAAAAATACATTAATAATTTCAAATAAATGTTTAAATAACTCTTGTATTATTTTATAACGAGCCAAATAATGAAGACGCATTGACTCTTATATTATTTGAATTTTTCTACATAATATACAATATTTTGTTTAATTAATTACACACATCATACGTTTTTTGTTTAAAATATTACACTTTTATATTATGCAGGGGTAGTCAGTGTAACATATGTACAAAATTAGGGGTGATTCGTGTAAGGACAAAAAAGTGAGGGGTAGTTTGTGTAATTTCACTAAAACTCAGGGGGTGAGTGTAATTTACTCAAAGATATATATTAAATCTTCTAATTACTTTTATTAGATTCATTATTTATTGTTGAGGAATGATACTCTACATTAATCGAAAGACAAGTATTACAAAAATTACAGAAAAATATAACATGTTAAGACATCTTTATCCTTTTATATATATGGAAAAGACACTTTTACTATTAAAAATACAAGGAAAATTACATCATCTTCATCCATGTTCTTTATTGTTATTGGTGTAACCAACATTACATTTCTATTATATAAATTGCTGGATGAAGTAATAATGTTTTAACTTTTGATATCTTCATTAAAAATTAGTGAAAATGCTTGATCCCTTAGAATTAATAACATAATAAGTAAAACTTAATGATTCGATTTTTATTGGTTTTTAATTTAATTCTGTATGATAAATTACACCACATCTACCGTGTATACAACGTATGTTTTGTACTTATCAGATTTGTTTACATGCAGAAAAGGATATTTTCTCATTACAAAAAAAATGAAATAAAAATTATAGCCTCAACTCACATCTTTGAAATAATTAAGGTGGTTAATTTCTGAAAATAGAGGTAGAGATGATATTTAATGAGTTAATGTAGAGTACTGATGTGATACAAATTCCTTGCTGGTTGAAACAATATAACATATATACCAGGCCTATATTTTCTCTTCCCCATTCCCATTAATTTGAAAAATCTAAAATATTTAACACATAGTTTGGGAATTATTAATTAATAATAATTAAGTAAACACACAATACTAATAGTTATGAATTTGTTAATTAGCATTAAAAAAAGAAAAGTTGGTTAAATATAGAAAGTTGATAGCCATATTGGGAATTCTTATCTCAATCTGAAAGGAAAGAAAAGCTGTTTAATTAACGTTGTCTTATTTTTAGATGGTGACGTGAGACAACACCATTTCAATCATTTTCTGCATCAGTTAGCCATTGTTGATGTAAACACAAAGCATAAACAAACACTACAACATACGTCAAAAGAACTCACATTAAATCCAAAAGACTAGGAAGGGGAAGGTTCTTTATAAATAATCCTTCCTCTTTCGTTCTTCCCTCCTTGGCTCTCTCTTTTTTGAGAAAGTTCATTTACATTCTCTTTCTCATAATATATCATTTTGGTTTTCACCATCTTTGTTAGCCCTAGTTGCATGCATGCATGCATGTCTCGATTTTTCTATTATCAACCCAATTTTTTGATTATTTATCCAAACTTCTGCATAGGAAAGGTTTGTTACGTTTGAACATTTTTCTTGTTATTTATCCTATAAGAAATTAATTATTTTTAATAACTTATGAAACCATTATGATTATTATACATGTTTTTTATTTGTTCCAGAGTTTCCATTAAATACAAGCAATAAGGCATGGCTTCCGTGGGGTTCTGCGGTTTGAAGCCATTGCTCTTTCGTAGAAAGACAGGTTCAACGCCTACACGTGCTTTTGAGGTAACATTCTAACCTTTTAATCTAAATTCTTCAAGATCAAACTCAAAATCTGGTTATTAAGATTTGTTATAATTGTGAAAAAAAAATTAAAACAATTTGACATTGTTATTTTCATATAACGCGTGTATAGTATGGTCCACACTTGAATGGTATTAAACATATTCCATATGAAACATTATTTCATATTTTACAATCACCCATCATAATATATAAGTATAACCATTTACAGATATTGAAAGGGTCCTTCTCACCCAAGAGATCTTCAAAGTCTCATAACAAAGAAAATGGAGAGTCAATGGAGTTGTCATTTGTAGGTGCAGACCAATTGATTTTAATGGTAGAGATCCACAAGAAAATCTTTGCTTTCAGGGACATCATGGACCTGGATCCATGTAACAGTTCTGCTTCCTTACGTGAGGTGCGTTATATTATATATATAGAGAACAAATATATAGCATTCCTTCTTTATTCTTGCACCCCTTTTAAATTTGTTTTTCATCTCTTGTATTGAAGGTGGTGCTGAAAACCCTGCAAGATCTTCAAAGGCTTTACCCTGGGATCATAAGAAAAAATGAAGTGTCCAAGATGAAGGACAAGTCTATAGATCAGGTTTCAACACATACACCTAATTAACTGTGATGAACAAAATGATGCTTAGACACCATTTTAACACACCTAATTAACTATGCGTAAATATCTAGTTAATAATGTATGTTATAGAGCGTAGTGCTATATGAAATATCATAATCTTACTCAGAATGAATACTAATGTTGACAAATTTTCACCAGGCTATGGCCTACTTCTGTGAAGCATTGAAATCTCTTGGAGAATCATGGATGATGAATAATGATTGGATGGAGAAGCTCAACATTTTGTTACCATCATGCAAAGATAAAAGCAATATGCGCAACCTAGGTATGTGTCCTTGTGAATTAATAGTTAATGAATTCTATTTTTATCAAACCATGAATCATAATTGTTGACACAGTTTTGAGTTCTCTAAGTTACTTGATTTGTTTTGTAGGTGAAACAATGTTAGTGACACTTGATAGTTTGATGAAGTTGGCAAGTGAGAGGTTTGATACAATGGAAGAAGATGAGCTAAAGAAAGAGTATAGTCCAAGAAATAGCTCATTTGGAAAACTGATAATAAGATCTTCATCCAATACTGATAGCAACTACTCTTATTGCTCTTCTCCTAACACACCGAAATCCGTCCTACCGGAATTGATGAAATCCTCAGCCAGAGCAGGGGAGAGTCCAAGAAGTTCTTCTTGTGGCTCACCACTTCTTTATTCTCTAAGAGTTCAAGCAGTGGGAAAATTGAATCCAATTGATGTAAAGCGTTTATCATTTCATATGTCACCAACACATATAGGACTACAGAATAGTACTCATGCAAGTGATACATCAGAAGATTTAGTTTTTGATTTGGACACAATGGAGGATTCAGATAGCATAATTACTCATGATGTTGTTAAGAAAACACCTAAACTTCAAGGAATTGGTGAAATGGAGATACTACCACTATCTCCTAGAACAACACTTCAATCACAATCTCCCAAATTTGAACAAAAAACTTCTCCTCTGCAACAAGAACCATTGCCTGTTCCACCACCTATGATACAGACAAGCACTGTGCCACCACCACCACCACCACCACCACCCCCTCCCAAACCTTCCATTATGGTAATGCCAAAGACTATTCCACAACCACCCCCACCCCCTCCTACAATGACAAAAACTGTACCATTACCACCACCACTACCAACAAGGCCTTTTTTGCAGCCAAATTTGGCAGTGCCACCACCACCACCACCGCCTCCTCCACCATCAGTGCTCAACTTGAAGCAAGTTGAAATTGCTGTTAGGCCTCCACCACCACCACCAATGCCTATGGGCCCTGGTTCAGCAGCAGTTGCAGCTCCACCACCTCCACCACCAATGCCTATGGGTTCAGGTGCAGCAGTTGCAGCTGCGCCACCGCCACCACCACCAGGGCCCCTGAAAGGTGGATCTGTTCCACCAATGGCAACACCGCGTGGCATTGGAGGTGCCGCGCCGCCGCCACCTCCACCTGGAGTAGAGAGATCCTTGCGCCCCAAGGCAACTACTAAATTGAAAAGGTCAACACAATTAGGCAATTTGTATCGAACACTTAAGGGAAAAGTTGAAGGATCTAGCTTGAATGGAAAACCATCTGCAGGGAGAAAATGTGCGATTGGAGGAGCAAGCAATGGTGGAGGTAAACAAGGAATGGCTGATGCCCTAGCAGAGATCACAAAAAGGTATGATTTTTCTAACCATCCACAAAAAAAAAAACTCTTCTAAGGTTATATACTTTGTTAAAATCATAAATTTTCATGATTTATATATAGCATTACGACTTCCTTTAGTCCATGTAGCCGATCGACTTATTGAGTTTAACTGATGTAGCCGAGGACGTCACATTTGAGAAAAAGACTTGATTATTGTTAATGTTGTACTAGTAGTACTCTTGAAACCATATGTCTCACTTCTTTCTTTTTTTCCTTTACTACCTTTACTCTTTCCCCTTTTCATTAGATCTTCTTACTTCCAACAAATAGAAGAAGATGTTCAAAAGTACACAAAAGAAATTATAAATCTGAGATCTACTATTACTGATTTCAAGACAAAGGACTTGACAGAATTGAGCAAGTTCCACAAAGATGTTGAAACCATTTTAGAGAATCTAACTGATGAATCACAGGTAAGTTTAGAAAGTTCAGTCCCCTTGGTTTGGCTACTACTAATTACTGATTTCATTTATGTTAGTTTATCATTCAATTTCTGTGTAGGTGCTATCAAGGTTTGAAGGTTTCCCTACAAAAAAGTTAGAAGCTGTAAGAATGGCTGCAGCACTATACAATAAGTTGGATTCAATATTCACTGAGCTTCATAATTGGAATGTAGTGCCTCCAGTAGGTCAACTCCTTGATAAGGTTGAACATTACTTCAACAAGGTAACATAGTTTAATCACATTTGTTAATTAACCTCCTTCATCATAGTATTGCCTTGGTGTACTACTACATTAGTTTCTAACCCAAAAGAGCAATTTACAGATCAAAACAGAATTAGATGCTTTGGAACGAACCAAAGATGAAGAAGCCAAGAAATTTAAAGGTCACAACATCGAATTCGACTTCCAAATTCTTATAAAGATCAAGGAAGCAATGGTGGACATTTCCTCGGGTTGCATGGAGTTAGCCATAAAGGTATCCGGTCCAATTCATGTGTATGACTTTTATTTAAAAGTCGTTAACATTTAATATATGAATGATAAATAATATATTGTACCTAATGCAGGAGAAGCGTGATGATACTGATAAAGATGGTGAACCAAAAAAGGAATATGGTAAATTGCTATGGAGGGTATTCCAATTTGCATTCAGAGTGTACACATTTGCTGGTGGACATGATGATCGTGCTGATAATCTAACTAGAGAATTGGCTCAGGAAATACAAAGTGATCAAAACCATCCATGACAATATATACTTGATATATATATATACTATATACTATATACTATATAATATATAAATTATATGTATAAAAGTGGAGTAAAAATTGCATGGTGAGGTTTCCTTATACACTTCATCATGAGCCCCCTTTTTAGATTAAGCACAAGGCCATTTGTATATTAAATGATCATTGGCAACTTGGAATTATAATTTTTTGGATTTTGGTAGGAGCTAGTTATGTTGTAGAGTTTTCAGAATTAATTGCGGAAACTCTAATTGAACTATGGAGCTAAACTTGGAGCTTCACTATTTTAGTTTGTTTATATGACTTGATAAATTTATTCATATAAGTTTATATGGCAATCGGTTCTCGTTTGTTGTTCTTGGGTTTGTTCTCCTTATACTAATCTTTCAGGGAATAAACTATAAAAGAAAGTAAGAAATTTTATGAAAATGTCTTCATTGCGGATTAGTATTAATTGAATTGAATATTATGAGAAGTAGTTGGTTAATTTTAATTGGTGTGAAAGATTGTGAGTTTAAATTGTCTTCTACTCAATTTAATTAGTTGAGGTTGAATTAAAATAAACAATTAGTAGATTATCCTTATGAGTTTCGAAGATGATATAGGTAATACTAATGATTGCAATCATTTTTAATAAATTAAAAGTAGATTAACAAAAAAGACAATATTCATTATGAATACCAAAGATAACAAAGATTGTATTAATAACAATGATCACTTCTCAACTTAAAACAAAAACTAAGATCTAACATGATTTATCAACTTACTATTAAATTTTCATATTAATTAATGGATAAAATATTTGCGAATGATTAAATTTTTAGGAGTAATTTTTAATTAAGAGAGAAGATCAACATGGAATGTGAATCATCTCTGTGTCCCCACAAATGTTTCATGCAATACTAATGAATTTAAACTCTTGAGAATAATTACTTTTATTATTTATTTAATCATTTTATGATAAAAATAAAGTATTGATTATTATTTAAAATGAAATTTTAATAATTAATAAATAATATAATAAAATAAAGAAAAGGAAAAAAAGAAAAGAAATAAACAAAAATAGAAATTAAAGAAAAAAGAGAAATACTTGTGTAATTACGACATGGCAAGGTGCGATTGGGGGAAGTTTTCCTCCTCTATCTATTTTAAAGATTTCTCTAAGTAAACATTGACTGTCATTTCTCTCATTCTCTTCTATATTCCCACATGATTTTTTGTGTTCCTGTCTTATACCATGGACTCATATATGAAACCTGTAGAGATATCTTTGAGTTAGAGAATAATGTCAAACTAAATAAACTAGGGAATAGTGCATGCCCAGATGCATAGGTCATCATCAGAAGAAGAAGAAATTGAGAGTTTGATATATATTTTTTATTTATGAGAAAAGTATGATGGCAGCCACACATGTAGGGATTTATGACTTTCATTAGGTATGTAAACTAACCGAATCAGAGTTCATCTTGGTTCAGCTTGATAAAGATTTACTTAGCTCAAAATTTGACTCGAGATTAATACGAGATATATTTTTAACTCGAGTTCGGTTAGGTTTAAGTTTGCAAACTATCCGACACAATTTGAATTGGTTCATTTGGACAATTCAAACAATTAATTCATTTTAAAAAAAATATTGGACAAATTATATATAAATATATAATATATACAAAATAAGCCTGAGTAATGGTATAACAATAAACATAAAAACGTTTAGTTTTACGAGTTGAACTATGTTCACTTTGAGTTTGACTCGTATATTTAACGAGATCAATTTTCAGCTCAAGTTCGGTTCATTTAATTCATGAACCAAGTTTATCGAAATAAATAATGAGTCAAATTTTAAACGAATACCAAATTAGTTTTTAGCGCTAACTTTCGGTGGCAGAGTCGTTGCTGAATTGTTCTCTGATTATATGCCATGAAATAAATTGATCTTTTTGTTGAAAGTGCAAGAATTGCTGAATTAGTGAGCTACATTTAACCTTTTCAAAAATGCATTACGTTGACAAGGCGAAACAATAAAACCCCACATGTTTTCTGTATGTTTGTGTAACTTTATAAATTATACAAGGTTTATTTGATTTAACTCCTCAAATTGCTTATAGATGAACGATTGAAAAAGTATGCTTATATTACAAATAATAAATATAATCATCATGCATGTACTTATTCAATAGTAGTTTATTGTGTAAGCTGAAAATTATTTGGATAGAATACTATTACTAGCATGTGCCAAAAGAAGGTGTTGTCGTAAAATCAAATGAACACAAAACTACATGAGAAAATAATACACGTAATTTTTAATTAATAATTATCAATTTCCTTATCTATATTTATTTTCATTTTTAATGCAATAAATATTACTTTCTATTTAATATTTTTACTATTATTAATATTTTTTATTAGCGCGATTGAGTGAGGATCTGTTATCCCAAAGTCTGTCTCAATTCTCTGTCTCATCCAATTAGAAATTGCCACATAAATAAATAAAAAAATAAAAAATAATATATTTATCTTATTTGCTAAAATATGATTGACTTGAGAAAGATTTGGGGACAAGTTCTGCGCGCATGCATTAAGCATTAAAATCTTAACAAGTGGATGCAATTCCCATAGCATCATTTTATCCTGCATGTAAGAGAAAGGTTTTATTGCGTTGCAAGAAATAAAGATCCTTTCAGGTTGAAATTGTTTTATATCTAATCCTGTGGAAACACGCGGTTTTTGATAATGTAGAAAGTCAACTTTTAGATAGTAATTGGTCCATACCTCAGAACTTTAGAAGTATAGTCTAAAACCATGGAATTAAATTTATTTTTTAGCCTGAAAATTAAAATTGAATTACTTAGCTTTAATTGTAATTTTATTATTTAATGCTGAACCAAACAATCACCTAAAATGGCAAAGGTTATCAACTAAACCTAAAATAGTGTTAAACTAAACCAAAAAGTCCTATTAAAAAAAGATAAACATAAAATAGTGTTCCTTATGTTTACTTCCTATGATGATTTTAATTTTATATGATATCCAAAGAGATTAAATCTCTATTAATACATGTAATATTATTTTAGAAGAAAAACATCGGGTAATTTGTATTCTATAAATAAATGATAATGATGAAGCAAAATATAACCTACCCTAAAATGATAATGATGAAGTCTAACACATTTTGGAAATGTACATCATGTATCCATTGTATTAAAAAAATAAAAACATTACCATATCACAACCAAGTATGTAAGACTATTAGAAGATGGGGAATAGCAGATGAAAACGTGGCAATGCAAGTAGTGTATCTTGTGAAGTGAATGTGGAATGTGGAATGTGTGTGATGGAAAGATGGTGCCTTGTTTGCATAAGAAAAGCATGACATCAAAAACGTCCCATTTCCAAACTCCCCCCACCCTCCTTTCCCACACAACCTGCCTCTCCATCATCCTTTTGGGTTCGTGGTCCCACATCACATAATCCAATATGTATCCTCTCCTGTATTAGATGATCCATTACAGATAGACATAGATGATATTATGTGGTATTTGAATTTTTTTAATAACACAGATTTCAAGTTATTTTCAATTAAAATATTTTTTTTATTTTCAAATGAATATAAACATTATATTCTAATATTGAACTATCTAGTATTAGAGAATATCTTAACCGCACTTAATTTCACCATCAATTCTCTCGGGTACCAATAAAAAAATTATTACATCACCTATTACTAGTAATTCCAACTAAAATATCTTTCATTTCATGATGCATTAAATTAAATAAGTTTATTTCAAATCAATATTGAAAATCAATGATAAAAAATTATTATGTCACGTGTCTATATAATAATTTTTATCTTCATACAATTTTTTTGATACTTAAATGTTAATAGGTTATTATTTTGTGTTAGGTTGGATTTCAACCTTCAATCTCCTTATCATTCTATTTCTAAAGTCTTTCACCATAACCACTTGAATATATTATAACTCCCATATTTTCATACGAGTGTAATATGTATACACTGTTAATATAAAAATCTATACACAATCATTATATTATTCACCATTAATTTAGATTATTTTCTTCTAAGAATCAATATTAATTAAATATCAACCATGAGAGTTTATAACTTGATACATTGTGTGAACATACATTTTTATTTTCTCTTTTCACACTATCTTATCGTGATCCATTCAGTACATTTATCTAAAGTATGTGATACACCCACCCTTTTCCACTCTTTCATCTATCGTAGTGCCATATCTTCTCACCAGTACTTTTTAGAAAGCAAAATAAATAAATAAAAAGAGCAAAGAAATAAGAAAATAAAAAAGTATAATATGCATGATAGATGATAGAGTGATAGAGGATTGAACAAAGTCTGTTTATCATTAATCATGGACAGCACAGATTCATCAACATGCTTTCAGCATCCTCAACTCCCTCCAGGGTTTCGGTTCCACCCAACAGATGAAGAACTCGTAGTTCACTACCTCAAGAACAAAATTGCATCTATTCCCCTTCCTGTGTCCATCATCGCTGAGGTTGATATCTACAAGTTTGACCCTTGGGAGCTACCAAGTATGCAACTTTTTCACACCTTATAAAACCCACTTCTTCATTTTCCAGTTTTTAAATAATTTAATCTTACTTATGGGTCATAATAATATAAGATCCTGAGTGTGTGTGTGTATATATATATACATGAACCTCTTTTTTGGATTGATATCTATTTTGGGTTGTGTAGGTAAAGCAGTGTTTGGTGAGCAAGAGTGGTATTTCTTCAGTCCAAGGGATAGGAAGTACCCGAATGGGGCAAGGCCAAACAGAGCAGCTACTTCTGGGTATTGGAAAGCCACTGGAACTGATAAGCCTATAGTAACATCTTATGGGCATCAAAAAGTTGGAGTGAAAAAAGCACTTGTTTTTTATGGTGGGAAGCCTCCAAAAGGAGTTAAAACCAATTGGATCATGCATGAGTATAGGGTTCTTGATAATAATAATAATAATAATAATAATAATAGTTCCATTATTTCTACCTCTAATCCACTTCCTCTGCCTTCTGATCCTCCACACAGTAACAAGAAATCCCTCAGGGTACAATATGCATGCCATTTACATATAGCTTTCATCAACCTTAGCTTAATTGCTATATTATCTAGTAAACTTTACTTACTTATTTATCAATAATGTATATATATTAAGTAGTTGACAGGGTTAATAATTGATTATCATCTAGTAGTTTATTATTATACATATTAATTAGATGTTATAGTATTAAATTAATTTTGTCTATTTTTTTGTTTTGGTTTTGAAGCTTGATGATTGGGTTTTGTGTCGAATATACAAGAAAAACAACAATAGCACAGTGCCAAGGCCACCCTTGATGGATCATGATAATGAGCTTTCTATGGAGACCATGCAACCTACTATATCAACTTTGTCAATGGCTAATTACACAAACCATAACTCTAAACCTCCATCTTCAAGAAGTAATGGCTATGCACCACTTGCACTTGATCAAAATGATGACAACTTCTTCAATGGAATCTTAGCAGCTGATCAGAACATGCAAAATGGTTTTGAATCTCATTTCTCAACTAAACTCGTAGTACTAATAACTTTCTTATATAACTACTAACATCACAGTTTTGGAATCACACAGGGTTAATATCTTCCTCTCCAAGCAAACGATTTCGTGGTGATCTTAATGGTGGAAACATCACCATTGCTGAGGAAAACAATTCATTTGTGTCTTTGCTTAGCCAAATTCCTCAAAATGCAACGTATCACTCAAATGCAATTCTTGGGGATGCTGTAATGAGGCAACAATTTCAACTTCCAGGCATAAATTGGAACTAATGGTTTGGTTTCGCTTAGGTTACACTACACCATCTCATAATGTATAATGTAGCTGCCATTATATATAGGTATGTTAACTAATGCAGGTCTTTCATTTTTCACTTTTAAATGTACCCATAAAATATAGAGAACGAAGAGGCTGTGTGGTATATATATACACTTTGAAGCTTACACTAAATTAAAAGGATATATATATATATATATATACTTTTGCTAACATGGTACATGTAACATGTTGCAAATATGGTTAAACATGACATGCAAAGTTTGAGTTATTGAGATATTATATTGTCTAGGTGTTGTATTGAATGTTTAAATTTATGTTTCTATAATCCCAAAAATTGTTAAACAACAAAGTAGAAAGTATACTCAAGTGTCATGTTGTATTGAGTGTTTAAATAGTATGATTTTAAATTAAATTAATTTGTATAAAATTCTGGAGAAATTGGAAGATAAGTTTGAGGCAAGGATAGAATGGGCAGCAAAGAAATATAGTCAGTGATATTTTTTATTTGAACTCACACAGGTGCTTACACATAATGTGTTTTATACATATATTGTGATTATAAAATTGGAATCTAATTTTTTGAAGAAGGTGATTATTTTATCTTTTAATTAAAAGTAGTAAACTGATTTTAATTATATTTTTTATATAAAAAATATTTTCTAAATAACAGTGAATATCTGAAAAGTGATTTTTTAAATAAAAATTATTTTATATTACAGATTAAGCATAGATGACAAATACATTTTTTTTGGGGTACTTACAACTGATATTTTCTTTGAAGTTTTCATCTTAATATGGTGAAGTATCATAAGCTGCTTTGAATTTGAGCTTAATTAAAAAAATCAACTCTTAACTTAGTTTGTCAAATGTGTGATATATTAGAGATGCTATAATTATTAATAGTAAAAAATTCATTCATAAATTACTATATGTTTTTAAATCTGATCTAATGCCAATTTTGGGTCCAAATAAAATATCTTATTTCAAGTTGGAAGAATTTTCCCTATTGAACTGAGTTTGAAAATTAAATAAATTAGTCCAAAGACCAGTAAATTAAATAAACTTGAAAACCAAATTTACTTTAATTTATTATTCTCTTTTATTATTAAGTGACATCTGTATCAGATGACGTGAGAGTATTGTATGTCATAATCAGGTATTTGATTTAATTGATTGTATGTAACGAAGAGTTATTGGATTAAAATTCCAAGACTTCAATCGATATCATGTTCTGTCATAATTCCTGCTTTTGCTTGATCTAATGTATCGCCATGCCATTGGCTCCTAACAAAGCATGCCATTTTATACGTATCGCCAACTTATTGGCTATTAAAAACTACCAATTTTCTGTTTAAATGTAATGTATATATACGATGCTGGAAATTTAAAGAAGAGAAAAAAAATACGTTTATATATTATTTATAAACGTACATATAGTAAGTTTTAATCAATTATTATTACAACTAATAAATCAAAAGCACAAGGATTAGGGGAGCTAAATATGCACCGATTCAGTGTTACAAGAAATAGATATAAATATAAACCTAAGTTATAAAAATAATTTAAATCAAATTTTTTAAAGTTTTAATCAACATATCCAAATTTAATAAAAATGAGTAAATAATAGTCAGATTCCTTTCCTTGATTCTTAATAAAATTATACAAATCAATTATTTTTTACACCTATACAAATTGGCTTTAATGTAGAGTATTAATTACTTATTTTGGTCCATAATGTATTTTTGACCTTAAGATGTTAGTCCTTAATAATTTTAAATTATTAATTTAGTCCTAAATAATTTTAATGTGGACTCACGTTAATCGTTCCATTCATATTCGTTAGTTAATATTAATAACACTATCTACGTACCGTTAACTGGTGATTTGGCATGACATAACTGAATGATGTGTATTTTTTTTTTGCAATCATTTTTCTACAATTAATTTTGAAAAAGATGTCATCCTTAGTTTACAAACTTTAGATTGTCTTATCATCCTACACGATCTCCTTTTTATTAACCATTCATTTTTCTGAAAGCACCCAAAAATCCACGTTTCCTTTTAACTTTGTTTTCTTTTTACATTCTCTAATTTTCCCATCACAACTATTCCCATTTCCCTCAATATCATGTAACAGTAGGCAACAAGAACAGTGTGACCGCACCATGTGGACTAAAAATTTATAATAAAACAAAAATCTGATTTCATAATGAAAATTTATAAATAATCCGTTTATCCTAATTAAGTATAATTAGATTAATTACAACATCACCATTTCGAGCTTAACTTAATTATACTAAGAACTAATCTCTTTTCATCTTCTCGAGTGCATGTTGTCCATCTCAGTAAGTGTCGTTATTAATAATCGAATTCTTGGCTTTTTGTAGAGATCTTGTAGGATATTATACCACTAGATTGTCGTCTTATTGGTAGTTAATGTAATTTATATATATAAGTTAAATGTAATTTGTGTAGGTGTAAAAACAAATTTGTATAATTTCATTAAAACTTAAAGGATATTAATATAATTTAAAGGAATTGATTTCTCTAAGGCTTTTTTTAAAGTTTGATGTTATAGGGTTATCGTTCTATAAGGATGTTTTAGAGTGGTCTAATATCTTCTTTACACATAATCAACTCCCAAATTCAAACTATCTAAAGTGGAACACATTTTTAAGTGCCCAGTCACACCATTCCATTCTATGAATAAAGCAACGGGTGACCACTTCAAAATTCTCTATTATTAATATAAATAAAAAATATTTAAATCCACGTATGTGGTGCCCTTCAATATGATTGCGTTAGAAATTTTATGAATGAGTAATGCTATATCTTCCTCCTAAAAAAGTGATATATGTCATAAAGTGATACTTTATTTATTAGTGATTGGTTTAAGTGATACTTTATTTATTAGTGATTGGTTTACAAGTGACACATGTTACTTTTTTTGTGGGTAGAATGATTAATAGGATGATTTATTAGAATGATATATCATTTTCCTTTATGAATATATAAAATTTGCACCTTCTTGAGTTAAGTGGAGTTTCCCAATTTTATGTTGCTTTTTACCAGTAGTTCATAAATTTGTACAGACTGCATAATGTCTTAGTTCTGTTTTAACAAAAAAATAGTAGGCCAAAATTTGCTTTGATAAACATAAATAGTTAAAGTTAAATCAAGTGACACAATCCATAATGAAGTGATTAAAACATAGTTAAATTTAAATAAAGTCATACAACCCATAATCATAACACACTTAAACAAGTTCAAATGTAAAAAGTACCACATATAACAAGTTATCATATGATAACACTCATGCCCTCGTATCAATATGAGAACACATTAAAACCCTTCTAAATAAAAGCGAGATATTATTGCGTGTAGGTAAACTCATTTATTCATTATATTTGTATTTGGTATATAGTTTCTCATTTTGATGCATGAAAAGGAGTATTAATTAATTAGCTATGTTATGTAAGAGCAAAATCTTGTTATTGATTAATTATTAATTATTTTTTAGAAGGTGGTGATTCTCCACGAAGAAAAGAGGAGAAAAATGCAAGTGAGTTGCTTGGTTTAAAACATGGAACTGCATGGCCAGCTCCTCTAAATGTTGCAAATGTAAGCCCCTCATATTCTTCATACCATCCACTAACCTGTTCCAAACATTGATTAATAACCAATTATTCAAGTGATTAATTAAATCAACAAGTCATTACCTCATTACCCACTTTTTAGATATCCTTAACTAATTAAATGGTACATACAATTAGGGATGACATCACTCGACCCTACTCGCTCACCCGATTTAACCGAATTGTGATCAAGTTCAAATATGATTGGGTTTTACCGGGTCTAAGTTCGGCTTTAACAATTAGACTTATTCAATATTTAGGATCACCTAAATAACAAATATGACTCGACTCATTTGTATGTGGTTATTCAATTGTGTATAGAGTTATGGCATGTCTTTAGCCCAAAGTATTGACTCTCTAATTTTTTCACAATATATACTTATATGTAAGTGATTAACAAAACATTTACATATACATCATTTCATATCAAATTACATAATAATATGTATTATTAAGAATACTTTATCTAAAATGATATACACTATATTTAATCGAGTTTATGTTTGTGTTCAAAAGTTGACCCGACCGACATTTGTAGTCGGGTTAGCCTTTGGGTCTAGGGTCAGGTTCAGATTCAAAAAAAATAATCCAACCAAGATTTAGAGTCAGGTAAGGGACAAACCTTACCCGGTTCATGTTACTTAATTAATAAAATGTTAATTATTACTTTGTTTATTACAAGGACTAGATTTGTTCATTAGAAGGATTAAACCAATATGCCTTAATGATTCCTTACCTGATTTTCATGGTACCAAGGACTCCATGGCTTAGTAACAGGCAAAGATAGAGTACTTAAGCTGTACCTTGTTGACAACACTGGTACTCTACCATCAGTGTCTCCACTGAACCATCAACAATAGAAATAAAAATATAAGAATAACAAATTGTGACACAATTCAATGAATCTGAAAGTTGATATTCAATAGTATTTACCTGTAAACCCAAATCCTAAGTTTTGCTGTAATAAGCTTCTTGTAAATTGGGATAACAGATGGCATAGAATCTGCCCAATCATCAAATATCTTGTTGCTGCAAATAATAACATTGTTCAGATTCTATTTGGATAAGTACACTTGTAAAAATTGCTAAAAGAAAGTGAAAAAATGGATAGAATGTTACTTGCAAATAGTCCAATTCTTTAGATTGTGACCATCACTAGCATGCAGAGCCTTTTGAACATCTGGTCTATTATAATAAGCTTTAGCATAACCATCCAAGCAAGGATCATAACCACCCATTATCCTAGGCATCTAGTAATTAAGCCAAATCCATAAGAAATTTTCAGAACAACTTGTATACACAAGTTTATTGTTTTCATCATTTCAGTATCAAACTACTAGGAATTATGACACACACCATTCTTAACGAGCGCCTTTGCATCGATTGATCGTTCGAACTCGCGGTACTGGCAAAGCAGACAGAAGTATAGAGGCTGTAAATATCAATTTCCTTGTACTGTTTGAGTACTTCATCCACACCTTTAGTACAATCTTCATTAGTCCATGGATCACTGCTGTTAAAGTCACAACTTCTTCTGATTGTTTTGTGAGTTTCATCAGATATTACAGCATGGCTCCAAGCATAATCAACTAGACCTATCCAGTCCTCAGCATCAGATGTTTCAGGGTTACCTAGCTGCAAAAGAATATAATAAGAGCATAATGTTGTGTCTTTCAGGTTATAATAATAACTAGTATAGAATTTGCTTTACAAAATATACTCAGATATTGGTAGTGGAACATGGGTAATAAATATCCTAGCTTGGAGTTAAGATATATAAATGCTGAAATAAAAATGAAATATTTTAATTAAAAAATCCTTTATGCTATGTTTTTTATTGAGAACTTGGTTTGGTTATTAGCTATGAGGACCATACCAAAATTCCCTTGAGATTAATATGAAGGGAGGGTTCATTGTTCCTATCAAGAATAAGTTCAGCCAGCTCTGGTACATACTTTCCTGAAATATGTACCACAATGGAAACTTTAAATTATAATGATAACAAGTACATACTTTAAAGGAAGTGATAAAGAATGACTTGTGCTAAAAATGATCTTTCAATTTCAATTTCAATACCTGCATAACTTTCCCCTGCTATGTAAAATGTCCTTGTTCTATATGATGGAAACTTGAGGAACCAATTGTGTAGAAAAGAGTAAGCATCATTAGCTGTTACAAATAATTGGAAGAGCATAATTTTATATTTCAAACAATAGTATACAATAGAAAAATACATATAATGGTTGCTACTCATTATGCAACAACAAAGATAATTAAATTAAGCAATGACCTGTTAAGTCATCTCCCAATTGTTCATAATCACTGGTTGTATTTGAGTAGGAAAAGCCAACTCCAACAGGAGATTCTAGGAATAACATGTTGGCTTCTGCAGCATCATAAATAACAAGAAATATTAGCACCAATATGTAAAGTTCTATGAGGAAAAATAATGGAGCATTAGTATGTGGTTTGTCATCATATTTTTTTGGGGTACAATAGTTAAATTGTCATCATAATTTTCATATGTTAGGATATAATATAAAGCAGTAACATTGAGTTAGAAAATATGGATATGAATGGTTATAGTCCTAATACCTCTGTTCCATGAGAAGTTATTAAATTTAAGGCCCTGGCCATCACTATCAACTAAAAATGGACCAATCTCTTGTGTTGCTCCATATCCCACAGAAGAGCACCCAGGACCTGGTACAAAAAATCAGGCTGTCACCTTAGTAAAAAACATATATTACTTATAACTATTACCAGCAAATGAAATCAATAGTTTCTTCATCCATAGGTTATATCATTTTTCCATTGGCTAAGTTAAATAAACATATAAGTAGGATTGACACAACATCTTGACCCAAAACCTTAATGCAATAGGTCTATGGGTCCATCCAGTTATATGATCTTTAACTGGTCCACTTTTACACAATGTGAGACTTCTTTATTCACATTTGGATTACCCATCCGCTCAAAATTTGTATTCACAATTATGTTATTGTAGAGCAGTTGACATTTTTTAGGTATATAGGACACACTATTACTATCATGTGCTATAAACCTAAAAAACATCAGAAAATATGTGTATACAAAACTTGTGGTTATCTCTATAGTGTGAATATCGTTATATATGGTGTCTTATAGAGTAAAAAAATAAAGGGCATAATTTTAGGATATATGGTAATCTACCTCCATTAAGCCATAGCACTAATGGCTTCTCTTGTGGATTGGTCATAGCTTCATAAAACCAGTAAAAGAGTGCTCTTCCATTGGTTTCATTAACCATGACATAGCCAGCATAGTGCTGGAAATCTACATGAGGTTGACTAGGCAAGTTAGTAACAAGATCACCATTATCACCAAAGCTCAATTTCCTCCCACCATTCCATTGCCTATGTCTAGAAGAAGAAGCTATAGGCTTAAAAGATAGAAAAAGTAAAAGAGACAAGGTGTATAATAAACTTGTCAGCTTTAGTACTATAGTATTATCCATAATGTGGTAGTTAACACTCACAATAACAAAATTGGAAATGTGGTGAAAGGCAAAGAGAAATACATGCCTATTTATAATGAGTGAGGACACTATGTCTTGTCATGGGTAGAAATTTTAGAAAAGTGGATAGGATGAGACGGAAAAGATCTCTTATCCGGTAGCATATCACATATATATATATATATATATATGCTAATAAAAACATGTCATATCAATTAAAAAATTTAAATATTTATTAATATTGTTGTTTTAGTTTTATCATCATTGTTCTGAAATAACATATGAGACATGATAGGAGATCTTTGCCCTATCTAGTAACATCTCTCCCATTTCTCTCCTTTTTTTTAGTTGAAAATGCTATATGACGTATGTAATGGATTTTAAGCAACAGGTTCTAGAGCATCCATGCATGAGACAATTGAGTGAGTGGAACCTCCAATTGGCATAACATGGGTGGTTGAACTTTATTATCATGTATTCACATGACTAATTAGAGGATGAGATTGTGAAATTAACGTTTTAGTTATTTTATTAGGATGATTATATATTCGTGTATTCGTCACTAACGTTGGTCATTCAATCGCGCTTGCTAGAACAATATTTTAAAAACGAGGCAGAAGATAATCAACAACGTTCATTAAAGCAAGCATTGTTATATTAAATAGGTGGATGTAACTTCAATAGTGCGTGCATTAATGAGCGTTGTTGAATTAGTCGTAGATTGGATGAGTGATGTTTAACAACATACCTTTAAGAAAACGTTGTTAATTTACTTCTATTCAACAGCGCAAAATTGAGAGAGTGATGTTGAATATTACATAGTAATAGCAGTTTATTAAATGAGCGTTGTAGATAGTATAGGACATTTTAAGTATCAAAAGTTGTTTAAAGTAGCACTATTGAAGATGTCGTATCAACACCACTCTCTTGAGTGAGCGTTATTAAAGATGACATATCAACAATGCTATCTTGAGTGAGCGCTTTTGAATATGATATATCAACCGCGCTTTCTTAAATGTGCGTTGTTGATTGGATACGACATTTAAATATCAGAAAATTTAATTGGAGTACATGACCTAAACGACATTCTCTCATTTATGCATCTCTTCGTTCTCCGGAGTTCTTTTGCTATCATTATACAAATACACATTCTTTGTTTGGTTGCTCCATGATGTGGTTGCACATCTGCCAATGACAGCGGTAACCGTTCTATTTCCATTTGAATATATATATATGTTGTTGTCGTTCTGCAAAGTCGTGTAAGTTAATTGTTTCTTCTCAACCAAGCACGGTAATGAGTTCAGTTGTTTCTCTATGGCTATTATATTCAGTGATTTGTATTTGGATTTGTCTAATATGTCTTCATTGTCTCTTTTTATAACTAGATATGGCTCGTAGAGTGAATTTCATCAAAAATATACCTGGAAGCTGAAAATAAGAATTTTAAGTCTTGGCGAGTTGAAATATCTACAGCTCCTTCACTTGTGTATTCTTGTAAGAATAAAGTTTAAAATGAAAATAATACTCAATACTTAATAGTTATTAAGTTATATAACAATATACTAACACACTAGTATTTGTTTATAATTTTATTTATTTATTATACTTATCTTTCCAAATAAATTTTATAAATATTTTTTGTATAAGCAATTGTATTCACTTACTCTACGATAGGAAATGACTATCTCTCTCAACAAATATAATATATCTCAGATATTAAATTCTTGACATTTTAATCTATTTAGAGAATCAAGTTGAGTCTTACACTACTAGATTAATATCTTATTAGTATAGATTTGATCATTATGTATGTCATATATTGGAATTGCGAATTTGAAGGATGTTTCTTGAATTATAAAATAAAATTTGGAATTAATCAGTTTCACTTTTTCTTTGGTACATATGAGTAGGATTTCTCTCCATTAATGGAGAGGCAAGTGAATTTTTTATGTGTATTATAACGGTAAAGGTGTAATCATCTTTTAAATAAAGAGGGTAAAAGTGACATTACATCTTCCACTTTCTTTGATTTTTTTGGATATTTGTCTCTCCATTAATGGAGAAGAGTCTTACTCGGTACGTACATATGTTGTTAAGCAAATTTTTTATAAAATATAGGACTCTAGTGAGCGATACATATCCACCTAGGGATGACAGTGGGTCTGGATGGATCCGGGTAGTGCATTACCCGGACCCACCCCATTGCATCATTTTGGGACCCAGACCCGTGCTAATATCCGCTGGATATGCTACTCTTGGGTCTTTGGGTACCCAGCGGATCCATGGGTACCCATAAATTCAAAAATATTAAAAATAATTGCAAGTAATTTATGCAATTGTATATTTGTTTCCGACGATCTTATATGTTATTTAGACAATCAACAAGAGAAAAAAATTATAAAACTTAATTTAAAATTTTAAACACAACTTAATTTGACTATTGAACATAATTCATTTAACTAAAACAAACATTAAAAACAACTACAACATTATGCTATAAAATTCATTAAGTGAAAACTCTTCGGTTAAGAAAACATTATATCATACATATAAATTAACACTATAATATCAATGCTTAACAACGTAACACCACAGCTTAACAACATAACAATTATATTTATTAATTAATATGATATTATAATTATGGATTAATACAATATTACAATATAAATTAACATGATTTTACATGATATATATATATATATGAAGAAATAGCGGGTCTGGGTACCAACGGGTCTGAGTATCTCATTATCCGGACCTGGACCCATCTAACAGCGAGTCTTAAAATTGTGGGTCTCAATTACCCACGGGTTCAAAAAATGGACCCAGACCCGACCCATTGCGGGTATTTTTTATGGGTACCTACAGATCCGGGTACCCATTGCTATCCTTATATCCACCTTTGTTTCAGAGTTTATTTTATTATGTAATCAATTCATGTTTCTAAAAAATTATTTATTATTCTATTAAAAAATGATTCCAAGATATAAGAACAGCATATATTAGTAGAATGAACTGATCTGGTCAACATAAGTAATGGAGAATCTATTGCTTGGAAAAATGACCTTCTGTACTTGTCCCTGTCTGAGAATCGATGGTGCTATACTTATTAGTGTGTGTTTGTCTGCATTTATTTTATATAAATAAAAAAGAATTTAATTTCACAATTACTTATCTGGATAGGAATCATAACATGTTAAAATAAACCAAATTTTCTGCTTTTCAACATAAGCTAAAATGTGTATAAGGTATATTTCATAGGGTGCATGAAATGATATTTTTTGGGGTGAAAATCAACATCCATTATATTGGTAATTTTGGATTACTACCTTCAAAATCCTTCCCTCTATTAATCTAATGATACTATCCCAGGAAAGCATATAACACAAATTATCAACTATATATATATCCAAATACCAGCCATAAAGAACACCATTTAAGAATAGTTTTAACGAAAAAGTAGTATTGCTATGTCTTTATTCTGTCATGTGAAGCTAACGCACGCAATATATATCTTTCTTTCTACATATATTGACCAGTCATTCTTGTTGGTTGATGATCATATCATGGACACAAAAATTCCTAATGGTATATATTCCAAAATGGTCGCTTCCCTCAAATATATACTTTATATATATATGTGTGTGTATGTATATGTATATATATAAAGGTAACTGGGCACTTTCAAGAATCTCATCATCACAGTGTAGAAAGGTAGGGCTTTTGTGGCGAACCTTGTGGGTTATGACTCTTAAACTAGGGAAACTCGTAAGTGCTGAGAGGTAATGGAAAATATAAATATCATTGATTTGTTGAATAATGACTTGGATTCGGATTATATCAAATTTAATTAATCATAAGTTTGGTATCATGCAAATTTATCCCTTAGTTTCTTTCCTCACACTTCAATCTCACATCTTGAACTTATTTTGTTTTTACACAACCCTTATATATTAATCTCTTTTGAAACTTATAATTTATTTATTTCTTTACACTTCGGTGTCACCTTTGGAATTTATTTGTTTTTTACAAAACACTAAAATATTATTCTCTTTTGAAACGTAAAATTTATGAAAATAAATTTTATATATACTTATCAATAAAGTTTCTTAAAGAGATTAACCATGTAACAATTGTATTTGTAAGCTTGCTTTTGGTTTGGTTTTCCATGAAAATCAAATCATAATATATGGTTTGGTTTTTTTTTTATACCAAAGGTTTGTTTAATAAATGATTCATAATCCGGTTAAAAATCTAATTATAGATGGTTCAAAATTAGTTTTTAGTTAAGGTTCAAAACCGGTTTTTAATTCAAACTGGTTTAAAACATATTCATTTAAACTCGAGCGAGATCATTTAAAGTGTTATTTTGAGTTCAGTTTGGTTTAATTTATAATTTGATTTTATATCTTTGGCTTTTTATCGGTCAATGTAAGTTTGGCAAGTTCATCTGATCTTAGACATTAAACAATATGCTATGATAGTATTGATCCTTACCTCTTAGCAAAGTTGAGTGGGTAGGTTAATAACTTCTAGGTCATGAAAATAAACTACAGAAAATTAAAAGGACCTAAAGAAAGTAACCAAGTACCGGAGATGAAAGTTTTTTTTTCCTTTTATTTGCAATGACAAAAATATTATTTTATTGTATATAAAATTATATAAGTATAACATTATGTTGTTTTTTATTTTGTTTTTAGACTCTCCTATACCGGAGAAAGTGTATTTGCCACGCATCAACTGAGTATTTATTGGCCAACAGATAACTACCTATACCAACAGTAAGTTCAACACTAAGAAGGAGACTTTGAACTTTGATCATTGCAAAAAATGCCTTTTGTTTTATGCTCAATGAGCTTATAGTTTACCATATTTAAACATTTCAAAAAAAAATGCAATATGACTATATATAGATAACTAAAAACCATTATATCAAATTTCCACCTCTTGTGTGCGAAATTGCTGTATAACCATTTAACTTGATCCTCATGAAGACACGTCTTTATATACCAACTAGACCCTAAACATAGTTGTCACTTTGTCAATAGTGTGCATGCATTTACCTAGGCTTAGTAATAGGGTCAGCTTCTTTATTTCCTTCCCTTTTTTTCACAAAGGATTCTTTTTTTTTTTTTTTTTTTGATAAGCCAAATAGAATTTTATTAAAGATAATTGAAGTATTTACAAAGGAAAAGAAAAATGAAAGTTACAGAACAATGTTGATACAAAGTAACAAATTAGAAAGCCAATCATCATACAAAAGGGAAGTCATCCCAAGCTGGGTCTTGATCCATAGCCATGATTTCACCTTAGCAGAGTCAAGAATTTTGTTGATAGATGGATTGATATTATTGAAGATAAGATCGTTCCTAGCGAGCCAAAGAGCCCAAATAGTTGCTATCCAAATAACACTCCAAGTTTTCCAGCACTTCCTATTCTTCACTAAACCTAAGTGATGAGTAAAGTGATCAGAAGGATTAAGTGGCAATACAATAGAGATATTCAACCAGTTGTAGATAAGTTGCTAGACTGAGTAGGAAATATTGCATGAAGAGAATAGATGATTGGTGGATTCTGGATGATCATTACAAAAGGCACAAGATAAACCTCCGCCGTTGGTGAGAGGGACCCCTCACGTCTTTAGTTGGGATTCGGTTTTGGAACAGTCTCCAAGCGAAAGAGATAACTTTCAAAGGAGCTTTTGATTTCCATATGAGATTAGAATGATGTGTGTTGATATTCGGATGTTGCCCATGTTGATTGAGAATAGAGTAAACAGATCTAACTGAGTATTGATTAGAATTGTCGTGTCTCCACTCCCAAGAGTCAGTTTGTTGATATGAAGATGCAACACACACACACACACACACACACACAAGACCCAAAAATCAGAAATAAGACCATCCTGAATAGTGCTAAGATTGTAAAGCCACTTGAACCTAAAGGATAAAGTATCGCTCCCCAACCAATTATCGTGCCAAAATCTAGTAGAAGATCCATTTCCTACTCGACGAACAAGACCATCCCATAACCATTGAGGACCAACCAAGTTTTTTGAACAGAAAAGATTTAAGTCCTTAAAGAAGACGCCAATTCCATTTCCCCAAAAGAACAAGATTGAAAGAAGTAATATTTTTGATTCCAAGACCCCCCTCATTCCTAGGTTTGCACATCAGGTCCCACTTAACCCAATTAATCTTCCTAGAACTATTAACCCCACCCCAAAGAAATTTTCTTTGAATTTTTTGGATATCGTGGACAACACATAGAGGAGCTTTATAGAAAGACAAATAATACACAGAAAGGACAGATAAAACAGCATTAATCATAATTACCCGACCACCAAAAGAGAGTTGATGATTCTTCCAAGAGGAGAGTCTAGCATTGATTCTTTCAATAAGAGGCTTCCACATGCTCTGTCGCCTCGGATTAACACCCACAGGAATACCAAGCTTGCATTGAAGGTAATCAGAGATGCCTTTCAGATGATCGTCTTCAATATTCAACCCAAAAAGACTGCTTTTGGTGAAGTTGATTTTGAGGCCGGAAGATAGCTCAAAAAGTTTCAGAATGCTTTTCATAACCCAAATATTTTTATCTGAGCAGTCGCCAATTAAACCCGCGTCATCCGCAAATTGCAATAAGGAGACCGCAATGTTATCATAGCCAACCTTGTACGGAGTAAACAACCCGAGAGATGGCTTGTCTCATAAGGCCGGACAGACCTTCAGCAACAATGAGGAAGAGGAACGGAGATAAAGGATCACCTTGACGAAGGCCCCTTTTGAGATGAATTTCCTCCGTAGGACTACCGTTAACTAAAATCGAGGTAGTGGCAGTTGACAGGCATTCCCTAATCCATCCTCTCCATTTAGGGCAAAACCCTAACTGATCCATCATATGATCGAGGAAGTTCCAAGAGACAGAGTCAAAAGCTTTTTCGAAGTCGATTTTGAAGATGCCACATTGTTGACCAGAAGTTCTCGCATCATGAATAACCTCATTAAGCACGACGACACCATCCAAAATATGTCTACCTTTAATAAAGGCAGATTGGGTATTGCTGATGACCTTACCAAGCACTTTCCTTAATCTGTTGGCTAGAAGTTTCGCGATGACTTTATAAAGACAGCCGATGAGAGAAATAGGACGGTAGTCCCCTATATGCTGAGGACTGATCTTCTTTGGAATTAAGCATATAAAGGAAGAATTGACTCCCTTAGTAATTTTCCCATTAAGGTGGAACTCACGAACCATAGCCAATATGTCATCCTTCAAGATTTTCCAAAAAGATTTGATGAATTTGAAGTTAAAACCATCCGGACCGGGACTCTTCCCACTATCACAATCTCAAATGGCTTCTCGTATTTCATCATCACTGAAGGGAGTTATAATAGAAACAGAGTCAATATTGTCCAATTTGTTAAAGTGGACATCATGAAGAGTAGGACGCTGACTAATTTGTTCCGAGAAGAGTTAGAACTAGTTTATTTGATCAAAATTAAACTATGGTCACGTAAACTATTTACTAATTGTGTAAAATTTCTTAAATAATAACTTTAAAACAATGATATAAATTGAGTTTAGTTGGGGGGATTATTTATTCACATAATATATCATGTCAGGAATGTTGCATACTTGCATACATATATTAACTAATGATTTCAATGCTTATAGGAGAGTGTTCATGTAAAATTACTCTAACGAACATAGAAATGCATGCACTTTCTTAAACAGTGATAGGGTTGAGATCTAAGCAACTTTACACCAGAAGGTAGAATCAAATCATTGTTAAATCAATCAGAAGTTCTTATTAGTTAACACCCATCATGCAGAGGGGGCGCATGTGAGGATGGATAAAGTGGAGAGCTAGATTGACATGAACAAAACAAAATCTAGCTAGATTCCCACTAAAAGCTTAACCATTTTAGAACAAATGTGATGTGATTAGTCAAAATCAGATTAACTTTAGTATGATATTAAGTGTTGTAACTTTTTTTAATCAGTAAAAGAATATTCATTGATGATAGAGTACCACATAGAAATTACAGTTACAGACAGGACAAAAAGAAAAGGCTACACAATGTTCACCTACAGGAAAAGTAAACAACCAGACCAAAAACTTGCACAATGACCACCTAGATTTTTAAAATCATGTAACTTGTAAGAAGTAACCTTCATTTTTTTAAAAGTAGAAAATTTAGTTATCATGTATTTAAACCATTATAGAAAAATTGGATAATCGATTGACGATGTGAGACTTACTTCTCAATATGAGGATCTATAAGAATCTATTGGACTACTAGGGAAGAGTTAAAATTGACCCATGAGAAAATAATATTTATTTGGTCTATCACAACTGGAGAGAAGTTGACAATGACTTTGATATCAAGTTAAGGTTTTCATCTCAAAACTAATTGATAATTAAAAGATTAACTCAATAGTTATTTCAACCATAACCGATACAAGGAGGCAAACAATATAAGACTTAATTACCAACCTGATTAAAAATGTGTAAATTTGCCTACTCGTAAAAAATATTATTAAATTAGTCCTCACATAATCTAGAATGAGGAAGTTGGCCTAATCTAAACTTTTTATTTATTTATTTACACGCTTGTTCATACACACACTTTCTCTATTTTAAAATTCTGAGCTGAACCAACATTGACCAACCCTTCTTCATTTGTGACCTGGTGTTTCTCCTTTAAACAGACCATAGAAACCTATTCATTGGCTAATTAAGTCAGATAATGTCTCATTGGTATATCTAAAGTTAAAGGAAGAATTCAATAAGAATTCCATAAAATTTACACACGTTTTGTTTCTGTCTTGCATATTCAAAAGCAAATATGAATAAGCATGTGAGGACACAGATAAATTAATTAGGACTGAATTTTCAGAACCAAAGTATGACTCAGCCTATGAAAAAGATATCAGTGGCTAGGGTAGACCATGTAGAAAAGGGTGCAATAGGCAAATACATTACAATCAACAATTACTACTTAACCATTATTATGAACCAACATTGGAAAACTAATATCATGGTGTCCCTTTATGAGTGGTTGTATGACCAATCTGAAACATAAGAAGACACATATGAACATATAGAAAATTATTTGTATAGTAAGATGATTTTTGAATTTTTGGTAGTGGTATCTGATGTGTTCGGTCATTAGGGCCATTTGGAAATCATCATAAACGATATTGCAGCCACCTCAATCATCATGTGATATAGTACATATTTTAAAACTATGGTTATACGACTAATATTTTGTGGGACTATTGGAAATTTATATTAACAAATTTGGATATAATTAAAATAGAGTTTGAGTAAAGTTAAAATAGATATACCTTAAATTAAATATATTTTGATCGATAAAGAATAATCTTATGTAGAATTTGGTTAGTTTTATTTTATTTGAGTTTATTTTTAGTTTAAGTTCATTCTGTTAGTTATTATTTGAGTTTATCATTTTATCGTCTACACTTCTACATTTCTATATGGTATCAGAGCGTTTCATCCTTTGTGACTTGTTCGGCCATTATTTCGTTGACGAGATGATAAAAATTCAAACTCTTATTAGTCATCTTCTATTCATTTCTTTCAACCTCACAGTTCTAAATTCCATACAATAATCATCCAAATAAACAAACAATGCTCAATACAGCAATTCATTTTCTTCCTTTATTTATGTATATGGTAATCTTCACCTAGTGATCATTTTGGTGATGTTTTTTCTTCGATTAGTGATTATATCGGTGTGTTATACTCTCACTGATGTTCATTCCGATAATGTCTTTTTTTCCTCCCATTGACAAGTTATATTAGGAATGACTTCTTTTCTTATAGATAATCATTTCAGTGGTTTCTCTTCTCACCAACAATCATTCTTGTACAGTTTCTACATGGAAACTTTGCAATTTACAACATATTTCCAGCGATTTTTGTGGAATCCATATAATCATTTAATTATTTTCATTTTTAAAGTAATTATTTGCAATGAGCATAAAGCTTATTAAGCTTTAACTTGATAGAGTATGTTAGATATATTTGGATCGATAAAAAATAATCTTATGTAATAGTTAGTTAGTTTCATTTTATTTGAGTTTATCTTTAGTTTACGTTCATCATGTTAATTAATTATTATTTGATTTTATCATCTTATTATTTGTAACAACTTCTACTTCTATAATAAATTATTTAAACTAACCGATATTTGATTTCCACCTATCTTTATTATTCTAAACTTCTACCCCTTATACATAAAATGTATACATATAACAAAATTGTTGCACATACACGAATACGTGGGACAAACTGTGCATGAGAATCTACATTGACGACCAGATAGTGGAAAATCAGATAACCCTCACTTTCAATCTATCAATCTTGCCTCTCTATATCTTGAACATGTAATTGATTAAACAATTGAATCTAAGCTTCAATCAGACCAAAACATGTAACACATCCTTTTATCAACTCATAAGTCAACAAAGAATAGTAATGCAATGTGTTCAATTCTTGCATACATAATTGTGTTGCAAACCTGGAACTATATATAGATTCTTCTGTTTGAGTTCATAGGGTGATCCTGTACAAAAAATTTATTTTTCTTCTACTAAGCTCACAGATTGCATAACGTAAATATTCACAGTTTTGATCGGTGACACTAGGAATTGTATGACAAGAAAATATTTAACAAAAATTAGGTACAAAAAATAAAATAAAATTGGGAAGTAGCTCTTTATTATTTCCAAAGTAATATATTCTTGAGTTGCACTCTTTTTTTGACTAGCTGGTTACATTACTCATATAAACTTATACTATCATTCGATTATTATAACTTCTATAGTTTTATTAATCATAAAACCAAATGATAGATGGAGTGAAAAATTAAAATTTAATAAAAACAGATAATGATATTAAATATTTGAATATATATATTAGATTTGTGGGTGTGAAACCCGGTGTTGGAGTAAGTGGGCCTAACACCCAGCCCAATAAAACGGGGACAAACAAAAAAAACAAGCAAAATATTTTGCATTATGCTTCTAACACAAATCCAGAACTGAAGAGGAATAGAAGCAGAAAAAAAGATTGAAAGGAAGGGATTAAATAACAAGAATAATATTTTCATGGTAAAAATTACACTCTATTTTGTTAAATTTTGTAATGTGTTGTAGTTACACTTTCATTTTTCTATTTTCATTGTTATTTATTGATGATGTTTTATGACTCGCATTTTGGTTCTATATTCTCCGATTTTCAGGGAGAATCAATGGAATTGAAGGGGGTACACTGATGTCACTGTTTTGGACTGTGATTCGTCAACTTGCAGAAATCGAAGCAATGGTATTTTTGTTTAACTAAGTTAATACTATTTTTTAATTGAATTTTGATAAGGATCTTAAGTTTGTGCTAGTTTAACAGTTGATTATGTATATATGATATAGAGATTTAGAAATATATAGTTCAGATTTCGTTTGTTTTATGTTCATTTCTTCTAGTAATTGTGTATTGCCTTGTATAAACTTCATAAGTGCTTTTATTGTATTGGGTATAGTTGTTTGGATTGTTTAAATTAGGAGTGAAACAGAGTTTAATGGAATGGATTCCATTTAATCCCTTCCGGTATATCTATTTTTCATCTCGCTCGATTTAGGAGGTTTGGGATGGAATGATATGGAACCAAATTGTTATCCGATCCATTCCATCATAAAATGTCCACATATTGGCATGATAACTTTGTTTCAATCCATTTCATTTCATTCAATCCCATTATTTTCTCCCATCATTACATATCCAAACATAAGTATCTAGAGAAGGGATAGGAGGATATGGATTCAGCATGTAAGATGTTTTTATTCATGTTAATTTGTTAGACAGAAGAATGATAGAGGGAAAGTGTGATTTTCTGTGTGTTGATTTTTTATCAAATTCTGTCATTTTTTGTGTGTGGAAGTTACTATATAGACTAATTGTGAACAATGTTATACACACTATGTCAAAGTGCCACTGATTCTAACGTACTAATGATCTAATGCAATTATCTCTGAACTTATTTGTGTAAAGACTGCATCAAAGAAAGTAATAACAAGAGAAGAGTGGGAGAAGAAGCTTAATGATGTGAAGATTAGGAAGGAAGACATGAATAAATTAGTAATGAATTTCTTTGTCACTGAGGGTTTTGTTGAAGCTGCGGAGAAGTTCCGGAAGGAGTCTGGAACTGAACGTATCCCTGAATAAATTATGCCTTTCTGTTTCTTTTGATTTTTGTACTTCTTTCTTTTATTGACATGATTTTATCGCCTATGTATATTTGTTATGCTATGCCTTTCCTTATTGATCTATAGCAGACATAGATCTAGCAACGATCACTGAACGCATGGCTGTTAAAAAGGCAGTACAGAGTGGTAATGTAGAGGATGCAATTGAAAAAGTGAATGACTTAAATCCAGAGGTAGTTTTCCCATTGTGTATTATATATCCACCAGCTTGCTGTCATGCCACAACAATCTATGTATTCAACTGCTTTTCTTTCTCGGGTTCATTGCACCTAATGCGTGCATTATTCATGGATATAGTGAATTTATTTTTTGCTTACTAGGCTGGCCAAATAGATATGCACTTGCCTGAGGTATCGATCCATTCTGTGTTATTGCAATTTGGTGACCATGCTGATAATAATACAGAATCTCTGTCTTATACTCTTACTGTGTTTGTATTTGCTTAAACTCCTTTTTGCCAGAAAAGTTGGTATGTTGTGAGATGGGCAGTGCAAAGCATCTAGAACGTCCAAAGCATATCTTGAAAATCTTTAAAACACTGAAAAAGGCATCTGATCTTAGAGTAGAACTTGTCTGAAGTCTAAAGATCATCAGAACATATGTATTTATTTATACTTGGTACGTCTTGAAATTGAAATATGTCACACAGTCTTGATACATGTATGATGTACCCATGCCCATCCTGCTTAGATGATAGCATTTATGAAAATCTAGAAGCCAGATAAACCTTTCATAACAATTCCTCTTGTGTACGTTTTCAATGTTTCGACACCCTGTGTAACAATTTAAATGTGATGTAAGCAAATGTAAGGTTAGAGAAGTGATGCCTCCAATGATGTATACATGTTTACTAAACTATGGTGGTTGTCTGAAGTTTCACAATCAAACTTCAACTCAAATTTATTATAGTAGAGATGTTCAATTTGTAAAACTTATATATTGCTAAGAATTTCTTTCTTTTGCCTTCTGTACTAAAATTTCTTGTCAAACTTAAAATCACACTGTGCCTAGTATAAGTTTGTAGTACACATCTTTGTGTCCATTCATCATATTCTTTTCTTCTGTTCTATAAACTTCAATATTCATCTCGTAATACTGCTTGCAGATATTAGACACAAACCCTCAATTATTTTTCCACCTCCAACAGCAACGGCTGATAGAGCTAATTCGAAACGGAAAAATAGATGAAGCTCTAGAGTTTGCCCAGGAGGAACTTGCACCTCGGGGGGAGGAAAATGTAAGTCTCATCTGATGAATTTGTTGACCTCTATTTTTCTGTATAATGTCTTTATTAGTGACTTATTTTTGGTCCTGTGTATTATTTTAATAAATGGGTTAACTGTTTGCCCTGTTAATTTACTTTCATTGACTTCAGTATGAAAAGTTGAAAACATTGCAAAATGTGAAAATAGTCTCATCATGAAAGAATTTATATATTGAATTAGATGCATATACTTTGTGCTAACACTTGACTGAAACTTGAATTTTGTCCAGCAAAGTTTTCTAGAAGATTTGGAGAGGACTGTTGCACTTCTTGCCTTTGAAGATGTCTCTAACTGTCCTGCTGGAGAGCTTCTTGATATATCACAACGTTTAAAGGCAGCAAGTGAAGTGAATGCTGCCATACTTACAAGCCAGAGTCATGAAAAAGGTCTGTTTCTTGCAACATCTGCTTTCATGACTTAGGCTTTAATTTTTTTTTACTTTGCCATATTTAATTATCTGAGGAATGTGTGACACACCTGTATTTGTATCAGCCTTTTTTCTGATTGGGGAATTAACCAATTTGATATTGTTAGACTTACCTGAATAACCAGTGTTCAATTAGAGTGTCTGTCAACTGAGAGGTGGATACAAATTAGTAGAGCCATAACTGATTCACCATCTGATGTATTTATCCGAAATGTAAATTCCATGGGAGTATTGAGAGGACTTGCTTTCAGTGTTGCTCCGTCGTTGGTGATGTCAACATTATGTTTGAATGTGCTTTTGGATCTATCATATATGTACTTGAAAGTAAAGATTTGGCTCTAATGTTCAGGAAGATTTGTATGTAATTATGCATAAAATCTGCTTTGATTTGTGATCTTTTACTTATTGCATCAGATCCAAAACTTCCAAGCTTGTTGAAGATGCTGATATGGGCCCAAAATCGGCTAGATGAGAAAGCGTCTTATCCTCACATAAAGGATCTATCCTCGGCTAAATTAGAAGACCCTGCAATTTGAATGCTTGGAACTAGCAATTGTATTTGGAGGTTTTAGATGAAATAGTGTGGCCATTGGCATGAAAAATGATGTATGTGCATCAATCCAGACATGGTTGATCATGATGTTTCTTAAAATTGGTGTTTATTGTCTCGGAGATGTTTCAGTGATGTTATATCGTTGTACAAAAAGATTGTCAACATTTATCAATTCTTTTTCTTTAAGTCACTGATTGTTAAGGTACTCTGTTGGATAATAATAATAATTATCATTATAAAAGTTATAATGGATCTTTTATTTGAGATCTTGAATAAATAGTAAGAAATGCATTTTAATCAAATCTAATAAAAATTAGGATTTAAAACTATTATTTGAGGATTCAAATCTAAAATCAAACCCCAAGTTGAAGCTTTGCTTTCGATTCTTACCATTTACCAATTACCAAGTAGTCAAGAGTGAATAGCATAAAAGCTTTCACAACCATGAAAAGAAGAGAAAGTTAATTAAAAAATTGACCATTGTTCACGCTAGCAATGGGCTAAGCCCCCAAGTCACACACTGAGACTATGAACATGACCTAACTTGACCGAGCCACTTTGGTTCGGATGGGCCCACACACTGACCCTCCTGGTCCTGCTACACTTGGTTGCATCATGTGTTCGCACGTGCGAGGTGTAGCATGCTGCATGTAAGCGTGAAACTTTCACGTCACTGGAAAATGATGCATGATATGATGTTGTTGACCGCTGTGACTTTGACCATAGGGAACATTACCAACGGCTAAGATTCATTTTCTAATTGATCTGTACCGTTAATCTTTGATACAATTTGGAGGAAGACTAGGATACTCGGTGAATAAGGATCACTTGTTCCAAAAAATTTATGTACTCATGTCCCAAGCCAATTACATTGCACCAAGTAATGTAAAAAATGTTATTTTCTGTTTTTTATTTTCTTTTTTGATTATGTAACAATTTTTAACTGGATTGATATGATTGGGACACAAAAAATGAGACACGTGATCTTCATTCATTCGTCAAGGCCAGAAACATAATAAGTTGATGCAGTAATTTGTAAGTGGAAAAAGTTCCAAAAGTATTTCATTTCTTATAAAAATATTTAATTATTAAATATTTAACTTATCTCATGCAAATAGGAGAAAAACTTGATGATGGAACCAAGAAGAAGTGGAGGATTTCTTCCAAACACACTTCCCTACTTAATTTCCTATAAATAAGCTAAAAAAAATAAAGTATTTCTTCATATGAGAATATAAAGTATTGTATTCAGTTAGTAAAATTATGACATATCTCATATTTAATCATTTTTCTACAAAAAAAATTCTAAAAGTTAAAAAAATCGAACATATAACATAATTTTAGTAGTTATGAGAGATAATCGATATTCAAGAAGATATTTTATCCTCATAAATAAATCTAAGAAAACAACATTATATTTTATTAAATGAATATATTTTTTTACCTATAATTATATATTATACCATATTAAACTATCTTTATCACCTTCCAATAGATTAAGTCTATAGAGAAGATCCCCATGTGGTTTGTTTTTACATGATTTGATATTTGTAGGTGGAGTATAAGAGAAGAGGGGGACACAAAAACATGATGGACTATGATTGGATTCATATACTTCTCATATGTCCCTCCCACGTTCGGTATTGTCTTCTGCTATTATGGATCATACTAATGCTTTAATCAACATGTTTGTAATTTTGTAAGTTCTACATTTATTTTATTTGAAATTTTCTAATTATTAAGAATAAACTACATTCACATGGGGTTTAGTAAAACTATATAGTATTCCTTATTTTTTTTATATCTACACAATCCTCTCTAATTAATACATGTTTTATTGCATTTGGTACTCTTGTATTAAATGTGAGTATAGCTATATTGATCATCATTTAAGAGAGGCAATTGTGATTTTTAAACATGAGATAGTAAATGAAGTAATAATTAAGCTAAATCTTATGGCATGTTATTGTAATTCATGTAATAATTACTAAGTAATGACTAGTTTTTTTTTCCGTTTTCTTTTATTTAAACCTGTGTGATGTTACAAAGATTTTGGACTTAATCTTCTTAAAGAAAGGTAAGAAAATAAACTAGAAGACTAAAAATTATAACAACACAGAGAAAATCTATAGGAAAAGCTGGAGAAAAAAGTTAAAAGTTCCAATCGTGCAAATGTGACATGCTTGCCATGATACTAATTTGAATATTTTCCAAAATTCAGAGCAATAATTATCTTCCTCTATTTCCCATCATGCATGGTGTTACTTACACGTGAAACTTGGTATTCCTTTTTCATAATGTTATTTATATAACTTAATTTGGCTGTGAATTTAGTAAACTAAGATAGAAGAGCACAATTTCACATCCCTGTCATCTTTTACCCTTATCATTAATTAACTTCAAGGTTTTCCAAATCATGAAAATTGAATTAAACTCACTAAGATGAGATTATATAAGAGTACCTTCTTTCATATGAAGGAGAAATGAACGTTCTTTATCGGTGTGCAATATCTTTATTACATTCATCAATTATCTATATCTTTATGTCCCAAATCAATTATGTTGTATCAATTAATATTAAAATATATAAAAATGTTATTTTCTGTTTGTCAGTTTTTAATTGAATCAGAAATACTAGGGACACAAAAAATGAGATAGTTGATCTTCATTCAATATTTATCCCACACTATGGTTTATATAAAACATAGTTATAAAAACCGGTTAGTGTCGGCCGGTTCAACCGATAAACCAGTGAACCAGTCCCAATATCGGTTAAAATCGGCCAAAATCAGTTATACCGGCTGATTTTCAATTGAATCGCATCAGTCATACCGATTCACTTGTATAACTAATTTATTAATTTTTCAACATTAATATTAATATTATATATATTGTTGAAAATTGTTGGTTTTAAGATGCATTAAAGCACATTAATGTGACCATTAAAGAGGGAGCTTGGAGTGTGAATTTCAAAAAACTCTCCAAGTCCCACATTGGTCGGAGAAGGGAATGTGAAAGGCCTTACAAGGCAAGTCTCACCATTGGGGTGTGCCCCAAGGGGTACAATAGGTTTTGTGAGTGGGTGATGACTCACACAAACAAAACCCCACACACACGCGTCGTAGATGGACTTTTTCTGGTAGCGTATTCGAGAGCGATTCAGAATTTGTGAGTGACTCAACCAGTAAAGATTATTTCGTGATGATGGTGGTTATTAATAACCTAAATGTCTTTCTTGTTATTTAAGTGTTAAGAAATTCAATAAAAAAAAGTGAGTGTGGTGTCCAAATTCCAAGGTTCCCCACTTGCTCTGTTTTTTCATCTTCCCGTCACTCTCTCCCATTCCTAAATTCGAAGCACTTCAATAACCTTCGACATTGCCATATTTACTCTCTTTTTATGATCCTATTCCACTGACCCAATAACAATGTCATCAAAAGCATAACAACATAACTCAAAGCTGAGTTTTTTATCAACAACAATGGCAGTGGAAGATAATAGCTACAACAACAATGGTGTATGGCCACCAATTGGTTCTCCATTGAACAGACTAGAACAACAACAACATTGGAGCAACTTTGACACTTCAATGAATGCACTTTCCTTTGGTTTTGTAGCTACTGCCATTCTCATCTCAATGTTCTTAGTCATGGCCATCTTTGAGAGATTCCTCAGAGCCTCTTCGCCGCCGCCGTTTCCTCCGTCCGGTCGCCGGAGCACTGCTGATGTTGAGTCCCAGATGTGTTTCAATGACAAGCTAGGTTACCCTTCACCAAAAGTGAGTAAAGCCTTTTGCTTTTCATGATATAAGTGGTTTCTCTGTCCAGTGTTTAATGGGTTTTCTCCTTTTTCTATTTCAGTTTTTGCTTTCACATTTAACAATGAAACTTTGGTTGCACAATGCTCTGTTTTCATTTTGGGATAGTTATTTTGAATTATGGATAAGTGTGATGATTATTTCTCATAATCTATTCTGGATCTTGGGGTATTTTTGAAAATCACTAGTTCATAATGTTTTTCTTCTGTGGCTTATACCCTTATTTTCTCCATCATCATCATTAGCAATATGTTCTTGATCTCCTTTGGAGATTTTCTGTTTTACAATTTCCTGTTACATTGGCTCTCACATTGTCCTAAAACACAAAAAGGGTCTTTCATTACAGTAAAATTGTGTCCCTCTTCTCTTCTTCAATTGTCTATGGTTATTATGCTTTTCATTATTCTACCAAGGGATATTTACTGATAGAGTAATAGTTCTCTGTGGTGCTTAATCTCTAGCTTCCCTTTTGAATAAAAGGCAGAAAGAAAACTTGTCAATTATCCACATTTTTTATATCTCTTTAGAGTTTAAAATCCTTTATTAACATTAATCTGTCTAGTGCTGGATTGATTCACACTAAATTAAATGATCTAAATGGTGTTTAGATGTGGCAACAAGCACTAAAATAGATCTAAATGGATCTAGATCTACAAACTCATAAGCGCCATGAAAATAAATGTGTACAAAACAAAGAAAAAGGACACCAAATTTTGACATGGAAAGCCCTTTATTACTTACGGAAAAAACACGGGACAATCTCCGAAAATATTGCATTATATTCAGGAAATTACAATATATTTTCCACACACATGTTGCATACGCATTGCATAGAGTGCTTATGAGTAGCTATCATATCAAAATTCTTAAAAGTCAAGTTTTCACATGTAATTATGAAGTATTGTTCTATCTTGGTCTCAGTGAAAATTTTCTAGCTTAGATCTTATTTGACTGTATGCTTATGTCTAAGTGGTTACATTAGTGTTTTGTGTATAATGTATTCAAAGTAAAAAACAAGACATAAATGTTAGTACCTTATTTAACATGTCTAGTCCACAGGAAAAGAAAAATGGAAAAGGACACTATGAACATATTGTCACTGGATCCATATGTCTTGTCTGTTTATTTATACCTAGTTGGTACATTTAATGTCGTGTATAATATATTAAATTCATGTGTTGTTGCCTTACCCAACTTGTCCATGCTGAAAGAAAAGAGAAATAGCAAAAGGAAAATGCTTCTTACTTCACATCACTGTGTCACTCTTGATGAGTTTGCTGAATGTGTTGAAAAATCAAACTAACAATACTAAAGGAGCTACTAAACTATTATATGTACATGCATAATGTGTATTGCTTATCTGATTTCATGCTTTAAGTAGCTTAGCCCTGAATCAATAAGAGATTTTATTACTTGAAGTAAAGATAGAAACATATGTTGCTGCAATCTTAAGTTTAAAAAGGGACAATATTGCATTTAAGATAATTTCATTTCATTTTAATTGTATATTCAGTGCTTAAAATCTTTATTCCTTTATAAATGTTAGAACTTTTTGTGCAGATGAGTGTATATACGAGTGGAGTTTCAGTTCTGATGCCTGGAAATGATATTCCAACATTCATAGCCCATCCTGCCCCTGCACCCTGCTACCCAGAACAGATTTCATGGCCTTCTCATCACCATAACACATTAACTTCTTCCACTTCCACCACCTTGCATAATAATAATAATACCAATTAAGTTGGAGAGTATTGAATATGGAAGAGTTATGCATATTGCATCAAGGGGTTGGTGCATTTTCTGTGAAGAATACACTGTTCTTTATGGTTTATGACATGTACATAGGATTTAGTTTTAGAATTAGATCCATCTTTTGTAGTACAAGATCATTGATTTGTGGCAGAAAGCAGAATGCATACATCTTTGCTTTTATTTACATTTCATTTTTTTATTCAGTTCTTAGGTCTGGAAACTTTGTATTGCAAATCACTACTCCTGAACTTTTAATTTATTGAATACATATTCTCTTTTCGAGCATAATGTATCTTCTCATACCATGAGATAACTTACCTCCTAAAAGAATGACACATGTATTGTTTTGTTTAGTTTTAGAAATATTTTTGTAGAAAATGATTAAATGATACATATGTAACGATTTTAGTGGCTGGATGAGATAATTTATCTCCTTATATCAGTAGATACATTATTCTCTTTGGGCAATATCTCAATAGACATGTAAGTTGGGAGGGTAAAATATAGAATGTATTCATATCGATTAGGTCATATGAGAAAGAAATATGGAAGGTAAAGTTATTTTAGATTTTTTATTAGTTTTTTTATTTTACAATAACAATTACATGTTTTAATAAGTAGAAAGAGCATTTATAAAATATAAGAGTGAGGTGACATGTTAAAAATGGATTTCTTTCTTGTAAGGAAATCAAGTATAAAATTTTGATTAGATGACAAAGACATAATCTGAGAGAGCTCGACAATTCCACAAAGGGTTTCAGTTGTTAAAAGTAAATGAAGATAAATTGCGAGTTAAAAGTCCAACAATGAGGTGGCAAAAATTGGAGGTGATCAACAAATAAACTGTCAACAAATGGTTTTGAGACGGATAAAGAAGTGCTATATGAGATTGTCAAAGGAATTAGGAAGATAACTCATTACGTAAATCTAAAGGCTTTACAATGAAGAATAAATATTGTGGTAGTGGATCAAAAATGTGTAAAACAAAGTTAAGCTGATAAATGAATGTTATAAACATAGTCATTATGTAAGAAGGCTCGACTAATGATCATATGTTTTACCATAAATCATGTTTATTGACAACAAATTTATATCTAAAATTTTCATAATTATTTAACCTAGAGTTTTTTTTTATCTCTTTCTCTATAAATTGAAATAACATGAATGAACGAAACTATGTTAGGGGAGCTTTGGTCTATACTTCATTGTACTTCACGTATCAGTCTTTCAACTATTAAGGATTTGAGGGGGCAAAGATTAAGATCCCAAATGTTAATAAAAAGGGAAAACTCCTCTAAAAAGAATTTTAATCTGAAATACTATTGATTAACTAAAATATATTGAAATCTCCTAATTATGTTATCAATTAAGGGTGGACAAACTTAACACTCCAACTTACCAGAAAACTCTTATTCAGTAAAAAGAATAAAGTAATATTAGATCCACACAGCTTCCTTGCATATCAATTAGAGCTCGTACTTTAAGAAAATAATTCATAGTTCCTTACTGAAATCATAACCGAGAATATCATATTCATTTTTATTTGGGTTTCACATATTATTTTATAATTTATTACAACTTCTCATGAAATAAGAACCACATCTATTTTTTTTCACAATGACAAATATCATTTTTATTCTTATTTAAGTCTCACAACCTATCGCACATTTTTATATTTTGGAACAAATATAAAACACTACATCTACATTTCCCTTTGCCATAAAACCAAGGTGGTTGCTCTAACTATTGTTTGGATTTATAAGTGGAAGTTGAAGAACAAGTCATCAAGCTGGTTTGCCCGAGAGGTTAAGGGGGAAGACTTAAGATCTTCTGCAGTCAACTGCGCATGGGTTCGAACCCCATAGCCAGCACTTTTACACTTTATTTTATAATCAACTTCTCTTAACCTTCCTTTATAAAATACAAAGTTGACTAATACAATTTGACACAGAATATTCTAATAAGATGAAGGACGGATGATATTTGAGAAGAATATAATATTTATAAATTGTTAGTATAAAAATTGACTTAATGCAAATCATCTCACTTAGCAACATAAAATACATATCTTTAATTGCGTTTTTTTTATAAAGAAATCGAGCAAAGGGCTATTACAATATCAAATTTCATCCAATATCATTCATACCTATTTATTTAATTGGTAATAAGCAACTATTATATAAAACTATAAAAGAATAATTTTTATACATTTATGGAGGTTGGAGAATGAAATTCACACAAAATAGAACATGGGACACATTTTGCACAATTGGCGAAGTTTGGAACAAAAAATCCATACTATAATTTTGGGCTACTATATAACAATTGTAATGTCATGGTGGACAAATATTTTCAATATAAGTAATTTAATTAGTTAATGATTTTTTGGTACATTTTCTTTTTTAGTGCATAATTACTTCAGGATTTGGTGGGAAAGATAACAAAAGGACTTTTTTTTGTTGCATTTTAGCCTTTTTTTATTTAATACTATTCACGATATTATAATATTGTAATTAAAATAAGGAGAATATTAATAAGTGTTTAATTATATTGTTTATTGAAGTTTAAAAGGTAAGATTGTTTTAAAATTTATTTGTTTAATATTTTGAGAAGCATTTGATTTGGATTTTTTAAGATTATTTTATTCAGCTTGTATTCCTTAAACAGTGCTATCAAGTAGTTGTTATCACAACTCTTAACATGTTTTCATCAATTAATTTATATAATTATAAAAAAAATTATATTTTCATTTAATGTGTTTCCTTTTAAGGAATCATATTTCTAATTACCACTACCAATTTGAGGATTATATACTAATTATTATTTCCCATTTGACTCTTTTCCTTTATTTGTTTTTATTTCCTTAATATATTCTCAAATATTATAATATATGTTTATTAATTATTAATTGATATATTATTTATTTCAATCTTACTCATTCTCTTTTTAAGATGTATATATAATTAAATATTTATCTTTTATTTATTTATTTTATGTATAGTTGTATACTGTGTTTGGACAAGCACTATCGTACTCGATATCTCACAATCTTTTTAATAAATTTTAATATTATAAATTAATATTTTCGTAAATTAAATTTATTAAATGAAAAAAGTATAAGTTTCAACTTTCAACTTCAAAATATAATATGGCCTGACCTGAAAATATAACTATAAATTATTAGACGTACATTAAATATTGTTCTGTAGTAATATTGGACAATTTTAAAATTATTTTAGTAAAATTACTCTTTCTTCTATTTAAAATTTCTTAAAAATAAATAAAATTTAAAATCAATGACAAAAAAGGAAAAAAAAATCTATGTATAAATTTTCCCTTATATAATATATATTTGAGGAAGCAAACCAAACCAATCTCTAGAATTTGGTAGATGATAATTTAATTAGCCCATGAAAATGACAAATGAAATGGAAAAGTTTAAATACCATTTGAGAAGTGTATGGGTACTTTCAACTTTCAAGAGGTCATAAATTGAAATCTCATTGCCACCGCCACACAAAAAATGGCAGTTTAAAGAGTAATTATTTCAACATGGGTCTCGGTTTTGAATATTATATATATATATATTGTAGAAGAGCTTCTTTAAAAACATGCATGACCACCTAAAAAAATATAACTTTATATTTTAATCCTAACCACCTCACAAAAAATTAATCCTCCTACTTGATAGCATTTATTTAATTCATATCTTTGGATCCCATGCAAAGATTTCTATTTAGGAAATAATGACTAAGTGACTAACATATGAGTAAATGATAAATAATATGATATTAGTGTGAAAGTACTTATAATAGTACATATGTTATTTTCTCTTATATATATATATATATGTAATGTCTTATGTCTTAATTAATATAAGTTGGTATGATTTGTATGGTTTTAAAGTTAAATAAAAGTGTCTGAGATATCCAAGTGCCTGCATCATTGAGGTAGGAGTGTGCTTTTGCTTCATTTTCACCACCTTCATTTTGTGCATCATTGATTCAGTGTCTTTTATTCTCTCATTAATCCCTATTATTTTGATAAAAAAAACTATGTGATATTTGTTTATTCCTCCCAGAATGTCTCCTTTGTCTATGCTTGTGCCTTAAATTTCTAATGAGTAGTGATTGGTTTACTAGGTATTCGCGGATCGAGTGGAATAAGGTATTAAAAAACTTTAGAGTGTGAATGGGGTTTGATGTTTATAATGATGCTCGATCACTGAGAAAGAAGAGGGTCGTGGTTTCTAATACTTACCCGTTTGATTCAAATCCTCCACTAAAGAAAATGTGCAGTGGAAAGTTCACGTCCATCTCTAAGGGCTCTCACCTTCAAGCTCTTCCTATTGACATATTAGTGAGTATCAATCACTCCAACCATTCATTTTGATTCAAAATCGTCAAAGTTTTAAACATTGCTTACAGTTTCGAAAACTCTCAAAACCTTGACATTTTAGATAATTACCGGCAAATGCAGCCGATACGAGCATAATTATGATCGTAATATTATTTCAACATACTGAAAACCTTAAAATATAACAATTATGCACCAAGATGTAAAACCTTGACGATGAGATTCATTTTTTTTAAGTGTGCATGTATTGTAATTTTTGTGTGAATGGATGGCAGGTAAAGGTTTTATGTGGTGTGGACCATGAAGATTTGGAGCAACTTTTTAACGTGTCTAAAAAGATTAGAGAAGCAGTAAGTATCATAGTACTATTGTTATTGATTCTGATCCAATATTTTTGTTTAAAATGATGGTTCAAATTTACTATTTTGTTTGTTTACTTTTTATTGAAGACTAAGATGGCTAAGAGGTTACATTTTGAGTATAGTACACCAAAGAAGAAAAGTGTTGCTTTTCATACACCGATTGGTATGGATCATGTAAATGGGTTTGAGGACATTGAAGCCCCAAATGCCCCTTTGAGGAAATATAGATCAACGCGTAATGGAATAAACTTGTGTTCCATCTCAACGGTCTTGTTTGGTAGGTTCGATAAAGTGATGATAAATAAGATCATAGATAATTAGATAATCTCTTTGTTTATTAATAGATTTTGTTTCTTGTTTTTATGTTGAAATGATAGATAGACTTGGTCTGGTAACACGGTTTACCATGCATATAATAGTAATATGGATTAATATCACTTTTCAATGATTAAATTCACTCGAAGTTTAAACATTTAATTGATTAATGACACTTCACAAATTTAATCATTGCAATTTGCAAATTACATATCCATTTTTGTCATTTAAAACAAGATTAACACATATTTTAATTTGCAGAGAAATTGTACCACAATTTTATAAGGATAATACTAGTAAGTTTTAACGTACAGTGACAGTTACAATCATTTTTTTTTGTTTATGCTTGTTTTGTACCTAAATTTCGGTATATATCAATTTATCCTTTAAAAATAAAAAAAAATCTCAAATTAATTCTAAAATTAATTACTAAAAATATTCTTACAATAATTATTTTGACTTACATTTAAAATTATTTAAAAATAATATGACATTTTTCATTTTCAAAAATAAATAAATTAATATAGACAAAAATTTGCACATAATAGTCTTCATTATAAGGCTCAAACTATTTAAGAAGGATTCCTAGAACTCTTGTTTCATTTGTAGTATTGCACATATGAAATTATTTTTATAGACAAATGTTAATATATTATGGTGATGAGATTTAACCCTTAACTTTATTTATCATTTCTCTCTAAATTTTCAACAATTTTCATTTTGACTTCAACTGGAGAAATTGCTACTCGAAAATATTAATCTTATTGAGATTCAAATTATAAGCTGTTAAAAAAACTGCTGAATGTTTAGAGGCAATAACAAACCATCATTAAAATATGAAGAAAAAAAAGTAGTATCGAAGAACATACTGGTCATTTCCTTTATAACCATTTGTTTCTTAAAAATTAAAATCCAAAATATCTTTTATAGAACATGTGAGTCAAATTAGATTAAATTGTTCCAAAATTAATTTGATCCACGTTTTAATGGTTTGATCCGATTTTGGGTTTTAGTTACAGGTTTAAGCAAAAAATGAGAGACTCGAACTGAGGTATACACTCATCATCCTTGAATTTATTTGTTCCCGGAAATCTCTCTCTCTCTCACACACACACTTTCACTTCAAGTGTATGTGTTCATAATTTGATAAAAATGGAATCCCTTCCCTCCTCTCTCTTACACGCATACTCTACTACATAAGTTTACTTTTTTTACTAAACAGCAAAAACCCAAAACCTGAAAACCACACATAACCAGAAAATTTTGTCGGAAAATTACCTGAGCCACCTCGTATCACCTTTTCCATCCATACCCACATCCTAAAATCTGATTTTTCCGACACCCATAAGGCTGTTTTGCCAATTCACGTAGCTCTTTTTGCGTTTTTTTTTCTGTTGATTATTTTCCGGTAGTGGCGTTTTTGACGAGGGCAGAGGTTGCTAATCTGAGCCGGGTGCGTAGGATTAGGAAGTGAAAAAAGGATAGTGGTTTACTTTTTAATCTGTAGCGTACACGTGTATGATGATGAAATGGGGCTCTTGGGAGGAACTGTTACTCGGTGGAGCTGTTGTCAGACACGGGACGCAACACTGGACTGCCGTCGCCGCCGAGCTCCGATACCGGACCGTTTCTCCGGACACTTTCACTCCGGAGGTACATTTTAAATATTCATTCATTTATATTATTATGAAAAATCATACATAATTTAACACAATTTCGTTGTATTATCTATCATTTATTTTTTAAACAATATAAAATACAAATGAATATGTATTGATGTATGGTGAGTTTTGTTAGATTGGTCAAATTGAATTTTTGGATAAATTTATTGATAACGTGTATATTGCCAATCAAATTGATCTTGGCAATGGTGAGCAAGACTAAAGTTTTTAATAGAGATCATCTTATGTTCTAGACCCTCAATGGATCTATTGACATGTATAATAATTTTTAAAGGTCTATGTTTAAATAAATTTAATAATCTCAAAACTTATTTTTACCTCATATTTTAGTATAGGATAGAATCCCAACTCAAATTTTGGTACTTTATTAGATGGACTTGTTGATAATAAATAAAAAGGAAGAAATATATTTTAGTAAACCAAAACATTTAAGAAGTTGTACTTTTATATTGACAAATTCCTCCCTTATTAGCAAAATCTTAAGAGTATTAGAGTAATAATTAAATATAAGTTGTGTAATAAGTACATTTATTAAGGAATTATAATAAAAATTAATAATTGTGAATATAATACATTCAAAAAAATTAAAAAGGTATTTAAATATTTTTGGGACCTATAAATTCTTAAATTGATGTGATAATAAGGTCATAGTTTAAATGTTTAATAGTAAAGGCTTGTTGTGCTGTTTATATCATAGTTTGAACCTAGTTATTGAGTTGGCAATGGCATAGAGTGTTTTGTTCAATTTGTTCAGTGATATAAATAATAATGAATCCAGGCATTGATTTGTGTTTTCTTGGCTTGCAATCAACTAACTTGAATACTACACACTAGTACTGATATTAGGACCTGTGTCCTTCAAGCAAGTGCATTAATGTGTATGTCTTACACCTCAATAAGTGATATACAAGACAACTAATGCCTTGTCATGCTTGGACTGTATCAGTATCAATGATATCATTCACAAAATTACTTTTGGAATTTTGATAATCTAATTCTGTAAGCATATCTTGGATAAGGCTCTTCTAAAGTGAGCAAATAAGGGTGTATGCATCCTTGGATCATTCACTCACTGGGTTCAGATTGCTATGTCCTTTATCAAATTTAGGGTGACTACACCTTTTCTTAGTCAGTTTAGAAACAAACTCAACTTAAAGCTAAAGGGGACTTTTTTGCATGCCTCCTTGTACGGCTAAATGTCGAGATGGCTGAACCGCAACTCTTAAACTGCCTTTACTTCAAGCTAGGCTTTAGTTGGTTGACGAGGTCGAGGCTTAGGCCAAAGCATTCCCATTGGGGTTTATATTTTTACTGGTTTTGGGACAGCTATGCCTGTTCAACTAATGCATATTAAGCATATTCGTATGTTGAATGTGAGGCTTATAATGTTCTTACCATTCTTCATGCTTTAATTCAAAAAGCAAAAAGGAAACTAATTTCATGAACTTTCATTTTAAATTTTGCAGGTTTGTGAAGCAAAGTATCAAGAGTTGCTAAAGCGATATTCTGGGAGCGAGTAAAGAGAATTTCTTCTTTTCCATAATTTTTGTTTACTTAAAATTTCCTAATTTGATAGATATCTTATTTAGACTTAATGACATGCTCTCTGAAGATTATACTAAAGTTATATGTTATATCCCATGTATTATGTTAACATGGTAGGAATTGGTTTGAGGGAGCTTAAGAAGGAAGGAGTGGCAGAGCTTAAGAGAGCTTTGGAGCAATCTGAAAAATCAATTGGGTTAGTTGCATGGCCTTCTCTTTTAGCTAAGATTTTGTGTGCTAACAAAGTAATATTCTGAAATACAAGTCTCACTTTCATCTAGCCTCTTTTTCTTTTCTTTTGGAACCACAAATGCTGATCTAGAAATCATCAAAATCAGGTCAACATTTTGGATATAGTTTACTCGGTTTCTTTGTTTCAGGTCTCTTGAATCAAAGCTTGAATCTCTTAAGACTAAGAAGAATGAGAAAAAAATTGATTGTCGTGTTGACAATGGCTCAGCTGGACCTGAATTACATGTTCCTTCTCATAATTTGGAGAGAGTGGAATCCTTCAATAAAGGGACATCAAAGGATGGACTATCTGCTGGGAGTTTCACGCATGAAACCCGGACAAACTGGTCTCCCGTGTGCCAGGTTCCGGTTGTGTCTTCTGAAGATATTGAGATTAAGCCTGAATGTTCCGGGTTTGCCGAACAAGAGAAAGAATTGAATGTAGGTAAGTTGGAAGGTCCTATAGGTGAAGGACAGGTAGGGGGCTTAAAAAAGCATAGAGGGAGGAGGAAGAGGAAGGATTCTGAGAGAAATATAAATAAAACAAGTGTTCGAGAAAGTAACGTGTTATCTTCTGTAGACGTGTCCGGATGTAAAGAAGGTTCAACTAGCAACATTGATAAGGTTGTAAAATCGTCTGACAGAGATGAGAAGAATAAGAACTTGAGAAAGGATAGAATGAAAGATATCATGGACATTTTGGATTCTATTTTGAAATTTAAGGGTCCTTCTTTCCATCGCAAACATGATAGCCAGGTCTCTTATACCTAGCATACACTAATCTGTTCTTTGCAAAGTTCATCTCTTTTCATGTTATTCCTTTCGAAATTGTTTAGTGACAAGTAGAGATTTAAGTCAAGGTATAGGAAGTAATATGATCTCTTATGCACTACTTTTTATGGTAACAGAAAAGAGGCCGGTACAGGAAGATGATTCGGCAGCACATGGATCTTGACACTATAAGGTCAAGAATCAGAAACAGAACAATTAAGTCAGCTGTGGAACTTTTCAGAGACTTGCATCTACTCATCAACAATGCTCTAGTCTTCTACTCCAAGAGTACTTACCAGTATAAAAATGCTCAACTTCTTAGAGACATGGTCAAAGAAAGGTTAAAGGAATTCATCAAAGCTTTTAGCAGCAGTGTCACCAATGCTGATGTCTCTATCACATTACCTGTCAATGAGCCTCCCCTGAAACTCAGAACTGTATGCCCCGGTAACCGGAAAATCGTTGCAGAGGAATCAGGTGGTCGCAGCAACTCTACTTCTGAGGAATCCTTGCGCATCAAGAAATCTTGTGGTCGATCGAAAAAGGTTGGGCGTGAAACTATAGGAAGTCGGAGACCTGCAACCCCAATGGAGAGAAAAGGGAGAATAAGAAGAAAAGATTATAATGCTGAAGATTTGGTTCCAACTCAAGTTTAGCCATTAGGTGTTCAAGGATATATTTATACAATGATTTACCATTTTACTAGTTTTTTTGTTTGATGAACCTTCATGCAACAAGAAGGAAAATAGGACATCAAAGTTCAAACATGAAATAGTTATAAATTATAGATATTAAACTAGATATGTTTCCAAATATAGTAGTAGGTGTTCTTTGGTTTGTGAAACATATTTCATTCAGGAGAGATTACTTAACTTCTCTAAGGACACTAGCAGTAAATTGAGCATATTATCTCTTCATCACTTAAAGGAGCTTTTGAAAATCAAAATGTCTCTTGGACTCAGAATTAGCCAATTAAGCTAAACATTATTGGAAGTTGGGAGAATATTTTGGCCTCTGGAAATATAATGAAATCAAAGAGTTCATTTAGTTTCCTTTCTGTTTATAAGTTTGTTAATAACTTGTTTGGATAAGAGTAATAGATTTACCTAAATAGTTAAGCATGATGAAGTCTGATGAATGGATCGAAAGAGGTTATAATCACATATCATAAATCATATTTATTGACACAATATTGATCTTTGAGTCTTTCTTAATTATGTTACTTGTAGTTATGTTTTTTTATTGGTCTTCCTCTTCCGCTAAGAATTGGACTAATATTCATTTGATCTTCTCTTCTCTTCTTATGGTGGATTCTAGTAGTCTCTTCCATACATGTTCAAACTATCGAAAGCACAATCCTACCACCTAATCTATAATATGAGCTAATTTCATCTTGTCTACTAATCTAACACAATATTCACTCACATAACATTAAATGTTTAATAGTCGTGCAATAAAACTTTCCCTTTTATTATATATGACATATGAAGTAGTCCGTTATTTCATCTAAGACGCTTGATTCTTATGATTTACATCTGCAACAATTTTATGATTGACCTAAGATAATGAATTTAATGACTTCTACATCTACATTATAGCTTGTCTGTTTCTTTTTAAAATTTAAACTCCCTACACTATATTTTACTTTGACTTGTATAAAATTCAAACTTCTTCTCTTCACATTATTACTTTCTTATTTAATTTCTGTATGGAGTTGCACACTAAAATAATATTATTGGCAAAATCCATTGTAAGCTTTCATCACAGAGATGATTGAAAAGCTTATGAAAAAAAAGTTATAAACTAAAAATGAGTAAAAACACAATCACAAAGATGCGTTAATGTCTTTGGTATTATAGAAATTAACTAATATGCCTGCTGGGTGAGACCGTGCACACTAATCCATTTTATTTATCAAATACTGTGATAATTCATTTTTTAGAAAAAAAATATATACACTTACAATTTATGAGTTTTATACAATGTCGTTGTGTTACCCATTATTTATGTTTAATTATTATTGACTCTTTTAAAAAATAATACAAACGAATAATAAAAAATTATATATTAAATATGTATAAATCTTTATACTAACTGTGCATAATGTAAAGATGATGATTTATTAATTTTGAATTTCACGTTTCTCTATTGTGGCTAAATAGCCAACTTGTTTTCAATTAGAGTGACTTAACATGCTACAAAAAGTTGAAGTATACACGTATTAAAAAAATGTTTTAAAATTCTGGCAATAAGAAAAATAAACATGCCATCCTTTTTGAAGAATAAAATTTGATTATGCTATTATATTTTTCATTAAAAGATGTTCTATAAAATTTTATCAAAAGTACCTCTAACAATTATATACAAATAATATTATTAATGAATTGAAGTGGATGTGAGAAATGAATGGTAAATAATTATGAATATAATATTATTTTAATATAGTTGTTACAAACTTCACAATTCATTTGAATTAGTAAGAGTCAGTAACAAATAAATAATTAGGAAGGGTAGATTATATATACGGTAACAATGCATACAATAACACATACATTTTTATTAATGTGAAAGTTTCATTAGGTTAGTTTAATCAACTCCCATTTCATTTATTTGTTAATTATTTATTATTTTATTAATTATCATTATTTTTAAATAAAAATAATGTTACAAAAATCTTTAACTTATCTAAATCTTGAGATCTGCAATCATCGAAATGAGTTGGAACACGCACATAGACATTTAAAAATATCAATTTATTTCAACTGAAACTGAAAAAGCTTACAGCAATGATAACATATAATTTTTGGTTTATTAATAATGTAAACTCTCAGTCACACTTTTTGAAATTTAAACCCTTCTTTCTCCTAAAAAAGTTCCAAAATATGTAACTCAATACTCATTCCATTTCCTAAAGAGCCCAATCTAAAAATGATAAGAATTAATATATATGTAGTATCTTTATATAATTAACACATCATCCACATTCATATATAAATCATGTAAATTATAATTGACTTTTCAAATAAAAATACAAATAAATGATTAAAAAACTTTATGGTAATGAACAACACATAGATATTAAATTAAAAAGGAATAAAATATCATAAAAATCTAACTAACATTTGAGATCTTCTAGAGACATTTTAGGATTTTTCATTTTAGGAGTTTTATACTAAAATGAATTTTTACTGTTTTTTCTTCAGAGAATCTCTCTGTTTTTGTTATTCTCTACTGTGTTAAGCTAACCAAAGACAATTCCTTTGTTTCTATAGCTGGAATTACCCTTCTTTCCTTTTTCTCTTCTCTCCTTTAACAACTTTCAAATTTTCAAACTTTCAAATCTTAACACTCCAAAAATCATTTTTTTCTTCAACGCATTTGACTTTATTCTCTGCACAGTCCCTTCCATATATCCCTAATGGCTGGTCGCTATGATAACCCTTTCGAAGATGAAGTTAACCCATTCTCTGTAAGTCCTTTCTTAAAGTTGAGATTTTTTCAACTGGGGTATCTAATTTTTTTTGTTGTTGTTGAACTGAATTGGACCCTTCTTAGTGGTGTTTGAGCCTGAAATTTAAGATAAAAAAATTATCTGTGAATTTTTATGTTGATGCTGATTTTTGGTTTACTTGTTTGATACCATGATTGATTTGATTGGGGAAACAGGTTTTGGGTGTTTCTATGTCTATATGTATATTGTTTTCAGGAAGTTCTAATCTTTTCTCCCTTTGTCTCTTCATGTTTGATTTCATGTTTTTATTTTCAATGATGTTTTGACCTTAAGAAGAGGCTTTGGAATTTAATCTTTCTGGATCATTTCACATGACCCAAGGATTTGTTTCTATGTACTATCAATTATTCACTAGAAACCTTTACCAAAATGTATAATTAAAACTCAACAAGAAACTGAAATTCGTGATAATGATTTATTCTCAAGCACAATGTCAGATGCTTCTATTACAATGGTAAAAAGTCCTAAAAAAACACTTACAACTTGATTTATGCATCATACTGTTTTCGATTTGTCAGAATCCTGGAAGTGTTGCCCCGGCAAAAAATTCGAGGCTTTCACCTCTTAAGCCAGCACATGCTGATTATAATTATGGCTTTGGTGAAACTGTTGATATAGCTCTTGATACATCATCGGTATGTATGAAATTATGGTTGCTGAAATCCTCAGTCCTTTTTATTTCATTTATAAACGTATTTCATGTATTGTTGCAAGAATTGATTGTGGTTTATCTAATTATGATCTATTTCAACATTAGGATTTGAAAAAGAAGGAGAAGGAACTCCAATCCAAGGAGGCTGAATTGAATAAACGAGAACAGGTATGCAATGGGATTCGTTGGTTCTTTCTTTTCACTTTAGGGTTGAGAGTTCCCATAGCTGATATGTACCAAGATTAGAACACGTTCGCATTTGAATTTGACGGTCTTCTGTTTTCCTTTCACATTTCTTCTATTCCCTCCGTTAAATTCTAACTTTTCCCTTTGGGAGGTTATCTTGTTCTCCATGATATATTCTTGATTACCTTGCGTTCTCCCTTTGAAAACAAAATTATTGACAGCAGAATGTCTCTCTCTCTCTCTCTCTCTCTATATATATATATATATATATATACACGAACACACGCTAGGTTAGTGTATAAGCAATATATTTACTACATTAACCACCCACTTGGTTAACTATTCCTTTTTTCTCGCCAAGAATTTGAATTGAATCTGTACATTACTATAATATTCTCTGAAATTTGGACACAGAAAGGGCATCTGTTATGATCAGCAAATCATTTAATCTCTGAAAATATGTATCTTTTTAAATAATTTCCCTGCGTCAAATCATGCTATCTTCATTCTATGCTTAGAATGTGCATACTGATATTTATGATTTGCTATCTTCATTCTATGCTTAAAATGTGCGTACTGATATTTATTCAGTTAAATTTTATGCTGATTTCCATATAGACTATTAATGCCTGGAAATTGTGATTTGTTCTTTCTTTTGATTTATCAAAATGTAGGATTTGAGACGGAGAGAAGAAGCTACTGCAAGAGGTAGTTTTACATTTCCTGTTTGGCTCCCATTTGGAAGGGCTTGTTTTTAGTTTTCTTGGACTTATCTATTGCAATAAGTGCCTATTCAAAAACTTTTTTGAAATCTGCTAAAAATCTTATGTTCATAAGTTTCTCTGGTAAGTGTATTGAAATGAGCTTCAAAGAGCTTATAAGAAAGTCAGAAGCCTCTTTCATGAGGTTGTTCTCATATGCCCAAGAAAGCTCTCGAAACTCGAAAGTCCTCTAGTTCTATATGTATAAGCTTATTCAAACAGCTTTTGAAACCATTGTGGCCTGATTAAGATTTTAAGAATTGTTAAGTTTGGCAATTTTTGTTGTGTTGCCATTCAATTGAGTAGTGTAAGAACAATAGTACTGCAGAATGTTATACTTCTTCTATTCTGTCAGTCCATTGTAGTTGCCTAGGATTTCATGAATTGTCCAATAATTCTGCAAATCCTAACCCATCTCTTTGAACTGATTTAGTGTTGCTTAAATTTTCTACTAGGTAATCACATTTTTGTTTTGCAGCTGGAATTGTTATCGAGGAGAAGAATTGGCCACCATTTTTCCCAATTATTCATCATGATATTCCTAACGAAATTCCAGTTCATCTTCAAAGACTGCAATATGTTGCATTTGCTACATTTTTAGGTATGTTAGCCTCTTCTTTTTTTATGGTGGAGATGGGCTTTCTTTGTAGCAATTAGGACATCCTTTTAGCCAATAGTTTTTGAGTCTGGTTTAAGCACATTTATGTTAAAAAATTTCTGGACAACATTCTCTATTTCACAAAAAAAATTGTATGCCTCTAAGGAACTTCGATGCATTTTGATTTGCACTTTTATATGTAAAAAGACAGTAAATAATTTATTCCTTTCACCCCTCACTTTTTTAAATTAAAGTTTATAATAAAATTGAAGCCTTCGAGATGCTGATAAACTAGTTTTGTCTGATCGATTGAAATCATTAACCTGACTGGTTGGAATTAACCTGTTTTGTTGAGTAAGATAATGGCTTAATAAATGCATTCTCTATTTATTCGGTCTTAGCATGACAATGACTTTGGATTTAATTATGGTCACAATAGAACGTATCTCCGATATATATTTAGCAAGCCATGTTATTTTATGCCCAAAAATTATGTGAGCATAGGGTGTGGTACATGGTCATTGATGAAAAGTGATGTTATGCAGGATTAACGTTGTGCCTTTTCTGGAATGTTATAGCTGTCACTGCTGCTTGGATTAAGGGTGAAGGTTAGTTTGAATGTGTATAACAAGAACCTTTCTTGCTTATTGTATAGCTTGAATCACAAATCTGACATTCTAAATTCCGTGCATGTAAACTTGGCCTTGTTTGTTGTAGGTGTAAAAATATGGTTGCTTGCTATTATCTACTTAATAGCAGGGGTTCCTGGTGGATATGTTCTCTGGTATCGCCCCTTATATCGTGTTTTTAGGTAATTTTATTCTCATTGCATGTCTTTGGCTGTTTGATTTTGTAGAAAATTATGCAATTGAAGCATTTTTTTAATATAACTTCACTTCTGTGAGACTGAAAATTGTTCTTGAAATATTGGGGCAATTTTAATGATTCAACCTCAAGGCTTATGAGTTTATCAATTTTTATCATGTTTCATCATTTTCATAGTTAATCTAAACTGTTGAAGTTTTGAACTACTAAAGTAAATGAATTCATGCAATTGAAACTTTTTATTTTCATCTATTACTATTACTTTTTCTTCTCTTCTATCTTGAATTGCTTAATGGTTATTCAACAAAGCTAGGGCTCTAGGCCTTTTCTTATTTGAATTTGTTGCTGCAAGATATTTTAATGAGGTTTCCGGTACTGAGATAATTCTGCTTTTGTTTACCCTTTCCTGATCCCATTAGGTGGAGCCTCGCGCACTGGGTCACCCTTGTATATTATTACTCTTGATTTTGAATTTGCTCCATTATTATTTTTGCAGGAATGAAAGTGCTTTGAAATTTGGATGGTTTTTCATGGTTTACCTGGTAAGTTAGTTATATTTTTCTTAATGCACATAAGCCATGCATAAAAAATTGGAAGAAATCTAATCATCACTTCTTCTTCTGCTTACAGATTCACATAGGATTCTGCATCGTAGCTGCAGTTGCTCCTCCTATAGTTTTCAATGGAAAATCCCTGACGTACGTCAACGTCACACACACATATATATACACTGTTTATATGCCAATATTGGTTTTCTGCCTTTATTTTGTGTAACAAGGTACAAGGAGAGTGAGCATTTAATTCCATTTTCCTTGCAGAAGATAGGTTTATTTATGTCCTTTTAACCCTTTTCTTAAATAGAAGTAAATGATGCACGTACAAGAAGAGGGATTTGATGTCTGGTTCATTTCTTCTAGAGGCTGGAGTTATTCTTAATTCTTTTTTAACCTAATTGTTGGAACTGTTTACTCTTTGATACAGAGGCATTCTGTCTGCCATAGATGTTGTTGGTCACCATGTTTTGATTGGGGTAAGAATTCCTTTCCTGAATTATTTCTAATTCCGACACACTATTTAACTGTCAAACATGGATTACTTTAGCAATTTCAGACATTCTAGGCTAATTTAAGATTTGATGCATGCATGATCTTAATGTAAATACTGTCTAGTTCTAAATATTTGATCATTTATTTTGCACGTAGGTCTTCTACTTCATTGGCTTTGGATTATTCTGCCTTGAAATTTTGGTCAGCCTTTGGGTTATTCAGGTTTGTTTACATTTTAAGGTTTCAAAAAGATGAGTAATGTGATTTTCCCTGCCACTTTACACTGCTCACTTTTCCTTTGGTTTTCATGCAGCAAGTATACATGTACTTCCGTGGCAGTGGTAATGCGGCAGCGATGAGACAAGAGGTTTCGAGGGGAGTACTGAGAGCTGCAGTATGATAAATCAGCTTGTGTAGAAGGGTAATATGGGTGGTTTGTGCATTGATCCATGTTATGAATTACTAGCCACAGATTATTATACTGAACTTGATTTTAGTATGCTACCTATTAATGTATATTATGAGCATAGTTCTTTACACACTACAGTGCCTGGTAGAGACACAGTTTTGGCTCATTCTATCTTATTTCAAAAACTGGTTATTCCAAATAATAGCATTTTCATGCTAGCAAGCTGGTACCTATACATTGTTAAGGCTACATCTTAAGACCAATTGGCTATGAGATGAATAGTCCAACATATATTTAAACAATTCCTGAGACAATAAGGTAGGCGATGTATGACTTAATTCCCAACATACATCACCAAAAAGATGTTGCGCAAAACAGGAAAAATAAGTCATATACAAACATAATATATGTATAAAGATGCAGATTAATAGAAACAGCATCAATGATCTTTTCATGTAATGTGGCTCCAGCACAAACAATTTTACCCACTAGCATCTGTTACAATGCCACTAGCTTCTTGTATTATGATCCATATTTTCTCCTTGTAACTTACCCTTGCAAACTTCATGAAAACCTCAGCATTTCCACATGCTATTGCTGCATATTTCATCATGCTGTGGGCACTTAATGGCCCTTCACTGCAAACAAATGGTGAATAAGAGTGTCATCTTATTCCCACCATACAAAATAGGAACTTCCAAGGACAGACCCAAATAATTAGTAGTAGGAATATTACTAAAGAAATCAGTTTCCTAAAGAAATTCAGTGATTATGGTGGGTCACCTCTTCCTAAAGAAATCAGTTTCCAAGGCCTTTTTTAATCAAAATACAATGTTAGCATTCTACTATTATATGTTTTTCTTTTTGAGTCATTCTCAATATATATTTATATTTAAATTTTATATTATCTCGTGCGTCATAAACTTTGTTTATCATTTAATTTATGGATCACCATAACCTACCCACAAAAACTATATAACTCAATATCGTCTTGGATTTGGGACAGCTTAATTGGACACACAATCTTGGCTACTGTTAAACACAGATTCCGGGGAATAACTTTTCCACTTTGCTTTGCAGGTTCAATTTACCAGCCCTAAAAGTGATGCACTCCACTAACTGTTCTTTAAATGATACAAAAAATTCAGTTAAACTATTATTATTATCACTATCTGAGTGGGACCCAACAGTATGGTTAAATTAGAATGAGACTTCTCTTCATAACAAAGACATAAGTTATTGATTTTGCTCTTAATTTTAAGAATAGAAATATCATAACATTATATTCTAATGAATAGAAGTGTCACATGATATTGTTTCTTTCTTTTATTTTTGATATATTTCCCAATCCATTAACGGTGACTACGCTGAAATTGTGTCTACATGCAATGGAAATTAAAGGGTGTATATTAATTAAGGCAACTTCTCCAATAACTCTGTGGCTTACTGCTTAGACACATCTATTTATTAATACTGACCCCAAAAGCACTAAATCTGCATATCTAATTTTGTATTCACATGTTGAGTTGTCAGATCAAAGATATTGCTTTTACAAGCGGATTAAAGCATTAATAAGTGATTAACTTTAATAAGATTAATATAAGGTAGTGGGAAGTAGAGCTGTACTACTTTAATTTGCCAGGTTTGTCACATTGAGACCTTGCTTCATCCTAAATAAATTAGATTCTCCACGTGAATAATATGCAACTTGGCACAAAAAACAATACCACTCGATGTCAATTATATTAAAACTATATATATATATAGGAGTATATATTTTAGCTAAAGTTGTGGCCTATAATTGTATATGAATATAGATTTGTTATAAAATCATGTCTCCCAAAAATAAAAACATGATATATTAATTAAAAATTTAAACATTCATTATTTTTTCTATTTTAATTTCAATATTATTGGTATCAAATAAATATACTATGAGACATGATTTGAGACAATAGATTTTTGTTCTAAATTACTAGTTAGCGAATAAGAAATCATGATCCTAGTGTGGGCCATGTCATCCGGCTGCTGCTCACAGAGCCAATCCATGAGAAAAAAGAACAAATTGTAAGAAACTTTGTGCATGATGCAATGGATTTTTTTGTTTCAATCATAATGATTTCTTTGTTCCAAGTGAGTGTCTTAGTCATTGCTCTTTTTTAATGCCACAACCAAACGTGTTTTAATGGCCTTATATTTAACATAATATTTCACCTTTTTAATGCACAACTTGTGGAGAGTGCATAGGAACAAGGATTACCAAGTAATGTAAAAAATGTTGTTTTCTATTTTTTTAATTAGGTGACAGTTGTTAATTGGGTTGGGACACACTTGGGACATCAAAAGTGGGACAGATAATCTCCGAGTACCTTAAATGGGGACAATGATCCTCTGTCCCAAAATTTCTCTTTCCCCCATGACTCTAACCGATCAAACTTCACAAAATAATATTAAAATATTAATTTCTGATTTTTTTTATTTTTATTTGTAATTGAATGAAGCTTTTTGATTGACTTGGTATACAAAATGGTACATGAATGAGGATATATGATCTCCATCCCTTAAATGGGACCAATCGATTTCATCATTTCCTCAAAAGGCGATAGCAAATGTCTATAGCCAATGAACCATTTTAAGTCAAGACCTTGAAATAAATTCACTTCAACGTCAATGGGACCAACCTATTTTGAGTGGCAGGAAAATGGAACAGATCCCCTCTCTCATAATATAGTTGTTACACTTTTTATGTACTATTGTGTTTCAATCCAATCGTAAATTGTAACATGTCATCTAATTAAAAATAAAAATATAAAAAATATAAAATAATATTTTTATATTATTTGGTGGGATAAGATTGACTTGTAATTTTTGGGCATGGATCCAGTTCTTACACAGTACACACTGTTTGTCCTAGAATCGTGGGAGCAAGAAAAGACAAGGTCAAAACCGTCAAAGTAGGTAGTCTAAAAGCAATGAAAATTTATCCATAAACAAGGGCCATTTTGGAAACCAGATTCCTATATAAACAAACCTCAAAGCTCAACTACACTCACAACAACACAACACAACACAACACAAAACAGAGCATCATACATAGGATCCAATACAATTCAAACACTTGTCTCTTATATCCTTGTTCTCTTCACTGAAGCAAAGAAAAACATAGCCTATTAAGATATGGCAGGTATAAGAGCTAGTAGTGTGATGATGAATGAAAATATCAGAAGATGTTCTGGGCGTCCAATTCCAAAGAGAGGACAAGTTAAGGTTGGAATAGTGGTGGGACTAGCCAACTCTGTGGCTTCAATCTTCTCTCGTAATAGAGCTAGATAGTTTCATTATTTCACCAACTTACTTTGTTCAGTTAGAGTTTGTATAAATTGGGTTTTGTTTATTTTTATCCCTTTCTTTTTCTGTTCTTATGTAAATGATCTTGTTTCCTTCGTAATGAATCTAGTCTTTTGCTATTATTTAACTTCTACCCAGTTCATGTTTTTTGTTGGATTTGCTACTTTGGATTAACTGTAGCCTCGAATTAAGTTCCAAAGAATAGCTTATAACATTTATTAAAAAGAAAAATGTTATTATCAAGTGAATAGAAAGGGTTTAATTTCCTTAAGCGCAATGTTATTAAAGTGTAAAGTTTTACAAGTGTTTGTTACATGTTTATATTTCTGATTTCTGATAGAAGTGGTAATAAAGATAAAAATGAACCTTATGGACAGCAATATAAGATAGTGTAGCATTAATTAATATTTTATACCGTTTACAATTTTCAATGTAATTTGACATGCCATATAATTCATCTGTACCTGCCTTCCATTTTTAGAAACAATGTTTTGTCTTCACATTTTACTATAATTCAATTTTGGCCATTCTAACTATCAATTGAATCCTTAATAGAGGCTAGAAATAACTCTACAGCTTCATCGATTACTCTTTAGAATTGGGGAACGATACACAATAAAAACTGTCAGATTTTAGTCTGTATTCATCTGAGAGGGTGATTAATTGTTAGATTATTTTAAATTGGCATGGACTATTTACTAATTATTTATAATAAAAAATATGCACTCATAATGTATAATGTAAGAGTTGTATATACGATTAGGCTGTCATTCATCATTCATTTTTAATTAATTTATAAAAAAATATGCACTCATAATATAACAGTTGTATATACGATTAGTTTGTCATTTATCATTCATTTTTAATTAATTGATAATATAATCATTGTTATAAAATTTTGCACAACAACAACAACAGTACATAAATAACATCGGTCTCATTATTAATATGAAAATCAATAACAACATCACTTATTGCAACGACAATTCTGATTACTAGTAATTTTTCATTTTCTAACGTTAGGAGAATGGTCATGTCAAAGGTCAAACTGGGTCATTCAAATTAAGGTTCTTTTTTTGTTTAAGAGAAGAAAATGAGTAGAGAGAAAAATGTGAGAAAAATAGTATGAAAAAAGAAAGAGGTGAGAAACATAGATGATTTTTGTATTGTTTGATATAAGAGAAAGTAAGAAGAGAAAGAATATAAATATGTGTTTTATTATGTTACTTTTTTCTCCTCTCATTTTCTCCTCAAAAGTGAAGAGAGAAAAATTCACCGGACTCACACTTTTTTACTCTCTCACTCCTTTCTCCACTCTCAACCAAAGGGGAGAAACTTAATTTTTCTCTCCAACTTCTCTCTTCCCCGTTCTCTCTTTCCAAACTCTCCTCCACCAAACAAATGGGAAGTGTATGATTGGGCTGACTGCAAAGCAAGTATTAGACAAGTTGTCTTAAAATAATAGACAATAATTAGTAACAATGGGTGATGGGATGTACAAGTTTAATTAATTGATGGGATGTACTCGTTGAGGATACCAATTTCAGATCCAAAAGAATAACTTACTCATTAATCAAGTTTAAATATTATAATTAGATTATATTTTGAAAAAATAAAATCCTATTTATGTTAATTTAAATAAAATGGACTTAGGTTTAGTAATCCATAGCACTCTTATTCAATACTATTTAAAATATATTAATCCTGATTAAATGACATAAATAAAGTTGTGTTCTCATTTAAAATTTTATAATCTTTTTAGAATCCTTATTTTCTTAAACACTACTCAAATAGGTATAAGAAGTGTTGCTCATACTAGCATTATTATTATTATCCGAATCTATTCTTCCTTCAACAAAATCCGACATGATTAAACAAATGTCTTTTTTTGTAAATACCAATGTCTTTAAATATTACGTTTGTACTAGTACATTGTATGAAGGACTTCCCGTTAAGAGATTCAGTGCACTGCAATTTTTCGTTAAATTTACAAATCGATCAATAAATCTATCACGAATATCATTTTTAATTCTACTTAGCAGCTTAACCTATTTTTCTTCTTTACTTTGTTCAATATTACTTTTTCAATGTTGCTACTTAATCACTCCTAGTAAAATGTTTTTGGTGAGTAAGAAATGTAAAATCAAAATATAATATCACAATAATTCATTTTGTATACTCATTTGGAGACAATCATGATCAATCAGAGAATGTTTACAACATTGTAGGACTTGTTAACATTTACAAAACTAGGATCTAAAACGTTGCTAATAAAGCATATAACACTTGAACTAGTCCTTTGATATATTTCCAAAGGTACACGAATCTTAAAGGTTCAGTTGAGAGAGACAAGTAGCAATAAACTAAGAACTTTAAGGATCAGTGTTTGGATATATAAACATAGTTATCATAAGCTGGTAGGAGCCACGATTGAATGTGAAATATTGACCAATAATAGAATACAACAAAGAGGTTTGACCCGATATTAAGAATTTAACATTAACAAAAAGAGTTGTAGAAGTAGCTCCTAATTTGTTTGCTGATTAATGACATGTTGATGAAGTAATCCACGTTTACATTTTAACTTTATGTGAGAAATTAATCATACAACAATAACATATGACACTGCATGTATATAACTTTTGCCTATACATGGATGCACACATTTTGCATCCATTTTAATTTATCTTACAAATTATTAACACCAAAAGCTACCTACAAGACATAAATGGATCAGATCCTATGCTTATTATTAACAAATGGATTACGTTGCTGTTGCAAATCCTTCTTCAGAACCACCGAACACTTGGTTAAGGATCATTGCTAGTCGAACTCCACCTTGAGCAATTCGTTTCATCACATATGGCATTCTTGAGTTAAAGTATTCATCTGTAACCATCATATCTACCACAAATTAATGTCTTGACTACATAAATCTTACAACTAATTATAATGATTATGCTCAACTCTCTCCATAATATCATTATAAGTTTAGGTATATTTGTAGGAATGGAATGACCAGCTTGGGTTAGGGTTTTCCCTTCCCTAACCATGTAGGTTCAAAAAATGAATAACATTCACCACCTGACCTTATTTCCTTGACCCCAAATACACATACGCGTATATATAAGGGTAGTTTGCAAAACTCGTATATAACCATGGATGGGATCATCTCTCTCAAGCTGATGTCTCAACTCTATCCCGATCAATTATTTATTGTCATGTCATGTAAAAATGAAGGACACAATATTTTTTTGTGAAATAGTAAGGTGGATTTTTACATGACATGATAGTAAATAATTGGTCGGGACAGAGTTGGAGATACCAATTTGAGATAAGTGATTCTCATCCATATAAACATAACTTTATTAATGTATATATGTATCAGGGCAGGTTCTGGTTTGAGGCAGATACCAATGTTAAACCCAAGCGAAATTTCAAAAGATAAACTCAAATTAAATCAAAACAGATTTTCCTCATTAAATTCGGGTTTAATTTGAGAGAATGCTCACGAATTCGGTTTATATTGTCATCCATGCACATTTGAAATAAAACGTAAAAAAGTATACATTTTGATGTTGGTGACTTATTGTACCTGCAAGAGTTTCTCCAGATGCAACTCCATTGTAACCCCATTTGCAAGCTATTTGTATGCTCTCTTTGGCCCAACTACATCATTCAAAACAAACAAACCTGATGTGAGGAATTTGAGCATTAACTGTGAGAGATGAATAGATTGTGAAGAGAGGGAGAGTTCACCTATCAACACATTTAGAGATATCATTACAATGTTGCCAAGACGAAACATCATCTGACCATAGCCCCTGTATAACATATGTAACAAGTTTGAATAACATGGTCATTGATTTCATTTGGAATAAAAAAAATTATGGTTGAATATAATTTTATTCCTTATAGTTCTTCACTATTTTGATTTTATTCTCTATATTTTAAAAGTTTGGTTATGAACCCTTATATTTTCAAAATCAATAGAAATTAGAGTAAATATATATTTCAGTCCATCATGTTTTTCGACTTTATCAGTTTGATCACTTAAAAAATTGAAAAACCCAACATGATCCCAAAAATTTCAAATGTAAATCAAATTAGTCTTTTTAGTATGTTTTACAACATGTGACTAATTTGATTCTAAAAATGATTAATTTGACCCACATTTAAAAAAATTGTCTATCATGTCGGGTTTTTCAATTTTTTAGAGTCCAAACTTATAAGGTCGAAAAACATGAGGGATTGAAATATATATTTATTCTAGAAATTACTGTATATGTCATTTTGGTCTAGCCCTTAGAAGAAATTAACTCCTATGAAAATTGAAAAATATAAGGACTCAATTAAATTTTCAAACAGTATGTACTAAAGTTGTATTTAATCCTTCAAAGTGCATTTGTTGAATAAAAGGTAGGAAGAGTGATATTCTGAGTCTTACATCGGTGAAGTTCTTCTCAATGTCTTTTAAGAGTAGATTCGCATCCTTGTCATAATAATCTGCTAGTGCCGTGAGAATAATTTCTCTGTCCCATACCTAAAGATAAGCATGAAAATTAAGTTGTTACGTCAAGAAGTGGTTCTTTAACAATCATGAAAATGTTGCATTATTTTCATTAATTGATGAAAAATTTAGAAGAAATTTTATCTCTTTCCTAATTTTTGTTACAAAATTTGAAATCTAAGATGAATTGTGATAATATAAAAAATCAAATGTACATATTTACATGATGCAGATTGGATTTGTGCCTAAACCAACGCAGTTCTATTGTGTTTCCTCCTTCATCAGTGGTGAATCCAACATGCATTGGCTGAAACAAAATAGTCACATATCTTTAGTTAATCACTTAGTAAGAAAATATAGCAAAATGGACCTTGAAGAAATTTTAATTTTTCACACACCTGATGTATATCTCCCATGAAGTGTGACAAAAATAATAAAGCCTCAGTCATATTATCTGCAAAATTAGAAAAATTGAAATGATGATAAATTGAAAGGGAAAATTTCACTTAGTGATTTTTGTAATAGAAAAATGTACTAATTGTATTGTAATAAAGTTTGGTTATTCTGTTAAGAAAATCTAGTTTTTATGGACCAATAGTGTAAGAAAATTTTGTGTGAAGAATTAAGCTCAAATTCTCCAAAGGGAAATTTTTTTAGAAACTTTGTCACTTACATCTGCGATCAGCAGTCCCTTCTCTATAGTGCAAAAGCTGAGAAGTGAAGTTTTTGACAGCACCAGCAACACACATATCCTTCACACCATGCTGATCATGGCAATCCCCTATTGTAACAGCAACAAATTTTACACTAATGTTTTTGATAACAACCTTATCTTACAAGTAAATTATCAAATTAGTCCTCCTAAGATATAGGATCAGTCGCGTTAGTTTTTCGATGGTATAAATTACATCGTTCAAATTGGTCTCTGACATACGTTAGCGATAGCGCTAACATTTAAGGACTAATTTGAATAAGAGAATGCCCATTTTAGAATATTTTTTTCTAAAGTAATTTTCATCATTCAAAGGACTAACTTAGCAGACTCTGCATTCTTTTGATACTAATTTGACCATTTACTCATTGGTTTGTTAATATATAACTAGTGCTTACTTGAATAAGTAAAGGAACAAGAATCATCAGGGGTATCAATGAAATGAAGTGGACTTGTCCACCTATATTTGTACCAGTGTCTGATTTGGTCAGGCCATACACAAAGAGCTGATAAGTCACCTTGAACATATTCAGGTAACAATTGAGAAACAGCTTCTGATGCTTGAGGCTCCAAAAGTGCCTACCAATCAAATATTCAATTTCAATTGTGTTTTCTCTAATGAACATCCTCATATACTTCTTATTGTCACATTTATCCAAAACCAGTTATAAATTATAATGCTTCTATCTAAAAGTTAATTGATTATCCTTATATGAAAACCAGAAGAGCCATAATACTGAATTCATATATTTATTTGTACTGTTCAGGTGGATGGAAAAATTATCATATGGTTCTAAGTCAATAGAATAGTATATCTATATACATCTTCACCTTTCATAATGAGTTAAAATTATAAATTTATTCCAAATTTACGACGAAAATGTATCCGGAACAATTTGTCCTAGACCATATAATAATTTCTCTAGTGGGGTGCCAGCTACATTACATAGGAATAAAATTGAAGTTTACCTGTGCAATTTGGCAAGTTATCATATGACCTTCTTTGCTCCAAGCAAAGGCACCAGGTACAGTGATAAAAGCAGCACTTAAGAACAAAATAAACACAAATGAAAAAGACCCCCAAAAACCTCCAAGCCTATCCATCTCTTCAGATAAATGCTCTGATCAATTCGAATCAACTTGTATGTTTTGTTGTCATAAGACAGAAATATTACATATGAAATAAGGCTTTATAAGATTAGTTTGTCAGACATTATATATATAGTTTATTAAGGAACATGCTGAGGAGTATTTTAAAGAACACGTTAAGGGGTTATCATTGAGTGTAAGATTTAAATACCTAGTTATTTAAGCATACTCGATAGTTAAGAACAAGCAAGGTGAGCATATTCTGGTATAAAAGCAGCACCAAACTAAAGGTTGTGCAAAGTGCAATTATTTAACAAAAAATAAAGCAGTTTTATTTATTAAGAGAGTTGAGTGAAGGTGGTGTTAACTTATGGAACACTTGTTATCAACACTACAAGCAACATCTACATGCATCACAAGTCTACAAGCAATATGTTGGTTACCCACTTTAGTCATAACTACATTATATTAGTGATAGCTAGTTTAAGAATATTATCATAAATTACATGCAAAATAAATGACTATATGATTATTTATATGGAGAGATTTTTTTATATAGTATCAAAAATGATAAAATTAAGATTGAAATACATTTTTGATTCCTAAAAATATATAAATTTTGGTTTTATTCTCTATGAATTATTTGTTTTGGGTTTTCGTCCTTGTATATTCCAAAATTTTATTTTAGTCACTAGTAATATTTTAGCTAACATCAACATGTCATACTAATTGTTCATACATTATATTATTATTTTTTGTATTACCAAATGTATCCCATTATCTTATAGGTAATGAACTAATCTCTTTCGGGATACATATATGTTTCTCCCAATAAATATCGCTCACAAGAATTGAACAATTGACATTTTGGTCTTTCTAGGAATCTAGCAAAATCTTACTCCACTAAACAAACGCTTTGGTGGATACTCCATATAGCATTTTTCTAAAATACTAGTATGATGTGGAAGTATCAATTGATGGATGAAGATACAATTACTCATATATCCTTTTGCAGAAAGGCAACAGAATATTGAATAAGGTTAGGTGAAATCAAGCATATTTATATTATCCTATACACGGCTCAATGAGTACGTTAAAATGCAGACATTTGAGGAACAATGACCACACAAAGTTTAGAATAGTCAGAATGTAGGGTTCATGTAAAATTACTAAAGTAAAAATGTATTAATTATTAAAATCTAGTGGGTACAAAATCAAGATGAAGTAGACACGAACACAATTAGATAAAAGAAGAAAGAAGGACTAAAAAATGTATAGTGAGAAGAATTAAAGTAGAATTTGGTACATAGAAGATGAAAACATGATATTCTATACAAGTTAGACTCTTTCATTACCACTTTCATTGAAACCAAGTTGTCTACTTAACGTGGTCTTTTGTCTTATTTTGTTCATTGAATGCACCAAATACATGATAGAACTCACATTTTCTTCAGTTCTAAATCTCTGAGGTGTGTGAGTGAAATAAACTGTGTATGCAATATTTCTAGCTCAATGAACAGGCAAACAAAGAAGTTATGAACTACAAATGTGTTTCTTACTTTCTTTACATTAGAAGAGTAAAATATACATAAATGTTTCTCAGATTATTTTATATTCAAGATTGAGCAATTGTGGCCTTAGAAGTAAAAATACGGTTGAGGATAGTGGCAAGTCGAACACCACCTTGAGCCAGTCTTTTCTCCACAACAGGCAGACGAGAAAGGAAGTACTCATCTACATGACAAAGTAGTATAATAAATTATGAGAGGCCATGCTTCAAAGAGGGTTATGCTGGTTACAAGATTGTGCACGGGTGGCAATCATCAAACATCTGATAACAAAGAAAGAAATAGACTCGCTCACGAGAAAATCAGTTTCTTTTCATATCAATCAAGGAAACTCCTTGAAGCTAAGAACCACAAAGAGGCTCAGAAAAGAAAGAAAAATCCCAAAAAAAGATGAGGAGGAAGAAATTAGAAATCTCTAGCTAAAGGTTATAGAGTTCCTGAAAATAATTTTGATAGATGAGAAAGTAGGAAATACCTTGCAAAGTGCTTCCTGGTGTGGCATTCTTGTATGCAAACTTGCATGCTAGGCTAATGCTTTCAGATGCATACCTGAATTGTCACCAATCAAGTCAAAAGATGTAATTTCTTTATACCAATTATCTAAGTTTTGTAATTACTAGTAATATACTAATATGACAGATAAAGGGGAGCCCATGGCTGTCAAATAATCAAGCAAACATTTTGCAAGTGAAAAAGTACTATGATTAAGATAGGTAATTTCTATTTATCAATTTACTATGTTTTCTCATGGGATAGAATCATGATAGCAAAGCCAAACAAATTAATACTAAAACCTGTCAATATAGATGAAAATGTTGATTGCCAAGCAAAAAAGTGTAACTAGTTACATACTCAGTGAGCAATCAGACAAAAGTTGAGTACAATGATAAATAAAGTTGGACAGGAAATATATTATGCATATACCAATCTGGACAAACTGTGTAGTTGTGTGCACAATGTTCCCAAACTGGTATATCATTTGACCAAGTTTCCTGCAGAAAGTGTTAATAATCAATCTATTGGGCGTATTCATACATTGGGATTTGGGAGTTGAAAAAATCTACCTTTTAATGCAAAGCTTCCAACTTTGGAATCCTTAACAAGTGAAAAACATCACTTTATCTATGCTGGGTATCTGTACCATTTGAATAAATGCATATAAAGCAAGAAAAAATCTTACTGTAATATTCCTCTTAATAGCTTGTATCATAATTGAAAGATCTGAATCATAGAATGTTTTCAGAGCGGAATCGATAATCATGTCATCCCACACCTGGACCAAAACCAACATTACTGAACTTCATCAATTTACTGCATTATTGGAAAGGACAGATTTCAAAAGTGGGTGCATCTTTAGCTACAAATGCATAGCTATAGCATGTGAAGATACAATCGGAATGTAATGTATGCAGAGGATGGAGATCCACAACCACCACCTTACCCATCTAACCTCTTTTTCTCAGCCACAATCAATAAGGCAACAGCATATGAAATAAAAGATCATATGGAGTTCCAATTAAGGTAAGAAGTGTTTTAGGAAGCTATGAGTCTAATATAACACAAGATGAAAACGGAGAAAAAAACACATTCCCAGTCAATCACAGACTCCATAAAGAATGGAAGGAAATGCAGAATAAAAGATAGTTAGGTTACATAACAGAAACCGCCTTCACCGACTAGCATATAATCTCGATTTGTAACACATACATGATGAAGATTTGTTTTCCTCCGGTACCAACGAACTGTTATTGAGTTTCCACCTAGGTCTCCAGTGAAACCAACATGCAGAGGCTGCACCAGAAAATGGGAAGAGGTCATTAAAAACACAAGTTTGGAGAAGGAAAAACAATTTTAAAAAGATAGCTAGCCATGTCATTGAAAACCCACATTGAATGAAAAAGTAAGCTTAATTGGTATTTAAGTCATGAGGCTCTCGCGCCTATTGGACTAGTCTTTTGGACTAGGCTCAAAGAAAGCACCAATTGTTAGGACTTAAGAGTATGGGGAGAGCCCAATCCAAAAGACTAATCCATTAGGTGGGAGAGCCTCGTGACTTAATACCATATTAAGCTTACTTTTTCACTCAATGTGGGAATCCTATCACTAACCCATAAGGAAACTCAAACTCAGGAATGCCATTTATGCAACTCAAGGACAAAGAATACCAAATCATGTGCACTTTCTAAAACAACTATATATTATGTTGTTCATTATATTTTGAGTAGGAAGTAGGAAGAAGAAACCTGATGAACATCCCCAACAAAATGTGACAAGAACATCAGTGCCTCTGTCAAATTGTCTGTAATTGATAAAGAATAATAAATTAAAGGACCTATCATCATATGGAATGAGCAATTCAAGAATTTATATCTTTCAAATGCATACAGGTTAATTCAGATGCAGTGTTCGCATAAGCTGAACTGAGTTGCATTGTATAGTTGTATATTGCTCCAGTTACACATCTATGTTTATGTCCATAAGAATCATGACAGTCTCCTATAAGAACCACCGCACAGTTAGTAATTTATGAATTACATGGCCTTTGAGCAATCTAAATATGCAATATAGTTGGTACAACACTTTCATGCAGACTACTGTACTGAAAAGCCAAAACTTACTGCAGTATTCGTAATTACACTTGAAATCTGGTGTGTCAATATAATGCAAAGCACTACTCCAGCGAAAGCGGTAATTATGGCGAACCTCGTCAGCCCAAGCGCAAACTGCAGCAAGGTCACCTTCAGCAGAATCTGGAAGCAGTTGTTTCACTGCATATAGAGCATCTTCACTAAGATACTCCTTGAAACATCCAAAAATCTATGTGATCAGCAATAAGCACATACAGCAATCTCTATATAACTTTATATCATAAACCTCAACCCCTTTACACTACCTAGTCCATAGTCCATACTCAAATTTAAACCGACCCTTCATCTAAATATCAATAAATCATATTTATTGTTCTTGTCATACTTTTCACTTTACATGAAACTGAAACTGAAACATATGGGATACCAATAGGCTCAGCCCTCAAGAGTACTTGTGTAAACACTAAGAATACAAAAGTGGATTTGGAAAAGGTGATTTTATGAGAAGCTAGAAATACAGTTTCTAAAAAAGTTCATTTTTTTCCAGCTTCTACTTCATTGTAAAAGCTCAGCCAAAGCAATGTGCCAAGTATAGAAAGTAGTTTTTTTTAATCAAAAAATCACTTTTTTGTGAGAAAAAAACTTAAACCTAAACGGGGGACCTAAAGTAAATGAAGATATGAATCTAGAATCAAATGATAAACTTAAAATTTCACAACTTGTAGCCACACAAAAAATGAAAAACTGAAAAGTAATGGTTACCTGTGTTATCTTACAAGTTGCATAGTGACCCTCTTTTCCCCAACTCAGAACTTCTGGCAATGGAATCAACATCAGAAGAATGAGCAGTGTCACATTCCTCGTTAGATTATGCCCTTCACCCATATCACTAACACAAAGTTAACGATACTGATAAACACTTAGGAATCTAGAATCTGAAATGAACACAATTCCAATCTAACTAGATTACTGGGCACATTAACACGGACGAAATTATTGCGTGAGTGTTTGATCAGTGAAAAGAGCTCAATTTCAACCTATATCAGAGGTTACGAACAAAACCCTTGAATAAAGCTACTTTCACTTCTCTTCATTTTTTAAACCCAAACAACTTTTTTATTCTTATCATGATTTTTTTTTAATTTGGCAAATGAATTTTTCATAATTTATTTCAAATTTTTATATTTCATCGTCATTAATTACTTGAGAAGGAAATTTACATTTATATAAAATGTATGTATATCGGTAACTGTATGTTTGCAAATTCTATTACAAATTTATATTTTTTAGCTTATAAAAGGTATCCTAGAATACACATTAAAATACATTTAAACATTCCTAATACAAATTTTCATATTATTATTTTTTAATAAAAAGTACCCTGATGTCTTCAAATATATTGAAGGAAATTTGGTGAAAAGATAAAAGTAGCATCCACTTACTTTAATTTAAGAATGAGACTTACTTTAAGAATGAGAATAGTTTTGTATTTCCAAGAATAAGAATAGTTTTTTTATAATTATATGACAACTTTTTTGTTTTATAAAGAATTAAAGTTGATAGAAAACTATATAGTCCAAATTTAATATATATATATATATATATTACTATAAAAATATGAGTAATGTTATATCCTCCTATTAAAATTTCATATTAATCATTCTACCTAAAAAAGTGACATATGTCACTTGTAAATCAATCACTAATAAATAAAGTATCACTTTGTGACATATGTCACTTTTTTGTGGGTATGAGGATTAGTAGGAGAATATATCATTTTCCTAAAAATATACCATGCAGCCTAATGACTAAATGAGTACAAGTGCTCCTTTAAAATTATTGTCCTTCAACAACTCCATTTATGTGCATTCGTACCATGAATTGGATCAGTTGTCCCACTTTTTATGTTTTATTAGGTCTCAATTCAATTAAAATTTGTCATCTAGTTAAAAAAAATATAAAATATCATTTTATATTATTTGGTGTAATATATTTAACTTAAGATATGTAAATAAGAAATTTTGGAATATATGATCCTCATTCTTCACACCACCCACTAGATAGCCAGATATATTGTCAACATTCTTGTAGTTCACTTGTACATCCTTGCATAAATATGACTAAGGCATTTAGCATATGATAATAAAATCTACCTAATATCAAGTTTTATGTCCTTCTTGTCAATTGACCAAAGCCCGTGTTATATGACTAACATTGATGATGTATTTCTCCACTTCTATTAAATAAAGTATTTTCTTTCCTTATCCTACATTTGAGAGAAGGAATTAATGGATACTTTGTGATTTGGCATCCCTTGATTATTATTTTAAACAATGACATGCATCAAAACATTCCCTGTTCATATTTAAGTATTAATCTCTTTTGAGACATAAATTATTGAAGAATGAAGACATGCATGCATGCATGCATTAAAAATGATTTTTGATTTCTCTTTTATGTTTATTTCTTTACCTTCTTTCCAAAAATGTACTACTAAATAGCATAGTTGCAACCTACTAATCCAAATAAATCAAGTTTGTAGTGTCTTGTCAGTAAGCAATAATGCAAATTAAAACAGTCTTAATCATAATTGTGTAGCCATCGAAATTATTAAGGATTGAACAGTTGAAGTTTTGTTAAGGAGGCCCCAAATTCATATTCATTGAAAATGGGTAGAGGTTGGATTAATCCTAAAATAGGGTATGAGGACTTGAAAGAAAATAATGAAGGTAGTTCAAAATAGTTAGGTGAGGTTAGGTTCAAACATCTCTTACGTTAGAAAGAACAAAAACATAGTCGTTGGCCATGGGAATGAAAATATAAAGTTGGCCATTTAACAAGGATTGCTCAATAATGTATTCCAAGAATAATAAATGCCAAAGAGATAATTATTGTAGTTGTTGAATAACATGAAATGTTTTCAATGCTTTTCTACATGCATGTACTTACTTTGATTTTCACACAGATTACATGTAAGGAAAGTAAGTCTCACATCACATATCTTATTGTCTTAGCAATGATTTAAATATTTGTTGGGGTTACTCCGCTCGTTGTTAATTGGTTCTGAGATGGAACCTTAACATGATATCAGAGTCAGGGTCTAACTTCTTTCCGGTTGTTATGAGTCAAATAAATGTACTTTAGTTATGGGTCAAATGTAACATTTAGTATGGTTCGATAAGCTTATGTGAAGGGGACATGTTGAGAAGTAAATCTCACACCGCCTAACTCATTGTTTCCGGAATGGTGCTGATCATCTCATCACCAATTAGTTTTGAGATAAAATCTTAAGAGTAATATGACCCTACCCACTAACCAGGTTGGCCTAATCATAATGGGGGTCGTATAGTCACTTACTCAAAATGTTATATGTGTATTTACTCAATTGTATACAAAGTAATGACATTTCTTTGTTTAAAAGTATAATTGATTCTCTAATTTTTTATCATATATGCATTATTAACTATATATATATACGGGATCCACTTACTCTTGAGTGAGAAAACGTTAGTCTACATCTTAGTTATTTATTCTAGGAAAATTTAATGATTTATATTTACTCACTAATTTAAATCATTGTATTTTCATATAACGAATGACTAAGATATGAACTAAATATTTTCACTTACCGTTGGAGTAAGTGAGCCATTTCCCATATATATAATTTCATATATCAAATTATATATATAATAATAAGGAATATTTTAAATAATTATCTAAAATGAGTATGTATTATATTTAATCGAATCTAAGTTTGAATCAAAGACTAACCCGATCAATATTTAAAATCAGACTAACTTTGGATTAAAAATAATAATTTAGAATCGATAAGGAACAAGTCTTACTGGCCAACCGAATCCATGATATCCTATCTTAAATGGCATGCAACTGCTACACGTAGATGCCGTAAGCAGCAATAATAATATGTGTGAGCCCACACGCAACGCAACCCTGACCCCCCTTTCTCTTTTCCCATACAATGCATCGTACCACACCCGATCGCATTTCACGCTTCAATTCCTTTCTCTACAAATCAAATCCTCTCACACCATTTCTTCATTCATTCTCTCCTCGTAAGCCCTCCTCTCTCTATCTCTATTTGCATAATCATTCATAAATCTTAACTCTATTCTTTTCATTTCTGAACTACAATTTCCCATTGCCTTTTCATCCTCTCTATTTCTTTGTTCTCCATCGTGTTTTGTTGCTATGAAAATTTAAGTCATGTCCCCAAACCCACAACTCCCAAGTTTTCTTTTGCTTACCCTTTTCGTGTATTTTCCAATCTGAAAGAAAATTAGAGAAACCCAGAATGCATTATCAATGTTTAGTTGTTTATCTGATATAAAGTTTAGATTTTTAGAATTGTTATTGTTTTGGGTCTGCTTCGGAATGTGTAACTTTGTAGTTTTTGCATTTTGGTGTGTACTGTAATGTACCATTCATCTTAAGGTACATTTGTGCTGTTGTTACATCATAATCGTGGCATGATTTTCTGACTGTGTTTTTTTGGTTATGGCGTTATGCTATGCGTTTTCTTCAGTGAAGAAGGAATCCTTCTCTTTTGCGCGTGTCCCAGTCTCTTCTCCAATCCTCCACCATTATAGAAAGTACTGTGTAATTTGATTCCTGAATAGAGTGTAGTAATTTACCTATGCCAATTAGTATCGAGGTTAAGCTGTGGAATGAGAAACTTGAGAAAGGTTATGTTAGAGACATAATCTCACCACATTATGAGTTTCAGAAGCTAATACCTCAATTCAAAACCTTAGCTTTCACCCTTGAAGACACTGTGCCTAGCATTGAGCTATTTGCATGCACTTATAAGATGGAGTGCCTGGCCACAATTAACCGCCTTGTGATTTCTGGCGTGCCTGCCATTGTCGAGCACCGGGTGGCTGCTGCTACCAATACATCCACCTCAGCTGCCATTGTAGCGGAGTGTGTGCAAAATTTTATTACATCAATGGATTCCTTGAAACTTAACACGGTGGCTGTGGATCGGGTGCACCCGTGGCTCTCTGACCTTTGTGGTTCGCGACGATCTTGCAGCTCGAGGGGAAAATAAAAATGAAGGAATGGATTGCAAGGTTATCGAAAATGGGGGCGGCTGATGAGTTGAATGAATCACTTTGACCTTGAGTCTTCTTACAATTCCTTTATGGCGGCTCTGCCCAATGCTGGTACATGATTAAGTGAGGGTGCTTGCATAAAACTAAATTGGAGTATCCTTTTTTTTTCTTTTTTGTTTACTGATATTGTTGATGGAAGAGGAATTTTCCATTTGGTGCCTGTACATTTTTAAGGGTGCATATATACCAATTGTAGTTTTATGCTTATAATGGATGCTTTAATTTATAGTGTAAACGAGCTTTGATATTTGGTTTTCTTATTTGTAGAAGATAGATTTCAACCCTACTTTCCTAACCAGTACCTAGATGTAGCAAAGGTCCTCTAAATAGTTAATTTTGAATGGCCTAGAAATGGCTTTTTTTTAGTGTCTAGGACTTGGGCTAATCATCAAAACCTATATAAATCATATGGTTATGCAATGATTGGCTTTATCATTTTAAAAATATAGGCTTCAAAGATGTCCAAGGTTACTTAAAAAACTGTGTTAAGTTGTTACCAAGCATTCAAATCTAAATGACATCTACAGCCAAATTCGACGAATAGACTTCATAAATAATTTACTTTTTGTCTCATTCTTTTTATCAGAAATTGCTGTTAGCTAGAAAGATTGTATTAGAAACAATCTATGAAGGTGTAATTTACAACAAGATGATTAAGCAATGATGGCTGCAATATTTTGAAAATGAATGTTTGAATCACTATGGTTAATGCACTGATATTGAAGGTGTAATTTATAACAAGATGATTAAGCAATGTCTGAAAATGGACATGTTATGCTGTAATTCTTGTAAAGAAGGAAGCTGATTCGAATATGTATCTTTTGATACTCTCTAGCTTCCTGAAGTTGGTTTGTTCCTCGTCTTACAGAGGAACTAGCATGTGCAAAACCACATCACCACATCGACAACATTAGAAAACGAAATAACAAATACACTATGAGCCATGATAAAAGCTATCCTATATTTTGATGCATTTATCTTTTACCAAGTCAAAATATTGAGATTGTCTTCATCCTCCTCGATATCTTATGTCATATATCTTTCAAATTTTGTTTACTAGATCCAAGCTTTCTCCTCATTTTACATCACGTATTGGATTTTTGATCTCTTAAGATTGTCATCAAATATTACATTTAGTGCATTGCTAGTGAATCTCCACAATCTACCTTTTCTCGATTCTCATAAAATTTGTGCAAGGTCCTAAAGTGTCTTTAACCAAAGCAAGCATATCAGTTGTCAAATCTTCATTGCATGTCTCATATATACTCCATCTGACGTATTCAAGTTTTAAAAAATGATCTAAAATATTCCTAAAAACACACATTAATATTATCCAATATTTATCAATGAAAGAATTATTAACCATAAAATTTAATAGAAAAAATAATCATTTCCATATAAGAGATGAAATGCCATTTTCAATTGGTATAATTAAATATTAGTAGTGATACAGGAGAGCATGAAAGTAGTATAGAATATTAGTAGAGTAGTATAGAATATTAGTATTGGTAATGTATGAAAACAAAGGGACACCCTTTGAGAAGTCATTTGTGGTTAAGGATGGCAACTAATAGGGTGGACTCAAATAGTGCTTAAGTGTCATAGTTGCACAATACTTTGTAAAGTTTTTTTTTATCTAACCAATTTTCAAATTTAATTATATATTTTATAATAATTAATAGATATATAAATATAATTATCATATATTATATCAATAATAACATATGTATATGATAAGTTTAGTACTATTGTTTAATCATTAAAATTTATTATGAAAAATAATAATAATGGGGGAGATTCACTTAAAATTTATAGTACTATTGTTTAGCCATCTAATTTTGGAAAATCCAATAATTTAAATGTACTTACCAATTCAAATAATTAGATTTTTCAAGAGTGAGTGAATCTTTCCCCTAATAATAAAACAAAATAATTTTAAAGTACTATAAATTAATATATAGATATGGTGATGTGAGGGTGAAGCTGGTACTGTTCTATTATCCCCGCCTCTGTCTGAAACGCATAACCTTACTCTTTCCACTCTCAATTTTCATCCTTTAATATATTCTCATGACGACGAAGCTGATTAGTTGCGTTATCCTTGATTTGGATGGCACCCTACTTAACACAGGTCACTCCACTTTTCTCATTTCTCATTTCTCATTTCTCATTTCCCTTCTTCAATTCAATTCATTATTACATTACAATCAACGATTTCATCTTTTGATAACAGATGGCGTTGTAGGGAAAGTTTTAAAGGTTATGTTAAATAAGTATGGAAAAGAATGGGATGGAAGAGAAACTCTTAAAATATTAGGCAAAACACCTTTCGAATCTGCTGCTGCTGTTATTCAAGATTATGCTCTTCCTTGCTCAACCACTGATTTCATTTCTCAAATTTCCCCTTTCTTCTATGACCAGTAACTTTCTCCTATTTCATTTCATTTTTCTTTACCTTTTTTTATATGTCTAGAGATACAGGTACAAGAATACTAAGAAAATAACTTACGCTATGTTTGGATAGAATAGAATAGAATAGAATAGAATAGAATAGAATAGAATAGAATAGAATAGAATAGAATAGAATAGAATAGAATAGAATAGAATACTACTGGGTTCGTGATTATTTAAGTTTTGGCTATTCTCATTTCAGGCAGTGGAATATTAAAGCACTTCCGGGTGCCAATCGGCTGATAAAACATTTGAAGAGTCATGGAATTCCAATGGCCTTGGCATCAAACTCTCCAAGGGAAAGCATAGAAGCCAAATTATCTTCTCATGATGGTTGGTTTATTTCAGGAACTTTAAGTTTTTTGTGCTCCTTTTTCTTTGTTTGTGCGTGTTAACTAAGTGTGGGATTGTTCTTTTATTTTCTTTGCATTTAGGATGGAAAAACTCTTTCTCTGTCATAATTGGTGGAGACGAAGTCAGAACGGGGAAACCTTCCCCGGAAATGTGAGATGCAATACAATGTTGCTTGCCTTAGCCTTTTGATTATTGAGCATTACTTGTCTAATATATATATATATATATATATATAAGAAATATGTGTTCTTCTAATTTTTTTTATTGTTCTTTATCATGTTAGATTCCTTGAAGCTGCTAGGAGGTTAAGTGTCGAGCCTTCCAGCTGTCTCGTCATTGAAGACTCTCTGTAAGTTCCTTGATTTCTGTTTTTCTTTTGGTTTTGTTTCTGTTTTTCTTCGGGTTTTGATTCTGTTTGATATATGATTTCATGTTCCATCTCCATGTCTTCTTTGATAGTTACACTCTCTGTTGGATTTTATAACCTTTATCCTCCACACCTTGCCTGAAAATAATCTTTTTAAATTTCTTGAAGATTCCATCAATTATATTTGTAAACTTTAATAACCTCGCTTCCTTTTCCTCCTTCCTAGAAAAATAAATTCTAACATTTCTGTAGAATCTCTAACCATGTTCTCCCCCCATGGTTCTGGTTGGGTTTTGTAGTGTAGCGCTCTCAATTTTAAGTTTGTATTCCATTATGTTCGATGTTTTGAAATAGCTATCTAGAGACTGGGGATGAATGATGTATTGTATGGATAGCTTGGTCATCCAGAATTACATGTTCTTTATTTGTAAGGGTGTTTGTTAGTTCTTAAGGAAGAGAAGCGCATTTTTATTAGATTTCTTTTCATTGCTGAGTTTTTAGTTGGGCAAAGTGTATGTGTGAGAGATAGAGAGAAAGTGAGTGATCTAGGTATATTGGGACTTGTGATAGAAATGAAAGAATCCATATCATGGTTTATTAAACTCTGGAAGAATTGTATCCAATGAATCTACCTAAGAATTTTTTATACTTTAAAACTAGGGCCTTGGAATTTATTTTTAAACAATTAATTTAGAACTATTTTTCTACCACTTTTAAGTTGTGTATGAAGGGAGTATCAATGTAATGGTAAGGTTGTTTTCCTTGTGACTTGGGGCATGTATTCAAATCTTTGAAACAAACTCTTCACTTGTGAGGGTAAGGCTGCATACATCTACCCTCTCCATACTCCACTATTTGAGAGCCTTGTGTATTGGAGCGCTCTTTTGAAATTGTACCTTTCTCTTCTTTTTACATTATAGACAAAATAATCACTGTCCAATTCGTAAAACAACCTGGCTCCTCTTCATGTATGTGTATAGTGATTGTTATGTTGTAATCCTAGACTCTTCTTTATGGATACTTCATTTTCTCCATTTCTCATTTCTAAACACGTGTATTCTTGGCTACTTCAGACCTGGTGTTACTGCAGGTAAAGCTGCTGGAATGGAAGTGGTTGCTGTACCTTCACTTCCAAAGCAGTCGCATCTCTATACTGCAGCAGACGAGGTGATCAGTTCCCTACTTGATTTGCAACTAAAAAATTGGGGTCTACCTCCATTTGAAGATTGTAAACCCCGAACACCTTTAGTAATACTTTTCGTTTTTTTTTGGCATTTCACTTCTATCTGAAGTTTTGAACTAGTATTCTAAATTTTTGCAGGGGTGGAGGGAACTTTGCCACTAGATCGGTGGTATATAGGTGGGCCTGTTGTCAAGGGATTTGGTCGTGGATCAAAGGTACTTGGGATACCTACAGGTTTGTTTCAATTTATTGCTTGTGCATTATGACATGAAGCTGAGAACTGATAGCAAAAACATGGGTGTCAATGCTGTTTAGTTAGGCATTTATTGCAATTGTGTTTTGTGATTGCTTGTGTTATAAGCTTGAAACCATGATTTAGTAATTTTCCCTTTAATATATCAGGATTGTACTATATTGAAAATAATAGTAATTAGTACCCTATATCTTCCAGCTAATTTGTCGGCCGAGGGGTATTCAGATCTCCTTCAAGAGCATCCTGCTGGAGTTTATTTTGGTTGGGCTGGATTATCAACAAGAGGTGTTTTTAAAATGGTCATGAGCATTGGTTGGAATCCATATTTCAACAACAAAGAAAAGACTATTGTAAGTGTTTGAATATACACCTCCAGCCGTAACTATTTGCCTCAGAATTTTCTTATGATCTATGTTTCATCGATGTAGGAACCATGGCTACTTCATGATTTTAATGAGGATTTCTATGGGGAGGAACTGCGACTTGTTATAGTTGGTTACATACGTCCCGAGGTATAGCTGAATAACCATTTCTGCTATTTTTTCTTGACATTTCCTACATCTGCTCTTCAAGTTTCACTAAAATTGGGTGTTATGCATAACAGGCCAATTTTCCAACCCTTGAAAGCTTGATAGCTAAGATCCATGAAGATCGCGGTTTTGCTGAGAGAGCTCTTGATCTTCCATTGTACTCGAGATACAAGAATGATTCATATTTGAGAAGCTCCCAATGATGATTTTTTAAAGTCCATCCTCTTGTTCAAGCTTGGATTTGGACTGCTATTATTGTTGAGTTCAAAATTCATTTATTCTGCCCAAAAAACAGTTTGGCATGTAAATTGTACCCTATAAATGGAACAATCATCACAATGCAATGCAATTAGGAACATGCATAATCAATAATAAATAGTGTAACATCTATGGGTGCAAGAATTTTCTACACTATCAATATATCATCATCGTTCATATGTATTTATTAATGTGGACGATGTACCGACACTATAAAAAACTCTTATACTATTGAGATTTGAATATTCAGTTTAGCTAGACCTTCAAACTTAACTTGCTTTTTATTATCTAATCTCTGCCTTCAAACTTGGGAGATACAAAAGCACTACTGGGAACTTAACTTTCTTATATAGGGCATTGCCATAAATGGCTTGCTTTTTGAAATGGCATAGTCCATTTTATCCTTATTATAAGACACTAGAAAAAAATTAGTGCATGTAGACACTAGACACTTGTTAATGATATTGTGAAGTTGATGTGGCCTTCATTTAGATGAGTTAGCACTTTTGATCCAAACCTGTCATTAGAAACTAAAACCAAAACAGAAAAAATTGAGACTAGCAAATAAAAATTGTAGGTGTGAATTTCAAGATAACCAACATTTATAAGGATACAAAATGTACTTTAAGCATACATACTTTAATTATTTGTACCTTTTTAGTTATTTATTAAACATAAACTAATTAGATGACTCAATAGTTTCTAGATAATTGTATTAAATAAAACTTTTTGTTGGTTTCAATACTATCAATTATAAAATTCTTAAGTATTAAATAAGATTAAAAAATGTAATGTTACAAGTTTCTATCTATTAATTTTATTGATATGTGAAATTCCATTACTAAGTTTACAGAAAAATGTATCAATGGAACAATTTAAACAAAAAAGTAGTACAATCTTTTGTAAATCTTCTCATGAATTCAATTACACATGGTTGTGGACTCACAATAGAATATATAATAATAATAATAATAATAATAATCCAATTGTTCATATATAGATTTTCTTTTTACCTTATTCCAGAGTCCATACCCAATTGAATCCAATTTTTGGCGCTGACATAGGAAAAGTGGTGTGATCCTTTTGTTTGGCATTGTCGAGAATGGGAGAAGAAGAAGAAGAAGTGCTTGAATCCAATTCCAATGAGTACTCTTTGCCTTCACTTGCATTAGATGTTCTTCCTCATAGAACCTACCACTTCCATCGCCAATTCACCACTCCTTCCAACCCTAACAATTTCCTCAAAGCCGTGAAATGGTACCACACTCTCACCTTTCATTTTTGTCACACTCTTTATATTCTCATTCTCATTCCCATTCCCACTCTCTCTCTTTCTCTTTAGGTCACCTGATGGTTCCTGTTTCCTTACTACTTCCGATGATAACACTCTCCGTCTCTTTTCACTGTAACTCCTTCTCTCTCTCTCTCTGTTTTTAACTTGTAACTTTGTTAATTAATTACTTCATACTGTTTGTTTACTTTGCTTTTGAATTTGACAGACCTGGTAGTGAGAGTGATGTTCATGTAGATGTTTCAGATGATGGTAACTTCATTGCTCACGTCTATTATATTAATTACTTCATCATTTTAGACTTTGAAATGGTAAACATGTTCATGACTGCACCTATGATTTATTCTACCTATGTCGGCTAGTTTTAGTGCTTAGAGCTTATTTTAATCAATGTTTTAAATTGTGCTTGTGGCTTGGGACACTCCTAAAGCCGTAAGGGTTGCTGATTATTGCGGGGGAATGTGGCCAATCACGGTTGCTGTCTACTCCAAAACCGTAATGTTGCGGTCTCAATTGTAGTCAAGGACTAGTTTTAAATCCTTATAAACCTTAGGGTCTGTTTCAGAGTTTGTTTTGGAGAGAAAGGAAAAGGGAACAGTTTTTTTAAATTTTAAATTAAAAGAGTTTTACAGTTTTTTTTAATGTAAAGTGATAGATTGTCATGAAATCTACCTAATCATTCCTTATTTATTTATAAAAATATTATATAACTCTTTAATTTAAAAGTGAAAAATATGTCTTCCTTTTACTTTCTTTCCAAAACCCTCCAAAAATGAACTCCTAAACATATCTAGCAAAGTCTTTGGTTCGAGTTTGTGAATTTAAAGAATATGCGGTGGGAGAATTTACCCTTTATTGGGTCTTCCTAGCTGGACTATGATCAATTATAATCCAATGTGACTTCCGAATGCTGAGTGTCTCAGGCAAAAAAAATAATGATGATTTATTCTACTATCAGCAAGTGAATATGTTTGCGTGCAACTGCAAATTTGAAGTTGCAATTTCATTGTTTTGGTTGTTGGCTGCAGATTCATATGCTGCTAATCTAGTCATGAATGAAGGAGAGTCTATACATGATTTCTGTTGGTATCCTTACATGTCTGCCTCAGGTTCACATTCTACATTTACTTTTCATTTATATGAGACTAAATATTTTCTCCTGTTCTTCAATGATATACTTTGATAATTGATAATAATGGCTGTTTGTCTGTCTATGTTTATAAATATTTGACATGATATTTTGATCACATTTCAGATCCAGTGACCAATGTCTTCGCCACTACTACTCGTGACCATCCAATACATCTATGGGATGCTACGTCAGGCGAGGTACTTTTGTTATTACTGATAAGTTGTTTCGAAACATGGATTTCAGTTTTGTAGCTCATGGCACTTTAATTTTACTCCCATGTACTAATGTTATTAGTAGCTTTGAATACACATTGTGGTTTCTGTACTGCTATGTAGTTTATGACCATTGGCTTTTAATGAAACTTGTAGCTACGTTGCACATATCGAGCATATGACGCTATGGATGAAATTACTGCTGCCTTTTCCGTTGCTTTTAATCCTGCTGGGACTAAGTAAGCAACATTTTTCTTTTCAAGGACTACTATTACTTGGCATATTCTAGTTACAGAATGAAGTGTTCTGTGGTAACGTGAATTTCATGTTCATGAGTCATGGTTTTTCTCCCCTGTCAATATTTCAGAAACTTTCTTTCACGCCATTTAAACACACTACCCCTTAGGTTATTATGTTCATAATGGCTTTTTGGCAAAATAAGTATACCTTAATTCAGTTAATTTACAGTATTAAAGTTTTGGATGACTTTTCATGATTTCTAAGCATAATATGAATTTTCCTTGTTTTAAATGTGGTCTAATTTTTAATTTGCTTTCTGATTGGATTGATAAAGAATGTGCTGACTTGATTTGTGAAAGCTCTTAATAGATGACGAAGAACCTAAACTCTTTTGTGTTGTAGGATATTTGCTGGATACAACAAATGTATTCGGATATTTGATTTACATCGCCCTGGTAGAGATTTTGAATTGTATTCAACTGTAAAAGATAAAAAAGAAGGCCAAACTGGTAAGTTTTCTAACTGGGGTTACTAAATAGAGGTTTTTTGTTGGTTAATAGTGGTTCTAAATCAATATGTTTGAGAAAGGGCTTTGGCACAAATGGGTGATATGATTCAGTCTATATTAATGCAGGTGTTATATCTTCAATAGCTTTTTCTCCATCTCATACTGGAATTTTAGCTTTGGGTTCTTACAGCCAAACAACTGCTATTTATAGGGAAGATAACATGGAGCTCTTGTATGTTTTACATGGACAAGAAGGCGGAGTTACACATGTAAGTCAGCATTACATTTACTTGTAAATAGTTGATTCTCATTCTCATATGAATAAAAGAGCCTAATTTTTTCCCTCCTGTAGGTCCAATTCTCCAGAGATGGAAATTATTTGTATACAGGAGGCCGCAAGGTAACATTTGCATATTTCCTTCTTCTAACTTGATTATGGCAGCTCTATTGATCATATTCTTGTTACAGTTAGTTGTTACTTCATGTTCAAGCATAATATTAATATCTCTGTTGTAGTTTTCTTTTATTCAAGGTTATTTGTGAACATTGTTTGCATTATGATAATGATATCAGCAAATTTCTAACATTAGTATTTCTTGTAGGATCCTTATATAATGTGCTGGGATTTGCGTAATGCTGTTGACTGCGTCTACAAGTATTATTCTCTCATTTCATTTGACTGTGATTTATCACTTTATCTATGAATATTTCATGTGAAATCAAGAAAAAAGTATCCAATGGATGGAACAGAAGCAAATTTATGATTCAAGAGAATAGCAAAAGTGCATCCTAATATAAAGTACTGCCTGGAAAGAAAATAAAGGACCGGAATTCCTAATTGAATTTGTCAAAAGCATGTTAATTTTTGACATTCAGATGGAGCACATAATATGCATGTCAAAAGAGTTCAAATACTTAGGGTTACTGCTAGCAAGTAGAACACATAAAATCCAAAGCTAATTTGCCACTACTTGCTAACTGCTGATGCATGCACTTAAATCAATTCAAACTACCTGCTTTTGTGAATTGTTTGGTTGCTGTTTGCTATTATATGGGTTCAACTTTCATGCAATAAAATTGACATTCATATGAAACCTTGGTTGACCAACTCCAACTACATTGTTTCCCTTGTTTTAGAAATTTATTTACTTTTTATTCCATGTATACACCATGTTACTAGGTTATACAGAGCATCGGAAAACACCAATCAGCGGATACTGTTTGACATTGACCCTTCTGGACAGCATCTAGGTACAGGTGGCCAGGTATTTTCTGCCTTAACCATTCATATTATCTAACAATGATGGACGGTTTATATCTAGATTATATTTCTAAATACTTAACTTTTGGATTCAGGATGGTTTTGTGCATCTATATGATCTTCAAACTGGGCAGTGGGTGTCAGGTTTCCAGGCTGCATTAGGTACTGACGTCTCGGACTCTTAAAAAGATTATGCTGGTTATAACTTAATTTAATCTTGGCTCTGATGTCATATTTATTTTTTAATTTGTCACCTTTTTCAGATCTATTAGTTTTCTTTAGGCAAAATTGTTATTTTGGCCCCGTAAGTTAATTGTTTGTCTCACTTTGTCCTTTAACTTTTATCGACTCTCTTTGATCCCTCATGTTTATTTCTGTTTGCGTTATTAGTCCTAACATTAGCTTTTATCTTATGCCATTACGCTATTCCGTTAATCTGTAAAGAGGGAAGATTTTGACATGTATTTACTTTGGCTATTTTACTCTTACTCGAGTCTTAACACAGATAGACATTAAAATTTGGAGGAGGGCACCTGTCTTTCCCCCCTCGAAGTTCCTTAATTGAAGATGAGTTGGTTTTAGTGAGTAATATGTTATAATGAGTTAATGACCAGCTAGTTAGCAGTGTGTGCTCCCTCTACATCCTTTTATTTTCATAACCTTAATATGCATTTTTTATTCTGTTTCTTGTGCAGACACAGTTAATGGCTTTTCGTTCCATCCATTTCTGCCCCATGCTGTGACTTCCTCAGGTCATCGAAGATTTGTCATTCCGGATGATGATGAGAAGGAAGATTTAAGTTTGAGTGGTAACTTTGATGATCTCAATGTTCAGCTATTTTTTCTTTAGCTTGCTATTCCATTTTTCAAAAATATTTTGGTTCACTGAATATTATATTAGTTTAACAGTTCTAAGGTAGATCTTTTTTTTGGGGTAAATAAATTGTCTTGCTGAAGTATAGCTCTCACTCAACTTGTGTCATAATGGCACAAAGGTTTCCTTTAATCATTTAATGCCATTGATGTTTATATTCAAGTGTAAAACCATTATTTTTACTTAAACTGAATGTGTTTCCTTTATCAGCTTGCCCCATAAAGGCACAGAGGTTTCTTTTAATCACTTAAGGCCCTTGATGCTTGGTTTTAAGTGTGAAACCGTTATTTTTAGTTAAATTTAATGTATAGAACGTGGACACCATATGACCTTAGACTACTTCAACAAAGTTTACTTTACCCCCTTATGTTTGGTATTAAATATCTAGAGGTTAACATTCATTTCATTTAACTGAAAAGGTAACATTGTAAAATAAAAGTAAACTACATTGACTTAAACTGCTGAAGTGATAGCAGAAAAACTTCCAATATTTTAAACAATATTTCATATTTCAGGGGAGTGAAGCAAAAAAATTAGAGATGGTAGATATATTGTGGAGTGAACCAAATCTGTTTCACCAGTTCTGGTGGTTTTCATTGATAATTTTTGTTGTGTTTATTGTAGTTAATGAGAACTGTGTCTCAGTATGGAGTTTCTGTTATAATTCTACAATGGAGAATGATGTGAAGGACTATGACAGTCTCAATAATCAGCCTGAAAGTGGAAATTTGGACTAAAATTCATGTCTTTGACAGCCCCTTGTACCAATCAGGTAAAAACAAGTTTCTTTTGTAGCCTACCGATCAAAATTGTTCACTGTCTAATTGTTGTTTGACAAAAGAAGGGATAAGATTTTGTATATAATTTTATACAAATGTAAATTCCTAAGTACAATTGTAGACTTTTTTCTTGTCATTTTTCTGGGTAGATACTTGTTAGTTGCTACTGCTTTTTATCGATGAGTTGAGTTTTTCGATCCTTGGCATTGGCGCCTTCTTTTTCCTTTCTCTTTTCTGAATTGCTTTTTGACGTCTTTCTTTAGCTGTCACTTGAAAAACAATGTTTAGATCTCGGATTTAAAAAGGTATATGAGTATTTGATACATCAAAGAATAGTGGTGGAATAGGGGGGAAATGGTGGAACATGCCACTAAAGAAGGTGGCTCAGTGCATGAGGCTCCACCTAGTGGGGTCCAAGTAGGAGGGTATATGTGAACACACTTACTCTCACATTAGAGACCCGCCCACCCTCTCTCTATGCCTACCACAAGAACACCACTTGACCCTAACCTTCCACTCTCAGTCCCAATTAAATGGATAATGAATTTTTGGATAACAATGGTTTGTTTCTTTGTCTATCAGTATTGAATAGACAGATTTTTTTTCTGTATGTCAATATTGAATGGACGAATTCTTTATTAATCTATATAAAAGGACACTTTATCTGTTAATATCAAACAAACTCTTCATCTGTCTGTCATCATATCAAATAGAATGTTAATAACCCGTCTTCCAGATATGAAACCCAAACCTCACGAACCACTGGCTTGTTCTCATCAAGGGAAAGCATAGGAAGGGTCAAAGGTGAGGGTGGCTATGAAACATAGATATGTTAGTCCCTGATATTGTCCTAATGAAAACATAAAAATTCATTATTTTTTCTGTTTTTATTTAAACTATGTCTCAAATTTTGTTATGTACCAATGAAAACATGTTATGTTAATTAAAATATTCATTATTTTTCTATTTTTGTTTCATTTTCATTGGCGCGGAACATAATTTGAGACATGGTTTAGGACAATATATCCTTATTCGCTGAACATATTTAACCCTGCCTATATTTCTCTTTTATTGGGAGTCATGTTTTAATCTTTATAAGTTCCCTCATGTGCCCTTAATAATATGGTGTCCTAGTGTATACTATCTACAACTCTACAAGTCTAAAGTTTATTTTTTCCAAACATAATATGTTTAGTGAAAAAATAGTCATTATCGTGTTGAATAATTTTATACTATTGTAGATATGCAACTTCAGGAATTTCTTGACTGTTTATCCAAAACAAATACTCAACTGTTTTTTTTTTGTCTTGTTTGAGTCCAATAAATTATTCTCCAGTTTTGATATGGCAAAACTATTGATGATGCTTGATAATCAACTTAAGACTTACATAGCCGATAAAAAAAACGTAGGACTTACATAATTGAAATGTGTATTAGTGTTGAATTTGCTTCTTTAAAAGGAAACAATAATCTTTTAGACCAGTTGTTTGAAAGCGAAATACACGTTCTTTATTCATTAGCTTATATTCTTTTGAAATTAACAATGATATTACTTGTTGCCACAACAAATCTAGAAATAGTTTTTTCAACTATGGAAATTGTGAAAAATAGGTTGCGTGATTGAATGAGAGATGCATAGATGAAAGAATGTATAATTGCTTATATTAAACAAGAAGTGTTAAATAACATTGATAAAAGTTGATAGTTCAACGATTTTAAAATATGAAGTCACATAAAGATCAATTATGCAATATATAATTTATTTATTAGATATATTTAATATGTGATTTTGTTACTAATGTTTTCATTTTTCTATATATAATATTATTTTAATTTTTAATATACGTTGTAAACCCAGCCTTCATGTTTTAAAATTGTCACCGTTAATAACCATAAAATATTAAGTGAATATAATTTTATTGATGGTTATATCTATGCACTAGATACAATCTTGATATATAATTTATTTATTGATATTGTTTTTATTTAAGAGTAAAAAATGAATGATGTATTAGCTATTTTTTAAGGTCGTATTAAGAAATGGCTAACAAGTTGTCCATATAACTAGCCAAGTGTCAACAATTTTAAAAATAAAAAAGAAAATAATGTATGAATTGATATTTGATAGTGTATTAGTTTTATAGAGTGTCATTGTATTATCTACTATTTATATATAACCATTATTGATTCTTCCAAAAATGTAAATAAATATTATATGGTATATTGAATGTGTATAAATCTTTATGAGTAAGTATTATGGAAAGGAACAGGAGACTACTGATTAAATAAATCAACATCTACCACATAATTCACGCATTCAGTAATACTATATGTTCTAAGTTTCATTTATGTTTATTAATTATAAAACAACACATTTTAAGTTATCCTAAATTTATATTCAGAGTTTCGAACAGTTGTACTATAATTTATATTTATCAATCACCCCTCTAAATCTTAAATAAAAGGGTAGTTGACAATTAATGCAAATAGCATAATTACTTGTAATCTTAAATAAAAAGTTACGGTTATCTTAGATAGTTGACAATTAATGCAAACAGCATAATTACTTGTAATAATCTTTAATAAAAGGTTACGGTTATCTTAGATAGTTGACAATTAATGCAATATTTTGTTTCTACGATGTGGTTGAACGTTGTGATAGTGTTAATGTTAAGTTGATGTGCAAAAAAAACGTGTTGTATCACTTGAGTACAGTTTCAAAAGAGAAGTATCCATGCATCATCGTTAGTAAAAAAAAGAAGCAAGATTTCTTGTATTTGTGTGAATGGGTGCATGTAAATAACCTAATTCACTAGTCTAGCATATTGATCGAAACAGGAATATATATACTCTTACGGGTTAATCAATAGAAAAATAGACAATAATTAGAAAGGGGTCAAATTTATATGCATACAAGAAACTAATTGGGTTGGTGGGAAATGCAAAGGAATTAGAGTTATTGGTTCCAAGTTGTGGTTTTAAGGATGTGCTAAGTATAATTATAGATAATGATTATATCCCTAATATTTATAAAAGTCACAATTAATGTAATTACTGCTTATGTACTTCAAGTTGACTTAGATAATGATCATATCCCTAAAATTTATAAAAGTCAATTAATATAATTAGTGCTTATGTACTTCACGTAGGCTATGTAAACATCACAATATAAAATCTTGGGAGAATTTATAAGACATAGTCTAGAGAGTACTTTCAAGATTGAAGATTATAGAATAAGGGAGATACATAGAAGAATATATTTCTCCCAACCTTTTAATTTCAGAATATAAACATATTTTTTTAAGAATAGAGATGGACATCTTATCACATATATGAATTGGTTAATCTCTCATACATGTCAATCAATTTTCCTATTGTTTGTGATTCATTGTACACTCTTTATATGCCAAAAAATCTTACAAAAAATTACTTTCCATAAAGAATAAATCAACAATTTTTTATCTGATTGTGTTTTGTCACCTCTTTAAAAGTGTAAACATTTTTATCTATAGTTATTTCAGTGCATGAACAAAGAAACAAAAGTGACGACACAAAAATGAAGTGAACCAACTTCATAAAAAAATTGGAGTAATACATAAATACTTTAGAAACATAATGAATTAAAAAAGTGTATAATGTATTACGTAATATCAATGACATAAAAGTAAAGTGTGTTTTTGGTTACCTTGATATACAAAATAGTCTTCTTCCATCTTCAAAGGTTGAGTAGATTTTTTTAGTTGAGAATAGTGATATTGTGGTTGAGAATAGTGATATTGTCATTTTATTTATTCAACACGTTAGGAAGTAAGTTTCACATCGTCTATCTCATTGTCTCGGGAATTATTTAAATATCTATTTGATTAATAAAAGGTGAAAGCTTTCATTTTATTGTATGCAAATGGTTTACATGTGCATAACTACCCAGAATCTTTTTGTACCCCAATGACATAATCACGTTCATAAATTTTTTGTCACGGTTAATGTATATAAGAAAAAATTATAAATATATATAATCAAAGACATCATTTATTTTAGAATAATTTACATTCTCATTTTGTATTCCAAGAAATTGAGGACATATACTTAGTAACAAATACATATCAAGATCATAACCAGAATAACTAAATTAAAGGTTGAGACTACTTTTCTCAAACATGTGTGTTTTTAGTGAATGCAAGAAATTCTTGAATTGTCATTTAATATCAAACATTTTGAAGACTTTGTAATTGCTCCTCCTTTTTAAGTCTTACACTCTCACAAATTCATGCTATCACATTTCCTTTTGTTGGAAAGTAAGTCTCACATCATCTACCTCATTATTTCGGGAATGATTTAAATACCTATTGGAATATTTCTTTCATTGTCAATTGGTTTTGAGATGAAACCTTAACATAATATCAAAACTAGAGCCTAACTTCTTTCCGGTTGTCATGAACCAAAAGATATCATTTAGTTATGGGTCAAAGGTAACCATTCGACTGGTCCAGCAGACTTATATGGAGGGGTCATGTTGGAAAATAAGTCTCACAACCTTAACACCTCTCATAGAAATATATATCAAGAACAAAAAATATTTAAAGGATTGGTTTAAATAAATATTGATTCTTTGTTTCCTCATTTTACATGTAAGTTATATTTATACAATCATTTTATTATTTTCTTTCATTGCTTCAGTTATTATTTAAAATATTTTATTTTTCATTGCCAATTGTCTAAAGAAAAATAATGATAAATAATTTGTGTAATTAACTAAAACGAAGGGAATATGAGTATAATTTATTAATTTGATTTTTAATTTAAGTGTCTCTTCACAAAAGGTATAAAATGTTTTTGACTATTATTAGTACTTTTTCCCCCTGCCTTATTAATTGCAATAATTATGAGAGGTAATGAGTGAAGTAATTATAAGAAAATAGGAAATGATAAATTAGGTAAATATTATCATAATTTCATATAAATAAACTTATTGATTACATTTTTTAAACAGGGTCTGAAAAAATACATTGAATAATATACATTGATCTTAAATATTAAACCTAATTAAATGTAATAATCATTTTGGTGAGGAGTGATTATTAGAAAATTGATAATATAAAGAAGATTTTCTTATTCTTAATCTTGAATAAGGATGATAAAAATATTGTATTACTAAGTACCATAAATGTCTCAGATAATAATACACATCTTATGAATATCTACATATTTATAAATTTATTTTTTAATTATATCTTTTATGTGTTAAACTGTTTATTACCTTGAGGTTTTATATAACCTATTTCACTATTACTTCATATTGAATTTTTTGTGATGGAGTTATATTATACACACATACATATATATATATATATATATATATATATATATATATATATATATATATATATATATATATATATATATTATTCAGGTTAATACTTATATTAACTATTATAAATATATAATTAATCTTTAAAACATTTTTCACACTCTTAAATATCTATTACCCACAGATACCCATAAATAAAGGTGTAAACATGGGAACTTGTAAACACTTTTGACGCTGGATCCACCTTAGGACATTCTTAATCTTTAAGGTTAGAGTAAAATAATAATAAAATATATTAAATTATTAAATAAAATATACTGTATTACTAAAGAGTTTAATTTCATGTAAAGCTTTTTATACTGAAAATATATATAATTCATTATTACTTTTATTTGATAGTCAATAATATTTTTTCCAGCATATAAATGGTAAATGATGTGTTGAGAATGTAAAAAAATTACATTATCAATGTATATATATACATTATTACTAAATGTGTTGCTTTTCCCGATATTACAATCTCTCATGCAAAAGGAACAATACTTTTTTTAGCATGGTCAGAATATCCAAAAAATAATAAAAACTAAAAGAATTGAATATAGACTCGAAAAACAGGCTACCAAATATAATAACGTTGAATAATCAACATAGAAAGTTTCTGAGAGGGGAATACAATTTTCTATGTGCATGATTTTCAACAATGACCATAATATATATATAAATGAAATAGGATATTCTTACAAGTGTAAGTTCTAGAAAAAAGTGTGATTTCATTCAAATTAAAGAAATATATATCAATAAAAGTAACATTTTTTTATTTTTGAAACACTTATCTCAACCCTATATAAACTCACAATGTTATTTACATTGCAAGTAACATTCATAAACATGGTTACACAGAAGCCATTTTCCTTTCTCCTCTCAATTCTAACCATTCTGCTTTCAATTCTTCATGTAACTTCTGATTCACCACTCCTTCAAAATTTCCTAACTTGTCTTCCAAACCATTCAAAATCCTCAAAACCTGTCCATGAAGCCATTTACACTCCAAGCAACTCATCATTCATATCTATCTTACACATGCACACACATAATGGAAGGTTTTCATATTCAGACGCACCAAAACCTCTAGCTATTGTAACTGCACTACATGAGTCTCATGTTCAAGCCACTATTTTATGTGCAAAGACTAATGGTATTCAAATTAGAATCAGAAGTGGTGGCCATGACAGTGAAGGTCTTTCATATCTTTCTGATGTACCATTTGTTGTACTTGACATGTTTCCACTTAGTTCAATTGATGTGGACATAGAAAATGAATCAGCATGGGTTGAAGCAGGTGCAACCACTGGTCAAGTATATTATCAAATTGCAAAGAAAAGCAATATTCATGCATTCCCTGCAGGAGTGTGTACAACTTTGGGTGCTGGAGGACACATCTCAGGTGGTGGCTATGGAAATTTGATGAGAAAATATGGTATTTCTGTGGATAATGTCATTGATGCAAAAATTGTTGATGTCAATGGTAATATCCTTGATAGAAAATCAATGGGTGAAGATCTTTTTTGGGCTATAAGAGGAGGTGGTGGTGCTAGTTTTGGTGTCATTCTTTCTTGGAAGATTAAATTGGTGTCTGTGACTCCAAAAGTCACTGTCTTCAAAGTGAAGAGAACTATAGAAGAAGGTGCAATAGATCTAGTTTACAAGTGGCAACTAATTGCACCAAAACTACCTGAAGATATATTCTTAAGACTTTTGCATAAAGTGGTGAATGGTACACAAAAGGGTAATACCAATAAGACAGTACAAGTTACTTTTATTGCCTTATTTTTGGGCAATACTGAGAAACTGTTAACTTTGGTAAATAAGCAATTCCCTGAACTGGGTTTGAAGCAAAGTGACTGCAGTGAAATCCCTTGGGTCAATTCCACTCTTTATTGGTACAATTATCCAATTGGAACTCCTATTGAGGCTTTACTAAATGTGCCAAAAGAGGCCGTATCATCCAGCTTCAAAATCATGTCAGATTATGTGAAAAAGCCCATTCCAAAAGATGCTATAAAATCTATGTTCCAATTGTTGATTCAATATGATGGGCATATGAAGATGGAGTGGAATCCTTATGGTGGAAAGATGCATGAGATTTCATCATCAGAAACTCCATTCCCTCATAGAGCAGGGAATTTATTCTTGCTTCAGTATATGACAAATTGGGGTGAAGTTGGAGTGGAAGCAAATAATCATTACTTAAACATTTCAAGGTCATTCTATGAATTCATGACCCCATTTGTTTCAAAGACACCAAGAGAGGCATTTTTCAACTATAGGGATATTGCTTTAGGTGGGAATAGTCCTAGTAATGTAACAAGCATAGACATTGCTAAAAGTTATGGGAGCAAGTATTTCAATGGAAACTTTGAAAGGTTAGTTCGTGTGAAATCTAAGGTGGATCCTGAGAACTTCTTTAGATATGAACAAAGTATACCATCTCTTTCTCATTAGTTGGGAAATGAATGTGTAATAATTGTTGTTGATTATGAGGGAGAGAACATTTTTATACAATGATTTTCTTACACCAATGTCACACAATTATACATGTTAAGATGTTCTCAAAATTATGAGCTGATTAATAAAAGTCTATGTTAAGGATATATGTATTATCTTTGAATTATTTAGTTGTTTGTTTTCCAGAAAAATCTTGTTATACATGCTGACATATCTTACGATCATTTCAAGTATAGGTATTATTTTTTAACACATATCCCGAAAGATTCATGAACTACTTTATAATTCTTTCTAGGGATGACAATAAATCGAACCAACTTAGTATTCGTTCCAAATTTGATTCGTTATTCAACTCAACAAACTTGGTTCATGAACAAAATAAGCTGAATTTAAATTGGATACATTTCAACTCATCAAGTTTATGAGCTGACTCGTAGCTAATAAACTTTAATCGACTGAATTCAAGCTAAAAAAATAACTCATATCGAACTTGAGTTGAATTTCGAAATAAATAAATTCTTCTGGAGCTGAACCTAATTCTTCCTACTAAGAGAATCACAATATGACTTTAAAAGTATTGCGGGAGCATTCGAGCTATGGTCACAAAGCATGGTCATGCATGGGAAAAAGCACATAAGGGAGATGAAGGTGTCAAATAAAGAAAAGACTACATTTGACATCGTTTAAAAGAAACTATGTAATGAATCTTAAAAACTAGATTATGAAACTCAAATTGATGTTAGTCATGGTAACTTGATCCTAGTTTTAAAGAAAATTTGAGATGAACTGACACTTTGTGGAATTAGACTAGGGCTGTTAGGGTTATTTATTATTGTCTCTCCCAACAAATGTCACTCCTAGGAATCAAACGTTTGACTTGTTAACCTATCCGAGTATCTAATGAGACCTTATACAAATAGACAAACAACTTATTAATGTGGTCTACTATGATTAAATGCAGAAAACCAACTCACTCATTCTATAATCAAGCGGGTTGTGAACAATTAACAAACTCAAATAAATTACATGGATATACAATTTTGGACGAAACTTAGGTAAAGTACCATAAGTTTTATCCTACAATTTTACCTTTTGGTTGTTTCAATTTTTTTAAAGAAAGCAAGTGAAAATATTTCTTATCACTTTATACAACAACACCGCACCTATCTTTTTTGGAGGTTTCTTAAAGGTTTATACACAATCAAGGTACCATTATTCTATGTTTCTTCTCAAAACTGAAACACCTATATCATTAGTTTGCCATGTAAGGTAGGGTTTCTAGAATAGCATAAGAAGGCATAGCAAGTGAAAAACAAACACAGGATTTTGCAATATATTTAACCAAGTATACCAGCAGTTAAGGCAAATTTAAGATCACTCATTTCTGGGAAAAGATCAAAATATAGAGCTAACAAAATTGGTTACAATTAAAACTTGCTTTAAAGAACTTGACCATTTTTTACTGAACAACATATAAGCATTGGCATGTTATTATGTAGTGAAGCTGCAGTTACATTCTTTTTCCAGATGCTGAAGGTAGCAGTCGCTTGAAAATTTCAACCCGTCATTACACTCGTCTTGGATATTAACTGTGGACCAATATTTAAGAGACCTTTCGAGAAAGGTTCTTCATGCCAAAACCAACACACTTGAGGAAAACTGATTCTGTGTTGGGATCTGGTTTGATAATGAACTTCAAATTCAGTAAGTCCCTTATGTTTCTGAGAGTTTCAACCCCATGTGGTGAAAGTTTTCCTACACGGACCTTGGAAACATCTTGAGGACATAAAGCGCAAAGAAGATATAACAAACCCTGCAAACCAGAAACATACAAGATATTACGGTAAGCTTCAATTCCATAAAATAAATTTTTTTGGAGGAATATAGAAAGACTTTAGAAACATAATGAAATAGCAAAGTGTATAATGTATTACATAATATCAATGACATAAAAATAAAGTGTGTTTTTGATTACCTTGATATACAAAATAGTCTTATTTCATCTTCAAACGTTGAGTAGATTTTATGGTTGAGAATAGTGATATTGTCATTTTATTTATACCACAGATGCCAGATTTATAAGAGATCAAAGATTTCACTTTGTTGTAAGCAAATGGTTTAGATGTGGATAACTACCAAGAATCTGTGTACCCTAATGACATAATCACGTTCATAAATTTTTTGTCACATTTAATGTATATGTGAAAAACAGATGAAAATATATAATCAAGCCATTAGATATTTTAGAATAATTTACATTGAGGACATATTGTTGTAAACAAACGATCAATCAAATAGTAAAAGATGAGAGAATAACACAATAAATTTGATAACGAGGTTCGGCCAATTGTGCCGTCCCCGGGAGTTTCGAGAAGCTACCACTATGTATTATTAGAGAATAAGAATTTGTGTTTAGCCAGTGTTCTCCTTGTTACATTAGGTTTACATAACATAAATATTTTACATCAACCCTTTAGATCAGCTCAAACTCATAACTTGTATTATTGTTTTGATGATAAGAGACACAGTCCATTGAATGTGAGTCATTGCATAACATATATTTATATTTAGTAACAAATACATATCAAGATCAACTTCATCGTCTTATTGTAGTGAAAAAATAAATATTTAAAAAAACATTAACTGGAATAACTAAATTAATGGTTGAGACTAATATTCTCAAACATTTGTGTTTTTAGTGAATGCAAGAAATTCTTGAATTATCATCATTATCATCAAATATTCTCAACACTACGTAGTTGTTCCTCCTTTTTAATTCTTACATCATGACAAATTCATGCTCTCACATTTCCTCTTATAGAAATATATATCAAGAACAAAAAATATTTAAAGGATTGGTTTTTACTATGACATTTACTAAATATTGATTCTTTGTTTCCTCATTTTTACATGTAAGTTATATTTATTCAAATATCATTTTTTTTCTTTCATTGCTTCAGTTATTATTTAAAATATTTTATGTTCTCATTCAATGTAATTTTTTAGTATTGCTAATATTAACAACATATATGGGTGATTTGTATAAAGACAAATAATGATAAATAATTTGTGTAATTAACTAAAACTAAGGGAATATGAGTATAATTTATTAATTTGATTTTTAATTTAAGTGACTCTTCACAAAAGGTATAAAATGTTTTGACTATTATTAGTACTTTTTTCCCCTGGCTTATTAATTGCAATAATTATGAGAGGTAATGAGTGAAGTAATTATAAGAAAATAGTAAATGATAAATTAGGTAAATATTATCATAATTTCATATAAATAAACTTATTAATTACATTTTTTAAACAGGGTCTGAAAAAATACATTGAATATTATATATTGATTTTAAATATTAAACATAATTAAATGTAATAATCATTTCAGTGAGGAGTGATTATTAGAAAATTGATAATATAAAGGAGATTCTATTATTCTTAATCTTGAATAAGGATGATAAAAATATTGTATTACTAAGTACCATAAATATCTCAGATAATAACAAGTGTCATAATACTCATCTCATGAATATCTATGTATTTATAAATTTATTATTTAATTATATATTTTATGTATTAAACTGTTTATTAAGGTTTTATATAATCTATTTCATTGTTACTTTATATTGAATTTTTGTGATGGAGTTATATTATATATATATTATTCAGGTTAATACTTATTTCTATATATATATATATTAACTATTATAAATATATAATTAATCTTTAAAATATTTTTCACACTCTTAAATATCTATTACCCACATATACCCATAAATAAAGGTGTAAACACTGGAACTTATAAACACTTTTGAGCTGGATCCACCTTAATGACATTCTTAATCTTTAATGTTAGAGTAAAATAATAATAAAATATATTAAATTACTTTTGGTAAATTACTAAAGTGTTTAATTTAATGCAAAGTTTTTTACACTGAGAATACATAAATGGTAAATGATTTGTTGAGAGCTTAAAAAAAATTCCATTATCAATATATATATTAAATACATATTACTAAATGTGTTGCTTTTCCCGATATCACAATCTCTCCTACAAAAGGAACAATACTTTTTTAGCATAGTCAGAATATCCAAAAATAAAACTAAAAGAATTGACTATAGACTCTAAAAACAGACTATCAAATATAATAACGTTGAATACTGAGCATAGAAATTTTTTGAGAGCTGAATACAATTTTCAACATTTATATATATATATATAAATGAAATAAGATATTCTCCATTAATTTTATTAATGGAGAGACAAATGTATGTTTTAGCAAAAGTATTATTTTATTATAATAAAAAAGATATATGTTATTTAAAGTTGCATTTTTTTTTGTGATCTCCATTATCCAAACTCTATATAAACTCACAATGTTATTTACATTGCAAGCAACATTCATAAACATGGATACACAAAAGCCATTTTCCTTTCTTCTCTCAATTCTAACGATTCTGCTTTCAGTTCTTCATGCAACTTCAGATTCATCACTCCTTCAAAATTTCCTAACTTGTCTTCCAACCCATTCAAAATCCTCAAAACCTGTCCATGAAGCCATTTACACTCCAAACAACTCATCATTCATATCTATCTTACACATGCACACACATAATGGAAGGTTTTCGTATTCAGAAGCACCAAAACCTCTAGCTATTGTAACTGCACTACATGAGTCTCATGTTCAAGCCACTATTTTATGTGCAAAGACTAATGGTATTCAAATTAGAATCAGAAGTGGTGGCCATGACAGTGAAGGTCTTTCATATCTTTCTGATGTACCATTTGTTCTACTTGACATGTTTCCACTTAGTTCAATCGATGTGGACATAGAAAATGAATCAGCATGGGTTGAAGCAGGTGCAACCATTGGTCAAGTTTATTATCAAATTGCAAAGAAAAGCAATGTTCATGCATTTCCTGCAGGAGTGTGTCCAACTTTGGGTGCTGGAGGACACATCTCAGGTGGTGGCTATGGAAATTTGATGAGAAAATATGGTATTTCTGTGGATAATGTCATTGATGCAAAAATTGTTGATGTCAATGGTAATATCCTTGATAGAAAATCAATGGGTGAAGATCTTTTTTGGGCTATAAGAGGAGGTGGTGGTGCTAGTTTTGGTGTCATTCTTTCTTGGAAGATTAAATTGGTGTCTGTGACTCCAAAAGTCACTGTCTTCAAAGTTAAGAGAACAATAGAAGAAGGTGCAATAGATCTCGTTTACAAGTGGCAACTAATTGCAACAAAACTACCTCAAGATATATTCTTAAGAGTTGTGCATGAAGTGGTGAATGGTACACAAAAGGGTAATACCAATAAGACAGTACAAGTTACTTTTATTGCCTTATTTTTGGACAAAGCTGAGAAACTGTTAACTTTGGTAAATAAGCAATTCCCTGAACTGGGTTTGAAGCAAAGTGACTGCAGTGAAATCCCTTGGGTCAATTCCACTCTTTATTGGTACAATGCTCCTATTGGAACTCCTATTGAGGCTTTACTAAATGTGCCAAAGGAGCCCTTATCAAACAGCTTCAAAACCATGTCAGATTATGTGAAAAAGCCCATTCCAAAGGATGCTATAAAATCTATATTCCATTTGTTGATTCAATATGATGGGCATTTGAAGATGGAGTGGAATCCTTATGGTGGTAAAATGCATGAGATTTCATCATCAGAAACTCCATTCCCTCATAGAGCAGGGAACTTGTTCTTGATTGAGTATTTGACAAATTGGGGTGAAGTTGGAATACAAGCAAAGAATCATTACTTAAACATTTCAAGGTCATTCTATGAATTCATGACTCCATTTGTTTCAAAGACTCCAAGAGAGTCATTTTTCAACTATAGGGATATTGGTATAGGTGGGAATAGTCCTAGTAATGTAACAAGCATAGACATTGCTAAAAGTTATGGAAGCAAGTATTTCAATAGAAATTTTGAAAGGTTAGTGTGTGTGAAATCTAAGGTGGATCCTCAAAACTTCTTTAGATATGAACAGAGTATACCACCTCTTTCCCATTAGTTGGGAAATGAATATGCAATAATTGTTATTGATTATGAGGGGGAGAATGTCACACAATTATACATGTTAACAATGCTCTTAAAATTATGAGCTGATTAATAAAAGTTTATGTTAAGGATATATGTATTATCTTAGAATTATTTAGTTGTTTGTTTTACTTATTATCTTTTAAAGATTTTCACATTTTCCGAAAGATTCATGAACTTCTTAATAATTCTTTCTAGGGGTTATAATGAATCAAACCAACTCAATTATTCATATTTTTTGAACAAGGGACAGGTTGCTGAAATGTGAAATTAAGTTGTGGGTTTGAATGACCATCCAAATGATAGCAAAGAGCAGCCTGTATTTAAATTTTACCTTTTGGTTGTTTCCAAAAAATTTAAAGAAGACAAATGAAAATATTTTGTATCATTTTATACAACACAGTACCAAACTTTTTTTCCGGAGGTTCTTAAAGGTTTATACACAATCACCGTACCATTATTTTATTATTCTATGTTTCTTCTCAAAACTGAAAGAAACACAAGATTTTCGGATATATTCTCACCGTAAAGTCGGGTTTCTAGAATAGCATAGGAAGGCATAGCAAGTGGAAAAACACACAAGATTTTCGGATATATTTAACTGAGTATACCAGCAGTTAAGGCAAATTTAAGACCACTCATTTCAGGGTAAAGATCAAAATATAGAGCTAACAAAATTGGTTATAATTGAAACTTGCTTTAAAGAACTTCACCATTTTTACTGGACAGTCAGGACAGAGCATATAAGCATTGGCATGTTATTAGTAGTGAAGCTGCAGTTACATTCTTTTTCCAGATGCTGAAGGTAGCAGTTGCTTGAAAATTTCAACCTGTCATTACACTTGTGTTGGATATTAACTGTGGACCAATATTTAAGAGACCTTTCGAGAAAGGTTCTTCATGCCAAAACCAACACATTTGAGGAAAACTGACTCTGTGTTGGGATCTGGTTTAATAATGAACTTCAAATTCAGCAAGTCCCTTATGTTTCTGAGAGTTTCAACCCCATGTGGTGAAAGTTTTCCTACACGGACCTTGGAAACATCTTGAGGACATAAAGCGCAAAGAAGAAATAACAAACCCTGAAAACCAGAAACATACAAGATACGACGATATGCTTCAATTCCAGAAAAAAGCAGGCAATTTTATCATATGCGAAAATAAAATGAAAGCTGCAAACTATTTCAGAACCAAAGAAAAGCGTGTCCAATATAAGTTTTAAGTTTTTAGCAGGATCCTGATTTTTCTGTTCTATAAAGAGATTAACTCTATTTCTATCTGTTTAACACCATTATCTATCATGGGAAAGGTTAAAGTGAGCTGAAGTTGCTGACATACTAACCTGGTGTGTTGAATCTACCACTCCAGATTGAGCTATCTCCCCTAGTAAAACATTAGCAATTTCGTGACCAATATCCTCCGGAGGCGTCAGACCTTTTTTCTCATCATCTGCAAGACCAGAAGTTTCTTCATCCCTAGTATGAGAAACAGTAGTATCTGCAGAGATGAAGCAACCAGAAGTAGTCTCCGCTACCAACGAAATTCCATATCCAGGAGAGCTGTGCCAGTAAACAAAGAGGAATCATATTTTAATGAACTATGATTCACATTATTTCTACAAAATACATTTACAAAACCAAAATTAAACATTCACTAATGTTTACTGAAAGAAAGGAGTCATACTTTCCAGCCTGGGGACCTGATCTATGATCGGTAAAAATGTGCACATCTGAAAGTAGTGGATTGATGATTCCACGAGCAGCCCTAATCATGCTATTTTCAAACTGAGCAGACACTTTGGTTGAAAATGTAATTCCTCTAAGTCTCTTAACAAATCCTGCATCGGTCCAATTCACTGCCTGCAAGGAGCACATTAGATAACAAGGTAAACTGAAACAAAAAGTTAAAAAGTCTTAAACTTACCGTTAGACTCTGAACAATAGGGAGTGACAGAGTAACTTCTCCACCACCATTTGGAGGTACTCCACGGCTTCCTATTTTAAGTTCCAAGCCTTCGGAAGGGACTCCGAAACGCTTTAATATGGGCAAAGCAATAGACTTGAAGGTGTCCACAGATGGATCCTTAGAATCATTTGTGATCCCTTATAACAATATAACAGACAGTTCAATTAAAATCATTATAATATCTTCTAAATGGTCATCTTATTCTAGATTTGAAGTTTTTATATACTTTCGTAGTCCTTTGATTGTAATAGATGGAGAAATTTCATTACAAAGAGAAGTAAAACTAGGGAGTCGGAAGGAATCCTGGAATTCTGCCACTACTCCAAAGGATTTAAAAATTGTACACAACCATAAAACCTATCTCTTTAATTCAATGAAAACCTCTATTAACCAAACTGTCCAAAAAACGAGTATATGAAACAGTAATTCTCCGATATTCCCAAAGTGTCCGGGTTAGATTATAATATCAAAGGGAACTACAATGAGCTCTCTTGCGCTCTGACTTAATTTCACTCAGTTACACTAAAGCATGTGTGAAGTCTAATCTTTTGAGAGAGTGAGTATAATGATGACATAAATCTCAAATGGGAAATTGGTGTAAGGACTAAAACAAGAGGGGTGTCGGGTACTCAAATGAAATTAAGTCAGACTCAATGTAATTTTTTCCTAATAGCATTGTCCCCTGATTAAGGTAAAACAAGAAACATGGTAAAGTTGTTTAACACAGGGTCACATCGGAATGATAATTGTACCTTTGAGGGTAATGGTGAGGGGTTTCTTGGCAAACAAACCAAGAACAATGAGTGGCTCCAAAAAATAACCGATTGATCGAGTGACACCACAGTCATGGGGACGATGTTGTCTTCCACCCATAATAATTCCTGGTTTGTACTTTACCTTAGTACCTGCAACACAAATCATAATGAATCCTTCAATTACTCAAGTACATTAAATTCCAACCAAACTCGGTATACAGAAAAAAACTGAATGAATAAAAGAATAACCGGTTTCATTGATTTCGACATTGCAATCATCCGTGACAGTCTCGAACAATCTGAGAAGCGATATTTCATGTTTGTGAAGACCAGGCCAAGTTTCATCAGTACGTATATCCTCAATGAGAATTGGAGTTGACGAAAGCATAGCGAGAAGGAGTCTTTGCCTGAAACTCTGACTTCCCTTCAGCCTCTTGTAAGTTATCTTCCCCATCTTACTCACACAAATAACACATTGCATAATTTAGCATTTACTCGGGACTGTTTGCGAGTTAGTTTTTAGATTAACGTCTAAAACTTAATAACCATAACATACTCAAGCCATCACTTTCTGTGTTACTTTCCTCCAAACAAAAATCAACTCGCAAACCTTGTGAATTTAATAAATTAAGATTAAAAAAGTGGGCGTATTGGATAAGCAAATACCTGACTTTAGCTTCTGCTTAAATTAAGCTGATAGAAAACGTTATGCCGTTTCTGCTTTTGGGCGAAAAGAGGATTGGGAGGAAAGGGGTTACAAAGACTAACGTCTATTTCACCCTCAACGTCCAAGTATGGTTGGCTATTTGCACAAAGCTTAATTTTGATATTATTTCAAACCCTAATCCCAATTGGGCCATTTCCTTCACCCTTCTTGGGCTCATCTTTTCTTATTTCTATTGGCTTTTCATCTTTTCCATGGGTATTGTGACATAAAAATATATGGGGCGTAGGTCAAATATGTGTATTTGTCTGTATAAGTATATATATATTTGTGACTTGGGTTGGGCTTTCCGTATTGAACTCAGATCATGACATGTGACATCAAAAAAATTCAAAGTTCCATATTTAATTTTATTCATAATTTTAATAAATAAATAAATTTAAAAAATATTTATCTCTAACATTCTAATACTGGAAAATTTAATACTCGAGATGAGTTTTGTTATTATTACTGGTGACCTATGTCAGTGAAAATTAAAAAGTCTTGTTTTTTTTTACTTTCTATTTTCTTTTTGTGGTTTTCAACTTATTTGAGGAATCTAACAACATCTTATGCATGGAGTAGTAATTTGAGTGAGTATGGAAATGGTTGAGTGATAGGGAAATGAGATGGAGGCGTGACGTTTGAGTGAAAATGGTGTTTTGAGGAACAAAAAACTAATGTTCTACAACGTGTTGCATAGAATATAATATTTTGTTATTATTAATCAACAAAATAAAACTTGAATTAATTATACACTAATTTAATATTTCTTTTATATATGATAAGGGAAGTAATATAAGGTTATATACATTCTCAGACAACAAATATACTCTCCTCTAGAGCTACAAATGAGAAGTGTGCTTTGATGTTTAAATAAAAAGTGTATGATGAATTATGAAATGTGTGGAGTAAAAATTAATTTCTTTTTCATTGTATGTCGATTTAAAATGTTAATATTGGATATTAAAGAGAAATAGTTTGTCACATTATTATATAATAATTAAAAAAGAGTAAAATTATAATAATTTTTAATTAGACTTATCATCTTTCCATATAAAATATTACATTCATACCCTTATATATCATATTAAGACCAAAATGTTAATGGTAGAAATCATCATTCATACCATTCATACCTATTGCTGCAAAATCCTGATTCAAAAACAACATTTTTTAATAAATAAATAAAAACAAACCTTATAAAATTGAAGGCAAGTTGCTGGTGCACATAAAAGACATGTGAAAAAAGTTGAGGATGTCGGAGGAACAGACCGTCTCGGTCTTGCATCTCGTTTAGATCCAAAAACTAAGCATTCTTCTGAAAAATCATCACAAAAATTCGAATCAATTTATACCCAAATTATCGAATGGAATTTGTTGTGTCTCTTTTGTATACAAATCCAATTAAAAATAATACATAATTAAAATAAAAATTATATTATTTAGTAAAATATAATTGACTTAAAATAGATATGAATTTTTGTAACATGTTATCTTATTTTAAATTATCTTGGATTAGCAGCCAAGTTCCCATAAAATAGTTGTCATTAGTACTGCTTATTATTTAATTCCCAATTCGTCGGTCGTGACTGGTGACTATTCTCCAATTTTATAGCACCGGCCACCTAACTCATCTTACCTTTTCTTACCTTCTCTTTTCTACATCTACTTTTAAGCAGACATGGATCCTTGTTCAATAAAAATATACTAAATAATATAAAATATTATTTTATATTTTTATAATTTTTTATTTTAATTAAATAAGACAATATGATTGATCAGGGACACCATTTAGGACATCAAGCTACTGTTTCAATTTTCGGTATTCGGCAAAAACGACTTTGTTTTTATTTTCTTTAATAGTATTGGTAGTATTAAAATTAAGAGACAAATTAACAAAAATAAAATTTATAATATGCACTTAAACACATTCTATATAAATATTTGACGTGTAAACAAAGTCATATAAAAAGATTTATTCATGTGAATTATGAGTCAAACCATAGACAGCCACCACCTCAAAGCTTAAAACAAACGCAGTTGCCATGAGAAATGCTTGATGATCACAACATAATGGTTATGATGTATATACATGACAAGATTATAATCTACATGCAAAAATAGGAATTACTACTTATAAGTATCGTTTAATGTAATACGTTATTTTTAATCAGATTTTGTGAATTATGAGTCAAACCATATATACATTTAGTGTATGATAAATAAAAAATGTAAATAGAAAGTAACATGAATGCATTATTCATCCCCAGGTTGCGTAGCACCTTCCTTCCTTTCTTTCCCACCTCTCCTGGTTCTATCTGACCCCACACTCTCTCTATATATTATATATAATATATATATAAATAATATATAAATATATATATATATTGCATTTGTCTGAGAAGATTTGATAACCTACTTTCTCTCTCCTCTCTCTCTTTCCTCTCCTGAAATTTTGGACACAAATTTTTCCTCCAATAATCGCGGTGTACAAAAATGCACACTTTTACTTTCTTCCAACGAGTTTCTAAAGTTTTCCGTAACCATGACTCCCACTTCAAGCTTCTTCTTCTATGCACCACCGTAACCGTAAGGTACCGCACCGCACCAACTTCAATTTTCATTTAGTTTTGTTCTTCGTGCTTGTTTTATTATTTTCATTTATGCTGAACTTCTACTCATATGGTAGATCGTCATTAAAACTCAAGTTTCCATTTAATTTGTTAATTTTGAAAATTATTCTCTGATTTTATTTGCTAATTGGTAACTGCATCAAACCATGCTCTGTTTTTTATTCTTCCTCGAGAGTTTTCTAGCAATTGAGGTACGGTTAATCTGAATTAAAATAAGGAAAATGATATATCCTCCTACTAAATCCTACTACTAATTCATAACCACAAGAAAGTAACATATGTAACTTGTAAACCAATCTAAATAAGATGATTTAGTATGAGTATATAACATTACTCTTTAAAAAAGAGTGCGTAGATCTAAGAAACTTCAAACACCTATTAAGAATCGTAGACTTGACTTCTTATATAACATGTAACAGATTTGCTTCTCATGCACCAAATTTTAAATATTAAGATGTTGTTGGATGATTAAAGATTGGTTATGGTTTGACCCATGTAGGACTAATCTTAATTGTTATTGTAAATTCTTATTTTATTACTAATTTTTCGTCATATATTTCTATCCCTTCTATGTTGTCCATAATTTATTACTCCTATTTACACCATTTAATAATTTTGTACATAACTTAAAATTTCATCACATATGGAACAGAGTATTTACTGTTTATGCCGATTATTAGATGTAGAGTAAATTTAAAAAACTTACTTTTGGAGTAAGTAGATCCTCACCCTGTATATATATATAACTCATCACCGATTCACGGCATAACTCATTGTTAAATGGCAACGAATTATATTATCTCCCCCCTTCTTTATCCCTTTTCCTAAGGAAAAATGATTCTTTTATAAAAAAGAATACAAAAATGTTTTTGTGAAAAGCTATATATATCTTTCAGCTTCTCAAGACCTCATTTTTTGTAAGATCATTTTATCAGAGTTAGAATCACTCAGGACAGTTAGGAAACATCTATATGACACAAGTATGGAGACAAGCAAACTCTAAAAATTTCAACCTATGTATGATTATATATTGTTTGAAGTATGTCTAACTCATTCTTATAAGTATGATTTAAATACATGTTGAAATATTTATCTGCCGATTGATTTCGAGATGAAATATTCACATGATAACAAAGTTATAACTTAATTTCTTTTCGATTGTTATGAGCGTTTAATTATATTTAAAAGATAACAATTAGCCTAATCCTAAAAGACTTATGTGGAATAACCAATAGCTCTCCTCGTTCTCCTCTCCTGTATGTTTGACTGTTTCTGTCATTACCATTACCATTACCATTTTCAATCATAATATGAATATAAGATATAAATTTAAAATATAAATATTAAATTATAAAAGAAAAATAATATTTCAAAAGTAGCATGACTCAATGACACAATAAAATATTATAAATGAAAAGACTATCAAACAGAAGAGAGTAAAGAGTGAGACGTAGCCGTACTATACAGTACATTGGTTATTTGCATGCTATTCTGATGTAATATGTGTAACGATGTGTATAAATGAAGAGCTGAGGAGTTTGGTTGATGCAGTGGTGGTGGGCTTTTGGCATATGGTGATGCTGTTGCTGCATCTGAAGCAGCATCGGTGACAGAGAAGAAGAAGGTGGTGGTACTTGGAACTGGCTGGGCTGGAACAAGTTTCTTGAAGAATCTAAACAACCCAAAATATGATGTTCACGTGGTGTCACCTCGCAACTACTTTACATTCACTCCTTTGCTTCCCAGCGTTACTTGTGGCACAGTCGAGGCCCGCAGCATTGTTGAACCCATTCGCAATATTTTTACCAAGGTAATCATCAAAACAAGCAAGTTTCTACCAATTCCTTACTGTGCCATCATGAATTTGTTAATTCAGTTTTAGAAAAACATTCACCAATGATTAGATTTTGGGTTATATGTTTCTTTTGTATTATTAGCCATGTCAATGCAATTTAATGGAAGTTACCCTGTAACAAAGAGGAGACAGTTTTCCCTGTGATAGCCCAATTATTCATTCCATACTAACTCCAAGTTGAAGCCATGCATATATGACGTTATTTACAATAATTAATCACTGTCAACAGATAATCATAAGCTGTTCTCAGTTGGCCAACTTATCTGAAAGTATACAACAATCACTAAAGAAAATATATGCCTACTGGTGCAAACACATAATTTTTTTTCATGACAATGTTTATCTCATAAATTTTTTATCACACTTTTTTAGTGCTAAATCTTAATATTCTATCACTTACCTATTGGTATTTCTTAAAGCAAAAGTCTTTTGATCGACAATTATAAACTAGGTATAGAAAGTAGTGATGTCAACAAAACTAGTGTGAGAATATCTTTGCCCTATTTTGTATTTCTATGAAACTGTTTTCACATCATTGTGTTATATTTTCTGTGACATAACAGAGTTTTGGTCTCGTGTCATTCCTGGATGCAGTGACTCAATTTTGACTTCATTGTTGTACCATGATAATCCTTCATGAAATAGTTTATTTCATTAACAAAAAAATAGTTGGGTTATAACTGATTGGTGGGCTTGAGGAATAGTCGAAACCATATCCAATTGAAAAAAATATGTTGTCCAAACACATTTCAAGTAATTGTAGTATCTTAATCCTGTGATAAACAGTAATTGAATACTTGAAGTAATTGAAGTAATTGACTTGTCACCTGTGAGATTGTATGTCGCGATAAACAGTAGGATATGTTGGTGTGCTGACAATTACTGTTAGGAGATATATATTCAGATAATTAGACTGTCAATATAGAAATTTAGTAGATATAACTAGACCTCTTTATGTGTTTTATCTTGGCAGAAAAAGGGGGACATTCAATTCAGTGAAGCTGAATGTCTCAAGATTGATGCAGCAAACAGGAAAGTTTACTGTCGGACTAATATAAGCGAGAACGAGAATGAATTTGTTGTGGACTATGACTACCTTATCATTGCTGTTGGAGCAAATGTCAACACATTCAATACTCCTGGGGTGGTGGAGAATTGTCATTTCCTGAAGGTAAATTCTTTATCATCTGGTGCATCATTTTAGCATATATTTATGGTGTACAGCACAACATTCAAAAAAATCTAATGATCACTTAGATGTGACTGGAGTCTGTTTATGCATGTGTTGTCTTTGGCTTTTAGTTATCTCATGGACATGCATATGCACTGTGCAGGAAGTTGAAGATGCGCAGAAGATTAGAAGAACAGTTATTGACTGCTTTGAGAGAGCAAGTTTGCCTGGTTTAAGTGAAGAAGAGAGGAAGAGGGTTCTTCATTTTGCTATTGTTGGAGGTGGTCCAACTGGAGTGGAGTTTGCAGCCTCACTTCATGACTTTGTTACCGAGGATCTGGTCAAGTTATATCCTGGTATAAAAGATTTAGTTAAAATTACGCTTCTGGAGGCTGGAGATCATATCTTGAGCATGTGAGTGTGAACATCTCGTTATAGCTTTGTTCTTATTAGAAACTTATTCAATGATGCTTTGTTGTCTACTAATTGTGTTTATGAGTAGGAATTCGGAAGCAATTGATTCAGACATGGATTTCATTTGTGCGATTATGGTTTTGATGCTTAGAGCTTTACTATGAACTTCTCCTTTTTAGTAACATGAAAACCTTAATGATATGTTTCATCATTAATCAAAAGAAGGAGCTATAGTTAATCTAATATGTATATATTAGACACCAAGAAAATAACTACCAGTATAAAGTAAACTCTAGGCTGTCAAGCTAACAAATTTTAAAACTGTAAAGTTAGATGCTTTTAAGCAAAGCTAGGGCTCTTCTAAAGTGAAAAGCATTTTAACGTTTCTCACAGTCTCAAGTGCACATGGAAAGACATCTATGAGGACTTACTAATGAGGCAGTTATTGAAGAAGTTTGGTGGTGGAGTAAAAGCCTAATCTAACCATCTATACCTTATTGTAAAGGAGTTATTGATGTTTGACTCTGACGTTATCAAATATTGATCAAGAACTCAACATTGACCTGCCTCTTATGTTCAAATTTCAGGTTTGACAAAAGAATCACTGCTTTTGCTGAAGACAAGTTCCGAAGAGATGGTATTGATGTGAAAACAGGATCCATGGTTGTGAAGGTATCTGAGAAAGAAATTTCTACTAAATCACTGAAAAATGGAGGAGAAATTGCTACAATTCCATATGGAATGGCTGTCTGGTCAACTGGCATTGGCACTCGTCCATTTGTTAAAGATTTCATGACACAAATTGGTCAGGTGTGTGTTTGGGAAAATTGAAATTATATTTGTCTCAGTTCACAATCCCGTATCATGTTTCTCCTGTAGTTTGCATTCATTATTCAGCCAAGAAATTTTACATTGTTACATGATTCACCTGGCATTCACTATTCTGAACAGATTAACAGGCGTGCAGTTGCAACTGATGAATGGTTGAGAGTTGAAGGAACTGACAATGTGTATGCGCTCGGTGATTGTGCTACGATAAACCAGCGAAAAGTCATGGTACCTAATACTATTTCTCCATTCTTCATTTAATCAAACATTGAACATTCTTAATTTCATAGTAGCATGCATGTTGTTACACATGTGTATGAGTGTGACACTCAGGCTATTCGATTTTTATGGATAGCCTTAATAGTATCTTTATATTTGCAGTTTCTTTGTTGTCTTTCATTAGAATAATACATTTATCTTCTTCTTACGAAATAGTAAAATCTCTATCATTTGACATTTTGGGCAGAATGCACATATTGCTTAATAACTTTGTGCTCGCCAGTATTTTGCCTTGTTAAACTAGCTGAATGTATTATAAAGATACATGTATTGATGGCTTGCAACATGGATGAAGCATGACACTTATTTGTTTTTTCAAATGTTACCTTTCTTCCTATTAATTTGGAAATTGGGATTTGACATTATAGGAAGATATTTCTGCAATCTTTAAGAAGGCTGACACAGACAACTCAGGAACACTTACAGTCAAAGAATTCCAAGCTGCATTGAAAGACATCTGTGAAAGATACCCACAGGTGGGACTATATCTTAAGAGTAATCAAATGCGCAACATTGCTGATCTGTTGAAGGAATCCAAGGGAGATATTCAAAAAGAATCTATTGAACTGAACATTGAAGAACTCAAAACCTTACTTTCTAAAGTGGACTCTCAGATGAAATTTCTTCCTGCTACCGCGCAGGTACTGTCATGTCGTGTTATTTGCCTGCTGAATTATCTTTAATGGTACCTACCCGATGTCTCATTTGTGATACGACTTTAAAACTACTTATCAGGTTGCATCTCAACAAGGCACCTACTTGGCCAAGTGTTTTAACCGGATGGAAGACTGTGAAAAAAATCCAGAGGGTCCTCTCAGGTACAGGGGAGAAGGGCGCCACAGGTTCAAACCCTTTAGGTACAAGATCATATTACCTTACTAGCTTTTTACTTTTAATCATTAATACATGATACTTGATATAGTGATGAATGGCTCAAAGTTATTCAGTAGTTGGTTTAGATATACCTCATTATTACATGGTTTGCTGTTCCTCCAGGTACAGGCATTTAGGTCAGTTTGCTCCTTTGGGAGGAGAACAAACAGCTGCACAGCTTCCTGGGGATTGGGTTTCAATTGGACACAGCAGTCAATGGCTGTGGTATTCTGTATACGCAAGGTATGATGTTCCTTTTCAAACTCTTTCACCCTCATATTCCAGTATTGGAGGGTCCAGTACGAGAGAATATCCCAACCCTTTTAGAAAAACTTGTAGAAAGCTTATTTGGACTAACAAGAACATCTTGTGAAATTAAATTTATGAAAATAATTTATAGAAATAGCTTATGAGTTTCTGATAAGCTATGTTAGCTTATTTCAATAAGCTCGGTAGAAAAGCTTGAGGAAAACAAGTTTTTTAGCTTATTGAACTAATGTTTAATTAAGGTGTTTAGAGACACATCCTTATAATGCATTATGATAACCAAGTTATTAATGGCTTGAACAGCAAGCAAGTGAGTTGGCGCACAAGGGCATTAGTAGTAACAGACTGGACAAGACGTTTTATTTTTGGGAGGGACTCAAGTCAGATCTGAAGGAGTTTTAACATGTTGCACAGTCTTGCCGTATCAGCAATGCAGAGCTCTTCCATCTAAAGTTTATTCTAATACAAGAAAATTTTGTTTCTTTTTTTAATAAGATCAAACTTCCAACATGGATGTCACAATTAGGATATATTATCATGTTCTACCACTTTTCAACATTCAAGTGTGAATTTCTATATACCTCTTTCCCTTATCTTTCCTGTTTGTGATATTAGAGTTGCAGCATTTGTGTATCTCGGAGATGTTTAGTGATGTTAGCTTTTCATGCCTAATCATTCATGTTATTTTTGAATATTTTTGTTATTTTCCTACTTTTGGAGATTAAGTAGATGAAATATGTTAAGCAATATTCATAACTTCACATATAAAGCTTGTTTTATTACATCCTTAAAAGAAGTTTGGCTCATCTCCATTATAAGTGGGGCAATGTATATGTAGGATTTTGGCTCCTCTCCTATACGATTACTTAGGATTTTGATTAGGAGTTTTAACATTAAGGGTCGTGTATACAACAGGAAAAATGAAAAAAAACTCCTAACTTATAAACTCAAAAGTTATTTAAAGTAGTTTAACAAATAAAAACATATAAGCTCATATTTTATTAAAATAATCATTTTTACTAAATGTCAATAGGTTGTGTTTTTTAAATCATTGTTATGACTATATTCTTCCTTTTGTTTTGGTTGCTTGTGGCCATGAACAATTTGTATTTGATGTGAAGCATTATTACACAACACATGGCCCACGTTGTGGATTCAAGCGCAGTTAATGGACCACTACAAATAGTTTAGCATCTCTTTCCAAATTATGGGTAGACAATTTTGAATGTTCTTCTTATGTTTCTCACAAAATTCCAAGTAATATAAGGCGTTTGAAAACATTAGCACGTAGCATGATTGTTGTAAAATATGGAAAACATGCCAATTATATATGTCTGTTTATTTTATGGTTAAAATCGGCATATGTATAAAAAAAAAGTCTAAAATTTATGTACTAAAATGTATATTAAACAATAATTATATTATCTATCATTTATATGTATATCTTTTATTTGAAAGTTATCTGGGTAAAGAATGCGACGCGTTAAACCTTGAAACTAAGCCACATTCTAAGCAAATAGATAGGTTGGATATAACATGAATTGAAAGGAAGAGGGTTGGTCGGGAAGAAGTAGAAGAACATGGGGTTCTTTAACTTTGGGGAACAAATGGGTAGGGTTCTATCTCAATTGAAAGTGATCAATTTTTACTTTACTATGTACATAACAATGGCTAAGGTCAATGATTTGATGCAATGAAACTCTTATATACCTTATCCTTTATACCAAACTAAAAGGATTCAAAGGATAATAATAATGATTATATCTAAAAAAGGACAATATTGATAGGTAACTCCATTTTGATTCAAAGAAAGCATTGTTTAGGAGGAACATGATACACATGGATGAAGATTAGGATTGTATTTTTTTCTCAAATCATTTTGAGTCAGTAGATCAGTTGTTTGTTAATTACACATTTGTATATCAAATTTTTGGTATGTATGTATAGGTGAGTAGGAGTTCATTTTATCAACCAAACTCTATTATGGGAATATGTTTGTGCAACATATAAGATTATTTATGTGTTAGAGGAAGGGTCAAGTGTGTGGTTATTTTGATTTTATACTCTTTAGTTTATTTGGTTTTTGATAAATGAGGTGTTATTCTCCAAGAAGCACTTCAGCTTTATACATGTGATAGTCTTGATTGAAATTCAATAACTTAGAGGTGGTTCTATGAGAAGTTAGGACATTTTATGACTTTTCCCCCAATTACTCACAAATCCTAGCTTGCCCTTGTATTTACAATTCTGTCTAGTTTGTTTTTGTTTCAGTATACTTATTCGACTGACATCTCCTCTAATAATAGAGAATCCAATACTAAAATATGAGTAAATATAACTTAGATAAATTTTAAAATTATTTGTTTTAAACTCTCTAGTATTTGAGAATATGCATTCATATTGACCTAACACTCCTGTCCCATTCTCAATTTCCTTTTTTTTTCTTCAACATTATTTTATTGTGTTGCATTCCATTCTATAACCTAAGGACTCCATACGATATCATTGTTTTTTTATCTTATCCCATATAGTGGTGAAGATGTCATGTATATGTTACATAATCCTCACCCAGAGCTATTTATATAACAACAAAACACAATGCCAAAATTCCAATTGGTCAATGAAAAGAAAACAGGCTTTTTTGTCACCACTCACATAGCCTATAGTGCTTTGAATAATTCTAAAAACTAGTTACCAAAATGATTTGATATCAAGGATAGGCCAATTTATTGACCACCATTATAGTGGAGCTCCACCAATTTCTAAAAACTAGTTGCATTCCAATTGCATTTGATTAAGTGAGCCAAGTACTAATGATATTATAGCCACAAGATTGTTGGCAGCACTAGGAATTTACCTAAAGAAAAAGATGAATGAATCATGATGGCTCTTTCCATCATATAAGTAACAAACATAGAATTCCACACAAGGTTGGGTGCATGTGCTTTCTTGAACCTAACCCTATATATCAAATTCAATGGGGACCCAAATGAGAGGGAAGTCCCCACATGAACCAACATTGCATATGCCACAGTTCCCACTACCTTTTTTAATGTATTATTAATCTTATATTGATTTAGGATCTTCTTCGTTAATGGAGAGACAAATGTTTCAAAAACCAGAAGGAAATACAACCTTCAATGACACATATATTTATTTGATTATAATGAAATTACATTTTTATCATTGAAAATAATAAGAAAACATATAGTTGTCTCTTCATTACTCTATATTAAGAGAGAGGATTCTAGTTCATTTTATATTGCCTACTTCTTCAGTTAAACACAGTTGACGTGAAGATTCAACAGTTCAGCTTTTGTTTGTCGTATTCAACACAATTACATTTATGACACGCCACCACCACTGCCTCACGCCCCTCTTACACCGATGATAAATATAACACCATTTATCTAAATCTTATCATATATATATATATATATATTATCCACACAAAAAGTAACATATGTCACTTGTAAATTAATCTATATTAAATAAAATATTATTTTTTCACATATGTCACTTTTTTTGCATCAGCAATGACGATGACTTTGTCCTGTTTTCCTTTCTTTAAAATGGATAGTGTTCACATATAGCTCATATATACTCATACAATTTTGATCTTTTTGCTTAATTCATTTATCCATTATGTCACGTAGGTATTTGCATTTCACAAACAATCTAATGTCTCAAAAATTTGTAATATATATATATATATATGATTGTTCAAATTTATGACATATCAAAAGTTGTTTTTGTTTTATTTCTTCAATTTCTTTTTATTTCGTTTTATGATTTTTTATTACTTTTTTTCTTATTTAGTGGGCAACTCATTAGCTTGTTTTATAATAGGTAAGGCATATGATCTTGTTGAAAAGAATCATCTACAATAATACAATAATTGATAGATAAATTTTTTATTTGCCCATCATATTACATCTAAAAAATAAAAGTGTTGCATTATATCTTTTGGCCCATGACAATGGGAAAAAAGTTAGACTTTGTCTCTGATATCATGTTAAGGTTTCATCTCAAAATCAATTGGCAATGAGAGGAGTAGCTCAACTGATATTTAAAGTATTCCCAAGATAATGAAGTAGGCGATGTGAGACTTATTTACCAACAGGTTAACCACTCTTATATGCATGTGACTCTTCGCCCTTTTGTAAAGAAAAGGAATTAAAGAAGTAGCATATCAATCAATCAATGTAGTTATTGCAATAAACATGTAAGGATCGAAGTAGCACCAAATAATGTTTAACCCAACACCAACAATCTAATGGTAAGGAAAGAAACAAGATAAGGATCATAAGAAAATTCTATCATTCCTTATTCAATTAAACTTCATCAAATAATATAAAAATATTAATTTTTGTTTTTAATTAAAAGATATTATCTAATTGAGCGTGTGAATAACTAGATACAAAGTGAAACAAGAATGAGTACATGTAATCCTGAGAATATTGGTCATGTTAATATAATATAATATAATAATAATATCTGCTAATAATTAAAACGCCATTCTCTCTGGTTCTGGTATAATAAGCCGAATGTGGGAAGTGCTTCTGGTCCTTAATTTGGCCTCATCATAGAGCCTTGGTTCATGGAAAAGATCCAAACTTTTAGTGGCCCCAATTTCTTCTTTTCTCCTCTCATGTTTGGCACACATTGTGTTTTTAGTTTAGGATTATAATCACTTAGATTATAATATTAATCCTGCTGCATCATGTGAAAAGTAATAACTCTATAATTATAAGTAATATATAGTAGAATAATTATATAGTAGCATATATCATTGCTCTATAAAATTATAAACAGCACTAATAAACAAACTCATCAAACTTTGAAGATATTTTTTAAAGATTTATAAGCTCTTTTTGTTCCTTCTTTCTTAATTATAAATTATGCATGCTACACTAGTTTATAAAAAAAGTTTACAAAAGCCAAAGCAATCAGAATGAAACATGCATTTCCTCTCCTATCCACGTAATAATAATATATACATATCCTGGATCTTCTTCTACCTCTTCCTGCAGGATCTTATATTCTTACTCAATTTTTTTCTGGTCCCCAACTTGGTTATTTTCTGAGCTGTTTTTCCCTGAAACTTCTTAAAGGCTGTTTTTTTTTCTGTGTTAAAGAAGAGTAGTAAACATGCAATAAATCATGTAACTTTGTTGTCCAAGAGTTAAGGGTAGATAGCATCAATGTTTCTAAATTTGAGATTAAAAAGGTACTTTTATTCTCTTAGGACACATTACTTTATTACCACTACTTGACAAGTTTTCTCTGGGTTTGGAAAATTACATGTACTGGCAAATTTTGGTTTCTCTCTCTCTCTCTTCTTCTGCAGCCATTTTTCGTTTTACATGATTTTTTTGTTGCTCCTGATCCTGTTGTTTCACTTTGACTGAAACTTAATTTTGATGACCAAGTTGGTGGTTACTTTCAAATATCATTGTTGATTTGATTCAAAAGGGTGTTTTAAAGTTTGTATCTTTGAGCTTGTTTTTGTTGAACATGGAGTGCAACAAAAGGAGAAAGAAGGAATCTCGAGAACAATACTACATGAACCGAAATTCAGCTTTTCCATATGAGGTTCTAGAATGTGTTATTGGTATGCTGAAATCACGCAAGGACAGAAGCTCAGTTTCATTGGTATGTAAAGAGTGGTACAAGGCTGAAAGTTGTTCAAGGAGGAATGTGTTCATAGGGAACTGTTATTCTGTGTCTCCTGAGATATTAACACGTAGGTTCCAACACATAAGAAGTGTTACTCTCAAAGGGAAGCCTCGTTTCTCTGATTTCAACTTGGTTCCTGCTAATTGGGGTGCTGATATCCACCCATGGCTTTTGGTGTTTGCTAAAGATTACCCTTTTCTCGAGGAGTTGAGGCTTAAGAGGATGATTGTTACTGATGAGAGTTTGAAGTTTCTGGCTCTCAAATTTACCAATTTCAAAGCTCTTTCACTTCTCAGTTGTGATGGATTCAGCACTGATGGATTGGCTGCAATTGCCACTCATTGCAAGTAAGAGTTATTTGTCTTGAAACTCTATATCCAGTTTCGGAAATTGAAAATAACTTTGCTTTTTTAGGCTTCTATTTTTTTCTCACTCATTCTAATATAAGTATAAGACCATATAGCTGTGACAGCTACAAAGGGTTGTGTTCTTTTAATGAATAACTGCAGATGGGCTTGGTTTTATTTTTAGTTTGCATTAATCTAGTAATGTTATTGTTTTGTAACCCATGATAGCACCAGTAATTGGAAAATAGGCATTATCTCCATCACAATGGCATTCCTTAATCTTTAATTTGACCAATAAATAATCATCTTTATTCTACTTGGTTGCAGGAATTTAACTGAGCTTGACATACAAGAGAATGGTATAGATGATAAAAGTGGTAATTGGTTGAACTGCTTTCCAGAAAACTTCACACATTTGGAAGTGCTTAACTTTTCCCACCTGCACAGTGATATTAATTTTGATGCACTTGAGAAACTTGTCAGTAGGTGCAAATCATTAAAGACTTTGAAGGTTAATAAATGTGTAACACTAGAACAATTACAAAGGCTACTTGTTCGTGCTCCTCGGTTAGGCGAGCTCGGTAGTGGCTCATTTTCGCAAGAGCTGGCAATACAGCAGTACTTAGAACTTGAAAGTGCATTCAAAATTTGTAAAAGTCTTCACACCATTTCTGGTTTATGGGTAGATTCAGCACAATATCTTTCAGTTTTGTACCCTGCTTGCACAAATCTGACTTTCTTGAATTTTAGTTATGCTCCCATTGACTGTGATGATCTTACTAAGCTTCTTGTTCACTGTCCTAAGCTTCGGCGCCTTTGGGTACGATTTTAATTTTTTTCCCTGTGTTCATTATATGGAATCGTTGATAGTTTTTTGTGTGGAACTACTTGATAGTTAAGATCTTGAAACAAGTTGTCACTGATAGTTTCAACCTCCAAGTAATCAATTCTCTGATATTTTATCATGTTATGCACACTCAAATTTAATTACCCTCCTTTTGTGTGTATATATCGACATACACACATCTAAGGCCAAAGATTATGCAATGTCCACAATGAATAACTACACGGGTTTACAGATTTTATCTCATTTTTATCTGGCTGCAAATGAAAATATGTTGGAACATCTACTTTACTGATTAAATAACTTATACAGGTTGTGGACACAGTTGAAGACAGAGGGCTAGAAGCTGTTGGATCATACTGTCCATTGCTAGAGGAACTGCGTGTTTTTCCTGCAGATCCCTTCGGTGAGGGTATTGCTCACGGGGTTACTGAATCAGGATTTGTTGCTGTCTCTGAAGGATGCAGGAGACTTCACTATGTCCTATATTTTTGCAGTAAGATGACTAATGCTGCAGTTGCTACAGTTGTGCAGAATTGCCCTGACTTTACTCATTTTCGGCTTTGCATTATGAACCCGGGTCAGCCAGATTACCTGACTCATGAACCTATGGATGAGGCTTTTGGAGCAGTTGTGAAGACTTGCACTAAACTCCAGAGGCTTGCAGTATCAGGTTACCTGACTGATCTAGCATTTCAGTACATAGGAAAGTATGCTAAAAACTTGGAAACTCTTTCAGTGGCATTTGCTGGAAGCAGTGATTGGGGTATGCAGTGTGTGTTGGAAGGCTGTCCAAAGCTGAGAAAGCTTGAGATAAGGGACTGCCCTTTCGGCAATGCAGCACTTCTGTCAGGTTTGGCGAAGTACGAGTCGATGAGGTCGCTGTGGATGTCTGGCTGCAAAGTAACAATGAATGGCTGCAGATTCTTGGCAAAAGAAATGCCTAGGTTGAATGTTGAAGTAATCAAGGAAGAAGGAAGTGATGATTGTCACGCCGAAAGAGTTTATGTTTATCGTTCTGTTGCTGGGCCAAGAAGGGATGCCCCTCCATTTGTTCTAACTCTATGAAATGCTCACTCTACTCCTACTTTGAACCTCAAATGTCCTTTGTAATATCTCAATTTCTCTTGCACCAAATGGACATTCATGCACTCACATTCAAACATGCATGATATGATTCTCTTGAATCTGACTCAATCCTTTGTTTCTGATGAATATGATTCTGCTCATGGAAGCCAAAATGATTGCTAAAAAAACAGCATTGATTTTAGTAGCATAATCCATTTTTTATTTTGCTCAACTGATATAATAGTATATACTATATAATAATATACTCTATCATGCATTATCTGATTTTCCAATTGCATAACTTAATAGTTATGTGTGATTATGCCATAGCTAATCTAACTAAAAGCAGTAGCATATTTCATATCTATAGATTGGAATTTGGAACCCTGGACATATTTCTGTTTCATGACTCAGTCCTATTAAGGTTTGTAGTCTTCTAATCCCTTGTATTATGCCATAGTTATTTTGGCTCTCAAATGAAACATGTGTTGTTAATTTGGTTCTTGGAAGAAGTTTGTCATCAAAATTTTAAAACATTATCACATGTGTTTTCTAGGGATTTAATTGGTGACGTTTTAAAACTTTTACGAATTTAATTTAACACACCATCATAACATTATATCTCATGAGTAAGTTCATGATAAACTTGTTTTAAGAACAAAAATGATGATGGATATATCTTTAGATGACCAAAATAATAGATAAACAAGTGTTTTCAGATTGAAGCTATCAACTCTTCATTTCTTTTTAGAATACTAATTAGTGTAAATCCCTACAAGATTGGAGTTAACCTCATCAAGCAAGCAAATACATTAACAAGTTTTAATGAACATTATTAATTATCTTCCACCTTGTTTTTATCTGTGTTGTTCTAGCGAGCGTAGTTGGTTGATAACAGACCAGACTGGATTTCATCTTACAGACTGAACATATATAACATATAGGAGTCTCGGTCTAACTCGTTAGTAACTTTAAAAAAAATCAAAATCTACGTTTCACATGTTAGACCTACTTTTGGTTAGGCTCATATAACTTTAATAATTAAATTATATTTGTGTATACATTTTTATATTAAAATTACATATATAATGATGTTTTTCAACATGGTAATATAATATAACTAAATAGGTCGGCTTAATAAGCTTTTTAGATTACCTAAAACATAACCCGTTAAACTAAATATGTTTCTTTAAAAACGTGATTCATATTTGTTCATGAAAAAACCTCGACTTACTTAGCCTTTTATAGGCTAAATATTATGCCTCTGATAGTGCATGTGACATCTTTCCACCATTGTCCATCTTGCAGTAAATACTTGTTAGGTAATACCAAACAGTTGAGACTTAGCATGCATGGTTGCATTGTTATCTTCCCCATCATTTTGGCTTAAACCCTAAAACATATTCATAAAGATAATTATTAGCCTATTTCTATATGGTCCATCTTCAATGATTTTGACATATTATTGTTCGTATTATAAATAAAAAAATCAATACCAAATCGATCTGTATAGCCATATCAAAGCAATCTCCACTACAATTGTTGTTTCTATAGGTATATTGGTTAGGACTTAGGAGTCATCTTGCTCCCTTGTTTAGTTTAAGATGATATTTACACATCTTTTTCTCTTTAAAGCTAAGACAGTTTCAGACTTTTCTACAGTCTTCAATTTAGCTTCTTCCATACTCAAAGGTAGCATGTAATGGTTTTTGTATATGAATGACATTTTTCACCTAACATATAAACAGATAAAAAAAACATATCGTTATATTTTGGAAAACCTATAAGATTATGCTAAGATAAATCATGATGAATGAATTTAAATATATTAAGATATAACTCTAATATAAAAGATGAGTTACGTTATATCTGAATCTACCTAAATTTCGAAAAGATAAAATGGATATCATCAACAAACAAGAGGCTTAAGTAGCAAGACATCCTAATATTTGTACACATTCTTAACAGGTATAAATAAGAGGTCTCATAAGCTTACTTAACATTAGGATGGCAATATGGGTTTGGCCCATCGGACTAGCCCGTTTTGATCGACATTTTTGGCGGACCGGACTAGAGATTTTAGCCCAAAAGCCCATATTCAACCCGTTTTGAAAGCTCGTTTTTTAGATGAACCAAGGCGGGCCGGGCTAGTCCGGTGGGCCAACATTAATATTAATTTATCATTTTAAGGTTACACGTGATTCCAATAATGTAGTCAATTTAATATTGTTTTCCAACCGAACATTTTACACATACCGTATGCAACCAATTTATTATTCATATATAGCACATTTATGAGTAAATTACTTATCAATGTAATTTATATCATATACAATACAAAATATTTATATATTAGTGTTTAATTTATATCATATATCATATTTTGTTTAACTTAATTACATTTATCACTTTTTTGTTTAAAAAATTACACCTCTCATACATGATTGATCAATGTAATGTATGTTTATAAATTAAAGGTTTTTTGTAAGTGTAGAAAATAGAAGGATAGTTTGTGTAATTTCCCTAAAACGCATGAAATATCAGTGTAATTTAAATGTGTTTTTGAAAACAAAAAGAAAAACGGGTCAGCCTGCTGGCCTGCCAGCCCAGCCAAATATGGGTCGGGCTGACATTTTGAGTCTTTTTAGCAATAATGGCCGAGCCAACCCAGCTCATATTTTGGCGGGCCGAGCTGGCCCGTTTTGCCACCCCTACTTAACATACAGTAATTAAAAAATCCTCATAAAATCAAACGGAAAAGTCGGAGCATAATTGCTAAATGCATTTAATCAGGCTTAAAGAATAACACTACATAGACTTGATTTTCATTGTTCACTGGCAACAAAGTTTAATATTAACAAGCTAAACTAATATTTTCTACACATCCTGATTTGAGCATACCAGTACAAGTAACAAGTAACAAGGATCCTCTCTATTAATGGAGAGATAAATAAATGTATTTCCTTTTATTTTTAATGGTAAAAATATAATTTTATTATAACTAAAATGATAAATATGTAATTGAAAATTGTATTTTTTTTTTATTTTTGAAATATTCGTCTCTCTATTAATCGAGAGGATTGTAACTCTACTAAAAGAATAAAAAGGGTAGCTGAACTCTGACTTGGGGCATGTGGAGAACCGAAATTTAATTATACATGGTAGGACAATGCATGTATAATTCATATTTCCCATCAATTGATTTTTGGTTCAACCAGCTGGTTGGCCCTATGACCAAAAATTACTAGCTTTAATTTGTAAAAAAAATCCTAACAAAGGTGAGTTACTTTGGATTATTTTAATGCTACTAACCTTAAGGTTTGGTCTAAAGCATATTATTTGTGGTCACACCACATAAAATAAGAATCCGTGACCAGCAAAATTATGGTATTTTGAACTTCAATCAAACACTAAAATATTACACACCAAATAACAGAATTAGAATTTTTTCCATTAATGAAGATGCAAATACATATTTTCCTTTGTTTTTTGATGACAAAATTATAATATTATTATAATCAAAAGGATGCATATGATATTGAAGACTACATTTTCCCTTGATTTTTTATGTACTTACCTCTGCATTAATGAAGAAGATCCTAACTCCAAATTAGAACATAGTGAATTTCAATTTTGTTTTACGTAGTACTGGTACATCATTTCTCTCTTACATCAAGGTTTAAAAAATGCACCTTGATCCTCTTTATCCGTGTCATTTTTCCGTAATTAACCCCATAAATTCTGGAAAAGTTCATCTTGTTGTTTAGGATATGGTCAATATCTCAATGCTTTTTTATTCCCAATTGTCATTACATGGCCAGCTTTACACTTTTGCTTCGAGCCTAGTGCTTTGGATATTACCGTTTAGACCTTCTATTTGTGATCTCTCATGATTTGCCCTAATTTACTTCTTGTACTTATGATCTCTTATGAACCCTCATTTGCTTCATGAAACAATGCAAAGTTTATAAGATTGAAAAATCTATAACCCATCAAAAATTTACATCACTTTTATATCAGTGACAATATTAGTTAAGTGATTTGCATCATTTTTATATTGATGGTTATATCATTATCTTATCTCATACACTTTCATACCCAATGATAATAAGATAGAATTGTCAATAAAAAAGATAATACGATAAAGTTTAAGATATCATATCTCTATTTGTGTTGATAAAGATATGATAATAGTTAGTTACCTAATGTATTATGTACAATCTATGTTTATCATGTGGTAGTAATTATGGTGTGTTTGTGATTGATGTAAAAGTGGTGTCCATCTTTTGACGTGTGAATAACAAATTTGTTTTAAGATATATGCACCATTTAATATGAAGCAGATCATGTGGCTAAGATTTTCATTGCAAAATATTCTTTGGTAGAAATGCATGCATGGTACGTAGTGCTTTTCCCTTGGGTTTTTCATACAATTCACAAAAAGTGTTGGAAAAGAAAACAACTTTCTCTAAATTAGTTGTGATTTATTCCCCACATCTTGCAATTGTTGAAAAAGGTCACTGCTTGCTCAAGCCATCCAACAAAGATTAGGGTTTCACATGGTGGGGTGTGTGCTTGTCTATGTCATTTCAAGTTTTCAACAATGTTATTAAGAACATGTTTTTTTTATTTTGTTTGTTTGGTCACATTATCTTCCATAACTTGTAATGTGGCTGGTTCTTTTAACAAAGATTTTTCGATACACATGACTCGAAATCAACATATTTATATACACACATTATCTCATATTTTAGTATATAGCACATAAACAAAAGTGATGTGAAAGAGATTTTTGTCTATAGACTATAATATTTTTGTGTCATCATCATTCCAAGGAAATTGAAAGCTACCCCATTCTCTTTTTTAACGTAATCAATGCTCTGTCCTCATTAAGGAGTGGTCCATCTATTCTCTGGTCACTAATTCATAGTTCTTACTCTATTTTATTCTTAAAATGAAGAGGGATCAATTGACTCTAACATTATGTTTTTTAAACTTACTCTACATTTTAGCTATCAATTATAAGGAAATCAAATGGTTTGAATTAGTGGTAGATCTAAACCATTGAATTTCCCTAAAATTGATGGCTAAGATGTGGAGTATGTTTAAAAAACTTACATTTTGGAATAAGTGAATCTCAACCCTAAGAAAATATGTATAAAAAAGTATTGCTTTTAGTAGGATGAAAAATAATAGACATAATTTTCAGGGGAACACTTCTTCCATTTTTACTTTCTTATTCTTTATCTTAATGGAATGAGGTTAACACTTAACATAACGTTATGATGAGATTTCTCTCAAAGTAAACTCAGAAACAATGTTCTAATAGCAATATCATTACTTGTTTTGTAGGGACCTTGAACTCGAATTGAACTGCAGTTTGCTGGAATTAAAGAGACATGAAAATATAAATATATATTGATATTGGGTCATCAATTAATTGGAAACAATGCACCAGAAGTGATTTTATCGATATAAAGATTGTCGCATTGTGTGCCACAAAATAGTGAATTTTGATTCATCAAGAACCATATTCTTTATTGTTGATTATTCAATGTTTCAGTGGGGTTATTCGTTTAGGGTTTGGGATTATTGAGCCATTGGTGTTTTCTTCATGTAACAGAAGCATTCCTTATAATTACCGTTTAATAAACAAATTCAGCTATAAAAAATTAAGTTAATTAACTAATCGATTGTGGCACTCTTTAATCTTTATGGTATCCAGATTTTAGGGTGTGTTTAGGATACATTGTACAAAATTGAGTTTTGGAAAATGAGTTTTAATAAAAGTGAGTTTTGGTCAACTTAATATTGTTATGATTAAAAATATTTTGATAAACCAATGTTGTTTCTATTAAGGATGGCAATAAGTACCCAGATCCGTGGGTACCCACAAAAAATACCGGCAGCGGGTCGGGTCTGAGTCCATGTTTTCGATCCGTGGGTAATTGAGACCCGCGATTTTAAAATCTGCTGTTAGATGAGTCTGAGTCCGGGTAATAAGCTATCCAGACCCATGACTACCCGGACCTGCTATTTCTTCATATATATATATATATATATATATATATATATATAACAACATAATTGTAATATCAAGTTAATCTATATTGTAATATCATATTAAACCATAATTATAATATCATATTAATTCATAAGAGTGATTGTTGTGTTGTTAAATTGTGATGTTATGTTGTTAAGCAATAATATTATATTGTTAATTCATATGTATGATATAATATTATGTTAATTGAAGAGTTCTTACTAAATGAGTTTTTCATCATAATTTTGAATTTTTTTAATGTTTGTTTGAGTAAAATGAGTTGCGTCTAATATTCTAAGTTAAGTTTAAAACTTTAACATATAAGATCGTAATATTCTAAGTTGTATCTAAATAACATATAAGATCGTAAAAAACAAATACGCATAAATTATTTGCAATTATTTTAATATTTTTGAATTTATGGATATCCATGGATCCACTGGGTACCCAGAGATCCGCGGGTATTAGTACAGGTCTGGGGCGGGTTTGGGTTCAAAAATGAAACAACGAGGCAGGTCTGGATAATGCACTATCCGGACCCATCCAGACCCATTGTCATCCCTAGTTTACATTATGTTATCTAAATTGACTTTTACATTGTAATTACCAAATTGCCCTTTAATCAATTTTCTTGGTGATGTTTTTTTGTACTACCAATTATATTCATTCATCTTATGAATAAAGAACTAATCTCTTTCGGGACTACAATATTTTTTGATATACTGTCAATGATATCCCTCACATTTTTCTAGATAAAGAACTTATTCATATTGGGGTGTGTGATTGCTCCTCTTAATAGTGAGTAAATCCTCTTGAAAGTATCAAATTGGAGTAGTTATCATTAATATCATGGACTTGTATGGTTAAGCCATTTGGTTGATTTAATTGGATTGACATTTCTCAAACAAGAAGTTGCATGATGTTTCTTATATAGGGTCCACAAACTTGAGAACATAGATGCTAAAAATATATATAATACCGGTTGTCCAGATCAAATGTTGGCCCTTTTTTTGGTAAATAGTTTATTATTATTATTATTAAGTAATTAAGACTTCAAAACGAATATTATGAAACCTCTATCCTGGTAGCTCAAAGCCTCAAGCACCTTCAACAGCCATATTAACTTACTAGATAAGATATTTATTATCCATGTCCAAATTCTAAGTGCTCCCGATTTCCATGCCATTATTTTGCATCCCTTTAATCATGTGAAACTTTTAATTGGAGTAAATGTTAAGCTACAATAGAATTCAGAATTAATTTTCTTCCATTCGTAATGAGAAAATGAATACTTACATAAGCCACAAGAGAATAAATAAATAGATAAAAATTAAAAGAAAGATATCGAGAATTTTAAAGTGTAAAACTTCATCAAAATGAGAATTGGACTATCAGCAAACCTAGTTTAAAAATGTGTCTATTATATAAAGTAAGATTTTTCTTCTATTCTATGATGATAACACTCAATCTCTTTAGTCTCTGGAATACTAGTTTCACACCATGTTAGATATTAACTTTCTCACTTAATAACTATATTATTCTTTTCTCACTCCCTTTCATTAAATGTATTTAATGATTTTACCAATGTTCAATAGTAATGTGCTTATATACTATTAATCACATATAAAACTGCAAGGATTATGTTCTCTAATCAATTAGGAAAAATTCTCAGTACCAAGTATGCATTATGTGATGTTTTTTTAATGCAAAGTAAAAGTCAATTAATAATTCACAGAATCATAGTACTAAATAACTGTTAACTGAAAACTACCATTAGTGTGACAAAATATATAATTCCATAAGTCAATTAATGCATCACTTGCTTGTATCTTACATTTTCTTTGTTGATTCATAATTTAGTTTCCATATCCTATGATGTTTGAAGTATTTTATTTCCAATGTACATAGGGGACAAAACCATCTTTAGAACCACCACCAATATAATTCAGAGATACCACCCTCTCTGGGCCTCTGTTGTCTTCTAAATGACCTTCAATAGAATGAGTAGCTCTAATCACCAACACAATTACACAATTGCCCCTCACGCTTCCCAGTAAGTGACTCGAAAACTCATTTTACAAGGTACTTCAAAAGGGTATAACTGTAAATGCACCTTGTGCTCTATTTCTGTATCGGCTGCAACACAATCCAGAGATAAGCATAGATCTCCAGAAAAACTCTCTCTCTCTCTCTCTTGTTGCTGAGATTCCAAACTCTCCGAAACCACCGTTATCTCGCCGGAATAATCTTTTTTGCTCAACAGAAAATGGGTTTTCGTCACTGTTAAAAAAATGGGTCATGGAGACTTCATCGGAGAATCCAAACCCGACCAGGACTTGCCGGAACGACCTACCGGAATCTCCAAACTCCGGCGGACAATCGATTTCATCTCATCGCTGATCTCCCTTTCTCTCTCGGTCAGAGTATTCACCGGAAAATGGCAACTCATTCGTAACAAACTGGAGGAGCTTCACTCCGGCCTCATTGCGGCCGAGAACTTCGATTCCGGCGAAAACCCATCACTCTCAGGCGTGGTCCCTTCGATAATGGCCACAATTAGCGAGTGCTATGATCTTGCGACACGGTGCGTTGATCTTTCTTATAGTGGGAAGCTTCTTATGCAGAGCGATTTGGATATGGTTTTCGCAAAGTTCGATAACCACGTGAAGAAGCTAGCTGAGATTTACAAGAAGGGTATTTGGTCGAATGGGTATGCGTTGGTTGTGTCAAAACCGAGTCTTGGCGCTTCTAAAGAGGATATGAGGTTTTACATAAGGGACTTGTTGAGTAGAATGAAGATTGGTGATTTGGGTATGAAGAAACAGGCTTTGATGAACTTATATGATGTTGTGGTTGAGGATGAGAAGTATGTTAAAGTGATTATTGATGTTGGTGATGTTGTTCATGTTTTGGTGGGCTTTTTATGTTCCAATCAGGTAACAGTCCAAGAAGCAAGTGCTCAGGTTGTTTCTGTTATTGCGGGTTTTGATTCGTATAAAGGGGTTTTGGTTTCTGCAGGGGTTATTGCACCTTTGGTCAAGGTTTTGGATTTTGGGAGTGAGGCAGGGAAAGTTGATGCTGCAAGGTGTTTGATGAAATTGACTGAGAATTCGGATAATGCTTGGTGTGTTTCAGCGCATGGGGGTGTCACTGTCTTGTTGAAGATTTGTGGTGATGAAGATTGTAAACGTGATTTGGTTGGTTTGGCTTGTGGGGTGTTGAGGAATCTTGTTGGTGTTGAAGAGATAAAGAGGTTTATGGTTGAGGAGAGTGCTGTGTCCACTTTTATTAGGCTTCTGAGGTCCAAGGAGGAAGTAATTCTGGTGAAGTCTATAGGGTTCATTCAGAGTATTGCCACTGGTGACGACTTGGTTACGGAAATGTTGATTAGAGAAGGTGGCATCCATGCTTTGCTGTGTGTATTGGATCCTAAATGGTATTATTCTTCTAAGACAAGGGAGATTGCAATGAGGGCTGTTGAGAATTTGTGTTTTTCTTCATCTACTTGTGTAAGTATTTTGATGAGTTATGGTTTTGTGGATCAGCTGTTATATTATGTTAAAAATGGTGAGGTTTCAATTCAAGAGTTGTCACTGAAAGTGGCTTTTAGATTGTGTGGAACATCAGAGGAGGCTAAGAAAGCAATGGGTGATGCGGGTTTTATGGCTGAGCTTGTTAAGTTTCTAAGTGCAAAGTCATTTGAAGTTCGCGAAATGGCAGCTGAAGCACTCTCTAGCATGGTCATGGTACCCAAAAATAGAAAGAGATTTGTGCAGGATGACAATAATATTGCCCTTCTTCTGCAATTGCTGGACCCAGAGGAGGGAAATTCAGGTAACAGAAAGTTCTTAATCTCTATCTTAATGTCATTAACAAGTTGCACCAGTGGGAGAAAAAAGATAGTTAGTTCTGGTTATGCCAAAAACATTGAAAAACTTGCAGAGGCTGAAGTTTCTTCTGATGCCAAGAGACTTGTAAAGAAGCTTTCCGCAAACCGGTTCCGCAACATGTTGAGTGGAATCTGGCACTCATGAATGCATTTTTTCTTTCTTTCATTTTTTAATTGTATATTTTCATAAGTATCTTACAATTTTTGCTAATTTGTTCCCCCCTTCTTATCATGTTTTCTATTTTATATCATTTGCCTTGCCATGACAAGAGTAGCATAGCTTTGTGTTAAGATTGTAACAAGATGTAGTGATACCATAAAATCTTTGTTGTACATTTTCTTGAGGATACTCTCCCATTATTGTTTGGCCTTCATCCATGGTAGTTTGTACTTTGTACCAAAGAAGGAAAGATTTATATTATTATGAGAAAAAGTAGTGTAATTACTAAAGGGGGCCAAGGGTCTCATCTAGTGAGGTCTAGGAGGGTAGAGATGTACACAATCTTATCATCACAAGCGAATGTTTCGAGGATTTAAACCCATGACTCTATGAGGTCATGCCTCCATCCAGGTTATAAGGCAAGCAACCTTCCGGTAGCTATGAAGCACATCCTAAAAAAAATGTAATTACTAATTACAGATATTCATCTCAGTTTGTGTTTTGTTCCAAAATACTAAATTGTGTATGCATTTTGAATCATGTATGACCACATGAGGAAGACATCAATCCTTGGCAAGCATGTGAGTAGTGTCAACTTCCCCTTTCTCTATGCAGCATCATATGCAAGGTAGATAGGGATAGGTGAAGTTTCCATCTGTATTGCTTTGTCTTTTAACAAGATGATCTGTCTTTCTGTGATAGCAGCTTCCTAGTTGTTTATGTAGAATGTAGTAATGTACTAATGCACACAGTACACATGCCAATTGTTCACATGCTTGTTGCCTAGGAACTCTTGGATAAGGGGACATATTGAACCAAAACATCATATACCCTTTTGTTTATTCTTCTTTTTTTCAATTTCCCTTTGATTTCCAGTTGTAAAATAACATGCTGAAGAGTGGAAACATGTGACTATATAAATCAATCAGGCATTTAGGATGACATAATGTTAATCACGCATTTTATACTCACGTCGCATTTTAAGTGAGTCTTAGCAGTTTGATGCCTTGTGATCCGGAGGTTACAGGTCATATGTTCAAGTTTTTTAAGCAACTTTCTCTGCTTATAGGGAAAGGTACATATATTTATCATTCTAAATTTAGGTTGCCCTTTTTCCTTAACTGGCCTCATATATGTGTACCAAGAAGGTGATCTTAGGAGCTATGGGGCCAGGAAGGTACAGGAAACTCAGGTTTCTTCCAAACTTTAAGCTCTCATCCCATATAAAGATTTCATTTATCTAATGCTTGAATACTAAGTGGTTTGAAGTTCAAACTTCAAATGTTGTTTTATTGTAATATAGCATCAACAGCATCCACTGGATTGTTTTTTGTGCTCTGTGCACTTGGAGATATGCTTAGTCAGGCTGCTTTTAGAGTTCTATAAACAAAATAATATTTTTTTTTTGCTTTTAGAGTTCTTACCAAGGTATCCTTCCGTTTTTGGGTAAAAAACTAATTTCTTTCGTGGTGTGTGGTTGTCCCTTTCAATAAGGGTCGCTTATAGAAATCTTAATAGGGTTTGAAATCTCCAAAACAATTTCATGATATTGGGTTCAACATTTATTGCCTAACTATTGAAAGACTTAACAACTTAATTATGGGCTCTTAAACTATTTTGGCATCACTCGCCAAAATAAATTTTGTAGTATCCTCATTATTCTTTATTCCTCTCTAACGCTAATAAAATTGATAACTCGTTTTTTAATTGTGGCAAAAACAATTGTATTCAACAATGTGTATAAAAGATTCCTGTTAGTCTGTTCATCTTCCACATGAAACCACTCTTGTTACAATAAGGATTTTGATGCTTGCTGTCTTTAACAGTATTTAGGGGATTATCTCTAGGAGAGTTTTCCCCATTAGATACACACGCTTTTACCGCATTAAGTACAACAACAAAATCAATAATTTATCTCTCCAATATTAGATAAGATTTTTTTCTCATACAAAATTGTTTGAGGAATGTAGATCATATGTCTCAAACCATGTCGAAGCAAAAACAGAAAAATTAATGAATTTTTTAATAGATATCACATGTTTTCATTAGCATAAGACATATAATGAGACATGATTTGAGATAATAGATCGTTGTTCATTTTGGAGGGTCTGCACACTAAGTAAATCTGAACTTCCACACCCTCAAAATTTTGCCATTCAAGATATGTGATGGAACATGATGGGGATCAGTTGTTCCACCTTTCATGTCTTATTGTGTCCCAATCCAATTGCAATGAGCCATTTACTTGAAAAGAAAAATATATAAAATATAAAATAACATTATGATTGATTTGTTACATATAGACAAAAAAAATTTGGGAAGGATGATCCTGGTTGTACTAAATATATCTTTGATTATTTCCATAAAACATCATCTTAAATACTATCCATGAAGATTGTGATGAGATTTTGTCCCAACATTGAAAACCCTCAGTTCATGATATTCACATTCCACTTGAGTCTAGGAGAAGGATACAAATGACAAGGCAATTTAGAGATAAATACAGTGACTACCTTTTTGTGAGTTCTATGCTAAACACCCGTGATTCTAATTAACCTCACCTTTGTTCACATGTAACTGAGACTAGTTAATAAAACTATCAGTCTATTATATATGGCTTAATAAAAGGGAAAGGGTTAAAACAAAGTGGGAAAAAAAGATAGTAAAGAAGAAAGATAAAGATAAAAGATGTTGCAAGGAAATAATAGAAAAATGTTACAAAACAAAGAAAGCTCAAAGAGAAGTTTGGGTTAAAGAAGGGCATAACAATAAAGAGAATGATACATTACTAACCCCCCTTAATAGATGTCTTGAGTTTGAGCCTTTATGTATGGAAAAAATCTTCTTACAGAACTAGCACCACCATGTTATACGGTTTTCCCGGAATCATCTATCCCAAAATAACTTTTTCTCTATATCTTTATCCAATATAATTACACATAATAATATAAATATTAGTTTATGTTTTGATTAGTTTAGAAGACAATGGGGAGAGGAGATCCCCATCCCTTTTCCCCAACTTCAATAGAATTACATTATATGGAAGCACACACGTGCTTTAAAAAAAGTAGGAAGACTAACCTACCAAAATGAAGTTCCGTAAAAGAATTTTTCTCTTTTTTGTCTCTTTTCCTACATTAATTGACTCCTTTTTCTTTAAGTGAACTTTGTTTTTACATATTTTTGGGATGCTTCTAAAGATAATTTCTCTTTTACCTAGAGATATTCTCACTTCTTTCTTTTCATTTTTGTGTAACCATTTTCAGCCTCATCATGCATATCCACGACCTCAATTCAAGTGTCTCTTAATCGAAATAGAATTAAATCATCTTTATTAATGGATAGACAACTATATATTTTTACTTTTGTATGTTTTATTTTTAGTTGCAAGTAAAATCGATCTGATTCAAAATATGTTTAGTAACAATTTATAGTTAACCAACTCAGGATAAATTCAGACTGACTAGGATAAACATCTTCAACCAACTAGCTGTTTGGACTCAACACATATAATTGAAGAGATTAAAAATACTGAATCATGGGTTATATAATTAAATTATAATTTTAAATTACATCGATCAAGGTGATTCGTTTATAAATTCCACACCCAAGTCCCTTTTGTCCGTGATAATTTCTAATACATAGTAAACCGAACATCGAATAAAATACATAAAGTCTCTTTGCTTTTTCTTCCTACATATTTGATTACTAATTTATATATTTATATGTATCCACTCCCAAGACTTCTACCTGAGTTATGGATGATGAATATGACCGGCCAATCATTCTATTCACAAAAAAGTGATATATGTCAATTGTAAACCAAACACTAATAAATAAAGTGTCACTTTATGAGATCACTTTTTTGTAGGTAGGAGAATTAGTAGAATGATTCAGTAGGAGAATATAACATTACTCATATGAAAACTATCCTAAAAAATTTTACATCATTCATATTTAATAATAATTATTATATGTTACATGCACCTTAAAGTATGTAAATTCACACCTTGAATTTTTTTAAAAATTGAATATATATTTAGGTTCTTACAAATTTTTACTTGTACTACTTTGATCGTCGAAAAAATAAATTTCAAACTAGCAATTAAATATTGTGAATATAAGTCAAAGTAGTTCTATAAGGGGTTACAAAACTACTAAAAATGACTATTTTGACTTATATTTGATATTTTTTGGATTATTTTGGGATTTTTAATTCTTCAGGAACCAAATTGTTATACGTGAAAATTTTGAGGGACTTACGTTATCATGTTTAATTATTTTATATTATTGTGGATATACAACTTGATAATCAACTTGGGATTTACATTGATATGTGTAGCAATGTTGAATTTGCTTATGTGAAAAATAGATTGCATAATTGAATAAGATATACATGAAAAAATGATTATCTAATGTGAGGGATACACTTTGGAGTAAAAAAATGATTGTCTATTGATTGAGAAATGTTCAACAACATTGACATTTGACAATTAATTGAGTATTCAATGATTTCAAAATTTTAAGTCACATAAAAATCAACTATGAGGTATATAATTTATTTGGTTATAGATATCTAAATTGTGATTTTAACACTAATATTTGCAAATTTTTATGTATGATGATAGTTATTATTTTAATATGTGTGCACATCTTCCCTGCCTCAGGGTCTTAAATATGCCACTAAATGTTCATCGTTCATATTATATTAATTTCTATATATAAATAATATAAATGTATAATGGATGAGATATTCAATCTATTCTTAATAAGTATGAAGCTAAATTTAGCACTATCAAAATTGCGAGTGTACACTATCAATGTTCAGTAATTTGTTTAATCAAATCAATAGTTGAATTATTGGACAACTAAACATTGAAATATTATAGTGTAAAAAGTACAAAAAATAATTATTTGTGCTGCCTCCGCGATCATTGTCTAAACGGAAGAAAAGGTTAATATTAATAATTTGTTAATAAAATTCAACAAATTGTACCTGTGTCATTGGAAGTGTTAATTAACTACCAATATTATTAGAATTAATACAAATTATAATAAGGAATTTAAGTTTGATATATAATATTCACACCTCTTTTCCAAACTAATATTAGACAGTAGGAATATTCTCACAATTATAATTGAGAACATAAACACACACTAAAAATTAAAAAGTTGAGAATTTTCCTTCCATGTTAGTGTCATATTGAAATCGAAAGGGCATCCTCACCTTCAAAAGGAGACTATGTAAATAATGTCCCAAAGTCATCTCTTTTCAGTCGTTGACGTGTTTTCGGAGACTTTAGGAAATAGACGGTTACAACTTGGCTTCTTGGATGGAAATTATGTGTACACTAAATATTCATAAAAATGATTAAATATTAAACATAAAATAATGTTCAAAAAACATCAAAACAATATTAAAAAATTGTTCACCAACATTAAAAGTAAACAGCAGCAAAAAAACAGTAAGACAACAACGTTAAAGTAAACAACAACAAGACATTAATAATAATTTTGGTCCGGTCTTGATCCAAGAGCTAAAACTAATAATCGTATCGGATTTATTGGTCTTTAAAAAGTAAACCCAATACAATCTAAAACATTTATTTTTGCGGTTTCAATCTATTTTAGATGATTTTCATTTATTTTTGGACATATATGGAATCTAACACGCCAATAATCTAGTATGCATCCTTATCCTGATTTTGACTCCCAAACATGTCCAAGGACTTTTAAAAATAAAAAACATAAATGACTCCCCTTCTTACAATGAAGTGTTTTGTAATTAGAGAAAAAATATATGTTCCACGAATTTATAAGTTCTATACAATATCAAGTATCAGTTCAACATTTATTATTTATTTTTAATATCATTGACATTATAAAAAATAATACAAATAAATTATAAATGATATATTGATTGTGTATAAATGTTTACTTTAATATTATATAAATATTATACTATTCTAATCATATAAGTTTAAACATGAATTAATAAAAATTATATAAATGATATTTAATAAATAAAAAGTTAAATCCCAATATAAAAACAAGTGCAAATCATGTTGGATTCATGGAGGGAAAAGTAGGTTCAACTTCTAAGTATTCATAATCTTCTTATCCTATTAAAAAAAATCTCATGAAAATAGATTGTTAAATAAGTGTAATATATATGTATTGTTAATGTAAAAGTTTATACACAATCAATATATCATCCACTATCCGCTTGTATTTTTTAACAGTCAATAATTAAAATGAATAATAAATAATATACTGATAGTATATAAACAGTCAATACATATATATTTTTCCCTATTTAAATTTTACTGTTATCGGAAATAATAGTAAAATTTATAAAAATGTAATAAAGTCATTTTGTTGATTTCAAATATTCCGGACGGTGCATTTATTAATTATTCCATAAACCTTAAACCTGATAGCTATAGAAATTAAATCCTCAAAAAATTATTTTTAATAAAGTTGACCTCACATTCCAGATCCCAACTCATAGCTATGACTCCTATGAGTTAGTAAAATATCCGAGCACTTAATAATTATTTTGTCTGGTGGATATTAAATGTTTTCTCTTATGCTTTTATGAAATAATATTTTTATGCACGTTAGCACGTATAAAGAAAAGTAGAAAACAAATGGAGCGAAAATAATAAATCTCTTTAAGAATTTTATATATAAGTCAAGAAAGTTATTAAAAGGTGTCTATTTAAGAAAAATAAAATTGCTACTTCATTCAATATCAAATTATATCCTAAAGGTAATGAGTCACGATAGAAATAGACTATTTATTTCTTAATGTGACTCAAGGATAAATCATAATTATCTAATTACAACTGTTAATTATAGATTTCTAGATATAAACGGTTGCCTCAGTATTTTGAACAAATAGAATATAAAATTTTTAATACAGCCACCGTTCAACCCAATTCAAATCCTAATATCTGAGTATTATGTCATTATGTGACGTGTGAATCCCACATTTCCACACATTCTGTAAATTACAAAAAACGAAAGACCATTTCAGATTGGATCGCAAGAGAAATATGGAAAAGGACATAAAATAGTGGCAATTGGTTTAATGGAGTGTACACTACGCACTTTCAACAAAAAATAATAATAGATTTTAAATTACTTCTAATTTAAAGGATATCTTAAATGATGTATCCACCCTTATACTTAAACAATTAGTGTCATTGGATATGCAACTAGCTGCTGCTTTCTCCCATCAAATATTACTTTAAGACTCCAACTCATAATACAATTTTCCACTTTTAATGAATTTGTATTACAACCTAACAGCGAATTTTGATTATTATGCTTTACGTCATATATGACTATTTAAAAATAGTAACATATTAACTGTCTAATCTCAATTATTTACATAAGATTTAATCATTAAGTTTCACTATTCTAGTTTTTCTTAAAAGATAAAAGAAAAAGACACATTCTGATACTCTTATTATTATATTTTGGAATTTGATTGAAATATATTATAGAGAGCAAAAATAGAGATAGACTATTGGTAATATCGCCAAAAATACTTTAAAAGGTTTACAGTGAAAGAAGAACTAAGTTCTCATGCAGAGGAAGTCCTATAAAGATGTTCATAAAGAGAGTTGGTCATTTAAAAAGTAATACATCATATTTACAAAGGTGTAGATTATTGCATAGATTTCTTGGGAGCGACATATTTTGGTAAGGGGAAGATGGTAATATAAATCTCGTAAAAGTAAAATATTTCAATAAAAGGAGAGAGTGGAGATGGAAAAAGAAGAATATATATTAAAATCAAGTTAATCAAGTTTATTGTTATATATTGTCCCAATTAAAAACAACTCCAATTAAGCCTTATGTATTGGGCGAAGGTGGTAGGTTATATATATAATCCAAAATATTGGTTATAGCTTGTTATCATATTGATATTAGATTGGTCAAAATTAGAAATTCATAAATAAATTATTTTATTATCAGGAAGAAATGACTAAATTGTGGTTATTTTTGACCATGATGCTAATGAGAGAATCATGTCAAAAGGACTAAACAAAAATGATTTTTTTGGGAGAAATAAATTTAAAATGTTTTTAAAATCAGGCTACAAAAGAATAAAGATTGTAATATGTATGCACTGTTAGTATAAAGATTAATACATGTTCATTATATTATTTAACACTCATTTATATTATTTTTTGGGAAGTCATTATTTATTAAAAATTAATGATAAAGGATGACTAACGGTGTATAAAAATCTTACAGTTTGTATATAAATTTTTCCTCAAAAAAAAACCAAAACAATTAGAGAAAATACATGGAATGATGTCAGAATTAATAGATTGTTACTGTGTCATCTGTCATTTTATATTTAATTATCATTAAAAAATTAATATAAATAATTGATAGATAATATATTGATTATGTATAAATCTTTATGCTAATCCTAAATATACATTACACTCAAATAATCTTCTATGTATTAAATAATATCATAGCTTAATTTAATGTGAATATTAATAACTTGGTTAAAAAGTATATACATCTTTACTATTATTTTTTGATAAACTTCAAACATATATCTTATAATATAATAGCATTATTGACGAGAAGTAAAGTGTTTATAGAAAGTCTTCCCTCACAGCCTTCTATATATTATCAACACTAGCAAGTAGCCAGTCCCATTTTTCAAAAACTTCCACCTTCTTTCTCTTCTCTTTTTTCTATCACTCATTCTCTTCCTTTTTTGTTTTCATATTCAAAAAAATGCCTGGTGTTGGAGGAATAAGCGTTGGAAATGGTAGCAAGGAGTACCCTGGAAACCTCACTCCCTTTGTAACCATAACATGTATTGTTGCTGCCATGGGTGGCTTGATCTTCGGTTACGATATCGGAATTTCTGGTATATACTATATACATATAATAACAAACACAAACCTTGTTTTAACGTTGTGTGTTTTAATGTTTCTAACTGGTTTTGTTTTTGTTAGGTGGAGTGACGTCAATGGATCCGTTTTTGAAGAAGTTTTTTCCGTCGGTGTATCGGAAGAAAAAGGGGGAAGAATCGACGAACAAGTATTGTCAATACGACAGCGAAACACTGACGATATTTACATCGTCGCTATACCTGGCGGCGCTGTTGTCGTCGGTGGTGGCGTCTACGGTGACGCGTAAGTTTGGTCGGAAACTGTCCATGCTTTTTGGAGGGTTGCTTTTCCTTGTCGGTGCACTTATAAATGGGTTTGCACAGAGGATTTGGATGTTGATCGTGGGTCGGATCTTACTCGGGTTCGGTATCGGGTTCGCTAATCAGGTATACCAATCTCTCTCACTATTTTCCTTTAAACCATTTCTCCGGTGGAGAATGATGAAAGGTCATAATAGACGTGACACTCACTGAACTCTCTTATTTGTAAAACAAAACAATAAACTTTCAATAATACATATCTTTATTGTCTTTTTTCAACAGAAAAAAAATTTCGTTTTATTTTAAAACAAAACAGTGGACGGAGAAGGGCCCAAAATCCCAAATCTGAAATGGGGGTTGAAATATGAACACCATCTAAGTAATTTCACGAAACTCTTTATATATTTATCAAATCTTAACTTTAAATATACAGTCATATTCGATAAGGAAAACTCATTGGGTTTGAGTTTATTTTTTCGATTTATTTGGGTTTGTGTTTAGTGATATTCATCCCAAACTTAATCAACTCGGTTTTTCCATAATTTGGTAACGTTACTGTTAATCATTATTGTTTGAATTTTATTTCCTTTCCCAATTTTTAAAACAAAACTCAATCATTTGTCTGTTGATCACTTTCTTAAAGTTTGGATGCCATGTTGGATAGCTTTAAGTTTTCATCCCTATTTTAATTTTGTATAAAACTTTAAATAAAAGCAAATTAAAAATTAAATAGATAGAAAATAAGCGGAAATCTTTTTGTTGGGTATGAGAACTAAAATACAAAGTATATTTAAACCATTGAATTTTATACAAGTGAGAGTATTAGTAAATAAAACGGAAATTAAAGCAGATAGAATGCTTCCAGTCAACTTAATATTTTGATTATCACAATTTGTTTTTATGTTTTTGTTTTATTGGATATAATAACATAAAATATAAGCATGTCTCCTATATTCTCTCATAGTGTACAGGCTATAAAACAAACACTCATATTTCTCTCATATGCGTTCGATTTCTTCATTGTCGTTTACTCGTTTTGTTCCTATTTTTCAGTTCAAACATGAGATGAACTTTTCTCCAGAGATCTGATTATAAATTGAGTTTTTGCTACTGAACACTTAAAATTCAAATAAAAAAATATCTGATATTTTATATTATAGGATTCGTTTTATTTTAATTTTTTATCTAGTGATATTCATATATAAGGTCTCACAATGCAACTTGGGTATAAAAATGTATGAGTCAAGATTCTCCTTTTAGCAATTATATCCTGACAGTAGAGAAAATGGCTTTGGTGAAAAGTTACTGACACATGTTTATTTTATTTATTATTAAGCCCAATAGCCATGTGCTACACCTACTTTTGATTTATATAGTCTACTATGATTTCAGCTATATTATGCTTCTTAAAATAATCTGCTAGTTCTTATTTTGTTGTTATGAAAAGGAACGAATCTTCATCCTTATTTTCTATTCATATACTGGACGAAAGTGATGGTTGAACAATGGCTTAATTATTGGACACTTTTTCTTTGCATGTGGCATCCTCCCTTCTCATTCTTACCATCGTTTACTTTATGGTCATTGAATATATCAAATGAAATAAAAAGGGCGAACAAATATTATTTCATGTTTCTCCTCATGTTTTCAATGACAAAAATGTTATTTTATAGTAAGAATAAAAGTATCAATACATATTCTATTTTATTGTTAGTGTGTGACACTTGCCTCTCCATTGATGAAGATGATCTTTACTTAAAAAAAAAAAAGGCATAATAAGTAGTACACCTATCATCCACAAGTTAGTTATTATTTACTGCTAAAAAAAGATATTGATGGTATAAAAAACTTTAATTTACATTGATGTTTGAGATATTAAACTCATATGTTCTTAATTTTGCCATAATGTTTTTCATTATTTTCCTAAGAAACGTGACAAGATTGAAAATAACTTGTGGCCCTCAATAGCAACATTTTTTAAATAAAAAAATATAATAACTAGTCAATGGTTATTTATTATCATAAATTTCAACATTAGTGTTTGTTGTTTGATTTTACATTATAGTAATTTACATGTTATTGATCATTGTTACCTAAATTACTTGTTAATAATCTTTGTAAATTTTCTGTAATTAACAGTCTGTGCCACTATACCTCTCTGAGATGGCACCATACAGATACAGAGGAGCATTGAACATTGGGTTCCAAATGTCCATCACAATTGGTATTCTTGTGGCCAATATATTGAACTATTTCTTTGCCAAAATCAAAGGTGGCTGGGGATGGAGGTTGAGTTTGGGTGGTGCAATGGTCCCTGCCCTTATAATAACAATTGGATCATTAGTCCTTCCAGACACTCCTAATTCGATGATTGAACGAGGCGATCGCGATGCAGCGAAGGCGCAACTTCAGAGAGTGCGTGGAGTTGATGATGTTGATGAGGAGTTCAATGACCTTGTGGCAGCTAGTGAAGCCTCTATGCTAGTGGAGCACCCTTGGAGGAACTTATTGCAAAGGAAGTACAGACCTCACCTCACTATGGCCATATTGATTCCTTTCTTCCAGCAGTTTACTGGCATCAATGTGATTATGTTTTATGCACCTGTTCTTTTTAGCTCAATTGGGTTTAAGGATGATGCTTCTCTCATGTCTGCTGTTATCACTGGCATTGTTAATGTTGTTGCTACTACTGTCTCAGTTTATGGAGTTGATAAGTGGGGTAGGAGAGCCCTTTTCCTTGAGGGTGGAGCCCAGATGCTCATATGTCAGGTACCCTTTTTCTTAATTTGGTAACTGCATTTGTTGAGATAGTTTATTATTGCTTCATGAATAATTTTAGAACAAAGATCTCCTATCCCAGGTCCTGTCTCATATGGTGTATCGGGCCAATGAAAACTTTTTGCTTCATTATGATTGGTCCGGGACAACATATAGCTTTTCATGATTTAAGCTTAGAAGTCAGAACAAGTCCTAAATATATGGTGCATAGTATTAAATTGTTAACCCAATGCTTGTTGATGATGTGCACAGGCTGTAGTTGCAGCTGCTATTGGAGCCAAATTTGGAATTGATGGAAATCCTGGTGAGTTGCCAAAGTGGTATTCTGCAGTTGTGGTGATATTCATCTGCATCTATGTAGCTGGTTTTGCTTGGTCATGGGGTCCACTTGGGTGGTTGGTACCTAGTGAGATCTTCCCATTGGAGATTCGTTCTGCTGCACAAAGTATCAATGTCTCAGTAAACATGCTATTCACATTCCTTGTGGCACAAGTCTTCCTGATGATGCTTTGCCACATGAAGTTTGGCTTGTTTATCTTCTTTGCTTTCTTTGTATTTGTGATGACATTGTTTATTTACTTCTTCTTGCCTGAAACTAAGGGCATTCCTATTGAAGAGATGGGAAGGGTATGGAAGGAACACCCATACTGGTCAAGATTCGTTGAACATGAAGATTATCACAATGGAGTTGAGATGGGAAAGGGAGCTACTAAGAATGTTTGATTAGTGTTGTTTTTAAGTTATTATTTGTGTCAATGTCAAGGTTATATAATGTATTGATTTGGTCCCAAAAATTGGAGGGTTATTTTTATTCTTGTATCAGCAAACAGAATACAAGTTTAAAGGATCCTTTTCTAAAATATTGCATAGTTTATTATGTGTCTATTACATTTGAAATCTTGGTTTTTCATTTCATAAAACGTGTACATAAATCTATGTTCACTACAAGGCTTTATGTGTTACATCGTACTAACTACAAAGTAGACATCAAATTGTCTCTGTATTCATCAAAACTCTGCTTATGCAACATTTCTTAAAAAATGGGTAATGATATTACAGTATTGACCTATTGATAACGGCCCATCATTAACCCAGAAAAGATTTTTTGCTGTCAGATGCATCAAACAAGGAAAATGTGTAGTAAAATCCATTAATTTTGATTTATCAGCTTTTTCATTCATTTTCTCTTTCTTAATATGATCCTCTATTCCAGAATGAGGAAAATAAGAGATCATGATTTGATTAAACCATATAGGTGGAAGAGTTGTTGGAATTGTACTTTAAAATGGGCCAAATTCTGGCATCAAAATGATTATCTTGTTGGAAAATTTGAAGCCACCTTTTGTTCTAAAAATTATTATATTGCACATTCCAACTAACTTCTTCCTAAGGTGAGCCTTGAGTGCTGGGCAAAACTAGTGGGTGTGAAGAATCAAACTATGACACGCTTTTAGAGTATCATTTCTTCATTGAGTTAATATATACTTCATCTTCAATGTAAAAATTTATATTAACATAAATAAAAAATGATACAATGATAATATATAAAATTCATATGCATACTTTTTTTTTTCTTTTTTCTTTTCATCTTTTCCGTTTCTTTGTCTTAAAATGTAATCATGAGATTTGAAGACCTTTCGGTGACATAAATGAACCAATGATAAAACATATGACATCATGATTCATAACCCATGAGAAGGGAGTGATACGTCATAGAACTCAATTAGTCACGGTCTTTCCCACCGAGAAAAGGAGAACAACGTGAAACTTTTATTGGGGAGCTTTTCTTTATTACTTTTTTGCCCCAACACACTTTCTCAACTACCATTTCTATGGATATGTTTTTGGATAAGCCTTATTGATAACTCATTATCTCTTCTTTATGTTAGAACACCAACTCACCAAACAGGATTCACTAATAGCAAGAAGAAGAGAGAAAAGAGAAAGAAGAAGTTTTTGTATATTCATCTAAGTGTATCAAAAATAACAAACTACTTTCTATTTATAAAAGTCTATTAACTACCCAAACTAATTACAACAAACTGAACTTCTATTTTTGAATTACAACTTAACACTTTATGCTTCTTCTATAGGCATCACATGAATGCTAGATGACTAGATGATGATTAAGAAAGGATTATTCGCATCACTTTGATGAGTGCAGATATTTATTACATAAGAGAAAATATATCGTTTACCAATGTAAAAGTTTTTTTATTACTGAGTAAAAAACAATATACCTGAATAGTAAAACTGGTTGTATACAAATATGTTAAATGATTACAATTTTATCTTCATTGAATATTCCTTTTTAATTAAGTCTTATTAAAAACAAAAAATAATACATATATTAAAAGCTTTTAAATTAGACAGATGAGAAATAATAATAAATTTTGTATTTAAAACGTAAAGTATATTATAAATTGGATATTACTTGTTATAATAAGGATAAGATAGAATATATATAAACAATGTTAAAATTAGGGGATATTACATTCACCCAATAAAGTATATTATGTAGCTTTAAAAGATGGATGACTTGTTATTTGTTTTTTGTATTGCATTCACTTCTTTTATGACCAAAAAAATAGTTTAGTTAATAAGATTCCTTCCCTTAATGCATACAAGTAAATTTTGTTAGTAAATTAAGGGGGGTCAGTGTCATTCTTATAGCTACAGACAATGTATCATCATAACAACCCTCAAGGATATTGAATGTAATTTTGCCTTAAAATTATTCAGGGACTATTTTTTTTGTTAAAACTTAAAGACCTAATTTTATTTTGAATTATACAATATGATCATTTGAAAAAGTTTTGCAAAGTTAATCTAGTTTCTCACAGAGCTTATAGAATTGAATAATTTAAAGCAGGTCTTTGCCTACTCCTATAAATACATCTTAATTGAATATAGTCTCTTATTTATTGATTAAACATTTGTGAACAATCCATATGACCAATTCTGAGTTATAGATGAAGTTATATAAAACACTTGCTCATATTTATTCGAATAAAATATTTCACATAAATCCATAAAAACATTCTTCCAAAAAAACCCTGAAAACAAGATAACATTATTTATGTACATAGAAGAGATAGTCACCCAATCCAATCGTAGTAAGTTACAGAAAGCTGTGATTTTATAATTTGTGTGGAAAGACAGAAATCTTCCTTGGCTCAAATGTAATTTCCTATTGAAACATTCTTAGCACAGAGCAACAGCTCTACAACCCTGTTGCTTTGCAAGGTATCTTTCCCTCCTCTCTTTCTGAAAACATAATCAGAGATTAAACATATGCAGCAGCATTTTATTGAACAAACATATTGCAACAAAAAAGACTTCTCTTAAAAATGTAATTAAGCTGTATGCATGCATACTCACCCATTCATCTATAACAAGCCCTTCCCCAATAATCTTAGGACCTGCATCTTCGGCCGGTTTCTTTCTTGCCTCAAGCGCAGCATCGGCATATGCCAGCTGAGACTTCAGTTTTTCCAAAGCCTGAATGACAGAAAATTACAACATTCAATTAGCTGTACTGAATGTATTATACTATGATATAGTTAATGTATAATTAAAATAAGGGTATGACATTTGGTGACCAACTCATGAGACAGTCTATTAAGAAGTTGAAAAAAATATCTGACTAAAGTCAAGTAACAATAATTGAATCCAAAAAGAAATTGTATCTCACGTCATTACGATTTGATTTGTATGAGACTTTTTTGTTCAAATTTTATTTTTAAAGTCAACATTTATGAATAGTGACTACTCATTTATATTTCGCCATAACAATTTATTTTGGAACCTCAGATTTAGAAATGCAAATTTCATATAGTCAATTGTTTCCTAAATTATGATCCTAAATGCTTTTATCACACGGCCCTATAAAATGTTAGGACCACCCTGATTGAATGTATTAACGGAAAAAGCAACATATAATTAAACGAATAAGTGCAGACAGTGAATAGAAAAGGAAAAGTGAAAGTGAAATAAACAAAACATTTGCACAAAGTATAAATGGACATTTAAAATGTCAGTACTCACAGGACTAGGACGCTCTGGATCAAGAAAAACTACTCGCAAGATTTGCTCCACTGTTACATGGTCCTTCTGCTCCTCAAACTGTTTCCAGGGAGAAAAAATATTTGCGTTTAAAAACATTATAAATAAGAATCCATAGTGGAGATCATCCTTGTATAAAAGCATAGAATAGAGGATAATAAAGCTGTTGAAAATATAAACTAAAACCAAGCATGCAGAACATAAGAATTTATTTTTTAATTCTGTGCACACACTTGTGTTGAGTTGAGAGAGACAGAGGGGAGTTGGTGTGTGGATCATCCATCAGAAAGTGAACCTTCTCACTGTCGACCATAATAAAAAAAACTAGATTTCCTGTGATGCCCATTAATCTAATTAAAAGACCAAACTTTTCAGGGATTAAAATGATAAAATTAAATCTTCATTCATAGAGTAGGTTAGGAAAACCAACCAAGGATATGTCATTAACATGAACTTCAAATCATTGACTGTCATAAATACACCCTTCTCAAAATTATAAATAAACCCAAGGAACAAAATGTCTATCTAGTGGTATAAATACTGTACACTGATAGGTAACGTAAGGAAATATACCCAAACACAGTTGTACCGAGAGAGGAGGGGTGATTTGAAAGGACTAAGGAGAAGGCCAGTGAGTCAACAGTACTATTGAATAACTAAATAATCTTAACAGCATCTTATTTAATTTTGTCATAATTGTAAGTTTCTTGCCAACATGAAATTAACTAACCAGCTCAGGGACATAATCAACAAGTTCTTTGACCTTCAAGCTCATTATTTTAAATTTGAGTCCAGTTTTGTCTGGCTTTTCATTATTTTCTGGTTGCTCTACAAACTTGAACACTGCAAAACAAAATATAAATTAGTGAGAAATTTGCATTTATGAATCTTTCCTTAAACGCAAAAACAACAGAGTAAAAACATTGATTATTACCAGTTGCAATGATACTCTCACCAGGTGCCAGGACAGCCCCAGGAGGACGCATGAAACAGCTTTTGGGTGCAGTTGTTTGAAACTTAATACACATATAAACCAAGACGAAAGAGATTTGTCAAATTAGATAGTTAAATTGCAGTACTGATTTAAAATAATGACCAAAATATTAATTTATACATCAATAAATGAATCATTCTTCTGTAAAGCTGTGAAAAAGTAATAAGAATAAACAGATAATTCAAGACTCCGTCTAAGTACCTCAATAATAACAGTTGCAAATCAGAAAAAAGATAAATTATTTTATAGCAGTTCAAGTTATTTTTTAATACGGGGAGGAGGAGCACAGCTGCCAGGGTTTGAACCCAGGCACTTACACTTAATGTCCTGTGAGAATAGGGGAATAAATAAACAGGTGCATTTGTTTCACTATACCTTGAAAGCTACATGGGATTTACTTGTATTTTTAATCCTGATGGCACTCCTAACCTGTTTGCCCGGTTCATCTACAAAAGAGAATAGAAGGGACCAATCATATAACACAAGAATAAGTAAGTTGAGGAATTATACAGAATATTAAAATAAGAAATCTGTAAAGCATAGAAAGATGAAACCCTGCATAGAGCATACATGAGCATAAAAAAATATAACCACATGCATAAAATTAGTATGTCTCTGTGTATGTATTTCTGCTCCTACAAGTGCAGACATGGAAGGGGGAAAGAGAATTTTCGGTCTTGTCATCTAGCTGGATAGTGTGAAAAAATTACTTCATAATTCAGGGTTGCCAATAAGAAAAGTTAACTGCATGTAACTTACAATTGGAATCACAGCCAAACAAATCTTATTTGTCATCTAACAGGCTTCTAGAAAAGCAAAGTTTCATAATTCAATAGTGACAGTGGCACTTAGTAACCCCATGGAAATTTGTATGGACCCGTTTTTTTATAATCCAAAAGTTAGATATTATAGCTACCATGCAAATTAAATTGCATACTAAAGAGAAATGAAAATTTGTATGGACCCGTTTTTTTTTTACAAAAACCTATGCAAATCAACATGAATGCAGGATGCACATTTCTCTAGCTAAATGTACTTTAACAACCACCAGATTGTACAAGACAGGGTGGAATGATTTTTGGTCTAGCAATAGGCACCCTCCACAGGAGGCAATCCTGTACGAGCCGACAATATTCACAGTATAGTAGGGCTGGGATTTTTCTCCATACACAAGACTCGAACCTGGGTCTTGCTTAAGTGGAACAAGCATGTACCACTTGAAACAACCACCAGTCGAAGAGGGGGGTGATTTAAAACAATAACCAAATGATCATAATTTAAATCCCCCCTTCTATCGTAAACTGTGTCCATCAACTAGATAAACAAAAGTATAGCCTGATCTAATAATAAAGGTTGTGGGAACATTTCTTCTGCAAAATCACATGGATATTCATTCTACATAAGCAGTAAACAATTAAGAATACCTTACAGCAACCCACTTCAACATGTTTAAAACCGGAAATAGAAAACAACATGGAATTAAATTGAAAAACACATTATACCCAAAATTTCCAGCTCCCATGTCGCTCTCAATTTTTATTTTAAAATTTCCAATTTTGGAAAGACTTAGATTGTGATTATCAATGTACCATTACCTCAGAGATAAATTAACCAAGAAAGGAAAGTTCAGCTTTACTAAAGAAAGTAAAGCATTAAGATTACTCACAACACGACTAACTATTTTTACAAGCATAAAAGCAATTAACTTCACCACAAAGTTATTAAATTTGAGAGCGTTTAACTAAAGCCCTAAACTAACCCCAAAATTAAAATTGCAATCAAAACGAAAAAAGTAGTAAAATAATTTAACATACAAGGGAAGAAAAGCTTATTAGAGGGATCAAGCTTGAGACGACGTCGTGTTGGAAGAAACGATCTAGCGACGGAAGAAACGGAATTAGATGATTGACAAGTGGAACCGTCAAAGGGAGGATTGTTATGGTTATGAAGAAGATTACGAGACGACGTCGTTTTGGAAGAAGTGCAGCCAGAATTAGAAGAAGGAACAGAAGAGTTACGAAAAGGGAGCTTGAAGAAATTCCAGACCTTAGGTTCGGAGTGAGGTTTGGGATCAGCAACGGCCATGTCGTTTTAGAAAGGTTCAGAGTTCAAAATAACGAATAAGTAAACGACGACGACGATGACAAATTAAACGCGGATTTGAGAAAGATTATTAATTGCGACGGGGAAAGAGGTTTCGCGTCCACGGCTTTGTGTTTAATTAACTGTTTTGCGGTGCGGAAAACGGAGTCACCTGGGAAATGAGATGTAACGGAGTAGTGATGTGCGCCGAAACTGTGTTTTCTCATTTTGGTAAGGTACCCCTTCAGATAACTAGTACACGTTATGGGGTTGACTTTTTTCCGGCAAGGATGATATATATATGGTAATTTTTAATTTAAAATAGTTCATTATTAAATAAAATGTCATCATCACAATTATTGTTATCTTTTTTCCTATTCTATTCATATTTGTAAATATATATATGTAGAAATATATAGTAAAATTACCTAACCTTTGAAAACATTTGAATTGCATACTATTATAGGCAAATAGATAAAAAATGAGATTATAATTTTATTGTTTGACATGGTTGAAATTAGAGCATATAATTATAATTTTATCTTAATTATATATACATATAATTATCCTCATGTAGTATGTCTAATTTTTAAATGGTTATAAATTATATAAACAAACTAATAAAATGAATTAACATTTTTTAGTAACGTATAAAGTATAATAGTACTTGTTTTAGCATTGTATTCATCGCTAGCTCATCATTGCTAAACTCCATTAATCCTTTCCACCATTGAGTTTCTACACTACAAGGGATGAATGATTACTTTTCACATCAACGCTAGTTAACATTGTAGCTTTCATAGCTCAGTTGGTTAGAGCACCCGTTTAGTAAGCGGGAGGTCTTGAGTTCAACTCTCAATGAAAGCAATAATTCCTAATTTTTCATTTTATGTGGTTGATGCAATAAAGTCAAAGGTGGAGGAAGCATGCCCCAGTGTGGTGCTCTGATATTGTAGTCATTGCCTGCTTGTGACTCTACATCAATTCTGAGGATGATGAACAATTGGTGAAAAACCAGATTTAATACAAGTTTGTGGGTATAGAAATTATAATGACTTTCTTGCTTGGGAGCTGTTTGATAATAAAGCCCCTTATTTCCTTTCCGGAAGCACAGCAGTGCACTGAATTTTACAATTTAAGTTGTACTAAAATAAGTTTGTTGATTTTTACAATTTAATAATTGTCTTAATTTTTACACTCCACTCTTGATTTTTTTGGGTGTTGTGGCTGAATATAGATTTGACTCTGGGTGCTTTTTTAGTTGCTGAAATGTTTGTTTGTATGTTAGCATTTGAAGGATGATTTGGTTATTAATATAATTTGTATGTGTAAGAGCGTCAAAACTTATTATCCAAAAAGTAATAATAGCAAGGCCAATGCTAAAATTAGAGTTGCTTAGGCCAACACTAATTTTAATTAATCCACATGTAGCAGAACATGAATCTTCATTCATACTTAAGTGATCCTAATTACTACCAAAGAGTTACTACTACATTGATACAATAACAAGAAGACACGTAGGCAGAGATAAGAGAGGACGGCACCAAAACCATTTGACTTTTCTCTGCTTCTTACACCTCATCTCATGTTTCTATTTATACAACAACCAAGTACGTGCCATTATGTGTGTCCCCTTAATATAACTCATTACTCATCCCTCTCTCTCTCTCTCTATCTCCTTCTTTTTCTATCATTACCATCACGCAAACTCATTAAACAACTAGTGACAACAATGGGGAGAGCACCATGTTGTGACAAGAATGGCCTTAAGAAAGGACCATGGACACCAGAAGAAGACCACAAACTCATTCACTACATTCAAAAACATGGCTACGGCAACTGGAGAACACTGCCAAAAAATGCTGGTATGTTATATTTTCTGCAAATAGTGAACATTAGAATCAAAACCACATTAAATGAGTCATTCTTATAATTTCTATATTTTGCTTATTTTTCATTGAGTAGGATTGGAAAGGTGTGGAAAGAGTTGTCGTCTTCGTTGGACAAACTATCTCAGGCCAGATATAAAGCGTGGTCGATTCACTTTTGAAGAGGAGGAAGCAATAATACAGCTACATAGTATTCTTGGCAACAAGTAAACACTCTTTTTGGCTACTTTGTTTTTCATCAATTTAAATCTACATGCATGGTACACTATAATAATATACACAAATATCATTCACTTATTATTCATTAAAATGCTAATTGTGAAGATTTTGTATTAATTGTAGATGGTCCGCCATTGCATCTCGTTTACCAGGAAGGACAGATAATGAAATCAAGAACTATTGGAACACTCACATAAGGAAAAGATTGCTAAGGATGGGAATAGATCCTGTGACACATAGCCCAAGACTTGACCTATTGGACCTCTCTTCCCTCCTAAATTCATCTTTCTATGATTCATCACAAATGAACATCCAAAGGCTACTTGGCATGCAGCCTATGGTGAACCCTGAGCTTCTAAAGTTGGCTTCATCACTCTTCTCCTCTCATCAAGGTCAATACACTACCAACATGGCATGTCCTCAAAATGGTGATCAAGAGAACCAGCTCAGCAGTACACAATTTCAGAACCAAATCCAACACTTTGAGTACACCCCTTGTGTTTCATTACCTTTAACTCATTCACAATTGGTTGAATCCAATGTGAATCAATACCCATCAGATTTCAATGACTTTAGTTCCCAACAACATTCTCATATGAGTGATTGGAATAGCAATGAAATTGCTTCAAGAACTGCTATTACTGAAGATTATGTCCCTCAATTACCAAGCTATAATTACTATGGTTCTGATTATCTTACAAATATTATGGACCCTCTTGCGTCTGAAACCTCAACTTTCTATTCCAATAACAGTAACCAGAACTTTAGCTTCGCTTCAGTTCTATCAACACCTTCATCAAGCCCCAAAGCATTGAACTCAAACTCAACTTATATCAATGGGAGCAGCAATGAGGATGAGAGAGAAAGCTATGGCAGCAATAACATATTGGGATATGAAATCAGAGATATTGTAGGTGTGAATGAGATCATGTAATTTTATCAAGTAGTTGTGTGAAGCGAAATTTGAATCGAACAAAAGGGCTAGGACAATGATCTGTTGTACCAAAGCACGTTCTCAAGTCCTGTTCCGGACCAATCAAAATGAAACAAAATTAAAAAAAGTCATAAATATTTAATTTTTTAATTGAAATGACATACTTTGATTGGTCTAGGACAGACTTTGAGACGTGCTTTAGAACATCAGATCCTTGTCCAACTACATAACTATTGATGGATCGTGTTGTTCGATAGTTGTAAGTTGTAACATTTCGTACATCTTTTTAATATTATTGATAGGTTGACTTTGTTCATTGAGGCTTATTTTGTCTGTGTTAGGAGTAGGTGCTTATCTTGCAATTATTTATCCACCTAACCTTTCTATTATTGCTATGGTACTGTGCATGAACGTTAATTTTCCCTCCTTAGATTAGCAACTCGTTATTTGTATATTAATGGGATTACTTAAAAAATAAATTGAACAAAAACCAAATTACATAACTTCAAGGCAAGTTGAGAATGATGCAGTGGGTTTGAGAATGGACACTGGTCCCTCTCCCTCCATAACATATGAATATCTAATAAAAGCCAGATTAATAATCTCTATAGCTTTCTGAGTGTTATATATTAATTGACACATTAAGCAGGGAAAGAACAGATTAGTGGTATTACTTCTAAATTTAAATAATATACCTTATCAATATTGTATCAATATACAATACTACAACATCTACTTTTCTATATTTATTTTGTCTCTTGTGTTGTTAATATTTTGGTCGGAAGCACTATCTTAAATTAGAAAGCACAACTCAGAAATAGAAAGGAAAAAGAGTAATGAAATTAGAAGTAAGTGAGATCATGGAGAAATGATTTGAAACACTGACGAAGGATTTGAGGGTTTCAAACATTGTGTCAAAAATGTCGGAGTGGTAACCGGAAAATGTACGGCAGAGCACGTGGGTTTGACACCTGTTCAGGACACCTGTAATATACTACTGTCTTTTCACGTAGTGATAACGAATAAAGTAATATATTTGCATGGGGGTTTTGACCAAAACACTAAGTGCTACGTGGCCATGCACGAACACTGATACAGCAATATGTAGAGCCCACTTTACAAAGCATTATTGCTTTTCATTGAAAATCATGGCGTGTTTCTTGTGTTATATATTTTTTTCTGGAGGTATTAATTGTATCAGCATTAGAGACACGTAGAATCAATAATACAAGAGTGGGCCCTACTTTGGTAACTGGTTCACTTTAGTGAACAAAAAATGTTATTATCCTATTTGAGTTACTCCATTTATTTATTTTTATGCATGGATGATGTTATTGAAAATGAATCCTCTTCATGTAAGTTCCAATAATAAATAAGATTGTGATTTTAAAATATTTTTAAACAAAAATTATTATAAATGATAAAATAATTTAGGTTTCATATTATAAAATTGGATCATCAAGTACCGGAGAAAATATTAGTAAGGATGCAGCACTAGCAGAGTTAATGAATAACCACCATTTTCAAATAGAAGCATGACAGAGTTAGACTTTATCAAGGATGTCTGTGGTTGAAGAAAAAATATTACAAAATCTTGTGAGTTTTAGTCTTCTATTTACATTTAGGTCATTAGTCCGTATTTGGTATTTATTTAATAAATGTAAATCTATTTTTAATACTTTTATTATCGATAATAAAACAACTGTACTCATTTTGGTGGCAGGAAGCACTAATAAATGCGTTATTCCTCACACTTTGGTTCCATTAATCATCAAAGCACAAACCAATTATATGTGTCATATACTTCGGTCAATCCTACATTTTGAACCACATATTTTTGAAGCATATATAGCTGACATTAAATTGTGAATGAAGATTTCCTATTCCAAGTTGTTATCCCCAGTTTTGTCATACCGGATAGTATAATATTACATAGTGTTATATTTTTATTTCAGCAAAGTAAATGAAATGACATATAAGAATGAATATTTTTAATGACATACCTAACACTATACTATTGGGTGAGACATGTTTGAAGATATCATTTTGGGTCCTGTGATCGAACCAAGATACTCTGTCTCAAAATTTTATATCTCTATGCACCAAATAACATAAAAATATTATTTTACGTTTTTTATATTTTTATTTTGAAGTAGATGAGACCTTATAATTTGCTAGGGACACTATAAAACATGAAAGGTGGGACAGGTGATCTTAATCCTTAGTTTGTAGTTGGTAAAGCCTTTCTTGTATATGTAAGCTGTTCGTCATTTTTACGCCAAGAACAAGAAGGTTTACTATATTATTACTAAGTCGTATTCATGATTTGTTGATTGTTGAACGTGTCCTTAAAACACAGGGCATGCATGTCTTTGTATTAAGGGTAATGGGTTGTCTTTGACTAGAAACCGACCAGGCAATTAATCACACATACAAACATCTTTCTAATTCTATGTGACCCTTCTCTCCATCGCTTTCTTTTTCGACCGTCCAAAGAAAAGTTGCTACAAAACTGTTGATTGAATAAGTAGACTCTTAAAAGTGGGTTCATGTCTTTGCTGTTGGATTATGCAGGAAAGCTTCCTGCAACTTGCAAAGTAACAGAGAGAGAAATCGTGGAAGAAGATGAAGGAAGAAGTTAGGAAAATCAGAGAGAAAATAAGGTAGAAAATGATGAATAGTAGAATTTCTATTATTGGGAAAACTGTTAACTAACTTTCAAACTAAAACTTACTACTTATAGTAAGTTCAATTAAACAACAAACTAAACCACAATTAACCCAACTAACCAACCCAATTACAAAGCCCATAAGCTCTAAAGTTATGAATTATATTTAACATTTGCTTGAGTTCCTCTTATTTCTTTGTTCTTTTATCTTTCTGCCCATATGTTATTTGTCTCTTTTTGTGTATTCTCAGAGATCATATATATCATCCTATGCTGGTTGAAAATATGCAATGCTCTCAAAGAGAATCAAGGGAAAAGTTGGCAAAGCACATGAAAAATACAAAGCACTTAAAATCCTTTCCTGAAGTAATGCATGGATTACATTTCTAGAGATAATGGATTCTCCATAATGTATGGAGAAATAAAATTTTGTAATTTTTTTAAATTATTTATTTTAAAAGTAAGTAGAAATTTGAATGCTTAAATTTTTGTTCGTGATATATGATATTTAAGTATTGGATTATCCAGTACTAAAGAGGATCTCAACCCGGGTAATAGATAATAAAATTTGAAGGACACCTTTTCGATTGTGGCATTATAGCCTTATACATGGATTTTGGTCAAATAATTCGGCCGTTTCCATAATATCAACATGTAGGTTGAGAATAATGATACAAAATGAAAATCTTTTATTTTAATTGAAAACATTATCATATAAAAAGATAAAAAAATGTTATAATATGTTTTATCAAATAAATTATATTAAAAGTTAAAACTTTTCATTTTGGTATACTTATTGCCATCTTAAGGATCTCTGTTAAGAAAATTGAATAAATATTAAATGAATGAATTTATATTAAGTGTTATTTAAAAGTCACATGATAATATCAAATGTAAGTACTAATGAGGTGCTGATGTAGTGTTATAAGGTATTATTAGATCCGAAAGTATCGTACTAAGTCAAATGTTAACTGTTCGATTCATGTAAATGATATTTGTTGAAAAAGAATAGTGTTGGTTATATAAAAAAATCATTATTGTGAATGAGATAATCAAATGCTTTTCCATTTTGAAAATTTAGTTCAATTTGTTGGATAATTATTAATTTAATTTTTTAAATTTTAGGGAGAATGAAACATAAAGATTGTATCATTATACCCATAATTATAAGGAGCATTTGTTTTTTTCACGTTTTTCAATACATTGTTATGAAGGAGATAATGATGTGATTTTTCCTTTTGAAAACTTATTTAAATTTGCTTGATAATGTTTTTGAAAATGTATTTGAATTTGCTTGATAATGATTAAATGTAATTTAATTTTTTCAAAGTATGTTGAGAGAAAATTTGGTTTTCATGTTTGACAAAGATGTTGACATAAAGGGGGCAAATTTACATAGTTGGTGTTGGTGGACTTTTTTATTACGGGAATGGGGCACTTTTTGTAAAAAAAAATCGTGTATTAGAAAAACGATTTACACTAAAACTACCCATTCCCCGTAAATATTAGAAAAAGTGCCCCATTCTCGTAATAAAAAAGTCTACCAACCCCAACAATGTAAATTTGCCGACATAAAAGGAGATTAAGTTACTTTCCATTTTGAAAGCTTAAATTTGCTTTTGATAATTTTTACAACTTTTAAGAAGACTGAATCATTCTTGTAGCATGGAATTTATGCTAAACTTTTAAGGAAACATGGTATTCTCAAAAAGCAAGTTTTCAAATGAGGACATGAGTTTTGAGATCAATTTTGTAGAATTTTCTGGTTGAAATAAAATATGGAGATTGCTTTCTACTTTTGTTGCTAATGTAGAAGCAACTGTTTTGCTTCTTCATTAGAGGCAGTAGGCTCAAGAGAAGGCAACACAAAGTTTCATGTACTTAAATTATTGTTTTATGTGGGAAAGACTAATCTAGGAAAGCATCATTGATCTTTAAGTACCATTTTGAGTTTGTTATACTATCTAATGTGAGACTCGTAACATTATTGTCCTCCCTTTTAAGGTTCGACGTCCATGACAATTTTCACTCTATCCACACACATCTGATATTAGCTCTATCAGTATTCGGTAGTATAACTTAATTCAACCTATATGTAGCCCCTTTCTGTGAAATAACTCTCTACAAAAGCATCAACTGTTAGTACTCATGATGAGGAAAATCTAACCCAAAAAACTGATCGATTAGGCTTGATAGGCGATGAATGTGGAACTCCTAACCTTATAAGTTTAAGAACTCTATAAAAAACGTAAGCTTTATTGATTTTGCATACCTTTTCTCTTCCCTAATTTGTATTTGTCTGTGGGAAAGCTTGACTTTTGCTCTTTCAAATTAAATTTTCAATATCATCTTTTTGCTCAAACAAGGGACAAGTGGACAGTTTCGTATATAGCAAGTATATTTCATTAAAAACGTTGAAAGGCACTCACATCTCATATGATTTAATAAGTGTGCATAATTCATTCTGAGTTGAAGTTTGATGTCTTAAATTGACAGCATGCCATGTCCCGCTAAATATTCAACATAAACTTTTAGGTACGAACACAATTTTCTTTGAGATTCACATCCAAAATAAAAAGCTTATTGTGGCTTATATGATTGGTGCAATTAAATACTTAATTAATTGACCTTGCCCTTTGTTGAAAATAACTCCAAGTGGATCAAACCAGAGTGCACCTAATACACACTACAATGTGCTCTAAGATGACCATATTGTATATTTATAAAACGAAATAGTACCACATATTTAATATAGGTTATGAATTTAAATTCCAAAAAAATACAAGTGCATATACTTGATGGGGAGGGTTTTATCATCATGTAAATGCTTGAAAATCATAATTCAACGCTCACAGTGCAATTTTCAGCCCATCACACATGATTGAGGAGATGACACTTAGGTTTTATAATATATTTTGAATGATAAAAATATTATTTTATTTTAAGTTTTATATATATTTTCACATAGGAAAATGATATATCATCCTACTAAATCCTCCTATCTACAAAAAAGTGACATATATCGAGAATTAATAGAAGAATATAGTAGAAAAATATAACATTATTTGTTCACATAACTATATTCTTCGGTAACGAAGAGGAGTCTCCTCATGATCGAGAGGCTCCAAGAAAATGGAATTTGGAACAACTCTTGTCGCGATTCAGTGATTAGAAACGTTACATTATTGAGCTTGACTACTACAATAGTTTAATGATGTGATGGCAGCTAAATTTGCTTATATGATTAGATAAATATTAGGTGCAATTACACTTGTAATCTCATCTTATATACACATGTAAACTAAACCTTATCAAATGAATGGATTGGAACAAAGGGAGGTTCAACATGAAAAAGTCTAAATTTAATATTTAGAAAATGACTTTGGTCACTGACTAAGGACTTACTTTTAAGGAGTATACCCCAAATTTGGTCAATTTAATTACAACTAACTTTAAGTATCTTGTGAGTTGAAAAATAAAGAGAATAAAGACTTATTTTAACTACTCAAAAAATTTGATTATTAAGCTGGTCCTTGAAAATTAGAAAAATCTGAAATGATCCAAAAAATATTAAATATGAGTAAAAAAGAAGCACTAAAAATTATGAAAAATCCTTTCAAAATAGCAAATCAAGTCAAATTTAAAATAAGGAATTGCAATTGATGGTAATACTGTGAACTAAATATTTTCTTCTTTCATTAAGGCATAATATATACACACCATAATTTAATTCAAATTCAGATAGCTCATAAAATGATACAGCAAACAACAATTTATAGTGATTGTGATTAATGAGCTTAATTATAAGTACTTTGCTAGATCTTAGCTTGAGAATAAAAATCTATACAAAAATGATATATGGTAGAGAAGTTTGGACATAAAACTCTAGAGCCTGAGACATGTAAGCATATTTTAGCAGATGCAATCATGTTTTGCATGTAGAGGCTTGTTAGTTCCATGCACACAACTAAAAGAAGAAAGCAAGAACTGAAGAATAATATTAATACAAACTCTCTCTAATATTTTCGAGCGACAAAAATTACGATACAACATGTAGACAACACTGCAGATAAGGACACAAATACTTATCATGCATTCACCATTTAGAATGTATTAAAGTGGTACATAGGCTGGTATTAAGATAATGATCCCTTCACCATTGGTCATATGGAAAGTTAATGCCATTGGTATAATTATTGTGTAATACAAACAACACTTTCATTCATGAATTACAATATGAGATTGATTTGTCTATCTTGTGTTTTTGATAAGTGCCAGTATTTTGTAAATGCCAATTAAATAATTGATTTCCTATTTATTAATTATCAAAGTCCTATATTCCACAAAATTAGCAAATAGCTTTCATAGCTCAGTTGGTTAGAGCACCCGTTTAGTAAGCGGGAGGTCTTGAGTTCAACTCTCAATGAAAGCAATATATTTTGTTTATTTATTTTTTGTGGTTATTAATGTGAGACAGTAAAGAAAATTGAGTTATGAATACACACCAGTACAATAATCAAACTAACATTAAAGTGGTTGGTAAAATTAGAGAGAATGATAGACAATTATTTACATGAGCAAATTAATTTGCAACAGAACACTGTTCTTCAGCAAATATCCCTTAGTCCTAACTATGAACATAGCCTCATTTCAAGAGAAATATGTGGTGAAGTCATAGGGAATTGAACTCAGATGAAGAACATTTGTGTTGTTTTCCATGTAACTTTCATCACTGGACTTGATTGAGAGAATAGGAGGAGGATGTAATCCAAAGAGTGCTTTACTTTTTTCACCAAACCCACCTATGCATATAGTGTCACCCCGACCATGCCAATTTCCATCCTCAACATAGTTCATTTCCAATGTTCTAGACTCCTGCATCATATTGCAACATATAACAATATTCATTACACAAGTTATGTTATATCCCATTTTGGTTATGCTAACCACAAATTCCAAAGACATTCCATTATCAACATTTCTCACACTATAATAATAAAATAAAGAGTACAAATTTATTTCAGTCCCTTAAAATCATCGCTTATAGCAATTTGGTCTCTGAAAATTTGAAATATTTAAAATAGTCCCAAAAAATTTAATCAATGGTTCAATTCCTGAGAATTGCACTTGATATGAACTATTTTGGCTCATATTTGTAATATTTGAATACTAGTTTGTAACTTTGTATTTTTACTTTTTTTTGAGATGAAAATGGTAGATAGCATAATTGAGAAAGGAATAGAATTTGTAAAATACCTGGCATAATGTGCAACAAGGACATGCAAAATGGTAAAGGCAATCATCCAAAGAATTATCACTACCCTGGAATAGGAACCAACAAATAGTGCATTAGTTAGTCAAATATATTAGGAAACAAATAAAAGCAAATAAATAAATAACAAAACGTATAATAGTATGTCTATTTGGAAATCATAAGACTAAAACTATTATAATATAATGACAGCATAAAAGATAGTGTTCTATTTTGCATACATTTATCAATTTTTGATATGAAGAGATATTTTATTCTGATATTTAATTACTTTATATGCGAAGTTAGCAGCCACAAGCCTGTTCTCCATAAACAAACAGAAAATACGTGTCCTTATCCGAAAATGTGGTTAATATTACAGAAAATATACCTTGATGTTGAACTTCTTTCTTATACGTGTCCTGAAGAATCCTAAATATGTTCCAACAGAAACTATGAATGCAACTGCCAAGTATAGAAAATAGTGTCGTCTCGTGACAACAAAGGCAACCAAGTTAACAAAGGCACCAATTGCAAGAAGAAAATAAACTACTCCCTGCAAAATAACACATAGAAATCCAAAGTTTACAGAGCTATATTACCAATCTGAAAATATATATGATATAGAAAATCATCACTTCTAACTTTGAATCATTCTCTTAAAAGTCCCAACTGAGACAAAAAAATTAGTTCATGATACTTTTTTTGTTGTTGCAAAATGAGTAAAGTTTAGGAGTGCTTACACATTTTTTTTCTCCTAATTTTTACTATCACAGACTTTGAATTTCTAATCAATTTAAGTATATACCTGAATGTAGCTAGAACCAAAACCAGCTCTCTTCATGTTCTTCCCAAATCTGTAGCAAGGACAACTGCAGCACCAAATAAGCTTTTATTTTCAGACACAATAATTTCTCTATTACTATTATTTGTACGTTTATTTCTAACAATTTTTCTTCAATAACTTATACATATGAAAATGGACAAAGATATTCATAAACATCAAAATTTAGACATAGTATTGATTAGTAGCATATATGATACACATCAAAAGGAACATTTCCTATCACTAAGTATATATTATATGTTGATTTGATATGTAAAGCATATCTAGAGAAAAAAATTCTCCCTTCCCCACTTTTTTATATTAGCTAAATTTACCTTAAAACCCACCAAAACAATAGAAAAGGCCTCAGAATGAAGGACAGTGAAGATGAATAACATACCAAGTGGATTCAATAGCACTTTGATGATCATCAAAGCAATCAAAAAGTTCACCCTCCCACATTCTCAACACTCCTCCACCAAACTCAACACCTTCTAATTCTTCTTCTCCTTCTTCATTTACCATCTTCCCCCATTTCCCAGGTGCAGCTCTTTATGCCACAGTGGAACATAGCATGTCAAAGTCCAAAGCCACCACTCCCTCTAACAACCTTTCCTTTTCTTCCTCTATCACCCTTTCTTGCTTCACCAAATCCCCCATTAATTCTTAGCACCAAAGTTCCTTCCTTTTCTCTATAACCAAATGAAAAGTTCGGTTTTTTAATGCACTTGTTGGGTTTTGCTTTATGGGGTTTTAGGAAGGAAAGTGGTGACAGAGAAAAAATACATAACAGAAAAAGAAAGTGGTGGATAAGATAACTACGATTCTTTTGTAGTTGTTGCTGATGTGTGTTGACAGATACATGAATTTCTTAGGTTGTTGTCGGGTAATAATAGTTGTTGTGGGACCCAAAAGATGTCTCCATTATAAAGGGTGCAGCGCTTACCACGTGGCAACTAGAATATAGCTGTCTTTTTTTTCCACCATTAATAAATATGAAAGTAATGGTATACTATATACTACTACCATTTGAGAAATTGATCATTTTTATTTATTTTTAGTGTGATTTTGTTTAAGTAATCATGTTGATATCTATTGTTTTAGCGGTCAAATAGAGTTGCTAAGAATAAATAAGATCAATATCTGATTGTTGATAAGCTGAGAATAGAGAATTTCTAAAGATACCAAATCTAAACCTATCTACCAAAAATTATAGCTCCCCTTGCTTTAGTTGTCTTTTTTCCTTCTAGCTAAATTTAATTTGCTTATGGAAGGAAAGGTTTGAAATTGAAAATATACGAAAATGGTATAAGTTTTACTGGAATCTATGTCATTAGAATGAAGTGTGTGAAAATTAAGTGAAATAATTATATATCTTCAGGTATTATTATAATATTATTTCTTGTGTAATGTAATTTATTAATGATACAAATTCTCTGTCCCAAAATCTCTATCTCTTCCTGTCCCTACCTAATAAACTTACATAAAGTAATATAATTTTGTTTTTATAATTTTCATATTTAAGCAAATGATACAATTTAATTAGTGCGAGACATAGATAGGGATGTGGACATGAAAAGTATTTGTGATCAGGAGCAAAAGAATGATTAAAATAACACAATATCATGATCTTATTACATTGTATCAATGTCTTATCTCACACTCGTCTTCTTTTGCTTTGTAGTCTTCGTGTCTTGTCGTTTGAAACTTAATAATATGATCTATGGCAATGTATTCATCATTCTTAATATATATTTTCAAAGAAAATGGATATTTAATATGATAACGGAGATCACTCTTTACCAAATAAAATGCAGTTCACTACGTGGTCAAAGAGATCACGCCTCATCTTATGCAGTTTAATTTAGGATTTAGTTCTATCTTTGTATAATTGTATTTACTATTATCCACATATTTATCCATAGATCTATCTCTTTTAATCATCTACCTTATCCATCTTAAGGAATCCTTTGAACATATTGGAAATAAGTTTTTTTTGTGTGTGTATATTTAACAACTTTTTTCTTGAGTGTAGTCTTGAGCAATTAGACGTGTTTTATATCTCTAGATATTAATCTTTCAATTTCTCTAAGTTTTAAACATTCACTCACAACGAATAGGTTTACGCATTCGAGTAATTTGATGAGATATCAAAATACATCATAATCATTCATAGATTTCATCTCATCTTTTATGACATCCATCCAATTTCAAGAGTTAGAACTGTGCATAACCTAACATAACTTGGTTGGATCATCCTCCGTTAAACTGATATCGTTCTTATGTTCTTGAAGAAATACAATATAATTACTAAGGATTGTATTTCTCTTATCTCTAGTAGATCACTTTAAATAGCATCTTCACTCTATGAAGTTGTTGAGATTGCTCTATAGTTACTTGAGGGATAACCACATTATTGTCTTGTTATAGAGTATTGATAGGATCAATAGTCTCGACATTATCTTATGTTAATAGAGTTATGTCTAGAATGATAATAGGTATAATAACTCAGTCAATGTTAGTAACCGATTATTCCTCAAAGGCAACACTTTGTTCTCTCCGTTCCCAAACTCAACTTAACTTACTCAAGAAATCACATTTTCATCTTTAAAATTACGCTTCATGCCACATGAATTTTGTTTGTAGTATTTCATTATTGGAACAATCAACATCGAGCATGTACAAATTATGAGTTAAAAAACAAGAACAAACAACATTTGAATTTTCAAACTGACTAACTTTATTATTTTCAGAAGAAAAAAATCAACTTTGCATAAGCTGAAAATATTAATTAAAATCCATATAAAAGACATTATAATAGTATTCTAAAATAAAATCCAGTTTTTTATTTTACTTTAATGTAATCTAAATGTTCCAATAGTTTGTAGTCATTTTTTTGTACACACATATAAGTCTTTCATAACCATGCATAGTGATACTTATGTGAATGGTAGTATCATAATTCATCCATCAAATATCATTGGGTACAGAAACTAAACTAACTTCAAAACCAACTATAGTGAAAAAATATTTTCCTCTCTATAAACCTCATGTAGTATACTTAGGACACTCTTTCTTCATGTGTACTTATTTCTTACAAAAACTGTAGGTAATTTTCTTATTATTCTTTCATTTCTTTTTCTTAGAGGACTCTTTCGTAGCAACATTTTATTCCTTTTTTTCTCTTATTCAAAGAGGTAATAGTCAAATGATCACTTTCAGTCTTATTTTTCTACAATCTCCATTCTTTCAACACACAAAGGGACAACTACTCCTTCCGAGTGTTACAACTCACTTTGAATTAACCGAGATGTCTAGAAAGTGAGATTGAAAACAAGTGCACAAGCTAGTCCACACTAAACTCTAATTTTAGTAACTTGAATTATAACGTAAGATTAGACATCTCCATAATATAATCCATCATGTTCCCTTTGTTTTTATACTTTGTGGAGATGAGTTTAGCCAAAAAGTTATTCATATAAGAATTTTCATTTTTTTAAAATAACCTCCTTGCACATTGACCATCAAAAAAATAAAGTCAATGATTCTTTTAGAACAGATTGTTGTCATGACCATTAGTAACATTTGGTTATAGCATTCTATGTCTTAATTTTAACTCTATTGAAGTTACTAGAGTAAGAATTAATTTATTCATTTGAAATATCTAATCTAAATTCATATAGTTGAAGATTACTACTTCCTTTGAGATAGTAAAATTTATTCCCATCAACATTGGGATGCTATTAAAAACAAAATTCTTAGATATCAAATGAATAACAATGTATCGTAGGCCTAGTCTTTGGACATAGAGTTGACTTACAAGTGATTTTTGTTTACATTGAAATATTTAATCCAGATGATTAACTTATGGTCTAATCTGATTTGTTTAGATTAAGAAATATGATTTTATAAAAGATTAGAACTCTATACATATATTTTAAAATTCATAAATATGACTAACATATTAAGTCTAATATATTTTTAAAGGAACAAATTTACATGCATTCATATTAATATTGTCACAACTTTGTCACCATATTGTTTATATATACTATAATGACATAATGTGAAAATCCACAAATTTTTTGGTACCACCATATTAAATTTAAACAAACAACAAACAATTATCATATAAATTTAAAAATTATTATATTAAAGGCCACAACATAATCACATTCACATCAATGAATAAAGATACTAAAGAAACAATTGGATATACTAACGGCTGACATCAATTTCTTCCTCCATTATGATCGTATCATATATTAGAGGAAAACAAATCTAACAACTTAAATATATTTATCAAACGAATTATTATATATATATATAGTGTAATATTTTGACATATGTGTGAAAATATATTACTTAGCGAACACATAGTTTTACTTTATCAAATGAACATTAGTGAATCTAGATAAAATGATTGAGGTGAAGTATTAAGCACTGAAATGAACAACTTTACTTGAAATTGAATATTCCTAGTACTAAAGAGTTCATTACGAGATGAAGATTATTATGACATATAACGCAATTAAATATCTAATAATCACAATATTTTAATAAAATAAATCTTAAATTTAATAGTTTTATTTCTCCTCATATTCCAATATTGAACTTTCTAAACTCCAATACCGGAAAGAATTTCAACTCCTTTTATTATGCAAATTCCTAATAAACCAAATTTAGGTGGTCTTATTTGGATAAGTCTCATTCCTAGAGTTGATCCAAAAATAGAATTGGACCAATCAATTTTTGAAAAATTAATCTAATCCAGTTAATTAACCTTCTATTTTTTAACCGATTTTCAGTTTTATTTTTGGACTCCTTAAAAGGAGTAAAATGATTTGCATTTATATCTTTCATTATATGTGATACACGTTATGGGTGTATAAAAGTTCAAGTTTTCATTCATCCACTCACTGATACCAACTCCAACTCCAACACCAACACCAACACCAACACCAACACCTTTCCAGAGAGAAAAAGTGCGTGAACACCACCCCGCGATCCATTCAATGGCTACTACTAAAGTTTACATTGTGTAAGCTATTCTTCCTCTTATTACTCTTTCTTGAATCTTTTCTTTTTTCTTTTTCGTAAAAAAAATTCACTTTTCTATGATAAAGCTTCACATAGTGAATTGTTTTTGTTAACCCCTGCTTAATCGGTTTTATCATTTGATTGAAGATTGTGATATGCTTCCCTTCCCAGTTTCTGGATTTGATATTGGTCTGATTAATGAACTGGGTGTGGGAAATGGATCTTTGTTGTGCAGTAATTGTGTATGATTTAGTGCATCACGATTCCATGGTGTTCTTTTCCTTTGTGATTAATTATTAAATTCTTTTGGGTTTATTTAGAAGTACCCAATGAAACCAAATTATAGGATCATATAAATTACATGACCCACTAATTAAATCTGTTTGAGCATTAGGATAAAATTGATGCATCTTTCAGTCCCCCAAGAAGGAGTAATTTTAACACAGATCTGTTGTTTTCAGATTCTTGTTTGATTGATCATTTCCTTAATCTCTTTTACCTTTTTTTGCTTTGGTATTGGGATGGGATTTGATGTTGGCTAGTGGCAAGAAACAACTGAGAGAAAGAGAGTTTTTGATATTTAGGATTTTATTTTTTGGAGGGGGGATTACAAGGGCATTTTGCTGCATCTTCAAGAAAGAAAGATATGATGATGGTGAACCCCACGAACCTACCTTTTCACAAGAAGGTTGTAAAGTGGAATACACATGAAGAGAAAAAGTGCAGGCCCTATGCATTTTTGATAGAGTGTGGTCCTGGCATTCATCATTATTGATTACTGTTTCAGGTTTCCAGCTACACACTCCATGATAGGGCCCGTATTCCTTTTCTTGCAATTCGGATAAACTTGAGTTTTTGACTTGACCCGCCACCCCTAAAAGCTAGATACTTAATATGTGGAAGTGGAAGAATCAAAATTATAATGGGGTGGGGCCAGATGTACTTAGATGGTGAAAACTGTATAAATATGAGGTGTTGCGAGGAGCAGTATGTGACTAAAATTACTAAACTTAATTAAATGGTTTCCTGCTATAGAGAATATGATGTCAATGTCATCATCTCTTGTCTGGTAAAAAATGCTCAGAAAATGTCATTCAATCATATCAGTACTAAGTCTGCTTATGTGGTAGGAGTGCAGGTGTGTAACAAACAAGGTGAGTCCATTTGTAATCAGATGGTAAAATGATAAACACTGGCCGAATGGAGTAAGAAAGAATTGAATTAAAGGAATCAATTCCCAAACCAGAATCAGAATCTTGGTAGGGATGCAGAAACAATAGTGTTATTTAGAAAGAATGCAAGAAAGAGTGCAAGAAGAACAAGAATTGAGATGTACAAGAGGTCCCACAATCAGAATTCACTCCCAATTACTAACTCCCTCTTTACACTAAGCTAATTTCTTATTTATAGACAGCCTAACAAACTTAACTGCTTAGGGTATTTTATTAAAAGTGTTACAACTAGGAAGTCCCTAACCAAACCTTCCTAATTCCCCTTTTATATACATTTTTAATACTAGGCCTTGGCCTAACCTTATCGTAAATACTGTACAGTTGTGAGGCGATATGATTGTAACTGTGTGTGCATAGCCATCTTCAAAAGGTCATGGTTTTCATTGGTGATAGCATAGTGCCACCATAATTTCGTACTGTTGCATTAATGGTAGGTGTGGATCACATGTTATTATGGCTTATATTGCATGTGATTTTTCATATTGTTTTACCCAAATTTCAACTTTTACTGCAAAGTTATTTTGTCTATTCACTAGTAAAGAGTCTGTTTATCCCTGTTCTATGGGGCTTCTTTGTGGATAATTAATAATTAGTAACTTAGCGCCTTAAGGCATATCATATCCTCCTTCTGATGTTATACTAAATGTCTATCATAATGATCTGGTGACTGGCATGTATGTGATTAAAGTTTATGTTGTGTTGTTTAGTTACTATTCTATGTACGGACATGTTGAGAAGCTGGCTGAAGAGATTAAAAAAGGGGCTGCTTCTGTGGAAGGAGTAGAAGCAAAACTCTGGCAGGTTAGTTTGTAATGATAAGACTTTAAGTTATAAAACATATTTGCTTTCATTCGTACGGTATGTGAGTTGTGATATATTTCTACCTTTATTTTAGTTTTTGCTTGACGGAGAGATGGGAAGGAAAATCCACACACTTATCCTGAGTCGTGCCATCGATAATACACCAGCACTTACAATTTAGAACATAATGGAAATTTGCATTCTGCACTTATAATATTGTGATACATGGAAATGGATCACTTGCAGTTTTTTTTGAACTGCAGGTGACCTCAACAATATAAGAAATTTTGTTGAGGAATTATTAAATATATATAAAAACTACAACTCAAAAATCGTATTTAGTAGATTAGTATCTGCACAGGTTGCAGTTGTTTTCACAACTTTAGAGGATCTTAATCATGTCATAAACACAGGTACCTGAAATACTGCCTGAAGAGGTCCTTGGGAAGATGGGAGCACCTCCAAAAAGTGATGTACCAATTATTACACCGAATGAACTACCCGAGGCTGATGGTTTGTTGTTTGGTTTCCCCACAAGATTTGGACTAATGGCTGCTCAGTTTAAAGCATTTATGGATGCAACCGGAGGCCTATGGCGCACACAAGCACTAGCAGGAAAGCCTGCAGGACTCTTTTACAGCACTGGTTCCCAAGGAGGTGGACAAGAGACTACCCCGTGAGTTACCGCATTTCATTATGTTTTATTTCCATTCTTTGGGGTTTTTCATCCCATTCATTTTAGGATAGCTGAACCTAACATAAGTCACAGCTAACTTGGTCATTATTTGCATCTCTGATTTCAAATTTTTACAGGTTGACATCCATTACTCAGCTTGTCCACCATGGATTGATTTTTGTGCCCATTGGATACACATTTGGTGCTGGGATGTTTGAGATGGAGGCGGTGAAGGGTGGCTCCCCATATGGTGCGGGTACCTTTGCCGGGGATGGCTCCAGACAGCCTACTGAGTTAGAATTGGCTCAAGCATTCCATCAGGGGAAGTACTTTGCTGGGATTGCAAAGAAGCTCAAAGGATCCCCATGATTTTTAATTTCCATACATCTTCCAATTTAAAGTGTGTTTGTGCATAATCATATTAAGTATCAAATTCCCATAGTGTGGAGAGAAAATAAATTGATACTAATGTTCAGTGCAACTATTGTTACTTGTGTGTATTCTCAAATATACTGCTGTTACTTGTGTTTATTCTGAACTATTTTCATTGAGATCAAAGTGAGTGTAATGATTTTACCTTTGCATGCTTTTACTGATTACTTATAATTAGTTTTATCAAATTTGTTGCACACCAGTGTGGTACTGTTTTAGTACATGCTCTTAGATGTGAGAGAAGTGAAGCATAAGAATGTTAATCAAGTATTTTTCAGCATCATATAGGACTTTGCTAATAATGAGAGCATGTCATGTCTTTTCAATATAGATTGATATGCCAGTAGTCCATGACTTTGATAATCTAACTAATTTGACAATCACATTTCACTTTTATCCAAAATTAAAGGCATTCCTATTTTACTATGATGAGTGAAAGGATTAAAGTAGCTTTGTTCAAATCAGATTAGTTGGGAATTCCTTTTCCCTGTATTGTGGAGAATGTATGACATCTTTTTTGGATTACACAAATGTTGTCAAGGAATTTGACACTAGAGATTATGGTTGAGGAAGGAGAGTACAAGAGTGGGATTTTCAGAATAAATAAAATTGGGTCAAAAATTATAAACTTGGTGTCCAGAAAGCATATATCATATTACCTATAAAACTAATGAAAATGAGTTTGATCCTATAACTAGGGGAGGGATCCACTTACCCCAAAAGTATGTGGAAAAAACCTATTCCACATCATGATCATTCATTCTTGGAAAATCCAATGGTTTGAATTGGTGAGTACATCTAAACCATTGGATTTTTCAATATTGGATGACTAAGATGTGGAATAGGTTTTTTCCATTTACTTTTGGAGTAAGTGGATTCCTATAACTAATACAAAATCCGAGTTTTTAAAGGGGTTAAATTTGAAGTATAAAAACTACCTACCTTGTTGCAAACAAATATGAAAATAAGGGATTATCGTATCCACAAACACTTGTTAACTTAGCCTTTCAAAATTAAATTGCTACTCTAAGCTTGGTTTTTCCAAATAGGTTTTCAAGTTGGTTGGTTTTGTTGTGCAAATTTAATAATAAAAAGTGTTGGAAGTTGGTTGGTTTTTTCAAATGAATTTTCATACAAGAAAACAGTTCTCACTTGAGTCGTTCTCTGTTTGAGAAAACTTTATCTAAAAGATCTATTTATATTTAATCGATTTGAGGGTTAGGTTCAGATTCAAAAGTTAGTCCAGATAATATTTAGGTTCAAATAAGAGACTAACCATACCAAAGCTTACTCGATGCATCATGACTCATGCTCTCATATAATTCTTATTATAAATTTGAATATTCATGGTGATCACCTACCAAACTTTATTATTAATAAATTAATTTAAATGGAACGTTAACTTTTAATCCCTTACAAACTTTGACTATTCAAATCTGTGTGCTTCGTGCGCGTATGCATTTGCAATCTTCCATGTCCTAACAAAATCTGTTATTATGTCCTAAGTTAATCACACTACACTGATTAATATAAAAAAAATATTTTTTGTTTTTTAATTTTTTTTTTAATTATGTATCAGTTTCCAAGTGGATTAAGACACACAAAAAATGAGACAAGTAATCTCCATGGTCCTCAATACAAAAGCTGTTTAGCCGTCACTTAGCAATCGTTAACGTAGAATGTGCCAACCCAGATCCCCAAAACAACACGTACAATGTGCCCACGTGCAACAAAAATATCAATACAATCAGAAACATCATTTTATAATCGCACTATTATTTTAGCAATGGTTTCCACTTGTAGCTTTTTCATCATTTGCTATTAGATTCCTTTTAAACGGAAATTCAATATAACTTACATGTAGCTTTTAAAAATGGAAATTTATGTGTTTGAAAGCTAAAAGCTATTTCAATTAATTTTCCAAAAATTATAAAATCTTTTTGATTCATTTATTAGTTTTACCATTTTAAAATTTACTAATTTGCAACAGTTATTTCACACTAGGATACTTATTAATAATTATAAACAACTAAAGAGATAAATAATTATAAATTAATATTTATTAGAAATAATTATTAATAATTTTACAAAATTAATAATGATTACGTATTTAATTATCTTTGTATTATAAAAAATACATAATAAATAAAAATGGAGGACGACTTATAAAAATACGTAATAAATGCATTACAAAAAATAAATAATAAAAAATACATAAAAAATAAAAAATGCATAATAAATATTTTATGTCCTTTTTATTATTTAATAAATTTCAACTTATTTTATAATTACTTTATAAAATAATTATAGTTTAATAAACTACACTTTCACAATTATAATATACAAGCTCATATCTATTTGTTATTTACTTATAGATAGATAACTTTTGCATAAGACCATACAAATAATGTTATCTACTCATAGATAGCTAGGTTTTACATACACCTTTTAACTACTTTTTAGCCAAGTCCTTAAATAATTAGCATCTTCATTAATATAAAAATATAATTTTATTTATTTTTAATTAAATGATATTTTAACATTGGAATGTGATAGGTGATCTATTTCCCGCACGTACCCTCATCATTTTTTTGTACAAAAGGGGACACATTCGATATTAAAGAGAGTACTATGTTTAGTAGGCCCCACATGAAATGTTTCTCGTGACTTCGAATTGAAAACCTTAAAAACCTCGAGGCAATTAGATTAAGATCCCTCTGTTGCTCTTTCCTATCGAAAGCTGGTTCACTGTCACCAACTCACACTATGTTTCTGACACCCAGATTTCATGTTTCAATCTTTCTCCCTCTTATTCTCATTCTCCTTCTTCTCTTCGAAACAATCAAAGCTCTAGATTCTACCCCTCTTCACCAGGTTCTCCGAAACCATGGCCTACCAGCAGGACTCTTCCCAGAGGGTGTAAAGTCCTACAAATTGGACCAAAATGGAGCTTTGGAGGTGCACATAGGTCATCCATGTTTGGCTCAATATGAAACAGCAGTGTTCTTTGATAGTGTTGTTAAGGCTAACCTTAGTTTTGGGCAGCTGAAGGTATTTGAGGGCATGTCAAGGGAAGAACTTTTCCTATGGTTTCCTGTGAAAGATATTATAGTTACTGATCCATCAAATGGTCTCATTTTGATTGATATTGGCTTTGCCTTTAAACACCTTGCTTTCTCTCGTTTTGATGATCCACCAACTTGTATAAATCCTTCAGGCCTAGGTAATAATACTAATAAAGATGGATATATATAATATATATATATTAATTGGACTTTGAGATTGAATTTGGTGTTTTGATTTTGATATTGTATAACAATTTAAAGCTTTTTTATGTTGTGTTTTGATCTTGAAATTGAATGTATTATGCAGGTCTTGCGCTTAAGATAGGTGGGAGGAAAGGTGGATTTTCAGATCAGTGATGAAAGGTTACTCTTGTCTCTATGAGGATGGCTTTTGTTATCAAATTTGGGTTTTATTTTTCCTTTAGAAAGAATTATGTAATGTGACCCATATGCATATATACATATATAGATATATATATATATATATATAATGTCATCCAATGGTTGTATGAAGTAACAAGGCATGCATATTATTAGCTTGAATATAAACTAATTTAAATTTGAGTATAGTGTTATTTTAATTTTGGAAAGATTGTGCAGTTATGTTAATCTGTTATCTGCAAATCCTTACATTCATTGTTTCGGTAACACTATTTAGTATGGAGGATCTTGTGTATCTTGTGTACACATTAACACTAATAAAAGATTTATTATTCTAGGACCTTAGGCTTAATATATTCAATTGTCTTTCACTTCATTATTTTATTTTAAGAGATACAAATATTAGAAATTGATTTGATATTCATCTTCATTATTTAGAACCTAGATTATCTATCTCAAAGTCTGTCACAATTCCCTGTCCGAAATCAATCACATTAACAAGTAATATAAACATATTATTTTTTATATTCTTTTTATTTATGTGATTATTTTTAATTAGCTGGAATAGAAAGTTGGGACAGTTTTGGGATAGAAGATCTTCATTCCATTATTTGAATGAAGAGATACAAATAGTAGGAATTGAGTTGATTAGAGATCAATTTTCTAAATCTAGTTTGTGTATCAGACCAAAATAACAAGTGTATCCTTCAAACAATTAAATGAGATTTTACTGCAAAAAAATTTTCTCCAAATCTTGCTGAATTTAGGAAATTATTCATTCTCTATGAAGATTATGCAATCATATTATACTCATTCTTTTATTAAACATAAATAGACAATTAGCTTACTAACTTCTGTATTTTCTTAGGGACACACTAAATGTCTGTGTACAACTCTACATAACTATTCACTATAAGTTTCATCTGTCATCTAGCCTCTGTGGATATCTTCAGTTCAATTCTTGGTCTGTCCTTGATATTTTGCAACTCTTTTTCTTTGAATTTGGATGACCATGTTGTATTCATTCTGGAGCCATATTTTATGTGCATATATTATGTTTTATTGAACTACAGCACCTAATTTTTACACTACTTGAACTGTAAATACTAATAGGTACAGTATGCTATCGCTATTTATTAGGTTCAAGTAATTATAGGTTATTCTTACTCTCTCTCTCTCTCCCCTTATTAGCAAAAAGTATTGGAAAACAAAATTATATTTGCAGTCAAATAATTCATTTTTTACTTCTTACAGAACTGATGTATAAACAAAATCTAAAGTCTATACTCTATTCTCATTTGATGGATAAATGAAAAAGAATTAAGATTTCAAATTTCCCTAAATAGCACTGAAAATATCTACCACCATCTCTTCAGTTTGATGCGCTTCAAGTGTTTCCACATCCATGCCCAAATAAGTAACAGTGAGTCAACTTCTGAAAAAATGTCATAGTTGTCCAGATTAAAGCAAATTATATTAAAGAATGTGGTAAAGTTTCTCTGAGTCTCTTCTCATGAGTTTGATAGCATACTTTACAACTTATACCAGACTTTGATAATATTGTAATATTGAGATTCTCATCTCTTATGTTTGCAAGAGTTACATTCATGAATGCTGCAATAAGAAATGCTCCTTTTTATGATTGTCACATTAGTGTCTATGAACTCAGTGCCAAAACCATTCATGGATTTAAGCAATTTATTGAATCTTCCCCTCTTCTTCTCAATGTTCATCTTGACCCTAACATCTTCCTGTTACAGAAAAGTACTGCATCAAAATTACTAATTGTAGTTGTATAGAAGATTAATTTAGTTGATGATAAAAGAAAGGAATTTTAGATAACCTGTATGCTGCAACTCTTCATCGCTTCTCCAGCATCAACTTCATGTATCTTTGGCTCTGGTATTTCCTTTGGAGATTCTGTACTTTTTCTTGCAGCACCTTGATATATGTGATATATCATAAACAATGGTTAATTTGTTCATCTGAAACCAAAATTAGGATTCATTATCACTTTCAATTCCATCATTTATTATACTATTTAAAAAACTATACCATGTCCAAGAAATGATATTTAATAAATCATCATTATATAAGAATAAGATAGTGATTTGTGAATTTTAGGTAGTTGCATTTCTGATGATGCATGTGAAATTTATTTAATAATTCCTTATATTGTTTCATTCAAAACTACTTTTAGATATGTCTTACTAAATTGCCTCTTGATTTTATTTTATGAATTATCTTTCTATTTATTATAAAAAAGAAATAGATAAAGTTAATAATTCGTCAAAACAAAGTAAAATTATAAAAATATAAGTATCACTAAAAAATCACAACATATATTAAGAATACAACACAAATATTATATATTAAATTTTCAATATATGGTTTAAAACTAGTAGAAATGTAGAATAAATAAATTAAAAAGTACAACTCTTACTAAAAAACAACATAACTTACGTTAAACTATAAATTTAACACATTAAATTAACATCAAAATTAGATGCTAAAACATGGTTAGTGATAGTATGTGAAAGTTGAAATTGAAGAGAATTATAGGAGTAGTAGTTTTGGAAAACATATATAAAAGTCAAAACTCAATTACAACCAAATAGATATTGGATTGTGTTAAACATGTAAAAATAATTGCTCAAAAGTAAGTTTGAATCCCCCAACTAAAGTTTGAGCGCTGCAAACTGCATGCCAAATTATTAAGACTCGAGGTATTCACTTATTCAAGGAGTAATTTTTTTAATCTTACTCTATATCTTAGTTATCAATTCTAGGAAAATCCAATGGTTTATATCTATTTACTAATTCAAATTATTAGACTTTCGAAGAATTAATGATTAAGATAAGGAGTAAGTAGAGTAAGTGAATTTCCTCCCATTATTAACTTTGAACATGTACCAATGTATAATGGGCTCTCTTGGGCCGATCAACAATTTTCCAGAACAAAGAAATATTTAAACCTCGTTCGGTTTTTCTGTTCCGCCTCCTCTTAATTCATTAGAGAACTAAAAAGCATCACAATGTTTCGCGTTCTCCACCGCAACTTGTGTACCTTAACACAATCCACAACCACTACCACTTCTGTAACTAATATTAAATCAATATCTCAGGATCTCTACAAGGAACAAAACTTCAAACGCCTTGTCGACAAGTTTAAGAAAGCCTCCGATATCGACCGCTTCCGAACCAAACACGGCATCTACAATGACACCGTCCGCCGCCTCGCCGTCGCTAAGTACTTCAACTGGGTTGAAGACATCCTCGAGCACCAGAAACGTTACTCAGATATCTCCAAAGAAGGCTTCAACGCTCGCCTAATCAATCTCTATGGTAAATCAGGAATGCACGTAAATGCACGCAAGGTGTTCGACGAAATGCCAGAACGAAACTGCACTCGTACTGTGCTCTCTTTCAATGCCCTCTTATCTGCTTATCTTCACTCAAGCGAGTTTGAATTGGTTCAACGCCTTTTTAATGAGCTTCCCAAGGATCTCTCCATTGAGCCTGATTTGGTTTCATATAACACTGTGCTTAAGGCTTTATGTAAACTGGGTTCATTTGATTCTGCGTTGAGCTTGATTAGGGAATTGGAGAAGAATGGATTGAAGCCTGATTTGGTCACGTTTAATACCATTCTTGATCAGTTGTATTCAAAGGGTCGTTTTGAGGATGGTGAGAAAATATGGAGCCAAATGGTTGTGAAGAATGTTGAACCTAATATTAGGAGTTACAATGCTAGGTTGATGGGTTTGGCTTTGGAGAAGAAAACAATTGATGCTGTTGAGTTTTTTGAGGAAATTGAGAAAAAGGGTGTCAAGCCTGATGTTTTTAGCATCAACGTTCTGATTAAGGGTTTTGTGAGTGAGGGTAATTTGGATGAAGCTAAGAAGTGGTATGGTGAAATAGCAAACTCCAGTTATGACCCTGATAAGACTACTTTCGCGACCCTTGTTCCATTCTTGTGTGAGAAAGGTGAATTGAAGATGGTCATTGAGGTGTGCAAGGAGATCTTCAACATCAGGTGCCTCGTTGACGCGTCATTGCTGCAGCTTGTGGTGGATAAGTTGGTGAGTGAGGCCATGGTTTCAGAAGCAAAGGAGATTGTGGAACTTGGGAAAACCAATAGGTACTGTCGCTATAAGCTAAATTTACCAGCAGATGAATAGAGCTCAGTAACATATCTATTTGTTTCTTTGTTGTGTCTATTGTTATTCTTGCACTTTAAATGTTGTCATAATGGTGAATTGGATATTATTGTCACCAAGAATTGGTTTTGTTCTTGTGTGGCATTCTAGCTCAGTAACTGGTTGCTTGAAATGGCTTTTACAGTGTCATTGCACTATTTTATTTTTTACTGCTTAGTTATTGGCCGCTGATATTTTTCCTCCTAGATGAATTTCTTCTTACATATGTGTTCTTGTTGCTGTGAGAAATGATATATAATATCTTAAATCTTTTCAATGATCCAATTTTCTTTATGGCTTCTAGAATGTTGGATAAGGATACTGTAAAATGAGTTTCCTCTAAAGTAAGCAAGTAAGGATGTTTCCATAATAAGATACATATAGATCTTAACTCACTAAACAAATCCATGGATCATCATTGATTATATCCTTACTTGGTTGGCCACTCTAGAAACAAATTCATTTTAGACGATATTTTCTGTTATCTATATACACAATTCTCTCCCATAAATCATATAAGGAATTCATAGTAGCATGTACCACATATTAGGTTCCTCATAAACAATGACTCATAAAATTAATTTAAAAATTGACGAATCACATAGCTATACTTGTATAGTGTGTTTTGGATAGTTAATGGTCACATGATTAGTTAAAAAATCATGGAATCATGGTGTCATTTCCTATAAGAATTTTCACCCACACCCTACAATTAGAATATAATAAAATTAATTTTCCATAAATGCAATATTTATATAACTATTCCAATAATAAAAGAGCCATATTACTTCTCATGATAGATACTGTAGTCATTAGTACTCATTCTCAGAATAGATACTGTAGTCATTTATCAAGATCTAAGGCTAATTATATATTTACTTTTTTTATTTATAATACTTCTTTTCCTATATATTTTGATGTTTTAATTTTTGAAGTTGTTCCAAATATTTTGATGTTTTAATTTTTTAAATTTTTCCAAATATTTTGATGTTTTAAAATCCAATATAAATTTATACTTTACTTTATAGCTATGCTTTTATTTATTACTTATCTTTTTCACCGTCTATTTCTCAATTTATTTTTAATTTAGTTTTTAATATGCATTAAACAAGATTAATAAATTATAACACATTTTTATATCATTTAATAATTTTTTAAACTATTGGTATAACCTCGATAAACATAAAAAATAAAAAATATGTTTTATTATGTTCATGAAAATATAACAATTTGTAAAACTAATTGTCTATTCATATCACATGCTTTCCAAAATAATATAGTCAAAGTTAATTGATTTCATTTCACTATATTTTTGTATAACAAATGGTATTTCTTTATCTTATAAATAAAGAATTAATTTCTTTTGGTGTACATGATTTTATCTCCCAATAAGTGTCATTTCCACAAATGAACCATTGTCTTTGACTTAATTTGTTACTTGCAGATCTAGTGAAATATTATATTACAAGATCAACACTTTATTGATATGACGATAATCTTTAATTTACATCGAGACTACTTCCTCCCGTCTTATTATTTATTTATTTATTTGGTGATACAAAATGTTTTCTATTTAATTATTCTCTAGAAGTTGAAGAAAATGGTAATAATCAATTTTTTAATTATAATTTTAGAATTGATACCTAATAAGATATGATTGGTAGAGAAATATTAATAATGAATAATTGAGAAATCAATCATAAATGTGAAAAATAAAAGAAAATCTTATGTCATTCATCTATATTAATTAAATTAAAATAGTCTGTTACTCTAATAGATTTAATGAAATTATATAAATAATCTCATTGTTTTGTACTTAAATAAATTATCACTAATTTATATAGGTACATTTAATTGATTACTTTGAACTAGAGGTGAGTGTAATCTTTGAAACAAAAGGGTCCTAAGTGTAATTATTAAAACAAAAAGGGTTGGTGGGTGTATTTAAAAGCGAAATTTCAAGGTTTGTTAGTGTAATTTATTCTTAATTAATTTATTGTACATTATCTTGAATAAATTGATCGTTTGTAAATTTTCTTATAAAATTTGATTATGAATTCACTTTTCTCTTTTATGCATTTAAGTATCATCTCCTTAAAACTTTGCAATTTTTTTATGGTTAAGAAAATTTCTTTTTTAAACCACTTTTTTTATTAAAAAAAAATTCAAAGGTGATTTAAGAAAATGCTTTATTGAACAATCAGTTTATAAAAGAATATTTTTCTTCAAAAAAAAATAAAGGGATTGATTATTCATTCATCCAATATATTAAGATGGACTCATGAATGAATTGGAAGGATTGTAATTCATCTAATAAGTTTGGATATGAATGGATTGGATAATTTATAATATGATTTAAATAAATTTATAGGAATTGATGGATAACTTTCTATTCATCCATTAGGATTCGAATTTAAATTCATTCATTTGCTACTCATAGGCAAATATTAGAATAATTCAGGTACCCATGTTTTTATTTTATTGTATTAAGTATTTAATTTTTATATATTTATTTTATAAAATTATAATGTTTTTGTATTGAAAGTACTCTATGTTAAAAAAAATTATTTATTATTATGTTCAATTTAAAGTGAGATAGATGGTTAATGTGTTAATGATAGTTACCTATGATTATATTATTTTTTTGTAGAAATTAAGAAAAATAGAAAAATAGAAATTACAAGTTATATCATATTTTTGCTTTATATATAGTATAGATATAGATACAGATAATATATAATACATAAAGTACTATAAGAAGATAATATTTTAATGAGTGAGGAAAATGGATTAATTTCAATTGAATTTACATTTATTACTAATAATAAAGTTCCATAGCATTAAATTTCAAACAATTTATATAAAATGGTTTCCCTTGTTTATTACTAATGAGAATAATGTATCTCCTTATACCAGAAGATAATTTACCTCATTCAGTCGGTAAAAGAATGACACATGTATTGTTTTGTTTAGTTTTAGAAATATTTTTGTAGAAAATGATTAAATGATACACATGTCACAATTTTAGTGGTTGGAATAGATAACTTATCTCCTTATATAAGAAGATACATTATTGTCATTACTAATTTTATCGAAAAAGTTTCGCTATTGTAATTCATTTACTATCTTTAACTAGGTCTTATAGTTTATTTTATAATTGTTCATATCTCTTAGTAAATTAAGTAAAATGTAGCATCTCCTTAGAATATTGCCATTTTTTTAAGTTCAAAAATTACATTTAAAAAAAATTTATTTCTTAAAAAATTAGAAATCACATTTTTTTAAATTAATTTTTAAAGGTAATTTTAGAAAAGGCTTTAATAATATAGTAGTTTTTAAAAGAAAATTTTTCTTCAAAATTTTTAGCTCACATTAAAAATTAAAGGGATTTGATATTCATTTTCATAAATGAATTCGAAGAATTGAAATTCATCTAAGTTTGTATATTCATTAGCATTAGAATCTAAATTCACCCGTTTGCTACTCATACTAAGTAACTATTTGAATAATTCATGTACATAATATCTAAAAGGAAATACATAAAGTACCATAAGAAGATAATATTTTAATGAGTCCGGAAAATAAATTAATTTCAATTGAATTTACATTTATTACTAATAAGAAAGTTCCATAACATTAAATTTCAAACAATTTATATATAAAGGATTTCCTTGTTTATTAATAATTTTATTGAAAAGGTTTCCCTATTGTAATCCATTTATTATCCTTAACGGGGTCTCATAATTTATTTTAGAGTTAATTACACTCACACCTCCTAAGTATTAATGAAATTACACAAATTATCTTTCCATTTTTTACCCCTATAAAACTTCCCCTGATTTTTTCACATACATTACATAGACAACCTCTGCATGTGAAATAAATGTGATTTTTTACATAAAAAAGATGATAAGTGTAATGAAGTTAAACAAAATATGTTATATTGTGGAAACAAGTCCAAATAGTATACGAGTTAACATAATGAAAATGTATTGACTTGTATATTATTTTGACTTGTATACTATTTTGACTTGTCTCTACAGTATATCATATTTTGTTTAACTTTTTTACACTTACCATCATTTTTTATGTAAAAAATCACATTTATTTCACATGCAAATGTAGTCTATGTAATGTATGTTAAAAAATTTGGGTTTTTTGTAGGTGTAAAAAATGGATGGGTTGTCTGTATAATTTCATTAAAACTCAAGGGGTGTCAGTGTAATTTATTCTTTATTTTATAGTTGTATAAATTTTCAAATCATTTAATATTTTCTTAAATTATTTGTATAACCTCAATAAACATAAAAAAAAAGTTTTATTATGTTGATGAAAATATAACAATTGGTCAACCTTAATGCTTGTGACACAAACTTATATTTAAACGTGCAAAGGGTATGTGTATGCCATTGTCTTGTGTATACCATAGAAGTCTCTTCACTTCAAAATTCAGAATGTCAACCTTAAACTATGTTTTCCTAACCCTTGTTCTTTCATCCTGTCTCGATAATCATGTAGTTGGATCCATCAAGCTCCAACCCAATGCAGTCACTGATGTAGTTCAAGTTTCTATCCAAGCTCAAATACCTCTAGAGGAAAGTCCATTGCATATTATTTGTGCTAAATCTTCTGGATTTGACATTCCACCTGCACGATGTAAAACCTTGACTGTTCCTAGTTTTGGTGAATACAATTGTGATGCAACATGGAAGAGTAAGAAGAGTTCATTCAAGAAGGCTTCATTCATTGCTTATGATAAAACTCGTGATACCACACAAAAAGCTGTTTATTGGCTTATAGATCCTCTAGCTTTCTATGAAAGTTATGACCAACGTGATTGGAAAAGAATGGGTGGTTGGGAATAAAATTCATCACTGTCACAGTGCCAATGCTATTGGTATAATTGCTTCATCGTTGTACTATGGTGCTAATTGTATTAAGAGCATTGAACAGTTATATATTATGGAATAAGGTTTCATTTGTATTTTAGTCTTCTAAATTATGTTAACAATACTCGTTGTTGGGATTGTGCTTGTCACCCATATAAAATTGAGAGGTTGTGGTCTAAAAATATCTTCAATTCACATAAAATTTTAAATAATATATTTACTTATTGTATTCTATATTATATTTATGGGTAAAAGCTGTTCCGAAACTGGTGGGATTGAACATAATTAAATCACAAAATATGGTTCAATTTAATCTTTTTAAGGAATCATTTATATTCGAAATAGATACCATGAAAATAATATTATAATGTTGTTTGAAGTTTTCAACTAATTTCGTGTGAATTATAGTGTTATATGTTACTATTAACTAAATTGTTATATATATACTACTTTTTATGTGTCTTGATTATTTGTAACATATCTTCTAATTTTTATGACAGGGTTTGAAACTAGCATATACCATTTTTTTTTGCATGTTATTAATTGATATATGTTATGAATGATATTTTTATATATGTTACTAATTATATAATTATATTGTTATATATCTTCGTAAATTATATAAATGTTAAAAATGTTAGGAGGAAGTATTTATGAGTTTCAATTTGTTTACTCATCTATTTGTGGTTTATATTTTCTGATAATGATAATAATAATGTTTTTTTCTTTTATGAAAAAAAAGTATAGAATACATTTTGGACTTTCAATTTATACAAATTTTTTATACAAAAAAGAAGGAAAGCGCATAACCAAACCAAATGATTTTTGAACAGTTCGGTTCTTATAATAAAATTTACGGCTAGTTGAGGTTAATAGAATCATGCCTTAGTGTTTGGTTCGATCATTGAATTACACCAAAAACTGAATCGAACTGAAATTTCATCATCTTTTTACTTTATAATTATGTATAGATTTTAATTCATTATTAATGATTTTATATCTCAACTATTAACAATACAATGATGCATTTATAAATAAATCTCTAAGAATTAAAAAAATTCAAAATACCCAAGTTTTTCTTTGCTCCAACCTTAAATTTTCTCATTATTAATTCCAATTATTCCTTAACTATATTCTAAATATTCAATCTTATTATTTTATTTTGTACTTTCCCAATCCACACAAAATTGAGATTACGTTATTTCCAAAGACTTACTTAGTACATAGCATTTTTAAAAACATTTAAAAAATAACACTTTTCAAAACCATATTTTTAAAGTGTTTTCTATTATTTTTAAGAAACAATTTTTTTAAAAATAAATTTTTGAACTTTCAAAGAAAATATTTTTTTTCATTAGTCTATGAGCATGCTATGTTTAATGTTTAATTTTTTAACACATATTTATATATGTTATGTATTTAAGATTTCTTTTAATATTAAACACATTCACATATCCTATAATTGATATCAATCAAAGTGAGAGTAAGAAATACTACTAGAAACCGAAAGTTGAGATAATGAATAAAATTGAAAAACGAAGACATCCCTTTATGAATGTTTATTTTTTGGATGAATTGAATATTCATACAAATGACTACATCCATGTATGTCAATTGGAGTTGTATATGAATATAATGGATGAATTCAAATTCATTAATTACTAAAATTATTCATTGAATTATATTCATTTAAATTCATTAACTATAATAAATGAATTTAATTTTCTTGGATTTTGATAAATTATGAATAATTTTGCAACCTTTAAGTATCATTATAATTTAATCTTTTAATTTTCATTTCAACCTTTTTCAATTATTAATCGTTTTATAAAATTCATAAGCTAATGACCTCGATACATGTCAAAATATTGAGGAGATTCATTTGGAATGAAGATAATATTGTCAAATATGGATTGGTTATTTTTAAATTTACAATTAATGTTTGTCAAATATAAGTTGATTATTTTTAAATTTACAATTAATGATTGTCATATATAAGGTTGACTACTTTGGAGAACATAAATGCTTGTGATACAAACTTTACTAAGGATCCTCTATTGAATAGGCAAATTAAATACTACCAAAACAAAAGAAATATAACTATACACTTTTATCATTTTATATATAATAAAATAATACTTTTATTATTAGAAAAATATAGAAAAACAAGTATTTATCCGTGTAGTAAAAAAAAACAAATCTTCTCCAATATTGGACCCTTCAATACTAAAATATGAGAGAATAAAAATGTTTTAATTTATTTAATTTAAAAGTAATAAAAAATTTGGACCCTTTGATTTTTTTCTAGTGGCATGTGTTACAATCTGAACCCAATACTAAAAAGTTCAGTACTCGAAATCATCTCAACCCTATATTTAAAGAGGGTATGTGTAGCCATTGTCTTCTTCTGTATATCATAGAAGTGTCTTCCCTTCAAAATTTGAGAATGTCAACCTTAAACTATGTTGCCCTAATCATTGTTCTTGCATCATCATGTCTCTATAATCATATAATTGATGCGAGGGTCCAACCCATTGATAACATCAATGCAGTTTCTACGGTTCAAGTTTCCATTCAAGTTGGATTACCTCCAAATGAAAGTCCAGTGAAAATTCTTTGTGATGAACTTGTTCCTGATAGATATGTGTCATATGACCTTCCACCTGGAGGAATACAAAACTTGACTGTTGCCATTTTTGCTGTATACAAGTGTGATGCAACGTGGAAGGGTAAGACTGCTCCATTTGTTGCTTATGATAAAACTCGTGATGCAACTCAAAATGCTGTCTATTGGATTTTAGATCCTCTTGGTTTCTATCAAAGTTACAACCAACATGATTGGAAAAGAATGGGTGGTTGGTAATAAAACTCATCACTCATATAGTGCCAATGCTATTGGTTCATTAACATAAAATATTGAGCTCTAAGTTTTTGTTTCTATTTCTCATCTGGTTTTTCTTCATTTCCTTTTTCTTTTAAGAATTGGACTAGACTAGGTCTATTGTTACCTTACGGAGGTTATTATTGGTCTCTTTCACACATGTCTAAATCACATAGATGTGATTCTACCATCTTTTCTAGAATAGGATTCCAAATTTCTCCATAATACATTCATTCCTAATCATATATTGTCTAATATATTAACTCAACAAATCATTTAAGTGTTGACAGTGAGGTATACCGAAAAGATATAGATTTAAGGGATGACATATTCTGCACACTATTGTTCTATTCAGCAGAACAATGTAAGGGGAAAAACTTGGATATTTTTTTTTATAGAAAGTAGATGTATACGATAGTGTAAAAGTTTTTTTACATTGTCACTATATCATTTACCATTTATTTTTTATCATCGTTTGACTCTTAAATGAAAATTATTCAAATGAATGATGGATGATGTACATTAATTATTTGTTTACACACAATTTTATTGAAACCATAAATTTTTTGAAATCTTTTTTTATTTCAAGTGGGCATTCTTGAAATTTGGATGGAAATTTGCTTGATTTGATCCATATTTAATGGGACCATTAATGGTGACTTTTGGGAGTGTGAAATGAAAATTCTCCAACTCTCATATTGTTTGGAGGAGGAAGTTTGTGAGACTTTATAAGCCTCAAGTTCACTCATTGGAGTGTGCCACAAGGGGTAAAATGAGTTTCGTGAGTGGGTGATAACTCACACAAACAAAACCCTTCCACATACATGCACACACCACCTCCTCCGTCGTCATCCAGGCGACCGGCTCGGGTTTGAGTTTGGGTCTAACATCCTTTTTAAATAAAATAATTTTTTTTTTATTTTTAGGCTTTGGGCTTGGACCATGTGGTTGACCAAGTCAATGCACGTGTGGCACGCGTGTGACTCTGCCACCACACAGTTTGAGGTGAGAAGAGTGGGAGAATATCTCGGTCAAAGGAGGAGAATCCGAGTGAGACTTTTTCTCCACATGTCGTGGTAGGAGATCTTGTTTCTGGGGAGGCAGGAGTGGTAGGCCTTCGGCTATAAATAGAGGACCCTCCCTTCATTATTCTTCGTCCCAAGTTGAGTATGACTTTACTCGATTTTCTTCTTTCTCCCTCATACTTTCCGCCCACAAAACATTGTGTATAAATATTTATAGTCAGTGCATATATTTAACACTCAAAATTTTAAGACATCATTTTTTAGCACAGGGTGATTTATTTATTTTTATGTTATCTAACATAATTATTTAGGAAAGTTTTAATTAAGATTAAGTTTTTAATTTGTTATAATATTTTATTAGTTTCTCTAGAAAGATATGTATTCACACAAATTTTTATCCTGATAAGATATTCAACGTATTTTGCATGTAGTAAAAGAAAATTCCAAGCTTTTGACTTTGTTCCTATAACTATAATTCAAAACTCATTGGTTCCTACTAATTTAACTTACCCTAAAATATTTTTAATGGATTCGAATTTTAGAAATTAGAGGATTCATTTTTAGCAGCCAATATAACAACAATCATGCATCTTGACTTAAATTAATAACTTTTTACACAACTAGTCCAACACTTTGAAGAATGATGATCTGATGTTTCCATTTTCCTAACTCATTTCCTGTCCGCCACATCACTTAAAATTAAATCATTAATTTTATTCCGTTGTAAGAAAAGGGAAAATGACATATACTCCCTTAAACTTTATGTATTTTACAAGTAGCTATTATATACTATTTTTATTTCTAATTATCCCTTAAACTTTATGAGTTTGTGAAAATGGTCTCTGTACAAATATATATTGTTAAATTATTAGCAGGTCAACAAAGAAATCACTGCAATCAAACTTACAATAGTAGCAATGTAACAATGCATGTTATCATTGATAACTAGAGGAAACCATCGTAAAAATATAAAATTAATTAAGAAATAGATGAGCGTAAATTTGAGAGTTAAAGTAGTTAATGCACTATTATTGATATATATAATTAAATAATAGTGATTTAACACTTAAGTTTAAAATAAAATGTATAACAACAAAATTTTATTACTATTAATTTAATATTATATTTATGCATGAAACAAGTTCATCAACCATTAAAGTTTAAGGAATAATTAAGAATACAAATTAATTCATTACGACTTCTTACAAAACAATTAAGGTTTATTAATGTTTTGAGATAGATTATGTTTATGATCTAATTGTACTAGGCGACTAGCAACGTCGAATACTTATATACATCATGGAATAAGATTTTATCCGTTGTGTTGTTTTTTATTATTATTTAATTATTTATATACCATCTAAATATTGGATGAAAACAAATCCTTAGAATCATAATCTACATGCCAAAAGTTAAGAATTCACACTTGAATTTGTCATGTACTTCATATGCAACAATGCAAAGCAAATGTAATCTGAAACATTATCATTCCAGTAATAAATATGTCAGCTATAACATGTAGGAATGGTCCTCTTTCAAACAAAAACATATTATAAAACATCATTGATTTTTAAAGAGTAATGGAGAAAATTGAAAAACTTTGACTAGATAACTCTCAAACCTTTTCTTTCTCGTCTTTCTCCTCTAAAAACAAACTCACTTACAATTTTCAGAAGATTCTGAAAATTTGTCAAATAATGTATATTTTCTCCAATAGTTATGAACAGAATAAAGCATACATGGATGTAATTGAAGAGCAACCTTTTGCACACATCCTAGTCCCCCTTCAAGGCAAACTCCCAAATTAAAGTAGCAGTAAAATATAAAAGAACAAGACATAACAAAACAATCAGTTTAGACAATGGAGGATTTCCAACCTTGAAGTTGGAATGTTTACCAACATATCAACCAGATGTCATTGAATTCAGCTTCTTTTCATACATTTTGGCCCGCCGAAGAGCATCTAAGGCTTCAGCTTGTTTTCCTGATCGTTTCAAAGTAACAGCCTTCAATTTTTCTTCTTTGATTCTTTCTTCTAGTTGATTTCTCTCTTGGTTAGAGTTTTCAATTTTAGCAACATTGGATTTCATAGGCTCTGCTCTATCCGGAGCTCTTGACGCAACACTAGCACCTTCAATTCCAGCTGCTTTCAGAGCAGATAAGAGCTGAGGGTCAAGAAAATCCTCAACAGTCACGTCATCCACTGCATCCGACTTACCTGCATCATGGGCTGTCAACTCCTCTAACTGTATTTCAATGGCCTTTGCGCGTTCCGACTCAGCTTCTGCTTCCTCTATGCGACCCTCCTTCCGTAGCTTCAGCGCTTGACGTTTGTGCCCCAGAGACTCTTGTTGCAACTTGAAACGATCACGGCTAGTCAATGGCTTTGCAGTAACATTTGGTGAATCTTGTTTCTTTTGTACAAGAGATGCATCAGAAGCATTGTTGGTCAAAGCAGTATTTGGCTGCATGCTTCCATCCTCCAAGTTCTTCTCCAACAGCTTGGCCTGTCGGAGTTCCTCCCTAGCTTCTGCCAGTTTCCCTTCTCTTTTCAAAGCAACTGCCTTCCTTTTACGAGCCAAAATTTGTTCGCGTAAGGAAAGGTTGTGTTGTGAAGCACGATCCTCAACAACATTTGACTTGTTTATGTTTGGCTTTTGATTGTCACCAGGCAATTCAGTTCCTCTTTGAGTTGTAACATTGCTTTTGGATCCTTGGTCATGACTGAGGTTCACTGAGGAACCCAAATGAATAGGAGGGCCTGCTTGAGATGAGTTTGCTGAACTAAGCTTATGTTCTTTTCGTTCTTGAGTTGATACTTCATAACTGCTATAACCATCACCAGTAAGTAAATCTTGCATATGCATGGAGTGGCACGCTGAATTGCTAGGGCCAGTAGTTTTCGGTGATTTCATCTTTTTTGCAATATTTTCACTTGAAGCACTCACCTCAGCAGATAATAGATGCTTATTATCTGTCAGTTGAAATGTTGCAGGAATTTCCAATTCAGGAACATACTTACTTGACACAACCACAGAAGAGGCTGAACCTTTATCCACTTCAACAGCAACTCCCTGAGTCCCATGCCTTTCCTGGAAGTCATATGATCCAGGAAGAATAGATTTTTCATCCTTGGAAACATCAAGTAACAACTCCTTGTTCTGGATCCCAAAATCTTCAATTTGGGCTTCCGAACTCTTGGCCATTCTTAAAACTTCCTCCGCCTCTGCTATCTCTCCCTTGCGCCTATGAGCAAGGGCCTTCCTTTTCAATACTAAGAGTTCTCTTTGAATCTCCCCCTTACTTCTTGAAGCTGTAGCAGGAATGCCTGAAGAGGAATCAAATGCAGATTTGTCTTCAGTACGAGTAAACCTACTAGTAGCTTCCTTAACTGGCTCTTCTTTTGTGGTTGCAGTTTCAAGCTCATCATTCTTCCAACCTAGATTGACAAGCATTGAATTCAGTGCTGGGTCATGCATATCCTCTTCTGATACAACCCCATCCCTTTCTTCGTCAATTGCAGTTTCAACTGAGGGATTGAAGAGCTCGTCTTTCATCATAGTAACATAAACACGTGACTCATTCTTTGGAGCTTCCATCTCTGCCATCTTGGCTTCTAAATCTTTGGCCTTTTTAAGCACTTCCTCGGCATCCTCATCTTTCCCTTCGCGCCTCAGAGCAAGGGCCTTTCTCTTCAAGCCCAATAGCTCCCTTTGAATTTCAACTTTACTTCTTCTTGGTCCTCCAACAAAGACTTGTGCAGAGTTCTTATTTAGAGAAGAATCATTGATTGCCACAAAATCATTATCATCTTTCTTCAAAGGCTTGCTTGGAGAATTCGAAAGTTCATTATTGTCATCATTCCAACCCATGTCCCTAAGCAGTGAAAGGTATGCTGGATCAGACATATCTTGATCAGTTACATCGTCTTCACTTCCCTCCTCGAGTGGAAGATTTCTATGAATATCAGAATGCTTGTGTGCTGCATTTGGGACATTTTCAGTGATATTTATCTTTGATGCTTTAAGATTAGAAGCCTTATCCATATCCATCAGCTGCTGCTCAAGAGCTGCACCCTTTCTCATTTCTTCTTCTGCTTCATTCAGTTTCCCTTCCCTTCTCAAAGTAAGTGCTCTCTTTTTCAAACTCAAAAGTTCTCTCTGAATCATCAACCGGCTTTTTGGTGCCACTGAGGAAGCAGCATTGCTAGTGGCTTTAGTATTTCTCTCATCCAAATGAAACGAGTCTGATCCATCACCAACAATTTCAGACCCAGGGCTGTTAAGGTCTCTTTCTAATAACTTTGCCTTTTTCAAGAATGTCATTGCTTCTTCAGTATTACCTGCCCGCTTTTGATTCAGAGCTTCTCTCTTCAAAGACTGAATTTCACCTAGCAATGCTTCTTTGTCAAAGGTTTCAGACTTCGAAAATGTATTTTCAGGTTCAGTCCAGCCTAATGATTCCAAAGTAGCAGCTAATTCAGGGTCCATCATATCCTCATCGGTCACCTCAAAATTACCATCAAGATCATCAATGCTCAAAAGGTGTCCAAAATCATGCCCGTGTTCTTGAACATGCAGATCTGGAAACTCTCCTTTAACATCATCATCCATGCCACGAATTAGTGCTGATAGTTCATCATCAGAATCTTCAGCTTCAGCAAGGAGTTCTTGTTCTTCCAATTGCTTCTCTAAAATTTTAGCTCTTTTTAGTTCCTCTTTGGCTTCAGCAAGCTTACCCTCACGCTTCAACATTAGAGCCTTTTTTTTCATAGCAACAACCCCACTCTTGTCAATTCTGCTGCTCTTTTTTTCTTCACCTGTCTTTGGAGAGATTTCTCCAATTATCGATGAGAGTTCACCCTCCAAACTCAAGCTTGCTGCCCTTTTCTCTTCAGTATGTAGATCCACATCAGACCACCCCAGCTCTCTAAGTTCGGAAGTAAGATCATCCTTTTCCTTACCCATGTGAGGAAGTGACTTCGTTTTTGTGACAGACTCTACAGAAACAGTCTTCTTACGAGTCTTCCGTAATTGAATTTCCAAAGCATCTGCCTGCCTCTCAAGCTCCTTCCCTCTCTTAAAAGCTTTCAAGGCTTCCTCAGATTTCCTATCTCCTTTCAGTATTTTGTACTTCTTTTTTTCCTCCAAAGCTTGTTGACGTAACTCATCAGGAGTGATGGATCCCAAGTTAATACCCAAAATATTAGGCTTGTCATTTGAGACGTCACCGGAATTAAAAAGTTCCTTAGTGCTTGAAGAAGAGGCAATGCCAACTTGTCCATCACCTCTGAGAACTTTTTCACTGGTTGACTGCTTTTCTGACGAGAAGGATTCCTCTCTATTTTGACCAAGAATCTGCTTCAAAACTTCATCTTCATCTCTAGGGGTTGATTTCAAGCTCCCTGGATAAATTGAAATGAACAATCAAAACTATGGTACTGTGTAGTAATAAAGACGGTAAAAATAGAGTACTCTTGTAAAATACCTCTTCCAGCTCTGCGTCCATGTCGCAACTCAAACCGTGCTGCTTCTTCTAGTTTCTTACAAGGTTCACAAATACGCACAGGAGAATCACCTTGTCCACGTAAAACCATTCTTTGATGGGTACAACTGTTGCAAAACAAGCCCCCACACCTTCTACAGTGGTGCTGAACATAAAATAAAATGGCCAGATAACAAATTTAGCACAAAGAATTGAGTTTGGGTCCAATCAACTTCTAATTAGCAAACATGGAAGATTATCTTCAAGTACTCGCCATCTCATTTTTCAAGCAGGACCATGACATTTGCAAGCATGCCATTCATTTATTGTAATCAAATATTCCATGAAGGTTCAAACTAAAAGTTCGATAAAAGAATAAAGCTGGTTAACATAGAAACACACTGAGTTATACTTCCTTACTGAAGTCATATATGTAATGGGGAAGGAGGTGGAATCAAAATACGCTACCCTAAGAAATGGACAATTGATTCTCTATAAGTTTACGCTAACGATCATGAACCAAAACCAATTCCTCCTAAGAGTAAAAGGGTCAGAAAAATGAACTGCTCTTAGACATGGCTTAACAGAACAAAAAGAACTTTTGCATTGTCTGGCTATAGTTTTGACTGCAGAAAAGAACACTAGTGACTTTGTAAGGCAAATCTTAAGCTAATACTTGGATCAACTTAGCAAAATAAACCTCTTCATTATATATTTGCACATCTCTTATAATCATTACAATTACATACAATTAACTAATCAATCAGCATAACTAGATGATCCCAAAACGATCAGTGACAACTAGCATAAAAACTTAATAAGAACAATAGTTATCCATATTCCAAGCCAAAAAAATGAAAATAAAAAAAGTATAAATATACATAAACTTGATAAAACTGAAACAAAAAATCGAGTAGCATGAGGATAAATCAGTAGCAAAATTTGAATCTTACATGAATAAATGCGTGAAAAGTTAACAACTTTAAGATATTCTGAAACACCCACATAAAATAAAACATTCTAGAGGGATAAAAGAAACATGGGTTTGCTCAGTAATTAGAAAAAGTTTCAGTATTTGAAAGAAAAAAAAGGTGGGGATGTGAAAAGTGAGGTAACCTTGCGATTGATGAAGGTAAACTGACAAGAACATCCCTGGCAGTGTGAGGCATCGGCGACCCAATTATTCCCTCGTATTGATGGCTTTGGTGGTAACCCAATTTTCTCTATCATCTTCTAAATTTTGTTGTTGTTGTGTTGTGGGGAAGTGGTGAAAAATAAGGAAGAAGAAGAAAAACGATGATGGATGATGCAGAGGATGATGATGAATTCAGGATTTGACGATCACAAAACCGAGTGTGGGTCTTCGCACATTATTTCTTGCCTGCCCAGATCACTACGACGTCGTTTTTCCTTTTCTTTTTTAATTCTTGTTAGATCCTTGGAGGTTATATAACTGATTTATTTTCAATTCTTGATTTTAATTAAATAATTATATATATATATATAAATAAAGTGGAAAAAATGAGTTACCAATTCAAACCATTGAATTTTCTAAGATTGGATGGTTAAGATGTGGAATAAGTCATTTTTCACTTACTCTTGAAGTAATAGATCCCTCCTCATAAATAAAAGATTGATATTGATTTTTCTTATTTCTTACTATAGCATATTATTCTCACTTTAAGTTCACATACTTTAACCCTTAACACATACTTTATATGTTAAGGTCACTTTGTTTCTCTTTCTCAATAATCAATATATTTTTCTCATACTTAAAAGAGATTTCCTATATCAATCTTCGCCATATTTTACTGTCTTTGATAATGTTATACTACAAACATGTAATAAGCTGAACACTAAAAAAATGTTTAGTTTGAAATTCATAATCATCATCCATAAATTATCCGTATTTTCAAGATAGCTGCAAAACTAGGAAACTAAAACGAACAATTCTAAGCTGTGATTCATGCTACAGAACCTCATTAAATAAACACGAAGTAAAAAAATTAGTTTAAGCAAAGAATAAGTGGCAAGAAAAATAAAGAAAGGATGGTGATTGTATAGTTAAATCATAATAACAAATCCTCCGTAACTAGCAACCAATCTAATCTTCAAAATCATGCTTCTGAAAGTGGAAAAAATAGTGAAAGCCACGCCGACTCCATGATCATCAAAGACTTAATAACCATTGATCTTAGGCCTTGAGGTAGGACCAACAAGCCGCGAAAAAGGAACTTGTGTCCGGCCAGTGTTCAGATCCCTTTGACCTGAAGAAAACCTATCATTTACTTTTGGATCCGATACAGATCTGGAAAATGCTTGGGCAAGTTCAACAGCTGAAGCTGCTCTACCATAGCGCACACCAACACCACCAGGAGATGGTTTTGGCTGATCGACAGGCTTACGCCATGTCTCAGGTGATTTGGGCCTCTCGGGGGGATGTTGCCTATCAGTTTCGTTAACATTTCTTCTATTATCACCACGCCAATTCTTCTGTGCATGAACTCTCTCAGCATCTACCCTTTGATCCTTCATTTCTGGTTTTCTGCCAGTCCTTTGATCGAGAAAAGCATCAGTTTTTTCACCATAAAAAGCTTGGACTGAACGATCATGAAGTTTGTCAGCCCGCAAAATATTATGTTCAACCCTTCACACAACACAATCTATTAGCAAATATTGAATCAAATATGGATCACAATTTGAGGCAACTGGAATCACATGTAAACAAAACAAGTAAATACCTGCTTGAATGGTCAACTACATCATAACTGTTCATTGTAACATCATCAATCCCTCGCTCCTTCAATACCTGAGGAAAGATCACCGACATTATCAAGCTGATAAATGAAAGCTAGACACAGAAAGAACAAAAGCAAGACCAGTTTCTGCAGTTGGCAGTACATGACACATTTTAAAGCACATTAAGTATGGAAATTATGACATTTTCACAACTACGTAAAAATATCATCCCCATCCACAACATTGAAAAAATAATAAAGCATAAGTTTTAACTGCATTTATGATATAAATAAATGAAGGAACTTACAAGTTCTCGAGGACGAGCACCACCAAATAATGCATTCCTGAATCATTTGTGTCAGTTGTTCCATTAGTAAACAGATAGACATAAATAATTTACCAAATAATCTTGCTAAAAGTAGTCCATTTTATTTCATGCTAAGCATTAACCAAAGACTAGAGATGAAATTAAGGCAACACAAAGTTCAACATAGTCATCCTTTCATATGCACTTCAATTTAAACAAAAACAGAACCCTTCAAAGTAACAGGTCAGGAACAAAGTAAACATGATCCAAGAATCCAAAGAGATGCTAATTTGTTAAAGTGGTCAGGATAAGTAAAGTAGGTCATCATTGAGAACTGGCTGGATTCAATATATGTATGATGCTTAATTTTAGATGCAGAAATGTAATTCCATGATCCCTTTTTGAAATTTTCTTTGACCAAATAAATCAATTAATGAAAATGAAAAAATAAACTTCATAGGTAAGGAACTTAGAAAGAGACAGAAGAAATTGGATAAGACCCATTGAGAAGATGTTAATTAATGGGCAGCTAAATTCAAAAATGCAGGAATAAACATTTTCCTCTTCATATATGGGAAAATGCTATGCTAACTAAACTCCTAACTCATGTATGAATGCCGGTATCTTCCATAGTTCAACTTATTTTTTATTTTTTTTCTATAGCCAAAGTTTTTTCAGGGGGGGGGGAATTTTGCAGCTACCGAGGTTTGAACCAAGGTGCTCACACTTTATGTCCAACCGTTCTACCAACTGAGTTGCCTCTTATTAAAATACCAAATTCCAATTCTTAAATGGAAATATATGTTGTAGAGTTTTAAGGCACTTTGCTAGGGTCAAGTGAAAAATTAAGGAAGTATTTTGAGCAGAGCACACAGCTTTTGCTTCAATACATTCATCCTTTAAAACTAAAAGAATACAAAATAGACTGGAAGATTTTCCATTATTCCCATCAATGGATAACAACAGTAAGGAATCCCTCATAAATTATGTAACTTGTGGCTTGGTTTTAGTTTTGGACTTGACTAGACATGTGACCTGACCTGAAAAACCTAGTATGAACTACAGACCCACACACACACATACACACGGTCAGTGTGCACTTGAAGTATTGGGATTAGGATTTGGATGGTGACTGATAAGCAGCCACTCTTTGTAACCTTCATAAATCATGGTAAAGTTTCTATGTTTTGCCTGTCGAAGTATGCCTACAGCTATGGCTCACTATAGGTTGAATCAGCTGGCAATGGTTCATGAGCAACATATGCGCACACCAGCATGAAGGACATATGTAGCATAGTCAAAAACTCCTAAACTTACTATCTCATGCAACTAACCTCTCTCTTTCAGCATTTGTTTCCAACTGTTCAAGTGGCTCTGACCGAGGCTTCAAATTCAGCTTTGGGCGCTGTCCTACCTCCTTCCCACTCTCATTTCCAGTTGAGACTGGCTTCACAAAATTGGCATGGCCATGCGCCTGATAAACAGTTTCAACATGGCCAGAATCATTAACCTGACGATATCCCTAGCATGGAACAAAGAAGAGAGTTCATAAAGCAAACATAAGAATCAATAAGCACAATTTCCTGAGGAAGTGAAACTCATCAGTTGAACATGTGAATACCTGTGCATTTTCTGTAACATATGGTTCTGTTCTTTCCAGTGGCTTCGCCTTAGGTAGTAACTTTAGTTTAGGTCTATCAGTTGGTTCAGAATGCACTGGTTGCTGCAACTCAGGACCACTATGTTTGCCATCATTTTGAGCCAGCAGAGCCCCATTGGCATGATGAGATACACTTCTCGGACGTACTTCAGAATACTTGGGAACCGACCTTTCATAATCCAGTAACTCATTCCTACCACCTTGCATTGAGCTATCCATACCTAAACCCCTTTCAGCATGCCCTGCTAGCATTGGATCATAACTCTCCTCACCCACAGCATCCACTCTATTGTAGGCATTATAGACGTTAACACTGGCACGTGGTTCACTCTCCACTTCAGAAGATCTAACTACGTCAGCATCTGTCGGATAATGGACTGCCTTTGACTGCCATCTCCCAGAAGACACCTTCTCAAGCGCACTTGCATATGCCAACTTGGAAACAGCATTAGGACGAGACCAAGATTGTTCTGGCTCAATAACACTTGCCGCCTCCTTCCTCATCGCCCATACATTTGTATTACCCCCACCGGCAGCAGTTCCATGCTCCTTATTGCTGCCTCCTAAACTCTGAGAATTCACCCCGACATAAGCCGTTTCAGGAAGCCTCGCCGAGTACGAATTAACTGTCCAAACATGAGACACTGGAGCCACTTGCCTGCCCAATGAACTCCCTCCCACTCCATACTCCGGCTTCACCTCGAAACGAGAAGGCATCGCATGAATGCTATCATCACTGATTGTTCTCCGGGGGGCTGAACCACCACCCAGCGGCTTTCGCTCATCCTCATCGAAATTCCTACCAATCGGGGCAGTGTGTGGGAAAAACGGAGTCTTGTCATCATAACGGCGAGTTGCTGGCGATGTGTGCGGCCGGGACCAATGATCTGGCCGGCCCATTGTAGCTCCCCGTGATGAAGGCCGATCATAACCAGGACGATCTGAAGTCCTCACAGTTCTGTGGAAAATCAAAAATAAAACAAATCAAGGTTAATTTTTTACAGCAGATTGCATATCTGCTTAAACAGATATAGATCGATCAACTAAAAATACTGATACAAAGCATACACAATGAGAAGCCATAGATCTAATTTCTAGTTTTTCTTATTTTCCATCAATTGGTGTAAACGAAAGAACACCCATTTTCTAATAATTAGATATAAATCAAATTAAAGCAAAAAGATTAGAAATTTGAATGATTGAGATAAAAGGGTATTGTGCTTACACGCCTGGAGCAGAAGGAAGAGGGATATCAGAAGGGATAGAACCGCCATGGAAATCCTTCAGCGTCATGGTGCTACCACTGACTTTCTTCTTCGACATTCTCTCTCACCCTTCTCTCTCTTACCAAAAAAGAAAAAAAGATCGTTATCTCGGATACTAAATTGCAGAGTCGTTGTATGTTTAGTTTATGAAGGTTTGGGATTTGTGAATAGAAGAAAGAGCAAGAGAAAAGGGAAGAGTGAGAAGGGGAAACCGCACGAGTGGGAATCTATAGCGAAAAGGAATGAACGAAGAACATAGATGAACAACCAACGCAAATGGTAATACTTTTGGTGCTAAAAAAAAGAGAAATAAAGTGATAGATATGTTTTTGTTTTTTTTTGCTTTTGGAATCAAAATATTCCAAACGATAGGAAAACGGATTGATATGACAGACGACACGAAATATGTTTTTTATAACATAATGAACATTTTAATGAGGTTGTATTTGACCATCTAATTTTCAAGAAGTATAGTTTTCTTACATTTTTCTTTCCTTGATGTTGGCCATGAATTACAAAATTATGATATTCTTCCTTGAAATGCATGATGATTAAAATAATTTATTCTAAGGCAATTAGACATTATTGTTCACTCAATAAATTATGTTTATTAAAAAAACATACACTTGATAAAATTATCATATGTATTTCAATAAATTATCATATGTATTTCAAAATTTGATGTTTGATAGTATTACATTGATGGTCCTAATTCATGAATAAGGATCCTCTACATTATTTGAGAGAGAAATGATGTTTTTACTTTTAAGTTTAAGGATAAAAATGTTATTATAAATGTAAACAGAATGGTATACTCGGAGTCGGAGGAATATGTAAGATCATTATTTTAAGTTGATGGTTACATACAAAATAATGGAGAAGATCAGAGTTTGTTTCATGATATAATGTTGCATAGAGATCATGGTTTTTTTTTATTTTTTATTGGATTAAAGAAAGGTGTCAACTAGAATGTAAATCTAGATGTTCAAACAATGGAGTGTGACAGTTAAATACTTGTAGTATAGTGATATTCATTTAAGGGATTTGATGTGGTGGCAATACATTAGGAAATTGAATCTTTTATAGCCTACACAATCCTTGATTTAAAGTTATTTGCTTAATGCATCACACAGAACCATAAAAAATGCAAGAGCATTGAATTTGTCAAAGATTTAGCTGTTGAGGGCCCCCTTAGACTTTAAGTACTCCACAATATGGTCAAAAATCTCTTCCATCCCATACTTGTAACTGAACCCTTCTTTGATAAGCTTCTCAGTAGAAATGGTTAATTTTGCCTTGGAGGGGCAATCATTGAAACTGCAATGCCAAAATGATAATTGCCTTACATATAAATGAACATGTTCCAAGCCTAAAGTCCAATGTGTTATGAAGTCATTTCCAATCCAAATCAATATAATGCAGCTTCCTAAGAAACTGATCATGTGCATAAAATTGTACTGCATAAAAGATTCCCCTTTGTCATGCACAAGTTTAATTATAGTTGGCCTTCGGATCGGTTAGTACCAAAAAAATGAATAGAACTTCTTTAACAAATTGTTTTATGTCTTTTGTTGTCAGAAATACATGAAAGTTGCAGCATTGCAAAGATGAGAAAACTTGAATTTTAGATATGCAAGTTCTTGAGTTATATGTTGTTAGAGTTGTCCATGGTACATGGACAAGCACGGTTCACCAAAGAATAATACAAAAGGCAAGAGTCTTCATTTAAACACAATCCACACCAAATGCTAAGTTAGAAGCTTACTTAGTTGGAATGCTATATTGAGGGTATCGTTCGCTTAGAAACCTTGCCAGATCACGAATACTAGTATTGTGAGCACAGCATATGTATCGACCTGAAGCCGATTCTTTCTCCGCCAAAAACACATGTGCTCGGCATACATCCTCCACATGAGTGATGGATACTGAACCTGACAGCAATTGCATACCTTTCAACGCGTTTATGCGGAAATCATTACCTGTAAGGTTTCGAAATTGTTAGTGATATAATAAAATCATTCATGTGTCTTTACCTAACAACTTGTGTCTTCTAGAGTATTGGTTGCACAACATGGCATTATAGCTCTCATTCTATCATGGGCCTGTGCATTATAATGCTTCAAGTGGAAATGGCTCTTCCATGATGAGGAATGTTTGATATATAAGTTCATGGCAATAATCTATGTGCCATGGAAACATTAATGAGTCAGTGAATATTTTGGCAGAGGTAAAAAGTCCTTAAACTAGTGAATATGGCAGTTTTCTGAACCTGTTATGAGGGCCATGGCCAAGTTAACACTGGATGGGATATCTGGAGTGAGTGAATAACCAGCTATAAGAGAAGGTATTACAGTGATGAGATTAATGTGATTTTCTTTAGCAAATTCCCATGCAGCCTTCTCAGCTAGTACTTTGGAGACAGGGTATCCCTGCAAGTTTGGAAAAACTTCAGACTCATAAAAGTTAATAATTTTTACACTTAGGAATGAAAATGATGCAGGGAAATGGATAGAATAAGGTTTGATAATTATTATTACCCAAGTAGGTGGCTTTGCAGTATTTAAGTACTCTATATCAGTCCAATTGCTTTCATCCATAACCAAACCTGTCCCATTGAGTTGGTTTATAGTTACAGCAGCAGCTGAAGATGTTAAGATGACTCTTTCAACTTCTTTTGCTCTTGCACATGCTTTCAACACATTCAATACACCTTTGATTGCTGGCTTGATCATGTCAGTCTGAATAGTATTTAATTACGAACGGCATAAGAATTTTCGCGTTCACTTTTTTCGTTTAATACACAAATGTAAGTGCATCTAATTTGGTTGTATAAATTATAATGTGATATGTAGTTCAATGTACAATCTACCTCAGGATCTTTAGAAGCAAAGTTCACAGGTGTAGCAAGTTGAAAAACCAGTTTACATCCTGCTATAGGTGCATCAAAATATTCTTCAGCTGTTAATTCTGCTCCAAATATATTCAATTCGCCTAAACTTTGGAGTGCTACTAGGTGAGATATTTTTTGAACATTATCTGCACAAAACACATAAATAAGAACTTTTGCTCACAGAAAAATATTATTTAGATTCTTTATTCTTCAATGCAACTTCAGGAGGGAGATAGGCTTTACTGCTTATTGGTCTGTCCTAACCAAGTCTTCAAGTGCTTTTTTCATTTAAGGTTCTGTTTTCATTCTTTAGAGAGAATTTATTTTGGTTCTAGAAGTGCTAACCAAAAACTATAAGCCTGTGATCTACTAGAGCTTAAAAAGATCAAATAAGTTGTTGAATATTCTCTTTTTGTCACCATTATGATATTCCCTTTGCTCCCAACTAATTTATAACTTAAACATTATCTGATCTCTTTCTTGTACTGGGTTAGCATCCCTTGTGCTTCTTTAATACATTCTCGTTTATCAAAAAAAAATTATAACTTTGGTTGGCTGAACACAAGTTTTCTAATATTTTGGTGCCATGTTGATGTAAAAAGTTATCTTAAGTGCTTACAATTTGAATCATCAATACCTTCATATGGACATTATATTTTTTGTGTACAATACATCTAGGATAATAACTTATCTAAAAGCATATGATGCCTCAATATTCATCATTAATTAGTCATTCATCATTTATCTTATAGTTATAAATAAACAGGTTTTGTATAACATGCAGAAGAGGGTTGAACCTGGGTCTCTAACAGTGGTATTGACAGCATAACCCTTTTCAAGCAAGTGTTTGATAAGCAAAGAAGCAACAAACCCAGTGCCACCAATCACACAAGCCTTCTTGTTTTCCATTTGCTTGATACTGGCCATGTGTGTCTTTCTCACTTCAAAAGATGATGGAAGTTGTACTTGTACTTGCATAGTTTAATGTCAGTTATTTGGTTTTAAATAGTACTATTAGTGGTTCAGTTACTTAGACATGCATACTGTTTCATCTTATTATTAATTAAAAGCTGAACGCATGAAGATGTTACTCTACCAACAACATAACTTGTCAATCATCATAAATAAGTATTCTGTTAGGTTGAAGTTATCAAAGCTAGCAATTGGAGTTACAAAAATCCAAATCCAATTTTTCCCTTCATTTATTCATGTTTGGTTGAAGTTGTATTTGTTTTATAAGCTAAGTTTTAATAAACTTGATTTATAAAAAAAAAAACTTAAAAACTAAGAAAAATAAAAAAGTTCATAATGATTTAATTTAGTTTTTCAGTTTATAATATAAAATTGCAGTTATTGTTCCACTTTGGAGAATAGAGGTTCTGTATGTTAAATGCTTACTTCTTTAACTTCATTTCATTGAATGGAATATAACAATAAACAGTAGGTGCACTTCATGATGAATTTGATATAAACTTTCTTTGTTTTCTAACATTCTCTTTCTTTCAGTTGCTGGCAAAATCACAAGACAGTGTAATTTATTGCCATAAACTTGATTTTCATAATTTCATCATTCATCAGGGTTGTCTAAATGACCATAAAGTTCTTTCCAGTAATATGAAGCTTCTTCTGGTGTCCGAAAAATCCAGATGTGTTTCTTTTCTTTTTCGCGAGCTTCAAGAATTTCCTGCAAACAGTGTGATCATACATGTTACTTGAAGTAAAATCCAGATACACTTCCATGCCAGATGAATTAAACCATGTCACTGTGCAACGGCACATGCAAAATAATGAATCTATGAAACATAATACTAATAGCTAAGATGATCAATTAACCATTACAAATGGCCATTGCTATTACAGGAATGATTATTAGTCCTTCAACTTAAATTCTGTATTCTAATCACTCATCAACCCTTCCCACTAGTTCTCCCATGGGCAAAATAAGAAATAAGAAAAATATTTTCTTTGATGGCAGCTGCAATTAAATTTGCGAGTCGAAGTTGGAAGGACAGGTTTATAACATTGCATTTGGCACAAGGAAAAATAGAATAGAATGGAGAAGAATGTTTCTCAAGCAAAATGTCCTACTTTTAATCTCATGTCATATTCTGCTATATTTCTAAATTAGACCGAACATAGATTAGAACACATATGTTAACTTCTGTCTCATTCTAACATGTTTATCAAACACTACCTAATTGTTTAATCTCAACATGTGAAAAAGCATAAAATTGAAAATTTAAATAAACATATAGCAGTAATGCATTCCATTTCAATAATTCCATGCAGTACTATCAATCACTACAAGATGATCACTGTTTTCTCATCTATAGGCCATAATACCATACACATATATGCATATTCGCATGATATCATTGAACCAAATAAGTAAGAAAGATCAAAAGATGTATTTTCAAAAGAGTGGCATAATAAGAATTCAACTCCTCTTAAGTCTAAAACCTTGCTACAACCTATCAGTTCTTAAATCAAAAGTTCAGCAACAACAAACAGAAGGGTATTCCTTAATGATACAGCAATATTACTAAACCAATTTATTAATGAATAATACAAGAGAGGAAAACCAACAAACCTTGAGTTCAGAAGTGTTTTTGGTCTTGAGCATTAAACAATCAAAAAATGCTTTGAATTTATCGGTACAATTATCAAGAACACCAAGCCTGTAATACTGCTGCATTTGATGAACAGGGGCTGCAAAACACAACAATTCAATTAGTACTTAAATGACTCCACCCAGTTGCGGAATCTGGGAAAAGATGCAAACTTTATAAGAATTAAGTGGATTGAAATGAATTACAATAGCAGAACCATAGCGCATCGAAGTATTTGGAACAACGTAATTTGGGCTTAACTGTAGAGGTAGTTGAAGATTCCTTCTCCGATGACATAACTATATCAGAATAGGAACACCCAATTGATCGAGGTTGTAGTGGAAGTGCTTCACGCAATGATGAGTTATCCCAATTTTCTCTAACATAAGAAATGCACCGCACCATTGAAGAAAAATGATATGGTTGCGGGTCGGGTCTACCCGGTTTGTGAAATAACTGACCCAGTAATGATTAGGTTAGAGTTGTTCAAATTTTTAATTATTAATTATTATAATTTCTTACTTTATCTCATATATTTTAGAGCTGAATCCTATTTTAAAATGGAGATTGCTTACAAGTTCAAAATTACAGCTTTGGTCATTTTGCCCTTTTTTTTTCAAAAATTACATATGAGGCTTTTGTTTTTTAGTTTCTTCAACTTTAATTTCAAATGCATATATAGTTTTGGATTGGGATAACAATGACCTAATAGCAATACTATAATAAATTATGAGATGTGATAACTGAAGTTCATTATCATAATATGATGTGATTCGGCAAAGAGGTGTTTTCAAATACCAGTGAAATTTAAAGTTCAAAAGTTTTTTAAAACTTATTTTTCATCTTAGTCATAAATTTTAAGAAATCTAATGGTTTAGATTTACTCATTGATTCAAACAATTGAATTTTTTTAAAATTGATGAATAAATGTGGATTAAGTTTAAAAAACTTACTATTATACTAAGTGGACCTATCCCTAAAAAGATAAATAAACACATGCACAAAAAGTGAATATGTTAGTAGGGTCATTACAAAATTAGTAAAGTCTTTTGTTTTTTCTTATCTGTATGTTTCCATCCTTATAAGAAGATAATCTTTTTGAGGTAGGATCATCTCTATTAATGGAGAGTCAACTGCTTCAAAAACCAAAGAAAAATATAATATTCAATGACATGTATCCATTTGATTATTAATGAAATTATATTTTTTTTTGCATTAAAAATAAAAATAAAGGATAACTAAATTAAAAGTTATGAAAAAAGACTCTTATATTAAGACATATATCCATACACATGTCCTTAAAAAAATGAAAAGTTATGAATCACCAATGAATTGAAAGACTCTATTAACCAGAAGAGAGAACAATAACTAAAATTAGCAATCAAGAAATTGCCTTCTACACGCATTAGATACTTTGGTTCATAAAGAGAATGTTTTATATATGCATATATAATAGGAAGAGGTTACAATCACAATGACCAAATACTACAATTGAATTTCATGTCACCTAAAAAAGGAAAAGGCCTCCTTCATCAGCACCATGATGCAAGAGAGTTAGAATGAAATCACAAGTGTTTAACATTTTTGAGTATACTCTTAGCTTCTGCCTTAAGATACTCCACATGACAAGAAGCTTTCTCAGGTCCATTCAACCCAAAGCATGGGTCACTGGCCTCTCCTAAAGTGATAGCAAAGTAAAGATAAACAGTGCAAAGGATAACTAGTAAAGTTAGAGCAAACAAAAGGTAACGATGCCTCTGATAAAGTGTTGACCAACTTCCCAATTCATTCTTTGTAAATTGTCTCCTTAATGATGATGACCTCAGTGTACGAGGAGATGATGATAAAATGGACTCAAGAACCATGGTTTCTATAATCAACTACACTTCAAACCCACTTGAATCTGCATAATGCATATCATGTTAAAGATTAGTACAAGTGTATGTGGAGATTTAATGCAAATTATTGGGTTCACATGAAATATAGATTATGAACCTTCAATGTCAATTACTAGTTGAATTTCAGAGTGGACAAAAAAATAAGGGTTGAATGACAATATATATATATATATATGTTAATAATCATCAACATGAAAATATCTTAATAATAAATGTAGATGGAATGGAATATATATTCAATCATCAACCAAACCAAAATATATAATAACTATCAATGTGTGGCATTGATACACATACATGTGGGAAAATAATAAAACAATCAAAGAAATCAAGACATATATATGTACAAGCACATAAAGCTTGAAACAAAATGCCTCCATCCTCTGATGGCATTCCATAATATAAGAAGATTCAACACAACATCACCCATTAATTCCAGAATCCATTAACACAATTCCATTCTAAAGAAACCCATATCAATATCTTAATTAAATAACAACATTTATGCAAATGAACACAACACGATTTCAAATTTGAAAACCTCAATAATGAAAGAAAATCATATCCAAACGTCAATCCTGTAGAAGATGGCAACTGAACCAAAAGTACTTGGTTTTGGTACAATTCATTAATTGACAAAATACACATGCAATGCATACAATTACAAAAGGCATTATTATTTCATTTTGGTAATAAATTAAATATCTTACATCAGTAAAAAACCATGCCCTAGAAATAAAAACAAATGAAAGAAGGGAAATGCGAGATTGCATAAAAAAGGAAGGAAATGAAAGAAGAGTTTTACCCTATGAAGATGAGGGAATGTGGTTGGAGGAGGATGAATGATGAGAATGAAAAGAGAGAAAGTAAGAATGGTGAATAAGGAAAGGGTTTATTTGTTGTGTGAATTGGCGTTTGTTTCGTGATCAACAACAACACAAATAGAAAATAATAATGTCATAATTCTATCTATGCAAATCACGTGAATGACATAGCAACCTTATTATTTCTAAACTATTTATTCATCACTTTCAACTAATCAACTATATTCCTTATTTAATTCAAATCACATATGTGATGCACTGAATATACCATATTAATATAATACACAAAAATTAAATATAACTTAAAGACTGAAATACAGTACCCATGCAAATATGCAATGCCCGAACTATAGCTGTAATTCTATCTAGGTATTTTAGTTACTCCCGTTTTTATATTTATATTAATTTCGAATGCTTGTGCAAATAATTAATATCTACAAGTAACCAATAAATTATCAAACATAAAAAAGATGATTTACAAAACTATTCAGATTAACTCAAATATTTACAATTCCATAAACAAGTCCAAATATTTTCTTTTGTTATATTAATAAACAAATAAAATTACACATCCTACATATTTGAATTACTTTGGTAGATGGCCTCATTTACACCTAATTAACCCATATTAGTCAGTGGTGGCCACAGATGATTCAACATGTTGGATGTCATCAAATTTGGATTGTAGTACTTTTTTCAATGACATTCTTCAATTACATGCATTCACTACACTAACTATTGGCATGCCATTTTGGACTCCTTCAAATCCCAGCTCCACCTTATTATATATATATATATATATATATATATATATATATATATATATAAGAGTAGTTGTTGCACTTGCAGAAACAAAAGATACTACTACATCACATTTCTGTAAGCCATTTTTCAATATTATAGGGACTTCTTTAAAATTGTATTCTGAATGTAGCAATATATGCATATATATAATAAATCTTTTTGTTGCAGATAGAGCACATTTCTTAACTATGGCTTCCCCTTCTTTTCAAGCAACCTCTGAACTTGCTGTTAATAGGTAGTTTATAATCTTTGTGGGTATTTAGTATTTCATTGTTTAATAAGTAGAATCTCCTAAGCACGTACGAGTTTGTTGTTCCCACTTGTTTGAAAAAGCAGTGTTGGTTGTGAGAGATACGAAGACATAAAGTGGGATGAAATTGGATTTGGTATAGTTGCAACTGATTTCATGTATGTCATGAAATGCTCAAAAGGAGAAAAGTTTAGTGAGGGAAACCTCATTCCTTATGGAAATATAGAGCTCACTCCTTCTGCTGGAATTTTAAATTATGGTCAGGTTAGAACCACAATTGAGATAGTTTATCTAAAATATTATTATGCATGTCTAAAATCTCAAATGCATATATTACATGAATATCAATAGGGAGTACTTGAAGGGCTAAAGGCATACAGAACTGAAGATATGCGTATATTGCTATTTCGACCACAACAAAATGCTCTTCGTATAAAGATTGGAGCAGAGAGAATGTGCATGCCATCTCCATCTATTCACCAATTTCTTAATGCCATTAACCAAACTGTCCTTGCCAACATACGTTGGGTAAACTCTTACATTTTCTTTTTCATTTTTATGTTCATTTATATTATGGCCTAAACAAGTTTGTGGTTCAATTTTAATACAGGTGCCTCCTGTAGGACAAGGGTCACTTTATATTAGGCCATTGCTTATGGGAACTGGAAGTGTGTTAGGCTTGGCTCCAGCTCATGAATACACATTACTTATATATGCAACTCCTGTCAAAAGTTACCACAAGGTGACATTTTTAACTTTGCAACCATAAGGGAAATGATAAAGAAAGACTTCGAGTTCAGTGGTTTTGTTAATTCACATGATTTATGATAGAGCATTATGGCGTCTATGATGTCGTTCGATCCATGTAGTCCACCCCACCTAGTAGCACTACAGCTAAAAGTTTTCTCTTTTCCCTTCGCTTACTCATTACAACTAACACTACAGGGTCCATTAAAATTGGTTGTTAAGGATGAGCTTCATCGTGCGATTTCTGGCAATGGAGGAACTGGAGGGATCAAGAGTGTGACCAACTATTCCCCAGTAAGCATGACAATCTTATCATTTAATCATTCATACATGTGATAGGTTGATATGAAGTTGCAAGCATATTTTTAATATTGTTTCACAGATAACTTTTTATGCAGAATATAAGTATTATGGTGCATCACAATAGTCCTTATTGACTATATTAGTGCTTAGTGTGTTAAATATGGCCTACATTTGGATGCTGTAGACTTATAAAGCAGGGATTTCTGCAAGGGCTGAAGGGTTCTCAGATGTCTTATACTTGGATGCAGCAACAGGGAAATTTATTGAAGAAGTTTCTTCTTGTAACATCTTTGTTGTGAAGGTACAAGAAGCCATTCTTTCTTTCTTTCTCTTGTAACCATTGAAATATACATACATCTTTTAACATTACATTTTGATGTACTTGTCAAGAAATAAAAATATAAGTACAATATGAAAAGTGACACTTTTTGAAGTTTCCCATTTATCAAATGTTTAACTTTTTTATTTAATATTTTATCTCTTTTTGTTCATTACAGGACATTCATTAGACAAAGTCTTTCAAATTAAAATGGAAACCTGTTTTTGCTGTAGTTTATGCTTATTGTACAAGAAATACAGAACTTATGCACACTTATGATATGAATTAGAACAACCATGACAATCCTTTGTTTTTTTATCAACTCAACAATATTTTAATGTTATGAAGGGTAATACCATCTCAACTCCAAAAGCAGAAGGATCTATTCTACCTGGAATTACAAGAAAAAGCATCATTGACATTGCTATTGATTTGGACTATAAGGTGATTTATTTTCCCTTAGTCAATGTTGACATTTGTTTTATTTCCCTTAGTGAATTGTCCATGCTAAGATCTGAACTGAAATGAAAAACCTGTTGGAGTATTACTAATGAAAGAGTCACATGCATAATTAGTTTTAGTTTTTGAAACTATTTGAATTCTTTGTTAATTTTCTAATATATTAACTTAGGAAAACTGTGTTGAATGAATATTGTTCAGGTAGAAGAACGTGGTGTTGAGGTGGAGGAATTGCTAATGGCTGATGAAGTTTTCTGCACTGGAACTGCTGTGGTTGTTATTCCTGTTTTGTCTGTAACCTATAACAAAACTAAGTAAGTAGCTTTATTTCTCTTTCTTGTGGAACATGTTTTGTATGTACTGAATTATTGATGATGTTAATTGCTAATATTGGACAATGCAGTGCTATATATAAAACAGGATCAGGGACAGTGTCTCAAAAATTGTATGAAACATTAGTTGCAATTCAAACAGGACATATTGAAGACACAAAGGGATGGACAGTTCAAGTAAATTAAGCAATAACCATTCACCTCTCCTTAAATCACAAACATTGCTGTTTACTCTCCTAACTTCTTGTCTTTCTTTTAATTTTCGTCACCCGGCACGAGACTCCTACTTAATGAGAGATTTTGGATGACAAATGTACGCAATCTTATCTCATAGTATTAATTGCTAATCAATAATACTATGCATAATAAAATGATGATTTTTAAAAATTAATATTAGTTGTTTTGAGATATAAAATATATAAAAGTTTAACTTATAATTATGTCAATTGATCTGACATGATCAAAATTTGACAAATGGAAGTAGTGCAGTGAAAGGACAAAGGAGGAGGTTTGGTTGTTCTAATGGTGTGCCACTCACTGTCCAGGTGTTTTGGTCTAGTGTAAAAAGAATGTGACTCACCTTCATCATTCAATTTCCATGTTCCACTATAAAAAAAAGTGTCACTCCCAATATACCAATAGACACAACTACTAGTGTTACTAAGGGAACAATATTCACCAATATCAGCAGATTTTTTTTCTTTTAGTTTTGTTGGAATAGTGTGAATATGTACAAGTCTTAATCAACTTATAAGTTGATGTACCATAAATTTAATATGTTGAGATTTTATGTTTTATGGTATGAAACTCATTCCTAACAATGCTGACTCAATAATACTAGTTTATATAGGTGGAGGGAATGATATTCAATGACTACACCATCCAGCCTCCTATGTTTCTTTCCATTCAGACTTTTGACTACGTTCAATGCATGAGTATGTTTCTATCAATCTCTCTTATATATATTTTGCATTTAGTTAGGAAATAAGTCTCACATAATCAACCTCATTGTCTTGGGAATGGTTTAAAAAACTGTTAGACTACTCATCTCATTCCAAGTGGTTTTGAGATAAAACCTTAGCCAAATGTCAATTTCTTTCTCGTTGTCATGGGCAAAAAATGTCATTGGTTTTGAGACTAATATTTTTTATAAATAAAAAATAGATCAATATATCCATTATCTTCTATTTCTTAGATTGAAAATTATTTATAAATTATATATCTTGATATAATTTAACTATCCTAATTGATTAAGATTTTGATGTCAATCTTATTAAAAGTATATCAATTGTCTTTTGATAATTTAATAACACATCCAACCAACTTGTAAGTTTTATAAATAGGAGAATTTGTAAACAATTGCCATATAATTTTGAAAAACAAAAACAGACAAAAAACCCATATTAGCTTTTGTGTTAGAGATAATTTTAGGAGATTAAATTATATTGTTTGAGTGTTGATATTTTCTTCCGAGAATATCTTAATTTTTTGAAGAAGATGGTTCCTTCCCAGTTTTTTGGATCTGAATACCTAAATCTAAAGGCCTGTCATATGATCTTTATTAAATGTCTAATCTGGACCATTAAATGTACCATGAATTCAATGTTCAACATGAAATTGGTTCAATGCTATAGGAATTGATGCTCTAATATGATAATTAACACTCATCAGTCATTAACTAATGAACATTGCTTATAGATATAAATATCTCATGGTCCAATAAAATAAATATGGTTGTGTGATTAGTGATTAGTATGGCCTCGTGTTTTGTAAGATAAAAATAGATTATGAATCATGAAACGTACCAAAAAAGAAAAGAAAAATGAAACGCAGCCATTTTTAACATAGCCATTCCTATATATATATATATATATAACCATTTAATCAGTTTAAATTGTTAGTTTTCTGAATTTTAAATTCACCATTTTTTATATCAACATGGCCCTGTTGACACGTGAGTTCCATCATTCGGAAAGACAAAAAAATTAATAACTATTCGTATAAAAACATTACTCTTTTTTTTAAACTAAGTACTCTTTTTTGATATAATTGTCAAGACTTGCACTCCTTCCAAAACCGAACTTGTAGAAACGTACCCTTTGGTCGTTAAGGAAATGGAGAATCAAATTCAAATTTGTAAATAAATATTATAGAATGAGGCCTATTCCTAACAATATAAAAGGCCTTCACCGATTCACCATTCATAGTTTCAAACCTAAATATATATTCTTTGTCGTCACTATTACTACCCCAATATCAAAGATCCTACATTGTATAAGTTTGAGGTATCCATGCCTAATTCATTTTTCTTACTTTTTTTGTGTTTTTTGATTATACATGGAAGGTTGCTTATTTGCAAATGCATGTTCACAAGATCACAGTGAAAGATTTGTTTGTATGAATGATAGTACAAGACAATAAAGTTATGATTTTTTTGCTAAAGGGATTTGTTTGGTTGATTGATCATGTATTCATAATAATTGTATGATTGGTTTCCAATGCTTGAATCCTATGTTGATATGCGATTCATAGTTCTATGTAAATCCAAGAACATGAACACATCACTCGTTTGGTGCTGTAAAAGTTTGTTAATTCTTGCTTCTTGAGATTGTGTTAATGTTTGAGGGATAAGACGGCGTACATTTACCATTGTTAAACCTCATCCTCTGATCAAGTAAGAGTTTTGTGAGTCTCATTTTATATGATATTTAAGTACTGTTAGATCATTACAATGTATTGTGTGACCTTTTATGTATTTTATTACTATAGGGCAATGTCTTAGAAATGAATAAGCAATAAAGTCTCAATCTTGGACCAACTAACATGACTTTGTATTTCAGCAGAAAGATCCCACTACACAACAATGGCTCCCCCTTCTATTTTAGGAAACAATGGAGATGGGTCTAACAGGTACAATATAACAAACAAAAACTTACCATTTTGTTCAAAATTCTGAGTACAATCCAATGTAATAATTACATAAACTTGGTTTTTTTTTGTACATTTACTTTGGATTTTCACAGTGATATTCCTGATTTTGATTCCTTTAATTTGATCAAAAACTTTTGTCTGAAAAAGCAGTGCTGCTGATGAAAACTATGCTGACATCAATTGGGATGAACTTGGATTCAGTCTAATTCCAACAGATTACATGTATGTCATGAAATGTGCAAATGGAGAAAAGTTTTCACAAGGAACCCTCATTCCCTTTGGCAACATTGAGCTTAGCCCTTCAGCTGGGATCTTAAATTATGGACAGGTTAAAAAAACACATTGCAAGTGTGCAACACATACACAAAAGTTGATTTCTTATATAATTATTGTTAGTTACACAAAATACTCCCTTACTAAGTAACTTTTCCTTTTGATATTTCAAGAATCAAATTGTATCTAAAGCCTCACACATACAAACATGATTGTGTTTAGGGACTCTTTGAGGGGCTAAAGGCATATAGGACTGAAAATGGTCATATACTTCTGTTTAGACCAGAAGAGAATTCTAAACGCATGAAGACAGGTGCAGACAGAATGTGTATGCCATCTCCATCCATTGAGCAGTTTGTTAATGCTGTAAAGGAGATAGTTATTGCCAACAAACGTTGGGTATTTCTTGCTATCCATTTCTTCTCTATAGTCTTTTCCCTTTTCTTAATATCATGCATGCGAGCACAAGTTGCAACAATTTGAGCTTCAAAATTGAAACAGGTGCCTCCTCCAGGGAAAGGGTCATTGTATATTAGGCCATTGCTCATAGGAACAGGAGCATTGTTAGGCTTAGCACCAGCACCTGAGTACACATTCATTATTTATTGTTCTCCTGTTGGTAGTTACCACAAGGACAAGGTCAGTTAGTCTTGAGTCTCTTGATTAAAAGGAAAAAAAGTTTGTTACAACTTGTAGATATTTCATATTCAATACTAATTTCATTTTTATTATAGGGTCCATTAAACTTGAAAGTTGAGGATAAACTCTACCGAGCAATATCTGGCAGTGGTGGAACAGGAGGGATCAAGAGTGTCACCAACTATGCCCCAGTAAGCATAACATAGCCATATCAATATATATGTGTGTATATATATATAGCCATTTAATCAGTTTTCTTCAACTTGCATATCTTTCTCTATGGTAGTGACATTTTGGATTTATTGTGATATAGGATAAAATTGACAACTTTGGTCCAAGTTATCACCAAGATGCATTATTACTTATTGTGAAATCAAATCATAGATCATATACTGTATTTGTATGCTACATTAAGTTAATTTTGCTCTTGTTATCACTTTATATTCCGCTGTAGGTTTATTCAGCAATTACTGAAGCAAAGGCCAATGGATTCTCTGATGTCTTATTCTTGGATGCAGCAACTGGAAAACATATCGAGGAGGCTTCTTCAAGCAATGTATTTGTTGTGAAGGTAAACTAACAACCTTACTTTAATTTGCACCTATAAAGTATTATCACTATTAGCATACTTTATGTTTATACTATGTGGAAATTTTATTGTCTAAGCATAAGTTTGTCTGAATTTTTAATCCATATTTGTATTGATTTTGTGAAGGGCAATGCTATCTGCACTCCAGCAATAGATGGAACCATTCTGCCTGGCATCACAAGAAAAACCATCATTGACATTGCCACTGATTTGGGTTATGAGGTTTTTAATCTTCCTTCAATTTTTGACATGCAAATTGATTTTTTGAACTTGATGGTTAACCAACAAAAAAACATTTCAGCTTATGGCTTTATTATAAAATTATAACTTGAATAATATTCAGGTCACGGAACGTGATGTGTCAGTTGAAGAAATGTTAGATGCTGATGAAGTGTTCTGCACAGGAACTGCAGTTGTTGTCAACTCTGTTGCATCTGCAACCTTTCAGAAAACAAGGTACACTACATCCATGTGATTAAATCATTTTCTGTAACACTTCAATGTTATGTTCCCCTTAATGTTAAACTCATTTTTCCTTAGTCTTGTAGAAATATATTGTACCTAATGATCATAGTAATTTATTGTTAATATTGGCAATGCAGGGCTCAATACAAAACAGGACCTGAAACGTTGTCACAAAAACTGAGAAAAACCCTGCTTGGAATTCAGACAGGGTGTATTGATGATACCAAAGGCTGGACTGTCCTAGTAGATTAAGCAATGAGCTTCACCTTCTTCTTTCTTCTAAATAAATTACTACTGCTTGATAATGATTCAAGAGAAGTTTGTCTATCAAGTTATGCAATGTAAGAGGAAAGTACTCAATTTTTATAAACTATTTTTACCTTGTTTTCATTCATAATTTTTAAAAGTTTCTAATAATATTAGTTCTGTATACCAAGTTATACAATTTAATTGATTTTAAATAAATTGAGCCGAGATGATAAGGGGCTACTCTTGGTTATTAAAAAAAAAGATGTGGTTACATATGCAACATATGGAAAATATTTCTTCTACACCTTATCATGGGAAAGACTTCCATGGACCAGTATCAAATGAACATTAACAATATCAACCATAACATTTAATTAAAGTAATTTTAACAATGACTTCATTGTCTTTTTAGCAACTAGGTGTAATGAATTTAATGATGGGTAATGTTTGTAACCATTAGACACATTTCATGCAAGTCTTGCTAACAAACAAACCAAGGCCAAAAGCTTCACATTTTTCTCAATGATATAGCAATGGGGACAGCTTTTCATAAATCAGATAGTGAAAAGGTCTTGGGTTCTATTCTTTTCATAAATACTCATAAAATCAACCACATCACAACAAATCAAAGATATGGACAGTGAAGTTTTTTTCCTTTCAATCAAACATAAAAAAACTACTTTATCAACTTCTACCCTTGATCTTATTCAGATGCTCTATGAACAAGTCATTCCAGGTATCTGTAATTCCTGGCAAACACCAGTGCATGCAATCATCATGTTTTTTGCCTCCAGCTTTACCTGGATGGGCATCAGCCCTAAACTCACTCAAGTGAGTGACGTTCAGAATAATGAAACCGGACCCCTCAAGAGCCTTATAGAGGTGTTCGTTGACCAGTCGAACCTCCACATTTGTCCCATTATTCTTCACAGAGAAGAGTTCTTCTACCTGAAAGGGAAAAACAACTTCCAAGATTAACTTAATAATTTAGCAAAAACAATTGTATTATAGGTAGCTGCAATGAGAACATGGAAGAACCACACTTCAATAGATGATAATTCTAGTCACGACAAAGCTTAAATAAACAAATAAATGGACCTACCTGCTCTGTCAGTAAAGGTTGATGCCTTTGACAGGAACCACCCTGATCCCAGTCTCCCCCTTCGAAATGTCTCGGTGATTGAGTGCGAAAAAATTTGATTGCACCTGGTCGTGCTCTTTCCTCTACATATGGGATCTGCAAACAAATCACTCTTATCAGAACATGCAGACCAACAGCATACTTATTAATTAAAACAAAATCTAAGTAGTTATAGAATATCAGAGAAATAGGGTAAAATTTCCATACTAATGCAGGACATGATTCACAAGCATTGATGTTTCTATTGAAAAAATAGACTGACCTAGATGTCAAATGTTTTGGAGAAGATTTTGTCTTAATGTTAATGCTCGAGATAGTTCCCAAATACTTATTGATGAGTGATTGAAAGGAAATAGCATGTTCATTAATCTATATTGTCAGTGCTAGTTTCCTTTATCTGTTTACTATTCAAACAATAAAGAGGTTATCTAGAAATATGTTCTAGCTATGTTTATACTTTGATCAAGTGTGAACGTATCAATAAGCTAGACCCATGCTTTGAGTTGTTTCATGCCATAAAAAACTCGAAAACTTAGGAAATCTGTTGGACAGGCAGATTCACACATCTTACAATCAACACAGTCCTCTGTTCTTGGGGCAGAAGCAATTTGCTTAGCTTTACATCAGTCCCCAGAGATCATTTGTAATACATGGGACAAGCTCGAATACATTGAGCACATCCTATACATATCCTTTTTTTTACTGAATGTGACGTTGGATCGATATTAATTTTTGAACATCAAAAGTGAAAAATCAAGAGATGTTTGTACTAAAGGAGCTGGTCCAATTCTAAAAAGATTAGATGGATTGGAGGCTAATGAAACAGGAGACGTTCTAGATCATAGCAGTCATGTCATGATTCTCAAAAGAAAATCAATGGCCACAATAGTTTATTATTAAAATCAGATAACTAGTACCCAAATAAGAATTTCTAGCCCTGTCAACGAGGAAAGCACCTCCCCATCAAACAACTGAGAACAGCTCAATCCATATACCTCATACACATCTTATCTCATATGAACTTAGCTCATTGGTATCCAGTATGTGCTTTTTGATACTTCCATATATTGCTAGGGACAAGCATTATTGACCTTGGTGTACAAAATTCAGCAGAAGCAAAAAAAAACTATTTCGCCAATTAACACGACACCTCGCCCTCAGTAATTATTTCCTACTGTATCAGCTTAACATAAGAATTCTTTCCATTAGAAAGGAATGGAAAGTAGTGAAGGCATTACCATGTGCTCCAAAACCATATCTAGGCCTCGATCAGGAGATAGTAGAGGGATTACTGGCTCACCCTTCTTGAAGAAAAACATAGGTGACTTCACCGGGTCAAATTTTGAAGGGGCCCACCACCTGTTTATATGAACCAAAAAGAATCAGGTAAACTAAATTAAAATATTGTAGAAATTTTCATAGAACAATTACAAAAGCAGCTTAAACAGAGGAAAATGGGGAGCATGCAACAAAAGACATCAAATGCAGAAAACAATATTTTCTGAAATTACCAAAGAACAACTCTGACATCAGCTCAACTCAAACAAGGGAAAATACCACTTCAGCTAGATGACCCTTTGAGGAAATCAAACTCAATGCATTGGTAAGAAGACATTCCAATACAACTAAATCCTAGGATACAGAAGCAGTTACTTTGGCTTCACTAATTCAAATATTGTAATTTCTAACATGAAGAACTAGAATATAGAAACATTATAAAATATTACCAGTGCCCAGTGTTCAAAATTAGAATATCGTGGAAACTTGGAGCTTGGGCCCATGTTCTATCTGGAACATCAACATCAACTTTATATCCTTCTCTGAATCCAAGATTTTCTAAGGCACCACCATTGTCATTAGCTGACCATCTATATCAAACAGAGAAAGAAGAAGAGTAGCTAAAAATGTGTAACAAACAACACCGTGTAGTCTAAAAATTGCATTAGACCTAAGTTTCATGGATACAGGTATGAGTATGGGTACTAATACAATACACAACAAGTTCTCTGCAAACTAGGGTATGAGTAGTACAGCAGGATATGTCATACAGAAATATTAGAACATAAAACAATAGAATGATTAAATCATAAAATAAATACAACAATTATAATTTCTAACTATAACTTGATAAGTACCCATGTGTGCCTGATAAGTACCCATGTGAGCCCAATAAGTACCGGTACCAGATACAGAAACCATTCAGAGTGCCCATGCATCATTGCAGTAGACAATGAAAACCATGCCATCTCAACAAACATATTTATACAACTCTAAACCACATATATACATAGTGGTACAAAATCATAAAAATTTTATAAGAAAAATATATATGCAATTTGTGGAATCATGTAATAGCAGCATAGAAGGGTGACTTCTCAAGCAAAACCACACTATAGTTTGCACAGTATAAGAATGACAAAAACCACAAGCTTACCTACCATAACTTGCGAGAAGATTGGTACGGTGATATGCAATGGTGAGATTGTAACCTAGAAAGGTAAAACCGCGGTCAGCACCAGCCGGTCGCCACTTCTTCACTTGTCCATTAGAGACACTCTTCAAAGTGCAGTAAAGGGACACAAACATGTTCCTATTCAACGAATCCCCAACAAACCCTGCACTGCTCAATACCCATCATTAACAATCACAAACAAAACACACACAAATTCACATAACAAAACAAAGGAACACCCATTATTCAGAATGGCAAAACAATACCCATCATTAACAATCACAAACAAAACAAACACAAGTTCACATAATAAAACAAAAGAACACCCACTACTCAGAATGGCAAAAAGCACACAACTTTTCATAACCCAAAGACACAACAATGAAAGAAACGCTAGTACCAATGCTGGTGTCTCTGTAATCATGAAGAAATCCAATTGGGTCAAACTGAGGAAGATCGCAGCCATTGGGCTTCCAGCGCCACATGGCAAGTTCAAGAGCGTTTGATTTGTTTCCTGAGATGCAATTCCATCCCTTGAAGATCTCCTTACAGGTATTATCGTACCTCGGAGTCGTTCCGCTATTTTGGATCCATTTTCCATCGGAGTAGTCACAGGAAGCGTGGTTGAATTGGAATGTGGGAAGAGGGGAATGAGAAGATGAAGGGGTAGTAGTAATGGTGTTTCTGAACTGAGATAGAAGGATGAAGATGGAAGTGAAGAAGAGAAGAGAGAGGAGGGGGAATAAGGGGATTTTCTTTGTGTTTTGTTGGTTCCATTCCCTTGTAGTTGTAGACATAGCCATTGTTGATAGATCAATGATGCTCAAGATGCTATTGTTCTACTGAACAGATGTTGATTTTACAGTTTACTACTTCATAGTTGGGGCGAGCTTTCACCAAGTTAGAACAGTTAAGGCTTATTCTTATCGACATTAAATGTTGTTGGACCATTAGACCGGAGTTAATCTGATTCTAAATACTCAAAGGATTTGTCTTTAAACCAAGACCCAACACTATTGTTATACTGATTTTACCTAAATTATTCTAAATATTATTTATTTTGATAGTCATTAATGAACTGAGATATATAATTTACAAATGAAAATTATTTTTTATATTATCAGGTCTGAGGGTTGCTAATGTTCACCTCTAAAACCCCCCATTAATTTATTTTCAATGATTGTAGGTACAAAAGTTTAGTGAGAAGGTGTATGACAGCCATAGTATAGGGTTTAGGATCACTTTTATTGTTACAAAATAGTGAAAATACTACTTGAACCTCATATTATAACCCATATTCTGTGTCCAAATTCTTTTCTGTCCTCACAACTTGAATCCAAAAATGTCTATCACCCAAAATCTCACTGCCACTTCATTCTCTTCTTCATCCTCTGCTTTCTTAGCTCCGTCTACCTTCTATTCTAGGTACTTCAATCTCTTTCCTTACCAACAAAAATAGGATCATACCCACAAATGCTATTCATTCAAAATTTCATCTTTCTTCCCTTTCCCCTTTGAAGTTTTGATTTTTTTATAAGACCCTGTTTTGACTTTTGAGTGCTTCTGCAGGAGCCAGGTGTCGTTGCCTGTGAAAAGCGTGGGAATTTGCAAATGCGTTGCGGCACCCCAAGAAGCTGACACTGGTACCTAGGAAAAATGACATTTTTAAGGGAAAAAAAAAGCTTTAAAAAATGGTCCTTATTTAGCATGTCTATCAAGTTGTTACTACCTAGGAGTGCTAATTTGAGTATGGCTGCTGATAAATGTCCAGTTTCAGATATTGTAAAATTTTGCCATATTTGAGAGTTTGACAACTGATATCAAAAGTTGATTTTTAACCTAAGCTGCAAAGATATATGCCTTAAGTAGTTTCCAGATTTCCCTTTAGCATATTTGAGAGTATCTCTAGTGGATTGTGTGTTAGAATGGTAGTGTAGTGGTATATTCTTGGAAAAGAGAATGCAAGTTAATCCAATTTTATATCAAATACTCAAGTAAGATAACATTTTTCCGTTTCATTTTTAAGTGGAAAAATACAATTTTGTGTGTTAAAATGGTAGTGTAGTGGTATATTCTTGGAAAAGAGCATGCAAGTTAATCCAAATTTATATCAAATACTCAAGTAAGATAACATTTTTCCATTTCATTTTGAAGTGTACAAGACAAAGGTCTCTCGCAATGGAAATATAGCTAAACTTCAAGCTGGCTATCTCTTTCCAGAGGTATCTAATGATGCATTTTCTTCATGTAACAACTGAAAAACTAGTCTCTGTTTGATTTGTTTTATAATCACTGCAATGCATAGTTAATCAGTTTACATGCCATTTTTTAATTATTCTTGTTTACACTACACATGCTTTGTTCCAATGGTGTTCTCTGTTATAAAAGGCTCATTCACATCATGGTTTTTATGCTTTTGTGTACATGTCTGATGTCTCGGTTCATACATTCATATGTTGTAGTAGATCGGAGTTGTACTAAGTATGTGCCTCATAATTCAAGATGAACGATTGTACATTTCTTTGGGTAAAAGAATAATTTATTAAGTTACGATAAAATCTTGAACTTTTTAACCTCTTGATTTTTTAGTGGTCAATATTCTCTTTTAAGATTGACTACGGGGCAGTCAAGCTTTTCTACTTCATGAAAGATTCTTTGATCAACAACTAACCATGTGATTTTTAAATGAAAATAGTCTGATTTATTGTTTTTAAAGCATCCAAGAAAGAGATGAGATGTTGTAACAAATCATTTTGCTATTTAAATCTGAGTATCTTATATTCTCATATACCTTAAGAAAGATAAAAGAGAGAATTGGGGAAATATGTGGCGTTGTGTCATTTTATTTACCCATTCTTCTGTTTAGTTTATACACACATTGTTGTCTCTCTTTCATACCCTCCAACTTTTTTAAGTCTGTTTCTTTACATGATGTGGAACTACCTCGCTTCCTTTTTTTTACTGATCCTTTTTTCCCTGCAATTTTATTACAATAAATAGATCGCTAGAAGGAGGAACGCACACTTGCTGAAGTTCCCAGATGCAAAAATAATAAGCCTCGGAATTGGTGATACTACTGAACCCATTCCTGAAGTCATAACTTCTGCAATGGCAAAGGTAGAATGTTTGTCATCTGTATAATTATGTCCTTGTTTATAGTTCCATCTGTTTTGAGATTAACTTCTATTGACATAAATATGTATTTTATTGGTATTTTTATTATTAAAAAGGTGTTACTTATAAATATAATTTATCAATTCAATCAAACAGCAGTAGTGCTTCACCTGTTCCTTACCGAGCATTTGAAATTGTTCTTTTCCTTTTAATCAGAGATCATATGCATTGTCAACCTTGGAAGGATATAGTGGTTATGGAGCTGAACAAGGTGAAAAGGTATGTCACATTGACATCTTTATGGGGTTTCAACTGTTTTTCTAATTTTCGTTCTTGTACCCTTCTATAATCTATCACTCTCCGTCACATATGACATACCAAATACAAGACCAGTTATAAAGTTATCCATCCGCCGATAGTTAATAGATGTATCTCTCACCTTTTCTCTACGCAACAATTACTGTGGCATGGCATCAACTGTAAAATAATTAATCACAATGCTAAGTTAAAATAAGAGGTTTTATCTGTATACTGAGAACATTTGCTTTCCTGCCATTTCTTGATCCTCTAAGCATTTGAGGAAGAAAAAAAATATGATATTTTCCCCTTTCAGGTGCCTCCACATACTATATATGATTGTTTTTGCACACCGTATGTTAGTTTACTCAAAATTTACTGGAAGATAAATTCATCACTTCCAATAAATTTGTTGTGCAAATTTTCTAAGTGCCTAACTCAACTTTTGTGTGCCACCTAAGTTCTGATCTGGAGCAAGGTGAAATTATCAAAGCATGTACCTTCATATTTTATGTTTTTTATATAAATATTATCTTCAAAAGCTATGAGATAACCAGAGAACATCATCTTTGTAAGACTAATGAGAGGTACCAACATACAATCCTTGCAATTCTGACCATTGAAATGTATAGTTACCCTAATTATATCAAACTTTAAGTTTTTCTTGCGTACTTGTTTTCTTTTCATGAAGTTTATGATACTTGAAGATTGAGAGACATGTCTACTCTATGCAGCCAGTAAGAAGCGCAATTGCTTCATCATTTTACAAGGATCTTGGCATAGACGATGACGACATATTTGTCTCAGATGGAGCAAAATGTGACATATCTCGCCTTCAGGTTAATTTGTATTTCTTTCAACATATTATGTCCAACTTAGATCACTTCTGCCTATTGTTCTTTTTCCTGGGGCCTGGGCCACTTACTGTGATTGGAGTTTGATTATTCTGCTTTGTGGGGAAGGGGAAGGGGTTGCATGTTAAGTGGAGACTTTCCTCAATCTGAAGCATTTCCTTAATTTAACTTATTATTTCTTCCATTTTCATTTTGTGGCAGATTGTCTTTGGATCAAATGTAAAAATGGCCGTGCAAGACCCATCATACCCGGTAATTCATATCTATGTCATTGTTTAATACAAGCTTCTCATTTATTCATTCTTCAATATGCCAAAAATGTTGACTTTGGTTCTGTTTCAGTTGCTACATCTGGTTGATTTACTGTGTCACCTGCTGACTGATTTCATTTATTTTTATTAGTTTTATAATAGTATGCATTTTGTTTATGTAAGTGGAGGGCTTGAAAGAATGTTTTTCATTCTAATCTTTCAAGAAATGCATTTTCAGCATTTGATTAGCAGAGATCCATGAATATAAAAGACTGATCATTACTTGAAAATTTGTCATGATAAATATGTAAACACATATAGAACTTCATTTAGTATCTTTGATTGATGTTTCAACTTTAATTGATGAAGATTTTACGCTTTTGTTGAAAATATAACATGTATGATTATCTATCTTGGTGTATAATGGATGTCGTTGTACATTTGATATCTGAGAAAGAGTCGAAAAATAGTTTGTTCTTTAACTGTTTACTGGAAGTAGAAAATTCCAACTGGGGTTTCTATAAAATTAAATTTTAGAGGAGATGATTAGAACGTTCAACGGGGCATACATAAACAATAAACAATTATGTATATTACTATACACAGGAATGTTTTTGGCTTGCATCTAATTTTGCCGTGGAGAAATATTTGACTGTCACTCCATATCTGCAATTTACAGTGAACAAAACTGGAGTGAATTTATGTTTTCTTCAATGGGGTTATTTGTTAGACTACAAAACTGTGTTCAAACATTATTGGATGAGTATTTTTTGTGGGCACTCACACATTACTATTTGGTATTATGCATGAGTATATTCTTTTGAGAATGAATTCGATATATAAATTAAACAATATAAAGAAAGTAGCAAAGTGGGGGAGCATCAGTTCCCAGATTACTGTCCTTTTTGTCTCCGTAGCTGTTCTCTGTAACTAATGTAACCTTTTATTTATATGCAGGCCTATGTAGACTCAAGTGTAATTATGGGCCAGACTGGCTTCTACCAAAAGGATGTTGAGAAGTTTGCAAATATCGAGTACATGAAGTGTAAACCTGAAAATGGTTTCTTCCCTGATTTGTCTTCTATTTCTCGACCAGATATAATTTTTTTCTGTTCGCCGAACAATCCTACTGGTGCTGCTGCAACAAGGGAGCAACTGACCCAACTAGTTCAGTTTGCTAAGGACAACGGGTCTATAATAGTTTATGATTCAGCATATGCAATGTACATTTCTGGTGACAATCCGCGCTCCATCTTTGAAATTCCTGGAGCCAAAGAGGTCAGTCTTTAATTGATAATTCGACGTTTAAAATCTGGCTGTTATGTTCATGCTGAGCCACACCCATGTTTCTTAGCATTTATTAAATACTTTTACTTTATGATAAGATGCTTCGGGTGGATTTTTCTCTGATTGCATGTTATTTGTTTCTTTACTGGACTGCATGTAGCTGGTGCTAGAATTTTAAATTAGCTTCTTATGTGAATGCCATTTTAGTTTCATTTATTTTGCAACAAGTCCCATGACTTCTGGATTTGGTTATTGCAATAGTTGTTCACAACTGAAAGTCTCTTGCTTCTTGCATGATTGAGTTATTTTAGCTTAGATCAAGCTGATGAATCTTTTCACTCACACTATAGCAGATCAGGTAAAATTCAATTGTTCATTTCCATCCAATATTGCCATGCCAAACTTCTTTTTACTTCTAGAGTTCTAGTATATTGGCTTCTTTTGTCATAAAACTAGTTTAGGAGGACTTGCTTTTTCAAACTAAGTATGATTGTGCTATTTGCCAGCCATTGAATATTTTGTTAACACTAAATGTGCACTTGCTTAGTCGAAGTGGTTTCTACTTTTATTTACAATAGATACTAGGTTGTTTGAATGATTACTCTCATTATTCCACTATAAGGAGATATTTTATAACATGTAATGATGGCATCAAGCAAAATTCCCACCAAATGTTTTATCGGTAAAATATCCTATAAAAATTGGCCTAAAAATTGTAATACAGATAGGAAAAAATGCTTTCGATGTTCAGTGATACCATGGGTTTCTGTTGCATACAATTGTGCATGACTGCTTACGACCAATTGCAGGTTGCCCTCGAGACTTCATCATTTAGCAAGTATGCTGGGTTCACGGGAGTTCGATTAGGTTGGACTGTGGTTCCAAAGCAGTTATTGTTTTCTGATGGATTTCCCGTTGCCAAAGACTTCAATCGTATTGTATCTACCTGCTTCAATGGCGCATCAAATATTTCCCAGGCAGGTGGTCTGGCTTGCCTTTCACCAGAAGGCCTTAAGGTCAGTTATTTTGTTTTATTACCTGAGTTTCTGAGAAACAAAGAAAATGTTCCATACACTATTGAAAATGATCCCTCTAACCTTGCCCCCTCCTCTTCACACTCCCAAGGAAAAGGTCCACCAACACCATATACTGCTTTGATGCTTATATTATTAAGGCATCATTAAACTTCACATTCATTGCTTTATTACACCATCCTTTAATAATTTTATTCTTGACCTTTACTAAGGTGGGAAATGTTTAGCCTTTTAGGTGATTTTCTGTAATCACTTAAATCAAGAACAAGTCTATGCATGGAACATAATAGACTTTGATGAATTTGAGCGCAGGCTATGCGAGAAGTGATTGGATTCTACAAAGAAAACACTGACATAATAGTGGAAACATTTGATTCACTTGGTTTCAAAGTCTACGGAGGGAAAAATGCACCATACGTGTGGGTCTATTTCCCGGGTCGAAGCTCATGGGATGTATTCAGTGAGATTCTTGAGAAGACTCATGTGGTTACAACTCCAGGTAGTGGTTTTGGACCTGGTGGTGAAGGTTTTGTCAGGGTTAGTGCCTTCGGTCACAGGGAAAATGTCTTGGAGGCATGCAGAAGATTCAAGCAGCTATACAAGTGAGAATGTCATTGAATTCAAGATGTGTATCTTCTTGAACTGAAGAGGGTTGTCTTCTCAAATAATGTTATTGATCTTCCTTGAACTTTAGACTCTCAAACTAAGGTTGTAAAGACAGTCACTACCAATTGAGAACTTTTATTATGTGCTTCTATTTGCCTTTTCATATTTACATTGGGGTCTGTTTAAGGTGTTCTGCGCACACGGTTCATCGTGTGGCGCTCGTTCAATGTTGCATTCGCTTGCCAGCTGCCACCATTGTGTCCCCCACCCATCCTCAGCCAACAGTCGTTGTAAGCACCATGCCCAAACATGAACCACATAGACCAAATCAAACAACCAACTTCTATTGCTAACCCCTTAAATTGAACCCAAAAAAAAAGGAATAATAGCATCAACAAAGCAGACACAAGTCCAACTTGAACAACCACCATCTCCATTAATATCTACATATTTCGACCACCTTGTAAACTGAGCCGCCCTTTATACCCGATATGGGATATTCTACATATTTCAATTATTAAGTGATTCACAGTTTCAGACACATGGGAAGGGAATAGGGTGAAGGCAGGATTTAATATATTTTTTATTTTATCTCTATAATAAGTTTATGACAACTATGCAAGTAAATGAAATAGTAGTTGTATCAAATTTTTATAGAAGTTACTCCCCATAAACACTTCCAACTAAATTGCACTTCCAAATAATAAAGCAATTATTTTTCTTAACTTGTAAAAAAAACATTATAAGATTATGATCATAACCTCATTTAAACAGAAGGAACATTATAGGATTATGAGATTCTTAATCATGAACCTGTCATGGAAATAGTTAGCAGTATTGTGAGCCACATTCATTTGAGACCTAAGAGCTAAGATAATAGGATAAGAATTTAGAAATTTGGACTCCACAAAAAATTCATTTTTAGAGAAAAGTTTATAAAAATCAAAAAAACATTGGACGTATATGTCAACATCTTGGTTCCAATTATTTCCATTTATATTTTATCTTATGCATTATATATTCTGTATCATATATAACTATATAACTCTTCCACTTTAACACACACTTCTTGTAACACACACACTTCTTGTAACTCTATCTCTAGTATTCATCAAAATGGAAGCACATGCAGGAGCCAATCAACGCATTGCAAGAATCTCTGCTCATCTTCATCCTTCAAATTTCAAGGTTTCTTCTTTGGGTTTTCTTCAGTTCTTCCAAATTTCATTGCAAACAGTACTTACGTAAATAACAAAGTTAGAAGGTTGAACAATATTGAATAAATTTACATGAAATCATATTGGTTTGTGTTCCTTGCATATAAGGCCTTGAATATGGTTAGGAAACTTATGCAGCCAGCGTGAGGCTCAAAAAATAACTCCTTATATCATTAATGAGCTTCACTTAGTGTTAATTTAGGTGATAATCCAACCAGGCGTTGGTCTTGTGGTGTAAGGCTTCATTGGATCCCCAGGTAGACTAAAAGGTCGAAGTTTGATTCCTGAGAACGCCATTTATTCAGAGGACACGTACCTGAAATGAATTAGTTTCTTAGCCATAGGCTGAGGGGATATCCTTGTTTATACCAGGAAAAAAATTAGGTGATAAGTTTTAGAATTACGTGATGATTAAACTTTCAACTTAAGCTAAAAGAATGAAATGAGAATTGATGAGTTACTTTAGACTTGGCCATTTTGTATTGACAGGAGGGAGGTGATGTTGTTCTTAAGAGAGAAGAGTGCAGAGCAAAAGGTGGTGCACCTGGATTCAAAGTAGCAATTTTGGGGGCTGCTGGTGGAATTGGACAACCCCTTGCCTTGCTGATGAAGATTAACCCGTTGGTTTCAGTTCTTCATCTCTATGATGTTGTCAATTCCCCTGGTGTCACAGCTGATGTTAGTCACATGGACACTGGTGCAGTGGTAAGTAGCTTCTTTTACATATCTTTCATTTTTACAAATTTGTTCTTTTCTATTTATTTATACTAGAGATAGTTTGATATGGGAAATTAGAGGGTGAGCAGCACAACGATAAGGTTATTATTGGCCTCTGACCTTTTTGCTTCCGAGGGTAAGATTGCTTACATATATCATCTCTAGATCCTACCATGTGGGAGCCTTGTAAGTTGAGCTGCCCTTTATACATGATACGAGGAAGTTTAAATATTTCAATCAGTAAGTGACTCATACACACGCGCAAAGGGAGTCGGGTGAAGGCAGGATTCGATCCTAGACCTGAAAAGGACTTTACTAGCTAAGTTGGTTGACACTTTCTTTACAGAATTATTATCAACTAAATTTTGTTACAAAGTTGAATGGTCTTTTTGCTATTTTAGGTGCGTGGCTTCCTGGGGCAGCCACAACTTGAGAGTGCACTCACTGGCATGGACTTAGTGATTATACCTGCTGGAGTGCCAAGAAAACCTGGAATGACAAGAGATGATTTATTCAAAATAAATGCTGGAATTGTGAGGACCCTTTGTGAAGGAGTTGCCAAGTCCTGCCCTGGCGCAATTGTCAACTTGATTAGCAATCCAGTGAATTCCACTGTTCCCATTGCTGCAGAGGTTTTTAAGAAAGCTGGTATATATGACCCAAAGCGACTTCTCGGTGTTACAACCCTTGATGTTGTCAGGGCAAATACTTTTGTGGTAAGCATTACCTTTCTGTGCTTATTGAAACAGTCAATGACTCATAATTAAGTTTCTTTACCCAGTACTGTGTTGCAGAACTAAAATATCTAGAAGAACACTATATAAGCTAAAAATATAATAAAATTCTTGAATCTATAACTAAATCGTAATCACATGCATTCCTATATTTTAAGCTAACTGTTGGATCAAACTTGTTTTAAATAGTTTTGAGAAATACTTATAATTATAACAAGGTGTTGAACAGAACAGATAATTCCACATTGAGAGATTTTTTATACTATATCAAACTTTGAGTATCAACTAGTTTAAGTCCTGTAATGTTTTTCATTCAGGCAGAGGTGCTTGGAGTTGATCCAAGAGAGGTTGATGTTCCAGTGGTGGGAGGTCATGCAGGAGTCACTATACTACCTCTTTTATCTCAGGTATTTTAGTGTCCTTCCTTACCTTTACATTATATCTTAGAACAGATCAATTAACTTTCATTCAAACTTGATTATTTTTACAGGTTAAGCCTCCTAGTAGCTTCAGTGCAGAAGAAACTGAGTACCTGACAAATCGCATCCAAAATGGTGGAACGGAAGTTGTTGAGGTAATGTCATACTCATCAATTACTTTAGAATGTGATTCAAGTAGGATGAACAGTAGGCAAGGCAAGGCATAAAATTAGATAATTAATCAAGAATTCAAGACTCCTTGTATGTTAAAATATTGATAATTTACACTGCTCAACCTTCTTTCCTTCTAATTTATTTCTAATGCGTACATGTTTGAAGTGCTTGTCTGAATGGCCAATTCTGTAATGACATTGTTAATGTAAGTATCAGTTATTTAGAACTTTATGATAATATAATTAAGATCCCAACTGCACCAACAAATAATGCTCCCCACTGGTCTGAAATCTGAATAGATGATCTGTGGTTGTGCTATTCAATTTTTTTCCACATCCATCACTGTATATGTTCTCAAAAATATCAAGCACACTATCTTACCCTTGTGTAAATATGTGATAATATGTGATTGTGATAGATTCATCATATTTTAACAATAATTATTCATGTTACAGGCAAAAGCTGGGGCTGGTTCTGCAACACTATCAATGGTTAATTGCTTATCTTCATATTTCATCGGTTGCTAGCATAATTAATTACTATCAACTGAGACCTATATATGCTAAGTGGACAGACTAACTAGAAAACCAACTCTTGATTTTGTAGGCATACGCAGCTGCGAAGTTTGCTAATGAATGCCTCCGTGGCTTGAAAGGAGAATCTGGAGTGGTGGAGTGTGCTTTTGTTGATTCTCAGGTGCCATTTTCAACTCTTTCCTCTCCTTATACAATGTTCTTCATATTCCCTTGCAGATCTCCTTTAACAGTTGCCTCCAATAGGTTACCGAACTTCCCTTCTTTGCAACCAAGGTACGCCTTGGTCGTGGTGGAGCAGAAGAGATATATCAACTGGGTCCCCTGAATGAATATGAAAGGTATAATAGTAGTTTACTAGCTAATTTCTTTCTTGGAAGCAGTAAACTACACAAAAGTGAAACTTTTGCCTTTTAAAACATAACAGGATTGGTTTGGAGAAAGCAAAGAAAGAGTTAGCAGAAAGCATCCAGAAGGGAATAGACTTCATCAAAAAATAAGTGAGGTCATGAAAAACTAGTTTTTGTCTCTCCTATATAATATAATGATCATGTGTAATACTTCCCTATGTTCATAGTAGATTTTTCTTAAGAATAACACTCTTATTTTCTGTCTATTATGTTTCTTGTTGATGATTGACATCAATAAAACTTCTTAATGATCTGAAAGACACTACATTGTCTTGTAATTTTCTATAATCTTTCAGTTCTCCTTAAGCACATTTGACAGTGCAAATAGTAATGGACTTTCTTCTCATTTGTCCTTCACTAATGACAAGGTTGATAGAATTTTTTGGGTCATATATTCTCTTACTTTATATTACCACTCATGTAAGGTTTAACACCAATAACCCACTCTTCTCTCACCCCTCCTAACAAAATACTCCCCTCAATGTATTCCATATTCAGTCAGTGACAAGAAATGAATAAAACATTGAAGGACAAAATGTTGCAACAGAAAATTAAAGATACTTTATAGAAAGTATAATTATTCCATTACCTTAACAAACTTTCATGGACTATATATACTTTTGGTACAAAAGTTGCAGAGGTTTAAACTTATATCCTGCTAGTACAAATTACTCTATCTCTTCATAACTTGTACAACCCAATTATGTTGTCACAATTACAGAAAGAAACACACAAGAACACTTAACAAAGGCCTTGTTTATCATGAAACCCAAAAACCAATGTCCTTTAGGGAGTGATAGATTCTGTTTAATGTTAACTATATGAACATCTTCACATGAAGGATGCAAAAGCTGAGCGTAAGTTTCTCACCAGATCCTTCACTGTAATGCAAAATTCCATATCCATCTGCAAATTGCAGAGATAATATTATTTAAATAAGATTTTATTGCATGTGATGGTTACAGAAATTACCTGAGCAAGAATTGTTATATCAATGGCACAACTACCAAATGTCATGGCACTGCTATTGGTGACTTTCAGATGGATTTTCTCAATTTCATTGATTGTTTTTTCTACAACTCCTTTAGTCTTCTCACAGTGAACTCTTATGAGGACATTTCTCTCACAGAACCTTGCTTCAATCTCAGGTAGTGCCTCATCAAAGGGATCACCAGATTCTGAAAAAGAATTTTCAGCATCATTTAGTAGTTGACATTTCTTTACAATTACCACAGATTCCACATTTTTCTTCTTGTTCTTTTCCTCCTCAAGAGCCATCACTTTCTCTTGCAATTGCTTCAAGTACTTTATAGCACCTCCAAGTATAGAAGCTTTGTCCATCTGTTAGTATAAACAGTAAAAACTGAGACCAAAGAATGGACAAACATTAATTGCAACTTCCACATGACACAGTTATTCTACATATTCATGATCTTCCTGGTACCTAGGCTTTAGAATTTTGATATTTATCACAACCAAATTGACATATGACCAAAAAGATATTTTAGAATCATTTATAGTTTTATTAGCTTCTAACGTGCCTGAGAAGATGAATGTTTTGACAACATGCAGCAAGAAGAAATAAATATTATGCAGCAAGTTAAAGTAATAATCTAAATTTTTGTTCTGCTGTTTTTATATCCCTAAGTGGTATATACCCCAATTCATGTAATTATGTTAATAACCGACACACTGAAAAGTTTAAGGTCTAATGAGTGGTTTTATATTATTACATACAACACAACTATGAAAGACAGAAGCAGTAAACTTAGAATGATAAAAGGCCACAAAGCAAATTTGATACCTTTTGTAGTGCAGGAACAAGGGCAGATAGAGCAATGAAACGCTGGCTGAGCTTCTCTCTCCGTTTTCGCTCAGCTATTATGTGGTCTTGAGGTTGAGATAGTTTAGGACGTGCCAGGACCTTTTCGGCATCCTCGTAGGCCTTGAAGACACAGTTTTGATTCCCTATCTCCAAGGTTCTTTGGTGTATCATGTTTGGAGGATATGTTCTGTCGATTTTAGGACAAACTATCTCATCCTTCGCCTTTACTAACCCCGGCTGATTAATGTAAGTTGAATCCACAAATGAAAGAATGTTCGGGTATGAAACAAATTGTGCGTCTGATGTCTGATCGATGGAAGTTTCGGAGTTGAAGTTCGGATAATAGAATGGATGATGTTTTAAAACAGCAGCAGGGTCATCAACAGAACTCAAGTGCCACTGCAGAAAGGTAGGATCCTCCATCATTTCCTGTGAAACCAGAAAACATCATACTCACTGTACAAAATTTTCAAAATGTTCATTGACATTTCATCAACTAAGCTCAGGCCATAAAAATTTAAGTATATCAATGTATAGATGGCAACTAGGCCAATATCAACTTATGGAATATACTATAAAACAATTTACCTTTGTTCCAAGAATAAATATTTACAGGCTCTATGTTATATATCTTACCATATCAGTTAACCCTCTGATGGATGAAATCTCCATTAGAAAACTCCTTCTGCAATCAAAAGAACACAAAAATAGTATCTTGGAAAAGAAGTCATAGTTAGATAAAGCTAATAAACCTTGGTACTTAAATTTCAACTAGATGGCAGTAACATATATTAAATGACTACAAAGGGAAGAAGAAAAACCCCATGCACAAACCAAAACACTCCCATACACCTACATCTAGATCAATTATATTCATAGGCACTTGCACAGTTGCACTCATACACTATAGAGATAATAATGAATAATGTGATGGTTGTTGATAAGAAGCTTACTCAGATTTGGCACCTTTAAATGTTAGTGCCTCTAATTTATGAGAGAAAACTCTACCTCAGTAGCTGCAGCTTATATATTTGGTATTTATAAGTACTTGTGTCCTATTTGACCTCACTGTATTCCAAATTAGAACAGTTGTACTATTATGTTGATGCATTTTTTCTTTCTATCTAGGAAAATAATTGAAATTTTGATTTAAAATCTTAAAAATCAAATGACCTTTCTAGTGCTAGTGGTCACTTACCATGTCCAAAGCCTCAAGGTACGCATTTATTTTGCCTAATTATGTGCAAGTTACTTTGAGTTCCATTTTTTGAACATAAAATGAAGTTATTACATTGGTTTTTGTATTTCCTATAAAATGTGAGAATACTGAGTTTTCTTTTTTTTGTAGGATAAAATTAGAGGTGAGTAGGGTCTGGATGGGTTAAGGCTTGTCCCTTAACCGGTCCTAAATGGTGATCAGGTCATTTTTTGAACTCGGATTTGGCTCTAGACCCGAAGCTAACCTGACCCTAAATATCGACTGAGTGAGCCTTTAATTCCGAATTCAACCCTATATCCAATTAAATATAATGCATAGTCATTTTAGATAAAGTCTTCTAAATATTATTTATTATTATGAATATGTAATTTGACATATAAAATAACATGTGTGTATATATTATTAATCATGTATATATGATGGGGGAAAATTAGAGAATCAATAATACTTTCGACCAAAAATGTGTCATTACTCTGTATACATTTGAGTAGAGACATATACAAACATGATGAGTGGGTGACTATGGGTCAAGTCCAGCCGGGTCATGCCTATCCGGTCCTAAATATTGATCGGTCTAATTTTTGAATTTAAACTCAACCCTAGACCCGATGAGACCCAACCATGCTCGAGTCCGGTCATGATCAAGCTATACCGGGTGAATGGGCTATATATCTAAGTTCCCTTCTTAGTTCCTTCCTCCTAATCTGTCATTTTCTTGGTCAAAGACTATTTGCAACCATAACCGAGAATCAAGCAATTGAAGCTTAGCCAGCCCATTATTGCCTGAGAGCAAAATAGTACAAGCCTAAGCAATAGAAAATATTAGTTGATATTTGCTATCAATTAACAGTTGTTTGGTTGCAATTTTCAAATATGAATTATAAGCTTATTCATGAGGAAGATTTTCCCAATTTTGGTTGAAAATGAAATGTAAATGTGTTTTCACTCACTCCACATTTTAGCCAATGTATGTGAGTTTGATTTTCAACGGAAAAGAAAATTTTCAGAATCATTTCACAAATGTTTCGTGGATCTCAAGCCTTTCTTTTCGAATTCTTCTCTAAAATCAAACTCTATAGAGCCTAAGAAAAAAATATGGGAAGATATCATAATACTAAAGAAAATGCATCTCAAATTAGTATATATGAAGAAAAAAGAAGACTTCAAAATTATAGAATATACTTATGAAAGTCTTCCATTTCCATTTATTTTTATTGCAGACAAACTCTTATAGTATTATTTTAACCACTCACCAGGTTAGGAATGCATTACACTTTTGCATGTTAATATGGCCTAATTATGATCAATATAATTTGCTAACAGTTTTTCATACTAGGGCAGTGAATTAGTATCAGTCAGAGTCAAATTGAAACATAACACTAATAACAGCTAAATTGGATCTTTATTAATAGCTATAAGTATAACTTATAACTTGTAATCAAGTAATGAACCTCATTACATGTCATAGATTCGATTCCAAAATTAAGCAAGGATATTTTTTAAAAGGGAATCCTTGATAATGGTCTAGCATCTTACATAGGCAAAATATAATACTTATTATAAAAATAATTAGATTGATAGAATATAATACTAGCTAGCCTTAAGGTTAAAAAATAGTTATACCTTATATCACATGATCCATTGTTAAAATTATTGTTCCTAATTCAAAGTTAAAGGTATTCTAGAAGGTGAGATCCAAAATGATTTGGTGATTATTCATGCAATAATGATTGATCCTAGATTCATGTGCTGGAACAACTCACTTCACAGTAAATTTCTAGTCAAGTTGCAATCCGTGTACTTTGACATTTTACTTGTCCAGATAGATATATGCAAAGTTTTATATTCACTTGACATACTAAATGGCTAACGTCTAATTCTTGTACTCATAAATTAACATGAATAGTTATGGAAACTACTTATATTGCTAATTTATAAAATGATGGTGATGTCTCGTGAATTTGAAAAAAAACCATATACTTACACGTAATGGACAGCTTAGCTGAATAGTGAACATTTGAATATATAAAAAACTTTACCCACTTACATTATCTAGAGAATATCTAGATAATATATAAATGTAGAAATAATATCTCAAATGATGTCTTAGATTTATTTATAGTATCGTAGAACATCTCTTAGTATTGAGATTACTTAATTTTATCTTTTATGATTAATAATATTTTCTCACCATCTAAATAGTTTCTAGATATTCTATATAAGATAATTTGATATATTTTAAGATATTTTCATATATTCTAACATTCATTATTGATTGTTGATCGATACATATTTGTCATCTTCTCCAATTTATTTTTCCTAGAGTTTGCAAAGTTTATCATTAATCATTTATGAATTCATCTTTTTTATCTTCATGAATTTTGCTTGGAAAGTTCATCATTCATCAATCCATGTTCTTCAATTTCTTTTCCATAAAGCTTGCAAAATTCATAATTAATCATTCATATATCCATCTTCTTCTAATTTGCAGAATTAATATTTAAGAGTGTAGTTGCTCTCAATTTTATATAAAATTGTAACTTTGACGCGTTAACAATTTAAAATGAGCACACACTTCTCCTCCCAATGTATATAGTATACCATAATTTTTTATAAGAAAAAATGTATAAACTAATATGGTAAAAGTTATATATTATCAATCTAACATTTATTATTTATTTTAATTATTATTGACTATTTAAAAAATTAATATAAATGAATATACTATTTTACCTTATACTAACAGTATATAAATATTTCATTATAATTAAGTACTCGTGTTCTAAACATGAATATTTAATCCAAATAATACAATATGTGAGAATGTTTTAAATGTCATGAAATGCATAAAAGGATGCTGTAGCCGCATTTTGTGTGAAAATATTAATAGCTGGTGGACAATACTTATATTGTCATTTCTAAATGGAGTAGGGATCCTCTCCATCAATATTAATGGAGAAGTAAGTGAGATATAAAATAATGAAAATTGAAAAGACAATTCAATCTTTCTATTATACTTATAATGATTTTTTATTCTTAAAATCAAATGTAATAACTTCATTTATCTTTCCATTAATGAAGAGGGTCCCTACTCGTGGAACATTATTGGACTAACAGATACTAAATCCTCCTAAAAATTTTATCACTAATTCCATATTCATATGTATAAAGAAGTTTTCCAACTAAATTACCCTCATATTTGCAATATAAGTTTTATACATTATCACAACATTCATATTTAATCCTTCACTTTTAAAAAAATAATTTGAAATGAAAGGTAGATAATACATGCATATAGTAGATAGATATTATACTAGTATCATTTTTAATGAAATGTGTCTTCACTCTTACTAATAATATTGAATAGTGATCCTTTACAAATGAATTAATTACTTCAATTTTCTTATATTTTTAATAATAAAAATGTTATTTTATTATACTTAAAAGGATAGATAATCAATAATAATAAAATAAGAGTAAATTACACTCACACCCCCTGAGTTTTAATGAAATTACACAAACCACCCCTCACTCCTACACAAACCACCCCTAAATTTATACATACATTACACTGACTACTCCTGCATGTTATAAAAGTGTAATATTTTAAAGAAAAAACGTGTGATGAATGTAATTAAGTTAAACAAAATATTGTGTATTGTGTAACACTTCAAATAGTACAAAAACAATTGTTTCTTTATTATTTTTGTGTCATTAAAAAATACATTAATAATTTCAAATAAATGTTTAAATAACTCTTATATTATTTTATAACGAGTCAAATAATGAAGATGCATTGACTCTTATATTATTTGAATTTGTCTACACAATATACAATATTTTGTTTAATTAATTGCACACATAATACATTTTTTTGTTTAAAATATTACACATTTATATCATGCAGAGTTAGTCAGTATAACATATGTACAAAATTAAGGGTGGTTCGTGTGAGGACAAAAAAAAGTGAGGGATGATTTGTATAATTTCACTAAAACTCGGGGGTGTGAGTCTAATAATAATAATAATAGAGAGGCATAGTTGTTGAGAAAGAGTGGGGAAAAGTTAACGATGGAGTTTCGGGAGCTGGGGAAGACTGGGTTGAAGCTGAGTTGTGTTGGGTTCGGAGCTTCACCACTTGGCAATGTATTCGGCAATGTTTCCGATGAAGATGCTATTGCTTCTGTTCGCTTCGCCTTTCAATCTGGCATCAATTTCTTCGACACTTCTCCGTATGCATCTTTCTTCTTTTTAAATTTCACATTTTGTTTTCTCTTTATGTTTTTCTTATTCAATTGCAAAATTAACATCATTTCTTGTAAACATATAAACTTTGTTATGTGGGGTTAGTTTTGTTAACCAGATCTGCATTCATTATTCTAATCCGTTTATTTCTTTTGTTTGTTTAACCTTTCGTCGCACAAAAAAGTGATTTTTTTTTAATTTATTTAAAAAAAACTCTTCTGATACTTGCGCATTGTTTGGTTGGGCTTTCAGAAAAGGAAAGGAAACATGAGTCGAAATTAAGTTTTTCAGAAGCTATGTTTTAAGCTTTTCAAAAAAAAATCAATTCTGCAATAAACTCATTGTAGAATCACTTTTTAAGGCTAACACGGTTTTGTTGTCAAACAGAGCTTGTACTGCATTTATAAGTTTTAGTAAATAGTTTCTGATTTCTCATGTTTTGGGCCAATGAGTGCTCCTGAAATAGTTTATTACATTAGTCTTCAATGGCTTCATTTCATTCTTTTTTCTTCTTTCTATTTTCATTCTTTAGGGAGCTCATTTGAATATGTTTTGTCTTTCCTTTTCTGAATTTGAAGTTATTATGGAGGAACACTGTCAGAAAAAATGCTCGGCAAAGCATTAAAAGCTCTGGATGTTCCAAGAAATGAATATATTGTATCAACCAAGTGTGGACGGTATAAGGACGAAGGCTTTAATTTCAGTGCAGAGAGGGTAACTAAGAGCATAGAAGAGAGCTTGCAAAGATTGCAGCTAGACTATGTTGACATACTGCAATGTCATGATATTGAATTTGGGTCTTTAGACCAGGTGGGTTATAGTTGTTCTTCAATAGGATATTTCATGTTCGGAAAGTACACTTCCTTCGGTTTATGATGACTATGTCTATGAGGGGTTTGTCGGTTTGATTAAAACGCAACTAATTCCTTGGCTTTCTTGTCAAGACAGATTGTTAATGAAACGATTCCTGCCCTTCAGAAACTAAAGGAAGCAGGGAAAATTCGTTTCATTGGCATTACAGGGCTTCCTCTGGGCATTTTTACTTATGTGCTTGATAGGGTTCCACCTGGAACAGTGGATGTCGTACTATCATACTGCCACCATTGTATCAATGATTCTACCTTGGAGGATATAATTCCCTATCTAAAGAGCAAAGGTGTTGGCATTATCAATGCTTCTCCATTATCTATGGGGCTCCTCACCGAGAGTGGTCCTCCAGAATGGCATCCGGCTTCACCAGAACTCAAGGTGTTATTATTTTCACATAAATAAATGATGTTCATTCTGTTGTCTGCATGAATAAATAAATATTTTTCCCTATGGGTGTTATTTTAAATCCTCCCAGAATTTTAAGCTGCTCGTGTAATCATACTCAGGGTGCATATTAGGAGCTATGATCCTATTTCCTAACCTTCTAACATTCACTACATAATTCTTCCAATTTTTGTATGAGTGAAGTAAATTATTGCAATTGATCCTTATATAAATGAAAAATAAGGAGAACTTCTACTATAAAAAGAGACAGAAATAATAAAAGAAATATTGGAATTTGAAAAAGAATAAACATATAGAGAGGTGAAAATCAAATTATTCGACCTAATACTTTTTACCATATGGCCTACTGAAAGAATAATGATGAATTTCAACATTCTTTTGACAGGACAAGGAATTATCTTAATTAGTCTTGTCATCCAAATATTTTCTACTTAATTATGTTTTCAAACATATTTGAACTACTTTTCTTCTCAGTCTCTGATTTTTGCTTTTGGTCTGATACATATTTCATCGAAATCAATTTGCTTCTGTGTACCTAATTTTGTAATTTTGCAGTCTGCATGTCAAGCTGCTGCCACCTATTGTAAAGAAAAGGGAAAAAACATTTCAAAGTTAGCAATGCAGTATGGCTTGTTAAATAAAGAAATAACATCAGTTCTTGTTGGCATGAAGTCAGTCAAACAGGTACTGTTTCTTGATTTTCCTGAAGTACCATATTTAATTGTATTAATCTATATAACATGTGATTTTGTGGATAATGCTTGAAACCCTGCTATCAAGCTATTCTATGGATTGGCCAATAAATTGGTTTCCTATTTGTTGTTTTTATCCAAGAGATATAATCATTTTCCTCTTTGAACCATGCATTTCTCTTTGTTTTTGTCATTCTCGTGCTTACCAACTAAACAAAGAACCAACCAAGCTGGTTCCATAAAGTGATGGGCTGTGTGATGAAAATCTGATTAAGGAGATTTTCAGGCTCTCATTATTGGTAATAATTCAAAATGTACCTTTATGATTTTCAACTTTGCTGCACTCTTTCATTTGAGTATATGTCCTGTTATCATATAATACTATATTCTCTATGCGGTGTATCTGAGTTCTTAACCTACCTACTGAGATTAAGACTTGATTGTTGTTGTTGTCTCTCTGTGTATTGATGGACTTTATTATATGTTATTTTAAGAGTTCATGTTGCTTCGCCATTTATACTGAAGTGCTGTAAATATTTTGTAGCTAAACTGAATATGAACCTCTATTGTGTTCCAGATCTTTCTTTCGTAGTTTCAACTTTCAAGGGCAAAAAATATTTTTTTATCATTGTCAAGTCTCTTTTAGATGTCTTGTCTTTGCTTTCAGTTTCTTTTATTTCTATATTATTTAAGAGGGAAAGTTAGGCCAACAATAGTTGGCTACAAAAATAGAGTTGTTTCCTCCCCTTCTTTTCTCTGTAAGGCATAGACATGATGTAGTAAATAGTAATGATCGGCACAGTTAGAACAAAGAACCTGCTTAGTTATTAATTTTTGACTTGCAAGCTATTATGTTGGTTACTTAGAAGTTAGAATATACTAATAAATTATGTGACTTGTTAAATATATATCCTTTCTCCTATGTTCTGTTTGCCGTTTGGTTTTTGGAGAGCAACGTTGGGAACGGAAATGCTTGAAAGCAATGAAATACACTTGTAATATGACTCTCAAGTCTTTCATTTCAAAAATCATCTCACAAACAGACCCTTACTCTCCACCAGGAGTTGTATGTAAAATAGAAAATTCCTTGAACTCATTAACTAACAAGATTTGTCCATGTTTTAGATCACAATCTGTGGACTCAGTTACTAAATAAGAATGACTTGTTCTGACTTGATAATTGAACAAATTAGGTGGAGGAGAATGTTGCTGCTGCAAGAGAACTAGCAGCTTCTGGGATTGATGAAGAGGCTCTGTCAGAGGTTGGAACCATTCTAAAGCCTGTTAAAAATCAATCATGGCCTAGTGGAATCCAGCAGAGCTGATATAATTTTACTACTGCTTGGTGTTCCCTATGAAGAGACCCCATATCATATATAAGGATACACTATCTATGTGTTTTAAACCTCATTCCAATTAATTTTTGATTAAAAATTGGCAAGAAAAAAATAAGGAATTTCAATACTCTTTTTGGAAGTTGTATATTTCTTCATTATATTTTCATGACTGCAATGCTGATTTGGGTTTTTATCATGATAAAATAATATATGTACACACAATGCTAGAGTTTTTTAACGTGTAATGTTCATCGCATATGTTAATAATCATTAACTTTTAAATAAAATTAATATGCGTGAATGATGTATAATGTTAATGTCTGTATAAAAAATTACTTTTATCATTAGGCAAGGTTTCACAAACTCAGAATTAATTTGGTAAAATAGGAAAGTAAAAAAAAACATTTTTTATAATTTCTTTTGTACCATCCATCACCAGTGCATGGTTTAGAATTGGCATCAACATTCTGCAATAACAACAATACGTTTCTTAAGACTACAAACAGATTGCAAATGAGTATCAAACTTAATCCTAACACACTTAAGGTAAAAAATTTATCACCAACGTGACCCCATTGAGAATAATATTTGAAGTCATAGCTTCCTGGCCTTAAATCCTAACTGTTGAAGATACAAAGTTTGTTCTTGAAAGAAGGTAGAAAATGGAGACATGGCAAAAATAAGCGATAAACATACATGATAAACAGAGTAAATTCAACAATTCATTGAAGTCATGGGACATTCTTGAATTCCTTCAAAGTTCTGAAACAATTGATACAATGATGAATGCAGTGTGAAAAGGATTTCTCTTAACACTATGACATCAAACAATTAGCTTTTCTGAAGGCCAGAAACAAAAATGTTATATTTCTTTTTGCTCTGTAATCAAATGTACATGTATCAGTGAACAAACAACCTAGCTGCAAACTACCATCTGCATATATACCAATTAGAACTATAGAATAATATAACAAAGGATGAGTCCATGCAAGGGACATTGTCCTACATCACCACCTGCTGTAATGGAGGCCAAGCAATGTGATCGTCATCTGAGTAGCCAAGAAGAACAAAGTCAGTACAATTCTTCCAACAACCGTTGTTATATGGGTTTCTGAATCGTCCATCAGGACCACGAAGATATTCATAACGGGATGAATTTGCAACTTCATTTGTGGTCAAATTTCGAGCTATCTGCATTACAATTTACAAACATGAAAATTTCTTCTATAGCTACTACTTTGAAGGTGTTTTGAGTAATAGAAACTGCGTGTGTGTGTGTGTGATTCTTGTATGCAGTTATGTATATTTCAAAGCCTTCACGGATTTGACAAGCATGAGCAAGTTGCTTCATTGAAGGCAAATTATCAAACAATTTCAGAAATATATCATTTACGGATTTGGATCCTCTCCTGTGCCTAAAGAAGGTGACTTAGTCATTTTTGGAGAGAGAATGGTAAACAATTCATATAGAGAACTTGCAGGCTCGTAGAAAAGAAATAATGGCTCCAGCCAAGGGAACTCATCTCCCTTTTTTGTACAAAACTGTGCCTCCATCCTTTTGTGAAGCCAACCTCCAGCTCAACTGTGACTCAACCACCGGACCTCACCAATTTTGGCCTTCAACCAAAATTCCCCTCCCATCGCTTGCCAGCAGCTCATGCCTATCTGGGAACTGAACATGTGCTTTCGCTATGACACCAAATATTGGACTGAGTGCTTGCTACTAGGCCAAAAGTTATAGCTATTAGTTAGGGTGCAAACTTTTTCCTACTTAAGTGTGTTATATACTCTACTCCACTAACCTAATACTCAACCTAGCTATCCTTTCTCTAACTGCCACATAAGCGTTCGGTTACACTACAGACTATCTGTGTGAGAATTCTCAGTCAGGAGAATAATGAGAATGCTCACAGTATGAGAGGACATATAGTTAGGGTCACTTTCCAACCATCATTATCGGGGGCTCACTTACGATAATCGTCCATGATACGCTAACCACTATCACCCACAATGTCCATCAACCATGGTCATCATGGCATCCATTGTTGCAGGCTCCCTCCATCCATCGAAATTTGCATCATCCACCAACCATCAATCCATCATCATTGACGACATCCCTCGATAAATCTTTATTTGCTCTAATCATAAAAATGAAGATTTTTTGCCAACTCCAATTCTGTATAGAAGTACAGGATTGGAATTGAATTGAAATTCTTAGTTTCAATTCAAACATCTAAATAGGCCCTACAATGTTTACTACTAAGAATGTAAATGATCATTGATGAAAATTTAGTGTGTATAGTTTAAGCAATCACCATGGAAGCCTGTGTTATCGTCAAAGTCGTAGCCGCAGTGAAAACAACAGCATCCATCACCAAAAATAAAATTATACTTGGATGTCTAACCAACACATGATGGAACCATGCTTCTCCTGTTGATAATGTTGTAGATGTCCAAATTCCTGTCATGAAAAAGGTGTTATCTGGTTCAAGTTATATAATAAATCAGACAACTTCAGTATATAGAAAAGTTCAAAAGGAGATCTTGGCATACTTTGAATTGCAATGACAGCACTAAAGGAAGAAGTCAAAGTTGCAAAGCAGATAAAGATAAAAAAATCCCTTTTGTTCCTCTGCAAGACGCATAACAAATTAGATTTTAAGGCTCACATAGAATGAAGGAAAGAAGAAAAACCAATCCATTGCGGAAGGAAAAACAGGCTGACTTGATTTATGATATATTCGTCAAACTTAAGTAGAGAAAAACATAAAATAAATTAATCATAAGAATGCACTCTTGTTCTAGAGGGTAAAGAATAAATAGCAAAACACTACCTTTCCCACACAGTTAGATATCCACGGACAATGGTGATCAAACTGTTCCACGCAACGGTTACAAGTAGGGCAATGCTTAGATCGCACAGGTCTTATAATCTAATGATACAATTTGAGAAAAACCTGATGAGTGATAACTTATTTTGAGAATTTAATAAGGTAAAACATAAGTAAAATATCAACATTGGACTCTTCAAATACAAAGAATTCACATCAGGCAAACCTTGCAGGTAGGGCAAAGTTGAGACCAATTTCCCACCCAAACAGATGAGCTATTCAGATCAATATGCAACAAAGGATCCTGCAGAATACAGAATGTAGCATTCAGGTTTTACTAAACTATTAAATTTCAGTGAATACATCTATATTTTAGTAAAAGGTGTGTTAGAAAAGCTTAATCAAAGCTTGAGAGAGAGAGAGAGAGAGAGAGAGAACCAGAAGAGAGAAAAGAGAGAAGAAGAAAATGAGTATTAATGAATATTATGAAAGGTTAGTATGAATGGTAACTGCTCCATATATATAGGAGCTGGACATAAAGGAGAGAATACCATAGTGATTAGTGAATAATAAGCACTATACTAATAAGGTGACATCTGCATTAAGATATATAATAATCCTGTTCTTTTTAATAAATAATTATAATATGTTATTGTCAATATTCTAGTGAAACCTTAGGGGTGGCTAAGTATTGCAATCCCTGAAATGAACAGAAATTATGTACCACATACACCTATTGCCTGCTGAGATAAATTCAAGTAAATTTCTAACTATATACTATTTAAGTTACAATACATACTATCATATTTTGACCCAACTTGCTACCACAAAATCATTACTCAGGAAAGAGGACCCTTGTAACAGGATAATGTTCCCTTGATAAAATCTTGCTCAGGTGCAAGTACTTTTTTATAAACTAATATCTCTTGCAAGTAATAACATGTTTTATAAAACAGCCATGAAAGTACTGCATACCTCTGCATCACTTTCAGTACCTAAGTCTCCTGGCCGTTTTATGTAACCTGGATCTTTGCTGCACAGTTGAAAATAACATCAATAAATTAGGTCAATTGTAGTAAGTTCACAAAGAAACTTCAAAAAGTTAATGATAAATCCAGGTATACATCATGTTTGACAATACATATATGCATAATCGGCAAAAAACATGGTTGGCTAGAAAAAAAAATCACATGATCAGAACACGAATCGTAAGCCTTAAACTCAAGGTTGTCAAATCCAGATTTGAATCATGGATTGGAAGACCTATTTTCTGAATCGATTCGTAACATACATGACAATGATTAAAAATAACAAATATATATTTGCACATAAGGAAAAAAATTATATTAGCAATTGAGTCAAATAATTCATCAATAACCAACATGCATGACAAAAGGCGGCAACAGAGATGGTATGGGATATGCCAAAATGTGAATGTGAGGGTAAGTTTCAGTAATTAATACTGAAATAAAGACCTGGAATTATTAGGAAGGGTAGTTTTGAGACTACCCAGCCCATCACCATTCAAAAAAGTCCATAAAAGAGGCTCAAAAAACAAAATTCCAGAATTGGATCGCACAGAAACAGCAAATAAAATCCTAACGGTCTCTTCTAAGGAACAGGGTCATGGGAGACCCAAATCTCTTGTGTGTGTGCAACCCAGACATTTCTGCAGCCATTGCAAATTGAAAAACACAAATGGAAATCATGATTCAAATGATTTCTGCGATTCATCCACGATTCAGAACCATTTACGATTCTTCTCAGGTTTTGCATCGCCATCTTCCATTTTGGTTTTGTTTCGGGATACGAGTCGTTAGGATCACACGATACCAACTACCATGTTTAAAATCATTAACTAATGCAAGCCAAAAATTAATAACTAAATGGAAAAATTAAAATATTAAAATAAAGCTCACCAATGAGTTTATTTTATTTATAGGAGTTCATTAAGACAGAAGATTATTTCAAAGAGTTAGGAAGTAAGGGATCCTCCTAAAAAACAAATAAAGAAAACAAAAAACATCAAAGAAGCAAACTGATGGAAGTAGAAATGGTTATTCTGAGAGTCATCTTTGGTTAAAGAGTTCCAATATCAACTCAACATGCAAAAGAAAGCAAAGTCAAGTTTAAGTCTTAACTCTCAGATCCAACTTATGGGTTCATAATTTTAGTGAAGTATTTACATGATAAGAAGCATGCATCAGTAGATATTATATTCATAAAAAACATAAACGTTACATAAATATGAAGATAACATATAGTTATTTATATCACCATACTGCATACAAAAGCAAAAAGCATATGGGACAGAAAAATACCTACTACACTTATAAAACATAATCAGGGAACCAACTGCTAGAGAAAAAGTTGTACAGGCCCAAAGTCCAACAACAGCAGTAATCCTTTTAAGATTAGGAGCTGGTATGAAAAAAATAAAGTCATGGTTAGTCATCTTTCCCAGGGGGGAAAGTCAAGTATGAGTGTGTTTCTGATATTGCAAATTGGCACAAAATCCTTGAAGTACCTGCAACGACTGAGTGGATGAAGAGGATCGTGAGAAAGACTATAATACAGAATAAGATGGGAGCATAACCAGTATTTGTAAACATCAAACTACAAAATTTTCGTCTCCAGTGGTTGCTATGAGCCCGTTGTTGATTAGACTGCAAGAATGTAAATGAACACAATAATCAGTTACAGAGACAATACAAGTATCTGACTATCTGTATATACAAAATGCAACAAGTCATTGATGGTTCTGGCATTCTGTTAGAGGTATAATGAAAGTCATTTCTGTGCTTCCACCTAAGAGCTTAAGCTTTTTTGGGAGAGTTCGTGGCATGTTATCAGAGCTTCTTTGACCAAGTGGCCAAAAGTTAGATCCTTGTCCACTCACATTCTTCTATATAAAAGTTGAATTTAAGTATGCAGTAAAAGCAGCCTGTTCATTGTCCACCCTTCATGCCAAAAGGTCTCATGTGAGGAGGCATGTAAGGGAAATAATAACCTTCCCCTAACAGATTAAAGTTTTAAGAGAGTTGGAAAGTATTTCAATATTAAATAAATTCTAATAAATTAATATTATTGAAGTTTTAACTTTACATTTACCCTTTCTTTATACATTTTTAACCATTCAAAATTTCAAACAAATAAAACAAGCAAAAAAAAACTTATTTCCTTTTTTAATATGCCTCTGACCCTTTCAAGTTTAAGAAATGGATATCAAGTTAGAAAGTGATATGAACAATTAATAGGAAAATCAAGGCAAGGTACTACTCTAGGTGACATTTACATAAACTTAAATGTATGTTTGCTTGTGATCTCCTGCATTCAGAAAAACTAAATTTTACAATGGTTATAATAACTTGGAGTCTCAGTAGGAATTTTCTTAAAAAAAATATAGAACCAATGGCCTTATCAATACAATGTAACATACAAGGAAAGGGGCGACATGCCGATGACCGTTATCATTTGCAAGCTGCACAGGAGTGAATCCAGCATTGTCCTTCACTGTTAGTTCTTTCTTTGTGCCTGAATGTACAAGCACAGCACACGCCTCTGAATGTCCTCTTAATGCAGCCCAGTGCAACGGTGTACACCCTACACCAATTTTGCAAAATAATATTCATTTGAAATAAAAATGAAAAAAATAAACTACAATGACGAGCAGAACTATAAGTTAAACCATAGGTTCTGTACAAATGATCTGTTTCATAAGTATTAATTAAAAAATTAATCCACTGTAAGAGTTTATATTAACATTCAAACTTCAATGAATTTATCATCATATTTCAAGCACATAACATAAAATTTTATATCTGTACCACCAAATGAACATTTGAAACTGAAGATGAGTCTGAAGCCTCCTAAAATTCAAAGAGATAAATCCAGCATACAAACCCCATGAACCAGCAATGTCAAGATCATGAATACAATCAACAATAACAAACACATGATAATGACAGTAGCATAACAATAATGCACCCTTGTGATCATAAGAAAGTGATAACATTTTCACCTTGAATAACAATAATGAATAAGTGATAGCTCGTCTCAGCATCAGATAGAATTACATGAAACATCAAATTTGTGTATTTTGGGCTGAGATTGAGCAAATACTAAAACTTACAGAGGAAGACTATTATGATATAATTATAAAGAATGCATAATTAAGGATTTGTACAAACAGATAGGGGAATTAAAGGCCAGCTTGACATACCATCTTTATCTTGTCTCTCTTGACTTGCATCTCTAAATAGAAGCAATCTTACTGTATCAGCGTATCCCTTATATGCAGCCCTGGTCATAAGAAGTAAAAACTCAAGAAACAAGAAAATTGGGATTTTCGACAGATTTAGCTTGCTGGAGATGCAATCATAATAAGAAACAATAATTTTGGGCGGGGTTCCTTCTTTTCCCACTGATGAACACAGTTGTGTACTGAAACCCCACTTTATGACATCGAATATTTTGATGTATCTTGACTTCTGATATGTAGATTAAGTTGTCTAAACTGATGTATTTACTAAAACTATTTGACAGTGCATCTACAAACATAAAGTAAATCAAAACTCTATGAAGTACAGCAAGACCTCATTCCATTAGTTTTTTGGTACAAAAAAGTTAAGATTCGGGGAAAGCATACCCCTTTGCAAGGTAAGGGGAGATAACCAACCTTGTGGGGGTTCATAGTGGAATTTAAATACTGCCTACCATTAGGGGCAATCTAGGAAACAAACCCAATCTACAACAAGTGCAGGCAGAAGGCTTGGACAGAGATGTGCCAACCCCATTAAATTAGTTAATTTGAAAATGGAATTACAATTTACCCAAAGCATTAACTGCATGATGCATGTTAGATAATTTTATGAGTGCATTGTAAGCAAAATTAAATGTATGGTGGAACTATGACATTCACAATAAAGTCTCATTGTCAGAGTAAAATCTCTTAACTAACACGTGAAATCAAAAGCTTTATTGCATACCAATGAAGTGGACTCCTTCCGTCATTATCTGGCACATCAAAATCAGCATGGTACTTTACAACAATGTGATTTAAGAAAGCTGTTTGTCCATATTGTGCAGCAACATGAACTGCCTGCACAAACCATTTAACTTAAAATATAATAGTATTGGCAGCATAAATTAAATTTTATGGATTGGGCGGAATAAATATAATGTATTTGACTGCACATTCAAACCTAACATTTTAGTGTTTGACGGAACTATACTATATATCATTAGGCGAGTATATAAATCTGAAAACCAAAAATAAATAGAATTACTTACGCATAGGAATGTCAATCAGGTTTGGTAACACGTCTCACCCATGTCTATGTTCTAATTTCGGATTTGATTTATATATTAAGCATACAGGTATATATTTCATCAATTTTACACAGGAACCTAAATGCTCACTCATTACTGTTAAGATAGTCCCACATCGGAATTCTAAGAATTGGGCATCCCTCACCCTATGAGCTCGCTTTCAGGGTTGAGTTAGGCCTAGCCTAGCCTATGCAATTGTAAGAATTACATGTCTCAAATACACATACAACATAAGAATTGACACAACATACCTATTCAAAGTTTAAAACAAAACACTGACTTGAAACAATTTAAAATTTGACAGCTTCATATAATCATTATAAGTAACTTTTCAATCCATGATTGTATTCTAAATATAAGTTAATTATCAGAAAATACCTATTGAGTAAAAAAAAAGTTCAAGCATTGTTTCTTTTTCCCAACATATATTACTTGTTAACTAAAAAGGTATAAGAAATTATTATGTTTTCAAAATTATTATGATATTTATTATATATATTACATAAAATGTAAGAATGTACTACAAAAGGGAAAGAATACCCGGTATCCATTTATATCTGAAGCTTCAACCCGGGCTCCATTCTCCAAGAGCACATCAGCAGCTGCAGTTGAACCATGAACTGCCGCCCAATGCAGTGCTGTTTGTTGCATGTAGTCAGTAGCATTAACATCGCCCCCATGCTTCAAAACAAAAACCCAAGTGCAGTTAAATTAAAAAGCACATTGAAACCCGAATCAAGATATAAGCATAACCAACCTTCACATACAATTAACTTCATCATATAGAGACCCCCATTCAAAGTTGCAAAAAAACTAATAATTTCTAGCCCGACCAATGATTTCCAAAGGATAAAATCAAAACTTGCATAAGGCAAAAATCATATTAATTTTTCAAGAACGTCCAATTTTCCTATCATCAATTCTGAGCAAAATAGATAATAGATAACGCACATAAAAATATACACAAGAGTGAATACCCAGATTCATCTTGAAAAGAATTGTCCAATTTTATCCCTAAAAGATGAAAAATCCGAACTTGGTCTTCAAGGATATCAAATACCCATCAAATTGGTCATTTCCAATACAAATTTTAGAGACAAATTAGTCCCTGTCATTGACTAATTTGACCATTGTTTGAAATTTAATGAAGCAAGTTCTGATTTTTCATTTATCAACGACTAAATTAGATACATGTTTTTCTTAGATACAAACTTGGGTATTTATTAAAAAGAAAAAAGTTGAGAAAAAGGGGAAATACCTGAATGATATAGTTAACAATCTCATGGAAATTATTAAGAGAAGCCCATTGAAGAGCATAATAACCATTAACATCAGGAACAGAAACAGAAGCACCATGTTGTTCAACGAAGGACCTCAATTTAGGAAAATGGCCATGAGCAGAAGCAGTGAAAACATCGAGAATGGAAGGTTGATCCTGATCGTGGTTTTCGTTAGGTTTGGAATCTGATGATGTTAATTCCACCACGATCTCTGAGGATGCCATTGCTCAATGCTACAGCATTCAAATTGAGATGCTGCTATGTTTATTCACAAATGTATGTATTATAAGATATCACTCAAAAATTATATATATTCTTCTCGATCTACTTACTTTTTTTTTTTTTAAACTCAATATTTTAGTCATCAATTCTAAATAAATCTAATAGTTTAGATCTGTCTATTAATTCAAACATTGGATTTTTCAATGATTGATGGCTAAAATGTGGACTCACTGCATTCATTCTCATGTCATTTTATTATTTATTTTGATTGCTTGAAGAAATAAAAATCAATGAGTTTTATACCGTGTTATTATATTATTTATTATTATCTAAAAATATGATATATTAAATGTAAATAATTGTTTAAGTTGATAGAGCATACATATTCCATTGTTTTTTAAAAATATTAATGGTAATTTATATGAATGAAGAGCATTTGATATTCTTTATTTTTCTATATTCTTAAAAGTCATCAAAAGTAGTCATTCATATTTATTAATTTTATTTTTTTATATATTACTTTTTTTATATTAGTAAAAGTCATTAAAAGTAGTCATTCATATTTCTTAATTTTATTGTTTGATATGTTACTTTTTTTATTTATAAGTATTTTTATAACATTCAGTTTATAAAAAAATGTATAAACTAAAATAAGAGAGAAAAATACAGACCAAAAATTAAAGTATTGATTCGGTTGATCTACCTTATTTGAATTTTTGTAAGGAATGCTTCTTAGTTGTAGATGAGTGATTTTCAATAATGTAAGTGTTTAGGTAATTAAATTATAAAATAGATTTGCTATCTAAAAATAAGAAAAAAAGTCTATCAAAAATATTGATTTGCAAATATTCTTATCAAAATTAGTGGAATTGGCTGCTTCAACTGTGAAGTAGTCACTTTATCAGAGTTGCTCATATAATCTATCTTACTTTAGTAATAATATAACTCAGTTTGACTCAATCAATTAAATTCTAAATTTGATAAATCAATTAATTTTTTAATAAAAATATCAAAACAACTTCATTTTGACTTCTAATATAAAAAATCTTATGTTTTTTAACTTCTTTCGGTTGTGTTTCTAATCCATTAGGTTAGGTAGTAATAAAAACTTCACTGTTTAATTAAGTTTAATTTATTTATACATTTTTGTTGCAATTATAGGTTTATAGCATAAAATTTATGTTATTCGGTCATATTTTTTGACATTTTGTAGTAGTAAAATTTTCAATCTTAAATGTTTAATTAAATACTTATATAGTTGTAACATTCTAACATTGTCTCATATGATTGATTATCTTGAAAAGTTTTCATTGTAAATCATTATTAATTAATAATTAGTGTCTCATTAAATATAATTAGTGTCTGGTTGACCCAAAATCAATATTAAGTGGAGGAATCAGAATTTAATAGGAGCTGAGCTTCTTTTCTTCGAAATTTTAGCTGAATAGATAATAATAATAAGTGTTTTAAATAAATAAAATATAAAAATATAAACATTAAATAAAAATATAGTGCTTTATTTGTTTGAAACATAATTAACTTCCCCACTAACTCTTCCTACCAAATTATTTAATTTACTGTTTTTGTTGTTGTTAATTTATTGTTCATACCAATTTATAATTAATTATTCTATTCATTATTGGCATATTAATATCACTAATGTATTAACTATTAAACCTTTTTTAAAGGGAAATGTTGAAGTATTGGTAGTGTTGGATTTTGATGGAGGAAATGTATTTCTCTCCTGTATTAGAGAATCTACTATTGAAAATATGTGAGAGGAGATGATTTTTTTAAAAAAAATTGATTTAAAAAATGTTAAAATCTAAATAATTAAAATTTTATTTTTGACATATATTATAATCATAGCTATCTACTATCCTCTCCTGTAATGGAAATGAAGCAGACTCTTAAGGGAGAGCTATCTACTTCTCTCATCCAAATCTCTCTTTTCAGCTACTTCCTAATAAACATCTTTTGTCATTCATCTTTATTTAATTTTACTACACTTTCCAAAGTATTTCAAACTTATAGAGGTGGAGACATTATCAAATAGTTTACTATCATCTCAATCTAAAAAAATTAAATTTATTTAAATTCATCCATTATAATTAACGAATTTAAATATATATATATATATAATCAAATGAATAGATTTAAATTTATTCATTATATCTAATGGACCTATCCATCTTGATTGATATCTAATTTATCTTAAAAATAATTATTCTTTGTTTTTTAATTTCATTTATTATCTATATTTGCACTTTTATCTAGTGGTTTTTATTCTTACTTTGACTTTTTATTAAATTGTGACTAATTATAGGACGTATATGTATGATATAATTAATATTGAATGTTTTTTCTTAAATGCATAACATGTATAAATATTTGTTAAAAACTTTACACATGGAATCTTAAATGTTGTATCTTTGTAGTATTGTAAATAAAAATTAAAGTTCAAAAAATCATTTTTTTAAAATATGATTTTTAAAAAGTGGCTTTATAAAATGTTTGATTGAAATAGTGATATTTAAAATAATGATTTTCTTGAAAATTATTTTTAGTTTAAATTAAAAAAATAAATGAATTGAATATTCATTCATAGCATTAAAATAAATTTATTGATGAATTGAAATTCATCAATTAAGTTTACATATTGATGAATTAGATAATTCAAAATATGATTTAAATGAATTTATTTGGGTTGAAGAATGATTTTTCATTCATTAAGATCTAAATTCATCCATCTGCCACTCATACGAATTAAGTATGGCAACTGGGTCATGCGGGTACGTGTAGTGCATACATGTGTTTATACCCACACAATTTGTGGGTACCTGTGTGAGTAGCAAGTATTCGTGGGAATGAGTTTTCAATTTAATTTTATTTTTATATATTTTACAATAATTAATATATAAAAATAATTACTACTTGAATAATATAATTTGCATATAATAATTTTATGATTATACAATTAAAATTTATTATAAAATAATAATAAAATATACAAATATAAATATAATGTTAAAATAATAATAATTAAATATAAAATATTTAATTAAAATATATATGTGAATATCCGTGGGTTGAATATCATGATATTCTTCTTATCCATAAGTTATTTTTGCGGGTATCCATTACAAATATTTTGATGAATACTCACAAGTTGGGTATTTTTGTCATTCATAATACGAATCCATTTTTAAATAACCTGATATTTTTATATATAAAAGTGTTAACGTGTGACTATTAAAGACAAATGGCAAGAAATGTTCATTAGGAAGTAGGTGAAGAGTGAGGAGAGTCCTAGGCCACCACATACGACCAGCCTCCACCTCATACACTTTAACATTTTCCTTTAAAAAAATGTTAAATAATTGATACAATACAAATACCAAAGTTGGCAATGGCATTCAACAATGTGATACTAAAAGTATATATGTTATGTATCATTTACCATTTATATTTAATGATTAATGTTTATTAATTTAAAAACAATACAAACAAATGATTAGTAATACAGTGATTATATAAATCTTTACACTAACGATTCATATATATTACATTCAAATACTATTATATGCAATATATAACAATTACTATAATAATATTTTTGCGAATAGATATTGACTAAAATTTCAAATAGTACAACTAAATTTAATTAAAATTTATAATCAAAATTCATTAGTAACGATAAATATATAATTATATCAAAATTTTAAAACAACATGTTAAATCAAAATCAAAATAATTTAATTATAAAATGTAAAAAAATAATAATGTAACTCGTTATGTATGATGAGAAGAAGGTAAAAATTATGATAAAACACAACAATTATGTTCTTGAACATTATTAAATGAAAAGCCCTAACAGGATTTCCACACACAAAACCAGCAACTAATGGAACTTCATAAGCTCAAAAGTAATCCACCATGAAAACGTCACACAATACAAAAACTCATTTATGATTGAATCTTTAAACCATTAAATCATTTCAGTTGGATCCATAAAGTACTTTTACATGTAAAACCTTAAGTTATATATATGTAGGACAATAACTTATAAGAGACAATAACTCATAAGAGACAACTTAATAGGGCCAAAGACATGAAACTTTTGGGTTCAAGTTGAAGTTGCTCCACCTAACGGGAATATAAATTAATCTACAACCACAAATCCTTTAACATGCTTCATAATTGTACTTAATACAAAGCCATTGATGCAACCAGAATTAGATTTCAATTCTTTTGTATATTAATTTTTATCACGTTTAGCTATTATTTTGTATAAAAACTAATAGGAAAATCTATAATGATATACTCTACTAAGAATATTTTCACATTTCGAGAACATTTGAAGTTAGAGAGGTTAGAACACTTCACGAATTTGAAATCTTGAATTGTAAAAAATTTCTTCTACCATGACATAATAAAAAAGAAATTGAAGATCTAAAGCGTCCACACAAAAAAGTTGTCTAATCTCACATAAGCAAAACTTAAACAACAAGAAATGCATTTTTAGCTTTGACATTACTGTTTGTAAAACACAATAAACAATTTCACTGTTTTCCTATTGTTTTAATAACTAAATATAACAAATAAACACAAATATTTAGCCATTGTTCTTCATGCAAGTCTTATATTTATTTGTTTAGGGAAAAACTTTATACACAATCAATATTTTATTTACCATTTATCTATAATAATAAATGGTAGATGATACACTAACGTTGAGAATAATAAGGCTTGGAATGAAGCATGTGGTGGCAGTGATGGAAGCACGAGTCATAACCACAACATAGACATAGAGAAAAAGCAAATTTCTGAGAGTGTGATGCAATGTCTTCAAAACTAACTTCAGCTTTGTTCCCTCTTCTCATCTTATTAACATTTGCATCACTCTATTTCTTCTCTTCACTCCTCTCTCTCTCCCCAATTTCCAAATCACAATCATTTTCAATTTCTAACAACAAAAACTGTAACCTCTTCAATGGTCTCTGGGTCTTCGACCCAAGTCGCAAAACCAATCCTTTCTATGATAACACATGTCCCTTCCATCGAAATGCATGGAACTGCATCAGAAACCAGCGTCAAAATCTCACCTTTATCAACTCCTGGAAATGGGTCCCACACGGGTGTGGTTTGAACCGGATCGACCCGGTTCGGTTTTTGGGTATGATGAGGAATAGGAATATTGGGTTCGTTGGGGACTCTCTGAATGAGAATTTTTTGGTTTCTTTTCTTTGCATTCTTAGGTTTGGTGATAAAGGTGCTAAGAAGTGGAAAAAGAAAGGTTCTTGGAGAGGTGCCTATTTTCCTAAGTTCAATGTCACTGTGGCTTATCATCGTGCTGTTCTTCTCTCCAAATACAAGTATGCTATTCATTAACCAAGTTTTTGTTTCTGATTAAAGTTCCTCTAAGTGAACACACATGACATTATCTATTGACACTCACAAATGTTTGTTTAAATTCCTCAATGATCAATCATAATCTAGTAAAAGAAGAATGAAAGGTGGATATTACACCCTTAATCATGATCAATAGCCACGCTCACTCATGTAATGATAAACTAACTTTGAACATTGCCTTATTTTTATGGTTCTAAACATACTCAGTATTAGCTAGTAAAAAATTGGTACTTTTTTTACTAGGATTTAAATACTTATTGATAGATCATAGGTATGAAATTTGGATCTTCCTTTGTATCAATCTTAGAGTGAATTAGCTTTGATTCTGATGATATGTTAAGTATTGAAATTATGGTTCCGATGTCAATTTGCACTTGGAGACTAAAGCTTTAGCAAATGGAATGAGATTTAAGGCATGCCTTTTGTTTAATCATCTTTGGTGTCTAGTTGACAACATAGTGTTTTTCTCATTATTTATTAGGTGGTGGTTGATGAAATTAAAGTCATGAGCAAAAATACGAACCACAGACACTCAAATTAAATGTGAATGGTGTATGATATAGTGACAGTATAAAAGACTCTTACATTGTCAGTACATACATTTTTTTCTCTCAAAATATATATGTTTGTTAGACATGTATCCGTATCTAACACTTTTGGATACTTAAATGTATGTTACAATTTTTTTCTACTTTTAACTTTTGATTTTATGCTACTATAGACGGAAATGCCTCAATATTTAGATAAAATTTTAACATTTTTTTATTTGCATTCCCTTATACTAACTTGTAAAGCATTATTTGTCTCTTTAAACTTAAGGGTTGTGTTTTGAACTTTTGATGTTAATCATATACTAATTTCATATATTTTATCATAGTCGTGTCATCTTATAATTTAACATTTCTTGTATCCATGTATTCACACCGTACCTTACCCAGTGGCTCCTGGACTCCGGGACAGGGGGTGCAAGTTGCATTGAATAGTCCAAAATGTATCATAATAGGACAAAACAGTGGCATGGTTGCAATTTTATATAACCAGGGGTGCGAAAGATATTGACTATAAGGAATATATACAATTTTTTTTACGAGGTGTGCAGATGCACACCCTCACTAAAGAGTGGCTCCGCCACTGAATATATCCATCTTTCATGTCATATTTGTGATTCATAAGGCACATACTTGATCACCAATATAAGTGGTAGTGTTTAAACTTCTGAATTATGTGCAACTTGATGCTCTAGCTGGCTGGTATAGTTAAGGAGTGCATGTTCTTGTTGTGTTACAAGTTCGCAACATTGACATTTCCTACCAGTTAAACTTTGCCCTGCTGTTGTTTTCATGTTATAGCCACATGTATGAAAAACTTTGCCCTGCTGTTGTTTTCATGTTATAGCCACATGTATGAAAAACTTTGCTTTGACTGTAACCTGAAGCCCGTTTTACATATCAGAAACACACAAATACAATAACTGAAGTTGCTGGACAATACATTTCAGAAGTATAGACTAATACATTTTACCTGCCTTTTTTTAATTACGTTACAGTGTCTGCATTGTATATACAAAAATCACTTTTCCGTGCATCTTGTTAATCCCTTTGTGCATATACATTAAAAAATCCTTTTTGTTCCTCCCTGGGCCGAGTTGGCCTGACCGAGGACAAAAAGCCTGCCCTATGTGACTTAAGTGTGGACTTCAACTAGGATTCCACCTGTATGAGCCGACCTCAAAATTGGTCCCGAGGTACATCAACCTAATAGTTGGTCTACGTCTAGAATACTTGGATGTCTATCTATCATGTCTCCACACACAAGGGACAGTCCTTAACTCCCATGTAAGGAAGACAAACCATGCCCTTCTATCTATATATGATAGGCATAGAAAGGAGGCTAAGAAAAAGTGAAAAAAAGATTATACACACATACCAACCCAAATACCAATTTCTGAGAAGGTCCTTCTCAAAGTCTTGAGAAAATACTTATAATACAGTGCTGTTTACTCGTCTCTTTTCCTTCATTACAAATTTAAGAATAGATATACTTCATTTTGTTTGTCAAGATGTGTATGGTTATTAGATGGGCTCTTTCTTCTGGTTTAAATACCACCAGTGTGGTGCCTGTACTTTTAACAGATTTTGAAGGGGAGGCATTTAAATTAGGCAGTATTGATTATACTACAGATATACAGTAAATGTGTTATAATTTCACTTGATAGGAAGTTGGATTCAAGACAGCAATCCATAAAGTCAATTATATCTGTTTCCTCCTTTTATATTGTGATCAATAATAGTCTTAAGAGTTTCTGCTTTCAGCTTATTTTTCTGAAGGTTTAATTTTTACAATTTTCGTCGGTTGACTCTATCTCAATTTTTACTAAGTGACTCATTCTATTTTAATTTTTGGGGTTATAGTTGTGTCTTATTTTACTTTGTTTCTTCCATGTGAATTTTGAAATGGCAATTGTCTCATTACTGATTCAATGAAGGTGGCAGCCAAAACAATCTGAAGCTGGGATAGAAGACGGATCAGAAGGTATCTATCGAGTCGACGTCGACGTTCCTGCAGATGATTGGGCCAAAATCTCTGGTTTCTATGACGTCCTGGTGTTTAATACTGGTCACTGGTAAATAAATTTTCTTTTCCCGAATTCTGAAACTTTTCAGATGATTCATTGCTACTTTATAAGTTTGAGTTTTGACTGCTTAGTACATTGTTAAAGAGCTGTTTAAATTACTATATAAGTAATAATAGGAAAGCATTAAAAAGAACTCTGAAGAGCTTATTTACGTAGCAATATATGTTTTTTACAACTGGTCTCCCTTAAGTTTTGGTTGCCTCAGTATTTTTATCTACTGTTCTGATAATTTAATTTAAAGTTATTTTATATTGCCTTTAATAGGTGGAATTACGACAAATTCCCGAAAGAGAAACCACTTGTCTTTTACAAAGAAGGACAACCAATAGTTCCTCCACTTGGGATGTCGGATGGACTTAAAGTTGTTCTTGGTAACATGGTTGCATACATACAAAAAGAATTTCCTCGAAACAAGCTTAAGTTATGGCGTTTACAATCCCCAAGGCACTTCTATGGTGGAGATTGGAACCAAAATGGTAGCTGCCTGTTCAACAAGCCACTTGAGGAGAACGAGGTTTGTATTTTTGAAACCTACCTTTATTTTATATCATCTCCTAGTTATTTTGTTTTTTTTGCACAATGCTACTAACTCTCTTGGTGCTCCTACTTAAACATTTATGCTTTTATGTCATCTTTGCCCCCCACAAACAAAAGTTTCTGGGACGGACACTGATAGTATTACACGTTTTCTGTGAGATATTTTGAATTTTACTCCTTACCCTTGTGTTTTCATGCATTGATCTAGAGAATGAGATGCTAATACCTGGACAGCTTGACTTATGGTTTGAACCCAGGAACAATGGAGTTAACAAGGAAGCGAGGCAGATGAATCGTGTGATCGAAGAGGCATTAAAAGGCACAGATATCCAATTGCTTGCCTTAACACATTTAAGTGAGTTTAGAGCTGATGCTCATCCTGCAATTTGGTTAGGAAGGCAAGATGCAGTGGCAATTTGGGGTCAGGATTGCATGCACTGGTGTCTGCCTGGTGTTCCTGACACATGGGTTGATATTTTGTCACAATTGATCCATGATAGTTTTCATAGAACTGATGGGCTATAAAAACTGAAGGAAGCAATGAAATTTAATCTCCAAATATTCCACTGGAGATGTTGGGGCATTATGGTGTCGTTCGATCCATGTAGCCGACCACACCTACCGAGATAAATGTTTGGTTGTTGTTGTAGATGTTTTGGGATGTTCTCGAGCAAGAGATTAGTATCTTGAATTGTGCATGAAGATGTTCAAGTATCTTGGGGGCTCCCTTTTAAATTGTGAAATACTCACATTGAATTCTTTCATTTAAAGTATAGGTAAGCTATTGACCTTTTTTAACTCATGCATGCATGTATAGGATATGTCTTAACAACTACATAATTTGATTACTTTTTTGTTATTTTATAATTTGATTACAGTTATTAAACCTTTACCTAATTTGATTCCCTAATAATTGTTTAGTTATGTAAAAGATCAGTTCATTTAAATATAATTATTCTTGTAATGCCCCTATTTCCACACTTCTGTAAATAACCAGTTCACTTAAATCTATTTAGTCTTACTAGTCTCAATCCTAAGATTTGGGATAAGGATACAAAAATAGTAAATTGAAAAAGTATTTGTCATATAAAAATATAAAATGTAATTATATATATATTATAATAAAATCCAATCAAAAATTTACTTTTGTATTCCTATCTCCATTCTAAAGGCTTCACCGCTATGGTTAGCAAAACCAGTCTTTATTACCAATGAAATTATGTTGTAATTAAGGCTTAGAAAAACAGGTTTACTAAAACATAATAAACTATAAGGATTTATTTAAAAAGTTAATAAAAATCTTAAATAAGTATTTCATTCTCTGGGTCAATGCATGAAAACACAAGGGTAAGGAGCAAGTTGTCCAAGGAAAATGAGTATCTTAGATAAGAAGATGAGTCAATATCACAGCTCTAATCAAAATTAATGAAAATTACATATCATAAAGTAGAATAAAGTGGAATAGTGTATTTGTCATTTGAGATAAAATGAGTATCTTACATAACAGAATGTAAAGGATACTTTTTTATTACAGAATATGAATAGTCAACTATACTACTATCCTATATTTTCATAAATTCAATAAAACCTAGGACTATCCACCTTTGAATAAGGTTAATGAATAGTTAAAAGAATTAGCCCCTAAGGGCCTCAATTTACTATAGTAGTGTACAAAATGGTGAGTGCTGTATCCTCCACAAGAATAGGACCATGTTAACAAGAGTTACTTCTTAGTTCGTCCCATCTTCACTCTTATCTTTTCTTCAATCATGGATATTTCTGTCTCAAGATCATACATTCTGTTAATAGCACGAATATTCTCAAGCACATCACTTAAACAATGGTTACCATTTCCATCACACCTCAGATGCTGCATGGGACCATGAAGTATCTTATTCACAATACCCATACTAAGAGCATAAATTGCTTCTTTGTGCTCCTTTGAGATGTCATTGCCCATCTTCGACAAACACTTCTCGACCTCGGAGGCTCTAATCCTTTCAACATAAGCTCTAAATTTCTTAATAGTAGGAACAGTTTCGAGAGAGTCTTTCCACGCTTCAAATTTAGTCAATTCCTCCTGAATAATTGTCCGGGCTTCTGCAGCTTTCTGGAGTCTGGCCTCCTTATTAGCTGCAACAACTTCCTCGAGATCATCAACATTGTATACAAATGCGGTCTCCAAATCCGACATACCTGGTTCCACATTCCTAGGAATGGATATATCAATGAAAAGTCGTCTTCTATCACCTTGTCGAACAAGAGGAAGCATTTGCACATCCTGTTTGGAGAATAATGGGGATTCAGATGCCGTGCTGGTAAAGACTATATCAGCTGCAGCAGCACAAGTTATAATCTCGGAAAGAGGTCTAAACACTATGTCAACATCTTTCAACTCTCGCTGGATAACATTAATTTTCTCCTCAGTTCTGTTAACAACAACCATTTTTCTGCATCCTTTTGCCGCCAGATGTTTAATAACAAGTTTGCCCATCTTTCCTGCCCCAACTACTAATACTCTAGCATTAGCATAGGAAGATTCTGAAAGCTTCCTTAGTCCTAGCTCCACAGCAGCCGAGCTGACAGAAACTGATCCTGAGCATATGTTAGTCTCACTTCTAACTCGTTTTCCAACTGAGATTGCCTGCTTGAACATCCCCCTGATTTTCCCATCAAAGCCAGCCACTCCTTCTCCAGATTTCACAACTTGTTTTACCTGTGAAAGAATTTGACCTTCCCCGAGAACAAGTGAGTCAAGACCGGCCGCTACTTCAAACAGATGTTGTGTTGCATCCTCGTTGTACAACAAAACTTGGTGCTTACAAAGCTCTGCTATTTGAACACCACTTGCCTGCAAAAAAAACAATACAACAATGACTTTTTGCACTTATTTTTCAAAACAAAACATGTATGATTGTTGAACAAATATAAGAAAGATATAAATTCTCTTTTTGCTCGTACCTTAGAGATCCACTCATTAACTTCTTTAACGCCGCGATGTTGCGAGAGAGCTAAAACATATATCTCCATCCGGTTACATGTACTAAGAACAGCAGCTTCTTCTATATGGTTCAAGGCACATAACTCAGTGATGACCTGAGGCCATCTAACTTCTGGGATTGCGAGTTTTTCGCGTATGTCAATTGGAGCCGTGTGAATGTTCAATCCTATGGCAATAATGCTGCTCCTTTCCATTGTATATCCTAAAAGGGAATACAAAAAACAACTTAACTACACATCATATATCTATTCTAAATGCTCTTTCCAAATCCAACCATATATATAAGACTACTATTAAGTCACTTTAGTTGATACTAGTTCATAAATACAAGCAATAATTGGTTCAAGTAAAATTTCAAAAAATTAAAGTTCCCATTTTGAAACTTAAACACTGGTTTAGTTAGGCTTTTACAAAAGAGCATAAGCTGCAAAAAAAAGATGAATTTCAGCTTTTACAATAAGCAAAATTTTCATGCTTATTAAAATTTCGGCCACACTAAGTTAAAAAGAAGTGCTGTCCAATGCACGAGGCTTCTAGTAAACTAAGATGTATGGATTGGAACATGTAAAAACAAAATTTCAGAACATGTTTTTTTTTCAAAGAGGAAATTTTGTGAATGAATGTAAAAAAATAGAGGAATAAAAAACTCACTGTTGGGTGCAGAAGCTTTGAGCAATTGGAGAGGGGAAGTATTGAAAACAATGTTATTTTTCTGAACAGAATTGTCGGAAACGACCTCGGATCTGGGGTTGAGAGATGATGATGTGGCAGAAACTGGAGGGCATTTCAATGATGGTTTAGAAAATATACGAAGTTGGTAAGGACGGCGGAAAGAGGCGGAGGAGGATGGAGGAGTTCGGAGAGATGGGAGAGTGGTAGTGGCGGAGGAGCCACCAGCAGCCGCCATGAGAAATAATAATAATAAAAAGTAAGAGAGTTTAATAAAGGAGTGTGTGGTTTGGGGTAATAATGAATTTAATAAACGTGAAATAGGAATGGGTGTGGCATGTTTGACCTAAGGAAAAGGAAAAGTAGGAGTTGGTAGTTGGTACTCGTTTTGTCCACACGACCTCACCGACCCATTCTTCAACTACTAAAACTTTGTCAACATTCAACAAAACCAACATCTAGCTTATCCAACTCTCTCATATATATATATATATATATATATATATATATATATATATATATATTTGTTATTTGAGAATTTAGTATAACTTTACACTACTAGATTAATGTGTTATGGGTTTGGCCCGATGGGTCAGCCTGTTTTGATCGACATTTTTTGCGGGCTGGACATGAGATTTTAGCCCAAAAGCCCATATTCAACCCGGTTTGGAAGCCCGTTTTTTAGATGGGCTATGGAGGGTCGGGCTAGCCCTGCGGGCCAACATTAATATTGCATTACCATTTTAAGGTTACATGTGATTCCAATAATGTAGTCAATTTAATATTGATTTCTAACTGAACATTTTACACATACCGTATGCAACCAATTTATTATTTATTTATGAGTAAATTATTTATCAATGTAATTTATATCATATACTATACAAGACATTTACATATCAGTGTTTAATTTATATCATATATTATTTAACTTAATTATATTTATCACATTTTGTTTAAAAATTACACCTCTCATAGATGGTTGATCAATGAAATGTATGTTTATAAATTAAGGTTTTTTTTGTAAGTGTAGAAAATGGAATGATAATTTGTGTAATTTCACTAAAACTCATGAAATATTAGTGTAATTTAAATGTGTTTTTGAAAAGAAAAGGAAAAACGGGTCAGCCTGTTGGTCTGCCAGCCCAACCAAATATGGGTTGGACTGACATTTTGAGTCCTTTTAGCAATAAAGGTCGGGCCAACCCAACCTATATTTTGGCGGACCAGACAGGACCAGGTCAGGCCGGCCCATTTTGCCACTCCTAATTTATATACGTATATTATATTAACTAGTTATTGCACAACAAAATTTAATCAACGGATTCTTAGATTTTCCAATGTAGTATACTGTATATGGTATTCATTATCGGTACATAATTATGTTTTGTACTGAAATTATGAGTGACCTAGGCTCATAAACTGAGGATTAATGATTTGTTATTGAAATGAAGAGTAATGTTAAAGGAGATCTTCTTTTATTGCTTTTATTTCCCTCATCTCTTGGTGTTGGATTCTAGTATGTTAATATGTGTTTGTATCATTACCTGAGTCTATGTTTGATATGAACATTATGTCTAAATCTGTTGAGGGGGTTTGTATTTATCCATTCACCACACAGCATTCTGTACAGCATGTCTATGTAACTACTACTACTTAAACCTGCAATGTGCTATTTCTTAATCTTAGGTTTTGCATGTGACAAATGATGATATAAGAATTGGATGATACGTTCTCGCTCACACTCTTAGCCGAATTTGGGTTGAACTGTTTTCTATCATAGAAATTTTGGTTTGATCGGTTTAACCGTATTAATTCAGAATAATCCGAAGAACATACCAAACTGAAAGGTTCATTTATAAGTAAAAAATATTACTTTAATGATCTATTTCATTATGATAAAATAATGGAGAGACATATTATAATATAATTATTAATTTATGGATAATTATATATTATGTCATATGGTGCAACCAAACAACTTGATTGGTTAAAGTGTTAACCTTATACGGATCCTTTTGTTTGATATCAGGCTCAAAATTCATGCAAAAATACCATTTTTTAAGCTACTTCAAATCTCTACGATTTAAAACTTCAAAGTTGTGTGATTCAATGTTTTCCAAATTCCAAAACCCAACAAGGTTAAGACTTGAGAAAGGATGAGTGGTAAAATTTGGCTCAATCCTCTCCCCACACACTAAAGAGAATTTAGCTGGAATGAGAGTGTAGGATCCACATGTAATAGGTTTCAGAATAATAGTACACCACTCAAAATTTTGACACTTACAAAGATTTTTTATAAAATTAGATGTTCCAATTCATGTATGACATGTTTATCATCGGTCAATAAATTATTTTCTTATATATTATCATTTTTTGTTGTTGGTTATTGATAGAGTTATATATACAAAATACTGTTGGTTAAGTAGTATAAGGTCTTGCTAAATATTATGATTCCGAAAAAGTCAAGAGTTCGATTAATGAGAACGACATTTATTGATAGGGTAATCTGCACCCGAAAGAAATATTCTTTATCCATAAGGTGAGGTAATACTTTGATAGTACAAAAAGACATAAAACAAAACGATAAACTTATCAGACAGAGTTTCCTTAACTGTATAGAACTATTGGGTATCCAATATTTCAAGTAGTGTGTTTTTCTTTTGCTAGTAAAAAAACTAGAATATGATGCTATGTAAAAAATTAAAGAGACGATCCACAACAACAATGATTTATAATGAAATTATATATTGTTTACGAACAGGAAAACTTAAAAAAATCATGAGAATTACCAAATATAATTTAATATTTGTGTAAAACATTTATATGACATGTATATATTGTATGTATTACTCTCATTTAAAAATAAACTATATAATACACGCAATATAAAAAACTTCTATATCATTATATTAGTGCCACGTATGTGGACAAGACTTTTTATAGAGGTAGTGCTTACATACTCTCAAAAAGTAATTAATCTATCCACTTAGAGCCATTGAAAAATAAAAAAGAAATCTAATAAAATTAAGTTTGAAAAAATAAATATAAATTAGGCATTTTCCCATAGTATAAAGTTTTAATCATTTATATTAAATCATTATTAATGATTATTCAAAAAAGTTATCGAAATGAATTATCATATAAAAATTATGGGAAAGGTTAGTTATTACGATAAATTGGATGAATATTTCAATTTGAGAATGTCATCTTAGTGGATAAATCTGAGCATCAATTGTGATCCACCAGTGCCACGTCTGTACGTGAAACTGCAATTGTTATGTGAATGAAGATCTATGTATTCTGCATTTATATCATGAACCCACGAAAATATATTATTTATTTAATTTTTTTAAATATAAAATAATATTTTATATTATTTGATGTAGTATATTCTTTTCGGATAGAGGATACATGTTTATGTTGTGGAGGCTTGGCCAAGCGTTCCAGGCCACATTTTATCGATTATTGTTCTAAACTCATCCAAAAAATCCCTTTTGTTTTCTGCAAAGTTTCAAACTTTCTATCTTTCATCATTTCTACGTGTAACGTGTTCATTTATCCACCCCACTTTCTTATTTTATTTTTTTGAGGCTAAAGCTCACTTTTTTATCTATTTTTATCTCAACAAGCTTCATACTTTATCTGGGTCTGTCTCTGCTAACAAATTCAAATGAGCTTTCCCAACTTTGGTTTTGTTGCTTCATGAGCACTACTACTATGTTGGAGTCTTTAGCTTATTGTCAAAGTTTCAAGGTTACAAACATCTCTGGCCATTCATTCTTTTGTTTTATTTTGTGTTGTTTGAGTAGTGCTGACATCAATGATAAGCATTATAATGTCTGAGTATTGCAGACATCAGCTGCAAGAAATTCCATGTTAGTTTGAATACTAAACTTCAAATAAAACTTTGTAAAAACATTTTCTTCATTTTTCCCTCAATCATGAAGTGATCCAAAGTATTGTGTTTTGTTTATGAGATTTTATTTTATATGTTTATTTATGCTTTATGAAATGATATGTATAGTTTTTTTTATATGTTTGTTATGTTTATCCTACCTTACCCATACTTGTATCTGTTCATCATGTTGAGGATGTTTAAGTTTTGGAATTGTTTTTATACTAGTGGATATTATAGTTATATTGGGTGAAACATATATATCCACAATTAACTTGTTAAAGTGCAAAATACCAGATTGTTGCATGATCTAATCCATATTCAAATTAATTGTTGCCTGTTATAAGACATAGTTATCAGATTCAATCAATAGTGGTATTTACCTTATTCCGTACCGGATTGCTCATAACTAAAGTCTTGTAATATAATCACCAAAAATGACAATCATGTACACATACCCTGTCCATACATCCTCATGTACTGCATTTCTGTTACTAAGTTCTAAAGTTTTCTTGGGAACATTTCCTTGCAGGGTTATGACCTCACCAAACAGAAAAGTCCTGGTTACTTCCGTGCCATTTCACGAACCTGTAGAAGTTCTATTTTCATGCTTCATTCAGTTAACAAGCAAGTGTCACAACTATCACATGGTGGTAGTCACAGGATAATTCATAGGACTCATGTCTCAGAAAATTTATTTAAAAGCACGCCTCTCATCGTTCCACCATTTCCATATTGGAAAGAATTCTGTTTATCTAAAGATAAGCCATTGCGTAGGGAACGGTTACTAACAAATGTAGCATATGATGTTGCTGGTGCTGTTGAAGTCATTAATGATCTAGGATCGGATACTCTTACCTTCTTGGCTGTGACTGTCATAATTGTGCCGACATTCAAGTTACTTAAAGTCAGCCCAGTAAGAATTACATGGTGTTATTGTTCTAATAACCTCCTCATATCTCAATACTAGTAATCATTATCACATAATCCTATGTATTAGCTTAGATGAATTCCTGTATAACTGTATTAGTTTGTCTAGTTCAAATGGTGGTTGACATTCTATAAGTAAAAGATACTCTTACTTGAAGTGAGCTTTACTATTCTATGAAGTTGAGATTACTGTTCAATGTGTTGAAAAAAATATATAGATTTGTAGTTGATTGAAATTTGAAATTAATGGTTGTAGTGCAAACTTTACTTTGAATGGAGTTAGACCCACTTTTATCCATTTAGTACTGTCTTAAATTTATTATTGAGAGAAATTCAATGGTTGTTATTTCAGATACTTGGTTTCTTCTTTGCTGGGGTGGTACTCAATCAGTTTGGTTTAATTAGAAACCTTGAAGATGTTAAAGTTTTGTCTGAATGGGGGATCCTTTTCTTGGTAAGATAAATCCCAGTGAAGTTCCTACTGATGTGTTTTTCTTTTTGTAATTGTTTGTCATTCTCACAAGTTTCTAAAGAGAGTTTAGATGGAGGGTACACTCAGGCTTATACTGTTTTCAACTTTTCGTATCCCTTAATCAAAGAATGGAAAATAATGTTTTACATATCCCTTAATCAAAGAAGAGTTCTCCTCTGAATTTTTCTTGCTGGGGCTCTGTTGTTGCCAACTCTCTTATTTCTGTCTGTCTTTGTATTGTACTCTTAATTTCCATTTATATGAACTGCTTTTATTTTCCGAGAAAAGAATACGAGTCATGAGATCGTAGTCATTTACATGAGTTTTCTTGATTATTTTTGCAACTGTAACTATTAAATGATCGGTTGAACCTAACCATATCATTTACATGTTTATATATGTTGTTTGACAAAGTAGTATGTACATTAGAATATGATTGAAGGTTTAGGAAGAACCTCTTAGAGCTTTCAAATATAAGTTTGAATAAACTATATTCTTGTCATGGTGATAATCTTCATCAAAAGTTCTGATAAACATGGTGTATAATTGCTCTGAAGTAATTTTCTTTCTTTACAGCTGTTTGAGATGGGTTTAGAGCTTTCACTTGCACGTCTGAAAGCTCTCGCAAAATATGCCTTTGTGCTGGGATTGGCTCAGGTATGATGCTCTAGGAGTTATAATGGGCATGCAAAGAAAACTTCTTCAGCCATTTCATTCAAGTTACTCATTTTTTTATTTTATTTTGGTGAATTCAAGTAAGTCATTATTAAGCTTCATCTACATTGATGTTAATGTGGATAACAACACCTTTGATTATTCTTTTATTATATTTAGTAGGATGAGTGAACACACTCGACAATATAGGATTAGGAATGAATGCATCAGAGAGAAAGTTGGGGTAACAACTATTGTAGAGAAAATGGTAGAATTACACCTTAGGTGATTTGAACATGTGCGGAAGAGACTGTTAGAAGCCCCGGTAAGAAGAGTAGATCAACTGACGGTTAGTCCAATTTTTAGAGGTAAAGGGAGGCCAAGAAAAATCATAGGCGAAACAATTAGGAAAGATTTAGATTGCTTTGTCAATTGACATGATTTATGATAGAACATTATAGCGTTACTCAATCTATGTATCCGACCCCAGCTCATGGGACTAAGGCTTGATTGTTATTTTCGTTGTGGTTATGCATTCTTTATAACTTTTCTACAGATTGGAAGGAAAGTACTAATCTGTTATTTAAAATTTATAACATTAGGTTTTGCTCTTTCTTTCTTGTTCTTATCTCTAATTTTTCATTCAACTCTTTTGAAGGTTGTACTATCTACTTTAGCATTTACTGCTTTCGAACTTCCACCAAATGGGGCTATTGGAACAAAAGTTTTGGAATTTCTTTTCCACTCAAGGTCTGATCTGGTGAGATTTCTGTATCTAACAACTTCATCTTTTGTACTTGTCTGTACTTCTTTATCATTATAAATTTTGGTCATTCTGGTGAAGGACAGAGAGTCACACCCACACTGGAACTTAATAGTTTTTATTACTATATTCTGAGTTTGATGTATTTTGCAATTTCTCAATGAATTTTGTGAAACTGAGTTTGAAATGGACTGTGTTTTAAAAATGTTGTACTTTCATGGATAATAATATAGAATCCTTTATGCCTAAAGTTCATAGTTAAAAGCTCAATTTAGACTGGTGTTTGATAGAGCACAATGGCGTCGACTGGTTCATGTAACCAACTCTAGGATATAAATTTCAATCCTTACCCCGATTATTCTAACTAAATTATAATTTCAGTTCAAAATTAATTAACCATGTGCTTTGTCCACCCTTAAAGCCTAAAGGGATTTTGTTTTAGGGCAATGTTAGATTTAAAAACCACTTAAGTTTCTAAGATAATTCGATGTTGACAAAGAAAATTAATTACCACTCGATATGAAAAGGTATATGTAAGGTATCTCGAAGAGGCATCATCATATTAATCATTTATTAAAATTTATTTTGAGATCATATTCATAGGTGAACATCAGAAGCGTTGATGAAGCTGTAGTGATTGGTGCTGCTCTCTCTCTGTCATCTTCTGCATTTGTTCTACAGGTATTTGTTATTGTGAATTTCTCTTTCCAGCTCTGTTCTTTTATATTCTATTGCTTTTTCTTGTGTACTGCATTAATTGAAAGAAACCGCAGTGAAAATAATATTCAAGTCTGTTTCATATTAGTGGTTTTGGGAGTATACACAAAACAATTGTCATTCGTGACACTTACTATGGATAATGTGGCTTATCAAGCACAAATGTGTCGCAGCTTCTTGCAGAGAAAGGTGAGCTACCTACAAGATTTGGTTCAGCAACTCTGGGAATACTTCTTTTGCAGGTTTTGGTCTTACACTCTTGCTTGGTTACACTGTCTTCATCCACCAAATACGTAGTTTATTGCCCCGAAAAAATGTGATTTCTAGAAAGCATTTTATATTTAGTTTAGTTCATCTGTTGATATCTTCTTATATACCCTATAAGATTGATAAGTATGGTGTCAGTAAAAAAAGCTTTGATATAATTAACTTTGTCTCCTTCTCTGCTTGATATCTCCAGGACTTAGCTGTTATCCCTCTTCTCGTCATTCTTCCGATACTGGAGAGCCAGGTGAGATGTAACTACAAACAATATTGTGTCCCTCTTTCGATTTTTAAATTAACAAATTTGCTTTCTAGTTGCTTCTTTATGAACTGATGGGGTTAACAGTTTAGGTTTAGTAGAGTTCTTCGCCTTGCTTTGAGTTTCGGTTAATAGTCTAGTCTTCGACTATTTCATGGCCCACCTACCACTTTGACATTGTACAATTGCATTCTTTTGTTGGTGGTTTCTAACTTTCTTTTAATACCACAAATTATTTTTTCATTTCTCACCATCCTTTTGGATATGCGTTTTTGACACATGCAGAAGTTTTTCTGTATATTATGAATGCATGTACATATATTGTGTTCATGCCATGTTACAACTATGTACTAATTTTGCTCTTTTTCACTTCCTACATTTAAATGGTAAGTTTGTCATTCTTTTATTATCAAAAGGAATGCTTTTAAAGTTATATGTCTAACCCTGTGCTTTCTTATTTTTCATTATAGACTATGTCTGAGGAAAGTATTTGGCCCATGCTTGCTCAAGAAAGTTTAAAGGCATTGGGTGGATTAGGTCTTCTTTCTTTCGGAACAAAGTACATTCTCAGAAGAGTTTTCGAGGTCTGTAGGGAATATATTTAACAAAGCCATTTCATTCAAACGATAAAATGTTCCTAAATACATTTTTGATATGTTCTAGTCAGTAAACCATTAGTCAAATTCAGGTTGTTGCAGAAACAAGGAGCTCAGAGGCTTTTGTTGCTCTTTGCTTGCTGACTGTTGCTGGGACTTCACTAATCACACAGCGTTTGGGCTTCAGTGATACGGTTAACTATTTCCCAAAACATAGGCTTTAATGTTGGGTTGGTTACGGGATAGTGATAAATCGTTAAAATTGAATATCTGGTTGCAGCTTGGAGCATTTTTAGCTGGGGCCATCTTAGCAGAGACAAATTTCAGGACCCAGATCGAAGCTGACATAAGGCCGTTTAGAGGCTTGCTTCTTGGGTTATTTTTTCTAACTACAGGGACTTCAATTGATATGCAGGTAAATGTGATTATCTTTTCTTTTATATGTGACATAGTTATTTCCTTTTTTAAGCAGCATTCTATGTTAGTCGGACTGGTGTGTCTGTGCATGCAAACTTTAACTATCAGACTCGAATTTGTCAGACTAGATAATGTAGTGTCTCAAGATAGTGAAATTGTGCTTCGGATAAATTTAATACTCAAGCTACCCTTTTCATGTTATACTTATAAAAATGGCTGCAAGTGCAGCAGATTTAATTACCTCTATTTTTCATATTTCAGATCCTTTTGCGAGAATGGCCAAATGTACTTGCACTCTTGGCGGGTTTAATTGCTATCAAGACATTGATCATAACTGCGATCGGTCCTCGTGTTGGGCTTACTTTACAAGAAAGTGTAAGAATAGGATTGCTTTTATCCCAGGGAGGCGAATTTGGATTTGTAGTTTTCTCTTTAGCAAATAGGTATGTAATTATCTTTTTCTCATATATTGTTGCTATTTGAGTGAGAATATTGGGTTTGTTTTCAATTATAAATTTAATGGCTTCATGTAAGCAGGCTTGGAGTGCTTCCACTTGAGCTCAATAAGCTGCTCATTATTGTTGTTGTATTGTCGATGGCATTAACACCGCTTCTGAATGAAGCTGGAAGAAGGGCTTCTAGTTTTATTGACGACAAATCTGATGCTGAGAATGTATGTCCTATTCATAACATTTGTAATTTTAGAAGCTATGTGCGCACACACTTGTGCATGTATCTAAGAATTGTGAGTAGCCATGGTGGATTATGATGTTGAAACAAAATGTTACATAAGAAATGTAACCGAGGAAAATTCACATGCTGTGGTGTAAGTAGGTCCTTTTGGTACATATCTGATGCTCTGAATTTTATGCATCATCCTCTTTCACTTACCTTTTCTTTATTTACTATAAAATGTTGTAGAAGCGACTACTGGATTTAAAGAACAAAATATGGCTTCTTCAAGACATATATAGCAGTCTTATGCTACTTGATTTCATTTGAACTACAAGTTTACAATGGCTGATTACTAAGTTTATTGCAGAAAGCTTCTGAGGCGGTTAACTTTGATGCCAGTGAACCAGTTGTTATCCTTGGATTTGGACAAATGGGCCAGGTATGTCGATCAATACATTGTAAAACCGATCACTTAGATAGCTCACTTCTGAATTTTCTCCTTTTGCTTCGGATGTAAAGGTCCTTGCCAATTTCCTGGGCAATCCGCTGGCTTCAAGAGGAGATAGTGGTGCAATGGGATGGCCTTATGTGGCTTTTGATCTTGACCACAAAGTAGTACAGGTAAGTTCATCTGAGCATTGCGCTTCGCTGTTGTCTACTACTATCTGCATGACATCTTTTCTGAGGAATTGTTTGAAACTCTTAAGTAGAAATATGTACAGTCTTCTCTTTTTGAAAAAATGCATGAGTGTAAGTCTAAGATTGCCAAATGAGAGTTGACCTATTAACCATTCAACATCTCCATGTTCATAGCTTTTCCTTTACTTTGTTTTCTCGAGAAAATGAAAGCATCCTTTCGTACATTTTCATACCAGTCTCATTTATCCACTAACTGCTGGGCAGGCTGCTAGAAAAATTGGTTTTCCTATTCTCTATGGAGATGGATCACGTCCGGATGTTCTTCAATCTGCCGGTATCAATTCTCCAAAAGCTATCATGGTTATGTACACCGGGAAGAAGAAAACAATTGAAGCTGTTCAGAGGCTACGTTCGACTTTTCCTGCAGTAATTATCTCTTCCCATCATCTGCTTCTTATGTGTGAGAGCTGTATGTGCATAAGAGAGGGAAAAATTAATGGGTTCTTGTAATGAAAAAGAAACTATGGTGTCAACAGCTTTTTCTAAACTTTTTTTTGATAACATGAATGGTGATAGAACCCAACATTCATCTTATGAAGATTTAAAGATCATATCTAATTGGAAATTTCTTGCATAAAGCATACCCCTAATTTACACACTCCGAATCCGATGCACACTAGGACTTCTATTTGTAAGGTTTAGTTTTACCTTTATTTATTTATTACTGTTCTCATCTCCTAGTTTAATTGCGTACTTTGTGATGAAATTCATCAGGTCCCAATCTACGCCAGAGCTCAAGATCTCAAGCATCTTTTGGATCTGAAGAAATCTGGTGCAACAGATGCCATTTTGGCAAATGCAGAGGTACATTCAACAATTTCTTTCTCTTCCCTGATGGTTGGAGCTTATAACAACCATTGATCAATATTTCAGTGGAAACTGTGGCTAAATATTAAATTCATTTATGCAGACTAGTTTGCAGCTGGGTTCTAAGCTTATGAAAGGCCTTGGTGTGATGTCTGATGATGTAACATTTCTGAGTCAGCTTATTAGAGATTCCATGGAGTTACAAGCTCAAGAAGCGGTCAACCAGTCTGAATATCGTGAATTAGATATTATGAAACCGCTGCAGGTACTTCAAAATGTTGCTGGAATATGGTTTTGTGTGTGTGAGAGCTGACATGTGGTTTTATCTTAATGTAATAATGGGAGTAAAGTTGGTTTGATTATAGCTGTATATAAAATGTGATAACTTAATGCCTGGGGATTATTTGCATTGATATAGTATATTATGTTTTCCTTCTACATACCTAACCAGATTGGAATGTAGCCATATATTTTTCTGGGGTTTTCTTTGAATGTTATTTCCCCCTATGTTTCTCTATTGCATTATGGAAAAGTTTGGGCAGATAAAGTCATAAAGGGGTTGTAAGATCCTTCTATTGCTTGTCTTTGATTAGGTAGCCCTTGACATAGTAAGTTTAACATCTTGAAGGAGTCCTTAAATTTCATATCATGCACCATTTCACCTTTTAACTTTGTTCATCCTTACAGTTGTATAAGGTTAAATTGATGTGATTACATTGTCAGGTAAAAGTTTCGGACATGATGGAGGCACGTGTACCAGTAGCTACTACTTCCCCGGAATATGAATTATCAGAACTGAAACAGAAGGATCTAGCTTCCTTGAGTAGAATTCAAAGGGAAGTAGATGCTGAAGAAGAAGATTATGAACTAAATCAAGGTGTTAATTCAGAAGGAAATGGTGTTATATATAGCAAACAAGGTACTAAAGAAAGCTCAATAGTTGAAACAGAAGATGCTATAGGACAAAAGAATCAGGTGGACCCATAAATCCCTTCCTATACTGCCATGGAGGAACACTGACATTGTTAGGCAGTGATTTTACTCATTAATTTTGCATCTCTAACCATATATAACTGCATGAAGATTTCAAGAAGTTGGCATTTATATTGCAGAACTAACAATGTATGTATAGGAAACATCTCAATTCAAGAGAGCTTGTGGAACATTATCCAACTGAGATGTTCAATTATTTTTTTTGGAAAACCAGTAAATGTATAGTAACTTAGCATGAAGAAAAATACTTTCATTTTATTTTTGGGTGTGCATTTAAACAGTTCATGTTCATAGAAAGATACTAATAAAAAAAAGGTTATAAGAAATTTAAGAATAATGTAATGTCTATCTATTATTACTTTAAAAATTTATACATAATAATTGCATCATTGATCATTTTTTTTTATTTAAGAGAGAGTCAATACTGATATTAAATATTAATGATGAATGATATTCCGATCCAAAGGAGTTTTGGCTGCCAAAATCCCTAAATTTTCTGTTTTCAAAATATGAATTCCAAACTCTTATAAAACAACAAAATCCAAAATCATTACCTTCAATTTCCAACAATGAAAGCTTCACTCAAATTCCGTGAAGACCAAAAGCCACTGTTGAGAGCGAACGTTCTACTCAACATTCTCGGCATTCCTTTCCAATCCGGCGTCGTTTCTGGTGACTCCAAAGAACTCACTCTTAACCTCGCCACTTTCTTCCAATCTGGACCTTCCATCAAATTCTCTTATAGACCCAACGATTCCAGTAACCCCTTCTCACTTATTTTTAAAACTGGAACCGGATCCTTCGGTTCTCCGGTTTCAGCCTCCGTTATCATGAGTTGCGAGTTCAACTTCCACACTCGTAACGGAAACGGAAACCTTAGCTCTATGTTTATGCTTCATTTCAAACCTAGGTTTGGGGATTTCTCGTTTAAGAAGTCTCAGTCCTCGATTTTCGAAGGGAAAGGGTGTAATTCGATGTCGATGGAATCGTTCTCTCCCGAGAAGGTTAATATTTTTCGTAGCGAATCTCAAGCCGCCGGCGCGATTGCGAATTTGTTCTCCTGCACGGAGGTTACGGCGAGGACGACTATTCCGGTAATGAAACGTACGGTGGTGAATTGCCGGTGGGGAGTTAGGGTTCCGGTGGAGATAAAGAGTGGTGATGGTGCTAAAACGACGCCCGGGATTTCGTTTCAGAAGAGTCCGTTTCTGGTGATGGATATGATTGGGGTGGAGCTTCTGAGTGGAGGTGATTCTAAGAAAGTGGCTGCCGGAGTCGATTCTCCGGTGAATGATGACGTGGCGGAGGTGTATTTCACGGTGAAGAAGCAATTGGAGGTTCTTGGAGGGGAGAATGGGATGCTGAGGAATGCAGTGGAGGATCTACGGTGAGAAATTGGCGGCAGAGATTTGGAACTTGGTAAGTACAGAGAGTTTGAGAGGAATGGAGGAAAAAGCTATGATGGGAAAAAGAATGAAAAGAAATTAACAGAGACAGAAAAGAGATAATTGAAGAAAGCATAATTTATCATGGTATTCAAGATTTTTGTTTCAGGTATGGGTTTTAAAGCTTTGATTTTGAAGTTTTGTGCTTTTATAGTGTCGTAAATGATTATAGAAGTGAAGATTGAAGTAGGTTTAAATGTGCTTTTACATGGGAATGAAGGAGGTTGAGTTTCAACGATGGAAACTCCCTAGAAGGGAACGAATATAAATTAAATTCGTCTTAAGTGTGCTTTTCACATTTCAAATTTAAATATGAATTTAATATACAGACTAAGTTACCGTTCATTCGTAAAATCTTAATGGATTGATTGTACAAAAAAAAGTGAAGATTAGGTTTAGATTTTGAGAAATTTTTTTAATATAAAATATAATAATTTTTATATTGTTTATTATATAATTTATTATTTATTTTTAATTATTATTGACTATTTGATGAAATTAATATAGACGAATAATAGATAATATACTAAATATATGTAAATATTATATTTATTATTGATTTTTTAATTATTATTAAGATATTATATTCGCTTATCATTTTATGCATTATGTGGTGTATAATTGTCTATGAATAGTGAGAAATGATAAGTAATAAGATGCGAAATGATATATCTTTATTTAACATAATAAAGTGATATTTTATTTATTAATAAATATTTTACATATGATATGTCACTTTGTTTGAGTGTAGAAAGATTTTCGAGGAATATATATTATTAACTAAGAGTATTTTTTATAGGGGTTTGTAAAAAGAATTACGTTAGGAATCATGCATAGAAATTGTGGAGCAAAAATCCATCCTAAAGTTATCAAAAAGATCTTAACACATGGTTATTTGATAAATTAAATTATTTTAAAAATTGTATTTTCCTTTCTTCCTTTCTTTTTTGTAGGCAACAATCTAATCAAACCCATGGATATTCCTTCCAACTCATCCAACTATAATAGATAAAATCCACTTTGTCTGAGTTAGATAAAGATTTACATTGTAAGGTGATCAAGGTGGAGAAATAGGTTGATGATGATTAGGACCAACAATCAGCTGAACTAATTTGATATTCGTTTGAAATTCGACTTATTATTTATCCAAACTTGAATTCATAAGATTAATTCAATATATATGTATATAAACAAGTTTTTATATTATTATAATATTATGACCCATACATTATATATATATATATTAAGAAGGTTATAATTATAATTATATAATGTGAAATATATTTTTTTAATGAATTAATTATTTGAATTCTTCAAATGAATCAATTCAGGTTGAACATAATAGTTAGTGAATTTTAACTGAAATGAATTCGAGCTAAAAAATAAAATAGTATCGAACTTGATTCAAGTTTTAAGTTAAGCAAATCCTTATGAAATTGGAGTGTGAATGTAAATATTAACATTTGATAATATAAAAAATTGTAAATATAAAGAGCAATGGAGAATTGATGTTTTGATGATCTGAAATGGTCCAAGTCACCATCATCTATTTATTCGCATCATCTCCTCCATTCACCACCATCTCTCTGATTCTTCTGTTTCATCATTCTCCCTCACTCCCATTCCATGCAATGTGTTGAGTGATGAAACATAACGTTACTCCCTCCTTTTTTCTATTCCTTTCATTTTTCACTCTCTTCTCATACACCAACAACAACAACATCATTTCACAAATTTCCCATCTTTTATTCTTTTTCCCTTTCACGCTATCATTACTTCTTCCCTCAATTTCTTCTTTCATTCTCAGATGCAGACTCTGACTCCTATTCACTTTCATCATCATCATAAGAGGAGTTTTCTATTGATTTCTTCTCTTTCATGGATATCCCTTCCTCTTTCAATTTTCTAACAGAGTTCGGTTGTAGTTATGTTCTTCTTGATTGTCTCTCTACTACCCTTAACTGTCTTGGCATGTTTCTCATGTTCGTTTTCTGTTTAAAGGTTTTTCGTTTAGGTTGGTATTATAAGAACTTGATACGCTTTCAAAGCGATTTTGGAGGCATACCCAGAATTCGTTTGTGTTTGGAAAATAGGTTTTTGCAAGTTTCTAGATCAAAGATTGCGCCTTTTGAAAATGTGTGTAACGACCCCTTGAAAGTGAAATCTTCTGCTAAGAATGTGAATTCTATGAGTGATATGAGTTCTAGTGTTGCCAGGGAGAAAGGGAATGTTAATTCAGAAGAGGGTTTTGAAGGGAAGGATGAGAATCATGAGTGTGAAAGAGAGGTTGTTGATGAGGACGAGGTGTTCGACGTAATGACGCTGAGAAAGTTGGTGAAGACTGAGAGGCAAAAAGCAGATGCAGCATTTGCAGAGCTTGATAAGGAAAGAACAGCAGCTGCTTCTTCAGCTGAGGAAGCAATGGCGATGATTTTACGCCTTCAGAGGGAGAAAAGTTCGGCGGAAATTCAAGCCAATCAGTTCCAGAGAATGGCTGAGCAGAAGCTGGATTATGATCAGGAAGTGATTGAGTCATTGGATTGGACAATCACACAACATGAGTCTCAAAGGAGTTACTTGGAAGAGCAGATAGGGATTTATAGGGAGGAACTGAAGTTACATCTGAGTGATGATGAAATAAACAAACTTGAATTTGATATCAGTAGGGATGGTTCAGTAGTTAGTTCTTCTGAAACAGAATCACCAACCTTGTAAGTTGTAACTTATCAACTTTGGTACATTGAAACATGTTTAGTTAGATGAGTTTTGTTGTGATCTGTTTTGGTTTCTGAATGTACATTGTATTCATGGATATCTTAATTAATAATAATGTTGAGGGCCAATGTATATGATTTTAACTTTTCTTTCCATGATGGATTAGGCTCAACTTTCAGGTTTCTTAGTGTAACTTTGTGAATAACTTCAATGATGTGATATTCCTCACTAAATCCTATGAATTGGGTGAAGTACAAATATTCGATTCATGAAAGCTACACTCGTTAGAAGTGACAATCACACACCTCAAATGGATTATATCTCCATGATTCAAGCTTTGAGATAAAAATGAAGAACATGGATTGAAATGTCACTTCTGTGCATCTATTCACAGAATGATTCTGACCCAAAGTATGAGAAAAATGCATTTAACATGCTTTCAATTTTGCTCATTTATTGTCAATTGTTACATAAGAGTGACTCACCATTAATTGTGTTGTCTAAGTTGACACATTTTCACTCTCTACAAATGAATCAAAAATAAGAATAAATCAGATAGATTCATCATGTCATTTGAAATCACTTTCACATCATAAATATTATAATTGCCAATTTTATATTTTATATTGTTTTATTTTTCTCGAATATATTACACATTTGGTTAATAATATTTAATACATACTATAAAATGTTTTTAATTATTTGAATAAAAACGTATAATATATTTTATATTCTCAAAGTTTAATTAATATTTAAATAACTATCAATTAAAAATTCAATATTTATTTGTAAAGTTTTTTACAAAATCAGTATATCATGTAACATTTTTGTCAATTGCATTTGCTTAAAAGTCAATCGTGATATTAATCGATGTTAGACTAATCTTATAATATTAATTTATATTATTTTATTAGTAAAAATTGATAATTTATTTAGTAGTCATCAATTTTGTCATCCATTTTTTTGGTCCTTTTTTAATGTTTTGATTTGCTTAACAAATATCACTACTTTTTGTGTGTTGATAAAAACTAATTACCATCTATATAAACTGAACCTTTTCATACGAAAATAATAATGGATGGATTTCTAATTTTCACTATATTTTTCTACAAATTCAAGGTAATGAATGCAATGCACTCCAATTTTTTCAAATAAAAGTTGTTATCCCTTGTACAAAAAAATAGAATATTTGACATTGAATACGTTTACTTGTTTATTTAATATTATTTTAAAAAATAAAAGGATTTATCTATTAGTTGGTGATTATGGATGAAATATATTGTGCCCAACCAAAGTTTACATTTTGAGATATTTAAGTTTTTGTAATTATCACATATAGTTTTATCTTAATCATCAAAATAAAGTTGATAATAGCCTTAATGTTAGTCTTACCATTATTTTAAATTTGGTTGTTTTTTCCCCCAAGATAGTGTAATGTGGGTAAGCTTTATTCCCATATTCTGCTGAAATAATTGATTAATATAAAATATTCCTAAAAACATATTTTGTTTTTTTTAAGAAAAATCTTATTAAAAATAAAATGGTCAAAGGAGGAGAACATGAAAGTCATTTAATATTTAAAATTTATCATTCTTGCGAAAAACAAACCCACTTAAAAAAATGAGAATTTAACATGTTCATCTCAGAAACTTGCTATCCTTATAAATTTGTTATTTGCTTTGACATTTTCTTTTAGCATAACTTTGACTTAAATATGTTTTTGATTTATACGTTCAGGGGTTGGGTTAGGGTGATTTTAGTCTTATGTATTGCCTTTTTTTTTTTTTGAAGTTTTTATTTCTTACCTTTACTCACAAGTATGAAATTTGGATAGAAGATGTTTAGATGACATAACTAAGGTCACCTTCTTAATGATAGGTAAATGATAGATTTAAAGCAAATTCGTTTACCAATATTGTTAGTATAGTGGTTTACATGTTCTAGTGAATTCATAAATAAACGAAATTATTAAATGTTTGATTTTTTGGAGCAATACTTAGTGAGAGAGAAAACCAAACATTACAAAATAGATTATTTCTTAACCCGGTGAGAGTATCCTTTCATTATACAAAAAAACAAATTCATGTTTTTTTTTATGGAAAACTACCTCAAGTCACATTGTTGAGTCGTGATAATGAAATTGCTAACAAAATCCTATATTTTTTTCGGATCAGTTGAAAAATATACTCTTAACCTTACACCAATCAACAATTAAGGACAAAATGAGTTGCGTACACAAACTTATTAAATTTGATAATTACATAAGCATATATAATTAAGTTTATATTTATACACTATCACTATAAAAATTTATATACAATTAGTACATCATATCCATTCATTTGTATTACTTATATTTAAAAATTAATATGATTAAATTTTAACAGTAAATAATATAATGATAATGTAAAAAACTCTTATAAAGTAGTATATAGAACTTTTTTTCATATAATTAATATGGAATGTTAATAAGTTTCAAAAGCAATTCATTCCCTTTATACCAACTATGTTGATTTAGTGACAATATCTATTGAAAAGAATCATATATCCCAAAACAAATGAATGAAATGATTAGTTCGTTATATGAGATAATACCAAAAAAATCAAACCCATGATTCATGGCATGGCATGTCAACTAAGAGGATGTATAAGCTAATTAGCTTAAAGGTGAGTATGTGATAAGTTTATTCTTTACTCAATATTAAACGTTACTTTTGAGTCATTTTTGAACCCAAATATGAAAATAAACCTAAAACTAATCTGACAATAAATGTTGATTAGATCAGTCTTTAAACTCAACTCTAAACTCGATTAAATATAATACATAAAATTTTATTAGTATAAAATTAATTTGACATATAAAATGATGTACGCATATATGACAAGAGCCATACTTGTTCGAACTCCTAAATATTTTCCGGACCTAAGTTTTGAATTTGAACTTAGACTCGATGAAATTCGACCTATTCGAGATCGATCATGATCAAATCATACCGGACAATTCTCTCACCCCTAAATTAGCAATAGGACTGTTTCTTATATTATTATTGATGATGAGAGATCCATCGAGTCAAAGAGTAATACATCAATTATAGGGAAATCCAATGATTTGAATTAGTGGCTAAATCTAAACGATTGGATTTCCTTAGAATTGAGGAGTAAATGTGAATGTCTACCAATTTATTTGTCGTTTTCCTTCTTATTACATACACATGATCTTAACCACTATCTTACTATTGTGCAGATTCAGCTAGTTCAAACTTATCAATCATCCTTACTTTCTTCAACACAAAACACGATTCCAATCTAGGATGTTACAGCTTTCTATTCAACGATGTAACTAACTATCGTTACCAATTACTAATCATTTGTTTGTTTGTTCAATACTATGAATTTGGATTCTGATTATTGATTTTTTTTTTGTTGCGTTTCAGTGAAAAAGTTCAACTTTCTGATGCATCAGATCTCTGCTTTGGGAAATTCCCATTTCTCAACATCTTCCATTAATCGTAATCCTTTGGTAATTGGAAATTTTGCCATATGGGTATCTCTTAATTGTCTCCGTAGTATGAAAAAATCGAAGCTTTATTCAAGGCTCTCAGAGAAACTGCTTTGAAATATGAGATCACGTGGACCTTTTGTATTTTTGAATAGTTTCATTTCGCTTTAAGTTTGTTATTTGAACTAGTTAGGACTAGTTGGCCAAATTGAACGAGTAAAAGGTTATACTTTTGCTTTTCTTAATCTACAGTGATCTATTCACGAGTTAAGGAGTGATTATAAACTATTCTTAAAAAGTAATTTTGGTTGTATAACTTATATGTAGATTAGAAGCTGTTTTGCATTTAGGCATTTAGCTATAATTATAAAAATTAAAAAACTTTTTTTGACATTATATTTCCTCTTTTGCAGGAGTGTTTCAACTTTTTTCTTCCAACTTTTGCATTTTAGTTAAAGTCCAATCAAACATACATCTAAACGTCAGAAGTGACTTTTTATCCAAAAATCACTTTTTGTGTGAAAAGGCTTATACACACGGCCCTTTCTAGCTTTAACTATGTTTTTTGGTTTTCTTATACATGATCATGAAATTGCCTATTTTTGTTCCCTTTAGATCATAAATAGTTGTGAAGGTATTATATTATTTGCTTTAGCCTTTAGATCCCTTATGTAATTTCATATAATGAATGTCATATGAATTTTTAGACTGGAACTTGACAAAAAGCCAGAATAGGATTTTACATAATCCAATATATTTTACTGTCATAGACTCAAACATTAAGATGAGTACCTTTGCCATTAATGAGATTTTTAGTTTTACATCTCACCCCCCTTTTTTAATCATATTCTATCAGAGGGTTCCAAATCTTATTGGAGGGAATTTTCTTGACTCAAAATCATTGACTTTCATCGATGTTATAAACCCAGTAAGTGTAAAATTTGCATGTTTTATTCTGAGTTTACAGTGGTATATATCTTGTTTTAGATTGAGAAATGCACTTATAATATTTCCATAATCTGGTCTTAGGCAACCCAAGAAGTTGTTTCACAAGTTCCCTTGACCACAGATGATGAGTTCAAATCTGCTGTATCTGCAGCAAAGAAGGCATTCACATCATGGCGCAACACTCCAATTACGACACGCCAACGTGTCATGTTGAAGTTCCAGGAGCTTATACGCAGAGATATGGTAAGCAATTTAGAACATTATATGACTCATGATCAGAGACACACGTGACTTCTCAGCACGCTTACTGTTAAAACGTTTTATCATATCATTACTACGTAATTGTTTTAGGATAAACTTGCTCTGAGTGTGACCACAGAACAAGGAAAAACATTAAAGGATGCACAAGGAGATGTATTTCGTGGTTTAGGTTGGCCTTTCTAATATATTGTTTGACAACATTTTGTTTATAAGATAATGATTGACCTCATAATTATTGGTGTAGGAGTTCTCTTAATATCTTAAGTTATTTCATGCAGAGGTGGTGGAACATGCTTGTGGGATGGCAACTCTACAAATGGGAGAGTATGTTTCTAATGTATCACATGGAATTGATACTTTCAGCATTAGAGAACCACTTGGTGTTTGTGCTGGTATCTGTCCTTTCAATTTTCCTGCAATGATTCCCTTATGGGTAAGCTATGTTCTACCTTTTGGGCTGGTTTCTGCCTTTCTAATTAATCTTCCACCTTCTAGTTTTGGGTGCATCTATATTTCTTACTCACTATAATTGTGCAGAAACATTTAGCCGGAATTACTTTGTCTTTTTCTCTTTCCATATTCTTGCTATTCCCTCATAGGAATATAATGTACAAAATATTGTATTGGACATGATACAATTTCAAGATGTTTGTGATCCGCCTGCAGATGTTCCCAATGGCTGTGACCTGTGGTAATACCTTCATTCTGAAGCCATCAGAGAAAGACCCTGGTAATATTTTATACTTATTTTTTGTCTATCAATGATAGGAACCACCAACAGTAAGATAGCAAAGTGATAGCAGAAAAATATAGTGCAGAATTGTCTATTGATAGTAGCAGAAAAGCAAATTACAATGTAAGGAAATTAAGCAACAAAACAATATAAGAGATAGTAATTGACAATGGGAGTATTTTTCCCTTTCCCTGTGACAACAGCCACCCCTAGGTTCCCAATCATTGCCTGCTCATTCTAGCCTCATTTCTTCCTTATATGCACCTCTTAGAATATGTTCTCCTTCTCTCTTTCTGCCACGTGTACAGTTAGTTACTACCATGTGCAACAAATTCCCCTTTTTCACTTGTTCCCTCTTTACCCTCATCCTTCTTCCTTTTTCTATGGTATACCCTCCTGATTGGGGGCCCATCAATCAATAACCTTGAATTAGCTCTTCAATAGGATGATAGTGTTTATTATGATAAAAACGAGACTGTGATATTTTTTTATCATTCAAAGCAAGGATAAGGCATTTCGAATATGCCAGCCTGATTGTACTGTGAACGGCAGGTGTTGGAAAATTTCTGAATAAATTTGTAGACATTAGTACAATCTCTTCTTCAGCCTAGTAACAAGGACTTTGCACTCAGTTGCCTTTTCATATGTATTGCTATTAAGAGGTGCAGAGTAGATTTCGAAAATTACATGCTTGACAGAGTCCTGATTTCAAAAAATAGCGTTGTTGACATCTAAATATGTTTTTTTGGCTGTGATCTTCATTAAGAAAATTTTGAAAACCTATTTCTAGGAGAAACAATATTGTGACACAGACAATATTTTTTCAAAAGTAATTTTTTTAAGTAATATACAGCAACATATTTAATGCTACTCTAGCAAGAAAAAGGAAATCTAGTCAGCACACAAGTAACATATTTGTATCTTTTCATCGAGGCTATGTTTCTGCTTCCACATTGATCATCTTATTTAAATTAATCTCTGAACTAATATAGTTATTAGGAGCAAATTCTCAGATGTTGCAATTAGTCCTAAAATTTATTTCAACTTTTCTTCGTTGCGACTCCTAAATATTATCTGGCATCCATTAGTTTTTCCTTATCCCTGTAATGATATCGAAGCATACTACTATATGACACAATTATTGGTAGAACTCACAAGTATCCATTCATCTGTCCATTTTATGATTTGACCTTTGGTTAAATTTGATAAGGTGGAGATAAATAAATTTAGTTGTAACTGGATGCTATAGCTTAACTTGGGTCTACTTAATGGGATAAAGCATGGTCGTTAACTGAAATGAGTTGTTTTCTCCAGGTTGTTCTCTATTGCTTGCAGAATTGGCATTGGAGGCTGGTTTGCCTGTGGGTGTCTTAAATATAGTTCATGGAACTCATGTATGTCATTCATTACACATTTTTATTATATTTTGGTGTATTCCAATGGCAATAACTTGTCACATTACTGTGTCAATTGCTTTTCTTACTGATTGATGTCCTTTCTTCTTAATCGTATAATTGGTGACAGGATATTGTGAATGCCATTTGTGATGATGACAACATCAAAGCCATATCTTTTGTTGGTTCAAATGTTGTAAGTCATCTAATAATTGTTTGTTTGTTTTTCCACTTCAGGGATTTTATGTGATTCCTCTTTTGTGACCTTAAAACTACATCTCAGAAAATTGAATCGTTTTTGTGGTTTGGTTGTGCTTACATATAAAGATAGATATGAGAGAACGTGCAGTGCAAAAGTATCGCAAATAGTAGTCCCCTATTATATTGTTATATATTATATATGCTTATTTTATGGTCTTATTTTGTTTTAAAGGCTGGAATGCACATATATTCAAGAGCAGCTGGTAAAGGGAAACGTGTTCAGGTAGGTGCACTTAGTTTTTTCCTTCCTCAGTAAAATTGTGGTTTATACAGATGCAATTATAGGAAATTGGGCTCCTAATAAACTGTTTTTTTCAGTCTAATATGGGGGCAAAAAATCATGCGATTGTCATGCCAGATGCAAATGTTGATGCTACTCTAAATGCTTTAGTTGCTGCTGGTTTTGGTGCTGCTGGACAAAGGTGCATGGCTCTCAGCACAGTTGTTTTTGTTGGGAGCTCACAATCATGGTGTCATACTCTACTCTCTTTTGGTCTGTGTTTATTATTACTAATTATGTAGTAGCATCTTACACTTTATGCAATTTGAAGCTCCTCCAGATTTATTTGGCTGTTCCCAAATGATCATCACTCTTCTTCCTTTACTAAGACATAATTTGACTTCTCTAGAGAGTAACTGCGTCCTTCCATAATGGCAATATTAGTATACTGATCCTTTTATATAATTCTGAGGTGTGCGGAAAATAAACTTTAGTGTTGCACTTGAGAATCGTAAAATAATTGCATCCTTCAAAATATTTGTCCAGGGAAAATAAACTCATTAAGCGTGCACAAGCTCTTAAAGTAAATGCTGGAACTGAACCTGATGCAGATCTTGGTCCAGTCATCAGCAAACAGGTTTGTTTGTGATTCTGTATTTACTTTTTCCACACTATCACTTTGAGGTAAAAATCTCAGTAGTAAATCTGGGAGTGTGACTTAAGGATTACCTACATTTATTAAATATTCTTACCCGTTTTGCACAGGCAAAAGAGAGAATACACAGATTAGTTCAATCCGGGGTTGAAAGTGGTGCCAAACTACTGCTTGACGGAAGAAATATAGTGGTATCCTTTATATCTTCAACTTATATTTTCAAATACTCTGATTGAATATAGTACATATATGGTATGATATTCCTTATAGAAAATAAAAAGAAGAAGAAAAACTTATAAGTGATAATGAAATATTTTATCACATCAGTGTACCAACATTTGTTATTGTATAAAATTTCGTCCAGTAGGTAACTAAGCTCATTTCCTGGTCCACCAATCAAATACCAAAAGTAGATCCTTTTCTACATGTATGTCCATTTTATAAACCTTTAGATTTGTCATGCTTGTTAACAAATATGATGCCAAAGTGCCTCAGAACACTAACATGGGTGGTTTGCTTTCATCTTTGAGCCCCTGATTTCTGTTGACTGTTGGGTTCTTTTTTCTCCCTCCCTTCACTATAGTACAGCCCCATCAGAGGCTGAGATACAGTAAATTTAAGCACCCTAAAAGGGAAAGTAAAATGGAAAATGTAAGGAAGTTCATTTTGGTGCTTAACTATAATCAACAATATAGAACATTCCTTGGCTCCTTGCGCAGGCCTTCACTCAATGTTTTGTTTGCCATATTTTAAACAAAAAATTGAAGAAGGCTTATCCATTCTCATGTGCATGGCAAGCAGGTCCCAGGATATGAATCTGGCAATTTTGTTGGCCCAACCATCTTATCAAATGTCACTGCCAACATGGAGTGCTACAAGGTATTTTCTTACTAATCTCCAACCCTAATGTTCCTATTGAAAAAAATTCCCACAAAAATTGAGACTTGAAGTTTAGATGCTAATTATGAAACTTGCTTGTCTTTAACATGGCCTGTTCAGGAGGAAATTTTTGGCCCAGTTCTTCTTTTCATGGAGGTTCGTTTGTTTATACCATCCTCGTTATCTTATAATTTTATGCAAAAATATAATTCTTGTTAAAATATTTCCTGGTTAGAAACAATTAACTTCTCAACTGAATAATGATGACCGAATAGTGGTTGATCGTAACTACTCATAGAATAGATTGACCACTTGAGTGGTTTACATGTTTCTAAATTGAAAATAACTTTTTTTTGAGCAATAACTTCTTTTGGTGTTCCTTGTATTATTTATCTTTTGTTTTTACATGTAGGAGACTCATCTTGGAATTTTCATTTTGACTCAACAAGGACATGCTAATACAGTGTTTTTCTGTTGTATTTTTAACTTCAGGCTGATAACTTGGAAGAGGCCATAAACATTGTCAACAGAAACAAGTATTCATCAACAACTCGTCGTCATCCATTGCCTTTGGTTAAGTTAAACTATTATATATTTCTTACTCTAACTTTTTCAACAGGTATGGAAATGGTGCTTCTATATTTACTACATCTGGTGTTGCTGCTAGGAAATTTCATTCTGAGATTGAAGCTGGGCAGGTAATATCAACTAAGTGGAGTCTTCTGCATTTTCTCTTAGAAGTACATTAATAAAGCTATGAATTTCTGCCATTATCTGCATTCTTGATACTTATCAATCGCGAATTCTTGTCACCAAATTTTTTATATTTGGATCAGGTTGGTATCAATGTCCCTATTCCAGTTCCTTTGCCATTTTTCTCATTTACTGGCAACAAGGCATCATTCGCAGGCGACCTCAATTTCTATGGTAGAGTGATTTTCTCTCAGTTGATCTACTACACTTATTTGTTGCTTAGGAGTTACATTTTGCTTATGATACAGCCCTTGGATTTGAATCTTACATGCTTTCTTCAATTACAGGCAAGGCAGGAGTTAACTTTTATACACAGATCAAAACAGTAACCCAGCAATGGAAAGATTCAGTTAGTGAAAGCAAGATTAACATGGCAATGCCAACCTCTCAAAAATCTTGATAACCATGTTGAATTTATTTTGTTTCTGGAACCTTTGTACTTATGGATAATAAGGTCAATGTGAAGGTCTCTATAATCATGCATTTTACCCTATAGTTTATACTTCTCATATCTCTCTCTTGTGGCCTATTAAAACAATGTTCATCCACTAGAAATTTCATATCAGTGAAATAAAAAACAAGAGAAAATCATAACCGTTGCTTTGATCTTGGAAGATAAAAGAAAAATTCCAAGTTTTATGACATCGTTTGATCAATGTATTTGACTTCATCTAGTGAGGTAAAAGCTTGGTTGTTGTTGTATAGTCTAGAACATCGGGTGGTGTGATGAAAGGCTAGTGCACAGGTTGTTACATTGCAAGGAAATTGTTACAAAGTTGTATATCTAGTATATAGAAACCAAATGTTTAGTGTGGATGTGAATGAGTTCAATAAATCACTACTATTACAATATCTAGAATATATCCCACACTATTGTTATCTTATCTTTATCAAAGCAGTGATCTGGAAAAAAACATACAAGTTTGTTTGGTCTCTATAATCATGTATTGTCTTGGTTTGTAGCTCTTCTCAGCAATGACTATAAAAAATGGTGTCTTGATTTCTATATATTAAACAACATGGGCTCCTACAGAATTTGAGAACAAGTGACATTTGACTGTTGAGAAATATAACTTGAACACTAATAAACATATGCAAAGTTTGTACAAAATGTTACATTTTTTGACACCAACTTATACCACCGGGAGATGAAAATAGTAAGTGCAAATGCTTTCATCAAAACATGTGTTTCTTCTCATGCATGTTTGAAAGATTTTGAGAACTAGTTTGATATTTTTATTAAACAATGTTATCATTAATTTATTAATTTATTATTATTTCGTATCTTAATAGAGTAATATTTGTTGACTTAAAAATTAATAATATTCTTCCCATCTTCATAATTTAGGTCATATGGATATACTAGTTTTAATATGCAATTTTTCATTACCCATAAATTTAATGAGTGAACAAATATATCTTCAACATTTTATTCACCGAAAGGTAACTTATCACACCTCTAACTTATAATGTCATAAACATATAGTGATAAATTTCATTGAATCATAGACATATACCCTATGCATGGTAAGTTTAAAGGTTTATACACAACTAATATATATTCATAACTTATTCATGTCATCATGTGTATTATATTACTTATATTTAAGATTAAATGATAAATAATGTGATTCATAATTTAAAAGACATCTTAAATTGACACTGAGCCTAAAAATTTTTCTCTTATAAAAATCAATCATTGCCACCATACTTTACAAACTTCCACTTATTGTGGCATTGTTATTAATTAATGTAATAACCTTAAACAACGTGACCCGGAATTCCAGTTATAATGCTCTGCATGACTAACATGAGTTACAAAACAACCACCAAGATTATACTATTTATTATCATATATTGAAAGCATTAACATAAAAAGTTTGAAAACTCTTAAAACAATTGGTTCCTTAGTTTTACATATCATGGGCAATTTGGGCAAAGCCCATGGGCCCACCCACTCGTATTTATTATACGGTAAGACATGAAAAATGTGTTTATTCATCCTAAAATGCTTGTCTAACATGTCCTATTCATTCATTGGCATTTTAAACAGACAAAATACAAACATTATTGAGAAAATATTATCATTTTCTTATTATATATACATTTGTATTTTGTATATTATATATATCTATGTGTACTGTTCATTTCGTATTTTGTATGCAAATTATGTACTATGTATAGTCTGTGTTATATATATATGCATTTGTAATTTGTATGTATTGTCCCATTTGTATGACTATTTATTATGATAAGTACATTTTTAGATTTGTATGCAAAGCATGTATTTTTTATTTTGTATCACTAATATAATGTATATACATTTATATATATATTTTGCAATTTTATTTAGGGCGTACCGCAAGTCCGCCTTGTCCATGTTTGGGGCGGACACAACATGATATTTCATGCCCTATTTAAAAACAGACATGCGCATATCCACCCTAAATTAAGTGGGATTGCATGGTACGGGTAGGGTGATCCTAATTGCCAATACTAATTATACGTATAACATATCCCATTCACAATGGAATTGTATATATTTTTATGAGTAATACTATATCTTCATACCCACAAAAAAAACACATGTAATTTATAAATCAATCGTAAATAAATATAGATCATTTTATGATATATGTTACTTTTTTGTGAGTACGGTGGTGATTAGTATGAATATATATCATTTCCTTTTTTTTATTTAAATTATATCACTTTCAAGAACAGGTTCGTTAGAAATAGTTTTACCCCACAGGCCATAATTCCGGTCAAATTCACATGCCACTTTCGTAATCTTCACAAATTGATTCTCTATGTTCGGTAGTGCAAGCCAAAATTTGGAAAGCAAATTATAATAAAGATATAAAGCCGTTTTACAAAAGACATTATCATGCTCAAAAGGGTCCTTTATTCATTATTACAATGAAATTGGGATGTAGACCAAGTTGTAATTGTAATACCTGGAACAAAAATATATTATCCCAAATTATCTCTCAAATCGTATTTCACATCAATAAAAATATATCATATTAATTAAAAATTTAATCATTCATTATTATTTTTGTTTGTCATCGATATAAGATGCAAGATTTGAGACATGATCTAAGATAACATATTATAAAACTTATTCCTCATCCCAACCCCTCCACCCTTATAAAAACACATACATTGAACAAACTCTTCTACACCCAATAAGAATAAATAAAAACCTTAGTGTCTTGGAAGGGGCAACAATTAAGAGCAATATTATGGGGGGTAAGAGGTTTGGGGTATTGTTGTGTGCAGAGGATTCAGAATATGTGAAGAATAAATATGGAGGGTATTTTGGGGTATTCATGAGAATGTTAGCAGAGGAAGGAGAGACATGGGACATGTACAAGGTTGCTAGTGGAGAGTTTCCTAAAGATCATGAATTGGTTCTTTATGATGGTTTTGTGATCACTGGAAGTTGCAGTGATGCATATGGAAATGACAAATGGGTCCATGATCTTATCACTTTGATTAATAAATTGTATTCCATCAACAAAAAAACTCTTGGCATTTGCTTTGGCCACCAGGTAAATAATAAACCAATAGTTAGATATATATTAACATGAACAAGATTCCAAAATATCTTGTCTTCATGTTCCTGCCCAATAGAATGACACAATTTAATATATAATATTATATTTTAATTTTATAATTATTTTTCTTCAATTAAGTAGTAAATTATGATTGGTCTGATACACCATTGAGGCTACCAATGGGGACAACAGATCTACATCCTATTAACATGTGTACTTTGTTATTGTAGTTAAAATATTGTGTTTTTGGAATTTGGAGTCTTTGTGACAACACTTAAAATACTACTATTAACAATTTTTAATTGCATCTTTTTTCCTCCTATATGTGCCTCATTTTGATTGGATATATAATATACTTAAGCTTCATAGACACGTGCAACTAAACATTTGCAAAAAAAAAAGAGCTAAATACTTAAAACATTGGTAGTAGATTTGTACTTTCTTTCTATGACATGATCTAATGAGTACAATCTCTAAATGGCAATTTAAGCTATCTAATTTGGGTTCTAGCCAATAAATATAGACATGAACTTGATTGAGCCACGTTAAAATTACAGAGTTATTTGAGTCTGAAAAAACGTATGCTCAAGACTTCCCACATCTTAGACATATATTTTAGAAAAATTTAATGATTTGAATTAGTAAATAGATTGAACCATTAGATTTCTCTAAAATAAATGACTAAGATGTAAAGTAAATGAATTTCTCCCATAATTATAACTAAATGGTAGATAATTATATAAATATTTAGATTAGGTGGGTGCCATTTAGTTAGTAATTGTTCTCACTTATTTAAATTGCACTTGGATAAATTCTAGGTGGCATATTTAAAGATTTATCACGTGTAACATTTTTTATGTGATAAAAACAATATCGTAATTAACTTAATTATCCTAGTATACCCCTCAATTAAGATGAATTCATGATTTTCAGTAAGGAAGTGTGGCTTTAGTTACGTTATTCCTTCTTTACGTGTTCGGTGTGGCTTCCATTTGAAATTTGTTTTTTGCATGGTTTTTAGTTCATTTCCTTATTCCCAACTATGTTAGAAGATTAAAATCTTGACTTTATTATATCATGCAAAAACCATCTTTTAATACTAAAAGCTAGAATCCTTTTCAACTGAAATAAAAAATGAAAACCTTTGGACACATTTTTATTGCATTGCGCTCCCTGACTTGACACTACAAGAATTGTAGGATTTCTTGTTCATTTCTAAAGTGAATAAAAGGATGTATATACATGTTATAATTTTCACCTATTATAAATTTTTTTTATTTCTCCAACTTTTCTGTATAGACATTTGAACATGATCATTCTAAAAATTATTATTTTTAATTTAAACTAAACTTTTTTAACCACCTTTGGCGACATCAAATTATCTGAAAAGTCTTGCCTGTGGACTACTATGTTACTATTTTCACATGCATAACTTATTATATGATATATGGTATGTGACGATTGATTACTTTATGTTGCACATAATATATTTTTATGAAGTTTGCTTTATGGCTCTGGGTTTGTGTCAAATCACATAATGTTGGCCATTTAAAGCTTAGTTTCTATTTCCAAATCTTCATCGTGAAGTCTAGGCCTTTTGACTTTTGTTTTATCATTTTATGTACACTAATAATGAATTTACAAACATGTTTGATTAGATACTTGCGCGTGCATTGGGAGGGAAAGTGAATCGCTCTCCCACTGGTTGGGACATTGGTGTCAGAACCATAACCCTGTCACCATCTTTGCCTCTTGCTTTGTCTTCTCTACATCTTCCATCAAAGCTTTCAATTATCGAATGTCACAGGGATGAGGTGTGTATGTTTCTAAAACAATAATATTAGACAATCAAAAGATGTATGCATTGACAATATAAAAGAATGTTATACACTATTAATCCATCATTCATCTTTCATTTTCAATCATTATTGATTCTTCAAAAAATAATTAGCGGATAATGTTCCATGGTGTGAAATGAATTATATAAGATTGAAGAGCTCCCTCAGAAGGCAATGGTGATTGGTTGGTCAGATAAGACTGGAATTGAAATGTTTGTGTGTGGAGATCACATCATGGGAATCCAAGGCCACCCTGAGTACTCTACAGATATTCTTTTGCAAATTATTGACCGTCTTATTCAACGTAATTTCATCATGGTATGTATATACCTTCATCTATCTTACATTCTTACTCTTAAGGATCAAAATTATTTCAATTTATATGTTTTTGAATCTCAGGAAGCTATTGTTGTGGAAGCAAGGGAGAAGGCTGAACAATGGGAGCTAGATATGGAGGCATGGAAGATACTATGTATCACCTTTCTCAAGGCTCATTCTCATACAAATCATATTGTGTAAATAAAGTATATATATATATATATAGATAGATGATATCTTCATAGTATACTAGTATTATGGAAGAATATGGTTTATATATATAGTAAGATATATAGGGCAATTATGTCAATTTCCACTAATATTGGCATCAGTTTGCCCCAAGTAGCAGGCAAGTTAGCTATGATACGTTGGCATACATTACTTATGATTGGTGTGGTCTACCAAGTATAGGACAAGATTTGGAATAACAGTGTGTTTTGATGTTGTTTTCGACATAGTTAGTGTTATGATGATGTTTTTGATTGCACATGAATTGTGATGGGTGTACATGAATATTAAAACATTACTTTTTAGCAACATAGTATCATGATGTTGTTTTCTAGACAGTGTTACGATGTTGTTTTTGATCGTATATGAATTATTATTGGTGTAAATATACTATATTACCTCTTTCTATTATATATGTGTTAGACAAAAAAATTGAAGAGGTGAAATAAATATTAAAGTTTGAATTCAGGTAATTATGCTTAATATTCCATGACTGGGGTGAAAATTGATTCTTGGGGAGAAAGAGTTATTATAAGACTAGACATTTTTCCTTCTTATTTATATATAACAAAGTTTGGGAAGCTTCATACACTTGTTTTTTTTTATCAGAACAAATTACAATTAATTTATGTGAGTTTTAAATCACTCTTCATTTTTTATATTTATACAAATCCATTAATTTATTAATTTATACGTATATGTTACATCGGCGGTGAAATCTAATATGCGAACTGTGTAAAGGTTCGTTTCGGTGCGAACTGTTTGAAAGTCGGTTTTGGGAGTTATAGGTTCAGTGTGGTTGTTGTTATGGGGAAAACCGACTTCTGTGTAGAAGTCGGTTTTGTACATATTGACTTCTTCGATGAAGAAGTGTTTGCTGGAACCGACTTTTATATAAGTCGGTTTAGTTAATGGTAACATTAACATTTTAGCACATTTGGTAAGTGAACAACCTTGTTGTAGTCTGCTGAGTGGGTTTGAATTCTCATGATGACCAAAATGTCAAAGATCTGATTCTTGTGAGTCACACTTGTTAGAAGAGAGAGTCACATTCCCAAAAGTGATTAGTTCCTTATCTAAACAGATGAGAGGATATATTTGGTATAAACCAAAAAATAAAATACACAAATTAAAAATTAGAAACCAGGACCTCAGGATTAGAATACACAAATTTCCAATTAAAGTATTGGATGATGTTTTTGTAGATATTGAATTTACATCTATGATAATGATAACCTTCCATAAAATAATGAAAACAAGGAACCGAAGTAATAGAGATCAATTGGACCCCAAAAAACAAAAAAACAAAAAAGTAAAAGGGCACATTTAAGAAAAGGTTAGGTATTGGAAGATAATAACGTAAAAGAAAAGACGTGAAGTTTTTCTATTAAAATACTGATCAAAGAAGAACCAATACGACATTGCAAGAAAAATTTGATGTAAAAAAATGGAAGTAGAGTTCAATAATTAAAGGCAAAACAAAACAACCACTTCCAAATCACCACGCATTAGAGGGAAAAGAAAGCATAAGATGAACCCCTTTTGGGTTTTATTGCCCTTATTGGATATCCATAAAAAATGTACATAGACTACAATTTCGTATGAATTCAATTTAGTGGGTGCTTTACACTAAACTAGCACTATGACTAGTGAGTAAAATGCACGGAATTTGATCTCACTATGTAGGCCAATAAGAAAAGCAAGACAAAATTATGAGAAGAAAAGGAACAAGGAAATTAAATTAAATGAAAGTCTTATTCGTGGAAGTTTTATTTTACAAAGTTTTGTAGTTAGTTTCATGGTTAGATAGTGCATATTTAAAGTGCTATCAATAATTTAGATTGTAGGAGTAGTGATTTTCCTTCAAATATGGAATCCACAATTTGCCATTGCATCAATTCAATGAACATACAGAAATAAGGTAATAAGTTACCTATACCATTCAAAGGTGTAGCAGCAAAATTTGGAATTCTAAAGGCATAATTCAATCATTTTTGGCTTCAAAAGAATTGTGAACCCGGAAAGTCCTTTCATTTGGCAAGGAAATTAAGATGATTGAAACACACTTTTGAGAATTTGGATTTGTACACATATATTTCATTTCCATTCCAAAATCCCACAATTAAACTATTTTTAGAGAATAATACTATATTTTTATTGGAATAAGTCTTTGTCTTTTTTTTATCATAAAATATTACTACATATAGTTACAAGTAAGATATAAATAGAGTGAAGCCAAGTTGTAGAATAAGCCACTCTACTTGGAGAGAGCAATTTGGATCCTGTAGCTTTAGATTCTTATTCCAAATTTGGCTAAGTGCAGTTTGGTCGAGGGTGAAAGTACTTTTTGTTTGAGGCTTGACGAAACTAAGGCTAGTAGACATGGTAACTCACAAAATTAGAGGCCATGTGACTTGTAGTTGGGGAGTGCTTTGTTGGATCCAACAAATAGAATTTTGATTTTAGTCCTGATAAAATAAGTATTTTTTACTCAAGTCGATACGAGTGCGGCTTCCACCCAGAGCAACCAAGTTGATCTGGGTGGGTGGAGGAAAAGAGTAAGGGCAAGTATTTTTAACTGAAGTTGATACGAGTGTTGCTTCAAGATGAAGGGAAGTAGCGGTGGAAGGTGACTTCTAAATCATAATATCAGAAGTACAGATTCCATAATAGGATATATTGGACATAACGAGGAGAAGATCATAACTGTTGCAAAATAGTTTAAGAATACTTTATTGTTAAGACATAAAAGACAACCATTACATTTTCAAGTTCATCCTTTTCTTCTAAGTTTTTATACAAAGAACCCACCTCAAAGGTTTTAACTTTTAAGTCACTTTATTGAAACACCAACAATAAGTTGCTTATGAAACCCAATTGTCATTGCTGAATTACAACAAAGAAATCACCCAACACAAAAATTGGAATTTCAAACACCTGCAAAAATGCAGGGGAAAAAACAACTTAAGTTCAAAGGTGTGTTTGGAATAAAGCTCAAACCAAATATGCATATTTGGTGTCTAAGGAATGTAAACCAATCTCTGGGATATGAATTTGTGGTACAAAGCAAAACAACAAATGCACCAAAAGATAGACAAGTATACCATAGGAAATTTTCATAACAAATAGTAAAGAGTTATAAGTGCCACAAATCAATAGGCCAAAATTTCAGCTTGTAAATGGTATTCATTAAGATACAATCCTTGGCCACATAAGTAATTCAAACAATCAGAGACGAATAATACTGATTCAGACTCCAAAACAAGCAATAGCAGCAAAGCATCTTATGCATTTAATGAGGCTCCAGAGTTCCTTCTGCACTCAGCTAGCATATCCATGTAAAACTGGCACTTGCTGATCTCATTTCCATAGTTGGTAATGCACTGCAATCAAATGAACAGTAACGTCATTGACTGAAGTAATACTCTCCTATATTTCATAGACTAACAAATACATGAAGACAGTAAAACATATTAAAATCAAACACAAAAAGAGCTAACACATATATACAGAAATGAATTAATACACATGGTCCATGGCTCTGTATGATAGAAACATGCTGAGGTACTATTTTGATGAAGGCTAAAAAATAGGTACCAGTACTACCACTATGGCACCTCAGTTAAAACCTCAAGGACTTGAAATATAGCAATGGATCACATTAGGAACAGCATGAAAAATATAGAGCAGGTATCTTTTAATAATATACATCCATATATATATACATATAGATGTGGTTAAATATTGATTTGAAGTTAAAGAAAAATAGGATACTTCTAGATTAATGATCATTCTAAGAACAGTGGCATAATATTGAAGTAAAAATTAAGAAAATGGTCGTCAAATGAAATAGGCCTATACAGAAATTATTATATTGCTTGTCATTATGCAGAATTGCAAATGCAATGACAGAGAAAATTCTTTACATAAGGTCACAGTCTAATAAGTATGCAGATATATCATAGATTTATAAAAAAGTTTTCTCCCCAAACAATAAAATAATAACATTTCTTAGCATTCTTTTAATCTTGATTTTACCAAACATCAGAAGATAAGTTTTTCTTCCTACGTCTTTTAAGCTGATAATGATTAATGAACCCAAAACAAGAGTTAGGATTGAATTTGTACCATATGAGACATCTTTCTAAGTAGTAACTATGTCTTAGTGCAACTTGTTTACTATCTATAGTGCTGTATTACCGCACTGATTCAGTATATACCAGAAACACACAATTCAGAAAATAATAAGGGGAGCATTTCAGCAAGAGAAGAACTAAGTAAGCAACATACATCTTGGAATGCCTTTGAATGAACATTGCATGCATCACCACTAAAAGTATTTGCAGTGGGTGCAGGGGCAGGATCAGCAGCACCAGTGGCTTCATGTTGGACAGTACGAGGACCCATGACAGCATCCACAGCCCTGTGTGCCACTGCGCTTCCAGTGCCAAAAGCCATACCTACAAAATTAAAAAGAAAACAAAAATTAAGTAGAATGTAAAAACATGACAATGTATATTTGATAGGGTTCCATATGGAAAATGCAACATTCATCTTCCTTGACATACCTTGGGCTATGGTTGAACCAATGCCACTAAGAAGAGATCCACCACCACTCTGAACAGTAGCTGGTGGAGGAGCACGGTTGACTGCATCAACGAGAAACACAATATTCATCAGAAAAATAATGTAAAACTACTTGAAAGACAGAAAGTTATCTTCTTATAGCTTTGAAGCTTAAGCAAATGTTAGCCTATTATGATATGCATTTATAAATACCTGGCTGAGGAGCGGGTCGAGATGGTGCTGCACGTGGAGCTGGACGAGCAGATCTTCCTACAGATGTAGGCAATAACTTAACAAAGTCAGATAACTAGAAAACAAGTTTACAATGAAGAATAAAGATTCAGTTATCCAAAGGCACACCAAATATAAGTAGGTCAACCTATTATGACCCCATAGCATGCCAACAAAACATCAGATGGGTAAAAAAAACAAGTACAGATAAAATGAGATGGAGCAAGACAAAATTATTTCATTAGAACAGATATTCCTTTGATCTTTCAACAACAAAAATATCCCATTACATTAAATAATCTCATTACAACCAATCATAATCTCCCCAAACACCAGGAGTTTTACGCATTGGGTTGGGTTGAGTTGAGTTATGTAAAAAAATGTAAAGTAGAGACGTCTTGTTATTTTTGTCAAAAAACTTTCATAATATAAAATGTTTGTATGAAATCATGTTAGGTTAACCCAAAAGGCAAAAAAAAATGATCCAATTTCTAGAACCCAAACCTGCATTACCCAAGATGTGTGTTGAACACCCTTTTAATGTTAAGACATAAAAATTGAAAATATGAAATTCATGTCAGTACGTGGGTAAGGTTGAGTGCCACCAAACCTTGGTGGGTCTGAAATTTCAGACTCAACCACCAATAGATCTGGACCAGACCACCATTTTTGGATAGTGTTTGGTGGTGCAAATCAAACAAAACCAAACTAAATACCATCACAAATAAGGCTAAAACATATTGATTACATTAGTATAACCATGAACATACTCCATAATCACAACCCAACACAAACATCAATAGAAATGAGGAATCACATAATTGTAACTAGTGAAATGATTTGTGAATCCTAAAATCATACCCAGAAGGCCCATCACATTTTCCTATCATCTGGGAGAGAAGGAGCTAAAATTACAGCTAAACAAATACGATAGAATGATGAAAACATTGACGCAGACATCATAGACGCACAAAGATCGAAACTTGACCAGTAATAAAACATAGGGTTTAAATCGATGTTATGTGGAAATCCTACAAATCTTGGTATGTATGAAAATATAAGCAGGATGACACAATAAGTTAAAAATAATGTTTATAAATAAAAGTTAGTTTAAGAATGAAAAAGAAAAGGAATTGGGATGGAGAAGTTACCACCGGAGCTACGACGTGCCATGGTTGAGCAAAGGCGGCGGCGGCGATGTGTATTAGAAATAGAGAGAGAAAGAGAGAAAAGGGATATAGGATTATGCTTTTGTGACTAAATCATATATTTATTAATCTATTTAAACCCTGAAACCTTGGACATATCATCAAATTTTACTTGTTGTGCAAGAACGAATTCTATTTTCCTTATTGTAATTAATAATTAATATTCTATTACTTTTTTTTATGTTTTAGGCTATGCCAAAATACAAGGAAAAAGAAAAGGTGAGAGAGAAGAGTAAAAGAAAATTATTTTTTCATTATTTGTTTGGGAAGAAAAAAAAGACAATAAGGTTTTCATTATTAATTACAATTATATTTTTTCTCTTCACTTTCTTTTCATTCTCTACCATACCAAACAACTAAAACTTTATTACATTTTCTCCTCTTAACTTTTCTTTCTTTAACTTTTTTTTCACAAACCAAACATAGTGTTAAGGTATGTTGTTCTCAATATTTTAATGTTTTAGAATCTCTCTATATATTTATATTTTATTTTTCAATTATGCTCTTATCTATTACTCTTTTTCACCATTTTTTCTTTATTTCTTTTTAATTTACTTTGGTGTGCATTATATTTTATTCGAAATGTATTCAACTTGTACATTATTAATTGATTTTTGAACCAAGTATATAACCTTGTACATCACAAGTTTGGAACCGAACTGAAAAATTCACTGAGATGTGTAGAAAGGTTATTGTTATCTAGAACATCTCTAATGTTAAATAGAAGGTTGTAGAAGGGTTGCAAAAGTTATATTGTTTGAGAAATTTTATAAAAAAATATATTATTGTGGTGTGATTTTCATAAAAAAAACATTGCTTCTTTTTAAATTAAATTATTAAACCGTTAGATTAAAATAGAAAAATGTGGACCAATTTAATAAACTATTATTAGTTGTATCTTGTTCCATTTAGAGTAAACAGCAATTTGAGATAAATAAATAGAAACATAACCATATAGTTAGTCAACAAGTTTGGTTGCATTAATTGTTGAGATAATCTTGAATCAAAATCTTCTTGTCTAAAAAGTAGCAAGTGATGGAGTATACAAGTTACACTAGAAGCCATACTAAAAGCATAGCTTTTAACATAACTAAGCTATTATCATGAAAAGCTTTTAGTTTGTATGTTCCATGCAATGTGGACATGCGGAACATGACATAAGTTGAAAAGTCAATAATAATCAACATTAGCATTAATAATCAACTATCACATGTCAACACACAATCCCACAACTTGTTAGGGCCATCTATCAAAGGTTGCAAATAAACATTGATAGATGGGCCAAAATGAGCTTCAAGAAAACCTCTAAAATCATCCTCTGATATTGCAATATCAGCTGGTTAAACAAAAACTGAACTATTCACATTATATAATTCAAATCTGGTCTTCTTGATGGGGATGTACAGAAACTCCTGTAAGCATAATTCACAGTGCTTCCAAAAACAGTTTGCTTATAAAACATAAACAATTTCAGGAAGTCCAATGTGAGTTGAACAACCAGCATTACACATTAGTGAATAAACATAACTGGTCATTGTGTTAGCACATCAATATCTTCAGATTACAGCCAGTAAGTCCTCATGTTGGAATCATCAATATCAACCTGTAAATCAGTACTCATCAACTTTCTACCAAGCATGTTAAAGGTGATTTATAGGAATTCTATATGAATTGTGACATGTAAGTTAAAATGTATACATTCTCATCAAAACCACCAGGAATTTCAAATTCTGTCCCAGAAGCATCAGCAAGATCCTCAAGAGTATCCTGTAACTTTCAAGAGTGTAACATACCAATTGTGAAACAATGTCCTAATATTGGAATCGCTTGAACCCTTTTCAGAACTTTCCCCCAGGGTATCTCATAATTGATTCAAAAGAAAGGAAGGAGGGGAAGAATACCTGCTCACGCACACTAAGATCATGATTCTCCACTTGGATGGACAAGTTGTTAGTAACAGTTTCAGCAGTTTCGATAATATACTGCAAATCAGATCAATAAAATTGATGACATGATATCCAAAATTAGATAATTTCTTCAGGTATATTCTTGCAATAAATGCCCAGGCTTCGAAATAAAAAAAGTCATCTACACAGTTCACCAAAGAAGGATAAAATATAAAATGATTATTATCATGAAACTTCAGTGAAAAACCATGCATTCTCAATAACATAACTTGGTCTCTCAATATAGTACATAGAGACAATTTCGAAGAGCATGAAAGCTCTTAATGCAGCAAATGTGCCTTCGTAGAATTTATTCTATCAACAAAAGGGTGAGCCTTGGCACAACGGTAAGGCACAAGTTCAAATCATGGAAATAACCTCTCCACCCTTTTTGTACCGGACCACCCTTTTTGAATCATGACAACAAGTTTTGTACCGGACCACCCTTTTTGTTTTCTTATATCAATAAAAACAAGGCACTTATTAATTCGCTAAAGAAAGGTCTGATGAATAGGTACCTCTTTGTCCTGGTCAGCACAAGAATTTTCTTGTTCTGTTGTTGAAGGCTTTATATCAGCTGAAGTATCCTTAAAATAAAGAGAAAATTATTAGACTTTAAATTCAAAACAACTGTAGTTCAGAACATATTTTGTCATAGAAATTTCAAAATTGGTACTTGCTCAGCATTTGTTTTCTCTATTTTATAATTTACACATTTCTGATTTCAGTACACAACCATTAAGAAAAAAACAAAGTGAAACAAAAATTATCATCTTTTCCAAGTTTGTGCATATTGTCTTTATGTATAAATCAAGCCTACTCCAGTACACTGAAACTTGGTGCTAGCTGTAGGCAATGGTGTAAGTTTGTATATCAATCACAAGTCCTTCACATCTGTTGGTTGTAGCTATGCATTTTCGGTGCATGCATATATCTTGGTTTGATTTGGATTCTCATGTTGGGCTAGGTCATTTGATGAGAGCGACAGACATGGTGCCTGGTTTAGATGTCCGATAATATTTTCAAGCAAAGGACATTCTGTCTACCTCTGCCATCAAATGACATTGGCCATGTGGGAGCCTGAGGATCCAAAATACATCCTGGTTACACACAAGCAGAAAATGTGCCTTTGTAGAATTTGTTTATTCTCTTAATGCGGGAAGACAATATACTCTCTTCTTGATTATTTTATAACAGGATAAAGTATGGAAAGGGAAAATATCAATCATCAACTCTTCCGAAAGCTTAGGTGAAACTCATCAATGGTTTTATATCCAAGAGAAGACAAGAATTTGCACAACGAGAATATAAAAAATGAGAAGACAAAAAGTACCAGTTCATTGTGTTCAAAAGCAATCTTTCCTGCTTTGCTGAGATCTCTCAAAGTTCCCTAAAAGTCAAGGAAGCATGAAAATGAATATCAGTAATTGGACAATATAAATAAGATTACCTGAGTCACTCTACACAAGATGGGAACAAGAAATTGCTCAGTTGGTACTTGATAATAAGCTATTCCTGCATGGCTGTGAAAATTCAGACATCCAAAATAACCACCATTCACACAATTAAAGGACCACAATGATGAGCTGATAACCACAATAGATAAGCTGCTGAATATAAGAAACATTGTCATTCTTCTGGTTGAATCAGAACGACACTAAACGCCATAGATGATATTCATCAAGTTGAGACAAAAACCCTGCCCTCAAATTATATAAACAACTGAAGATACATATCACTTGTTGTTTAAGATATGCCAAAAGTTAGAAATTAGTATCTCTTTTCAGTTCCTGACATTACATTCTTCCACCGTGGTACAGCATGACTGTAGTATTTATTGTGGACTATGACCTTAAATAGCCTCTTCGCTTGCGGGAGTAAGACTATGTACATCTACCCTCCTCAAACCTCATTAGACCAGAGCCTCGTGCACTGAGCCACACTTTTAATGTCCTAAAAGACTCGTCAACTGAATTTATCCACACACAGAAAAAGACTTGCCAACTGAGCCATTCAATTGGAGTAAAGAAATGAATAAGAAATCACCAAAAATGTCTTGGAAATATGTAAAGACATTAGATTAAAAAAGGTAAAAAGCCTTTGCAAATTTCATTTTACAAGAATTTGATGATATAATAGGGGATAACAGTTCCTGTCTTCAAGCCATGACAACATGCTAGTATAAAACAAAGCTAAAACAAAACATACAACATTGAGACATAATTACCACTCTGATTCTGGAGGGCAAATAACAAAAATCAAAATTCCATGTTTAAAAAAGAGATATTAATTACCTTGTTTGCCCACATAAGCCCACATGCATTGCACAGAGATCTAGGACCAGCCGGTCCTCGACGCATAGCAGGAGTAGACTTCTCACCAATTCCACAATGCTGGCATCTACGTTCACTAAACAATCACAGAGGTCCAACAGAACAAACCATATCAGCCAGCACAAATGTGTAACAAATTTAGGAGTAGAACCTATTGCATCACTAAGCATTAAGTTTCAAACAAAAGATGAAACTCACGTAGATTCTGGGCAAGGAGTACCATTGCTTGAATCACAGTTTTCTGCAGGTGGTTTGTAGTTTTCCTTCAGTGATGTAAACTGTCCATTCTTACGATGCATCCTATTAGAAAATAAAATACTATCAATCTCAAGAACACCAGTCTTTACGTCCCGAGGACAAGCAGAAGATGTTAATGTCAAAAGTGTTGGATATAAAAAGAGAACATGGGAAACAAATGTGTCCAGTATTTTTAAAAACAAAAAAAAATCAAAAGAAACACATGGCACAGACCAGCATTGTTCCCACTTCCCAATCATTCACACCCTACCTTTCGGCAACCTCTTTACGGCAAGTGTACCGAATTTTCTTCTCAAAACACCTATCTTTTCGTTTTTCACGAAACCTAGCAAGTGATGCAAATCTCCTTGAACGCTTTGAACCTTGGGAAGGATCATTTATTCCCTGGCATATAATTATAAGAACACCTAATAATATGTTGATAAACAGTAATGATTAAATTTATCAAAAGGAAAAGTAATTTCAAAAGAAATACCCCAATATCCCGATAGTTCTGCTGCAACGAAGAGTAGGAGCTGGGAACACTAGTGGGCATCTCCTGCCCTCCCAAGAGTAATAATACAGCCTGCACCTGCATTTAAGGAAAAGAGGGGTCACCCGACCCCCAAAAATGCCCAATCAATTCATACAGCTAATGAATATATGCGACAATATAACGTGATTAAAAAGAAATAAATCGTGAAATGAGATGTGCATCATGCAAAGGCCTCTCAGTATACAAAGGAAAACTATGAGAAAATGAAAAAATGTGGTCTCCTTATCATTCTTTGAGCTTTTTAAAAGAAATGTAAATTCAACTTCACATGACATAGCTAGGTTATCCATAGTAAACTTTTAATGTAATCTTGTTTTGCCCCTTTTCAATATTATGAAATTTACTTGATATTGTTTAAGTATACAATGCCTAACTTGTGCAAACAAATATCATCACTTTAACTATGAATACATGAAATAACTAACCCATATCTAACACACCTCACCCCTTCCCCAATATAAAAAAAAAATAAGTTTAACATATAAAATTACTAACAAAAGAACTACCATATGATCAGTAGGTGAAGAAACAAATCCACACCCTATTATGTCTCCAATATAACTAAGATTTTCATATCAGAAAAACAAAAAACACCAACACCCAAAAAGAGAAAAACAGAAAAAACAAGTAAAAAATCAACACAACCCCAAAATTGCAAGAACCATACATTAGAGGATGCAATAAAAATAATAAAAATTGAACCTTTTGTGGGGTAACAGCAGGGAAAACATAAACCTCGCCTTGAAATGAAATTGTAAGTTCACTGGTACGAGAAAAACTATTAACTCGAGCTTCTTCATCAGAACCTGAAGCTGAACTTCCTTTGGCAATGGCATAGTGGGACCCATCAACTTGCATGGGAACCATCATCAATTTCTCACATGATTGCTGTGAATTCACTCTTTCCATTTCTCACATCAACTTACCTCTTTCCCTCAGAGAGAAAATTGGAAAGAATATATATTTTCTTCTCCTTTGAGTTTGTGTATATTGAATTCAATGAGAAATAAGAGAACACAATTGTAACAAATTTCAGTGTTGTTTCCTATAAACTAGACTCAACGATTCTCTCTCTCTCTTTCCACTTTCAACCCATTTCAGCTCTCACTCTCAAACTACACTTTCAATTCCAAACACAATTTCAATTTTTGTTAATTATTTGCTAAAACAAATATTAAATTGGTAGAACTAATTCAAACAATTGAATTTTTTAGAATATAATTGATGATTATTAATAGAAAAATATTATCTTTCAGATTTGACATTTATTTATTTATTTTATAATTAATATACTAAATCTTATTTTTTACACTATAGTCAATGATTTTTTTAGAGAATCTTAATTATATTTTAGATTCCCAAATTATTTTTTATGATTATCTTATCGATTATAAAATAGATTTTTAAACATTTTATACTATGAAATTTGTTATAATATAACCTTTTCGTAGAAGAATGATGTTATGTATGCTATATCATTCTAAAGAATTCTCCCACCTAAGAATTCCCTTAATCATAAAAAAACATATTAATTTCAGTTACGTTGGATAAAAAGATACACATGTTAATTACAAACCATAATACTAACAATTTGGCCTAAAAACCATTATATTGTTTAATCATTAAACCCTGAAATAAGTCAAAACAAATCTATATTCATCTTAATCTAATTTTATTATAACAAAATCCAATTAATGTTTTGACAATTACATTTATCAAGTTCACACTTTAAGAAACATGACATATCTTCCTAATATATTAATCTACTATATTTATCACCTAAAACTTTATATTTTGTGCAAACTCACTAAGTAGGGTATACTAATCTTAATGATTCACCTTGTTGAATGTTTTTAATTAACAAAAATCAATATATAATATTTATACTTGAAAAATATATATTAATAGTGTATGAATTTTATATATCGCCGTTGTATTGTTTATTATTTATATTTAATCATTAATTCTTACAAAAAATTAAAATAAATAGTGAATGATGTAATGATTGTATATAAATATTTACGTATATATATATATTTAAAAAGGGTGAGGTTTCTCTTACTCCAATAGTATGTTTTTTAAACTTACTCTACATTTTAGCCATAGGGAAATCCAATGATTTAGATCTACCCACTCATTCAAACCATTAGACTTATATAGAATTGATGGTCAAGATATGAAGTTGGAGTCAATGGATCCCTACTCATTTAAAAAATACAAAATATGGTATAACTACCACCTAATTTTCAATTTCCTATTTTGATATTAATAATTTTTAATGTCTATAAAAAATCATATATAATCCTAAGTAACGATGTAATATGATATATATATTTTATTCTAAGTTGAATATTATAATAAATATAAAAAGTTATAACATAAACATTCTAGTTCTCCAGGATCAAATATATAAAAATTGGTAAAAGGAAAAAATGAGACATACTTATCTTTGATTTAATTACTTGTCATATTTGCTCACCTTTTTAATTTATTTCAGTAAAATCTTGAGAGCCTAAGTTTCACGAATTTTGTTTGGTACCAAGATCAAAGAAAAATAATGTGAGAGCCAAAGGTTGCAAGCCAAAACCATAATTAAAAAATGCTTTAAAACTTGATAATATATACAAATCCACCAAACACTATAGAAGCTACAAATATTGTAAGTATAAATTTCATTTGGGAGGATAGCATATATTATTTTTATTGGTCCTAGTTTGAGGAGAAGATATCAGAATTCACAACCATGAATGTAGAAGAAGAGGTTCAGAAGCTTAAGGAAGAAATCAAGAGGCTTGGAAAGGTTCAAACAGATGGGTCTTACAAGGTATACAAAAAAATGTCCCTTTTTCTTTTAATCTTTCATTTTGTTTCATGGAATTCAAATCTCTGATTTTTTGCACCCCTGCTTTAAGTGGTTGATACATATCATGATATTGATAAATATATGATGGTGGTGTTAGTTAAATGTTATATTTTTCTTGTTTCTTATGGATCTAGATCATGTGGGATTTTGGGTCACTCACAAAATTGGATCTTAACATTGTTTACTACTTTGTTTTATCTCTGTATCTGAGTTTGACTCTGGATCTAGGCCTACCTTCCAACTTCCAAGCCTTTGGATGAGAAAATTAGAGGCTTATGTTTTCATTCCATTGGGAAACAAAAAGAAATTTACTTTCTTTAGGAGAGTCGCGACCATCTTGGAAACGACTTTGCGAGGGTAAGATTGTGTACATATGTCATCTACTGCCACCACTAGATGGGAGCATGGTGCACTTGACCGCCCTTTTATTTAGGAGATGCATTAAGGTAGGAATACAAAGAGTTATGTTCATCATCAAACCAGTTTTCCTTGTATTTTGTTACCCTATGTAGGTAACTAAGAAGAAATATCTAAAAAATAAGTTGGATATCTAACAAGGGGATTGCTTTAAGTTTTAATCGGTTAAGCCGGTTAAATTGATGATTCAACGCGATCAAACTGAACACCGTAGCAAGAAATGCTTGAACTGAAAACAGGGATGGTTCATAGTCTGATGACTCGGATCGCTCAATCTAGTTTGTTTTGAAATTTGACAAAAGGTATTAGGAGGGAAAGGATTCCTCTCCAGTACTGGGAATGTGAGAGGGTGGTTTTCAAAAAAAATAAAAATTAACTGGAGCACTATTGCCTGCTAACAATAAAATGAAACTTAAGTCGTGCTTGATATACTGGTCATAGGTGAAATATGATGCATTGGAGCATTTGTATTCACAAGACTATGATAATTAACAATATCCATAGAAAAATTCGCATTCACAAAAGCTTGTGTCATTTGTTTCCTTAAGGCAGAGAAGTCGAAGGAGAGTATAGATAGCATGTGGGAACCTGTCGCTGCAAAATTGATCTGCTCGGCAAATTAGATGAGTGTTTGCCCCTTTTAAATCTGATGCCTTTAAGCATTGAACTAAAAACTACACAACCTATCAAATATTATGTGATCAAAAGCTTGCTCTATAGATATTCATCATCCAAGCATGTCATAAAAATTAAAGGTTTTGACATTATTCATCTGAGGTAGAAAGTAAACAGTAAAAACACTGCGTCATCGTTATCGAATATTGGTTTGACACCTTAAATAGTTTACTTACAGAATACTATAATAGGAGAATCTGTCAATCAACTAGTGCACTGTTTCTTAGTTGGAAATCTCGATGAAGTCAGACGGTAATGGTGAATTTACTTCTTGTCTATGAGCATCTATATGCCATTGGTAGTTTACACATTTAATCTTCATGTGGACTAGTTTTACTGATTTACTATAACCCTTATGCATATCACCACTTTCATGAAATGAACAAAATATGGTTTGTATTGTGAAGGTTACATTTGGAACACTGTTTCATGATGATCGATGCGCAAATATATTTGAAGCACTTGTGGGGACACTAAGAGCAGCAAAAAAGCGAAAAGTATTGGCATACGATGGCGAGCTACTGTTGCAAGGAGTCCATGATAATGTGGAAATCACTCTTAATCCAACCCCTGCAGCTGCAGCGGTCAATTGAAGCACTTCTAAAGGGCCAGAAACACAGTGTATTGTTTGCTGCCCGAATCACATTGTTTTTATGGCTGCTGTAATATTATTGGCATGTTTGTGTAGTGTTCATGTGTGGAAAAGACTTCAAATATGTTATTTCCTGATATTACCATTTGATTTGAGGAACTATGTATCAACTATCAAGTGCTTATAAATCACCATGTGAGTGCTAGTTTTACATTTTGACAGTGAAAAGGCACCACTCCTTGATTAGTGTTACATTTTGGGACTTTAAAGAATGAATTGGAAGGATTATATTTCCATGGAGAGGGAAGCCTTGGATGGGGAGAATCTTCACACACCTCACATTTGAGAACAGAAAATATTGATTCTTTCTTAGGTTCTCAAGTGTCTATAACTCACCCTTAAGCTTAACAGAAGAAACACATTTCAAGTATAACAGCAAATTAATCCTAGCTACTCTTACAGTTTTGTTCTATTTCAAATGAAGGCATGCAATATTCAAATTGAGATGAATAATACTATCTACAGTATATGCATTCAGAACAGCATATGCTACATTTCAAGTGTGCTGCCGTTATCTTATACTCCATGATACGCATAGCAACTTAGCTATAAATGAAATATAAATTCATAATTTAGTTTTTGGTTGGTGATTTTTTGACTCCACGAGTCATATTGATTAATGGCCTAATTCACATAGAATCATAAAATTTAGGAAACTTATGTCCTATCTTTCTCATTTCTCAATATGGAGATTCATTTTAGTGAATTAAGATTAAAGATTATTGACCTCATTTTCTTTTCCTCCATATCCTCAGGTTTCCAAACAAGTTTCACTCGATTTCAATACCACTACATTTCTTCTTTTTACTTACATTCCAAGTAAAGTTTAAGGATGTCTCAAAAAATGTAATAGAAAGCACACATTCCCTTCAGGGACCTTCAATTCGCTAGCACCTACTCCATTACAAATTTAATGAGGAAGCTAACACCAAAGACATGAATACTGTGCAATTTGAGAAGAAGAAAAATAATGTTATTTGGGGTAATGAAAAGATCATTCATCTTAACAGAAAGAACAGTGATACTGACCCTGCATACATAAAAATTAAGCATGGCTGTGAAATATACAGAGCCCTTCCATAATAAGTGGATGGAGATACTCGTACATGGTGCTTTTAGTGCTGATATAATGATCCCCCTCATCAATCCAGTTAGTCAAATTACAGCATACATGCTTAAGATACCCCAGTCAGTCGAGTTTGAACAAAACAAGTTGCAAAATGCCCATATTCTACGCTGCTTGAAAGAAAGCTAGTGGTGTAAATCTTGTAAAGCTGTACATGAAAGAGAGAGAAAAACGAAAATTGACATCAGAGAAAATTCATTCTCATCGATGAAATCATGAAACAGCAATTACGCAGGTTATAATTAAACATTGCATACCTTAAATGGAAGACCCTGCATTAATTAATGATATCATTCCATTAAGGCACGAGTTTTTAGCATTCAACAAAACCTGGAACCAGCAATGATCATCAATCACACGTTAAAGAAGCTTGGCAACATGAAATCGATGCTTAAAGATCGATAAACAATAAAAAGAAAACCATAGAACTCAACATAGCACCGTTAAAGACAGTGCCGCTGCAAACATGTTACAGAAGTTACATGATTCAGTAATAAAAGAAAAGCCCTGAAAAGGTTCCCATTTCAAAGTTGTATTTTTCTTGTGGTTTTACGAGGTAAACAGAGTTTGTGGGAGAAAACCGGCGTCTTTGAGCCACTGCAAACACTGGAAAAACAATTTCATACCTACCAAGTTTCAGAGCTTGGTGGTGACCTGTGCAAAGCAGGAATCCACATAAGCAACGTAAATCTTTAGTTCCTGTGGTTCCAATTTCAGTCTCAGAAACTTCAGATCAGCATCATCGAAAAGCTCATCATCCTCAGCTGTAGCGTGTGCATCCCTTCTCCATAACAAACCGGTGGTTTTTTCATTGCGCGAAAGCACCATGGCAATAGGCTTAAGCTTTATAGGCTTCGACCTAACCCTTTTAACAAACTATTGTATTGTATATATTTTAAATATGCTATATATGTGGGGGGGGGAGGGGGGGGGGGGGGGATAGACCAACCTTTTATAGGCCTAGGTCATGTCAAATTTTTAGGCCAAACTAGTGAACAGTAGTTCACACAGCCAGTCTGCGATAAATCGCATCGCCTATTCCCACCCATACCAAAAACTAAGATCAGATAATTTCTTTCTACTATAAATACAAGCATTTTGCTCTAACCAAAGATTTTGCATCTACATTATATGCAGAGTTGCAGATAACCACAAATTAGATCAGTTTTACATTTCCTTCAGTAGCCAAGCCAAAAATACAATTTTCAAGGTCAACCAAAAAGATATTGACGTGGGAGAAAAATTTCATATCAGAGACTGCTTCCATTACATCTTAATCTTAAATGACGAGAACTTACGCTAAAAAACTGAAGAAAGAATTACAATTCTCTGGTATTATGACCAAGGACACCCTACTGTTGAAGCCTAAGCCGATTGAAGAAGACCAAAAACTGATACTCGGGGGCCCAATACACAAATCCAACAACAGGCCCTGCTTTTAGGTGCTGCAAAAATCAACAAAAGGTAAGCTGCAATGGACCATTTGAACAAAAGTAATAAAAAATAATTTAAAGCTGGGATAGCAAAGTTAAAGTAATTAGACATGAATGGGGAATACAAACCTTTCCATCTAGAATCACAAGTTCACCATCAACCCATCGAGGATTCTGGAACCCTGGTTCAGCCAGTCTCCCTTGACCTTTATAGCGAGCAACCTGAAATGTTGATAACATTAAATTTGACAACAGAACAGTAGTCTCCTTTTCTTTATTGTAAATTAATACAATTTTAATAAAAATTAGGGGGGCTGGAGAAAACAAAGAGACGTAATTGGGACGCCCCACACCCAGGAAAAAAACATACCACTCCAAACTCTTCAGGAATTATCCCTTTATGAGGAAGTTGATACCTCTTCCCAACTTTTGCACGAAAGGCCACCTAAAGAGATCAAGGAATATAACTAATGAGATGTATGATACAGACCGTATAACAAGAAAATTAACTCCAAAAGGTGAACGCAAGATCTTTACAAGGTTGAAAATTTGGTTCTTATAAAACAAAACACAAAACAAATATACAATAATCATAGTTAGCAAAGTTTGGGTTATTAACTACTACCATAAGACAAACCAAGTTAAAAAGTGTGTGCAACAAACTACTTATAATAATGTATAAACTATATTATAGTAGTTGCAATTTCATAATCGTGCTAAATGTATACCAGATATACATAATACATTCATGTAAAACAACCATAAGACACTGAGGCATATAGATGTGCTAACAAGATGCATACAACAATTATAAGCACGATAGCTATCAAAGTTACTGATCAGTCGTCCATCCTGCACACCACTAGCCTCGTTACCCTAGCTACTCCAAAAAAACATCATTGTGGTGCTAAACAATAGGTTGTGTCTGTACAAACTGGAAACACTTTCTGAGTTGACATATAGGATGCATTTTCCCTTGTATATTTTGTCCAAGAGCTGTTAAGCTCGACAACAATACAACACATAAAAGCAGAACAGATTTGTACATATATAACCAGACTTGCAAACGGCACTGATTTGTACTTATATAACCAAACGAGGGGTTGGATTGCTTTGGACCATGAAAATTCTGGTCTTACCCGGTTAAACTGGGTTAACTTGGAATAGCTTGAGAAGCTAATTGGACGGTTCACTTAAAACAAAAAAAAACTGAGAGACACTGCTACAATTTTCTACTTCATTCAAGTCGCAAAAATCGAGACGTTACTACAATATAATTAAACATACTTTTAATTATATATAATTATGCATTTATTTATAATTAATTATTAGTTACATATGATGTTATATGGCCCAACCGAAATATTTAAATGGTTAAAGCTTATACGGAACCTCTTCCAATTTAATGTTCGACTTGTGTTTCATAATATTGGGCAAAATAACCTATGCAAGACATTTGAAGGCAACACAGTAAAGCTGTTTGAACTCATCTTCCTACCACAGAAAGGATGCAGGCAGATATAAGTGTTCTCAATATTTTTAACTTAGAATTGCATACAATTGTTTCAATATATATATCAAACTATCAATTTAAATATTAAATTATCACCATTTGTATTTACTGAGAAAGAAATATATATTATTATCAAGATTATATGGTACTTCTTTGTAATTATTATGTAATGCTTTTTATTTGACTTTAGATGATCATTTATTACCATAAAATTTATTCAAATGGTATTAGTTATTATTAATTTTTTTATTAAGAAAAGAATGTTATTAGAAATCCTTTGGATACTCGGTTAATATTGACCAAGAGGTCATGAGTCCAAATTCTGGAACTAAACTCTCCGCTTGTGGGGTAAAAGGCTGCATACGTCTAACTTCTCAAGACTCCACTATGAGGGAGCCTCATACACCCTTCCTCCCTTTTAAAAAAAGAAGGGAGAATATTACAACAAGAGGGTAATAAATTTTATTAGTGTTAAATGTGTATAACTATGTATTACAAATGTTTTACATTACAAGGAAATAAATGTATCCAGCAAGTATTTTCAATAAAGGTTAGATAAATCAGGTTATTTGGAGCAAAAATACTTCTATCGAAAAACTATTGCCAATAAGATTTTCAGCTACAGAAAATTTCTCAGCACCAACATTCTCCAGTTCTTGTTAATGTTAACAACCAAACATTCCATTTTCCTGTTAACCTGATTTATCTAACAGTCAAAGTGGTTTCTTCAAACCCTCTGCCTCCAAGGAGCTCTAATTGCTTACACATAAACAAATATCACAAAATAGTACAGGGATAAAAAAAAACTTGCAATAGTTCAATAAATTATAAATTAAAGTTTACAATATTACCTGGCCAGCAGGTACATAAGGATCCCCAGTTAGTTTCAAAGCTTCTACATACTCATAGAACTCAAGATCTGAAGACTCGTTAGCCGAACCATCCTCTTGCCAGTGACCAAATCTATGGCTCATTTGAATGACTTCAGAGGAGAAAAGACCATGTGCACCAATATACAGACCTGATGAAAATGAAAATATATTTTACTTTTCAGCACTGTTAGCAGCCAATATTCGGCACCTCACAAAATAATCAAATTGACAAGTTCTATTGAATATCACCATTTAAAGGATCCGATGAAGCTGGTAATTCAATGCGATTGAAAATTGTAGACCCAGATAATGGCTGATGGTTCTGAGCCTGGCTTAGAGTGAGGTTTATTAACTCTCCCACCTCTCTCAGCACCTAAAAGATTGAAGCAAAGCATTTAGTCGGAGCAACTTATGCTAGATTCAACAACAATATAGAACTTTCCAAAAAATATAATTTGCAGTTTCTATTCAACTAATTGGACCTACTTTTGAGGGAACCTTTCCCCGGCCAACGAACTTAGCAAGGTCAAACATAACATGACCAACTCTGTGTCGTCCTTGAAACTTGGTTGATTCATCTGGTGAAGATTTCCCTTTGTCGTCACCATCCTGCTGGTTTACTTCTTTTTCAACAGTAAAGGAAAACGAACCACGCCCCTTCATCTCCAGCTTAGCAGGAACTCGAAGCAAATCTCTAGCGGACACATTGCTGGAAAGTTTCTGAACAAGACCCCCAATGACAAGTTTGGCTGCAATATCATTCTGTTCTTTACGTTCAAAAGTTCCCAGACCAGCACTTATGTCAATCTCATCTTTTCCTCCTTGGTCAGTTTCAGACTTAATTTCTTCTGGTTCCAAACTTTCTATATTGTCCTTCTCTTCATCTTCATCGTCATCTTCCTCTTCATCTTCATCTCCATCTTCATCTTCATCTTCATCATCTTCATTTTCCTCCTCAATTATCTGTTCAACCACCTTAGATATTAGATCCTTGTCTACTTTCTCTGGAGTTGTCACTGTGTAAATCTTCATCTTTACACCAGGAATCATATCTTTCAAGACATTCTGAAACCCAGGCATTCCCTCAGCTGGATCAGAGCCATCATTCCTATCATCATCACCTTCCAGATCTTCAGTACTCACAACAAATAATTGACTTCGGTCTTCAGTTGGCTTGACTGAACTCAATCTCTCAGCAGCATCCAACGCTTTAGAGGAAGTTGTTGGGGAAACATCAAAGGCCCTTTTTCGCTTCATGTACACAGCCTGAAAATTAAAAGAATGCCCTGTGAGAATATAATAGATTGAGACTAGGTTATGTACAACAACCAAGCTTAGTCTCACTAGGTGGGTCAGCTCAGACTAGGTTATGTGCTATCGATATTTTACTTTACCATCACAATTGGATAATACCCTTCAAATATAGTGAAGCACAAAATGGTGAGGTATCAGCATAACTAAAAACAACGACAAACTGTGGTTTTAAATCCTAACCAAATTAAGAAGTCTGATTTAGTTTGGGTGGTTAACAAAAGAATAATCAATTGGAACCTTTTCTCTATTCTGGATACAGTGCAGCATACACACACAAAGACATGTGTACGGCTATACGCACGCCCATTTTCAGAAAGAAATGGAGAATAACAAGTATAACTATGATCAGAAGTCACAGACCTTGAACCTCTTACCTTTATTTAGTTATAATTGTGCTTGCTTTCTTTTTTATTCTACTAACTTCTTTCCATTGAAGAATCAGAAAGGTGTACAACAGTTTTCATAATCCTTCAACTTCTGCAACAGTCTTCAGAAATGTGTACACCCAAACTTCATATTATAAATTTCTGAATCAACCTTCTCATTGCACATTAAATATGGGCCATGGTTACTAATTCACCAATATGGCTCTGTTAGGATTCAATAGCAAGATTTGGGACTTGAGCCCTACAGTGGAAATGTGGGATTCCGATGTGGGATTTATAAGGCCTTGGGCTCTCCAACTATAATAACTAGTTTTTGTGGTGTGGTTCTACCAAGGTTCTTATCAATTGGCATCAGAGCTTTCCAACATGTCTCTTGGCTGCAAACGAGCAGTGTGAGTGGTGACGTTGGCATTGCAATGTTTCACCCAGGACTAGTCACAGAGGCTAGTGGACAGACAGCCTGCGTGGGTGCTGGGGCTAAAGAATGGTGGGATGTTTGGGTCCAATTGCAAGGTATGGGACATGAGTTCATTATTGGAAGTATGGGATTCTAATGTGGGGTTTAAAAGGCCTTGGTCTCTACAACTACAATAGCTATGCACAACTTCATGGTCACAGCTCTCTTAAGTAAAAGGGTGGTCCAGTGCATGACTCTCCCACCTAGTGGTATTTGTAGAGGGTAGATGTACGCAACATTACCCTTGCAAGCGAAGAGGCTTTTGCCAAAAACGAAGCAATATGCTTCATAGTTGCATGTAATCCCTAGCTCCTCTGCCATCATGCATGTTATATTTTTTTGTTTCGATGATATTATGCATGTGATAGAGGGTGAACATAGGAGCAACATAAGGTTGCTGACTTCTGACCTAGAGGTCATAGGTTCAAATCCTAAGAATAATCTATCCACTTACAGAGGCAAGGTTGGGTACAATTCTTAGACTCCGCCAGGTGAGAGCCTCATGTACTATGCCACCCCTTTCTACAATGCACATGATAAAACTTGTCTTTTTTAAACATTAATTAGATGAAAATTTATTTAACAGTCAGTATAGCAGATGACTCTTAGCATACTCATTGTTTCATTTATATTTAGCAAACATTTGAATGGGAAAAGAGAATCCATCTTCATTACGACTAACTGACATGTAGTTGATCTCAAATTTTAGAGATGCATGCTTGCTGTTTATATTGCAATCATCCCAGCAGAACATAATAGAAAATTATAGTGGTCATTCAATAAAAGATACCTGTGACTTGAATGCACCGTTCTTATCCTTTGTAATGAAAAGTTCAAATAGAGGAATGCCACTAGCGGATGTTGCGAGCTGCCTAGAAAAAGAATCAACAACATAAGCCACACAAGATAGTATCAGTGCGGCTAAAATATCTCATGTACAGAAATGCCTTGAAACACATAAAAACAAGAAAGCTGTTTCCAGGACAACCAAATTAAAAATTAGTTTTATAAGATTGCTGATAGGAGGAAAAAAGATGGCACTTAAAATGCCTATAATTTTACACAGAGAACAAAAGCCTACATCTTTGTCTAATGACGATCAGAGTTCATAAAATTCAGCACTAAGACTATCCAAATAATAATTATCTCTACTATTTAAGAAATTCCAATCTTCTAGTTAATCACTTCATTCCATTATAGATAAGTTTCTCATCTAGGCTAATATGTTACAAATGTGAACAGGCTCTTAATGGTGCTAAAGAAAGCATGACGATAAATGGCTAGCTCATCAAATTGGTCAAAGGTGATAGCTACAGATCCACAAAGCAATTTAATCAATACCAGCTTAATTTTTGGAAGACGGTCAAGGTTAAAAAAGAGACAAACTACACTAAAAATTTGCCCATCACCACTACACAGACACATTTTGAAAAGAGGGAGTTGAAGTCGAAGCAACTTAACCCCGCCACTAATCAAAATTATGTCATACAACAAACTGATCTATTACAGAACAATCATACTAGTTTCAGGTTGAGTATAAATAGAAAACATGAGTCATAAAATAATGAACTACTACTTCCAACATATTTAAGCTAATGGAACTCTACCAAAAATGTTTTTGAGACATCACAAGATTCATTCCTCAGTAGTACAGAGTGAAAGTGGTGGAGCATCTTTTCTGAAATAAGTGTTTCCTAACATGAAAGAGGCAAATTTGCTGACACACATCAAGCTATTGAAATTACCTTGGACTATAACTCCTTGCCACATATCTTCCATGCTCTGGAGTTATGCGAATAATTAGACCATGTGAATCATTAACATCTTTTGAAATACCAGACCACCAACCCACCTGCAAGAATCCATACACATGTATCTTTAAACAATTTCTTATTGAAAATCAAGAGTGTAACAACATTAAAAGTTAAAACCAGATGTTAAAACAGTGCAACTTATTGGTAAAGCATGCAAAACTAAAATGTTAAACCAAAGCATTAATCCATTTAACCAAAAAATAAAAAGAAACATACCCCCAGTTCATATGTAAATGAATTAAAACTATTACTATTGCACAACCAAAGTAGCACAATAAATGCACCCTGAAAGCTAAAAACACAATAATAAGTAAATCAAACACAGTAATAGGAAAGCTCATGAATGGTTTTTATCTGATATCTCCAGATATTGACTGTCATCAGATTCAGCTAAAGATTGCAAGCTCTAAGAATAAATTAAGTCCACGAGAACTCATAACAAAGAATAAAGTAGTGAGGGAAGTCTTTTTTTTTATGGCACAAACAAATTTTCTACCAAATTAACAGCAATTTAAGCAAGCTACAAGTATAACCAAGGCCACACTTTGACATTGCACCTAACATTCTATTTCCACCACACTCACAATGCTGACATTATGTAAGTTGTTATAAAACAAATTATATGAGAACTCACAAGTCCAGCACCAGCTTTATCTCTTAAAAAGGCTGCATCTGTGTACCGCTCTTCCTTTATGGCTCTCTGAAAGATTACAAAAAAAATGAAGTCGGTATAAAAAAGCTTCCACTCGGCAGAAAAGCATCATGTAAGTCAAAATTCCTACATTGAGATGAGACATCACTCTTCCAACACTGTTATTGGTAGCTGCAGCTGCAATTGCCACCTTAAGTCTAGCAGCATCTTTGTAATCCTCCAAATACACAGAACGGTTTAACTGAGACTGTTGAGGACAAAATCATGTCAGCAATGGGGCACCATTAAACCAAAAGGTCAAACAATGCTTTGTATAATAAAAAGGGTCAACAAAATTCTATTTGAGTGAGGCACGTAGTTCACTTGGACAAATAAAACAAGATTAATAGCATTTATAGTCGTTTTCTCTTTGCAACATTAAGGTCTTTCCATTAATGTTCTAGAAAATATCCTCCAGGCTCCATCATTTACATAACTGTTAACTGAAAGCAAAGTATTTCCAATTTCACAACCTACAGTCTTCAGCAAACCAAAGTAAATTGCCTACTAGCAGCCATTTACACAAGCAATTACTTAACCTGGTTGCTTTTAGGGTAGGCCATTTACAGAAGCATCCAACGGTAGTGTGCTTCTTGGGCGAACCTATAATTCCAGGAAGACTTTCATATTAAAGAAAGTCGGCCATTAATTAATAGAATCACCAACAAAACTCATTGAGTGGATAGAGGATGTTGCAAATAGCTTCATTACATTGCAAAGGTCATCAAAGCATTGGAAAAGAATAAGACGAATGTCAATCATAATCCGAACAACATAATATACACTTCTGTAAAAAGTTGCCATATTGTGGAGATTAGAGGCTATCCTAGAGTTATGTAATGATAAAACTCTAGTTTTTGGATTTTGTGAAGGTGTTTCTAGCTCTAGAAAGCTCTCTTACCATATTTCCTGATTCTGTTTATAGTATCACCATTCCTCAAGATATAGAGGAAATTATACCGAGCTTCGGGTTTGACTTAATGATACCGCTCTTGTTTCTAAAGTTGCATTCAAAGCAAGAGGAATGTAGGGTGTAACTCAATGTAACTTCCTAAAGAATATTGAATAAATATTTCAAGAAAATATGAAAATTTTAACACAATTTATATTTCCCCCAACACACAACAAAATCAAAATTGACTCTTCCATCCAAAAGAACACATCAACATGGATTCACAATATCTATCACCAAATATAATTTGCACCAAAAACCAAAAAAACAAAATGAAACAACAGGTTAATATTTCTGCGCGCACCTTGAGAACAGAGACGATACGTTCATGGTCATCAACCTCCTGGAAATGAACGCGCCACCGATCCCAATCCCATTGTTGATCATCACCGCCATCTTCCGGTTCAGCGTTTGCGGCGGCGGTGTCAGAGTTGTGGTTGGTGAAGGAGTTTACGTAGGAATCGAATTGCTTGATTGCGTTGCTGACAAAGCCATTGAGCAGCGAGCCCCATCGGTGATTAACGCCTTTGTCATCGTTGTCGGAGGAGGAGGAAGCGGAGTTATGGCAGCGGCATAGGGATTGAGATTGGGAATGAAAATGAAGAAGTGAGGGTTTTCTGAGAGAGAGAGGGAAAGTGATACAGAGTTTCTGATTTGAGAAGTTAAGGTTTGGAGGTGTGGGAATTATTGAAGCCATCATATTGGGAGAAAGAAGAAGAAGAAGTGGATAGATATTGATATGTGAATGCTTTTTTAGTGAAATTGGTGCTATTTATTGGTAATAAATAATACACCAAAAACATTGTATTCTTCTAAGATGAGACCAAAAACAAGTGGACAAGGATCAAATTTCTCTTCTACCTTTATTCCACCCCACTTCTTTTTTATGAGGACGGATCATGACTCAAGAGTAAGTTTGATTGATTATAGATCTAAATCATTAGATTGATGATTAAGATATAAAGTAAGTTTTTGGAGTAATCCACCTTTTTATTATTAGACTATATAAGGAAGTAGAAGTTGGAGACTTGGTTTACTTCGGTAAGGTTGTACTAAATGTATAGCTATTATAAAGGTCCAGAATAAAAAAAAATTGATTCTTAATAGTGTCACTTATTATGAATAATATTTAAACAATCAAAATCTGAAAATGATTAATTTAAACCATTAAATTTCTCTAAAAAATTTAGTCTTTAATAGTTAGATTCCCTCCTTTGCTAAATATCTTAATTAAACTCACATTTTTTACAACGAAATAAGTAAAGAAAGAGAAAAGTTATGAGAATGACCAGAAGCCCACACTTAGAAATGTCGTATCTTTTTTGCATTCAACTTGAACCCCACTTCGAAATCCTGAGTTTTCGATATTTTCTAGGGTTTTCTTGTTTTCAATATATTGTAGTTATCAATTAACCCACTTTGTAGTGAAGCACCAAAGGAATAATATACCCAATTATATCCCATCCAATATGTTTTTCCACTTTGTAGGAATAATGTGTGATGCATGATGTGAAGTTTTTTATCAAAGTTCTTAAGGCTTTGAACTTGTGCAGATTTTGTAAAACAATTCTCAAGACTTATATAGCTGGTTTAAATTTTCTAAGTTTATAATACATTGTTTGTCAAATGGGATCCATGAATCTGCCTCGGAGATTATCAATTACAGAGAATGAAGCAACAGCATGAAATTTTAGGATTCAATTCCTGGTGCCCTGAATGGAAACTAGAAATAGTGAAGACCTTTGTATGAACTCAATTACGGATGGTAATGAAAACTGAACCTACGGTTAATCACCCGAACCCAGCCTGAAAGTTACGGGGAAAACCCGATGTGGTTGGGTTTGGGTTTTACCCGAGTTCAATTTTCGGGTTCGGGTTCAATATAGTTGATACCCTACCCTGAAATCGATTAATGTGTGTAAATTATAAAACTATTTGTCATATATATATATATATAACATATATACATAGATATATATATGACGAGTTTTTATTGGGTTCGGGTTACCCGAAACTCGACGGGTTCGGGATGGTATCTTTGTTTTCAAACTCACTTAATTGAGTTCGGGTTTTGAATTTCGAATCCAGGGTTGGTTAAGCACAAACCCACCCCGTTGCCATTCCTAAACTGAATCTAGGAGGAGGGGGATTGATTACTTTGTTAATCTCATAAGTATCATTGTGTTAATATAAATATTTTCAACTTAAACGTACTATCAATTTTCAATGAAGTATTCATATAAATATTTTTGTTTTATTGTTATTTTTAAAGCCAAGTTTGATGAGAAAAGTTTCTATGCATTAAAAGATCTAGCTGTATGTACATCTTTTCATTTGAACCTTGTTTTCTTGGAAGGGAACTTTTAATTTTGCAGCAGTATACCACATATTTGCAATGATCTTACTATATAATTGTATACCACAGTCACATCTTTTTAGTTTTTTGGGTAATGAAATAGATTTCATGAATGCAATCATATTAGGCATTAATTGCCAGTTGAGCAAAGTTACAAAGATTTTCTTCTTTTTATTGCTCTCTCACTATTAGAATATCTGTAGCACACATATGAAGTTTAAAAAAATGAAGATAAAAAGCTTTCTTTCTAATACTTGGACGTGTGTATATAGAGATTCAAGCAATCTTATTCTTCAGTTGCAGCACTTGCAGCACTCAGGTCCACAGAAAGATCAAGAGCCTGAAGCAAACAACCAAAAGGTGATTGTAATTAAGAATCATTATAAAATAAACACAACAAAAAACAGTCTCTCTATGTTACATTGTAATCCCCTTTGATGTTATACTCTGTTGTCTGATATTATAATTAGACCATAATGTTTTTATGTGTGTACCTGTGGCGTGATTTTTCTGAATAAAAGATACAATTCACCAAAAAAAATGAATTTGATTACCTTTCCTGTGATCTTACTGTACATCTCAATCACATCTTGTACTGTGGTTTCAAAGTGTGTGGTAGCATCATAGCTCTGCAAGGATTTAATTACAGATTAGTACAACTGATTCTTCAAGATGAAAAGAATAAGGAAAGAGAATATATAGGCTGAAGATATTATATATATCATGAAGGAAACCAATGACAAGATCATTAAGGATATTAATGATTTATTAACTGTAAAAGTTCCATGACATGATCTATTAAGTACTTCACTTAAACTATAAGGATATTTGATTCTGTCTTCCTGTCACAGTGGTTAGGAAATAACTGCAAGAAAAAAAAACTATGAGAGATTCTACTAAGTACTTACTTTAGAGATGAAACAACCATCAGCTTGATGATCATTGGTGGGTTCAAACCTGTCATATATGTCATAGAATATTTCATCTACAGGTCCAAGAAGGTCAATACCAGGCTTCAATTCCACCTCAGGCTGGTCAGTTTCTGCTTCTGATGTAACAAAAGCAATATATTTTCCTTTGGGTGCTACATTGTGAGCATAAGAGCAGCAGAAGAGATACCTGCAATGGCAAGGGGAATCAGGAAACTAAACCTATGAAGTTTGAAGTAAGAATGATCTAAATGAAAATCCCCTCTTTTATCAGTAGTTCTTCACTATTAACATTTATAAGTGACAAAGACATGAGATTCTTTCGGCGCAATTCACCAATTGTATTCTGCAATTTACAACCTATTTTGTGTTGAATAACTTTATGTAATTACACAGTTGAATAGCCATGTGTCCATGCATATAGAGTATAGTGAGTATGGTCCTACTAAGATTTCAATCTTCTTTTCCTGAAGTACATGAATATAACTATTTTCTTGGAGAGAAAGACACAATTTTTAATGGAATTGTGAAATATGAAACCACTGCAGTTGATGAAAACAAACTTACATGTCTGATTTACGACCAAGTTGCTTCTGTGGCAGAATGACTTGTGCTGAGTGAGAATCATTAGTGTCTGGAATAGGATGGCTCATAATACATATTGCACGTGCAACTTTTCCGACCTTGCGTACCTGTTGGATTAGTCAGTTAATTAGTGTTATATGAAAGATCACACATTTAGACATTCATAAAAACTTGAGATAATGTAGCTCACAGTCCTGATAATATATACCCTAACAAATTTAACAGAAGATACCTTATCAGGCAAATATGATGGATCACACACAACTTTCTTGCATTTGGCTGTTTCTCCTTCAGAGGTCACACCAATAGCTTTCCCATCACCATCAAACTCTACCTGTATACCACAAGGTAAAATCTCAAATCCAGTTTAATTCTCTTGATACAATACAAAAGCTTCCACCACAAGTTATGGTAGTTCATATGATTTTCCTGTATATAGAAGTATGGTTACAGACTTACCTTGCATTCTGGCTTGTTGAGCATGTAAGTTCCACCATACACTGCACTCAAACGTGCAAATGCCTATAATATGAATCAAGGTTAGTTCCTGAAGTATACTAAATTTAAGAGAAGAGATATATGGAGAACCTGAGGCAACTCTCCCAGTCCATATAGTGGATATATGTAAGGTGAACCTCCTTGAAAACGTGCTAGAGACTCCGCATAAAGCTATACAAAACATCCAACACATTACACAAGGTTTACCAGATGATTCTATGCATGCAAAATCATCTATAACACAAAATTTCCCTTTTAAGAGAAAACAGAGGAAGCCTAAGGAGTCGCGGTTATATTATTTAGTAATTTAATTTCAGTAGCCATGTAACCATAAGGGTAAGACTAAATGGACCAGAAACAGTATAATGATGCACATACACTGATATCTAAATCGACACAGATGATGTTAAATTCTAGCAGTTGGTAAAAATGTTTATCATATAATTCTCCCTTTATCAATTGCACTGTCATTGAAATATAATAATGCATTTGATAACCCTCTTAGGATTCTTCAATTTTACCAAGACCAGGTGTATTAGTAATTCAATATTTGATATCATGATGACACCAACACATTGAAACTGATATGTGTTTTACATGAAAGATACATGCACCCTAGGCCGCAACTCTATTCATTTTCATGCATTTATAAAAACTAAGCAAGAAATAGATATTATTATATCCTTCACAGCCCTCAGATAAATGATTTCTATTATAGATGCATAATGAAATAGATATTATTCATTCCCTGATGTCATAATCTACATATCTATTTCAGTTAACAGTAATTATTGCATTTAAGTGCAGCTGCTTTATGATTCACTATACAAAAGCATGCAAGGATAACTTGTAAATTAGTACCTTCATTCTCTCTACAAATTCCTTGGCTGGCTCATCCAAGTAATTATCATCAAGATGAAGTGCCAAGGCATGACCAATAAAGTCAATTGTATCATCTTCCAACCCATATTTCCTACATTTTGAGGAAGCAAGAAAAATTGGAGAAAAGTAGAGTGAAACTAAGCATTGAAATTGGTTAAAATAATTCTTAGTTCCTTTATATCATATCCAGCTTACTGCAAGAACAATTTGTCACTAGAGTGGCAACCTTCTGTAAACTATAAATTAATGACATTCACTTATTCAAATGATCACATGGTTTCACCTTAGTTTGCCACTTTGTCCTATATCGTTCTATTGTCGTGTTCTAGTCAGTAGTAATGGCAAACTAAATTGTCAAAATGTTCATAATGAAAGCGATACTTGTTGGGAAGAACAATCATGTACCCCGCATGAGATTAGTTCCTTAACCTTTTAGTTAAACCAAAAAAAATAAAGGAAGTTGATACATACGATATCAGCTGCCTCGCTGTAACTTGGTTCAAGTCAAGCCCTTCATGAGATTTGGGATCATTTGGTTCATAATCTTGGACAAAAATGAAGAACTTTCGAGCACGGCGCTTCTCAAACAGTCCCATTAAAGATGACTTCAGTGCCTCAACATCTGTTGCTGGAACTTTGTAAATCTTTTCAAGTTAAATAAAAAAATAAGTAAATACATTTTGTTATAAGGTTTTTCTCAACATACAAGAGGTTTTATGAAAAGTAAAATTTACAGTATAGAAAAGTACCAATTGTGAAAAATACAAAAGAATATGGTGAATATAGAGCATACCTTTCCCTTATTATAAACAAAACTTCCATCTACAGCTTTGAAGTTTAAATACTTTGTAACATCTGTGTGGATTAGAACACGGACCAATCCTCCATTGGCCATCATAAACTACCATCAAACAGATGAAAAGTTGGTTTATTTCATGAATGAATAACAATGGAAAACATACAAACAGAGTATAGTAAAGTATAGTGTAGGATTGTTTCATATTTTGTCCTATACGTTGTTTGCGCCAATATAAATATGATATATATATATATATATGTTAATTAAAATATTCATTGTTATTATTATTCTTGTTTCATTATCATTGGTGTACGGAAAAAACGTATGAGACATGATTTGATCTCAAACCAAAGCTAACATGTCAATTAAAAAATTAACTTATATACATTATTTTTCTATTTTTCCTTCATTGTCATTGATATGAGACATGTCTTTAGATAACAGATCCCGATCCATGATATTAGACAATAGATGTGTGTTCTCATGACAGGAAAGAACATAAAGACAAAGGCAAAAATGAAAATCATTTAACAATGTAAAGAGTGATATACATTTTTTGCTGGTCTAGTAATGGAAGAAGATAGCAGGTACCTTAGGAATCATATCAACATTGAAGTCCCTGCTTGACCCTAAGTGCTCTAATGGTTTATCATCTCCCTTAAATCGCTTCCATAGCTATACAACAAAAATGAGTCTAACATGAAAAGGAACTAAACATGAAATATAATGGACATATTTTGCATGCTTCAGTTGCAACCTGTGTAAGATTAAGAGATGAAGATGCCCCACCATAGTACTCATTTCTGTCCATGTGCAACACCTGATTCAAGACAAAAAAACATGTGCATTCATATATTGTCACTGCATCATCGAACATTTATATTTATTCATCGTTCAAAAAAGTAATACAAATGAAGAAATAGAGGAATTATACTTTGAGGCCATCAACAGAAAGAAGGCCACTAAGGATGCATTCCTTAAGACCCGTGCCAAGGACAATTACATCGTATTCTTCATCCATGGAAGATTGAGTTACATAAAATAATTAAATGAGAGTGATTCAAATGCAGATACAAAATAGAAAGAGTGAAAATAAAAGTGTTGTTGATGATGAAGATGGAAAATGTTTTATGTTGTTTTTGTTTGTGTGACAGAGATTTGAAACAGAACAGGTCTTTAGCGGGTAAGTGACGTCACTCCCCAAAAATAACTGCTCTTAACATGCACCCACGTGTTTAGTACATAATTATTTTTTACTTTAATTAAATAAATAAATCAAGGTTAAAAGAAAAGAGGTTATAAATGTTAACGTCGATATTAAAAGAGAGGAAGAGGACTCTATTCTGATTTGTGAAGTCCATGTTTGAAAAACAAAGAGTGGCATCAATTATTTACTTCTTTTCTATTTTCCTTCCTTCATCTTACAACACAACAACCTACCAACTCCTTTCCTTTTCCGCAGATTATTACTACCTTCTTATTCCTCTCCCAAACATGAACCCTAATTCCACACAAATGACCATACTACCCTCGCCTCCTATCCCTTTCTTATATTTATATTGTTATTTGAACACAAAATGCCACAATTTCATGTCCCTTTCGTCAATTCACACACAGAAGAACCATCATGAACGGTGGCGGAAACAGAGCAGAGGCGGAGCGGTGGCTCTTCACGGCGAACAAGCTCCTTAGCGCGCGTGATCTGCACGGGGCACGCTCCTTCGCGATCCGAGCGCGTGAATCTGACCCCACTTTCGATGCCTCTGAGCTTCTCGTGACGGTAATCGACACCGTCCTTGCCGGCGAGACTCGGATCAACGACCACCATCGCGACTGGTACGGGATCCTTCAGGTCCTCCGTTACACCACCAACATCGACCACATCGCCGCCCAGTACCGCCGCCTCGCCCTCATCCTCGACCCTCATCGCAACCCCTTCGCTTTATCCAGCCACGCCTTCTCCCTCGTCCACGACGCTTGGTCCGTCCTCTCCGATTCCGTCAAGAAGGCTGCGTACGACAACGATCTCGGATTACTGACTTCCCAAACACCACCGCCTCAACAACCACCACCACCTCCCCAGCCTCAGCCGCAACAAAAGAAAAACTCTAGGTCTAAAATTGTTTCGACCGAACCGGGTCGAAACCCTCGAACCGAGACCGTGACCCAGCCAAACGAGTTAGCTCGGACTGAGTTTGAGGAAGCGAGTTTCTGGACTTCGTGTCCTTACTGTTATGTTATGTATGAGTATCCGAAGGTGTACGAGGAGTGTACCTTACGGTGCCAGAACTGTAGGAGAGGGTTTCATGCTGTGGTGATTCGATCGCCACCGGTGAATGGGTTTGATGAATCCTTTTGCAGTTGGGGTTTTTTACCATTAGTGTTTTCTGGTGATTCGAAAGATATCAATGGGGTTCGTTCTAATTGGAACCCGTTTTCGCCGCTTTTTCCTTGCTCCTTGAAAGGGAATACCAAGAAGAAGAAGGATTGGGTTTATTATGATGATGAGGTTGCGACCGCGTTTATTAACATTTCAGACCCTAGTGAGGATGATTCTGATGGGGACTGGAGAGGTGGAAAAAAGAGGGCGAGTAAGAGGGCAAAGAGTTCCAGGAAGAAATTTTCTGATGTTAAGAGGGAACCTTTACGGAGGCCTAGGAGGAGCCATCATGGTGGAGGTTATGGGAATGAGAATGCGGGTGGTAGTGGTACTGGCAGCGTGGCAGTGGATGGTGTTGCAAGTGCAGGTACAAGTAAGAGGGCACGGCCTGGTAAGAGAGGTGCAGCGGGTGGTCCTAGGAGGAGGGGTGCAGGAAATTTGGGGAAGTTGGACTTGAATGTGGAGTTCAGTAATGACGCGGAAGAACGACAAGAGCCTTCTCGTGCTGGCACGCGTGAAGGCCATCCAACTGGACATGCTGATGATAATATTGAAGGGATTGGTTTTTTTGAGGGTCTTGATGAGTTCCTCAGTAGCTTGCCCATTCTCAATGTCGTGGGAGATGATAAGGTTAAGGGTCATTAGTCTTTTTAGATGCCTGCTTTTTTGTGGTTGCTGTAGAAGTTATATTTTTGTTAATTATATGTATTTGCCGCACAAAATAATGCTGAGCTATTATGAAGTCTTGTCATTGTTAAATTTTATAATAATTTGCGGCAATATAACCTTACATTTGTTTTGTACTATTTGAGTAGATTGCTTCATATATGTCTTTGTATTATTGAGGAAGGATATAATACTGATTGGTATTTTATTCAAGTTGCAATATGGATATATTAAGGGAGGGCTTGCTTTGGAGTTTTACTTTGCCTCTCAACTCCGAAATGTATGCATGACTATCCTGAATTCCTAGTACCCCTGCATGCTACATATATATAATCTGTCAGTGCACTGGCCTTGCTTTTTAGCAACTATGTTATATGTTACAAGCATTTGCCTTGTGCAGATAAGTTTAAAAAATTTAAACTTGCTTATTTAGATTTTTGTTATGCTGTTTTCTTCATGGGAATTGAGTTGTGTGGTTTTGCTGTGTAGTTTGTAAGGAAAACCTTTTCAGAGAAATAAGTTATCACATGTAATTGCTTCTCTTTATTTGACGTGCTCAAGTGTCATCAGAATCAAAGAGGTTGAAAGTAGCTGTGATTCTCTGAAGAAGCTATTTATCTTGGAGTGTAAGTTTAGCTTACCCTCTGTATCATGTTGTCTTGCCTATGGCTAGTCTCTTGTCCCTTCATCACAAGGGTATCCTCCTTGTTAGTATGTTTAGTCCTGGCTTAAAAACATCTAGCTTTGTTTAAAAGGTAATTTATGAGATATGGTGACACCTATTATGTGTTTTGCACTGTTACTCATGTAACTTTTTTGGTTGGAGAAAAGAAAGTAAGAAGAGAGAAATATGTGAAAATAGAGAAAGAGATGAGAAAGAGTGAATTTTTGTATTGTTTGGCTGTATATAAAAAGAAGAGAAAAAAATGTTTTTTCTCTCTCACTCTTCCTCTCCCATTTCTCATCACATGGGAAGAGAGATAAATTTGCTGGGTCCCAATGCATTTTTTACTCTCTTCTCAAACTCTCCTAAACCAAAGGAGAGAAAGATGATATTTTTTGTCAACTTTTCTCCTCTCATTCTCTTTCTCCAAATGGAGCATAATGTCACTCATGATTTAGAAGAGAAACATGTTTTTTTATGGTTTGTCTACTTACCTCAGCATCTTCAATCTGCTGGATGACTAGTATTTGCTTATGAATCCAATATGATATTTTTATGTTTACCTGTGAATTATTGATTTTCTAATAGGTATTGTGTATCTTCCCCTTCCAAATTGTAGATTATCCCCTCCTCTGTTTGTGCTTCTACTTGCTTCAGATTTCACAAATTTGTCATCTGGTTCAAAATTCAAAACTTTATTGAGTAGTGATTGTTAAATCTTACTGATATTTGTTTCTGATGAAGCGTCTTGCCAGGTGCTGTTACAATTAATTCTATCTAGTATTTTCTTGATCCTAATTGGTGTGTAATTTTGATCAGGATAAGTTATACTTTATTTCAGGCTGTGATGATTATCATAGGTTCTGCTTATAGAATTTTGATTTTCAGACTTATAAGTGGCTTATGATGGTTAGTGGCTATTTCATGTAAAGCCTATATAATTCAAAATTTACCAATTCAATTTACAAATCCAGTCTTCTTTAAATTCCTGTAAACCTTTGATTTCAAGCACTACTAATTTTTGTTCGTTTTCATTTTAGCCTTTAAATTCTTGTTCCTTCATATTTCATGCAATTTTTACATTCCACTTCTTTAAAATTCAAGCCTTTTATTTGTAGTCCCTTTTCAAGTCCAGCCCTCTTTAATTTTCCGAAATTCTCTATTTTCAACTTCTTCATTTCCAAGTTATTTGTTGAACACGGTTACCATACAAACTTGTCAAACCCACATGTGTGAAAGTAGCAAGTTTCACGGGAACAAATTGGAACACCTGGTGTGACTAATTCATAGTAACTTGTTCTAAACTTTCATGACTATGTGTTTGTTTATGGTGGAAAATACTTTTCTGAGTTTCTCAGAGTATAACCAATAACAAATAAAATTACCAAGAAAATGTAGATGAATCTGTATCTTCCTACATTCAAACCCAATACAATATACATAACTCCAACCTGTCCCAAAAGCAAAGCACACACACAATGTGAGTGTGTCTGACTTTTAAGTCCAGAAGCTGTCAAAATGAGCTTAGAGCTGGGGCAGGTTGGACAGACGAGACAACTTTTATACACACAAAAACTAGAGATGACAAAATTATTTATAATGTAGGATCGATTTGAATCCATACATTATATCTAATGAATGTTCATGAATATATCTATTTACATGAATATCCAATCCATCCAAAAAAACAAACTTTAAAAGTGATTCTTTACTTTTCACTTTCATTTAATATTCAATACCATTAAATTTTATCTAAATTCATTTATGATTTTTACACTCATTTTGAATATTTTATTAAATTGAGTTCAATTATAAAATATGTGTATGTAATTAATATTAAAAATTTATTCTTTAGTATATAACATATTCAATTATTTGTTACAAACTTTACATGAATGTTAGACGTGACATGTTTGCATAATACTGGGAAAAAACAAATTTCTTTAAAACAATAATTTCTTTAAAAAAAATAATTTTTTTTTTAAAACATGATTTTTAAAAGCACAAATTACATTAATACTCTTGAGTTTTAGTGAAATTATACAAATTGTCCATCCAATTTTTACATCTACAAAAATTTGCCTAATTTTTATGTACATTACACTACTAAGCATGCATGAGAAGTAAATGTGATATTTTAAACAAAATGATGATAAATGTAATTAAGTTAAACAAAATGATATATTGTAGAGACACGTTCAAATAGTATATGAGTCAATACATTTTCATTGTTTTTGGTTCATTATAAAATGCATCAATAATTTTAAAGAGATATTGTTTAAATCATTCTTATATTATATTGTAAGGAACAAAAATAAAAAAATATATTGACTCATATATTATTTTGACTTGTTTCCACAATATATCATATTTCATTTAAATTAATTATATTTACACATTTTATGATTAAAAGATCACACATATTTCTCATACGCGACTGTTGTGTAATTTCACTAAAACTAATGAGATATTAGTGTAATTTATTCTTTTAAAAATGATTTTAAAAGGTGATTTTAAAAAATAAATTATTGAAATTGTAATTTTTAAAAGAATAATTTTCTTCAATTGTGTTTCTAGTCCCAATAAAAATGAAATAGATTGTATATTCATCCATTAAATTTAGATATAGACATATTGAATAACTTAAAATCTAGTTTAGATGGATTTATATGGATTGATTGATAACTTTTCATCCCGTTAGGATTCAAATCTATACATTTGTCACCCATACAAAAAAACATATTACAATTTCATTTACCTACATATTACTCATACTTAGAATTATAACAACACTTGAATCCTAACAATTGGTGATACATATTCATTAATTGTGGTTTTTAAGGTCATTTCTCGCGTTATTTGAGTAGTTGTATGCTTTTATAGGTCATTGCTAATTTGCAATCGGAAGCAAATTCTTTTATAGTCATTGGATGAAAAAATTTGTTTACTAGTTGCCGTTTAGAAGTTTTGATGGTATATGACTACTCTAGTGTAGAAGTTAGTATGCGAGAATACAACTTCTGGTGAGTGTGAAGTTGTCATGGACCATAACAACTTCAGTTAGAAATTGGTATGTCAGAGTACAACTTCTTGTGAAAATGAAGTTGTCATGGGCCAGAACGACTTCAGTGTAGAAGTCAGTATGGCAGAATACATCTTTTGGTCAGTGTGAAGTTGCTCTGGTCCGTAACGACTTTAGTGTAGAAGTCGTTATGCCAGAATACAACTTTTGGTCAGTGTGAAGTTGTCCTAACTCATAACGACTTATGCGTGAGTGTGAGATTGTTTAGGCTGAAACCGACTATAGTGTGAGTGTTGAAAGTTAAAATGGCTCATAACGACTTGTGTATTTCTGATGGAAATTGTGTATTTCTGATGGAAATTATAGCGTTAAAATACGAATCTATTACACAATACCATTTAAATGAAAGAATTATATAATGCCATCTATAGCAGGCTAGCAGTAATTAAGTGCCATGTCTGGCTCATTCAACCCCACCATTGGTGCACTGCAACTCCATGATCCCTCAGCTTTCCATACAAGGCCAAGCACTCCCAATATGCTCTGCTGCTCTTTTTCTCACCCGTTTGCCACCAATCATTGTTGCACTCAAGGAAGAGTTCATCCACCAAGTAGGTGGTTTTTTTCCTTATCATATCTTCCACTATATCTGCTTCTGCTTTCATCACCACATACTCTTCCTCCTTAACATGCTTAGACAACCATGCAGAAAGATCAGTATGAGGCGCAACCGAGTCTTCTGGTGCAACAATGTGACTGTGAATCTCAAATTTTGCATCCTTCTTTGGGTAGTTCCTATGGAACCATTCAATTGCAGCTTTATTTTCCGCGGACAAGCCAACGGATAAGAAGACTCTTCGCTTGTAACCTTGAAGAGGGTGCTCACCCAACAAGTCAGGTAGGTACCTGATCTTGAACTTTTCCTTTGATTTAGCTAAAGCATTTTCTGGTGGCTCAAGGAGGACATCTTCAAGACCCTTTAAGGCCACTGTTTTGGCCTCAGCTGCTAATAGCTTTCTCTTTGGTGAAGAATCCACCAACTTATTGGTCATGCTAAGTTTCCTCAATGCAACAATGATGCAGCCATGTTGTTGTGGCCTTAGATACACAACTTTATAATGAGATGGTTTTCTAAACTTGGCATTTGATGGCTTAATGCTCAATGGAAAAGCCACAATGCCATTAACTTTCAGGATGCCATCAGAAAACTTAGCATCATCCAAGCTAGGTGTGAACACAAAATCATATGACTCATTTGGAAAAGAACTTTTTATCTCCAAATCAGAGTCCTTAACAACATCAACTTCATTGTTAAAAAGAGCAGCACCATCATCAAATCCATGTGCAGAGCTCATAATAAGAGCCTTATCTTCCTTTTTGACAAGACCCTCCTCTTTCAAATCATGCAGAACCAAATTCAATGCCTCAGCATTGATGGACTCAAATGCAGAATCACCAAATCCAGAAAAAGAAATTGAATGTGAACTTGATGAGAATCCCTTAAAAATAGACCCAGATAAAAGTAACATGATAAAAACCATAGCCAAAAACAAAAACCTTAACACAATGCTAAAAGCACGTGCATCAGCAATCTGAATCACAAAAACAGTATCAGAATTGAAACCATGCAAATGCTTCATCTTGTTCCAGATCATAGCCTTGTTATATTTGCAACCCAATTAATTTAATTTCAAGTTCAACTAAGCAAGACCCTTGTCAGAAACTTCAAATAATGTAACTTAAAGAGCTTAAATCTGTTGGAGAAAAAATTACGAACACCCAGATGCAGAAAAGTGAAGAGGATTTCGAGAACAAGAAATAGAAAAATCAACAATTCAAAAAGATTGAATTTTTAGCGGGTGGAGAATCTAGCAGCGGTGTGGTTTCCACCCACAAGTGCTACACGGGAATTTTGATTTCTACAATATAACAGCATCAACTGCATCATCCTTTCTACCTCCATTGTAAATTTATAATGTTCTTTCTTTAAAACGGTGGCGTTTCCACTGTTTCACACAGCTATAGCCATATAATGTGAAACTCAGGAACCACCAAAGGGAAAAAAGAAGAAGAAATGAACCCTTTGAAGAGGAGGAAGAAAGGAAGGATTATATTGATGTGGGAAGAACCAAAGTTTGAAACTTTTTGTTTTGATTTGATTTTTGTTTGTGAAAGGGAATGAGGAATTGGAATTTATTTAGGAAGAGAAAATGATAGAGATAAATTATTTGCTTTATTTAGGAAGAAAACAAATGATGGAGATAATTTATTTAGTAGTGATATGACTTATGTTAGTAAAGAATATGCACTTTGTTTAGTTTTTTGTTATATTTAGGATTCATGATGAGGTTGGATCAGTTCTTAATGGGTACATTGGAATTGAATGGTTTTGGTTGAAATTTCCATTTTCTGTTTACCCAAAATATAGTTAGGTATTGGATACTAAATTGGTTTTTCAATTTTTTTGATGCCATTCTAGCTTGTTTAGGATTAATCTAATGAAACAGGTAGCATATGATACTGATTTCACTTCCTCTCTTACCTATTTATATTTATTTTATATTTATCAATCATTTACTAATTATTGTTTTAAAAATGTTTTTTTTTAATATTTATGATATAAAAGTAACAATCCAGTACTGGAATTTGAAACTCATAATATTTTCAAGATTAAATTTTTTTTAATTGAAAACAGTTTAAAATGTACGTTTAATTAGAACTAATGGCATAGGTTAGTCTTTAGGCATGTATTATTGTTTATTAGCATTTAGACATGATGGTGTATTGGTGTTTACTAACAAGACTTTGATTTGGACCTTCATGTATTATACATTCATATTAAGATGATAGTTAAAAGTTCGATTTTTAAGTAATATTTATTGGAATGAACATTCACACATAAAAAAAGAATTAGTTCTTTATCTAGTGATGAAATACAACGTTTATAAAAAAGAGAAAATGTTTGTTTAGTAAAATTCAATGAAATTACCGGGAATGAAGTAACTAACCATTTCATAATTTTATTATAATTACTAAATTAATTCAAATGACTTCTTGGGATTATGAGGTGTACTTTATTTCTAAATGTTATTCTGTTATATGTTGACAATAGCTTGGGGTGGAAATCAGGATAAACATGACCAACTTAAATCTTTTATCCTTTCACAATAAAAACTCTCATTTAATTTTGATAAAGCTATCTCAAAACATATCAAGGCTTGCTATTTTTTTGTCATGCTCAAAATATTGAAGTGTTAAACCCCCTTTCACGTTTTTGTTGCGTATTATAAGAATTTCAGCAAGTAACTTTGATCATTAGTGTGAAGAAAATAAATACCCCATCACGAGAATTTCCTTTAAAGGCAGAAAGGTTTAACTTACAAGGAACAAACGTGACAAACCCAATACTTAGGCCATAATAACTTTGCTTCAAGAAATCAAATCACATCCAAAATACCCACCTTATAAATTTCTCTATACTTTGGCTTCACATTTTTAATTCTTACCATGTGCTTTCTTTCTAGTGCTTACCCTGCAAGTACAACCAATCCCACAAGTTAATACCAATATAAAACTTAGGCATCTTTATAGCTAAATTGGTTACTAGAAACTAGAAATTGAAAATTTATTCATAATGTCAAGAAGAGGGTCATGGTTAACTCTAAAATTCAGAAGTGTTCTTGATGCAGTTTGTGCCAATAGATTTAAATCAAGATATGGTGGACTACAGAGACAAAGCACAATTATGTCACCAGCTAAGGCTGGAAGTGATTATTGGGTGCATCCTGGTCTTCAATTCTTTAGCACAAATAGCAACACAAGCACTAATCCAAATGGGTAATTAACAATCACAAAACACTTAATTTGTTTTCATCTTCTATCAATTTCAATCTTGATGTTGAAAATTTACATGCTGAAAATTTGTTTCCAAACTACACTTCCAGAGAGTTAAAGAATATCAAAGTTGAATCACATGCCCCTGCTTCTACAAATTTCACCTTTCCTTACTGGTATGAACTAGCATCCCTTACAATAGGGTAATAAGAGGTTATCTTCGTTAATTTGGATAAACCAAACAGAACAAAAAAAGAAGTTAAACAGACATAATATAATGTTTAACTGAAAGTTGTTGTGTAAGCTTTCACTATACCCTCAAGTATCATATTAAGTCAAATGGAAGCTAAACTTATAGTGACAATCAAGAATTCAAGATATAGAACTCATTGATACACGTGTAAATGCAAAATTGGTCTATAAATAAAGGAGGGTTGAGAGTATTAATTAATGAATGGAGATTACAAATATAACATGTAGTGAGATTTTAATTATGAACATGCAGGCTAAGATGGGTCTTGGGCTCGTTACTTTCTCTCTTGATACCTTTCTGGAAACATAACTGGGAAAACCTGCGGAGAATAGAAGGTATATATTACATACTATATAAAACAAAATGCCACATTTCCACATTATTTGTTAACTAGAGGTGATGAATGCATTCAGGAGAGGCAGTGGTTGTGGTTGAAGAGGTTGAAACAGTGGCCAATTTAGTAGAAAAAGTTGCAACAGTAGCAGAGAGGGTATCTGAAAATATAGCAGAGAAGCTTCCTCATGATGGTAAGATAAAGGAAGCAGCTTTGGTGGTAGAACATGCATCAAAACAAGTCATTCATGGTGCACAACTAACAGAAGAGTTTATACATAAGGTTAGATACTACTTAGATAGGTACATGTTATTAATTATTATATTATATATGCCAACTAATAAATGGATCATCTAGGAGATCATGTAGTAGGAAATAACCTATCTGATAATTTTTCCCCTTATTTAGTTTTGATCACATGGCTTCACCAATATAACAATCCACAGAATGTTATTTTTTCTTTTATTTAAAATGATTATTAATGAAACACAGGTTGAAGAACTCAAGAATGACCTGGATGATTTGGAATCCTTCATGGAACCCGTAATTGACAAGATTGTGAAGAAAGAACACAAAAAGAACTGATGCCACAATAAAATTACTTTTCTTTACCTCATTGATTGTATATGTACATAAGATCCTCGACCCATATTTATGTTGGAATTTCTTTATGTTATTGAATCATTAGTGACCATGAGCTTTACATGATTGCATACATTTAACCTTCAACCCATTAAGTGAGAAACTCATGTAGTATATCGTTTACCCTTAATTTTACATTTATCTCATTGAAGAAACAAACCTCCAATGAGCCCTCACTTTCATTACAACACCCGAATTATGTACATCATCTTTCACTCTAATGTGCAATTAGATTAAAGTATGTTTCAACTCTAATAAATAAAAAATATGGCACTCACTTTTCCATGTCCTTCTAACTTCTACAATGGGAATCTTTTGACTAGTGACTACAATGCTGTACCTTTCAATCCCCGTCACTTCACATCGCTTTAGAACATGTAACATGTGACCTCGGTCGACTTTGACTGTGACCAAACACAGAATCAATAACTCAACAACTCCATTGTACAATGAGAATGAAAGTAACTAAGCAAAAGAAGAAAAAAAGTAAAGAACAAACAAACCAATCATTCTATCATCTTCTTTCAGAAGCAAAATCTCTCAATACCAATTCCACCTGTATTTGCACTCATTTTCTATATAAAAAAACAATTATCAATTTACTTGATCATACACGTTTCTAAGAAAATTAAATTATTAGCCATTGAGAATTTAACATAATTAGGATTTTATGTTATCATATACATATATGGATAACAGTTATGAAAAGGCAAATAAAGATAATTAATAATCGATGAGATATAACAGAAGTAGTGGATAATAAATGTATCATTCATTCGAGTAATAACATTATAATAAAGATACACAAAATAATCAAATGAATGAATCGTCACACTGCGAAGAAAGAACAACCAAAAATCAAGTACAACAGTCCACGATTCATGCCACGTCGTAATTCATAATAATAAAAATTTAAAAACAAGAGGAAAATAAACATAACTCCAAGTAACTCTCTACATCATAAAAGCGGCGGCGAAACCGAAAACAGCAATAGATCCAGCAACGGTGAATCTGTTCGAAGCGGCGCCGTTTTTTCCAGGTGCTTCTGCAGGAGCATGAGACGACGGTGACTCAGAGATCGATGGAGAGGTGGAAGGAGCACCAGCTGGAGTGTCAGCAGTGGCCGGAGGAGGAGATGGAGGAGAGTTCACGGCGGCGGAAGGTGAAGGACCGGTCACCGCCGGAGTAGGAGATGATGCAGCGGGTGAGTTAGCAGATGGAGAAACAGCCGGAGAAGAAACCGAAACGGGAGATGCAGCCGGAGCAGATGCCGGAGATAGAGCCACGGTGGCGCTCAACAACAATGCAGAAACTAGCATCAGCACAACGGTGGAAGCGGCCATTGTTAAGGGAGAGAAGAATGTTGAGAGGTTTCTACTGTGAAAGAGATGGTGTGTGAAGAAGAAGATAGGGTTTGGAAGGGTATTTATAGAGCGGTTTGCGTGTGAAGATAAAGGCGAGAAATTGATGTGTTTTTAATGAAGATCAAGGTTTAATCTAACGGTGGATGTTGATGCTATAACAAGATCTGGTCAACTTCAGAGTTTAAAGTCCAATAAAAATGGTCCTAATGAATTCATCACCAGAAAATTTTGAAAAATGTTGTTATTTAAAGATATTAATATCTAATGTGGACTTTCACTTTAAGTTGCTTAAGAATTTTTCTAACAGTTGAAATTTGATGAGAATAAAATATTAAATTATGAATGTTATATGTAACCTAGGATGTATTTGTCTAATGGTACTATTGTATCATTAAATATTATATTAGCTTAAAAGTTTGATTATTTAAAATAATATTTGTCCACAGAAGAATGATGAAATATACTCTTCTTATACCAATATAATATCATGAAATCATGTGATGTTTTTATAAATAAATAAGACTATTATGAAATTTAATTTATTGTTTTAATTTATTATAAAAACATATATAGCTATCTTAAATTAACCTTTAGAAATATATGTTCCCTCTTTTTCTCTGAAATATAACTCCAAGGAAACCTTAAATTGTTGGGTGGTGGGAAGGAGCATGAAAAAATGGGGCTCATTTTAAAGAAGAGAGAATTTGAATTTCAACATTGCATAACAGCATTAGGGAACACATATACCTAAACAGGCTCCTAAACAGACCGAACTTATATAACATATATGAGTTTGGGTATGACATGTTAGTCTATTTAAAAAAATTCAAAATTTAGGTCTGACTTGTTTAAAAGAAGTCTGGTATGGCATGTTAGTCTGTTTAAATGCATGTTAAGGTAAAAAAATTCAACACATTATGTAAAATGTAGGAAAAATTATATACTTACATGAGTTGTGTTATGTACTTAAGTTCAAGTCTCTCCAAATATTAAATAGTCTAATATCTACCTAGTGAATTTACATTAAAAAATTATTATTTAATTCTTTTGTACATATTATAAAAAATAATTTATAAATATATAATAACATTACATAGGTCGATTTGTTAGGCTTAATATGTTTTTTAAAAGGTCTGAGTCTGACCTATTTATTGGATAAGCCTAAGTCTTGCTTGTTTACCAAAAATGTATAGCCTGACCTGACTTGTTATAAACTAGGTATTAGGCCTCTGATAGGCGGTATGATCTGTTTTCACTCTCAACTACAGGGGTAAAGTAGTGGAGTTTGAATCCAAGTTGATACAGCTGGACCATACACGTGCGATAAACTTTTACAAAGTTTTGACTTTTTTTAATTTAGGGAAAAAAATTGGACCCTTAAAAAATTAAAAAACACATGATATTATATGTTTATATAGTGGAGGACTCTTTAATAATACTCGTCTTTAAGGTGTAAGGATTGTCATGAAAAGTATGTGAAGTAGTTTTGGTAAGACTCTTAGGGTCGTAACAAATTCTTCGCGTGAAATGTTGATGGAGGGTCACCTCCTTCATAAAGCAACACCTTTAATTCTTCTTTAAACTTTAAAAGGAAACTAAACATGCGAAATTTATTTTTGAGAACAAATAAATAAATAAGTAATATTTATCATTTAGTTATTTGTATAAGAGAAAAGGGAGTAAAAAGAGTACCGTTAATTATTTTTAATAATAACATTGACATGTAATTTATTATATTTTTTAGAATTTTAGGAAATTAACAACATTTATAAATTTATAAATTTATAAATTTGACTCTACAAAATATGAATTTTTTTAAGTTTATAAGAGTTAGCAACAAGAAAATGTTGAGGGTTGACCATTTTTTTCTTTTTTTTCTGTTCATTAAATACAACCAATAAACCACAAGTTGAATTAGTGGGTTATACGGTTTACATTAAAAAAATTTAAAAAAATTATATTATTAATTAACATTATTTAGTAATTCTATACTCTAAATTTAAAAACATTCTCATATGTAATTAAATGAAAAATAAGATTTAACTAGTATAAAATGTCACAAATATGTTGAAAATGTAAACAACATATGTGTTATACTTAATTGTAACAAAAGTACACAAAATTTTAAATTTTATTTAAACAATTTTTTTTTGCTATAATATAAGTTAACAAATGACAAACATAATTACAAATAAGTTAAAAAACATTTATTTTTTGTCATCTATAAAAGACAATGTTTTGTTTGTTTTTAAAAGAATATTTTTTGACTCACTTAGTTGGTCCAATGAGTCTGACAATCCGAATCACCGATTTTGCACTTAAACTGACCGGGCCAATCCAATTTTGATGCAAAACCGGCTAGATACCGGATAAGTCAAATGCCCGGTTCACGATTGAACCAGTCTAAACCGAATTTGATAACACTGAACCAAAGTATGTTTGAAAAAATATTTTACATAATTTTTTCATTCCTTCACTTTTTATCCTAACTAAGTGTTCCATATAAAATTCAATCCATAAAACATACCGTAGAAAGTCAATTCTATGATAAATATCAGACTCCTTATTGGGTGGTAATTAACCGTTCAATGGTTCATCAACTATGGCCAAATTGCTCCATCTTAACTGGATGTATGGTTTAATAGAATAATAGTATAGGTTTGTAGCTTATTCTTCTCTTATTTTAGTTGAATTACTCAATATTTTAAATCTGGGAAGGAAATTTCAAAACCTTGATGCCTTCTAAACATAAATTTAATTTTATCATTTCTAAAATATTAGGTCACATGATAAATTGCACTTAAATCATCTAATCTTGCATGAGAAAAATTACATTTTAGCCCTTTCTTGTGACATGTTGTAGTGTAGTTCTTCATGGAAGTTATTTAATTCTGAAATTATAATTTATTAATTTTCACTATTTCCACAATGGAATAATACTTACATAATTTTCTCATTCACATATCTTTTATTGTTTTCCATTCCAAACTCAACAACTTCTAATTTTGAATCAATTTTAAAAAAATGACCATTTTACTAATACTAACATTACCTCATGTGACCTTCTAATCACCTATTATTCTAAACTCTATTCACTGGAATTTTAAATTACAAAATGTTGTATTTTCACCTTTTTTTTATCACACAAACTCCTTATGAAACGTGAAAAACTTTTTTTTACGTTACTGTGTTTTATTAGTATTAAATTGCATATTCCTTTTAACCATTTTTGCTTAATTCTATAAAATTACATATTCCTTTTAACCATTTTTTCTTAATTCTATAAAATTGCATATTCCTTTTTTACTAGTTTGTTTACCATTTTTAAATTTTAATTTAAAATATGTTGAATAAGATGCAAATTGATAATTTTGATATAATAATCCACTTATCATTTAAATTTAAATATTAAAATAGATTGTATTGTAATACCCAATTGATATTTGCTTTTGAATTATTTTAAGTATGACTTTAATATAAAAAAATGCAACTATTGTACGGACTAAAATTTCAGTTATAAAATAAATCACATTGAACAAAAAATATCCAACACCAAATTTAGTCTTCTCATAAAAGAATGTTTTAATTCAGTATTTTCATAAAATAATTTTGTTATTTATTTGTAAAAATATATATTTAATGATACTTATATTACTTTTTACTCATTTATATTAATTATGTCACCTTATTACTCATTCATATTTTTTCTATTCATCTATATTGATTAATTTATTACACGTATATTTAGTTATACACGAAAATAGTAAGAAGTGTACAGAAAATGAATTGTTAAGTAATAGGAAATGTAGGCTTTTTGGTGCCAAAAGTTGCATTGGCGTGTTTAGTGTTACAGTATATGCCAGGCTGGTCCCTATTGTGAAACCATATGGCTTAGGAATATTTGCCTTTAACGATCATGTTCTTGTTCATTGAGTTTGGAAAAATTATGAATTTGGAAAAGTGGTGTCATGAAATGATGCTGTCCCATCAAATTCCAGAGTTGCCAAAACATAAAATAATTGAGACGGCTATGTTTATGGTGTACATGTAACTCTTAAAATAGAGTATAGGAATAGGACCTATCAATATACTTTATTTAAATAATGTTGCCCAATAAGATGATCAGCTAGCACGTATTATATGCAACGTGATCATGACTCTATAACATATATATATATATTTTGTCCCAGTCAAATATACTATTCTGAGTCAATAAAAAATATGTTACATCTATTAAAAAATTTAAATATTCATTCATACGAATAAGATCAGGGGATATAAGATTGGCTAGCTTAGGCTTAGTTCTGTGCCAGATTTATTTTGCGGAAGCACATGGAATTTGTGAATCAGAGTCCTACTTTACATCACGAAGGACCATTCAAGTCATCTTTCACTACCAAAGAACAAGCCAGTGTTTTAGATTTTTTTGGGGTTGGGTCTTGACACAGTTTGCAGGAGTTTCAATATCTTTTAGGCTCATAGCTTTAGGTTCTGTTACCCATTCAAAGTTCCTAGGCATCTCATTAGAATGGTTCATGATTTAACCAGACAATTTTTTAATGTTCTTAGTTTGTAATTTATTCTGAACATAATAACTTGGGATTGTTGGTGCTATATGATTAACATAGAAGAATCTGTCCATTGAGCCAAATCATATATCCCTACCAAACTGGTGTAAGCTTTCCATGCTCACATTCTTGTCTACTTAGTTTAAATAATTCAGTTCATGTTCAACAATGAAGAATTTTCATACATATATAATTCAATATTAACACATGATCCATTTTTCTGGGTGCAAATAAATGCTTAGCACATATTATAGTCGACATAAAGTAGTATCATCATACCTTCATCTATTAAACAAACAAATAAATGCAAAATTTATATACCTAGGCTATACCCAAAAATGATCACATTTTCTTTAATATCACTTTGATCTAAGTAGAGTTAAAATAAGCAGAAAACAGAAAGAAAAAAGCTTTGTCTCAAGGGTGAGTGATGGAAGGAGGAGAATCATTCCAAAAAATTCATTCAGAATAATAACTCAATCAAATAAGAATGTACAATGAGGCAGTCAATGTGGGACTTACTTCCCAACACAGCTGACACGTCTTCATCTGAAAATCTGGTAGCAGCTTCTTTCAACACATTACTAACTTGATGATAAGTTCATAACATAAAAATAAAACAGCTGCATCATCTGAAAGCAGTAGAAAGGATGCTCCCTCTTTACATGGATTTGTTTGAGTTGTAAACTTGGAATGTATGTTTTACATTGTTTTGCACTGTGTAGGTATTCTCCTTTGTACTACTTAGAGACTCAACTACAAAAGGATAAAATGCATATATATTCCAATTCCATAAATACAGAAAAAAAAAGGCTATGATTCATTATCCCAAATAGATTATCACCAAAACAAACTCATTTTTCTTTATCCTCATACCCTCTTTTGGATTATATTATTGATCTTGTTGTCATGGGTCTCTAGCTAAGTGGGTTGATATTGTTATCATGTTTGGAATTATTGTTGATTGTTCTATATATAATATTGTTCTTGATCATTACAAGGGCAAGGAGAAGTTGAAGTCTAATGTTGAAGCTAAATAAATAGTGTTCAACATCATAAGGCCAAGGAACAATGATAAGTCATCATATCTTAGACAAACACGCTAGTGCTATGGGTTTAGCTCAAGTAATTATAGTATTACCGCAGTAACTTGGACTTGTTAGATGCATTTCCATTGTATACTCTCTGTATGGAATATGGATAATGGAACATGTTTCATGAAGTATATATGTTTTATTATGTTAGCTATTGTAAGATGTGATATATAATATCTATATTAGTGAAAATTTTGGATCTGTTCTTCTATCCAAGTTCAGGAATAGCTCGACCTTCTGATCTGAAAAGTTATGGCTATTTGTTCTATTTGAGACCCCCATATACAGAAAACACATTGGATTTAGACTAATCCAAGTAAAATAAAATAAAAACTCATTTAAGTCTAAGCTCTCTTGATATCTATTTTTCCGTTTACAATACTCAAACTCCCTTATCTAAAGATCTGTTTATGAGTTAGATTTCAGAAGTGAATAAAGGGAAAAATAAGATTTGAAATGTAAAATTCCTGCAGAAACAACTTTTGTGTGTGTGCAAAACTAACTTGAAATTGTTGTGTGACGTGGCGACCAAGCTTCTTAGGACCCAAAAGTTGTCAGGGTAGTTTTTGGGTCTGTCGAAGCATTAACTATGGACTCAATCAGGACCAACTTCACCTACTGTTCACACCCAACATTCATTGTGTTGGGCCTTCGGTTCTGCCATGACATTTACTGTTGTTGCATGTTTTTTCAACCCACAATGTGCTTTTGTCAGAACTTTGATTTTGGGACCAACAAAAAGAGTTAGGTAATATCATCTGGTAGCTTTTCTGGCTGAAAATTCTCTGTAACTATTTGAATCAAGCTGTAGTACATTGTATAGGATTGTACCAATTCTCTCTTGTCAGACTTGAATTCATGCTGTATGAAAAATTGGCTCAAGGAAATAACTAGTTGAAAAATTTAAAGCAAATTAACTGTAAACGTTGTTTAAAGAACTTATGTTTTGTTACATAAGGACTAGTTTTTACTTTTAACAAATTCTTACAGAAAAGATAGAAATTTTGATATCATTCATTACAAAAAATGAATTGTCGCTGGAGTTTAATAAATAAGGTGGCTCCCTCTATGGCCACACGAGAAATTATTACATGTTCCAAGATCAATAATCACAATCACATCTCTATCATTAATTTGGAATAAACTCATTTAATTTTAAATCATTAATATATCATCAATGGTGGAAATTTGATTAAGATCATTAGTCTTCGACTGTACAAATCACCAAGTATTACAAGTTCTGTTTAGTGTTTTAGCCTTGCCTTAGTCAGAAATTACTTAATTCAGATAAAACAGTTTTTTGTTGTTGGTACATATAGACAAAATATTTTATATATAGTAGTAGTAAGTAGGCCTTGGAAGCATTACTAAACCATATTCTTCTACCATCTTGGTGCACACTCTTTCTACTTTGAGTAACATTGACCAAACACTCACTCACTCACTCACTCTTTTCATAAAATTCATCATGAGCTATCTTCTTCAGCCTCATGCTAATGATTGTGAACCAAACAATAGCTCTAAAATTCTGCCAACCATTTCAGAATTTCATACCACATTTGATGTGGAAGCCATGAAATCAATAGAAACTGGTGAAGCAAATCAAGAGGAAGGTGTTTTCTTGACTTGGAAGGATCTTTGGGTGACTGTTTCAAATGGAAAGAATGGAAGGAAACCAATACTTGAAGGTGTAAAGGGCTATGCAAAACCAGGACAACTCTTAGCTATAATGGGTCCTTCAGGTTGTGGCAAGTCCACACTTCTTGATGCTTTAGCAGGTAACTGTGTTTATATGATTGCCTTGACCCTGTAACTTTCATAGTTTAGGACCAGACTATAAATATGAGGCTTGAAATTTTCATACCATTCACATGCATTTGACTTTACAGGTCTGATATGAAATTAGAACATAGTATTTATGGTCCTCATATAGTGGAACTTTGCATTAGTATGCTAACTTTTTTGCCTATGATGACCTTCAAAACCCCACCTTCTGTTTCACTTGTGTAAGTCACATTGAATTGTAAGATGTAATTAGTTATAAAGGTCTCCCCTAGTTCCAAATATTGATTATATGCAAATTAAATTCAGAATCTTGTATATAAGGAACATCTGTAACAATTGAGGGTGTAGGTAACAATGCAACAATTTTTATGAAATTGTTAGACTTCAGAAAGATCATAATATCATATACTTGTGATGTGAATTTTCAGGAAGATTAAGTTCAAAGATAAAGCAAACAGGGAATATTTTAATCAATGGACACAAACAAGCACTGGCTTATGGAACATCTGTAAGAATATTTTCTAAAGCTTTTGAACAGTTCTTCTCCCTTCTTTCCCCATACACACAGATAAAAGTAGCCCTTTTTTATTAGCCAATGATGAGTCATTTTCTTATAGAAACATTAAGTTTATTATTTATTTATCACTTTCCTTTCTCTCATCATATGAAATCAGGCATATGTAACAGAAGATGATACTATTTTGACAACTCTAACAGTTGGAGAAGCTGTATACTACTCAGCCCAGCTCCAATTGCCTGATTCCATGTCCAAGTCAGAGAAAAAGGACAGAGCAGATTTTACCATCAGAGAAATGGGTCTGCAAGATGCGGTTGACACCAGAATCGGAGGGTGCGGATCTAAAGGCATTAGTGGTGGACAAAAGAGGAGAGTTAGCATATGTATTGAGATCTTAACACGCCCGAAACTCCTCTTCCTAGACGAACCGACTAGTGGACTTGATAGTGCAGCTTCTTATTATGTTATGAGTAGAATTTCCAGCTTAAATCAAAAGGATGGCATTCAAAGGACTATTATAGCATCAATCCACCAGCCAAGTAATGAAGTTTTTCAACTTTTCCACAACCTTTGTCTTCTGTCTTCCGGGAAAACTGTATACTTTGGACCTGTCTCTGCTGCAAATAAGGTCAGAAACCACAAATGTTGTTTTTGTGTATTCACAGTTTCACACAATTTTTTCTTGAAGAACAATGACAGATTGACTTTTACTTTTGCCTGCAGTTTTTCTCATCAAATGGTTTTCCATGCCCAAGTCTTCAGAATCCTTCTGATCACTTTGTAAAAACAGTCAACAAAGACTTTGTACAAGTAACTAGCATCTTTATTTACTTTAGTTTTCATTAGGCTTCATATAAAGAATTATAACTGATTCACCGCATCATTCACAGGACACTGAGAAAGGATTAGCTGGAGGGCTTAGCACAGAAGAATCAATTCATATTCTTGCTAAATTGTATGATTCATCCGAAATTAATCACCAAGTTGAAAAAGAAATAGCTCAAATAATAGAAAGGGTGAGTCTCCTTACACCTTACACCTCAAATAATAGAAATAGATCACAACAATTACATTAGAATGATGGACAGAAGCAATTTATACTGCAAAAACAAGAGTAGTTTCATTTATTAAAAGAAGCTTAATTTGCATATGCAAAATAATAATGAAAAGATTGTGAGCTTGGACCACTGAATTTTTTTTATGAGAAATGGTTGCAGGACTCAGTCTCAATGGTGAATGGAAGCCATGCTAACTTTTATACCCAATGCCTCATTCTCACAAGAAGATCTTTCCTGAACATGTATCGCGAAGTTGGCTATTACTGGCTACGCTTACTTATCTATGGTGCCTTGGCTTTAAGTCTTGGAACCATGTTCTTTGACATTGGCTCAAGCAGTGAATCAATTCAGGTAACCCAGAGAGTCGGGAAGTGTGTAAAGCACAAACTTGAGCATAAGCTACATAATGTCATAATCCCAATAAAAACTAACTTTAAAGTCTAATTTTGTTGGTTTCAGGCCAGAGGTTCTCTGCTTGTGTTTGTTGTTACATTCCTGACCTTCATAACTGTTGGAGGGTTCCCTTCATTTGTGGAGGATATGAAGGTAAAAGTTGCCTTCAAATAAGAATTTTGTCACATGGACATTCTCCTTTTGTCCATGGCTTCAGTTTTTTATTGTCATTACACAAGTTTTTAGATACTTAAAATCCCCCTCTTGTGATTGACATGCTTGTGTCTGAATCTGTTTGTGATAAATCTTTGATCCTTGATTAGGTGTTCGAAAGAGAAAGACTAAATGGCCATTATGGTGTCACTGCATTTGTCATCGGCAACACCTTATCTGCTATTCCATTCTTGCTATTGATATCATTAATCCCAGGAGCACTGGTTTACTACCTAGTTGGACTTCACCAAGGACATGAACAATTTTTGTATTTTACATCTGTGCTTTTTATTTCTGTCTTGTTGGTTGAGGGTCTCATGATGATTGTCACAAGCATGGTTCCAAATTTCCTGATGGGCATAATCTTCGGTTCCGGAATCTTGGGAGTAATGATGTTAGATGGTGGGTTCTATAGGTTACCAAGTGATATTCCTAAGCCATTTTGGAGATACCCTTTGCACTACATTTCCTTCCACAAGTATGCCTACCAAGGATTGTTCAAGAATGAGTTCCAAGGTCTAAAATTCACTAGTAAACAACTTGGAGGGCCTGCAAACTTTAGTGGTGAAGAAATACTTAGAAACTTATGGCAAGTGGACATTAATTATTCTAAGTGGTTGGACCTTGCTATCTTGGCTGGAATGGCTATAGTATATAGGATTCTGTTCTTGGTTATCATTAAGTGCTTTGAGAAGATGAAGCCTATTGTCACAGCTATTAATTTTCCCCAACCAAATTTTAGGTTCACTAAAGTCACCAGAAGCAATGAGATTGAATAGTTTCCTTGGCTTGTAAACCCAGGCACAGTGGCATGGCAATGTATGTTATATACAAGTATAGCAGTTTTACCAACGTATGAAAAATGTACAAGATGAAGGAAGTGTCTGAACAGAACTTATACTACTTTAAATTGTGACTGTGGTCTCGAATGCATCACACCACAATCATTGTGATGTGATTAAAAAGAATGTTTTTTAATTTGATGTGGTCTGATGCATTGGTATCACTGAGAATCAGTATCATATCACAATTGTGAGGTGATATGGTTGCGGCAGTCACCACAACCACAATAGTGCATTTTAGATCACTTGATCCATAATTTAACAATTGTACCAGATTTATGTAAACCTGTTTGGTGTACTTGGAAATAAATGATGTTCATGTTAAGGTATTATATGGAATATGTAGTTTCTATTCGAAGATAAATATCATTAGGGTGCATGTTATGAATTACAAAGCAACATATCTAATGATTGAAGGAAAAGATGCATAAATATTATTAAAATTACCAATTCCTAAAGTCCTGCTGATCATGGAAAAAAATACTATTTAATGAGTGAAAATGCAAGAGCCTCATGAATTAAGTAACACGTTGAATTTGCTATACTAACTCAATGTGAAACTCCTAATAAAATGCTGCTCCAAAATTATGTTTAAGCAATTACACTGGTCTATTCACAAACAATACAATGTTTGGTGCAAGTGTGTAACTGTATCTGCTATAACAGCTATCGCAGAACAAATCCAAGCCACATGAATTTTCTGTCTTTGAATTATACTTAAAGGTCTATTCTTCAGTCTTTTAATTGAACATATACACACTACAATTAAAACAACATAGATGAGAAAAATCTGAAACACATGCTAAAACACCACATCCACACATATAGTCTATATATTTGCCTTAAATTTTGATAAATTCAGTGAATCATCCTACATCACTTCTCTCTCTTTTTTCTTCTCTCATAAGTCATAACACTCTTATTGACAAAAATGGCCTCCATTTATCCCTCTAGTCCATTACCTCCTAGTGTTTATGAAACTAAACATACCTCAAGATCAGTGCTACAACAAAGTGTCATAGAGATTGAAACTACTTCATTAGAGATAGAAGATTCAGTTGGGAGTACTGAGAGAAAAGAGATGGGTATGTGTTTGACATGGAAGGATCTATATGTGACTGCTTCAGTGGGAAAGAAAGGAAAAAGGGCAATACTTGAAGGTCTAACTGGTTATGCCAAACCAGGACAGCTTTTGGCTATAATGGGTCCTTCTGGTTGTGGAAAATCCACACTTCTGGATGCTTTAGCAGGTATTACATATTATTTTCATGGGAGGGAATCCACTTACTCACTACAAGAGTAAGCTGAAAAAATCTCCACATTTTAGTCATTAATTCTTGAAAAATTTAATGGTCTAGATCTTTCTAGTTTGAAAAATCCAATGGTCTAACTCCTTCTGTTGGAAAATTCAATGGTCTAAATTAATAAACCATTGGATTTTTCAAGAATTGTTGACTATAATATGAAGTAAGTTTTTTTCACTTACTCAAGAGTACGGGTAAGGGGAAAACAACCTACTTCCTATTTTTATACACATTCTTTCACTTACTCATTGCAAAGGGAGAAAGTGTTTTTCCTAGCTTAGTATAAACTCAGTTGATTCTTGGGAACATATATCAAACTGAGGCTTATACATAATCATCTTTATGTTAGTAGATTTGAGTGAAAAAACATACCAACTTTTAAGATCTGACTCCTTCATTAGGAGAGGGCAATTCATACTTAGGATATAAACACATGGCAAAATCAAAACCTAAATAGTCTGGATTTTTTATATTTTTTAAAAAATTTCATTCCCTCACATTCCGAGAAATAAATCTTATTCCAACTTTCATTCATAAAAAAAGGAAAACAAATTCCAAAATGAAAAAGTATATTTCATCCATCAAAACTCTTTCTATGAGGGAGAGTCAAATGAAAAAATCAAACCATTTAATCACTTGCATTATTATTTAGTTATACATATTTGTCTTCATTAATTTTCTTTTACATTTTCTTACTTCATAAATATTATTTAAAATTATATTACACTAAATTTTAAAGTTTTAATTCTTGAATTTTTAATTAGTAATAAAATATTGTTTTATATTATTTTTAGTATATAAATATTTTTGTCATTCAAACAATTATATTAACATTTTTCATTGTCTTTCTTTTCTCTTCCTTTCCTACCCAACAATATAAAATCTATTTAGTTCTCTAAGTTTTTTTTCTCACCCCTCTCTTCCTAGCTTCTCTCATTTTCTATTCTTAAACCAAATAAATCATAACAATTTAAATTAGAAATAGAAAAGTTTGAAAAGTAGTATTTTCTTTTTCTCATTTTATACCTACTTATTTTTGTACATTTATTAGTGTAGGACATCATCTGTCCTGAACATGTTGGCAGCTGAGCACACAAAACATCATCCTACAAAATGTGGTCCAGACAAAGTTTGTTCATCTAAAATTTACCAACCTCAATTAAAAATAATTTTATCCCTGTTTATCTCTATCACATATTTTTCATTTTTCTATTATATATACTAGAGAATTTATAGGATTTTTATTTTATGCAACTAAATATTCAATTTTAATTTATACATTTCATTTTGTACAATTTAAATGTATTTTTTTTGTATTTGGTGTATTTTTATTATAAGGTAGTTTTAACTTGCATTTGATGTTTTGGTGGTGATTAATTATGATTATATTTTTTGTTGTTGAAGAAATTAAAAATTGTTAAGGAAAAAATAAGAAAGTAGAATTAAATTATAATGATAGTTAGTAGTTACACCATATTTTAACTTTATATATAATATAGAAATATATATATATATATACACACTAGCCTTTTAAGTAATTTAATAGGCTTTAAAATGATTTAAAAGATGATACTAAGTTAAAAAAGTTAAAACACAAATCTTCATACTAATTTAAGTCTATCTTCAGTTGTTTCTCAGCTTATAATCAACACTTTGAATTTTCGAACAATAAAATGATTGCATGAGTTCTTATTTCAGGGAGATTAGGATCAAACATAAGACAAACTGGGGAGATTTTGATCAATGGTCACAAACAAGCACTAGCTTATGGAACCTCGGTACAAATTAAAACCTTATATTCTTTTAGAAAAAATGACATTTTTTTAGTTATTTTCAGTTGCCACATGATCATTTAACCATTCTCTTAATCTCTGACATTTAGGCTTATGTTACACAAGATGATATATTATTGACATCCTTAACGGTTAGAGAAGCAGTGCACTATTCAGCTCAACTCCAATTACCTGCTTCAATGTCCAAGGGAGAGAAAAAAGAAAGAGCAGATTTCATAATAAGAGAAATGGGTTTGCAAGAAACCATTAACACAAGAATTGGAGGTTGGGGGTGTAAAGGCATTAGTGGGGGTCAGAAAAGAAGAGTGAGCATTTGTATTGAGATACTTACACAGCCTAGACTTCTCTTCCTTGATGAACCAACTAGTGGACTTGATAGTGCAGCATCTTATTATGTTATGAGAACAATTGCTACCCTACAAAAAAAAGACAACATTCAGAGGACGGTTATTGCTTCAATCCATCAACCTAGTACTGAAGTTTTTCAACTTTTCAGTAACCTTTGTCTTCTATCTTCTGGGACAGTAGTATACTTTGGACCAGCTTCTGCTGCAAGTGAGGTTAGGAATTGAAGTAGCACATTTTAGAGTCCATTTATATAATATTCAATGTTCATCTACAATTATAATAATGTTCACTTTTGCTTCAATGCAGTTTTTCACTTCAAATGGTTTTCCATGTCCTCCTCTCCAAAACCCATCAGATCATTTATTGAAAGTTATAAACAAGGATTTTGATCAGGTATGCTTTCCAAGCTTCAATGTCAAAGGCAATTTATTTTATGATTTCATTTTTCTTCAGGTACAATATGCTCAAACATTAAAGTAGTCAACAAAGCTCATAGAAATCTTATTGACATACTTGTTTTTCAAGGGCACTGACATGGATATGAATGGAACTGTAACAATACCGGCAGAAGAAGCAATTCGTATCCTCGTGGAGTCATATAAATCATCTGAATGGAACCAAGAAGTTCAGAAAGAAATAGTTATATTATCTGAGAAGGTATATATATATATATATATCCACTTTATGGCTCACTAAATCTCATATTAAATACCTAATAAGTTTGATGGGAATTAATTATAATATTATGCTTGACAGTAATTGAATCTAGCTAAATGTGATATAGGGTACCAGGTCAATAGAGAAGAAGAGAGGGCATGGAAGCTTCCTTAATCAGTGTTTTGTTCTTACCAAAAGATCATTTGTGAACATGTACCGTGATCTAGGATATTATTGGTTAAGACTAGTCATATATGTTGCATTGGCTATAAGTTTAGCCACTGTCTTCTATGACATGAATAAAAGTAAAGACCCAATTAAGGTAAGAGTGTGTGTGGTCAAGTGATCGATTATAACAGTATTGCATGATCCAATAACTAAGCTAGCTTTATGTTTAGCCATTCTCTTTTAATGTTGCAGTCACTTTTCATTATTTCAGGATCGGGGCTCACTTCTTTCTTTTGTGTCTACTTTCATAACTTTCATGGCCATTGGTGGATTCCCTTCCTTTGTTGAGGACATGAAGGTAACTTAAAGTTCCTTTATCCTTTTGTTATTCTATACTTAACTGATAACTATATAATTCATTGAACAACAACAGAGTGAATAAAATGAGAAATGATATATTTATGCCCTTATTTTCCAATGCAGATTTCTTATTTGGTCGACAATAACAAAGTTCTTTTTACTAATAATATAGGTATTCATTATTTTATTGATGTCATTTGTCTTTGGATCATAGGTATTTGAAAGAGAAAGGCTAAATGGTCATTATGGTGTTACAGCATTCGTGATTGGGAACACTTTTTCTTCAATCCCATACTTAATACTGAATTCACTGATCCCTGGAGCTATCACTTATTACCCTCCTGGTCTTCAAAGAGGATATGAGCACTTTCTATACTTCATTTCTGTTTTATTTTCTTGTTTGATGTTAGTAGAGAGTCTTATGATGACAATTGCTAGCATTGTTCCAAACTATCTAATGGGTATTATAACTGGTGCTGGAATTCAAGCACTTATGATCTTAGTTGGTGGGTTCTTTAAGTTGCCAAATGATCTTCCTAAACCATTTTGGAGATACCCAATACACTATGTTGCCTTCCACAGTTATGCATTCCAAGGATTGTTCAAGAATGAATATGAAGGGCTAAAATTTAATACAGATAAAGTTGGATCAGAAAAATACATAAGTGGTGAAGAGGTTCTAAGAGATCAATGGGAGGTTGACATGAGTTACTCAAAGTGGGTCAATCTTGCAATCTTATTAGGGATGATTGTTCTATATCGAGTTATATTCTTGGTTATTCTCAAGACTACTGAAAAGGTTAAGTTCATTATGGCTTGTAAGTAAAGACCACCTAATTAGCATGCATGCGAGGGTTTATTATTAGGGTATTGTTGATTTAAGTGGAATATATATCATTATCTTAAATAAGATTAGATTCCAATTTTGTGTATGAAATTACTTTCTTTGAGATAATTTGCCCAACGGCTTATCTCTATGGAGATATTTGTGATCTAGCTAGACTAAAACAAATAGGTTAAGTTAAGAAAAAAAGGCAAGTGGGTCGTTGTTTTTTATTAAAAAGAGTGTCATATTGGTTATTTTTTCATATTAAATATGTTTTTCTACTTTTGTCACACATTTGTAATTAGTGAAAAAACAATTTATACATATATATGATTTGAATAAGGATCTGTTCTCCTGTCTTATAAAAACAAAAGGTTAATATCACAAACATCATATCATATTCATGGAGAGGATCTGGATTCCTACAAACCAGTTACATTTAAAAAAAAAAAATTAAATGCTGGAAAGCTTCTATTGGATTTTGCTGAAAGCCACCAAACAAGTTATGTTTGTTCCTATATGCCAATACAAGTTATGTTTGTTCCTATATGCCAATCGTTACGGTAGAAGGACTGTACTTTTGAAATACATAGAAAAGATAAATAATAATGACATTTATGTCCTTTAATTTATATTGATATTACATTTTAACTATAAACTTACACCGAAAAACAAAATTGCCCTCTCCATTTAAAATTTGATTTTGACACGTGTCAAAATCCTAACTATGCAATGATCTCTCCTATAACGGAGAGGAGCCAAACTCATCCTTATACGCTACCTTTTAGTCTTATTGCTGCCTCTGACTGCGGATTTTGATATGAGTTGTGTAATTTTGGACAAATTCATCCTCTTATTAACACTATATTTGGAACAATAAATAAGAAGACTAAGATGTAACTTATTTGTTTGGGGTGGAGATAAATAAAAGGTCATATTAGAATGGAGAAATAGCATAAAGTTATTGTAAATCACATTTATTTATTACTTAATTAAACTATGCGTTTTCTTGTATTGAGATAAATAATTATGAAATAATGAGTTATAAAGATCGACCAATACCATTAAAGATTAGTCAATGTTAGTGACTTATCATTGAATCAGTCATAGTTTTGAGTTTTGCATGCAAATTGTTTAAATGACTTAGTATATGCGGTCCTACTTAATAGAGTCCAATGAGAATAGATGTATACATGCACGTTTATGTTACACATGAAATGATTATTTTCATGATTGAACATGCATGTGGATCAAAAGACAAGAAATCAATCTTAGTGTTATGTTGAACCCTTACCTCTTATGGACATGTTTGAAACGTGTTAGTGACCCCAAAATGACCAAATGTGATGCATCAATATAGTGTATATGTTTGTTTTTACAACCAGTGCCATTGAATCTATATAAGATTCTCTCTCTTTTTAGCAAAGATGATACTGAAAGAGGCCTTGTTCCAATATGAAATTTAGGAAGTGAATCTAGCCACATTAACTTAATATCCGAATTTGTGGACTAGTTATTAAAGTTGCATCCCACATACTAACAATCTTAGGAAATATATCCTAAATTTCCAAGTTAAAAGGTGAAAACTCAACCCTAACACAATTGGTAAATAATTAGTTTTTCAAATATATTGTGAAAGATTCATGTCCTATTTATATTTATACTAATTATAAAGAGAAAACTTAAAATAAATTCCCATAATTTCCCATGGTATAATTTTTAAATACTTATTTTATCCTTCAGAATTTATAACTTAATATATACGTACATTATTCATTTATCTATAAACTGATAAGTGATGTAGTTTTTATATTTGAGAACATGACATATTGTCGTTTTTCTTATACATATTACAACCAATAGGAAAGCGGGTTGACAAGCACGGCAGCACGCTAATGTATATAAAACAAACTTTTTTGATAAAGATAAAATCTACTAAGATAATCTTTACTAAAGTATGTGCTGTAGAATTTTTATACATTATTAGTTTATCATTCACTGTTCATTTTCATTAATTTTAATTTTTAAAAAATATATAAATAAATGGTGAAAAAATATAGTGTTTTTATATAAATCTTTACACTATAAAATGATAATTATTATAAAATTTGAGCATTAAATTCAAACTTTAACGATTTCTGCCACGAAAAAAACTTGTTCTATAATAAAAGTGAAATGAATTAATAAAAAAAAAGTTGGTATAAAAAATAACTGAATTATTCAAACCCCTGATTTGTTCACAGCAGGGGAATTGCAAGGGGAAAAGAAGAGGGATAAAAAAAACGTGCAAGTTCCGACCTACCCTTCGACGGAGACATGGAACACGACGACGTTGATATGGTCGGGGAAGATAATAACGAAGTTGTATGTAGAAAAGCTCTCCATTTCTTCCTTTTCTAATTTCCAACTTTGATCAAACCCTAATTTGTTCATGCATCATTGTCAATTTGTAATGATTGCAGGAATTGGATGACATGAAGAAGCGCTTGAAGGAAATGGAAGATGAAACTTCTGCTTTGCGGGAGATGCAGGCCAAGGTCGAAAAGGAGATGGGATCTGTGCAAGGTGGTTCCTTTTCTTTTATTTTTTTAACCTTAATTCGTTTCAAAATTTGTACTTTTTTGGTTGCTTCAATCCGTTAACAGTTAAAAAAAATTATTGTAAAAAAAAAGTGGGGTTTAATAAAAATTGCATTTTGTTGTTTATTTGCAACGATCAGTGTTTATGTTGGAATTAGCTGTGGTTTATTTGTTTTACATTAGTGAATATCAAATTAGTGATTTTTATGGTTTGGGAAATTAGGATTTGGCCCTTTTGCTTGGTAATGCATTGTGCATGTCTAGCAATTAATTTGTTTGCTGACTAAGAGTGGAGAGTTTCATGTAGTGGCTGGGAAACATGCTTTTACTTGGTTATGAGTGAAGATATTTCATAGCAGATAGCACTCACTGATGCCAGCTGAAAATTTGTCAACTGTTATTTTCAAATTTGAAGGGGTTCTTGGTTAATGATTGAGGTGTTGGATTAGGGAAAATGATTGATATTTCGTAGCACTCACTTAATGTGCAAGACTTTTCATCATTAGCTATTTTTGGAATCTTGTTCTATTATTGATTATTATCTTGAAATAGATCCTGCTAATGCTGCTGCAAGTCAGATCAATAAAGAGGAACTAGATTCTCGATCAGTCTTTGTAGGCAATGTGAGCTGCTTCTTCCCTTGTTTATATTAAATTATTAATGCTTTCTATTCTGCTTAGTTAGTTGCCTTATGTCATGATTCATAATATGGGCTGAATATATTAATGAGGATTAACTTACTGTATCTTTTGCCTGAAATGATTGGTTCAATTATGAGCCAATGTGTCTATACGTGTGTATGCTGCTTTTGAAACAAAATAGAGCATTAGCTATGTCTGTATGTTTTGTTTCCATTAATTTCATAGCAAGATTTGGCTTAACCTCTTGAATCCTAATCTTGAGGTCCTCCAGCATTGCACGTGATTTGAAGATCATTAAATCAAAATTTTGTGTGGAAGTATTTAATGAGTTTGATACTTACATATATGTGAGGTTGTCAAATAAGAATTGGAATTGTAAACTGAGTCGAATCAAGACTTATCAAATCAAGGCTTATAAGTTGTGGGTTATTTCAAAAGTGCTCATGTTCCCAACAGTTGGCTCAGTTGGTAGAGCTTCAAGACATTAAACATTAGCACCTGAGTTCAAAATCTGACAGCCACACTTCGAAGACTGTGATAGGACTCAGAAATCTGGCTGCCATTTTTTTTACTATATATTTCAATTGGCATGCTGTTAGCAAACCTCCAATCTATGTTTTCTTGAGCTGTTTTGCTGCATTTCTACTTCGCTGTAGTTTTTAGTGCAGGACATCTTATCCTCCTATCTTGTAATTCTCTTCCTTCTCAATGAGTTTTCTTTACTATCCGAAAAGGGGTCCATGTTAGGAACAATAAGGGTGAGAGACTGAGAGTAGGGGATTGGTGCCCAAGTCTGTTAGTAACAGAAATATAGCTGGATTGGTGCCCAAATAGCAGCATGCAGGATACCTGGACTATGTAGGGTGAATGGAATTTTGATGGCTCAAAGATCAACACAGAAATCTATTGCTTAAATTGAATATGGCATGGGATAACACAAACAAAATCTTTGTATATGCTAAGTCGAATTTATTATTTTTCATTTGTTTTCACTTTTATTTTCATATTTGGAACTCACTAATTTGATTCTCAACCTAGAAGATTGGACATTTATTGTATGATACACACCTTAGATTTGACCTGATTCTTGTATTTGATGTCATCATTAATTATGACTTTAATGAATGAATAGCCTAGCAAATCTAATACTGAGTTTCCTCCTGCACTCAAACATCACAATTTTGTAGAGCATGGACCTCCAAGCTTTGGTAACATGTGCATATTACTTTTCCTCCCAGTAATAGTACGGTAGGAGTTTTGCCCTATGATCTTCATCCCAAATCCCCACCCGCCCCAACTACCTGAGCTTGGTTCATGGCTGTTGTCTTTCTATTATTGATTATCGGCTTCCTGAAACCCCATGTTCAAGCTTTTAGAACATCCTGGAATCAAATTGGAAGAATGTATCTCTATCCTGCATGCAACATTGTATACTCTATCCAAAAAATTTCACCTTTTTAAGTATAGCACAACTTTTAGGATGGTCAGAACTAATTTCATTTTATGTTGAATGTTTTTCTGTTATTTCAAAGTTTGATTGTGTTTTTTAGTGGCCGCATCTTGCTTTGACATAATGTTTGACTGCAATCGCAGGTCATGCTTCCATCTACAAGTTTTCTGGTTTAGTAATGCTGCAGTTGGAAAGTATATGAATTTAGTAAATAGATGGAAGATAAAAAAAATTATGCTTGAAATGTATGATTTAAAAAAAATGAGTGGAAAAACAAATTATACAACATACAAGAGAAAAGGAAAGAAAAAAAACATTCTAGGGATACAGATTAGAGAGGATATGAATGTTTTGAAGAGTTAGTTGTTGAGGAAATTGATTTTAATGGTTTTGTGAACATACTTGTTTTGATTGTGAAAAGAAAGGGGTGGAGTCAAACAAAAATAGATTTATAAAGCTGTCTATAATTTCGTGTGAAAAAGAGAGGCCTTTAGGATAATAGGTTTAAATTAGTGTACTTCCAAAGTTACTGTGCTAGATGGAGAAATTGGATTCCTTCTGATGGGAAGAGGACATGCTTTATAGGTAAAGAACTGCACATGGGTATCTGCCATTGTGATTGCAAAGCCAAAGGATGCTTTTGGTGGTGCCTAGTGCTCAAGCAATATGTAGGCATTCTTTATTCATGGTGAGGGGTCTTTAACACTCGTTTTCTTCCTTGGGATCAAGAAGAAATTTTTAATCTTTTCCATTCTACTTATGTTTTATGCAATTCACGACAAAAACTGACGAAAAAATAATTCGGGAAAAGGAAGAAGCTTAAAAGAAGAAGACTAGTTATGCAAGATACCATCCATGATACCATTCATGTGTAGTTACTTGATACCTCTGTTTCCTTTTTAATATCTTCTATTTGAATTAAAATTGAAAAGTTGTATAATTTTAGATCTGCCTAGAACTGTAGAATTGTAAGAGGAAACATTGAAACATATATATATCATGTTTCCGTTGAAGGCTGGAGTGGAGCAGATGTCTGACAACCGAATAATGATTACAGATTATATACATAGGCAGCGGCTACATTACATGATCGTTTGTTGCAATTCTTTTGTCATTCAAATGGAGGATTATCTTGGACAAAATTTTAGAAACTGTGCATATTTTGGAATGCATGATTTGTCAACCATTATCACTGACAAACAGATGGAAATTATTTGGCTAGACAATGGCAATTGATACTTGGGAAAAAGATCTACGGGCAGTTTCCTTCATGCTATAACATGCCCCATGTTTTTGATATATAAATTGTCTTCTATCAGATGATTTTTTTCCTCCTGGGTGAAACTTGTAGTGAAAATGAAATTATTTTGTCGGTAAAGTCTGATGTTCATTATACACCTTTTCTAGCTGAAATTGATTGCCTTGCCCAAATTGTTTCCTTTTAACTTGGTTGAAATTGTGACAATATATTGTGAGCAACAATTTTGGCATTTGGTAGTTTGGAGCTTCCAAGAAGGGTGAAGCAGTTCCTGCCAATGAAATTTGATCTTCATTAGTTTGATCCTGTATTAGTGATTTACGAATGACTTTATAACAAGAAAATTCTCATAAACATCCTTTATTATATCAACTGTTTTGTCAGTTAAGGCTGGCTGAATTTTCAAAAACTAAATTTAATTAAACATTACATGATTGTCTAATTATAACTTTATAAGGGCATCTGGCAAAACAAAACCAGAAAGTGGTGGCCTTCATATTTTTAAAAATCAAGGTTGGTGTTAATTATCACTTGAATACATTGTTCTACCATATGATAAAATGTTTAGGCTTCACCTGTGCCTTTGCCATCATATGATCTCTTGCATTTGATATTTTCCACAGGTTGACTATGCTTGTACTCCTGAAGATGTGCAGCAGCATTTCCAATCATGTGGAACAGTAAACCGGGTCACCATTCGCACTGATAAGTTTGGTCAACCCAAGGGTTATGCTTATGTAGAGTTTCTTGAAGTGGAGGCTGTTCAAGAGGCTCTTTCGTTGAACGAATCTGAACTACATGGGCGCCAATTGAAGGTTAGAACACGAGGTTGTTTCTCTTCAAAAATATCTGACTTTCCTTTTCTTAACCATCTCTCTTTTGCAGGTAACTGCTAAGAGGACCAACGTACCAGGGATGAAGCAGTTTCGTCCCCGCCGACCCAATCCTTACATGGGTTTTCGAGGCAGAGCTCCATATGCACCCCCTTTTGCCTATGCTCCATATGGATATGGGTATGTTGTATTCCGTTTTATCCTTTCCAATGTATTTTCTTTTTGCTGTAATAGTTGACTCATTTCACTTTGTTTGTTAATTGTAGAAAGGTTCCAAGGTTCAGAATGGGTATGAGGTACAGTCCCTACTATTGAATGTCCAATTCTCTGTTGAATGTTGAAACAAACATATCGATTAATGGATGGACATAATGATACTCAACTCCAGTACTCTGGTTTGTATCATAGCTAATGTTTCTCCCATTCAGTATTGTCCTACCACCTAGATTATATGGTTGGTTATGTGAGGATGAAACTTGTAAACTTATGGCCTTTTCTTCTTCTTTGTTTTGATATTGGTAATATTTAAATGTTTTTTGTAAAAGTATCCCATCGTAAAAGTGGTTAATATTTTGGTTTTGAAGTTTCCTATTTCACCACAATCCCTCAGTTCTTTCTCTTCATGAAAATCCAAGGAAGTTTATTACTGTAGATTCCCAATCTTTGTTGTATGTGTGACAACATTGTGTATAATCTGTCATGGAATGACAATCGTTACTTCATGTCAGATTGCATGATCTCATTTAACATGGTAAACTCAATTGTTGGGCAATGCAGTAACTGTTCAACACATTTTATGATGGCTTGTGCTCACACTACCACACTCACAATGAATGCTTCTGTCTCTGGAAATTGCATTTATTATTATTGCACAAGTTTAGTATTGAAGTTTGTGGTACTATGTAGCATTGGAAATTGGGTTGCCCTGATAGTATTTGCCCAATGCCTACCTAAACTAGGAGGGACAGGGACATAACCATATTCTTTTGTGGACATAACCATATTCTTTTGTAAAAGGCTGCAAATAACATGTTATGTCTGTCTTAAATATGAATAGGGTGAGCTTGCCTGTCACTTACTATAAAATTTAAAACAATTGAAAAAATTGAACCTAGGGTTAGAAAGAAATAAATAGAATGGAGACATGTCCTATATTTTGTGTCTCAGTCTAATATAAAATTGACACATCCTTAAAAAAATTGATAAAAACAAAAAATAAATTTTGTATATTATTTGGTGGGATTTGATTGATTTGAGACATAGAGACATGAATATTTGAGGAATCTGATTCCAAGTGAGCTAAGTCTACTTGTCTTTATTCATCATTAACCAATTTCCAAACTGTCTTTATATTTTATAAATTATATAATGCAAGATTGTAATATTATTATAAAAAGAGATGAGATTGAATTTTACACCATATATATCTGATTCTTAACGTAAATTCATTTAGTAATTATTATTCCACACAAATGATCTCAATATTAGTAAAAATTAATGTCTTAGTAAATTTAGCAACTTATGTAACAAAGTCTTATTCTAACAACTTTACTTGTAATATTAAGATATATGACCCACATAACATGCATATATATCTAGTAGTCTATGTATATAAAATTGAGATATATTTAACACTTCAATTGTATTAGTTATCAATGTCTTGGTCTATACTAACATTATCTTTAAAAAAATGTGTTTCATACAATGTCATTTATATATATCATTCATATCATTATCTCTTAAAATTTGAATAAGTATACAGCGAAGGATATCTCATCCTAAGCTTCACATTCAACGGGAACCTAGTCAAGCTTATCTGAAGTATGATGATAGAAGAAGAGGACCCACAAAAGCATTCATGCAATGACATAACCTACAGACATTTATTTTAGGCCATATAATAAGATTCACTTCACCTTATCCATGTTATCATGACTTCTACCTTGTCATAATGCTCTCTCAGGTCCTCAGCACCACGACAGAAACCACTCATTTGTTGTCATTTTACCATTAACAAACAATAAAGAACCCCCACTAAAACTCGACCACATCCTTATCTTACTTTTTATATAAATATATAAAGAGCGAAAGTAAATGGCTGACTTAAGTTAGAGGTGGTTTGAATTAACTTATATATGATGAAATTAACAACACATGGGTTTTGAAGGTGAAATTGAACATTTTAGTGACTAAAATATAACATTATATCCCTTCTTATTCCTCGTTTTCCATATTTATAACATTTTGTTTCCTTTATGGGTCACTTCCATAAACCATAAAAATACACACTCTTTCCGATCAAAGTCACAATTCCATCTTCATCCGTTCCCACCAAGTCACAATTACACCAGATCATGCCACGTGTCAATCATCCAAATCGCATTTCTTACACCAGAGTCCTACATGCCTGAGTCTCTGGGTCCCACATCGCCGGCAATAGATACTTCCTCCCGTTCGAGCCGTGCGCATTGAAACTTGCCCCGGTTACCTTATCCACAACAACCCGACCCGGATAACCCGGATACCACCCACTTCCAAACCCACCACTGCAAGCCGTAACTGCCTCGAGCGGCGCCGTCGCCGGACCCTGGAAATAACCATCATTAAACGGGTTCGTGACGGTTCCGGCAAGAAGTGTAGCCAGGTTGATAATAATCCCATCTACACCAACGTCACCGTTGGGCGCCACCAGCGGCGGCGTTTGGGGACCATATAACGGCTGATGAAACGGCCACGCGCATTGCCCCGGACACTGAGTCTCAGAGTTTCCGATCCAAATATAAGCACTTCTTGCTTCACCGTTAACGAACTTGGTCGAACCGTGGGTCCCACACCGACGAACACAGAAGCCTTCAACTGCAACGTCTTTAGCAGTTAGAATGACGGTTATAGAGGATTTATCGTTATGCATTGAGGCAAGGGCAATAAGGTCTTTTACTTTGAGGTTTTTGCTGAGGGTGTAGGTAGGGTGCAGGAACTGTTTTCCTACGACGAGAGTAGAGGATTGGAGTTTGTATTTTTGTGTTGTTTTCCACCACGATGAGACGGAGGGGAGTGATGACGTGGAAAATGAAGAGGAGAGTGAGTTGATGAAGTCGATGATTATGGAGCGTTGGATAGGGGTGAAGGAACCGTACCAGATTAGATTAACGGTGATCCTTCCTTTCAGAAGATGGCCGTTGTGGTAATTGAGAACCAGAGGATGATGTTCTACAACCTCGCTCATTGTCGACGTTGCAAGGAACTGCAGAGAGAGCAACATGATGGCAATGTTGTAATTAGGACCCATCTTGGTGGTCCAAGTTGTAAGATAACGATTATGATGAGAGTTATGGATATGAGTACTTGGCAAGGGAGTATTTATAAACTAGGTTTGAGGAACATCCTCTAATATCAACTTCACTATCGTCTCTAATCAGATATTGTCACATAAATAAAAAGAAAATATTTAAAAATAATAACATTTTTATATTACTTGCGAAAATCTGGTTGGTCCCGAATAGAGAATCATACATTCTGTGAAAAACTGGCAACTGTTCATTCAACTTCAAAAGTGTAGCCCAAAGAACATTTTATTACTTGTGTAGTACCAAATAAGAACTTTCAAAATTTTATTTAGTTAAGCATTACAATAGTAGGTAATAGATTTAAATAATGATTATAATATTTAGATCAAAGTTTCATTAAGATCATATCTATGAGGAGTCTTATGCACTAATTTGGAAAGTTAAAATTCTTAATTAGTAGCTCCATTATGATACATTGTACCTTCACTCACCACCTATGAAAAGTTGATATCTGTTATTGATTCTATTTCTAGTTATTGCAGGGGTCTTTTAACTATTATAAGTAAAGCAAAATTAGAAGTGAACCAATGTATGATACCTTGAAAGGAATACACAAGTTTCAATCAATAATACTTTGGAAGACAACAATAATCAGGACATAAGTTAACCACATCAGGAATTGATTACCAATCTAAAGAAGGTCATCATTCAAGTGTGATCCAACACAATGATTTTTCTTTGTTGGCACAATACAGATTTTATCATAGATTTAATCCCATTTCGGAAAACTAGGCTATTTTAGTATGAGTGTAATATCTATGCATCGTAGTTTTTAAGCATTAAGTAGGATATATAACATTGTATATATCAATCGAGGTACACCACCAACTTTAAAACACTCACCCCTGATTATAAATTCAAGGATGGAGATTAAGCAACTCAAGCTAGGGCCATTTGAAGTATATATCATATACTGTTCTTATAAAAAAACATATATCCCATATTTAATGTATAGACTATAGCAATCTTCACACTGCTCCATGTCATAGAGCATATTACAGAGAAAATTTATGGTATGAATCTACACAACTAAGAAATCAAGAAATGTTGAACAACACCATCAAATAACTTAATGAACTTCAATTTTACATAATGAAGACAAGGGTCAAACCTATCTTTCAGAAAATTCGAATTCGAAAATGGATTTCATGAGTAGGGTATGGAACTGCATCCCTATATAGGAAGTCTTGATGTATATATAATACCTTGAAAGTTTAGGGAGTATGTTCTCTTTTTTCATACCTTGAAACGAACGACAATGCAGGAAATATCATCTTTACTTTCTCTGTTCAATGCTTCAACAGCTAGCTGTTTTGCTGCCTTTTGTGGATCCTTTGTCCTTCTTGCAATATCAACAGCCTCTTGATTTGCCATTACCTGGAATAAATGAATATCTAACTACATAAATAGTTATTACTACTTACGAGCCTGTGTATTGCCGCACAAGTTATTTTCATAAATGAACTTTTTTCTTCGATCCCTTAATCCTACATGATGCAGTGCCAAATTTGCACAGGATGTCACCATTATAATTTCTAAAAGAGTTAGTAACTAAGACAAATTTATTGAATTTTGGTGATTTAGAATGAAAATGAAACTCATGGCAGTTTGCGCTAAATGATATAATGCAGAGAGAGAGAGGAGAAGACCTTCCATAGACCATCACTAGCAAGTATCAAAAGCTCAACATCTGGGGTAATGTTCTCAAACCGAATGTCAGGATCAGATCGCAAGTGTATTTTAAGGTTTTTGTCTCCAAATGCACGAGAAACTGCTAGTTGTCCATTCACTCTTGCAACGTCTCCTGGTATAACCCACAAATGAGGACAAGCATAAATTTTTAATTCTTCTGGAAGCAACAAAAGAAGGCCTAAAAGAATAGTTTAATGTGCTAATTATACCTAAAATCTGTGAGATTTCCATGTTAGGATTTTATATATTTTAAAAAGAACGTAACCAATCAACAGATATGAGTATAGAACATTAAATTTCTAAGCATCAAAATAATAGCAGATTCTTATAAGTTAATCATATATTATCACGGTGATCCATCGTTGGTGGAATGGTAAGGCTACTGTCTTATGAGTTGAGACCTGGTGGCTGGTGGTCAAAGATTCCAGTCACAGAGACAACCTCACCACCCACAGAGTACGGAAAAAAAATCAACATGATGCTATCACTCTCTCACACATATATTATAATTTGAAAATGCAAATGAGACACAATATCATAGAAACCTCCCAGCAAAAGACATGATTGGCATCTCATAGTATGAAAAAATAAATCAGCGTTGAACATCTAAAACAACAACCCATTGGTTAATTGACGAACCAGGCATGTTCGAGACAAAGCCACCTCTGTTCTCAATGCTGTCCCGCTCAGTATTCGGTTCATGATCAGTAGTCATTGGTACAGCCACCCCTCCCCTTGACAGAACTGCTCGTGAATCTCCAACATTGGCAACCCATAATTTCTGATTATTTATGAGAATTGCAGTGACTGCAGTCGATCCTCCTCGCCCCAAATCCGGACTGTGAGAAAGAATTGCCTGATCTGTAGACTCGTAAGCTTTACAGATGGACAAGAATGGGTCATCCCAGAAGTCTGCCTGGATAATCTCAATCGTGAATACACTTAATGCAAAAGTCATTACAAAGATTCATCAAGTAAATTAAAGCAAATGTAATGTTACCCATCCTTACAAAGTTCTTTTGACAGTAAGGTTTTACTAACTGCATGAAGATATTGAAATAAATAGAGTATCTTTTTATATGGAGGACATTGATTGCAAAATAGTATGGTAAGTTAGGAACAGAAAGAAAATGTCATACTACTGCAACGTAAAATAAAGAGGAAGAAAAACCTTTTTTCCAAAGAAATCAAAAGTAATTAAGGCAATCACCAATGCATAATAGTTCGATTCAACAACTCACTTCATTCAAGATATTAGAAAAGAGATGCTTTTGTAAATAGGATGGTACGTTGTCTCCCAAGTGTCCGTCGTATATAGCAAAAAGTCCAAGCTCATGCCCTTTGCACGGGACAAATTTTGCTACATGATAGTCCTCCATTGGGTGGCTTGCTTTCCCTTTAACTAGGGTAAAACCATACTTAGCTGGGGACTGATGGCTCTTGCCCTTGCCAGAGTTAAATGAAGAACGCCCACCAACCACCTAAACATTTACAAGTAAAAATAACTTAACAAGAGTTTACAGGTCTTGTTTAACATATTTCAAAAATATAGTTAAGAAAAGGTTTTTTTGGATGACCAAAGAGAACATAAGCATGAAGATGTCACTAAGCTTTAAAATCAGAAGAATAATGGGGAAACACACTCCCTAGACAACAATCCCACCTAGACATGGCGTCTCAAATTTAATCAATTTCAGAGAAATTGCAATAAACCATCTATGCTCAAAGTGAGTTGACCCCACTTGGAAGCTACTCATGGTTCAATTTGTTAACGGCACAGTAAGCCAGACTGAATGGTTAATGAACTGTGGTTGAGCTAAAGAATGATAAAGAGCCATGAACTATCCATCTCGAGAAACCAACCACATTCTCTCTCTCTCATGCTGTGACCGTGTGAGTAACATTTCCTGGCAGTATATTTTCAGGCAGTGAAGGAAACAAAGAAACCCAGATATGGAGTCAGCTACATAGATCAAATAACATCATCATGATTTGTCATAAACCATATATTCAAAGGGCCATTTAATCATTTTTAATGGTTTCACCTGTACCTTTGTTGGTCTCCCTTTACCCTCTAACCACAGTTTCACCAGCAGTTCTTCATCAAGTAAGCTTAAGAAAATAAAATTTGGAAAAGTCCTGAGTCCATTCACTACACCACCAGAACTTTTTCAGCAAGTATATATCATATCTAACCAGGTCATATGCCTCATAATTGGGTTTCAAAATGCGGACAGCATCCAGATCATACGCCTCATAATACAATTTCAAAATGCGAACTGTATCCCACGATGGACTGCAATACCTTGGTTATCACAACCACTGCAATTGCATCAAGCCGCAACGAACGCAAGCTAAGTCGTGATCACATCGCAATCGCAACTACTATATAAAACTCAGCTTCGTGAGGCCTTCTAAAATCCAAGGAAATCACAAGAATAGTATATACAAGGAGATTGATTATTCCAAATAAAAAAAGGCATTGCTCACCTGACTGAGAGAGTTGAAACAACAGAGATTATCCATATAATTCAGCCCTACCTCACCTTCTCCGTCTATCACTCAACATCTAAACCTTCTGTCAATCTTATAAACACAAGCTGCACAATAAAATCCAAAGTCAAAGAAAGTCCACAAGTAGTAATAAATAATTAAAAAACTCTGAATTCAATCAAACAAGCAAATACATAAGAAAATAAAAACAAATCATTGATTTGATCCTTGAGATTAATATCATCAGTTAATTTGGTCCATAACACATCCATTCAATATGCAAAGTTAGACTAAATTTCCGTCATTTTTATGGTTTCAAGAACAAATTGACAAAATCAATCTCGAGCACATGTATTAATCCAAAAATAGAATATTTACAACATCTATACAATCAACTTCTAATAAATAAAAAATCACTTACTTATAAAAAAATCTCAACTTTTCCTAAGAAAATGAAATTGAAGATCTGTAGATGAACTGGGTCGCCTCTAATTTCTGCCGTAGAAAGAGGGAATTGACACACAATGACTAAGAACACAGAAAAATATAATTATTACAAAAAAAAAAAGCCCTCTTTGAATGATATAAGTAACCGTGGGGATATGTTGAGAAAGTCTTTATGTTGTGTTGGAATTGCAATGGGTGATAAAAAGCATAGGTTACCCTTATTGACTTTGATGTTTAATTATTTGATGTTTTTATTGCTGACACTGTTTTTGTCTAGTTTGAATATTACTACACCTGTTTTTGTGTTTGAGGTTTCACTTCTTTCATTGCATTCAACACCCTTCTCTGGGATTGGGAAGGATCTGTGGTGTCAATTCAAAAGTCGGCTAAATTTTCCTACCAACATAACTCTCATTCTTTCGGATGGTACATTTAACAGACACAAATTAATTATTATATCCATTTACTTACTGGAACAAAGATCACTTATCTTCAATAATGTTCTATTTTCTATCTCGAACTAATAATATATTGCTAATTAATTGTATCCAAGCTATTATTTATATGTAACTTGCATATGCCTAGAAAATGCTTAAATTTTAACCTAAAACAAGTTTAGTAATAAAATTACTTTAAGTTTAATTCATTGTGGGAACAAATTTGGTAGTATCAAAAATAAATATAGAGCATGCAATATCTTACTTATCATATTGAAAACAATTTCATTATAAAAAAGTGAATATAATTATCATAAAATATTGGTATAATGATGTAATGTTTTATTGGATCTTCTTACTAAACTTAGGAATCAAATATTCAATCTACAGGCATACTTGTTTGTAGGACCACGCATGTACAATTTCTTTGCATGGTAATTACAAAAATATCATAGCTGCATTAAATCAGTCAAATCTGTTTGACTTTGCATAGTGGTTATTAAATAGGTACAAAGATTTGGTGCCCTAAACCATGAATCAGACAAATGAAAATATATTATATTAATTAAAAAATTAAAATTTATTATTTTTAAATTTTAATAATATTTATCTGGGACATAGTTTGAGACATAGACACGAGATCCATATCCTAGAATACAAGGAGTCCTTATCCTACATTAGGTCCACCCCCACATGAATGGTCAAAGTGTACAGAGTAGAAGAGAAGAGTTATTTGATGCATGCAGACCAGATCAGCCTTGTGGCTCTCAAGCGCCCAGCTCTTTCTATGTCCCCCCAACAACCTCATCCAATGCTTCCACATCTCCAATTTCTGTTTCTAAATTTAAAATTGGGAAACATTTACTCATCCAAAATCTATTTCTTACAAGGTTATGTAGTTCTCTCAAAAAGGAGAAAGTTACAAATTATGCCTAATAAGTGATCTACTTATTTTATTTTTCTAATTTATGACATCTAATTGATCTATTGTAGACTTTAGTTTTCTAATCCTTTAATTTGGGTGTATATCTTGCATTTATAATTATTGGCCATATCACTAACACCATAGTGCCAATTTGTAATTCAATTTGGTTGAGTGAGACTAGATGAGGATGATCCAAATGAACCTATTCAACTTACTTAACATTATTATATAAATCTTATAAGTAGGTAAGAAACTAAGAATCAAACATGATAGAACATAATTAAGCTCAACCTTTTAATAATAAGTCTGAGTTTGTGAGACCATTTAAGAGGTCAAAATGAATTGCCAAAGCAGAAGGATATGAGGAAGAATGAAGGGTTTTTCATGGTGAAAGCATCTCATAAGTTATTTCCTTCCAAGACAAAAAGTATAAAACCTCTAACCCAAACTAAACTATACTACCTAACAACCATTGTCAACTATGTTCATATTTTATTGCAAGTGGCCTTCTTTCCTTCATAACTTTTTTTCCAATTATTTTATTGGACATTACCTCATTTTTATTATAAAAAATGCCCAAATGTTACCTTAGGACAACGTTTGGTCATTTTTTAAATGTTCAAACATTAAACATCTAATAAGGAGGTGGGCTCCACCAAGATTATAAAAGAAATATGAGAAGTTGAAGTGAGGAAAAGAACAAGGACATGGGACAAGAGCTAGAAAAAGGTTACAAGGGGGCTAGGCCAGGTGAAGTTGTTTAGGAGACCCAAGTTGATGTTGGAAATTGGAATAAGCTTTCATCATACGACCATATGGAGATATCAGAGATCATCTGTCCCAAAAATTATGTCTCTGCCAAATAAGCTTACATCAAATAAAATAATTTTGTTTTTATAACTTTTCTATTTAACTAAACGGTATAATTTAATTGGTGCGAGATATAGATCGGGACGTAGACTAAACAGTAGATCTCCATGCATGGGCTCCACAAATATTGTAAAATCAATATAAAAGTTTTTTATATTATCTATTATTAAGAATAATACTGTTACAATGACTCTGATAAATACATATTACACTCTTTGAATAAACCTCAGTGTGATACATATTGAGTTTAGTGGTTTTGGTATGAATCAACATCATCATCATCATCGTAGTTATCACATCCCCTTTAAACAAAGCAAGGCATGTCCACTGCATAATAAAAACGAATACGCCATGATGTCACACGTGTATCACAAGTTATCCACGTATACAAAGTGGGGTATCGCCACGTGTCCTCCCAACAACTTCCACCGTTTTCCATCTGTATCTTGTGTTGTGATGAACACAGAGGAACCAACTTCTCTTGTTTCTTCTTCTTCCTCCTAGATCTCCTTCATTGTTGTTGCAGCTATAATGGGGTTTGCACTAAGGACAAAAAGCTTTGATTTTGAAGAAGGGGGTGTTTTTGCGAATCACAAGTGGGATGAGATTGATGAATCAGATCAATGGCAAAAAGGAATTTACTTTGCTCTTTGTGCTGCTTATGCCTCTGTTTCCTTTCTTGCCTTGGTACCTTTCATCCATTTTCTTTCCTTTTCAGGAAATATTAAGATATTATTTCATATTCTTGCAATCAATATTTCCTTTTCTTTTGCTCTAAAATCTCATCTCATCAGTCCCAATGTGATTTAAGCTTTTGTTAAAACAATTTTGATGATCAAAAACTGATATTTAAGCTTTTGTGACTTAAGGGTTATTGTTTTGAAACCCAATTAACCAGTTCAACTGAAAAACTTAGGCTTTTCTAGCAACCCATTATTTATTTATTTGCACTTTGCAGATTGAGATGTGAATTTTGTGAAGAATTGGATGCTTATGATGGGTGGTTTATGTTAAATTTACTCAAAGTTGTTTTCTTTAATAATAATAGGTACAACTGGTGCGTATTCAAATGAGGGTACCTGAATATGGGTGGACAACACAGAAGGTTTTCCACTTGATGAATTTTGTTGTCAATGGATGTAAGAGTTTTGAATAATAATCTATAAACTACTTTGTTAGCTTATATTTGTTATGATCTGAACTATATTAAATTTGCAGTGAGGGCTGTCCTTTTCGGTTTATACAATAGTGTGTTCACAATTAAGCCAAAGGTATTTTTTCCTATGCTTAATTACTAGTATTCAATTCATACCACATGTTCCTTTTTCCCTGAAGATAGTGAAGTTCATATTCCAATAATGAAGATGTCAAATTGGTCCCAAAGCAGCATAAACCTCCAAGATGTTATCTAAAATGAATGATCTGAATATTGCAAATTATGCACCCTTATTTTTTCTGACTTTTCTTTCTGGATCTGGCAATTCAGCATTTATTTCCAAGCATGTTCTGACCTATTATCACATATCATGGTATAGGCACTAGAGCAGGTGCTTATGGAGGTTCCTGGTCTTCTTTTTTTCTCTACTTACACATTGCTTGTCTTGTTCTGGGCTGAAATATATCACCAGGTATACTCACTTCTTTTTGAAGAACTACAACAACAGTCTTTGATGTGATTTGTATTATGTTCATGTGTCTCAAATGTATTTCAGGCAAGAAGTGAACCAGCAAATAAACTTAGGCCTGCTTATTTTATTGTCAATGGTTTTATCTACTTCATACAGGCAAGCATACAAACTTGATCTCCTTCTCAACCATTCTAATACTTAAAAACAAGAAGTTTTCACACAATTTAATGTCTCGTTTTTCATCTTCTCGCCGTGATAATAATAGGCTATCATCTGGATTTACATGAGTGTAAGCAGAACAGCTGCTGGTGTGGAAGCTGCCAAACTCTTTCTTGCAGGTTATATCTTTCAGCATCATTTTAGTTGATGAACTTTTTTTTGTTCAATCTTATTTTTTATCCTTTCCTACATTCCCTGTGGATTTCATACTGTTTAAAAGATAAGTACATCTATATTGCGCTTAAAGTTAACAGCTTCAGTGAATATGTATAATGGAGTAGATACCATTCAAACTTCTCATGTATAGTTGTATTGTATTCTGAGCTTTGTTCTAATGTTCTGTCGCAGTTATTTCATTCTGTTCTGCTCTTGGTTTCTTGTTATATGGTGGAAGGTGAGTTATCGCCTTTCTTATGGCGCCATTCTTGTTTTGACATTGAAGACTGACCTTCGCAGAATAACGTAGGTTGTTTTTCCTGTTGAGGCGCTTTCCCATTGAATCCAGAGGCCGCCAAAAGAAGCTGTATGAGGTTCGCATCTAAGTGTGAATTGCTTTATGCTTTTCAACTTACAAAGAAAAGTATATCTATATAAATTATAAATTCTCACCATGCTGCAAGTGCTAAGGAAAAGAAGTGTACAAGGACTTTTGTTCATAAAAAAATTCTGCTAAAAATTGACAATGGCTAACTTTTCACCTCGGCAGGTTGGGTCAGTGACAAGTATTTGTTGCACCTGTTTCTTAATAAGATGTGTTATGGTAAGCTCCTTCAAGTTTACTACTGTATATATTTGTAGCTCTTGTTTTCTGACAAGATCTCTATCATCACCTTCAATGTAGCTTGCCCTTTCTGCTTTTGATGAGGGTGTGGATCTTGATGTCTTAGATCATCCCATTCTTAACCTAGTCTATTATTTGGTAAGTTTCAACATATTACAAACTTAAGTTTATATGATTTAGGCAAATAAGAGGTTATTCCAACTTCAATATTAGATGGGAGATTTGAAGACTGAATAGTGCATGCATAATATGTGCACCTTCTAACACCTCATGCTTACATTTAATATAATTATATGAAGAACCATTATCAGACTGAATCTTAACACTTTACTACATGCTAGGTGAAACTTTAGGAGGATACATTTTATCACATAAAATAATCATTAGCTTAATTGAAAGATCAACATTTCTGATATTGGTGTTGGTTGAAATCATTATTTGACTTGAAGTCCTTTTTAATGGTTGTTTCTATCATTGATTATGCAGTTGGTAGAGATTGTTCCATCTGCATTGGTGCTCTTCATTCTGAGAAAGCTGCCTCCAAGAAGAGTTTCTGATCAGTATCATCCCATTAGATGAACTCTACTATTTATAAATTCTTTTAGCTCCCAACAATCTCTTCTTCCATTTCTTTTTTATCTGTCTAAACTGGTACATAAAACAAGTTCCATTGCTGCTTGTACATTCATAATTTTATCTTATTGAATTAATACCCCGCTTATTTCTTGAATACTAGATAAATATTTCATCTTTTCTATTTTTTCAAAGTAGACCAAATTTTAACTATTAAAGGGAGGTCAATTAATGTAATTTCTAAAATAAGAAAACTATCCCATAATTCAAGTGGGGTCAGTATAATTGCCCCTGATCTTTGCATGCCAAGAATTTTCAAACATATTTGACATCACTTTTTTTAAACACTCATTTTTTTCATACTGTTTTTTGGTTTGAGAAACTAATCTATCTGAAGAATATTAGAGATATATCTGATTAAAAGCTCGCCTCTAATTTTCTGACAGCTTTTATATATATATATACACACACACCTGACAGCTTATATATATATATACATGAACCTATAGAAAAATCTTGAAGCACAAAAAATTACAAGCAACAAAATCCCTGAAATCCAGATGATAGACATGCTATAGTAAAATCTAGAGTTAATGAAAAAGAAGCTCAAACAAAATCTAATCGCCTATAGATGCCACTGATGAAAATATTGCTGTTTTGATCCATTCCATTGCAACTTCAATCAATCTCCTTGGGACCTGAATGAATTCTGCATTATAAATGCAATGAACTAATACAAGGCAGACCAATAGAAGTGTAGAACTTATCACTAAGTCCTTTTACATAGAACTCGAGCAGGGTTGGATAACCATATACATATGGGACTAATGTTGCAATAATCTTACTCTTCTTCTCACAGTAAACCTTGTTCCTCAAAGTCTCTAGCCACTGAAACACCAGAAAAGAAGTAAGCATTATGGTGATAAGTTAGAACAGGTGACAAACTCAATCTGAAAAGGGGAGAGAAAGAAAGAAAATGGTAAATAAAGTCTAATGATCAGTAAAAGCATTCAAATCAGTATTACCTATGAAGATTTCTTCTCAAGGTTTTCTTAATTTGGTAAAACTATCAAGACGTGTAGCCCAATCGACACAATGTGATATGATAGGATAATTCTATCCCTTAAATATAATGATATGACATTTTCTTTCCTTAAAATTAAAAAGAACATCAACAACTTCCCTCTTCAGTACCGGAGATGAGTCTGATTCTAATTAGAGAGGTAAAGATAGTCTTAATGTGTTATCTAAGAATTAAAGCTAGAGAAGCAAGATCCTTTTGTTGTCAGCTACTCAAACAAAGTCCATCTAATAAGACAATTGTTAATTATTAGTTGTAAAACATTTCTGACATTGATAAATCATAAACCATATCCTAATTGGTTGGTCCACTGTGACTTCAATTCTTCCTTTTGCTACCGAAAACCTTCAATGTAACTGTCAATTATAGTTTCTAGAATCATACCACAATTACATTCTCTCACAGCTATTTGTAATCCTTATTAACACAATATAACCGTCACCACAACTTGAATCTAAAACAATCATATGTTTTACCACCAATAGTCTATGATAGAACAATAAAGATAAACCTCTAAACTTTGTCAACTTTTTAATGAATGATGATGGATGCAGAGTAAGTAGATTAAGCATAAAAAGGAAATATGTTCAAAGAAGGGGAAAGGCTCACCTTTGGAGAAAGGAAGAATCAAGACAACCTGCATAGTGATATTGTTTGGAGGAAGCTGCAAGCGAAGAGGGTAAAGCTTTCTATTTAAAGGACTCCGAGAACACACAATGATCCCTTCTAACCCTGTCTCTTCCTCAAGCATACAAGTCAATTCTTCAACTTCATTCCCATTGAAAATCAAAGAATTTTCAGGCATATCTTCATCACTCACCTCTTCATTGTCTTCAGCAACATGATAGTATATAGTTCGCCCCTCTATCTTTTGCGATGAGCCACCTTTGGAATCAGTTGACTGCAAACAAAAATCAAATACAATCAGCACATAAAAGCATACTAGACATTAAGACCATTTTTTGTTTATTTTTTTTCCGAAATAAATTTGCATACTTAGATTTACTCTTCAACCAGCATCCTTCAATTTTACCAAACTTTGTACTGATTCTTACTATTGAGAAAATCTGGAGTGCTTTTGCTTACTTTGTCATTGAATATATAATATATTAGCTTTTATGCATCATCATTCTCAGCAACTGTTGATTATAAGGGGATTTTTAAAAATCGGTATACCATAAATGTATATAGGTTGTAGAGAAATGTTAACCAATAGCATTATAACATTGACTGAATATTCAAAACTAAAAAACATGTATTAGAGAATTGTGCATTCAATATTTTAAAAATTCAAATATTACTTTTTAATACAAAAAAATCTCCTTGGAATCCTTATGCACCAGTTAGTATAACCCAAAATTATATTTAAAAAAAAATCCATCTTTGGATTCCTTATGCACCAGTTAGCATAACCTAAAATATCATTTTTGTTTATGAAATGCAAAATTAAACCTCAAGGAAAAGAATAAATTTCAAATTTTTCAAAGAATCACATACCTGTTGGCTCAAAAGGCTAGGAGATTTGGTAGTGAAAACAGGGGATGATGGCACATTATTTTCAAACCTACGAGAATCCTCCTTTGCCAAGGAAGGATAATAAGACAAACTCTGAACGGAATGATGAACATTTATCTCCACAACATCAACATCCCACAATATCCAATCCTGGGTAGCAGCCCTATTCGGAATATCATGCGTCACTGAATTCCTCCATGGAGGCAATCCATTATTCGCTCTAAGAAAATTACCATAACGTGTTCTAAGCTTCACAAGTGCCCCATATTTTACGGGTTCCCATTCAACCGAAGAGTCAAGCCTGTGAGGAAGTGTTTGAAGCACCTTTCTGCCGGTCATGCCTAGCAAAAAGGGGTGGTTGGAGGCAGTGAGGTACTTTCCATAACAGCTTTTGAGGCGAATGATGTTGTCGTAGTGAGGGACATGTTCAATTATCCACTCTGCATTCTTGGATGAACCGTTTCTGTGTTGTGAGACAGAATCCTGGTCCTCCTCCGCGAGGAGGTACTTGTGGTGGTTGCTGCGGAAGCGCACGGCCTTTGCATGGTGGAAGAATTCCATAGCTGTTTTGAACTTGTTGGAACTTTGTGTCTGCATGAATGAAAGAATAAAGGCAGAGTAGTTAAGAATGGTGAGAATAGAATAGCATTTCCTTTTTCAGTTGGAAATGGATGGAAGTGGGGGTGTGAGTTAGGTTTGGGTGATTGGGATTGGTACTTAACTATCATACTCTTATGAACCCGTAACACCCAACAGCTATCACAACTCTCAAAACCATATACCATCCAATACAATCAAATTTTGGCACATAAACAAGATTCACATGTCATTTGAACTCTTATTTGGGTGAGAGACACGATTGTGGACATCATATTGGGATGTTGATTCCCTAACACCATAAAAAACGAAAAGTATAACATGCGGACAAAGTGGTATCTTACTTTGTTTTCTTTGATTTCATTTATAACTCTCTTTTTTTCCTCATCTCTTTTTTTCCTCCACTTTCTATTATATCAAATAATTAAAAAATTACCATATTTTTTTCTCATTTTCTCCTCTTAAGTCTTAACCTTCCTTTCCTTAACCTTTCTTTCCTCAACCTTTGTTTCTTTTAAGTTTTCTTTGGTAAACCAAAGATAGTATTAGTAATACCAAAAAGTATTGAGATTCTCTTGGCTTGGCAAGTAAAAACTATAATACTTGCATTGCATATGAAAGAGAAGATATAAGATAAGAATATTTTACATTCTTTCTAGATCATTTAATATTTATATTATTACTTTTATTTTTTGTTTAAGAGTCAATATTAATTAACACATAATTGATAATGTAACAGCAATATAAAACTTTATACTGAATATATATATATATTACAATATGGAGTTAATTATGTAACAAAAAATTATACCAACAATTTTAGAAATATTATTATTATTTAATTAAATGGTTTCAGTTTTAATTCTATACATGTTAACTTATAAAAAATAAAATAAAAAATAAGTTATAGTAAGAATTAGCTAATTCTATTAATAATAAAAATAGCATGTACATCAATGGGTTTATAAATCAATGAATGGACTTATTTCACAAACAATATCTAAAAAGTAGTAAGGTCCTTTTGGGAAGAGATGTTTTTCAGAAAGGCTTCTAGTCAAATTTGATAATTCAATTGAAAAAACTTGTCAATACTCAAATGAAGTAAGAGTCTAATATCTATCACTATAAAATTGTATACACATTTGATATGATATCTATTATAATATTTTGAAGAGTAAATAATAATAAAATATGAATGATAAATAATATAATAACAATATTTAAAACTCACATCATAAATTTCTTTTCTCTAAATTAAAGTGATTTATATATTATAAATTATGGCTTGTAAATATTTTTACGTCATTTAACACTAGTTCAATAAACTAGCTTCTAGATAGAAAATTTTCAGCCTAGAGTCTTAATCCAATATTGATTTTATTTTTCTCAACTTTCAAAAGTTGATTTTTGAATCCCAAACGACTTTTAGTCATTTTGCATACGCTACCAATTAAATATTTATATATTATCACTACATTATCTATTATTTATTAATCATGAATCATGACTTTGTGTTGTCAAATGTGAAACCAAGAAAATTTATTTTTTGTCCAAGAATTCTACACTAATATACATAAAACATAAAATACCTACTATACATAAAATGATATATCTTATTAGTCTACTTTTTTTTTATCTTTAACAATTTATTATTCAAAAATAATACCGATGGCATGCCTTTTTTCACCTTTTTATCTATACAAATATTTTCTATCCTATGATAAGATTCCAATTTCACCAAAAATGAATAAATAGTTTTTAATGTATTTTTTAATTTCTAACAAATTTACTATGAACAATCAATGATTTAAGACAATGTATTTAATGTGAGTCATATACTTTTTTTTCAAAGTTCAAATCACAAATTTCAATCGGTAAGGTTGAATAGCACAGAATTCCAAGAAAGAATAGAAAGAAAAAAATCAAATGAAAATTTAAGCAAAAAAAAACAATTAATGACACGTGTACCTTAAAGTTGCGAGAGAAAATGGACATGGATGAAAATGGCAGCAAATCGAAAAGATAACGAGAATAAGCAGAAGATGAAACAACAGCACTCTCGGAGAACAATGACTCATTCTCATCTTCCAACTCTACACTTTGAACATCCCACAGAAAACAATTCTGTGTCGCTGCGTTAAACGGACCATCGTGAGTAACAGAATTTCTCCACGGCGGTGTTGCTTTGTTCGCTCTCAAATACTTCCCACACCAGCTTCGAAGCTTCACCTGAAAACCGTCTCGAACCGGTTCCCAATCGAATTTGTATTCAGAATTTGAATTGAAAACTGTTTGGAGAATCTGGTTCCCGTTCATGCCTAGAAGAAACGGCGTTTCCATCGCGGTTAAGTATTTTCCGTGGCAGCTTTTGAGGCGCACACGTTGGGTGTTGTTGATTACGTCTTCGACTGGTTCGACCCTCCATTTGGCTCTTCTGGTTGAGCCGTTACGGCTCTGGTTAACTGTTTCGCAGTCGTTATCGGCGATGAGGTATTTGCCGAAGTGGGTGTGGAGCTTGACGGTTTTTGTTTTGGTGAAAAACTCCATTGGTGCTGAAGCTGAAAACTTAATGTAATAATATATGCACACACGTTTTTATTGGTCACGTGAGAAGGCTGTGTTTTCTTTATTCCATATATATGAATATGGTAATAATAAATATATAGCTTATCTGATGTAAAAGTAAATGTATCGTACAAATTATGGGTTACTAACTTAATATAGTAGTTAAATTTTGTGATATTTTATATGGTAATAATAACTTAATTATTGTTTAACGACATTTTCAACTATGAAATCTTCTTTATAAGTTATTTAATTATGTATGATAGTGTTTTTAAATTTTCTGAGTATAAAGTTATTAAATAATGGAAGTTAATATATTTACTTTTATAATTTTTAATATAAAATACGGTTGATCATTGACCTAGTAATTTAACCAATGACTTATTGACTCAATATCATGACCAATCAGAGTTAAATAACAGCTCATTATCTTACTAGTATTATTAATATTATACTAGAATGACTTTATTATGATATCTAGTTATTGGATGGATGAATGAATTATTAATTAAACAATTAACTTAGTTTATATTAAAAAATATAATAAACTCATAATATCACACTATTTATATTAATAAATTTTATTTTAAATATAAAATTTATCATTATACGAACATCTAATTAAATAATTGGTACTAAATATTTTTCTATAACAAAATTTTATAATAAAGCTAAAACATCATCAAATAATATAAATTTTACGCTTTAATCACAATAAAATGTACAATTAAATTTTAAATTTAATTAAATAAAAATATTTTATTATAACGTAAAGTAACAAATAACAACTATAATTAATTTAACTTATTTGTAATTATTTTTCTCATTTGTTAGCGTATATTGTATCAAAATACTTTTTTATTTGATTAGAATTTAAACTTACTTTTACATTTTTGTTTGGATTAATACATAAAACATATATTGTTTGAAATATATTAACCTTATTTGTAAGATTTTATGATAATAAAATCTTATTTATTGGTTGTTTAGTTAGTTACTTATGTCATTATAATATTTTTAATAATGTTAGTTACCTATGTGATGATAATGTAAGATACTGAGTAAGATATGGTGCATACTTTTTGTGAGAATGAAAAACGGTTAGCTATGTTGGATTTTAACTTGTAAGTAGTGGTGATAAGGTTTCTTAATTAGCGGATAAGACTTGGAGATTGAAGATTGAAAAGAATAATAGAATTAAATAAATATATTGTTGATAGAGAAGGTTCCAGGAAACTTAACACAAATGTTTGAGACGAAGAATTAAGACTTAAATTAATAGTTATTTTATGGAAACTTCTAAAATAGATACGGTTTTAACAAATGTTTGCCATAGTGATCAAATTATTTTTTAAGAAAGTTCTAAAAATATTTCAAAAATTGTTTTAAGATATTTAATAAATATATAGCATCATTTTGAAATTACCATATGTGTTTGTAATTTTTTTTTTCAAAATAAAAATTAATAGATAAATTGCATACGTCAAAATTGATTATATTAATGATTCTAATTTGGAATATAAACGGCATTGTGAAAAATATCTAATTTAAAAATTATGCTAGGTAGAATCTAGGTGGGATGTTTTTTTTCCATGTATTTAAGCCTTATAAAGCTAACATATTTTTTCATAACTATACATCATGGAATCACATAGCATATTTTTTTAATATGTATTTAAGCCTTATAAAGTAATTTAGTCTGTAAAATAAAATAGTTTAAATCTTTTTAATTTAGTTTATTTTAGCTTTTGTCTTTATTATTAACTAGCGGTTAAGAGACACTGTTGTACCTGTCAAACCACTTTTCTATCGTTTCTAACATTAAACATTTAATAATATGAAAATGATTAATAATAAAGGTAAACATATGAAATGAGTAATTTGTATAATATACATAATGTAATATTTAATATTATAGACACGATAGTTATAATTTAGAGAATATGAAAATGAGAAGAGTGATTAAAGAACTATTATTGCGGTTAAAAAGTAGTATGAATTTACATTGAGAAAGATGTAAATTTATAGAAACATAATAATATCATTATTATCAATTACAAATTGTTAAGGATAAAATAGGAAAACTGAAATTACTCCATCCGGTAGTTATTTCATATTTTTGCTTTATAGATTAAAATATAGATATTATATATAAAAATGAAATTATAAATGGTAAATGGTAAAACGGGAAAACATAAATTACACCACATAAATAGTATAGATAACTAAATTTGATCATAATTAATAACCTTCAAAGAAGTAAAATAAATTTACCAAAATTTTTCACTCAAATACACCAAAATAAATTTAAGTGAATTAGATTTGTGTCTCCTCAACTACTCAAATTTTAACAAATAATATAAAAATATTACCTTTTATTTTTAATTTTTTTGTGACAATATATGATTAATCCACAAAATGAAATATTCTTAAAAATAAAATGATTTATGTTCAATTTAAATTTAAATATCCATAATAGTGTAAACTAAAAGTAATATGACAATTTAATTGTTTTATTTTTTGGGCAAGGGTATTCCCCTATTTATCAAGAATTAATGTAGTGTGATTGTCTATCTTAACGAATATTAACTTTTAATATTATTTTAGTATTTATGAAAATCTAAGATAAATTTACATTTTTCTTCCATTCTTCTATTTATTACAAGACTTTTGTCCTTAAGAAACAAGAACACTTGTTGGAGAGGATCTTTTTACATTATGTGTCTATACTCCCAATGGTGCACGTGACCCTCTCTTTCTCTTTCTCATTCTCTATCTTCTTCAACTCCAAGAACTAGTCTCTCTCTCTCTCTATTGTTCAACATCAAAACCAGATCTCATCTCACCATTTATGTCTCTTCCTTCTCCACTCACCAATGTCTCCACAACAATCTAACCCCTACACCATTACCACTCTCTCCATATTCATCTTCTTTCTTCTACTTACACCATTTTCCACTTCAACTTCTCAATCTCCCACATGCTCTTCTCCTTCTAAACTCATAACCCCTTGTCCACCTTTCTCTTCCACTCCTCCTCCTTTCCCTTTCTCTTCTTCACCAGGTTGTGGCCACCCTTCTTTCCAATTCAAATGCAACACTCCACACTCCATTTTCTCCATCAATAATATCTCTTTTTCTCTCCTCACTTATAACCCCAACACTTCTTCCATACTCCTCTCCCCTCACAACAACAAAAACACTACTTGCCCTTCTTCCACCCACTTTCTCTCCATCCCAAACAAACCTATCAACTTCTCTAACTCTCCTTTTACTATCTCAGATTCCTCTTGTTCCCGTCTCTCTTTTCTTCAACCTTGTTCACCTCCAACCCTTCCTAACTGTAGCCATTGCCCTTGGGAATGCCACCTCATCAAGAACCCAAATCACCTTCTCCATGGTTGTGGATCTATGCATCATTCTGCTTCTGACTCTGAACCTAGCTGCCAGAGTGATGTATTGGGCTACCTTGACAAAATGCTAACTTTATTGGGGATACAAGTTGAGTGGGATGAAGCTCAAGACCCTTACTTTATAAAGTGTAGAGATTGCAAAAACAACAAAGGGTTGTGTGGGTTCAATTCTTCAAACCCAGATAAGCAGTTCTTATGCTTCCACTCACAATCTACAATCTCACCACTATGGATTGGAAAGGTTAAGCCAAATAAAAAAGCTGTTTTGACCCTAGTAATTGTGTTAACCTCTTTGCTTCTTCTTGTGTCTGTTGTTACTGCACTTTTTCGATATAAGAGGTTAAGGTTCAAACAATCACCATCTTGTGAAGAGGATCCAACTACCATTTTTCTTCATAACCAACGTTCCCTTAGTCTTCTTCCTCCAACATTCACCTATGAAGAGTTGGACTCTTCAACCAACCACTTCGACCCCAAACGCAAAATTGGCGATGGTGGCTTCGGTTCTGTCTACCTCGGCCATCTCTGTGATGGAAGACTCGTCGCCGTGAAGTACCTCCACCGCCCCAACACCACCAGAAAAGCCTTTTCCAACAAGTCATTCTGCAATGAAATTCTCATTTTATCCTCTCTCAATCACCCTAACCTAGTGAAGCTACATGGTTATTGCAGCGACCCTAGAGGGTTGCTCTTAGTCTATGATTATGTCCCAAATGGAACCTTAGCAGATCATATTCATGGCACAATGAACTTACACTCGCTAACTTGGCAGGTAAGCAATGTCAGATAAGCAAAATTTTCAATTTACTCTCTGAGATTAATTGATTCTATCGCTCAATTTGATTTCTAAGTTTGAGATCATATTAGTGTATGTTTCTATAGTAGGATGAAATTGATAGATGGTGTTAATATGATATACATTTTTATATATTTGATCCCATGATTGTTTTTATTTATGGATCGTAGGTGAGGCTTGACATTGCGCTTCAAATTGCAATGGCGATGGAGTATCTACACTTCTCTGTGGTGCCACCAATTGTGCATAGAGACATAACCTCATCTAATATTTTCATAGAAAAAGATATGAGAATTAAAGTTGGAGACTTTGGTCTCTCTAGGCTCTTGGTAATGCAAGAAAACTCATCTTCTTCAAATGGGTATGTGTGGACGGGTCCCCAAGGAACACCAGGGTATTTGGACCCGGAATATCACCGATCGTTCCGGTTAACCGAGAAGAGTGATGTGTACAGCTTCGGTGTGGTATTGTTGGAGCTTATTTCTGGGTTGAGAGCGGTGGATCAGAAGAGGGACAAGAGGGAAGTGGGGTTGGCTGATATGGTTGTGTCTAGGATTCAAATGGGTCAGCTTGATCGGGTTGTGGATCCGGTTTTGAAAAGGGAGGAAGAGGCGGTGGTGCAGAATGTTGCTGCGGTGGCGGAGCTAGCTTTCCGGTGTGTGGCGGCGGATAAGGATGATAGGCCGGATAGTAAGGAGGTGGTGTTGGAACTGAAACAGGTTCGGAGCCGGGTCAGTGAAAGAGTGTGAGTGAGGGAATGAGATCATGTCCGATACTGAATAGATCTAGTACCGGAGAGTATCTGAACCAGTGAGATAAGAAATGCACATGTGTACTTTAACTGTGTGAATTTACCTTTGTTGGAAGGTAACATTGTACATTGACCCCACTGAAGCAAAACTAGAACTTTGTTTTTATAGTTTTTATCATGTTGGACTCACACGCACGAGGTTTTTACTTTTGTCCTATTGTAGGGTAACACGTAAGGGAAAAATGTCAGTGATAACGTACACCATATGGGTAGGTTTGGTTTTGGTTGGTACTTGGAGCCTAACCAAATTGAATTCAAACTGAGACCAAGTGTGACATCTTGTACTACGTTTCTTGCAGTTTTAGCTACCTCATTTGTCTGTAAATATAGCATGTTGTAACACTTTTTGTAATGTACTGTTAATCTCAGTTTTCATCTTGAATTATAAGAAATGAAGCATACATCCTATGTAGTATATTTTTAGATATTTTTCCTGTTTTAATCTCGTTGTTGGACTTGTACTAATGATAATCGATAACAAAATTATCTACTAATGATTGTTGGTAAAAATTAATGTAACCATTATGGTTAATCAAAAGGGTTTGTTCACATTTCATTAGAAAAACATGGGCAATGCTCACTTTGCACCTTAAAAAACTCTTGTGTAGGTCGTGAATGAGTTAAAATAGTGAGACTAAAATGACCTAAAAAGTAGTGATAAATATGCTAATAATAATTAATTTGACCAACATTTGATGTTTTCAATTTTCAACCTTTTCAGGTAGGAATATATAAATTTTGAGATAGGGAAATAAGTCTTTACTCCAAAGACAAAGCTATGTCTTATGCTAAAAGAGAATATAAGTCAAAAGATAGAAAATAAATTAGTAAAGAATGTGGAGCTTCTAAGTTGTTTCTTACTTGCTTTAGCTAAAAAGTATTCTAATATGGTTCGTTGCATAAAGAAATTTGTTCCCACATCTTTTCCGTGATTAGCGCTTTGAAACCAGACACTAGAGTTGAATGCTTCATGTCCCACTTTCATTTTTACTAAACTTTGTTTCTTCCTACAACTTCATGGATCAAAGCCAGTTTGAAATTGCACAAGCAACAAAATTAGCACCCAAAGGGAATGGAATCAAACACTAGTTCTGAAAGTGCCCAAAGATGTAAATATAAAGTATTCATTTGTTACATTTATTTATATATTTATTTTATTGTTGTATTATGGTCTTAATGAACATTCATTAAGCAAGGGGAAAATAGCATTTGGGGGGACCAAACCCCACCACAAATCAAGTTACTTTTAAGCTATTTTGCATTAACAAAGTTCTCCTTTTTTGCATCAGATACATACACACATTCAGGAATATGTTGAAGTGATTTTATTGTGTGATTGTTCCCTTAGTTGAAATAAGCACTCTCCAAAGTCTTGGCCTGCTGGTTTAAAATTTCAGTTTCTGGCCTATTTGCTAACTTGTATCCCTTTTCCTGAAGAAAAATATAATCATCAAGTAACCAATAATAGTAAGAAAACAAGTTTGCTAATGAAGATCTTAGGCATTATTGTTATTTAAAACCATAACCATGAGGCTTAAGAACAAGGTCGAGACATACCAGCAGACGCCACAAGAAGGGGATGCCTTCTCTCTTCTTCATTCGCTTCTCGATCACTTCAATTGCTGTGTTAAAATTAATCATAGTTAAATGTGACTAGGACAAACGAGGTGTTAGTCTAGTGGTGTAAGACCTTACTAGATCCTCAAGTATAGAACTAGGCCAAAAAGGTCAAAAGTTCGATTCTTGTGAGCGACACTTGTTGGGAGGGACAATCATGTACCCCGAAAGATATTAGTTTCTTACCATAGGGTGAGGGGATACCCTTGGTTATACAAAAAAAAAAGTGACTATAGGGGTTTGAACATTAGAGAAAAGTTTAAGATTTTACCCTTCTCAGCTTCTCCAGTATTGAGCAACATGCTATACCAAACTTCATTGAATACATCGGTTTGTTCATCAGATGCCCCAATCATCTTCAAAAGAGTGTAATAAATGTTGTAAATTCAAGAATAAGTAAAAGTGAAGCAACAATGCAGAAAAGAGGTTTGATTAGTACAACCTTACAGTCACTGGCATCAAAATCTGGACCAAGCAGTTCAACTCCACGTCCGTCGTTACCACTGCCATATGCATATAATGCTTCTGCAAGCTATTAAAACACAGAAATGTAGGGGGAAATTTGAAGTAAGAAAAAAAATATATAGTTAGCCTGAATAATCAATGAAAAACAAGCTAATGAGAACACCCTCTACAGTTAGCCACCAAAGTAATCAACCAAGGGAAGGGTTACTGCTGTGAACTAGGCATGATATCTTAAGAAATTTTCATATAATTCATGGAATAAGCAACTGAAGCATACCACCATTCCTCTCTGCATTAATTGTCGCTTCTTTTTTGTCATCCTTGATATCCTACAGTAAGATAATACGTATTACAATTCGTGCTGTATTCTATATAAAATAATTTTCGCCAAAATATAATGTTTCCACCTGTCTTTTAAGCCCTTCAGAAGATCTTCTGCTTTAGAAAGTTCTCCAGTCTTAGCCAAAGCCCACACTGTCAATACATCAAGATGCCACTCTATATACCAGTTTGCCTAAAACATTTATCATACATCCATAAATTGCACAAGAAACATTTAGCATGAATTTCCTAAACAGCACAACCAAATAATTTTCCCAATATGATACATGAAGCAATATTATTTAGACATGTTTCTTAAGACTAGTTTAGCATTATTATCTAAACAAAATCATCATTAAGAAACTCAACAAGCTTTATGAACTTATAACTAGTTTAGCATTATTATTTAGACATGTTTCTCTATTTTAGCATTATTCAGTAACTTCTTTGTACTCTACATCCATTTTTTATTTTGTATTTAATTACTTTTTTTCTGTTCAAACCATGAACTGGCTGTTTCAATGGTTTAACAAATACACTCCGATATTCAAGACACTGAAAGATAACACAACTGAGTTCCAAATCTAACAAAAGTGTAAAGAGTTTAGAACTTCTAACATAGATTATTACTTCAGATTGCAGATTGATGCACCAAACCATACTACAATTTCCTTCATTAATATAAGATTTCGGGGGGGGGGGTCTTAACTTACTTGATCAATTAGGCATTCTGCTAGAATCTTGAGACGATCACCAAAGATGTCCAATTCACCACGTACACACAACCGCAAAAACAGGCCCACAGCATTTAAGTAAACCTGTTTCAGAGGGAGTTAGGATTCATGACAAAAGGAAGAAAATGAGAAACTATTATAGTGATGAAGTTTAAGAAATCCACACTTCTGGTCTCGCAGCATCAGTTTTGTCTAACTCCTTCCATATATAGTTATCGTATACCTCCAGCACTCTTTCGCTTGGAGCATTACCTTCCAAGTAACAAAGTGCTACATGCCACCAATTGTGGGTCAACCTGAAACAATAGAAATTCATTGGGTGACTAATAGAAAATGAGACAAAGCCTTGGCCAAAACTAATCAAATGCTTACATAAAAGATGAAAGAGAATTCCATGATGATGAACATTCTTCCATGAACTTCACAGCTTCTTTAAAACGACACTCATACTGAAGAACATGGCATAACTGCAGAACAAAGTTCACTTATTACATTGTTTATTTAGGTCACAGTTTATGAAAAGTCTTGTTACAACGTATCTCTCACAGAAATATATGTTCAATAATTGTAACCTCAATCTCTCTAAAATCTAAAGCTTGAGACTGTCCCTTTTTTAGAGGCAGGCTATACTCTTATTAATGGTTAATTGATGGACCCTTCACACAGTCCTGTTAATGCTTACAGGGAACTTCTAGGAAAATAAGTTTACACTGCAATGTAAGCAACAACAATCCGTAGAGGTTTATCAAAATCTTAATTATTAATTAAACAACTTGAAATATAGTATTGTGTAAGTATTACTACTATGAGGTAAAGTGAACACGCCCATATTTAGCAAATTCATTGACCTACAGCATGCTGTGACCAGCCGTCTTGCTTATTGATTTCAAATCCCCTTTTGGCAGCTTCCTCAGCATCTTTCATTTGTCCAAGCTCCAACAAAGGAAAAGCAAGCATGCCATATATGTAATTTTCTCCTTCATTTTGAGGTAGAACCTGTAGAGTTTAAAAGGATAAGGTACTCAAATGTTTATTTGGTAATCAATAATAACAATAAAAATCTTGTACTCAAACTGTCCTTTAATTGACAAATAATATGAAGTTACATCTTGTTTGGAGGGCTGGAATTAGAGATTAGCATAGGATAAGAGTAAGATTTTGATCTTTTTTAACTCTCGTGTTTGGTACAGCTTTGGAATTTGGATGATAGAAACGTGTTCACTAAAAAATGAAAGTTAACATGACACATTTTCCCCTTAAAAATGTTAAGTCTTAAAAGAAATCTGGGTTAAGAACTTGGGTTGATTCCATAGTCCCACAACTAAGGGGAATATGAATTTAGGCAGCAAAAGACTGGCAAATTCCCAATCCCATATCAATATCTTGAGTTAAGCCAAACAAAGAAAGCAAAAATAATGAAAATACATTCTGACTAACACTAAACTTTTCCGCACTCTAACTTGATGGGCTTGATAGTGGCAAAGTTTTTAGTCATCAACTATATCAGCAAAACAAAATAAAAAATTCTTTTCAACTAACAAGATAGCAACTTCTTTAAGCAATCTGAGTAAATACAAAAATTTACTGCTAACAAAACTGAGCTCTTTGTAGGGAAAGAAAATATTTGTTTCAACAAACAATATAGCAAAAATGAAATAGAAATGCTCTCCAATTTGTAAGAAACCTGATGAACAAGTGATAAAGAAATATCAGGCCGGCCCATGTAGAAGCACAGGATTTGTGCTCTCTTTAGAGAAACCAGATCTCTTGGGAACTCTTTGAGAAGCTTCAAAAGAAAAACAAGTTGCATTAATAAGCAAAATTTGAGCAGCAATATAGATGAATGTCAAAAGCATAGTGCATGCAACTAGAATTGGCAAACTTTAGAGAGCACTCTCTAAAGTAACAATATACAAAAGGTTCCGAATTCAATTGCCACACACATATAATGACAACCAGATTTCAAAGGATCAAAGCATCTTACTATCAAGTTTGTAAAAGCCGACTTTATACTTATTTTATCTTGACCTAATGCCTTCTGGGATTTACATCTGCATTGAATTCTTTCCTATTCTCCAGTATACAAGTCATGCAGTTGAAATGAAAATTTCAGCAGTTATCATGTCTAAAATTTTATGAACTCCAGGAAATTATTTTAACATTGCATCTATAGACTATAGCAAGATCCAACCATGTCATTCATATGAAGGTACAAAGCATATGCAATTTTGAAGAACAAGATAGATTCATAATGGAGGATAACATATTTAAAGATGCCAGGAAAACCTTTAGGTATGGGTAAGGTATATAGTAAGAAGGGCAGTCCAATAAGAAAGACGGCCCAGTACACGAGGCTCCCACTTAGCGGGGTATGAGTAAGGTAAATGTACACAGTCCTACCCTCGCAAGCAAAGAGGTTGTTTCCAATATTTAAACCGACGACCTCCACGTCGTAAGTCAATTAATCTTACCATTGCGCCAGGTCTCAACCCCAATAAAAAGATTGGACCTTTTATGTGAAGGAACAATATAATGCTCATCAGTTATCAATATAATGTCCACAGAATTCCCCTTTTAGCAATTGACAAACTAATCTAAAGTTGTTAACAATGGACAAAATGAGAATTACATTCTTTAAAAAGGGCTTCACTGACCTTAGAGTGCAATTCGACAGCTACATCATCATCTCTGTCTACAGATATCAAATAATTGATGGCATCGAAAACTAGCTTTTCGTACAAGGTAGCATGTTCCTGTCACAACAGAATAGTAATTGTGCATAAAAATCTTATTTTTATGTCTATAACAGTGTTTTAAATTGCAGTTGGACCCGCAATATTGCTTCAGAAATCTATGAAACGGTATTGCAGAGTAATTGCATTCGCATCGGCTGCATTTTCTGTAATTCCAATAAACGCAAAGTAACCGCAATTTAAAACACGGCTATGCAGGAAGAAAATGAGAGACAATTACAAGGTATGACTTAGCAGCATGAAGATAAGGGGAAGCTCGAGAAGAATCAGAAGAGTGAAGGTAATGGGCTGCTAAGATATTTGCCAAGACACAATCTTTATCATGAGATGCTGCTTCCAGAATCACAAACCTCTCTCTCCCATAGCTCAGTACCTTCACATACTCAAAATCAAAATCCCAAAGGAACCAACACCATTTAAGAAAACACAATAATTTTTGTATCAAATACAAAAAGGCTAAAGAAAAAGATGATTATATGAAACCTGATTGTAATAGGAATTGATTGCTGAAATGCATGCCTGAGAGGAAGTTCTAACCTCATATCCCCATTTGTCCAATTTCATACCTCGTTCTTCCATTTCTCTTCCCTATTTTTCCCTATATTGAAATTCCAATGTCAAAAGAAGAAATCGAAATAAAAGGGCATCGATTATTTTTTACTTCAATTAGGAAAAAGAAGATGAACCTACCAAACAGACACAAAATCGTCTTGTCATTAATATCATCGGAAACTCCAAAATTCCAACTAAGATGTTTGTGTTGGGAATAGAAAATAACTGAAAATGGTAACTTTGGCTACTTTTATTATTGCACCATCGTCACTTCGTATTTTAAAGGAGGATATGATCACATCGCTTTTATATGTTAGTGTGTGATATTTATTTATTTATTGGACAAAACTTACTTACAATTCCAGTATAAATGGTGTTCGTAACCTATTAAAATGTAACACGTGTTCATTATCACCTATACTTTGAAGATAGAGATTCTTAATTGCAAAAAAAGAGAAATACTTAATGATATAAATGAACACATGTTACCTTTTAATGAGCTACAAACACCATTTGTACATGAGGAAGTGTACATAAGTTTTGTCCTTATTTTTTTATATGTAAAGATTTATTATGCTTAATCTATACTTCTATATCTATACTATGTTATTATTAATATAGTTAAAACAAAATCTAATGTAACCACCCAACTATGGTATAATTTGTAATTGTCTATTTTGTCTTCTTTGTTTTTTAATTTCTACCAAAAAATCATATATAACTTATTGTTCCTCTTCATCTTATGCATGTTCCATATTATTTGGTTAACTATTTATTTATAAAAATTATTGTAACAATTTTTGTAGCATAATATAGAACAAAACAAACTTAGATTGAGGTAAAAAAATTATATGATTTAAATTTCAATTCATATATATAACATTATAGTGACATTTTACTACATGGTACATTGACAATGTAATGTATTATATTATCATTCATTATTTTTTTCTCTTGATATTTTGGTTTATGTTGAGCAAAAAAATTTATATTGGTTTTAATAACTTATACAGCCTAAGTTCTGAGATAATTACACACATTTGTGGTGGGGATATGATTTTGACAACCTAAAATATTGACAATATCTATATATCTTAAATCCAAATTTAAAACTTTGATTATCAGCATGGTACATATCACACTTAATCATGGTTGGAGCACTTAACTGAATAAATATAAAAAATAGATAAAAAATATTATTATTGACATGTACGACCTCTTATAGCATACGTTAAGTAAGAAAATAATAAATGTAATAAGATATAGATGGTATGACAAGTTGTTTAACTTATATGATGTATTTTAATGATTGAATAAATGCTCTATAAGGTGATTTTGGATGTTTTAAGAGGAAAAATGTATATAAGTATAATAATGAATTTTATATTTTATATATTATAATTGTATCATATATCATTAATATTTATTATTATAAACTATTTAAAATATAAATGAATGATAAATAATGTTTTATATAAATCATTACACATGCATAAATTTTATACTACTATTTTAAAAGGAAGGTGTAGATATAGCTGTGACAGTTTGTGTATATGAATAAAACAAACCCCTTATATTATTCTGGAGTGTTCTTATCATTGGGTCAGGGTCCAATAATGAGTCTAATTAAAGCCTAATGAAGTATATAGTGGACATGAGAGATAATTTATTTTATTCTGTCATTAAAAGTATATTATATGTATTATTTTGTTTAGTTTTTAAAATTATTTTTTATTGAAAATGGTTAAACATGACACATGTTATAATTTGAATAGTCGGATAATATAACTTATCTTTTTATATTATAATATATTTTATTATATTTACGCATTAATTGTTGAATTATTATCTGTATACAAAATGTTAATTAAGTATCTCTGCACTTATTTTCTTAAATTCACTAATATGTGTCTTGTTTTTTTTCCTTTTAGAAATCTTTATTTTAAAATATATTATAAAAAGAAAAAATAAAAGTAAATTTAAGAAAATAAGTTATCTTCTAGTACGAGGAAATTCTTTATTGTTATAAAAATGTGGTACAAAATTAGAAATAATGTCTTCAAACCTACTGTGTATATGATTATTATTTTTCTAAGTCTAACTTCAATAATCCTCAACTCACACCCGCTCTTTGCTTTCGTTTTTGAAACTAAGTTAGATACTACCAGTGACAATAGTAATTATTGAAACAGCATTTTCGGTTATAAATATCATGTAAATTGGATATAAACAAAATTAAGTAGGAGATCAATTATTGAATAATTGTTCAATTACCTATGTAGAAAAAGATATTTCTCATACCATCCTGGACAATATACTATCTAGTATCTATGTTCCATTTTAACCATCTTTTCAAGAAAGTAATTTTGTTTCTATTTATTTGTAAAAACAAGACAACATTTATTATTACATTTATAACCCTACCTTACTCTTACTCTGTTAGTGAGAGAGATAATAAGGGAAACAAATAATTATAGTTCTATATAAATGATAGATAATAAGATTGAAAAATTAATTTAATTAGATATATTAATTACATTTCTTAATTTGCTCACTACACTTTTAAAAGACACTCACACAAAATGAGGTTGTATTCTACTAGAAATTTATATCACTTATATTTTTTCTTGATATTATCAATAATATCATCTCACATTATAGGTAAAAACTAATTTTTTTGGGATGCATAATTGTTTCATCCAATAAGTGTCGTTCCCAGAAATCGAATATTTAATATTTTAGTCTTTCTTGAGATTTAACGAACTCTTATACCACTAAATCAACGTCTAGTTGGTATATCACATTTCACATACAATTTGTAAGAATTAAATCTTGTATTATAATTAATATTTTTATAAATAAAGATATATTATATTTTTAATATAAATTGATATATGTTTAGCCCCCATTACTTCAAAATTCTGGTTAGCCCACTGGAAAGGAGTTGAGCATGTACCTCATTATTAGATGACCAAAACCAACTATGGTAAGAAAATAAATAGAGGCCAAAATAAAAGTTAACTGATATTTCATAACCTTATTCCTTAAATTTATACCATTTCAGATAATGTTCACTGAGGCCTCCCCACTTTATAGGTTTATTATGACTATGAAAAGACCATTAGGTACTAAGATAACAATTTCCAAATCAAACTCATCACACAATTCCAATTACTTTTCTGCTGCTGCAGCAGAAGCCCATCTTTGCTTAAGAGCCTTTGCAAACTCAATAAGCTTATCAGTCTCTGGAAAAACTCCCTTTACTGCAGGATCAGCTGCAAAGGTTTTAGCCCATTTGACCAAAGAAGGAGTCTTTGTTTCAACAACTACCTTTCTTCCACTCATATTCTCTATCACACTCAACCAACTCAACATGCTCCCAAAAGCAATATCAATGAATCCAATTTTATCTCCTCCAAAAAATGCCTTTCCATCACTTTGTTTGTTGAACACTTCTTCCATTCTCTCAACCACTTCTTCCACTTCAATCAAGTTTGTTTTCTTTGCTTCTTCATCTTCAGCAGCTACAATGTTTCTCATGGATGGAAACAACTGTAGCCAGTTTAATGCACCAAAAATAGCCATAAAGAAAAGTATTATATTAGTTAGCAACATAAGCTCTGAATTTAACTATGAGCAGAAGTTGGTTTCTAAATTTATATTGGACTTAGATTAATACAAGTATAGTCAATTAAAAACTCCTTAAGGGTCTGTTTGCGATTTAGTTTTTGAAGGATACGAAATGGAAAATGAAGACTTAAGAGCCATGCATGAAATATATTAATAAAAGAGCTTAAGCCTTACATTTTTTTACTTCTTTTCTAAAACTCAACTCGCCAACGGACTATAAGAGGTAAAACTCTAGTAGTGTCTTTTTTTCTCTTTCCGAAAATAACAAAGCTCAAACCCAATATTTTACTTAAAAGGAACCAAACTCTTATTGCTTGATGTAACGGGTATTGAAACAACTCAATCAAATTTCATCAATATAAACACTAACATGCACATAGATAAATTCAAAGAGTAACCCATGTGAGTTTATTATCTATCCAGAAAAGATATGTATAGAATATAAATTAAATACCTTGTCATCTATGTAGGAAGCCCAAAAGCGAGTATTGGCTCGATCATAAGCATTTGTAGGAAGGATAGAAGGAGCATTAGTCCAAACCTCATCAATATATTCAACTATGATTCCAGATTCAGAAATGGGTTTATCTCCATGAATGAGAACTGGGATTTTCTTGTGCACAGGATTGGACTGAAGAAGAAGGTCACTTTTGGGATTCAAGGTTTCTTCAATATTCTCATAATTCAAAGATTTTATGTTAAGTGCAATCTGCACCCTCAGGGCAAATGGACTGAACCAACCACCCAAAAGTTTCAACTCATTTTTTGCCATAACTTTGCTAAATATGTGGTTCAAGCACAGGACAATGGGATGTAAGATGGGATAAGGAGTATTAGATGTTTATATATAGGAAGTTAGATTTTTCGGGGAGTGAGACTTCTCTCCATTAATGGAAAAATATGTATTAAATGTTTATATTATATTTTTACCCTTTAAAACCGAAGAGTCTTACTCATTTTACCCTATCAACATATTTGGGTGTAATAAATGGTTTGGTGAATGATTTTTGGTTGACCAATATTTTTTCCATTAATAGGAAGTTGGGATAATAGATTTGTGGTATGCAACAAGCCACACTAAATCAAAGGCGTGTTTTGGCCTTTTGGAGTGAATATCAATAATGAATGTGGGAGTAGGCAATGATGGTTACCCCCAACAACTTCATGTTTCTAAACTCTAGCATCCACCTAAAATTTATGACTAAAATATCTCAAACATTTATTGATTTTCTCTTCATATTTAGAAAAGTTTTTTATACCCTCGTTTATTATTGTTAGAAGTAATACAAATGAATAATGAATGATATATTAACTTTCTATAAATGTTCACAATAACAATATATATATATTACACTCTTATATTTAATGAATGACGGCTCTAGTAGGTTTTTCGTAGTATTTTTTAAACTTTTTATTTGTTCCCTCCTAAAAATGGATATTGAGATACTTGAAATATATTATTCTATTAGTTCTAATTCCTAGTGTTGGAATGAAGAAATATAGTAATCAATATTATATATTAGACTCAAGTCTTTTGTTATAATATGCAACAAATGAAAACACCTCATAGGCACTTGTCCTCACGGCTGTGCTAGAGTTTCTGATATTTTTTGTCTAATAATATCTTGGTAAATGTTCAATATTTCAGGAGACGTAGTCACAATTAGTCGAACTCCGTTAATAAATTCATTTGGTTGCTCTCTTCTATTTATTCTATGCATTTTATTTAATTATTTGTGGTCAACGTTGTGCAATGGTCACTTTCGTGCACCAACAATTGGTATCAGAACAAATTGGTATATGACACCTAACTCATCAGATTATGCCTAAATAGGGTGAAGGCATGTTACAATGTCTATCAAAGGTACAATAACATATTTTATTGGGATGTTTAGAATATGCTATTGTATTAGTCTCACATTCCCTATTATGGAAATGAATTAGAATGACTAATATTTTATATTAGACTCAAATCATTTATTATAATACAAAATATAAGTATCAAATAAAAACACGTCATGACACTTATAGGTGTGCTAGAACTTATAATATTTAATAGCGGGGATAGTTGAAAGGAACGTTTTGCATAGAAACTAGAAAGTAGTCTCACCACTTTCCCTCTTAACAATAAGGATAACCATGTGGCGTGCCATTCCACGAGCGTAGAAAGTAGTCTCACTACTTTCCCTCTTGAACATCCGGGCCCTTCTTTTGGACTGGACATGAACACATATCCATCACACAATATTTTTCATGTAATTTTGTGGAGAAAGACGTCAACTTAAAATATAAAGGAAGATATGAACGAACAATTGGTCTACTGGTGTAAAGCTCTACTGAATTTCATATATCGTACTAGGTCAAAGGTCAAAAGTTCTGTTCCAACGAGCGATGTACAGCTAGGATATACAAAGAAAACAAATCCAACCATATATGTAGATTCCTATTGTACTCGATGTTTGAGGTAAAAGGTTCCCTTCCCCTTTCAACCCGAACATGGAACTTCGACATGGAGGGTCTGAGACTGTTAAGTTAACCATGGTAGTAATCAAACACTACCCTAGTCATCGAAGTCTAAACTAGTGTTCTATCTTGTTGTGCAACTTATGCTTCGATTTTTGAACCCAGGGATCGGAAACTAAGTTTTGATGGGATGTTGCTGTTAAGAAAGTGTTGTAGAATGTTTCATGAATGAAGTTAACAACCTCACAAAATTAGGAGAACAAACAATTTATAGATGCATGAAAATGAAGTCAAAGACCAGAAATGAATGAACAGAGAAAAATGAAGTCAAAGCAGAATATTAATTTCATTCTGGTTCTGTACCATGCTGCTCTACATCATAAATTTACAAACCATTGGTTTGTTTTGTTCCCTACACCGATTGTTGTAGTATCCAACTTTATACATGACACTAATAATATACCTAGGCCATCTATTACTTTGTGGGGTGGCATGGATCAGAAAGGGGGAAACTAAGGAATACGTCGAGGACAGGCACTAGCGTCCTCGTTAGACCCGAGTAAACCCCCGGTCCACCCTCTCAAAGTGCGTATTTACAGAGATTAACGTGACCATAGAACTTGCCTCTCTATGTTTCTCTTTGTTTGGTTTCTCCTTCTAGTGCAGACCACCGATGCTTATACCGTTTCCTCATTTGTCATCTCATGTTGCAACAGAGAGGTTTTCCCTGAATTTGCAATTTATCCCACATGCATGTCATTTGTCGGGGTGATTGGTAATGTGCAGTGTAGTAATCATCGATGCACCCAAATTGACAAAACTTCAAGCTGTGCACATACTCTACTGGTCTTGTGCTGTTGAACTGCTCTACCCACATTCCCATGCTCACATCTTCCATTTTAAACAACTGCATCACATCGAAATTGGTTAAAATGATGTGATCAATACCCAACACTTTCACCCAGTGTATGTCAAAACAAAATACACACATATATGCACAAACTAGCAGACATGATCCAGGGGAAAAGATAGTTTGTAGACATACTTTTAATATGTGCTTCTCAAAATCGGATACAATGAAACGAGCAATGTCAGATGAGACTATGTAACCTGGACCATTAGCATATGTAGGATATTCTTCTTCTACCCATTCCTGGAAGTTGTAGGGGGGGGGGGGAACAACATAAAACTGTCAGCATTGTTCCTATACAAAGAACATGACATGACAAATCCAGAGTCACAAAAGAAATCAAAAGTAATAACTATTATAAATATCACTGCGTTGAATTCCCAAAAGAAGGAACTTCAGCTCATTAGTTATATTATGAGAAACAATGTTAGTCATATACCTAAATGAAAAGTTGATCAGTTAAGAGCATAATATGTAATGTTAATGTTCTGAAATCAACTAAGTCTCAAAGCAAGCATGAAAAATAACATTCAGCACTTTAGTTTAATCAACATAGATATAAACAGGAAATTTAAAAGCATGTAAGAACTCCCAGAAGCAGAGAAACCAACAGAGAAGTTATACCTCATATGTTACAGCCCACTTGCCATGGCGAAGGGGAGAATGGTGGTAATTCATATTTCCGATGTAGAGACTTCTATCACTTTGGACTTTTCTTGCTTCGCTTATGATAGCATCCACTCTGACAAATGTATCATCGTCACACTTCATGATATATTTAGCAGCCACTGAGCGAATCTGCAAAGGCGTGTTAAATAACAACCAATTATATAAGAAGCAAAAAGAGGGGCTAAAAAAATAAGAATGTGAACATAAATTAGCAACATTTTACTCCTTCCACCACTCACCCCATATTCGCAGATAGCTATAGTCTTCAACACAACAAGGTCATAATGATCCATGTACGGGACTATAATAATATCTCCAAAATACTCTGCTTCTTTCTTGATGTCCACATTTATATCCTTCCTTGCATGCTATCATATGAGAAATGAAAAAAAATACTTATTCACAGTTTTTATCATTGTCCGGGGGTAAGGAACATGCATTCACTCTTACCAAGGCTAAAAAAAACCGAGCCACAACACGTGAAGATTTGATAAGCTTATGTTGCATCCAAGACTTCCTAACTGCCATCCGCTCAGCAAAATGGTTGCCTGCAGAAAGGATACCAATGAAAAGCTCGATGTTCACATTGTGAAGAGGAGGAGCTTTCCATCGTGGAAGCAACTCAAGATGCACCTGAGGTGCAAAGCTAGGATGTGATGCAGGTAAGGAAGCAGCAAAAATAGAATGCACATCAACGTCTCCATTTATAGATAGTCCAGTAGCATCCTCGAGAGCAAAGCCCTGTGAAGGGGAAATGTGAATGTAACATAAATCCTTAAGACAATTCTGTATTCACAGAAGTAGAAGGAGTTACGATTCATGTACCCACCGTGCGATAGGGAAAGGATGTCACATGCCTCCCATCCACACTAACATGGTAACCTTCCAAGCCAGCACTTACGGTCATAACAAATAGTTTCTCCTCTACGAAGGGATATGGCCAGTCTATAGGCACCTGCTTTTTACGCCCTATCAGTCTGTTTAACCACCATGTTGCCCTCCACTCTTCTGAGCGGCTGTCATCATCACGAATCCATTTTTCACATTTCACCTGTCCATCAACTTCATAAAATCCAGAAAATCAGCAAAGATGAGTGGTATCTCTTGGAACAAGACACATTAAAAGAGCAGTATGGTGCTATAAAATTCCTGCTATGCCGAGATTGCAGGGAATGATCAGGCCCACTAAAGAAATATACACTAAAAAAATTGTTTACAAATGTACACTTTCACATAAGAGAATGAAAATGATGATAACAGAAGGGAGTTTGTCTCTTTTCTTCTATTAGTTTAAATTTGATCCACTATCATCCAACAATGAACTACCAAAGTCAAAAAGTTAACAACTTCTATGCAATAGTTATAATACTCAAACACCGGTAAGAACTTTTTTTGATTTAGCAAAAAAACATATTTGGATGATAGAATAAAAAGGTTTCGCAAACACTAGTAAAAGATTACTTCTTTCTAACTCATAATACAGACCACAAGTGAATTGAGGAATACACAAACTACGCCCATGTAACTAAAGAAATAAAATTACTATCAATCTCCAAATTCAACTTCCTATCCTAACAAATCAACTATCTCGCCGCAAATTTGGCGAACCCCTATCCTAGATTCACTTCAACATCCATACCATGAAAATTCGTTTTCCTATAAGGCGAAGATAGCTAAATGGATCGAAAATGCTAATATACTATGCCAAATTCACTTCAACACAATTAAAAATATGCATTTTGAAAACAGAAAGCAAAAACTTTATAAACATGAAACACCACTCACTCACTCACTCACCAGTTTCTTCATCAGCACGTGACTTCCACCCTTCACACCTAAGAGCTGTGCCCCACTGCATCCTATAACACGTGTTTTGCTCAATCACTGGCTTACCACTCCAATCACCCTTCAACCTCGGATTAAAATGCAGTATCCTAGGTGGTTCCTCATTTTCCACGGCCTTCAACCCTTGCAACTCCATCATAAACTGAGACACCATAACAGCATCATCCCCTTCTCTCAGCACCGCTATCTTCGGGTCACGCTCCGCGTGAGCCCAACGAGGGGTACCCACAATTGTCACGTGCGACCAAAGGGTCAATCCACAAGGCAAAACCAACAACCCTTTGAAATTCTCCCGGAACTCAAACCCTGAAAGTGAAATCGAATTCGGGCACGAATCAGAACTGTTTTTATTCTTCTTTTGATTCTCGTTCTCAAAATTTGATGCAAAGTTACTAACTTTAACTTCACCAGCTTCAACTTCTTCCCATAGCTTCTTCCCCACAACCCATGCATGTTTCGCCGCTTTATGAAGTTCAGAAAATTCTCCATTTTTGTCAATGTTGAAGCTCTCGTTGAAGCTCAAGGTTGAAACTTTCTGCAATTTTGACCCATTGGGTACCCGAAAAGGTTGTTCTTCGGGTTCTTCTTCTAGTAACAGTGGCATGGGTAATGTGAACCCAAAGGTGGTGCCTTTTTCAGTGGAAACAGAAGCTTTGAAAACAAGAGGGATTTCGAAACTCATGAAGAGTAAGTAGAGAAGCATCACCGCCATGAAAAATTGAAGTAGTGTGAGCCTATTGGGTAGCATGAATGAAGATTGTTCTACCTTCGCTATCTTCATTTTTTACCTTTCACGCCACAAAAAGTTTGGAACTTTCTCTCAATGGGGTTGTTGTTGTTTTTTGGGTTGTTTAATGATTTTGGAAACTCGTTAACCCTAATGAAGAATGAGAAAGCACTTGTGGAATGAATGTAAAAGCTTTCATATTTCAGTCACATGAATATAAATGCAGAAAGAAATGGAAAGAGATTGAAAACTTGTTTTGCCTTTGTGTAAAGTTTGAGATTTTGATGTTCATTTGAATTTTTTTATCATAAATGACATACTATGTAAGTGAAAGAACACCGTTTTTAATTTACAATTGAAGAAGATTCACATGCACTATAAATGTATTACTTTAGAGAAATTATAACACGCTTTGTAACCATTTAAGAAGATTTGCTTCCAAGTTCAAAGTTTTTGAAATCATATCAATTTTGTATATCGTAATTGTATTACTATTAACCATCATTTTTTATCAGCTTTTATTTCAAAAATAATAATATAAATAAATAATAAATTATATACTATCTATATAAATCTTTAGGATAATAATATTTACTCTTTAAAAATTAGATCAGCTCTAAAACAAAATGAGAAATGGATTAGATTAGACACAAAAGAGACATAGATTATCCATTTCTCATTATTCCCATTACTTTTGTTTATATATATTTGTTAAGGAAAGAAAATAATATGTACGACAAACAGTAGCAAGTTGAAATGAGAATTTAACTTGAGATTAATTTATTAATATCCACCATTTTACTTTGTATAACAAAAACAATTATCGAAGTGATCGTTAATATATTTAACAACTCATACCATATTTAATTTTCTAAAATGACAAAGTATATAAGAGTACAGGACATAAAATGAGTAAACGGAGTATTTTATTTTTCTTGCTGTTTATGACAGGGTATGGGAAAGGAAAAGTAAAATGAGAAAAATGTTTGAATGCATTATTTAAAGATTAAACATGAAAGTTAACACAGCAGGTATAATTTGAGTTTAGTTTTAATTATGTGAATTAAAATAAATAAAAATGAATTAGAAAAATTTAATTAAATTCTGAAAATTTGCTTCTCTAGGATAGTGGAGCCATAAAGGGAGACAGGTGGAGTGGCCATGAAGTCTACGTGTCATTCTCCAATTACCAATTGAGTCGGTCATCAACTTTTTCTAGAAAAATATGAAGATGCATGTATAATTAGTGATAATCAATAAAATCTTGATAACATATTAAAATTTTAATTAAAATTAAAATTTACTTATAAATTAAAGTATTAAAAAATATAAATATACTTATCTTTAATATAATTTTGGATTCGTCTTCATGTAAGATTTTTTTCCTTTTTTATTCTCCTTCCCGACTTAGGATTATATATGTGGTTTTCCACTATGAGTCATGTCCCTATTTTATGCATTAATATGTTAGTAGTGGTACTCAACAAAATGGATATTTTAATATTTGTTACTTAAGAGAGAAGATTGCTACAAATATTATATTAGTCAATAAAGAATAATTTTTCTCTCCTATCCTTACACCCAAAGCCATGTATCTTCCACTTTTCTTATAAAACAAATTTATACATAATTACTATAACATTTATTATTTATTGTATCATTTTTTGAAGAGGTAATAATAATTAGATATCAAACACTTAGTATATATATTTTTTCTCTTTCCTAAAACCTCACCAACTCATCAATATCACCGTTGGCAGATTCACTATCCTAGAATAAAAAATGAAATAGATACAATTTTATATAATTATGGATGTAAAAATATTAATTATCAGATAAATGTATACAATATTGTTTTTCGGGATGTATGTACACACCCTTGGTTATATGTTGAGCCTAACCAGCATCTTTGTTCACATCCACTTTCTAAACTCAACTTTTTCTTTCCCATTTTCAATCATTTTACTCTTTTTGTTTAGAATCAGTTGATAGTCTTTCTAAACTTACATTGACCACAGCTCTACTTGTTAAACCTCTTGAGCAATTAATTTGATTCATTCATCCCTGATTCTGTTACATCAATCTTTCTAATAAATTGCAGTATTCAAATTTAATAGCTAAACATTAATTAATGATGTCTCAAAAATTTATCTCATAAGTGCAACTGTTATATCATTCTGAACAATAAATTTTGTTTTCCTACCCAGAAAATATAAGGGTATTCTAATCTTTTAAACTTGGATACACCATTCATTACTTACTTAACAATTTAAAGGAATTTTATATATATAAAGAATGAGTAATTATAAGCATGGACCCTCACAATCTGTAATTTATGTAAGCCTGGGTATGTCCATGTTTGTTCAATGCTTGTGCCTGTAACCCCTCCTTGAGGCATGCTTGGCCACTTTCACAAGATAACTATCTTTGTTGCCTCTATTATTGAACATAACAAGATGCTCTACCCTCTACAGACCATGTTGAAATGGCCATAACTAATCATAAATTCTAAGATTTCTAATATTACTTCTGTCATGTCATTAGTCCAAGTTGCTGGTAATTCATGTAGTCAATGCCATTTAATCTAATACAACATAACAGTTGCTCTGGCAGCTCCTCTGTTTTGTTCCCCTGTTTCATTATGATGCAGACATTAGATGTAATCAACAACTATGTTATTCTTGCACCTTATTTCTAGTCAGTTAATTATCAGTTTCCAAAAGTTATATTCATTGTTGGAAAAAAAACATTAGTTCGCTAACCAGATTATGTGCATTGTTAATCGATGTAACTCATTGATAACGAGCTGTAAGCTAGGTGTAGAAGAAACATTTTTTAATAATCGATTAAGAGAAAATGCATTGTATTTTTGACATAAAAGAAATAGCTTGCCTGAATTGTGAGGCCAACATCTAGAGTGCATATCTTCAATCTATCCATGAAAGCTTCAAAACCTTTCCTTGAGATATAACTGAATCTATGCATATCCAAATCAATCTCAAAGTAGTTTTCTCCCTACAAAACAAATATCAAATTGGTGAGCTGATTGAAAAGATCAAGGAATCATAGAATGACATTGACATGAATATGAACACCATTTATCATTAAAGACAATATTAACATCAAATACAGTAAAGGGACTAGAGTGGTTGAAAAGTAAAACATGTAAGCAGGCTCAGATAATAGAAAGCCTTGGTATTGCCATTTTCAGCTTCAAGATGGTATCATATGAGATTATAGGGTGACTAAATGGAGATAATCAGTTCTCCATGTAGCTACTGTTAGACGTGTCAAAATAGGACAAAGCAGACCAATATGGATTTTGTTGTGTTTTTGGTGTAATTTATAAATGGGAAAGAACAAGACATATGAATACAAAAACGTTTGATCTCACTATAAGAGGGTGGAACAGTAGAGAACAGAACATGACAACATGTTCTATCCTGTTCTGTTTGTATGCTGAACATGTAAAAACTGATGGCTTATGCATTCTCTAAGGTCATTCAAGTATTGAGACTCACCGAGTAAAACTCATGTTGGGGCCGTGAAAGAAGCGGTTTCTCATTGTAAGCCTGCATAAGCTTCCGTTCTGCTGCATTCAAATTAAGATCTTCCAAGTTGACAACACGGCCTAATATTTTCAACCTCTCCCGGAAGGGTACAATTATATCTACAGGAAAACCCTTTACCTTTTCAATTTCATCATCAATCAATCTCTGTAGAAAAACATAGACAAATGTTTCACACACAAGGTCAGTGAAGCATGAAGTGGTTGAGCTTCCCTCATAGGTTCATATTAACAGCCATAAAGACAACAATTAAGGAATTTAAGAGGGGAGCGAAAAACCACAAGCAGTATCAGGGGAGATTTGGTTATGTCATATAATTATTATAACTATTCTAGGAGATTTGTATTTTATGGATAATCAAATAACTAATCTTAAAGCATTAATCTTAGTAATACTAAGCAATAAAGTAACACATGAAGGTTCCATATCTTACTGTCATGTTTTCTTGAAAGTGCAATGGAAGTTCCTTGGCGTAACTTTCAGAAAGTTTAAAGTACAAAACAAAACTCACTCCTTCCCCATCAGTTTCACCTTGAAACAATGCTGCAGGGTAGAGTGGAATCTGAGATCCACAAAACAGATAGTATAAGAATATGCAGCCACAAAAAAGATGTTTAAAAAACTCTTTTGACAATGTGCCATAATAATCAATTAAAGGCAAGAATAGAACTCGGAGTCCAATGTTGGAATTAGAACAATTCACTGTGATTAGATTTTAAATAATAATTAAATTTATGAAAATAGAATACCTGAACATTTACAACAAGTATAGGTGGGAAATTTCCAGAGGAACTAATAGCAGGAAGTTCCACAAACTGAGCAATATGGTTCACTTTTCTGGGAGATAAGAACACATCCACGCCGAATGGGTAATATGCAGAATAGTTTGAAGCAAAATCCTTCTTTTTGTCCCTTCAATGAAGAATAAAAGCCAAGTCAAACATTATTCTGTCTATTGATTATGTACATAAAACATCTCAATTTAACTTTATAGTTCAAACTCTTTATGCATTAATTTGAATATGAATGCGTTTTACACAAATTACAGACAGAATATTAATCTTACTTCAGATAATTTACTCCTCGAACTTTGAACGTGCTCGGATCAATCTGTGACCAAGAATCAAGCATTTTCTTATCAATTGGACAAAAGGGTACTTGAGAACCTGCAATTGGTCTTTGCAGAAGTGTCTTTGAGGAAACTGAAAAAAAATTACATTAATTATCTACTCACAACTGCAACATAGATGCATTCTCCAGGGAAAACTACATTTTATATAATATCTTTTAGCACTGTAAATTTGTAAATGACAAATTAACACTACATCTTATAAAAAAGTTGTTTTTCGTCGACCTACTAAATAAAATTTTGAAGGTGAATTATACTAAGATAAATCAAATCATACAATGACATGTTGTTTGCAAGAATCCCACAATTCTCCAAAATCCCACCATCTTTGTTTAAGCATGAATGTACTGAAGAAATTTTATCAAGGAAAACTGCTTCATTTCCATCACACTTACATTGTGAATCATTGACATCTACACCAGAATGCTGAACATTTGAACTTCTATGGTTGGCAACACTTGAAGATGGGGAACTTGATATAGATCCACCTTCAGTCCCATTAAGAGATACTACATCTGCATATATCATTTCTAATTGATTATATATTTTCAAAGATATTTAATCTATGAAAAAAAAGTACTAACTAAATGTATCTAAATTAACATTATAAAAAAGCATACCTTCAGGAACACTCTGATAATCATCATCAAAATCAGAGTCAAATACTGCAAATGAATCAAACCATGACTCCTCAATACTTCCAGCTGCCACAAATTAAAAACTCCAACAAAAAAATTAGTAATAATGAAGGTTGTTAATATGTTAGCCGAATAGGATTTCAGGAAAAAGAGAGGGTTTATTTATTGCCAGCAGCAGTTAAACTAGATGATATATTACAAGCTGAACAAAATGTCTCTTGAGAGGGTACATGACTCATGCTAGAATGCTATCTTCTGATTCTGAAACCCCTCTCTTCATGTTTGTGACAACCAATGCAAGTTTTAAAAGCTCATATTTCTTCAACCTTAAAACAAAGCTGAAATAGGTACAACTCACCTACAGCAGTTATGCTCAACTACTCACACATAGACATCAGTATTACAATTACCCCAAATTTCAATATCACTTTTCAACCAGAATTCTTATCATGTTCATTCTTAGTCCAGAAGTTGTGTTTCAATAATTCCCTTCATATAGAAAAGAAAATGACTTTAGCTAAGTAAATACAATTGTTGATATCGCTTTCACCTGTGAATGGATATAATTAGTACGAATTAATAATCTACGGAGCATAACCAAACCATTGTACACCAAGAAATCAACTCCACCGCCAGCACTTCCCAGAATCCAAACTCCAACTACCCCAAAAGAACTAAAAACACTTAGCAAACTCATTACTACCAGAAAGACTCAATTAAAAGGATTCCAACAACAAATTCTAATATGAAAACAAAAACACAAACCAAATATCTTTCTGCTGTCACATTTACAACCTCTCACCCCAAATCATTCCACATTATAGATAGACGGTTCACTCATTTATCTTACATACCACGTACCGAATTCAGTCTTCCGTGTAACATATATCGGGTTCGTCATAAACAAAGTTGTATAATAATATGATAAAAAATCACAGAAACGTGAGCATATAACTTGGTTGCATAGAAACGCATGCATGTCATAAAACTAAAAGCAAAAACAAGAAAAACATCAACCTTGGAAAGTAGGGTTGGCAAAAGAACGATCAGGCAACCCAGGAACATGAACCTTGTCCAATGATCCTTTAGACAACTTTGAAGACACTCTTCTCCTGAGTTCAGTCCTCCTCTTCTTCCGGGTTTTTCTCTTGGAGGACCCTTTTGTAGTTGACAAACACGCTCCCATAGCATCAACACCTTCACCTTCCACCTCAGCTCAGATTCCTCACCAATACCAATACACAAGAATCTGAAAAAACTGTTTCATATAGACACAATTATGATAATAAAGAGAGAACTCATTGAAGTGAATATATAAAAGAGAAGAAATTGGGAAATGAGTTGGGCAGAGGTTGAAGCTACCGTTAAGACTCCAACCTCTTTTCCCCTGTCATCTTCATCATGAAAACAACAAATAAAAGCTGTCCAGAAAACAAAAATATATGTGTTTTACTATATATCACTTCCACACGTTATTTTTCGTTTACATGTACGTATTTGGCAATCAAGATCAATGTCAAAGTCTAGGTGCACCCCAAATAGATACATTCAGTTACAAATAAATAATAAAATTTCGTTTCATTTTAGTATTATTTGACGTTGATATTAAAAGATATTAGTCATATTATTTAAAATGATTTACGCTCATATTTATTACCTAGAGTATTTGACATTCAAACATTCATTAATGGGTCAATAGATATAAAGTTAGTCAAAATCTGGTTCTTATTATAAAGTATAGTTTAAAATATCTTGGTTCTTTTCATATGCCACTCTATATTTTTTGAGATATTTATCCTTTTTTCCTCTTATTTGTTGAGGTTAAATGGTTTTGACAATGGTTACCTATGAATTATTGAATATATGATTTTTTATAAAATTAAAAAATATTAAGAGCAAAATAAGAAAGTGGAAATTACACCAACTATTTCTGGATGGAAGTCGTGATGATGTAATACAACTTCTGATCAATATAGAAATTATGATGACATATAACGAATTCTAAATGACCTTTAGAAAGTTGTGATGGCATATAACAACTTCAGGAAGTCGTGGTGACATATAACAACTTCTGAATGTTAACGAGCAAAACCCCCCTCCAGGTTTAAAACACAAAAGTTTGGCCAACCGTGGGAAAATATATTTGCTTCTTAAAAGGATAGTGTATTGAAATGGTGAATCTGCATCCGTGAGGTTAGTTTTTTTGTTTCTTCTTTGTTAGTACTGTTATATTGTTAACTAGTTTTGTTATGATAAATTTTTCCCGGTTCGTCTTTGATTATACTAGTGTTTTTTGTTTAGTAGTGTTATATTATTTAGAAGTCGTTCTGTGTGACCAAATGATTCACATAAGTCATAATTTATTATCACGACTTCTAAAATGTAATCAAAGGCCTTAAAGAAGTAGTACTTTAGTATCAAGTTTGACAAATGATATTATGGATCATTTGATCCAACGGCTAAAAAAACATCTAAGTAAACTAACTTACACTTTGCAAGTTACTAGCCACCAAAAAAATATACAAAAACAAAAGGAAGGGTATTTTTTTTTTAGAAAAAACAGGAAACACAACAAATTCAATATTGTACAGTGAAGAGGATTCATTTGACACGTTTCAATAGGAGATTAGGCAAACGTGTGGACGAGTGGTGTAGTACGTGGGTTGGGATCCTCTCTAGTACTGGATTGTAAGACCCAGAATCATTTGAAATCTTAAAAAATTATTTTAATTAAAAATAACTTAAAATCTAGACCGTTAAAAAGTTTCAAATGACACATGTCATAATCTCTGCATGTACTGGAGGGTCCAGTACAGCAGAGGATCCATTTCCGTAGTACGCATACTTTTCAGGACCAATTTCCAAATTTGTTGAAATGTGCCACAACTTTCTAGAGATTTCTATATAAATGTGACATATTTAGCTTTGTTTCTAGAGACTTCTATAAGAATGTGGCAATACATAATATTTAGCTTATGTCTAGAGAGTTCTAAATAAATCACATTGTGATAGATATAACATGTATGGTCTAGAACCTTCAAGATAATCTTAATGTGTTGAAAACGGTCTTATAAATAGGACTTATGAGGTTAAATCTAAAGTGTGTGGTAGTGAATGGTGCTCTATTATATATGAAAATCTAGGTTCTTTAACCCATCAAAGTACTCATACAACTAATGATCAATCAAACGTATGATATCCTCATCTAAAAAATCTTCTCGTATGTTCAACTATTACTTCTATCAACCACTAAAACCCAACAAAATTCCAAATTTGTTTTTGGTGGCCTACAATTATAGTCAAATGTTTTAAAACTCAAACCAGATATTAAATTAGAAGATATGTTGTATTATATTTAATTGATTCATTGCCCAACCAAATATTATATATAATTAGTAATGATATATAATATTATGTTGGATTAATATCTGTCTACTTTTAAAAGACTCTTTTTTTTAACCTTCTGGTTCCCCTCTTTAACTAGGTTAACACAATCAAGGTGGAATTTTTACAATCCAAGGCCTCATTCAGGTCAATAGTGGAACCGGTTGCAAAGTGGAATCCTGATATCATTCCACTACTACTGTTTTATGTGGTTTCACACACTCGTGTAAAGGTCTCAGTATCTTTATCAATGTCCGTAGATTGCGTATGGTCCATCCAATATGTGTTGATAGGATAAAGGCTCTGTTGAATGGGACAAATTCATTCATGTTAGTGCCATTTTCGTCCAAGATATAATACGAGAATCCCCAAATGCAGAGATCATATATTAATCCCCACTTGAGTTTTTCTTAAAATAAGTTATTTATATATACCATTGTTTTGACATGCACGTGTAGTCGTGTATTTTTTGTGTGGTAAAGATCACTTCTCAACAAGTATTGCTTAAATTAAACTCTAACTTTTTGGTCTTTATGGAGTATAGCAAAACCTTACACCACTAAACTAATGTATTGGTGATATTTTAGTAAATTAATAATATCTATTACTACTAACATAATTAAAAAGCATATACGTATGTACAGACTATGATTTCAAAAATTGTAAATGTTTTTCCACTGAAGTTGTAAATGTCATACTATTTCCTAAAACTTATATATTCTAAAAACGTATTTGACTTATGGATTATAGTTTAAGGTACTATGACAAGTGATTTTTATAACTTCAGGTACTAAAATGAGAGATAAATTTAGAACATTAAGATTAATATCACATGTACTTTAGAGCGTGAAATGAATAAAATAAAGTAAAAATAAACATAGTTTCGAGCATAGTTTTGAAAACCGTGCCGTACCGGCCGGTTCAACCGGAAAACCGGTGAACCGGACCCATAACCGGTACGGTACGTATGTTATACCGCATATGCAATAGAACCGGTGAAAACCGGTTGGTTTGTACATTAATGTTTTTTTTTTAAATTTCAAATTTTCAATTCTTCAACTTCAATGATTGATACTTTGGTCATTTATTTGTATTTTGCGTTTGTTAAGTGATAATTTTGGATAAATATATGTTTTGTACTTTAGACTTTGATTTTATTAAAGACTTAATATTGTTTGTTTGTGTGAATTTGAAGTAAATTATGAATATGGATTATAAATATGAATATCTACTTATTTGAAATTTTTTGTTATAGGTTTACATATATATATATAAGCAAGTATGTCCGGTTTAACCGGCATGCGGTTTAATTACTGAACCACTGGTTGAACCACTGTACCACTATACCAGTACCCTAACCGGTTTGATAACCGGTACGGTTTTAATAACATTGGTTTCGAGAGCAAAAAATAAAACAAGAAAAAAACACTTTGAAAATCGGGAGACAGACAGTATCATAATCTCGGCAATGGAAATATAAAAGGAAAACGATTACATAACTCTATACTTTGCTCAAGGTAAAGCAATGTACATATTTGACAGTTGAAACCCCAAAACCACAAACATGACAAAGTGAAAAGGATGCCACTGGGTTCTGATAAATATAGACTATATGACTTTATTTGTATAATAAAATTTATATAATGTCATCCGTAAGAAAGACATTTGTTTAGTGATGTAAAGTATTACTAAATCCCCATGATGACCAAAAGGTCAATGATTTGACTCCCGACAACGACACCTATTGGAAGTGGCAATCGCACGCTCAAAAGGGATTAATTCCTTAACCTATTGAGGGATACCCTTGATGGTACAAAAAACAAGAACAAAGCATAGAAGATAAACACTACTGAAAAAAAATGGAAGACAACAGCATACAAGAGGAATTAGTGGGCAATGCCAATTTGTGTTAGGAGACAATTACGAATCAAACCATGCTTTGAAGTGGGCATATCTACATTTTTTAAGATCAACCTCCTTAAACAAAATATTACAAAATCAAAATGATGTCTAACCAAATATGGATCAGATGAATACCCTACTTAAATTGTTGAACACCAGAACTTAAGGCACAATTATCCTATACACTAAAACTGAAGTATAGAGTCACACGTCAGGGAAAGGGCTGAATAACTTTAGAGTGCTAAAAAATTAAAAAGTATAAAAGCACATTTTTCAATTTTCTATAAATTCAAACAACCCATGCGAGCAGAAATAGAAGAGGAAAATTCATACCTTTCTGGCAGCTATAAGAGAAATGGTAAGCAGTAAGCTTCCGAAGAAGGACTTGAGCAAGCCAACAGAATAAACAAGCACACTACCAGCGAATCATTATGTTCTCATTTCGTCTCAAAATCCTTCTCTGCCCAAAGCCATTTCAGTATACAATTAAACAAATGCAAACCACATTTGTCCCCAAAGCAGAGGCTGAGCTCATTGTTACATGTGAATAATAAGCTTGAAATGAGCTAAAGCTTCATTTCAAAACATCAATGTCCACAACCTTATTTAATAAAAGGTGGGGTGTGAGGAATAGGATCATCCAGAACAGGGAAGACAAGTTCAATTTATGAAGCAGTGGAAGGATTTTTTAGCTATTCATTTTAGCAAACACATTAGTGTCTCTATAGCTTCTAGGACACAGTTGAAAAAACTTGAATGGTAAAAATGTTCTTCCAATACCTGAAATATATTATTCTTAATTGTCATCATATACTTTTAAGAGTTACAATAGAGAGACTACAGTTTGAAAAAATGAACAAGTCATCAATCATTTCAATTTCTGCTAGTTATATTCAATAAAATTTCAAACTTATTATGAAATCAACAGTCAATAAATATTTCAGAAGTCATCATGTTACGGTTTCATCTCAGAAGTCATCATGTTACTTTCGCTCCTCTTTGGTGGAAGCTAACTCGCCCTGTAATTCCTGTATTCGTCCACTCCACTCTTCCTCGTTCCTCTTCTGCTTTTGATTTTGTTCTCGAACATCACAAACCATATCAGCCAAACAAAAAAAAAGGAAAATTACACTGAACTTGTCTGAGATTTAACTTAATTTGAATAGTATAACCTAATTTAATAAAAAATTGATCGAAGAAGATAAGATTGAAAACCTGGATTAGTTGGCGGTGGTATTCGGTAGCGGATCGTTCTCTGTCCAAAATTAAATGAAGAAACCAATAAAATGGACATGGCGATTGGAATTTGAGACGAAGATAGTTACCCTGAGATCTCGAACTTCGGTAATGAGGGATTGGACTTGGAGCTTCAACTTCGATAGCTTGAGCAATTCCCTCGCAGTTTTTAACTTACCGTTTCAAATGCGCTAACCTTTTATAGCCCTATTTTTCGGACTTAAACGACACCGTTTTTCGGGCGGGTGACCCGGGTTCGTATATGGTGCCTAATTCCGGGTCCGATATGAAAGCGATACCCTGAACCTGAAGCCCAAGTTTACCCATATGTTTGGGTTTAGAAGTAGGCTCAAACACTACCCTATTATGGTATCCCTATTCTTAAATCTAAGGAGTTCTATTATATTTCTCCTAAGAAATACTTTTGCAAATATCCCAATATGAAAATCTAAGGAGCTTTGCATTGAAGATTTGTTATTTAGAAGTTTGAATTTTGAAAGAGGAGCAAAGTATTATGTAGGAGGAGAGTCTAAAGGGAGTTTTAAAGGCATCATGTTATATAGGCTAATAAAGAATTTGAGATGAATTTGATATACAAAATTAAGTTAAAGATTCAAACCTACTGGATTTATCCTAATACACACATGATAATAAGTGCACCACAATTTTAGATATGACATGACATTAATATTTTTCAATTTATTAAAAATAATCTAAGGATCATTCTGAATTTAGGAATCGTTATACACTACAAATCTAAACTAGAATAGCAAAATTTGTAACAAAAATAATACATAAATTTTATTTGATATATAGAGAGTTGTAAAATGTATATTTTACTACTAACATTATCAATTAACATAGAATTTATCATATATATTTTTAGAGTTTTATTCTTTCTTGATTAGTGAAGCAATAACGTAGAAGCTAAGTTCATATAATGAGGGACCAGATTGAAAATAAACATACTAATAAGAGACCAAAACAGAATTATTATCATAAATCATTGTAGCTCAAACTACAATATCACCTAGGAAGACCTTCGTAATAAAGTCACAAGAAACCCTTTGTAACTATTGACTTATCCTAGTTGCTACTAAGTTAGTTTGTAGGACAGTTGCCACCTAACTCAACGTATAGAAAGTTATGTTCTTTATCATTGAAGTTTGAAGATGAGAAATGGCTGGCAAAGAGGCAGTTCAACAGTTTTCTTTAATGCTAAATGTCGTTGACAACAACATCACTTCTGCCTAAATGCCCTAAAAAGTACACAATAAAATTGAATCTAAATTCACTCTTCAATTTATAAAGATGATGACATGCGTCGTTCAAATTTTGTAATAAGATAGTTTTTAAATTATAAATCATGAAACTCATTTTTAACTCACATTTTAGTAATTGACTCTTCAGTCCTAGAGACGATAGATGATCACAAAATTTTCATCATGTTCTATCCTTTTATTAATGGTTAATTGTTAGGTTTGTTGTGACCCATTAAACTTTTACTTTAACAAGTTCCTCTTTATCTAAGAATTGTAACTTGTATGAAAAACAACAAGACAAACGCCAACCTGTTTTCTTTCTTCTTCTTTTAAGGTTATTGTCAAATATCAATATCTTTCTTTCCATTACAGTAGAGATCATCCCAATGAGTTTTGTTTCTATACAAGTCAAACCCGTATAATCAATCAAAAGATAAAGAGAAAACAATACCAAAACATTTGCAGAAGTTGGTTCGTTATTTTGCTTTTGCTTGATCATTTTGGAGAAATTAACTCAACTTCTCACACTATAGGTAATGGTACCTAGCTATGAGCAATCTCAATTATAGAACTTGTTAGTATCTTTTACTGGAATAAATGCTAAAGGCACCAATAATTTCCCATATTGAAGTCATGTCATTATTTTATGTAAATTAGCACGTGGGGTTTCATGGTAGTAATTCCCCAACTATTGTAGTGAGATTTTATACATACAAGTTATTTATTTTGCACATGTTGTTATAGAAAAGCAAACAGAATAACAGTGGAACGTGCTGAAGATGCTAGCCGAGAGATGTTGCAATTGCAATGACTATAACCATTGGATTTGAAAAAACGTGCTTCAGATTACAATCACCATCACTTACATGTGCTGAAATTGGTTAAGTGCACGCATATTATTATTTGTGGACACTGTTGTTGTTATCTAAAGCAGGAAACAAGGTAACTTTCTAAGCATTGTCTATGCCTAACTGAATTTGTTATCAGCCATGGCAAAGGTAGGTGGCCAAGACCTGCGGATGAATCAGTCTCACTTTTATAAGTTGTACTTTTGCATTACTAAAAAGGTGTCAAATTGGGTCATCTTCAAACTAACACAAATCATCTTATTTTTCTGTTTCGAACCAATCAAATCCTTATTTGTGATAATAAATTTGGTATAAGAAAATGAAAAGAAAATTTGATTTCATACCGAACACAGCTTATAATTTTTTTTGTTCACATGAATTTTGTGTTTAAAAAAATCAAATATTAATGAAGACCCTTAGGTTTCAGAGGGAAATAGTAAGCTTCTAAGAATATAAGAATATAAGAATATACATTATAAATATTAATAATACTCTTCTAATTGCTTTTTGTAACACATTTTTTTTAAGATTTTATTTTTTAAATCTTAAAAAGTGTTTGAAATATGAGTAGCATTTCCAAATATTTATACATTGATAGTGTAAAAATTTATACACATTTAGTGCATTATCCACTCTTTATTTAGATTGTCTTTTTTTTAATAGTCAATGTGATAATTGAAAATGGATAGTGGATAATAATAATAAGAGTATAAAAAACTCTGCAGTATATATATATATTTCTTCCCAACGAAATCTAAAGAAAATAACAATCTACACCCGTATCTGGGTTTTGTAATTATAAGAGTTGCTATAAATAATATGGGGCTCTAGCAGACGATTTTACAAATAGTATCTCATGATGGATATTACCGATTAATCCTAATCGTATCCCCGAAACCGAATGATTAGGACATTGTTCCGAAACCAAATGTTTATGCCCATACATAAACCCTAATGGAACAATCCTAATCCAGACCGAAGAAAACCCCAATTGGTTTCATAGTGAAGAAGAAAACGCATACCTTGGTTAGCCATTCCGAATGCTCCGAGGTATGTGGGTTGTAGGATGTTCCGGTTGCTAGAGCCTGATGGTTTTCCGTTCGCTCCGCTAGAGGGGAATCCAGAGAGAACGAGAGTGCTCCTGATGTTCTGAATATCTTAAGTGAAAAGTGAGAGAGTGTGCTTATGCCTTTCTCTTTTCCTTATATATGTTGGTTTTGTGACTTAAGTCACATATCCTCATAAACCAACCCTTATAACACCAGTTACTCAATAAAATTCGTTGCTCTGCAATTGAGGACCATAACCCATAAAGGTAACACTAACGGTTACCACTTAAGTTGCAATATTCTAATTCAGTCCCTTCATCAAACTAGAAATTGCCCGAAGGTATCTACGCTCATATTATTTCATGACACATATGCCCTTAGCCACCAAATTAATCGATAAGACCATTTTATATATATTGGCTAAATACGTAATAGCTATAACACAATTATAGAATTATATTTGTGACCCATAAATTGTTAGAAATTCCAACATCTCATGGATTCATGGATTTATTGGTTTCAACCATTTGCTTTCTATATATGTTAGAGGAAAAAATATATGCAATATTAGTGTAATAGTTTTATATATTTTTTATGTATTTTTTATCATTCATTTTAATTATTATTAAATCTTCTAACAAAAGTGATACATAAATCATATTCAATATTAAAACGTCTCTTCATAATATTATTAATAATTAATTTCGCACTTTCCCTTCTGAAATCGGGATGGGAATCACCTATCCCAAAATGATGTATTCATCCATGTCCCATGTCCCGACCAATTAGAAAAGGAGAAAGAAATGCAAGACAAAAAAAATGCAAGTGAGTGGATTTTTTAAATGAGATGACAATATTTAATTGGCTGGGACATGAATGAAAATATCATTTTGGGACAGGTGATCCTCATCCTTGAAATCAAAGTATATCATTGGCTTGTTAAAAGTTTCTGTTCAAATTAAGAACAAATACCCAACACTCCCTTAAAAAGAAAAAGTGCCACCGGCTCAGACCTAATCTTAAAACCCAAGTGCAAGGATCATTTATATTTTATAACTTGTACCTTTTATGGCTTCGTTTCCTCTACCACTTTTAAGTGCAATAAAACCAATGTTCTGATTTTGGATGAGAGATGTTAAGAGTTTAATAAATATTTGTTTAAGTCTTGTTAGATGCCATTATCACGTGCTCATGTCTATTCGGACCACATCTTGTACAACATCCCTTAAAAGGTCCTAAACTAAATCCACTTACCTTATTTATGTCCCTACTTTTACCTTTTACCCCATATAAAAGTTAGGAATACCAATATAAAAGGCATATGAAGGAAATCATTTTCACTCTATAATTTTGATTGTTAAACAATGAAGTTTAAAATCATGCTATAATGATATGATGATAAGCTAATTATTTGTTTTATTTTCCAAACTACTATTTAATCATTTACATTAGTACTATCCCTCCCCTTGTAAACATATTTTCTTTTAAAACATGTACCATTGACCTATTGTATTATATGGTGTTATCTTTTTTTATTTAAGTATTATATATGCAATGTTAGTGTAAAAATTTATATACAAATATGATTTATAAGTTATCATTATACCTAATCCCAAGCATTATCATCACACATCCAAATCATAACAATGATTGTTTATGAAAAACTAAATAAAAATCCCAACAATGGTTAATTATTATATTCCAAGACCTTTTCGTAAATCAAATATTAATAGTGTCGGTTAGTTAATTTAATGAAGTTCAATTGAGTGTAAAATCCTTAAGGTTTCTTCTATGAGTTATATAACAAAATTTTGGGCTACCATTCGTGGAATAATGTCACCTAAACTTAATTTGGATAAAACTAAATTAAGTATTCCCTAATATACCCTCCAAAAAAACCTACTAAGTATTAAATACTTTCAAAACTTTTTTTTAAAGATCAAAACTTTCTTTTTCAAATAGTAAGGATAAAATTCAAGAAGATTTATAAATATTATTCACTAAACCAGCCAAACTTAAACTAACTTCTAAATTTATAAGCAAAACCCAAAATTCCCTATACTCGTTAATTAACAAACTTAGTGAATGATTTTGTTAATTAAATGCACAAAAGTGAGGGTGATCGTGTGGAATTAGTTGTGGATTTGGTACTCCCAATGAAGCTGTCTCAAAAACAGTGAGATACAGTAATATAATGTGTCTGAATAGAGATCACATGGTACATTTTTTATTATCATTTAATTAAAATGTGTGATATAATTAAATAAATATAAAACATAAATTAATATTTTTATATTATTGGTTGAAATTTGATTGGATATGAACATCATTATTATAGAGTAGTGATCATTATTGGATATGATCTTTTTTGTTAATGGAGAGAGAAATAATATAATAACATAATTATTTCTTCATTTTTATTTTTACCTTATTTTACACATCATATCGATTAATGGAGATAAACTCTGCTAATTCTTATAAGTGACATGGGATCATTTTTCAATGGGTTGACATAGAAATATAAAACACTGTATGCTTCATTACACTCTCTCTCTCTCTTCAAGTCTTCACTTCACATCTAAATAGTTGAATGATACTCTTCCATTCTTATTAACCCTCCTCCACACATTTTCATTACATGGATCCACTCCCTATTATCAACGACAATACGCCACCGTTTCACTTGTCCCAGATCTGGCACTTTCCATCCACGGGTATATCTGAAGAAGAATTTGCTAAGGCTGCTTCCACCACCAATGGCGGTGCTACCAATGCCATGGTATTAAAAAATTATATTTTTATTATAATTTTGTATTAAATAAAACAAAATGGATCTGATTGCTGAAAAAATGGTGTGAACTTTGAGTTTTTTGTTGTTGCTAGGGTGTGTTTGGGTAAACTGTTTGATTAATTTAGTGTTTATGACATGAGAGGTTGTTACCTTCCTAAGTTCTTTTTAGCTTACACTTTATTTCATTAAGCAATAAGCTGGTCAAAAATCAGAATAGCTTATAGGAATAATCTCATTAGTGGGGTCAGCTAAGTTATTTTCATAACACTTGCTTAAGTGCTTATATGTGAGGAGGAGTTGAAATAAGCTAATTTATAAGCTTTTGTAAGTGTGACTACCGACATTATTAGAATTTGTTTGAGGAGATCGAGTTCTAGTGAATTGTTGTGAGATTGAAATTGTGTTGTGCACAGAGTGACGGCGGCAATGGAAAACGGGTGAAGACAATGGGGAGTAGTAGAAATGAGAGTGGTAAAGGTGAAACAGAAATCAGTTCAGGAAAGCATGCGGAACAACAACAAACTACTCCTCCAGAGCCTCATGTTAAGCAAGATTACATCCATGTGAGAGCTAGAAGGGGTCAAGCTACTGATAGCCACAGTCTTGCAGAAAGAGTAATTCTTTTATTCACTTCTATTTGTACGAGCCTCGTGCACTGAACCGTCTTTTTTTTACTTCTATTTGTGTTAAGTGAATTGTTCTTTGTGTTCTATATACTTTTTGTTTGTAATTTTTCCTAATACCCTTTCCTGGTTCCTAGTTCAATCCTAGTTGTCTGGGGTTTGAATAGTACCAAGGCTGGTGTTGGTGGGTGGGTGCTCTCAGTGATGGCCCATTTGTTCAGGGTTTTTATTAAGGAAAACAGTTCTCTGAAGCAAAAGCTGAAACTCGGATTTTAGGATAAGTTACAAAAAACATTTCTACCAAAATCTCTTTTTGGAAAATCACCTTTTTATCTTCAACTTGTCACAAAAATCTATCTGCCAAAATTGCTTTTGGAGAATCACTTTTTTCTATCCTAAACAACTATGCCCTGATTTTGGAGTCCTACTTTGCTTCTGGCACAGGGCAACCACTCCTGCTCTTAAATTTTCATGTGCAAAAAATGAAGATACCTTTTTTGTTTATCTAATTGTTAAGACCATTTTCTTATTGCTATGTTATATGGAAATTCCCTTAAATTGTTGGTTTAAGGAAAATGATTCTGTTAATATTACTAGTTTCGTTATGGAAATATATATAGAAATATGGAATTATTGGATATTTTTTTGTAATTACTTCATGACTTAGTTTTCTAATGGAATATTGGTGGACCCTATTGGCCAGGCTAGAAGGGAAAAGATTAGTGAAAGGATGAAAAATCTTCAGGATTTAGTCCCCGGATGTAATAAGGTATGTTTTCTCCTGTCTGGGGAGTTTTGTTTCCGCTCTCAGTACACATATGTCTAACTATAAGACAGATAAACATAGATGGAAGAAAAAATGATACCTTTTGAATTAAAAGAAAAGAGCAAAATCATCTTTGGATATGATCATGTTGTGCCACTAAAAATCATTCCTCGCGGTTGGTGTTATGTGCTGTGTTTTCTAGGATATTATAAATCGAGGTACTTTCTTTGATTCAGGTTATTGGGAAAGCATTGGTCCTTGATGAGATAATTAATTATATCCAATCACTTCAGCGCCAAGTAGAGGTGCAGATTCTTTTTTTGATGTTGGCATTTGTAGCAATTACATTCTTTGTGAGACTTATTTTTACTTTGTAGTTGTTTGAGCCTTGTGATATTACTTTGTGTCACAGTTCTTGTCAATGAAGCTTGAAGCAGTAAATTCAAGAGTGACCCCTGGCATTGAAGTATTTCCTCCCAAAGATGTAAGTATTAAATGACATCCTTCAATTTTTATATCTAACCTCTATTTAATCTGAATAACTTGAAAGTTTTTTCCCATTTGTTTTAAACTTTAACTGTTTTTTGACGAGTCTCGTGAATAAAACCTCACCCGTTGTTATATTTGATACTAGATATGATAATAGCAGTTAAGAAACATTATTCCATGTAAAAAAGAGATTGTACATTTGGGGCCAAAATGATTGTATTTCAGTTTTCATCCTTGTAGCATAATCTTAAGTCTGATTAAGACATCATCTTTTTTCACAGTTTGATCAGCAAACATTTGATACAGCCGGCATGCCATTTGCTTCCCAAGCTACAAGAGAGTATAGCCGGGGCTCATCACCGGAGTGGTTACATATGCAGGTTGGTGGTTTTGAAAGAACGACATAGTATATGAATTCCCTTCACCTGGTAATAAATGCATATAGGAGCAGTAGTCTCTTCTTCAGAAGCTCCCATAAATCATATACTCAAGGTGTTAATTCCAATGGACACCCACTGATTCACTTAGTATTTGTAATTCCACTTGTTAGTTTGTTGGAAAATGAATTCATTTACCCAATATGTAAACTTAGCTGACTTTCTACGCCGATACCCTTCATAACACTTAAAAGGTCTATCTACGAGTTGGTTTTTGGAGAGGAAGGAAATGAAAGACTTGAAATGAAATACATTTGTCCCTCAAAAAACTAACTCGCGGATAGACCCCTAAAATGATTATTATTTCTGAATACATAATGCTTACAAATTGTGCAATAGTCTGAACATTGTTGTTTGTTTCTGAGGCTATCTGGAATAAAGCAAGCCCATGTGTTTTTGTTAATTTGTTTAGTTTAATCCCTTTTGAGCACATAAAATAGCTTAATAGCAAATATTGATGTCAAATATTTGTTGTATGCTAAATATGATATATGATTCAGTATGTGCTGGCCACTAAGTAGTGCCCTATGCATAACTGGCATAAGTTATAGGTTAACCTAACAATGTTAGACATAAATTACATCTGCTTTAAATGTTAGACATGATGGCCATAATGATCTAACCTATAGCAAAACTAACACTCAAGGTCATTTGGTTTTTTCATTTCATGCACATGAGGGAAGAAAGTATTAAACACAAGCTTGTTCTTTAATATGCCTACAAGCATATTTTTGCAAATGGACAAAGCAGCCTCATAATAAAGCGGTATTTATATGGTAACATCTTTCATGAACAAAGTAACATAAACTCAGTGTTTATTCCATGATCACAAAATACATATGAGCTAGTCATTTGATATTTCAACCAACTCTTATGAAATTGGTGTTTTCAAAAAAGATATTATATTCCAAGACAAAAAAAACAGTGACCATCATCTAAAAATACGTGTGTTCCACCTATGGGTCATTTACATGCATAATTTGTTTCTGGAAAATCAATGCACAAATAAGAGGAGTGAGTAAGGTGTGCAAATAACATTTCAATACAAGGACTCTGCAATAAAAAGAGGGAAGCATCTTTTATTCCCTAGAAACTGTAAGGAAAATATCATTTGCACACTTATTGCAAACCCTTTTTACTTCTCTTGCTCATACTTCATCAAAGGCTTAGCTCAATCCATGTGTAAAATTAACTTATCACTAGAAATAATAATCTTAATTTTTCAATACATTTTTTTCATTTATAATTACTTTAGTGTCGTAAGGAAACTGGTCTACCATCTCCTTTAAAAAAAATTAGTACTATTAAAAATATCACTTCACCCTATAGCTAATTAACTAATCTTTTTCGAAATATGCGAGTGTTTATTCCAACAAGTGTTATTTCTAAGAATCGGATCCTCGACCTTTTGATCATTCTGAGGATCTAGTTAGGCCACACCTTGTTGGTACTTTAAGTTATTTTAAAATATGGGTAAAAATGTTGCATTCTCAGCCCCCACTAATTTTTGCTAACAAATACGGCAGCAGCAAAATTAAACGACGTCGCATTCCATATCATTCTCGTTCACTGCAAGTCCTATGTGGGCACTTCGCTTCACACACGTCCTCTTCATTTCATAATAACAAACCATTATGGTAACTAGCGTGTTGATCGACACTGTCGTGCTTGTCAACCCGTTTTCCTATTGTTTGTAATACGTAGTAATATGAATAAGAAAAATGATAATATGTCATGTTCTCAAATATAAAAACTGGATCATATAAAAACTATTATAATAATGCTCACATCCGGTCTACTATGTAGTAAAAACTGTTATATTGAAATATAAAAATGCATCAATTAGCAGTTTATAGATGAATGAATAATGTACATAGATATTAAGTTATAGGTTCTGAAAGGTAAAATAGGTATTTAAAAATTATACCATGGGAAGTTATTTTAAGTTTTCCCTTTATAAGTAATATAGAAGTATAGATAAATCATATTATTTATTTTAATATTTTTTATGACTAATCTATTTAAAAAAATACTTTGAACCATATTCAAAGTACTAATAATAATAACATTAAAGCTTTGTGTATCCCACGTCTAACTACCACTCATCTCAAATTATTATTACCAATTCATTTGATAATCAATAAATAGAGTTGTTGTTTTTATGATTTTAAATTTGGGATGGTGTGATACACGCGCCGGTTACGGGAGCGCGAAAAAGGAAAAGCGATGTGTCTGAAAGGAGAGGATATAAAACATAAAGGGTAAAAATGGTAACAAAAATTTGGAGGGAGCACGTCGCAATTAGCTATAAAGAGCACAAGAGGTTAATATTCTCTACGCTCTTTTGAGCGTTTCATATTTCCAATCACATTAATACATAAGAGAAGGAAGAAAAACAAAAGAATAAAAAAAGAAAATTATTTCAGAAAATCAACGCATCATGTTATATATTAAGTTATTACCGTTACCGTAATCATAATCGTGATCACCGTTCGAGAATGAGTGAGTCCGTTTCTTCGACTCGGACGGTTCGACTCGGCCGAGTCCAGCCCCAAGCCCCTGGCCACCGCACCATCTTCTGCAACGACCGCGAGGCTAACCTTCCCGTTCGCTTCAAGGTTCTCTCTTCGGTTACTTTTTTCTTCCGGTTTTGTTTTGTAACGCTAAATTTATGAATGTGGTTTTTGTTTCATGAACTTTGCGTAACTTCATTTTTTGAAACTTCTTATATGTTTATGTTCATTTTTTATTTTGCATTTCGTGTTTTGGCGGGAAATCATCATGCAATATGACTAATGCTTAGTATAAATTTGTGTATAACTTTGTTCTTCCTGTTTTTTCGACTTTGAGAAATCCTTAAGTCTTTGTTACTCTTAACTAATTACATGAAATCAATTTTAATGTATTTTTTCTTGTTACACATGAATTGATAACAACAATCGAGCCTTAATTCCAACCGATGGTGTTGGCGACGTGGATTGATGGATGCTATAATATTTTATCATAATTCTCATTCATTATGCATATAACTTGAAACACAATACTAATGAATTGTGTTTGTAAATTTCCAGAAATCAAGGATTTCTGCTTCCTATCTGATATTAGATTGTACATTTCATGTACCATGATTTTTAGAATTTTGATTAATTACTATCCATCATTTCAGGGGAACTCAATATCAACTACAAAGTACAACTTTTTCACTTTTTTCCCTAAAGGATTGTTTGAACAGGTAAGTTATGTTAAGCTTTTTTATTCTTGAGAGTAGGTAAGATGCATTTTATTTCGTCTCTCTGAAAAAAAAAGAACTGCTTACCAATATAAGAAATTTTGCAGTGCTTTGCAACTATATTATTTACCAGTTTTTTTGAAGTGCATAGGACAACTCTTGCAGACGGCGTGTCTTTTTGTCTTTATAACTGTTATTTGTTACATTGGAGCACTTTTTTCAATTTCCACGAATCTTTTCTATTTATTTATATTTATAACTTTTTTGCTTTATAAACTATTAAATCTGTCTAGTTGGTTCTTAGTAGATGAGTGTCTTCAAGGTATCAATCCTAGTAAGGATATTTTTTTCTTGGTATGTGATTGTTTCTGATGTTTTGTACATTGTCGGTTACTTGGTTGTATATGTTTTAACATCTCTTTATATAATCCATATCTCTTAATTAGAAATCTTCCCACCAAGACTGCTGCAAAATTGTGTTGGTGATGTCAAATGGCTTTTTGATATATCTGTGCACAAAGAAAATGTATTTTGTGTCTTGCTTTAAAATATGTGAAGTTGAAGCCGTGTTCAAAATAATTTATTAATACTGTTTATGTAAAAGTTAATTCATTGATGATCGATGGTAAATTGTATTTTTTTATAATGAGGTTATTCTGTTGCCACCTTATAATTTTTTTTATTTAAGTGAAGATAGAATTTTTTGTTTTTGCTGCAGTTCAGGCGGGTTGCAAATCTCTACTTCCTTACCATCTCAATATTGTCTACCACACCAATCAGGTATGTAATGTTGATTAAGTTTGCAATTACAATATTGTTTTGCTACTTGTAAGTTTAGCTATGAGGAAGCATACTGACTGGAGGGGAACAATAATATTTTATTTTCTTTAGTGGGCCTACTTACTATCTGTCAGATATATGTGGCAGTTGCTTTTCTAGTAGGTAGTTCTTAGAAGAAAGAACCAGTATATTAAGACATTTTTATGATTAAACTTGGGCTTTCTTGATACTACTGCTGACTGCAGGAATTGTTTATTTCCCCCCTCTGTTTTTTATTTTTAGTTCTTATTACCGGATTACTACTTGAGTATTTTGGTTGACAAATTATCAATTCAGCTAACTTTGTACTTGCCTAAATGATCCACATGAAGCCTTGTTTGTCACTTGTCAGTATGTTGAGTTTCTAACAACTTTTAGAATTTTATTTATTTTCATTCTACTTAGCATATTGTAAAAATGATTGTTAAGTGTCAAAGTCCCAATAATTTTATATTGATTATGGGTACTATGTACCTAATCAGATGGTTGCTGTTCATATGTTTTTCAACAAATTTATATTTATGATTTATAATTTTATACAGATTAGAAAAGTCTAATTGCTAATTTATATTTTCTGATGTTGTAGCCCTGTGTCTCCGATAACTAATGTGCTTCCTCTATCCGTGGTGCTTCTCCTTTCACTCATTAAGGAAGCTTTTGAGGATTGGGTAAGAATGTTTTTTATTTTGCTTGCATATTGCTTTCGTTTTTATATATTTTTTCTTAGTCTTTTGGGGTGGGGGGAGTCAGGTTTCTTCTTGCTGTTAGTATTTTTGTAGGAAAATCCAACTAAGCATCTTATAGGAGAATGTTGGGTAGAGAATTATGTGTAAGCAAGCATTTTGTTATGCAATTTACTTGTATGTTTGTAAGTGATTAGGCTAGTTTCCTTAGGGTTTGTTTGCGAGTTGGCTGTTGGAGGGTAATGGAGGGAAGGGAAAGACTTTGAGGGAAAGGGAAGGCTTCAGAGCCATCTCACAAGTGTATTTCATGTCTCTCAAGCCTTTCCTTTTCCTTCATTCCCCTCCAAAATCTAACTCGCAAACATACTCTTAAACTCTATTTGAGAATTATGAGGGAAAGGGAAGGAGAGAGATCAAAGGGTTAGGAAGGGGAAGAAATGGACGGAGAAAGGAAGACAAATCAAGTTGAACCTCTCCTTTGTATGGGAGTATGGACTTTAGATGGGAGGAGATTTTTCCTTTAAAAATATAATTAACAATGAGAAATAAACAATATTGTAATCATATAATTTTAATAAAAACATTCATATATTTTGACATTTTGTCTTCAGAAAAAATCTCATATTGGGGGAAGAAATCCTTAAGCACGTGAAGGGTTTTATAGGGCTCTAGAAATCCTTCAAAATTTTCCCCTCCTTCATCTAACTCCCAAACAAGGGAGAAGCTTTCTAAAACCATCTCTTCTCTTCCCCTCCAAAACCACACTTCCAAACATAACCTTAACAAATATGTGGAGGGATTGAACAACTTGGCTGATGTTTTCTACTTTGGCTTTGTTGTTTTATTTCCCCTTTTCATCATGGTATATCCTTCATCCTCCAATTTCCCTGTGCTTTTCTCCCGTCTTGATGATTTTCTCAATTTATTTTTTAAAAAAAGTGGTTTTTGACCTCTTTTCTTAAAAAATAAATTATGATGAAATCCTTAATTGGAAATAGTTTGCATTTTTATACAATTCATTATGATAGTAGGATTATTTTTGTGTTCCTCTTATTGATTTATGCATCTTTCTTAAATTGTATACAACAGAAGCGTTTTCAAAATGACATGGTCATAAACAATAATACGATAGATGTTTTGCAAGATGAAAAGTGGGTGTCTATACCCTGGAAAAAGTTGCAAGTTGGCGATATTGTGAAGGTGAGTTGTTATACATCTAGATTAAATGTTAACATGTGTAGAATTTTGAACAGGTACTTATAAGGGTGCCTGTCTTGTTAATAGATTGTATGCTTGTAAATCCTATGCTGAGAAATTTATGTGAAGGCTGATGATTGTTCTGATTGTCTTTCATAATTATCTTACCATCATTTCTCTGACGTATCCAACATCCCTGAGTTGCCTTCCTGACCACTGTTTTCATGGAGCTCAACTTTTATGTTTATTGTTATTTTTAACTGAGGGGGATTACATTGTTTTCATGTAACAATAAACTTAAGCTTGAGGGAGTATTATAATATTTAGAAATATCTTGTAATCTCTTATCATGTCCTAGAATCTATTAGGATTGATTATGTCATTATAGTTAATCATGCTGGGATCATTTTCGGAAATTATGTTAGAATTGTATTTGTATTTAGGTACTGGCCTATAAATAGGACCATCTTTTGTACCTATGATTCTATGAATAATACCAACACATTAGATTAATATCAACATTCTATTATTTTAATTAGAGGGCTAGCCTTGGCACAGCGGTAAGGTTGTTTTCTTGTGGCTTGGAGGTCATGCGTTCAAATCTTCGAAACAATTTCTTCGATTGCGAGGTTAAGACTGCGTACATCTACCACCCCCTAGTTGGGGGCCTCATGCACTAGGCCACTCTTTTTCTATAATTGTAATTCTATATTTTCTTTCTTCCTTCTTCCCTACCTAAAGCCCTCCAATTCAACAGTTTGTGTATGCATTTTTTCTTCAGAGGCTATGTAATGGTTTAATTTCTGGTTATCTATTTACAACGAAGATACTTACTATTAGTGCAACCTTTTTCTTTGCAGGTTAAGCAAGATGGATTCTTTCCTGCAGATCTGCTTTTCCTGGCTAGTACAAATGTAGACTGTGTCTGCTACATTGAGGTTTATTTAGTTATCCAATCTGAAAATGAGTGGTCTTAACATTCTTTTATAGTCATTATCGTTTGTTAATCCTGGGTTTGGGGTGATAGACTGCGAATTTGGATGGGGAAACCAACTTAAAGATTAGGAAAGCATTGGAGAAGACTTGGGATTACCTGATTCCAGAGAAGGCATCCGAGTTTAAAGGTTTAGATTTTTTATTGACTGCCTATAGCTTTAATTATTTCTGCTGCACAGTTTAATATATATGACTACAGGAATGCACATCATATTTTCAAGTTGCATCCTCTTTGTGTGGGATCTAGTTTGTGTGATGGTATATTTTTTTTGTTAGAATATTAGCATTTATGTTACAAAAAATTAACTCACTCTTGATTGCAATTTTGACGAGTGCTGATTGTGATCTAGTGATTAAGATGTAATTTAGCCACTGATTATTTACCAGACTAGTTTCCATCACTCTGTAATGACAGATTAGTTTGCATATTAGAGACATAATTTATCTCAAAGCACTATTTTAATGTTGTATCAAAGTGGCACCATCATTGGTGAGCTAATCTTGTCACTATACTGGCAAGTTCACAGAAATCTAGGACTTTTCTCTCATGGTATTTCTTTTGTGTGTCTCTCTCTCCCATTGGCTAAGCACCGAGCACAGTTTTTTTCTTTACTGTTTATATATTAACTTGTTTATTTTCTGGTTAATTCTTCCTACTTCTGTTAGAACTTCGAAACTCGTAAATCATATTTGTCCATAGGACTTCTTATGGCTTTTAAACAATGACTGTATATCCCTTTAATTTCTTTTGCAAGGTTATTCTAGAATCTGTGTAGAGCACATACAATAAGTATCAGATTCATGATCCCATGAGTGTCAATTCTCGTGATATTATGCAAAATTTGATTTGTTGCTCTAAGTCATGACACATAGTTATATAACTTCTTGCAGGCGAAATTCAGTGTGAACAACCGAACAATTCATTGTATACCTTCACTGGAAATCTTATAATTCAAGACCAAACACTGCCTATCAATCCAAACCAACTTCTGTTGCGAGTATGTTATTCTTTTCATTTCTCCTGCTTACTTGTTGCGAGTTATATGTTTATTCATAAAATTATAGTTGTATGTTGCAGTTGATAGAGCACGTGGAGTTCTTTTCTTTTTTGTTGGGTTTGTTTTATAAATCATATATTGCTTTTTATCATTGACAGATACAGATGTTTTGTTTACTCATCATATATGAAACTAACTGGTATTGGCATATTGAAATTTCTTGCCTCTTCAGGGATGCAGTCTCAGGAATACAGAGTATATTGTTGGGGTTGTGATTTTTACTGGACATGAAACAAAGGTTTGTACTATTAAATGTTGCCTAGTGATGGTACATTGTTACCCTATTCAGCATTTAGTCAAAATATAGTTATAAAAAATAATTGTAGTTATGTAGTAATGCACTTATTACTGAAATTTGTCAATATGACATATTGCTATTCTTCACCTTTTGATGTTATCATAACTATCATAGCATTTTATGTTTTAAACTCTGGTATTATGCCATATGTTTGTGGATATCCTTTTGGGTGCTACGGAAAGGAGAAAACAACTTTAAATTCACTTCCTCCATGGCTGTTTTGATGTGTTTGCATTGATTTCCTTGTTCATTGCAATGGTACCTTGAAACAATCGCCACATTTTATTTCACTTTAATTCGTTATCCATTTGGCGTTGTTGATTGCTGTCTTTTTTGTCATTCTCCTTTTGGGTGTGGATTGACTTGGGCTCTTGGAAATAGTTATAGGAAATTACTTGTGCAGTGCTGTATTCGCTTTTCAGGATATTTTTTGCTGCTTTCCCCCTTGTTGCAACTTGTTCCTTCTGTAATTGTTCATGGACACTGTTTTATAGACACTTGCAATACATTGCAGGTGATGATGAATGCTATGAATGTTCCTTCCAAAAGAAGTACATTGGAGAGGAAGCTTGACAAGCTCATACTCATTTTATTTGCGACTCTCTTTACGATGTGTTTTATCGGAGCCATAGGCAGGTGTGTGAGTATCAGATAGTTCACCTGGTTGTCATTGCTGCTAATATTTTATAGGCTTTATGATTGCCTGTCTTAGAAAACTCAATTGAGGGAGGTTTAGCTTTATTTACATTTTTTACATTAGCTTTATTTTTGTTATTATTATTACTGCTATTATTGGTATTACTATTGAATAATATTCATGGATTTGTGTAAATTGCAGTGCTATCTTCGTAAACAATAAGTATTTCTACTTACGTCTTGAATCATCAGAGGAGGGCTCAGCCCAGTTTGACCCAAGAAACAGATTTTTGGTAGTATAGATTATCCATCAAGATGAATAGCTATCTTCTTTATTGTCTTCTTGACTTCTTGTCTTTGGTTCTGCTTCCTATGTTTCCAGGTTTTCCTTCTGACTATGTTTACCCTCATCACTTTGTACTCAACAATTATCCCCATTTCACTTTATGTTTCAATAGAGGTTTGTGTCTCAGCCATTCATATGCCCTAGAAATGTCATTGTTTTGATAAAAAGGATTTTATTGGTGAATGAGAATTTCTTTTGGTTATTGCATCAGATGATAAAATTTATTCAGTGCACTCAATTTATCAACAAGGATTTGAACATGTTCCATAATGAAACAAATACCCCAGCGTTGGCCAGAACATCAAATCTGAATGAAGAACTTGGACAGGTATGTTGCAACCACATTTTGTTTTCTTGACAGGAAAATGTTTTTTACAGACAAAGTTGAAAGGAAGTGTGAGAGAGAACAAGAAAAACTTAAAAGAACAAGAATAAGGTAAAATGAAAATAGATATAATAAATCAATATGTATAAGATTATAAAACCTTAAAAGTAGCCTTCAAAGTAGTCAAGGGCAAAAGATCTTTTGTATCGTGAACCGTCACATCTCTACCAAGCCAAACCCCCCTCATCCGGCAAACTTCTACTTAAATGTATCTTCCTGAAATAATAAATAGACACTCCCATATATGCCTGAAGAGGCCCTTTCAAAACCTACTTCACAAAAGCCATCTCAAAACTTGATGAGTTATATACTATGCTCTATTGCCTTTATGCTCCAATATTTCTTTGTAGCTTTTAATTTTTAATATGTGAATTTCCTTTTCCAGTTTCCTCTTCTTTTTATGCATGTTTGAAGAAAATTCTAGTCAAACATATTTTCTTGAAGCACTAACCAAGTTTATCCCTAGTGAATCCAAATGTTGTGGGTCTCATTTATTGATTTCATTGCCTAATGGCACAATTGATATGACTCCTTCCTATATGTTCTCACTCTTACCCATAGGTGTCATCCTTTTAGTATATGGACATAGGAGAAGGCTTTTCATATAATCAACATTGATGTACATAGCTTTTGTTAGGTTATTCATGCCTGCTCTAGTCTTATTATCTCCTGTCTTTATAGTTACTACCACATTTCTAACTTCAGTGGTTATTGGTTAGGAATACTTTGTGCTTGATTCCGTTTGTTTTCTTCCCCCCTCTTCCTCTATTCTCCTGTCCAATTGTTTTATTGTTTCATATATGAATGAGCTAAATATTAAGTTGTCTTATAAAATGCTGTACATATATTTCTGGGAGATGTTATTGAAATCTCCATCGCTTTACAAGTACTTAAATCAGTTATTGTCACATTTCTGAGTTGCGTTATGCAGTTTGACTTACTGATTGGATTAGGTGGAATACATCTTCTCTGACAAAACTGGTACTTTGACAAGAAACTTGATGGAGTTCTTCAAGTGTTCAATTGGAGGAGAGATATATGGAAATGGCTTGACTGAAACTGAGAAGGGGTTGGCAGAGCGTAGTGGTGTAAAATTTGAGGTAATACACATATTCATTGATAAAAATAGTAAGGGGATCATGACGATGGAAGGTTTTTTCTTTTTCCATAGGAAAATATCACAACCAATGCAGTAAGAGAGAGGGGTTTTAATTTTAATGATGCTAGGCTTATGGGAGGAGCTTGGAGGAATGAGCCGAATCCTGATAGCTGCAAGGTAAATCATTTTGCTTGTCTTGAACTAGTGGCAGCTGTTTATTTATGCTTTCAACTTAGCCTTGATTTTCAACGTCTGTAATTTTGATCCTTGCTTGCTGTGTAAAAACGGATTTTATCTTACCTACATCGGTGTGCTTTTTTCAGTGCATTTAACTATTTTGTTATCATGGCAAATCAGTTGACTAAAAAAGGAATCTACCTATTTTTCCTTTTAAATACAATGGAACAGCTTTAGATAGAGGGCCATCCAAAATTCTTTTATCTTCTGGAAGAGAAGTTGATTCATGTTATCCGACCTTGTTTCTCTTTTACTAAAATTTGTCTTAGTCAAGCAATTAAGCTGCTTTCCTATAATATACTTTGTTGAAATTATATCGTTTAGATATGGAGAGAGTAAATGAATGTTAAAAAATAGCAGATTGTTTGTATTGATAATATTGTGAATGATTATGGGATGATATTGTGATATAAAAGGCAAATACTCACCCATATTTATACCGATGTTAGACTCCTAATTAAATAAAGAAACAAAACATAAAAGATAAAATAAATATTCTCAATCCTAAAGAGATCTAAACAAATCTAACACATAACCATCAAAATATCTATATTTTCTCTATATCCAAGTATTATCTAGATATTCTCTATAATGTAATGTAAGATATTCTAAGATAACTGTCATATTTTCTAATATGCTAATTTGATAAATTCAGTAGGTCCAATCTTGTACTGTGGTTTAGTTTGTTATTTGACACAGAAGTATAATGTTTTATTGGCTACGTAGGAATTCTTCAGATGCCTTGCTATATGCCATACTGTGCTTCCCGAGGGTGATGAATCCCCTGAAAAGATCAGATATCAAGCTGCATCACCTGATGAGTCTGCTTTGGTTATTGCTGCGAAGAACTTTGGTTTTTTCTTTTACAGGTTTGCACTTGACACTTCTTGACTATGTTCCAATTTTATGCAACTGCTTTTCCATTTTGCCTTGCTTTTGCATGTTGCAAACCAATCATATTAAACTTTGGTGGGTAATCTGTACTTTTACAAAATAGTGATTTTGTTTGTTTTTTTTTCACCTTTTAGTTAGATGGAGATCTTATGGCTCTTTTTTTTTTGTTTTGACCTTTGTCCCATTAATACTTGGTTGCCACATGTACTTTCAGTTATTATCCCTTTACATTCGTATCTAAATTTGATTCAATCCAATTACATCTTAGCTGTAGACTGAGTCCATCTTCTTCAAATGCAGCCGTACAGTAAAGTCATCAAAGTTAAATATTTTTGTGGTCAGATTCTAGTGTCTGAATTTGGAGAAAAAACGTATTACATTTTCCTTTATCAAAGCTGATTACTGGGCGAGATTAAATAGGGAAAGTGACACAGGTCCTAAAAATAGAAAGAAGTGAAGTACTCTCTCTAGAAAAGGAAATATCCTAAAATAGAAAGAATTGAAGTACTCTCTCTAGAAAAGGAAATATCCTAAACCATAAAGAAGAGGAATATGATATTACATAAAATGAAAGCTAATAAATTTCAATCATTAGGACATAATGGCACATAAAACACAGTTGACCCTATTGAATAGGAATTGCCTATTATGCATCAATTTTCCAACCCTTTCCTCAAACTGGTTATGGTAGATCTCAATCAGCCAAGACTAGAGATGGCGGTATGTCTGGTGCTGGAGGTCACCTTAAAAAAGGTGTCTGGACTATAGCACACACTCACAAGGTCACACCTACTAGCACATTGAAAAATGTGCATATGGTTTGAGTGCATAACGGTGCACGGTATATCAGATGGTGGTCTGTCTTCTGTGTTGGTGCCGATTGGTGGTTTGTGCCTCTGGTTCAAGGTCACTGGTGGTGATTTCAGTTTGTCAGAAGGTCACAGCTGTTGGTGGGGAATGCTGTGAACTGAATGGATAGAATGAAACACAGGGCACCACTTGTCGAGGAATCGGAGAAGTTGATTATTGATATGCATTGCTTCGATACTTATCAGCATGTAAAATTAGGAAAGGAGTACTAAAATCAGCTAATCAAATGAACACATGTTTATTCTTGGTTAGCTGTCTTAAAGCTATCTTAGAAGATAACATCCTAACCCAAATATAAAGTCACTTTTGTGATTACTAAAATTAAGACACAGCCCTTATATTATAACCCTAAATATGGCTTTTTATTCTTGGTTCTATTACTACATGAGCTACATGAGTTGATCCTAATCAGCGTTGTTTTTTGCCAGACGCACACCTACTACAATATATGTTCGTGAATCACATGTTGAGAAGATGGGTAAAATTCAAGATGTGGCATATGAGATTTTGAATGTGCTCGAGTTTAACAGGTAAAACCGTCTATCCCTGTCTCTGGAAACTTTCAAGGGTTTGGACAACACTTGAAATCTCTGTTCCATTATTACTAGTACAAGGAAGCGCCAGTCTGTTGTATGTCGTTATCCAGATGGGAGGCTTGTATTGTACTGTAAGGTAATAATCTCGAGATTTCTACTCAAGATTGAAACTGCATGAGTTTGGCTTAGAAGATAACATCTTCCAAGGAGCTTGCTTTTCACAGGGTGCTGATACTGTAATCTATGAGAGATTAACTGATGATTACAATGGTATAAAAAAAGTCACTAGGGAGCATTTGGAACAATTTGGATGTGCTGGACTACGTACACTATGCCTTGCCTACAAAGATTTACACCCTGATGTTTATGAAAGCTGGAATGAAAAGTTCATCCATGCCAAATCTTCTCTACATGATCGTGAAAAGAAGTTAGATGAGGTACATTTCATCCTAATCGGGTAGCTTTTATGCCCATATTTAGGTATCAAATGATTTTTATTTCTTGTTAAACATTTGTCAATTTAAGTGGCTGTTTGCGTCACTAGTCCAATCTTTTTTTCCATTATCATTTGTTATTGAAAGCAACTTGAAAACCATCATGGTTCAAAATTTACTATTATTTAAAAAAGTTGTTAGATTATTTTGAAACCAATCACATTTTCTCCATTTCAGCCCTCCAAAACCAGCTTCCAAATGATATTATTAATCAATACAATCAACTTCATACTTTTTTTTGGTAATTTACCATATAAAAGCAAGTTATCTACACAATCCCAACTAAACAGGTTATCTTTGTTACCATGCATTTTATTCCAACTGTTTCCTTTATATAACTGCATATCTTAAGAAAGTAGACATGATCCTGCTTTTTTCACCGATCTAATAAATTTTAGATAACATCATGTGTATTTCACTATATGTGAATTATTTTTGTTTGGACTGATATGAATGGAAATTATACAGGTGGCCGAACTTATAGAAAATGATCTCATTTTGATTGGTAGCACTGCCATAGAAGACAAGCTTCAAGAGGGAGTACCAGCCTGTATAGAGACTCTTCAAAGAGCTGGCATTAAAATTTGGGTGCTTACAGGGGACAAGATTGAAACAGCAATAAATATTGCCTATGGTGAGTCTGCTTTCAATGGAGTTAGTTTTTCCGCATCTTGATAATTTGTGCATAATAGAGAGATGGTAGAATCTCACCTTAGGTGGTTTGGATATGTGCGCAGGAGACTAGTAGAAACTTCAATAAGGAGAGTATATCATATGAATGTTAGTCCAACTCTTAGAGGCAGAGGTAGGACAAGAAAAACCATATGTAAAACTATTAAGGCAGAGTGGATCATAATGGACATGATTTATGATAGAGAATTATGGTGTCGTTTGATCCATTTGGTTGACCCCATCTAGTGGAATTAAGGCTTGCTTGTTGTTGTTGATAATCTTGTGTGTGCCTTATAATGTTGTTATTACTCAATTTACATTGTTTTTCCACCCTTTGTCTGTAGCATGCAATCTAATAAACAATGAGATGAAGCAATTTATTATCAGTTCAGAAACTGATGCAATTAGAGAGGTTGAAGACAGGGTAAGCTCCAGTTTTTTGCTTTCACAATTTGTCAACCAAAGTCTTATACATCTGACTGTAATAGTTGTATTCTTTTGTAATTTCTTTATCTGACTCCAGTAGTTGTATTCTTTTGTATTTTCCTTAGGGGGACCAAGTAGAAATTGCACGATTTATTAATGAAGAAGTGAAAAGAGAACTCAAGAAGTGCCTCGAGGAAGCACAGAGTTATTTGAGCTCTCTATCTATACCAAAATTAGCACTGGTAATTGATGGTAAATGTCTAATGTATGCATTGGATCCAAGTTTGAGAGTCATGCTGCTGAAATTCAGTTTGAGTTGTCATGCTGTTGTTTGCTGTCGGGTTTCTCCTTTACAAAAAGCTCAGGTAAAACTTGTACACCAAGACAGATAACTTGCTATTTCTGCTTACCTTATTCTTGTTGATTTCTGGAGAGTTTACGGTAAGCAAGGTTAGTTTTGAATCAAATTTTGGCCTAGTTAGTACGAGTGTCTGGAGTAACTTGCCTAGTAGAATCTGGGCTTGTTTGGACCATAACTCCTTGTGCTTACACAGGTCACAAGTTTGGTCAGGAAAGGTGCAAATAAAATAACACTTTGTATTGGTGATGGAGCTAATGATGTCAGCATGATTCAAGCTGCTCATGTTGGTGTTGGCATAAGTGGGATGGAGGGGATGCAAGCCGTGATGGCTAGTGATTTTGCTATTGCACAGTTCCGTTACCTTGCAGATTTGCTTCTTGTTCATGGCCGATGGTCATATTTTCGAATATGCAAGGTGTCATGTTTGTGAATTCTATACTTGTATGTGTAGCTTCTTTTTTCTTCCTCTCTTGGATGTAACATCCTTGAAATTTGTTATTGCAGGTGGTGTTATACTTCTTTTACAAGAATCTCACATTTACTCTTACTCAGTTTTGGTTTACTTTTCAAACTGGGTTTTCTGGCCAGAGATTCTATGATGATTGGTTTCAGTCATTGTATAATGTTATCTTCACTGCACTGCCTGTGGTTATTGTTGGACTATTTGACAAGGTATCACATTCTTTCCAATCATCTGGGATTGCAGTAAGTTTTATTTTAGATGTTTACATTGGTTTAATGATTTACTTGTGCCTTTGCAAGGATGTCAGTGCATCTCTATCGAAGAAGTACCCTGAATTATACATGGAGGGAATAAAAAATGTCTTTTTCAAATGGAGAGTTGTGGCTATATGGGCCTTTTTCTCTGTCTACCAGTCTCTGGTATTGTTTCATTTTGCGAGTACATCAAGTTCAACTGCTAAAAATCCAGCTGGAAAGATATTTGGGCACTGGGATGTCAGTACAATGGCCTTCACATGTATTGTATTAACCGTTAACTTGCGTCTTCTTATGATATGCAATTCAATCACAAGATGGCATTATTATAGTGTTGGTGGAAGTATATTAGCATGGTTTATTTTTGTTTTTATATATACGGGGATCAACACTCGTTATGATCGACAGGTAAATTCTCTGTTTTATAAAAATAAATAAATGTTGGTAATTTTTTTATCACCCCTTGGAAACACTATTTACTTAAGTTCTATCATTTACTTGCAGGAGAACTTATATTTTGTCATATATATTTTGATGAGTACATTATATTTCTACCTTACATTGCTACTGGTTCCGGTTGCTGCACTTTTCTGCGACTTTCTTTACCAAGGGTAAGGTTCAGTTTAACTAGATGTTTGGCTAATGATAATGGTTGCTATTATACGGCTTCTCATGGAAATCATGTTATGCATATGACAACATGATCATTTTTTCAAGCACTTGTAACCCTAGAATCTTGTGCTAATTGTATGTATGGTAGCAATAGACAGATTCAGACAGTGTTCCCTTTGTTTATTCCTACAAGCTAGTTGCCTTAATTTATTTTTTTTGCCCATCTGGTTGCAGGGTTCAGAGATGGTTCTTCCCTTATGATTATCAGATTATTCAAGAAATGCATAGACAAGAGTACGACGACATCGGCAGGGAGCAACTAATAGAGATGGGGGGCATTCTTAGCCCAGCTGAGGCGAAGGGCCATGGTGTATCTCAATTGCCACATGAGATATCAAAACATACCGGGTTTGCTTTTGATTCACCTGGTTATGAGTCATTTTTTGCTGCACAGCTTGGTGTTTATGCCCCGCAAAAAGCATGGGATGTTGCAAGACGAGCAAGCATGAAACCTCGGCTAAAGACTGGACAGAAAAAGTAGTTTGGTTCAAAACAAAAGGAAAGTAGAATGGATTAGGATGATTGTAAAATGGAATAGTGTGCTTTAAACCAAAAGGAAAGTTAGTATGTTTATATTGGTAGACGCAGATAGGTTTTTCAGGATTGTCACATTCACATGTATATTTTCAACGGTTTATTAGATGTGTTTATTTTATAAGTTCAGAGAAATCATCAGAAATGGTTTAATGGATGTGCAACCCAAAAAGGTGGTGGGTGCAAGTAGACTTATCCAATAAGACACTTTTTTTATTTTTTAAATTTGTTTATAAACTATTATTATGATCTAGTTGTCTTGAGACATTATTTGCTTTGTTAATTCATTGCTAATTAACTGAATATAAAAATATATGTTTTGAATGTAGTTCAGGTAGGTTGCAAATCAATAAATCTTCCAGGATATTTTTCAAATCAAGCATTGAAGTTTCATTTACCTAACCCCAATTCAATGCATGACTAAAAAGGCTTCCAGAAACTTTCAGCCTCCTTGGCATAAAGCACTTTTAAGGGCACCTAAGTAGGCCATTCCATTAAAAAGAAATGTCTGAATGAAGATTTTTACAATCCAACTCAACATTGGTATAAATATAGCAAAATCAAATACTCTGCATCAGAAAAGCCAAAATCTTAACATATTATAAAGATTCCTGCATAAAATAAACACTTTTGTTCTATATATCGAATCCAATTATAGAAATAAAAGCAATGGGTAATCACTCAGTAGTGCTCTCAGTCATCTAGCTACTGAGAAAAAAAGATTAGCTTTTTATAACAAATCCACAAAGATACGGAAAATACAGTAACATAGAGAGAATCTTTTTGCTTCTACTGCTTAAATATGTTCCCAACTGGATTTGCTTTTAATATCTTAAATTACCCTTTTCCATATTAGGTTCTCTTTCGATAAATAGTTTTAGTTGCACGAATTCCTGCCACTTTTTGATTTGATGATAATATGTATTTGATTAGGCACTAAGTAATTAGAAAATGTATTTTAACCATTACACCTGTTATCCTATCACACTAACTCTTTACTTTTCATTATGAATTTAAGGGAATACTCCTGTTTAACAACGGAGAGGGAAGTGTTGTGAAATACGTAAGAAAAACAACATAGGTAAAAAATTTGACACAAGAATGCAAGAAGAGGGGTTGATTCGTATCATCTTGACTTGGTTTTGATTTCTCTATTTTTGTAAAAATACGAGTCGGATTCTTCTCCTACCGGTGTCGAATAGAAGATATTGATCCATATTCAAGAAATCCGCTTTATTTAGATCGGGAAAATCGTACGGTTTTATGAAATCATGTGCTATTATTCGAATCCGCAGTTAATCCTATTTCCGATAGAAGCAGTTGACAATTGAATACCCGACTCCAAGTTGTTCAAAAATAGTAGTGTTGAGTTTTTTGACCTCTCACTTAGGATTAGTCAGTTATATTTCTCGATGGGGTAAGAGAAGAAAAGGGTATAACTCAAGGGTAGAGTATCACGTTGACACGGTATAAGTCATCAGTTCGAGTCTGATTACTCCTAACCCAATATGAGTTTTTCTATTTTGTTTGATGTCTTTTTGTTTAGAATGAAATTACACTTTTAGTCTCTAATGTTATATAATATATATCATTGACGTGTTAGTGTTGAAGTAACTTCCAATTAGGCCACAAGAGTATTTTTTGTTTAAATGTAATGTTGAGGACGTAAATTAACATTGACTCACAATATAGGGACTAAAATGTAAGTATTAGGAAAATATATGATATGGTGAAATGAAAAAATTGATTTGTTGGTTTTTAGTGAAAATGCTAATTCATAAAATTGCTAAGTCTAGCATATTCCTAACTACTAATTAATAATAACATTTGTGGAACATAATTTCTCATATACTATATATCATATACCCATCATCTAGATTGAATTTTTGATATAGGTCAAGTTTTTATCTGCAATGAGAAAATCATGTAATTGCCTCCAACCTTATAGCTATGAAATTGATTACTTTGTATAAATCACTGTGAAGTGCCAATGTACATAAGTTAATATTCCACACCTCAAACATGTGTGTGCCATAGGCAAGGCATCAATTCCCAAAGCTTTGGTCTTAGAGTAATACATCACTTTCTTCTATGAATAACTAAGTTATTCAAGTACCTTCAAGTTGAAGCTATTACAGTAAAAAGCATTGGATTCTCCCACAAAAATCTCTTTGGTTTTTAATTATTGTCATATTCAAGCAGAATGGATAAGGCAAAATGTGCCTTATGCTCTAGCCTTAAGGAATACTCAAATTTGAGAAATGTGTGATATGATGTGCTATATATATATATTCCCTTAGTTAAAGTCCTCATTCTAAGGAACCAGCTTCTCTTTGTAATCTATTCTATAGTTCAAATGCATATGTTCGATCCTTCCCTATTTAATTTAGCATAGAGATTCTATTTAACTTCAAAAGATCACACGGAAACTAAGGTGTGTTTACGAGTTAGTTTCTGAAAAGATTGGAATGAAAAAGAAAAAGTTAGAAATATGAAATACATTTATAAGAAAGTTGATAACATTTTATTTCTCTCATTCCCTATCAGAAAACTCGTAAATAGAGTTTAAGATCGTTCAGAAAATATATCTATGAAAGCATATATGTATGTGGGCCATTTGGCTGGCAGCCATCAAACTATAGAGCATATATGGAATTATTAGTGGCAACATACTTTTATGAAGTGTTCAAAGTACATGATTAATTATTTTAAAGTGAACTTTTTTTTCCTGCTATGTTGGGTTGGCTATAATACCCAACAGAGTACATGGGGGTTAAATATAATACTTAGTATTGTACTGGTATTTCAATTAACGTCAAATTTATATTAGTCTAACATGAATTTATATATAGCCAAACATTAAAATATTCTTAGGAATTAAAAAACTAATAGAGAAAAGTTGAGCACATTGGATGAAAGGTACTAGATGGTATGAAGTATTGAATGTGTGAAAATGTATATAGAGACAACTAATAAAATTTTGACAACATATTAAAAATTTAGTTCTAAGTAAAATTTAATTCTAAATGATAACAGCAAATAATGCATTTATTTTTTAAATCTGACTTGTTTGTATTTATCCATATGTGAGTTTGTTTTATATGTAGCTTGGCCATTAAACTACAGGTCCAAGACTTGGCTTACCAATTTCATGTTTTCACATGCATATATTATTTTTTACATCACATTTATACTTAACTAATGATGCATTAATTTTATTCAATAACGCTTAGCTATCTCATATCAAAATATGCTATTGTAACTAATATTTATGAATAAATCATTGTCATCTCATTTAGTTTTTTGCTCTCTTCTATTTCTAACAATCAATATCATATTTACTATTTTTATTGGGGCTTCTACATGTGTTCTTCAAACATGTTTGAACTCATTTAACATAAGATTCTGCCATCTTTCTAACATTGTGTGCTTTTGTTAACCCATAGTAATTGATAGTATTTAGAATTAAGTTATGTGTCACCACGAATGGGACCCTTTGCTTTTATTATATAGTATGGGAATGTGTTTATATGAAGAAGTAGAAAGTGGAAGAAAAAAAGAGGAGAGATAGATATAATTAAGAGTGTAACATTCAACCTTACTAGTTGGAGTTTTGAGTAGGTGCTCCAACTAGTAAGGTTGCAATATTTTGGATTTTGGATTTATTGCAATATTTTGGATTTTGGAGAATATTATGAATGAGATAAAACTCAAGTCTTAGATTTAGATCAAATGACGACATAAACATGCTAACATGTCGCAGTTTCAATGGACTTCTAATTCAACTCTAAGCTTACAATGTTAAGTTTTGTTTTCTTTCTCGGTTTTGTGAAGTTTCATGTCTTCTTTTATTTTTGTTGGAAATTTTGTAGAGTTGGTTAGTGTTTTGCATAATTTTCTGTCGTAAATATTGTTTTCTATTAATAAAATTTCTACTTATATGTAATATTTATGAATTGTCAGTGTAAAAGATTTATATACAGTCAGTACGTCATTCATCATTAATTTGTATTTCTTTTTTAAAGAGACAATGATTATTAAACACGAATGATGGATGATGAAATGACAGTATATAAAACTTATACTCGATATGCAATGATTGTCATAAAATAAAGTTATTCCCATGCTATTAGACCCTCTCACTAATCAGTAAGAATTCTCTCCATAAATATCACAAAAATACAAAGGAAATATAACATGAGAAGACATTTTGATCCTTTTGTACATAATGAAATAACAATTTTGTCATTGAAAATATACTCTATTAATGGAGAGGATCCTTACACCTCACGACAAAGAAAACAGTGAATGAATTTAGTTGTAAGCATTCCCTTCCACTTGAGAGGCATTCGAAAGCATAATACAAGAGCTAAGGCAACCTATTATTTTCCTTTTAAAACATTGTACGTAAAGAAAGACAGGATAATGAGTTCTTTTGGCATCGTAGTTGCATGAAAATACACACATCAAAGCAAAAGAAAATAGTGTCGTATAAAGCAAAGAGGTTGTTGCATCCATGTCACGTTCCAAACAACTTAATTAACCCTTCTCCCTCTTTATCTCTCTCTCACAGTTCGAGAAAGTGCAACAGAATCCCTCCAACCTATAAAGAAAACCAACCACACCCTTAATCTTTTGTAGTAAATTTGAAATACTTCTTCCCTACCTCATACTTCACTACTCTCCCTTCTTTCCCTATATTATTCTCTTCTTGTCTTCTTATACACCAAATTTCACTTCAATCATGATACAATCATACCATTTTCTGTTTTTCACTTCATCTACTTAAGTTATATATATGTATCAAGGTTAGTTATCTTCTTCCTATAATAGTACTAGCTACCACATAAAATAATACAAATATATAATCAGAGAAAACTAAATTGCATGCATATGGGTACTAGTAGTGGTTATTTCTTTCCAAAGTTCTTCTATCGGTCACTAGCGGTGGTGGGGCTTGTTTGTCTTTTGGTTGTTGGAAGCATAAGTAGTGGTGGAAGAACAAGACATGAAGGTACAAAATGGTCTTCTGAAAGACTCAAACATGGGAAAGTGATAGGTAGAGATAATAAACCTGTCACCAATGAAGAGTTGGATTTCAACTATATGAGCAAAAGAAGAGTTCCCAATGGACCAGATCCTATTCATAACAGGTTTCTCTACTTACCTCAATATATAACTTATGTGTGCATACATATTATTATGTCCTTTTAATTTCAATTTGATTATGTCACTGTATGTTCATTATTTACATATCATCTTACATTTGCTTTTTCCTTTTGCAAGTCCCACATCCTTGTTTCAATTCCTAAGTGGATTATATATATATATATATTTACTCCAATTAATTTTAAGATAAAATCTAACATGTTATCTTGTTATGTCTGTCTTAATTAGCAGACAAGAGACTAGTTCATAGGGTGAAAATCATCATGCTTTAAGCTACCTATACTAAATTTGCAAGTTTGATAGTAATTTCACCATATTACATCTCAAAGCGCAACACCCTTATTAAATACTTCCCTAATCTGTATTTTTGTCAAACAATAATTAAAATTTTGCATTAGATTATTTTCAAGTGCACTATGCCTCTTGCAGAAACAAGGCTTTAACTCTTCCAAGCTTCATGGTTCTTGCTTTAATGAAAAGCTTCATAAAAAAGGAAAATCAAAGTATAACAATGAGGGTTGATTATGATGCTTTTAACTGTTACATTGAATTGATGGTTTGAGTTCTTTAACATGCATAGTCCTTTATAATAGGTAATATAAATCTAAAGCTTTTGAAAAAAGAAGATAAAGTATATAGCTACCAACTTTATTCCAAATCTTAATTAATCATGAGCTTAAAGCTATTTGTGCCATTCAGTTCTCAGCATTAAGAAACTTTCAACCTTTTCATGGTTGTCTTTCTTTACATCTTGCTTTATTGCTTTTAGCACAAGACACAAGAATGCATCAATTAGAAGTGCTAGACATAGTATGAAACTATTTCATAAATATTGATTGCTTATAATATGCTTTATCCATTATAGATTGTATCCAACTTTATTCAGCAACAAGAACATTATTAGATCTTCCTTTAAAATATTACTTGATAATTTTGTTCAGGAGAGCTGGAAATTCTGGTCAATCTCCTGGAAAAGCTTAATCAACATACTGTGAACTCAACAAGCTTCAGCAACATTGCATAAGATGACACAAATTGTCATAAGCCATGTACCTCTTAGAATTCCAGCATGTTTGAGAGTTATTGTTGTTATAGAAAGAGTTGGTGGGCTAAAGAGGGAAAATAGAAAGGAAGCTTGTTCCACAAAAAATAACCTCAAAGGAAAGTTTTGCAGTTTGTACATAGATTTCAATTTAGTATTTAGTGAGTGTTTGCATTTGTTCTGAGACAATATAATGGATTTTTATGTTGTCGGACAATATCCACCATTCGTTAGTTAATGACTATTGATTCTTAAATAAAAGTAATACATATGAGTAGTAAATGATAGTCGATCAGATAAAAAAAATTACGATGTAGAACTATTAACCTCTTGTTTTGAACTATGAGACAATGGGGCAGTGGAGCAGGTAACACAAATTTCAATGGAATTGAAATCAGTATTTGCATGTAAAGCAATTAACATAACTTTAAAGCTTTTTAAAGCTATAAAGATACACAAGATGTTGTAGCATGCAATAGCAGCAGTCAAACATTGGTTTTGGTTCCCTCACTATTAAGTTTAGAATTTCTGTTTTTTTTTTATTACATTTATTATAAAGATTAGGCATGAGTTCCTAAACTAAAGTAAAGTAAATTCCAGCATTTAAAGGTGTTGGCACACTTGTAAAAAGAAGGGTGTTTGCATCTTGTGTTAGTCCTTTTCACTAGATTCTTTGGTGGGGATGGTGAAAACTGTTTAGCCCATTCAAACATTTTAAACTGTTAGATTCTTATTCTTATTATCTTGTGTGGCAATCAATAATAGGTAAGTAAAGAATTGCATTAAAATAAAATGAAAATGTAAAAGGTGGAAACAAGCATATGATCCTCATCAATGTTTCAAAGTGAAAATGAAAGGATGCTCTCAACTGAATTGAAGCATTTTTTAACAGTGCTTTTTTTATGGTGTCGTTTTGGTTTGATTTTTTTTTTATTAGTATCAAATGTATTTTCTCACTTTTTTGGAAAATGAACTAATTTCTTTTGGAGTTCGTACTGTTTCTTCCAAAAAGTATCTCCCTAAAATCGAACATTTAACATTTTAGTCTTTATGAAATTTAGTACGGAACCTTACGCAACTAGACCAATATCTTGTTGTTTCTTGGATTTAGAAGTAAAGAATTCAAAACAAGTTAAATTCAAATTGTTAAATTAGCCAAAAGTGGGCAATGGAAATAAACATCTTCATTCTGGAGGAAATATCCAATTTTCATACATTCTTTCATAATGTTCATGATAAAAAAATTATATATATTTGATTCTACTTCTACATCTCTTCATAACACTTTTCTCTTAGTAGTGCTTTTTTCCTCGCGTGAAATTTGCTTCTGGTGCTCAAATAGAAAAATTGCTTATCTAAAAATATCTAACTTTGAGAGTTATCGGACAAGACCGTCAAGAAATTGCATAATCCTTCAACCTTTCTTAACAATCATAACCATATCATTCTGCTTTTCCTTATTTTCAGGTCATTGGCTTATGATGGCAATAAATTATACCAACTTAATATTACACTCCACTCGTTATTTAAGATCTAAACAACTCAATTATATAAGTCTGTATAAATATGTATATCGTATATATGAATATATATATATATATATATATATATGTAATGTAGAAAAACTTTAAGTTTATATATTAAATAAATATCATAATTCTAGTTAACGAACTATACCGATCGAGCTAATAATTGAAACCAAATAATTCACGAACTTTTCATGATCCAAACCAATTTGAGTCGATGAGTCGAATCGAACGGTTTGCGAACTTCAATAGAGTGGAATCAAACTAGAAACATAACTCGTTTCGAACTCGGGTCAAGTTTTGAGTTGAACAAATCTTTTCTGAGCTGAACTGAGTGAAACCCTGATTCGACTCGGTTCAGCTCATTTCCAACTCTTCAGGGTATCTTCATTCTCCGAGCTAGGGGTGAGTGTGGGCCGGGTTGGGACGGGTAAAGGCTTGTCCTTATCCGGCCTTAAATGTTGTCCGGACCATTTTTCTGAACTCAGACCCGACCCTAGACCCAGAGTTAACCCGACCCTAAATATTCACAGGGTCAGCCTTTAAAATCGGATCCGACCCTAGACCCGATTAAATATAACATATACTCATTTTACATAGAGTCTTCTAAATATTATTTATTATTGTGAATATGTAATTTGACATATAAAATAATATATGTGTATATATATTATTAAACATGTATATATGATAAAAAATTAGAGAACCAATGATATTTTCGACCAAAAAGTATCATTACTTTGTATATATTTGAACAGAGACACATACAAACATCATGAGAAAGTGAAAATGGGATGGGTCGGGACGGGTCCTGTTTGATCCCTACCCGGCCCTAAATATTGATTGGGTCTAATTTTTGAACCCGAACTCGGCCCTAGACTTGATGAGACCGACCCTTTTCAGGCCCGACCACGATCGGGCCATACCGGGTGAGCGGGTAGGGTCGGGTCCTGCTCACCCCTGCTCCAAGCTGTATTCAACTTTCAGACATTCTTTCACAATCTTCCAGATAAAAAAATTGTCACATATGTGATGGTATTATATTTTTGCTTGATTCTTGCTCTTTGTTCGTGAGATGCTGGATCTGGGTGGTGAAAATCTACTGGAATACTTTAGTATAGCCTAAGAAGCACCTTGACCCATCGAGGAAGCTACCTGAAAAGGTTCTCCGACAATCAACTCAGTAAATGGCAGAGATATGTAGAATATAAGAGAATAATAAGCAAAAGAATAAGTATGTGAGAATAAATGTTTAAGTGTATATTATGTGAATAAGTAAAAATAAACTTCCTTAATGGGAAGAACCTCTATTTATAGTGGAGAATCAAAAAGAATATTAATTTATGGATGTTGTTGGTTTGGTCGACCAAATGGCATGTCAGGTATGTTCTAGACAAGATTGTTTTTTCATGTGACAAGCGGCTTTGGGCAGATTCGTACTCTATGGACAATTGACTTTCACTCATATTAACATGTGTTGTTATGTCATTGGTCTATTCTATTTGCGGTTTAGAGGCACAATAAGGTGTAGGTAGCATGCGGTGTATAGCACGAGTATGTGCCACGCAGGCGGCATACAGTAGAGTGTTAGAAGTGGTTTCATACTATCTTGCCGCTTCTACTTGATCGATACATGTTGGCTTGGGTTGTGATAACAACCTCCTTGAGGGGTTGTTTTCTTTGTCAATCGTTCTTACTTGAAACTTAATTAACTTGCGGAATAAAATTTTGCTATGAATGTCACATTTTGTGTTTATTTTTACATAGGATTTTTGCTATAAGTTGTGTATGGATAAAAGAAAATGGATAAGGAATGAAAGATGATGACACCACAAACACAAGTGTTTGATAAGCCAATTTGGTTCGTAAACACCAAAAATAAAAAGCTTTTGAATGTCACAAGTAAAGTTGATTGATAAGTTCTAAGTTTTAAGAGTCAATGGAGTTAATCCAAATAAATTTCATCGTATTATTCATTAAAATAGACTTATTACATATATTTTTGTTATTCATGAAAATTTCAAGTAAACAATGAGTTAATCCAAATATAGTTTTATGGCTGCCAACTTGTTATTCACGAAAATTGCACAAAATAAATATGCTCGAATGTCCTAATTATGACAATAAAGATCAACTAATGGCTTATTGTAATAAGCCCTCAACCCCGTATGAAATTTCCTTTTAAAGTGTTATTATTTTGACCTTGAATGAATTGATGATGAGTCACACAGCCAAGGATGTCAAGTTGGATGTATTTCCTAAAAAGGAAATAATACCACATTCTTAACTTCATGGTAATCATTAAGGAAATTGTTTAACATGACCATAACTCCTTTAACATATAAATAATGTTGATTGTGCATGCCATAAGTGTTGGTTCGAATTCAAATGCTTCCCTCAGCTAAGGCAACAATTGAACATGCCTATACCAATAAGGAAATTCTCATGAACCTTTTAAGTGTTATTTGTGAATGCTATCACGCCTCCTTTCAAGAAAGACAATAAATCATTTATTCTCATTTTTGATTCACACGCCTCTTTTGAAAAAGGAAATAACTCTTTTTAAATCACATACTAAACTTCCTATAAGGGAAATATATCATTATACTCGTCTAATCCAAGTAGGATTTAACATTTCAAATATGCATTGAATTATAAAAATCATACATTTCTTGAAATCATACAAAATCTAAAATTTCAAATGTGCATTGAATTATAAAAATATTCATACTCTTGAAATAAAAGGTTTGCAATCCATATTAAAATCAATCATAATTTCAGTTTTTATCTTATAAAACTGAGGCATTTGTGTAAAACGAAATATAAAAAAAACATGTAAAACGAAATAAAAAAGGAAACATGTAAAACGAAATAAAAAATGGAATAATCGAAACAAATTTATCAATACTTTAAGCAGACCAATTTCATTGGAGTGTCATCTCATTTGCATTTGAATTTCATTTCAGCTCTGGCTGCTCCTCCAACCTTCGAGGTAATTTGTTTCTTTATTAAAAACATAATAAAACTCAAAATAACAAAAAAAATTGAATGTCATTTTCTCTCTCATACTTTTAGTTTTTTTTTTCTGTAAAAATGAAATGATTGAGAGAGACCGAAGAAAGAAGAAACCAATCTCATTTCCAAAACGGTTCGTTTCGTTTTCCGCGTTTCTCATCGGAACTTCTCTCCGTTAAGCTTAACCATCACCGATTCGATTCGATGCTATATCACAAAATTACAAATCGATCTGTGTAGAAACAACAAACTCGGAAATCGTTTTGGATCTAAAAGAATAGATTAAAAAACGATGCCGTCTCAAGCGGATCTGGACCGCCAGATCGAGGTTCTAATGGAGTGCAAGGCTTTGCCGGAGGCGGAGGTGAAGGCGCTTTGTGATCAGGCAAGGGCGGTTCTGGTGGAGGAGTGGAACGTTCAGCCGGTGAAGTGCCCCGTCACGGTTTGCGGCGATATTCACGGTCAGTTCTACGATCTAATTGAGCTCTTCCGTATTGGTGGAAGTGCTCCTCATACGAATTATCTCTTCATGGGCGATTATGTAGGTTAGTCACTCTTCAAACAAATTAATGTTTCGTTAGCTGCATTTTTATGTGGAATGGATTTTTTAATGGTTTCGTTTTTTTATCCTTGTGGAGGAAGTTGTTATAATTGATTGTTCATTTATTATTACTATTTTTGTATTGGTCTTTGACTTTTTTTGATAGCGTGGTGTATTGCTTTAATGTTCTTCGAGTTGTTATTATCCTATGAATTAATCACTCGTCTCAATTGTAAGCAAAAAAACATTAACATTTTTTGGTCTTAAATTCAAGCAAATCTAAGTACCTTTACAGTTTCCAATATCACTTTTAATTGAAACAATTTTCCAATGTACCATATGATGAATAGTAATTATAATTATTTGTATGTTTTTTATTGAATAAAAAATTAATTGTCTTTTAACTCATTTCTTTAATATGTGTAAAATTAGTTAAATTTGTTTATAAAAGAGATAGGATGAGTACAGAATTTGGCATGGAAAGACATGTCAAGCGATGTATATTTTTAAGTTGGTTTCATTGTTTTGAAGAATTAACTACTGGGGGACTGAGTGTTTACTATTGTTATGCTGTGTTATGACTGTTGAAGTACTACTCAGACTGATTGACTGCAGTAATTGCCTATTTTTCCCATAATCAAGTCATATGATGTTACCTAATTTGGATTTTAAGGCTTTTGTATGATCATGTTATACTAGTTATTGTTTTTTGGGTATTACACTAGTTGGTTTTTATGCCTGACTTATTTGTTGCTTAACCAAACTTTGTTATCTTCATATATGGGCTCCATATTGTGTCCATAACATTGATGCCACTGTTGATTGTTGAAATCTTAACATAAATAATTCTTGATTTTTGAGCTCCTGGTTTTACCGTTTTAGACGGTGAGCTTGGCGCAGCGATAAGGTTGCTGCTTAGTGCCCATGAGGTTATGGGTTCAAATCCTAGAAGCAGTCTCACCACTTGTGAGAGTAAGGCTGCGTACATCTACACTTCACAGACCCCAGTAGGTGGGAGTCTCAGCTATAATAAGGTCCAACATTGGCCATTATCAAGTTATAGTCTTTACATGTGGGGGAACTTCTACCATTTCCTCATGTTACTGGCTAAATTTATGCAGATCGTGGGTACTATTCAGTGGAGACTGTTACACTTTTGGTTGCCTTGAAAGTCCGTTATAGAGATAGAATTACAATTCTCAGGGGAAATCATGAGAGCCGTCAAATTACTCAAGTGTAAGAACATTATCTTGCCATCCTACTTTTCTCAGACCAAGACATTGTAATTTGTGTATGTAAAGATCTATCATGTTTTAAGTTTGAGAATATGTGTATTGCAGCCCCTATGGCTTTATTCATTGGTTTTTCTCTATAGAATGTGTCTGCGAGTTCCATCTATCTTATGGGTAACTTCAAAGGGGGATAGCTTAAGCTCAGCACTTCAGTGGTACGGTCCTCTAATGACAATATGACGTCTTCTTTCTTTTACTCTGTTTTACTCACCATTGTTCTGTTGTATTAGTTAGTATTAGGTCAACATAAATGAGATTTAGACGCAAATGATGTTGTTGCTTATGAACTATCTGTGCTACTGAGGCTAGTGTAGTATTAATTTTTCACTACCTTATAGAAAGAGTTTTGAAGTTCATGGTGAATGAATAGCAAGATTGTACTTTTAAATGAACCTGGTACGTGGATGCGTGTGGGCACCTGAGTGAAAAGTATAGCTAGCTTGTAAGGTATCTGAATAAGTACGGTTGAGTTGCATGGTTTACACTTGCTAACACCAATTCATTATGGTTTGGGGAAGTATAAAAAGGAAACAATAAAAAAATTTCCTTTTAAAGTATAACTAAAAATGCAGTACAACTATACAAGTTCTATTTTTTCATTTTTTAAATTGTTTATATGTTTGCTTACAATATCATCATTAACTTTCACCTACTTTGCAGGTATGGCTTCTACGATGAATGCTTGAGAAAATATGGAAATGCCAATGTCTGGAAATTCTTTACTGACTTGTTTGATTATTTACCTCTGACGGCCCTCATTGAGAGTCAGGTTTGAGTTACATAAGTGGCAGAAGGTTTATTTGACTATATGCCAGCATCTAACTTCTATGCATATTACAGATATTCTGCTTGCATGGAGGTCTCTCACCTTCTTTGGACACACTGGATAATATCCGGGCCTTGGATCGTATACAGGAGGTCTGTGTTCATAACTGGTTCTTGCAAGCTTTTATAATTTATTTGGTATGAAAAATATTTTTGTGTGAAGCATGCTCTCTTGAGTTAGATATCTAGTATCTCCCTCTCATAAAAAAATCTAGTATCTCTTATTTTATAAAAAAAATCCATGAGAAGTAGTTTAATCATTTATTTGATGTTGTAATTATGTTATTGTAGCTTGTTATACTTTTGTTTTGCTATGGAAATGTTTTTTTCATCTAGAACATGCAATAATATCTGCTCTCTCTTCTATTTAGTTGAATCTGCTATTAAATATTTGTTTCAGCCTTGCCAGCTGCTTTACCCTTTCATGGTGCCTTATCTTTTGCTCCACTATGGAATTTCATTTATTTATATATGTCATGCCTAAAACTATGCTGATGATGCCATTTGGATTTCCTTCTCGACAACCGTACTTGTGCACTATAGGTTCCGCATGAAGGACCAATGTGTGATCTCCTTTGGTCTGATCCAGATGATCGCTGTGGTTGGGGAATATCTCCACGTGGTGCTGGATATACATTTGGACAAGATATAGCTGCTCAGTTCAATCATACAAATGGTCTCTCCCTGATATCTAGAGCTCACCAGCTTGTAATGGAAGGTTACAATTGGTGCCAGGTGACTAACATAATATTTTGATTCAGTTTAATTATTAGCTTTTTTATCTAAGGGGAAACCTATTTCACTCTGTCATTTTGATGACTCTTAAAGGAGAAGAATGTGGTGACTGTTTTTAGCGCTCCAAATTACTGTTACCGATGTGGGAATATGGCTGCTATACTGGAAATTGGAGAAAATATGGATCAGAATTTTCTGCAGTTTGATCCGGCTCCCAGGCAAATTGAGCCTGAGACGATGCGAAAGACTCCAGATTATTTTTTGTAACTTCATATATTTCTCTGCTTGTAGTTACTGCTTTCTGCTGTTACTGTATATGTGTCTTTAAGGTAAGAGGAGTTTCACTTGTTTAAGGTGGAGGGTTATCATCAACACAATTCTTTCTTTTGGAGTTTGCTTGCCGCTACAGCTGCTGCCCTCTTATTGGGACAAGAAACCTATAGAACCGAGACAAGCCGCAAGTTGGTGTTAGGGAGCAGATTTTTGAGTCCTGGCCATCTTGTTTATTTGAGACTTATTGATGGTAACAAATGAAAGTACATATATCCATGTTTTACATAATTGAATGGTATAAGGGGGAGATGGATCCTGACTCACAGAAATAGGAAGCTCAAAGCTCTGTGTGTATTGAATTTTTTTTGGGTGTATATCTCTGCTTGGAATTAAATGAAAATGTTAGAATTTTTAAAAAATAGCACAACTGTGAAAAATAGGTTTGGATTCCCCCTTCTTTCAATGAGAAGTGGCATCAATGAAGTTCTTAAAAGTTTAAAAATGCGACTCGATTAGTCCTCAAAATTTAGTTGGTGGCATTTTAATTCTTTTATTAACTTTGTTTTACAATACAGGTCATACACGAGACTCTTCTTTAGAGGATGAGTTGGTTTCATTTTTTTACTCAAATTTATGGAAATTAAGCTTGACCTGAATAGTTTAGGTTTTGTATGACGCTAATGTTAGGTTCCTTCAGATATGCTCCCTTCTATCAAAATTCACTTGCATCTGTTTCTCCTTACAGAGTCCATAAATCTTGTTTGCAGCATTCTCAGTACATTTTGTTCATCGTGTACATCTTCTCATTGCCATGTCTTTGATCACTTTATTACATAGTGAAAATATGCAATGAATTGTAAAAGTAAAAGTTAGGTAGTTACTAATGGTATAATACTGGAGAGAATGCTAGTTAGTTGGTTGGACTTTTATAAAAAACTTGTTAACAAGTTATTTCTTATCTTTTGACATTTCACTCAAACTTGTATCATCTCTATAATTCATTGCATATTTTCAATAAGAAAATTTAGATTATTTTCTTCTTGCAGGAATCCATACTCCTTATTTCATTGAAGTTATCAAATTAGCTGTCAATTTCTAACTTTCCATAAACACCCATATCATTCAGACCACACACAATTGTGTTTGGAAGCGTGAATAGGAATTCACACACTCGTGGATATTAATTCACGATTGTGTTTGTCAATCACTAATCTCAAAATTGTATATCAATGTAACTATTTTTATGCAAAATTGTAACTTCACTGTAATGACTCTCGTGATTTCCGTCTCATGTTTTTGCTTTGACCATTTTTTAATGTTAAATGGTACCTATATACTATTGTTGGCAAAAGTGAACAAGAAACATGAACGAAAATGAAAAAAAAAGGTAAGATCTTATTTTATTTAAATTATTGTTCCCAATACATCATGATAGAGAGGAATAACATTATAGAATGTTTAGTTTGACTGATTTCCATAATAGATCAATCCTATAATCAAAAGACTATTTTATCACCAGGACTAGTTGTTCAATAAAAACTGGTTGGATAATTGAGAAAAATATCACAAAGATCTTAAAAAAGAACAACATAATTAGATTGGGAGGGGGTCAACTTCCTCCAAGAGTATACATCATAGTCATTAATTCTAGGGAAATTCAATGGTTTGAATTAGTAAATAGATCTAAGACCTAAAATTGATGACTAAGATATGAAGTACTCTTGGAATAAGTACATCTCTTCATATGATTTGACTTTAGGTGGGAGAAATAGTGAATATATACTCAATGGCCAATGCATCATCCATTCAAACAAAACGCAACAAAGGGACCAATAACATAGCAAGAGGACCTTGTGCCTATCATTTTAACAATCACGCAACCCAAGACAAATAGAAACAAGAACCCCCCAATAGCTATAGAATATGACAACTCATCTTCCCTCCATCTATGCTATTCTAAACATGTACATTACAACTAGCAATTAAATCACCTAATCACCTACACAATTTAACCATTTTTGTCCAACTAGTCATTATCATAAAACTCATAATCCTACACCACTCCCTTCTACCTCTCTTATCTAATTCAATAATTGTTATCTCTAACGTAATCCACAAACAACAACAACAACAACCATCAAATTCTAATTTTAATGCTAGAGCTACTTTGACCAGACAATATCATAAATCATTTTCATTTTTTCACTCTTGATAACATTTCCAACTTTAACCTTAATTTAATCACACATGTCTTCTTTTTTTCCTTCTCTAATCAAGCAACACTAATAATGTTATTATCCCTACCACCATTGAACTTCCCTGAAGACCTTGGCTGAAAAGCTATTGAGGATGATGAAGAGTGGCTACTAGTTGTTGGTGACTGATCCTTGGATAGTGGCAGCGGTGGCAGCTTCAGTGACAATGGTAGAGGTGGCTCAATGAGAGGAAGACGAGAAGTTTTATCTTTCAAGTTCAAACTAGCCATCTTGGAAGATGGTGGCACTGGCAATATCGGTGTTGGCCTAATAGCCTTGCCTGATCTCTCACCTTCAGTCACTGGCAACACCACCGGAGACAGTGCCGTGGGGAAAGCTGAGCCAGGGGAGGCGCCGTAATGTGATGACGGATATGTGGCGGAGGTAGGTGGATGTGGCACCATTTTTTCTTGTTCAACAACTTGTTCTTCTTCTTCTTCCATTATAGTTGATGGTTTCATCACCTGAATTATAAAATCAGAAACAAAAAAGTGTTCAATTAAATTAGATCTATCTAAGTATATGAGTGATGTTATTTACGGTTAAATTTGTCACTAGACAAGTGCATGTTTTCTCTTTGTTTTTTAATTATTCCCTAACTACACATATTAGAAGAAGAAGGTACCGTGTAGGTGGTGATGTCAAAGAGGCTAGATCTACGGCGGCGGCGACTATGGTTGTGGAGGCGGAGAAAGTACTTCTGAGCATGACTAGCCACCTGTGTTGGTGTCCTAGTTTTGACGAAGTTTCTAGAAATTCCTCTCCAATCTCCTTTCCCTACCTTGGACAATCCCAACAAGAAAAACTTGTGTTCTTCTTCCGTCCATGGAACACCTTCGTTATAACCATTACAAACACACAACAATAAACCCCCGAACCAAACAAAAACATCATAAAACAAATATATATTTGAGGCATAGATATAGAATGCTTAAGATATATAATTACAATCACTATAATTGTTACTAACCTCGTTTACGCTCGCGGCTGCGACCAGAAGCGTGAACGACGTCGTCTGAGACGTAACCGGCATCAACAGCGTTGGGTTCATGAGAGGTTTGGTGTTCATATTGGGAGAGGTTGGTCATACTAACACTCTTTCTGAAGATATTGGACTTCCCTTCAGTGACTCGAACACCGAACAACATGATGCTGTTCTCTCTCTGAGACTCTCCGCCGCCGGATGCTGCGGCGGTGTCGGTGCAGGTTCGAGAGTTGTGGCCGTTGTTGCCACACTGTGAGCACGTGCGAGACATCAGCCCATGCAAAAAACAAAGAAACAATAGATTTGTCTATGTAAGATCCAGTGGAGAAAAATATAGAGTTGGGAAAGTTTGAGTGATATATATATTATATACAGATTGGGTTTTCGTTTGTAGGGTTATATTATATATATATCCAGATTGGGTTTTTGTTTGTAGGGTTTGTCTCTTTTATTGGCGCTGCCGTACAATGAACTTGTTGAAATTAATTACTAGTATTATGATTATTATATACCAATTACCATGGGAGAGAAAAAGATAGTGTGTTTCGCCCTTTTTATTATAGACATAGTTGAGATATGCTTATTGTTGTGTGTGAAATTGTGATAATAGTGGTAGGGTTTCGTTTGGGGTATGTCATCAATCACGACCGTTCATTTTTGTCATAGTTGTTTATTAAGTAATGTTATATTCTCCTACTAAATTCTCGTAGTAATTCTTATACTCACAAAAAAATGATATATATTACAAAGTGATACTTTATTTATTAGTGATTGATTTATAAGTGACATATATCACTTTCTTATAAGTAAGAGGATTAATAAAAGAATTTATTAGGATATTTCATTTTCCTTCTTTATCTAAACACAAAAGGACAAACAAAATGGGTGTCCTATATTGGTTTAGCATTTAGTGCCTCCCATAGTATTTATGGAATGGAACCTTTTCAAAATTGGAAAATTATGATATCCGTCCATTGGAAACATGTATGTTAATTTATGTACATGTATGTTCATTTTCTTAAATCTTATAAACACACCATTAAATGCAAGCACGTAATATTTTTCAAAAACAATTATTATAAAAGAAAAAAAACTTATCCATTATTAAATGCTCGTTCATTTTTAATCATTAAGTAAAAAAGTAATACAAATGAATAGTAAATGATACATTTGTTATATGGTGGTGTATGAATATTACATTGTTATTATATATAAAAATAAAGAGATGGTGGAGGAGCAGTGTTTTTACACCAATGTTTTAAAAATCGTTCCGTACCGACCGGTTCAACCGGAAAACCGATGAACCGGACCTCTAACCGGTACGGTACGTATGTTATACCGCATATGCAATAGAACCGGTCAAAACCGTTGAAAACCGATCGGTTTGTACATTAAATTTTTTTTAAAAAATTTCAATTTTTCAAATTTTCACCAATTCTTCAACTTCAATGATTAATACTTGAGTCATTTATTTGTATTTTGCGTTTGTTAAGTGATAATTTTGGATTAATATATGTTTTGCACTTTAGACTTTGATTTTATTAAAGACTTAATGTTGTTTGTTTGTGTGAATTTGAAGTAAATTATGGATATGGATTATAAATATGAATATCTACTTATTTGAAATTTTTTGTTATAGGTTTACATATATATATATAAGCAAGTATGTCCAGTTTAACCGGCATGCGGTTTAATTACTGAACCACTAGTTGAACCACTGTACTACTATACCAATATCCTGACCGGTTTGATAACTGGTACGGTTTTAATAACATTGTTTTACATTGGACATATTCGCTACTCCTTTGATAATGGTTTTAAATGTTAGTAACATTTTGTTACATTTAATAATCCTAAGTTGTGGATGTGGTTGAATGGTAGAGGATAAGTAAAAAATGGAGCCCAGTCATGAGGTACACGTCTTTCTATTCACCTTTGCATTTCTATGTGGCTGTGGTGATGATTCATTGGTAATAGTTGCTGTGTGGTTGCCACCTTTTTGACAGCTTTCAACTTTTATAGTGCTATGATGGTGTCTTTCAGCGGCTCAAGGTTAAATACAGTCATATGATATAAAATCATATTAAATGCATCATTCAAAAGAAATCACTATTTATTATTTGTTATTTAAGTTCTTTAAAGTTTATTGGACTTCTATCATATGGGTGTTAAAAATGTTATCCATAATGGATAGTAGATTCATCCCCCAATGGGTATACGGGTATCAATGAGTCATATTCATAGAATATTCTACAATAGTGTGACATCTCATATGTTATTTTGATTTTTCTTGTAAAAAAATCCAAATTATTAATTGTTTTTCAATCCTTCAAGTGATACACTTTTTCATTAATTAATTGTTTCATTAATTAATGACAGTCTTATAAACAACTGGATCAAATCATGATTGAATATAAAAAAGTATAGTTAACTTAAAGTGCCCATAATCTTATCATCCTTAATTGTTAGAATATTATATATATATATATATATATATATATATATATATACTATCAAAAAATTTATATACAATAGTATATTACTTAAAACTCATCTCTACTTTTTTGGAAAAAAATGAATAAATAATATAATAATAGTGTTTAAAACTCATACACTATGAGTACCCTCAAGAATCAATTATGTTGGTTCAATCTTATGACGCACACCACCAAACCCTAATAACAAACCCACTCAAAAAATAACAAAGGATATGATATATGTATCATAAGATAAACTAATAGGTAATCATCATAAAATAAACAACCATGATGAGTCTATCATATATTGGGATAAACTAACAATATAAAATATTATTTCCTATTTTCTTACTTTGTCTTTCACAATGTGAGACTCATTTCAGTCATACTCACCTCCTGACAATCTTCAAGTGAAATATGAGACATCCATGACAAACCATATATTTCTTGAATAATTTTTTATTGAGTATTTTTAAGATGTCACTTGCAACTCAATCTACCTAGCAATCGGGCTAATAATGCTCTTATACCACAATGCCCCTCTCCATTGTCTATATCAAGACATGTCACATAACCATAATATATTGTCAAAGAAACTCTTGACATAAGAAATTTTACATTGAGGTCCACCAATAACATCATTCTCATATATTCAGTCAAACTGAACCTTCAATTCTAATATAACATGTTATGACTATAGAGCCCATAACCAATAATATTTGAAAACTAACCGATAAAATTACATCAACTGTTTTCATATAATCAGACCAACTAAAGTAACTTACTAAATAAAAGCTTACATATTTATACCTCATTGGAACAAGTTTTTTACCAAACACCTACAAATGCCTTGATTTTTGTCAACTAGTTAGTTGACTAGATATACCTACAAATGCCTTAATTTTTAATCCAAGCATTTTACTTGGGCCATGCTTTGAATAAAGTTTTGGGCCAGACCAAATGCAGTAAATGGTTGATCACGTGTCGGAGTATCCTAAAATGGCGTTATATCCAAAGCTAAAGAAATGAAGTAAGATAATTGATTTTTTCATGTGTACAGAATCTCATTTCAATTAAGACACACAACTTTCCCAAACACCATTTTCACATTTCAGTTTGAAATGGTTTATCACACGACGTCGTTTTTGGTACCTCTCCATTTATACAGGTCCTCTATTTCTCTCACTTATTCGATTACTTATTTTAATCAATGAAATGAAATAAAAAATAAACATGATAATTGAAGACACTTTTGGTTCGAAACTTAAGTATGAGTTGAAATCGAAGGATTGAGATTTTTCTCTCTCATGTCTTTGTCATTCTGGCTTGAACTTTTGTTTGTTATTATGCTTCTTTGTTGTGCAGGGAAATCCTCAAGGAGAATAAGTAATGAGGAATTGATGCATTGTGCCTTTTAGGTATTATTATATCTGTGTTTTCTACATGTTCTGTTAATAAAGTAGATATGACTATTATGTGAAATGAATATGAGATCTTATTTTCTGTACTGGAGGAAAAATTCATTACATGAGGGTGTTATGAAATCAGATTCTGAACATAAATTGTCAACCATGTTTCATCTATCACAACTGCTTAGTACAGTATTTTCAGGAAGAGGTGCACTAGTATTCATTAAATGTATAAATCTAATGGAATCAGTTACTTAAGTTAGTTACCTCTCCACAGTTTCTTGGAGGGAAATCTTTAAATAGAAGTTGTATAAATCTAATGGAATTTGGGTAGACCTTAAGTAATAGATTAATTTATCTGGTACTCATGAATTCAGTACTTCAATAATCTCCACCACACTTTTACATTAAAAATTTGTTTTTGGCATGAAACCTTTGCAAAGTTGAGTATAATTATTAGATTGTCATTGTTGCTATTCATTTTATGTAAGGAGGAAATAGCAGTGTTAATAAGTAAAAGTGTGTGATATTTCACTGGATTTGAGACACTATAGTGTGGATTTCTATGTCTGTCTAAGTTGATTGCTTTCAACATGTTAGGAGAATGTTACAGTTCTGCAACACATGATGCAACCGAAACAAAACAGTTTCTGGAGATAACGATACCGAAACAAGCTGCTATAACGAGGTGCTTTCAAATCATAGGAGATAGCCGCCACAGAACAATGTCATGGCCTTAATGGAATGGATTTGCGTCTATAATGGACGAGACGAAGGTGTTTCCACCACAACAAAGTTTTTCGATTCTCAACTCTCATTTCAGATGAACTAGCATAAAAATTCCATATTTTGCATCATCCACATCAACCCTTACCTGATTAAACCGGAATCTCACTAGGTCCCTTCACCTCCCTGTTCTTCTCTGCCGCTGCATGTCACTGGATCCAATCTTGTCAAGCTCTGTCACACGAGTGGTAGGAATCATCCCCGGTAGTAGCTTGCTCAGTCGCTGGTCGCAGCTTGCTTGGCTGCAGATGGTAGGTGTACATCTGAAATTGTAGACTAAAGATCTTTGGTTTTGGTTGCAAGTTAACTGGGAGAGATTAGGCACTTTGTAAAAGAAATTCTTTTCCACTTTTGAGCTTTTGATTTACCATGTTTTAAACTTTTGGATCCTATATATGGATTTATGGTTAATATTAAACTTAAAACTTCAGGTTTTTCCCTTTAAAACATTATTAACATTTTTTCTGTTTCTGTTGAAATACTAGGTTAGTGGTGATTTAGGTCAGCATCCTGTGATTCCTGAAGGATAAAAGTCCTAAGTTGACCTATATGTATATTTCATTCAATTTTAAAGGCAGTGCTCAAATGTATTACTAGTCAGATCAAATCAGAGTTATTGTAACTTTTTGTACACATAATCACATTTTTTTAGATTACTTCTAGCGGTTGTATGCAACATCCGCACTTTTTTTAGGATTACTTTTAGTGGTTGCTTGTGTTTCAAATAAGATTCCCGTTTGTACAGAAAAAATAATATAATTCCCAATTAATAATGATCCTTAGTCCAGGGAAAACTTACAAAGCCAGATGTAATGTGATCCCCTATTATTCCTACAGATACATCTAGTTAATCATGTTTTGGCCTTGCCACAAATTCAATCTAGTAAAAGACCTTTTATATTCTGTCACCTTTTCTAATAATTACGTTTGCATTAAAATAATAAAAAGTTAGATAATATGGTATTGTAAACTGGCAGTTTAACAAAACTGAAACTGGCAGTTTAACCTTCAGCATGAATGTTTTGTACCTCTACTGGATTATATATACTTTATGTTTAATCATTGTGGGTTAAAAGATGTAAAGGGCAAAAAAATAGAGAAAAGAGAAAGGGAATTCATTCATCTTGATGCAAGTATACATCTGTATAAACTCTGTTTCTGTTTCATATCTATAAAATCATTTTAAAAAAGAAAAGAAAAACATGATTTGTGTTACAGAAAGGTCCCCAAAACAATTAATAGAATGAATGTCTAGAAGTGTGGTTATTGACATTGTGCTTTACATGGGTACCAGCAACTACCAAGATGTTAGCACCCTGATTAGTATCTGTTTTAGGACCTTTCCCAGGGCATCAAACCTGTTGCACTATCAGCAAAATATGACACAAGGAAGTCCTTCAGGCCAGTATCCCGAACCTCACAAAACTGCAGCCGCCAGTTAGGTGGTTCAATCGCTTCTGTTCCTAGTCCCGGTGCTCTATCCTTTGATCCTTTGTTTTGATCCTTCTGCCAGTCAACAACATAGGTAGCAACCCTTCTGAAAAACTTGGCTTTAAAGTTCTCCCACACCTGGTACTTGTAATGGTTTATCACAACATTACCTTCGGACATGTCGATGCTCTTGAGCCCTTCTCTCAGCTGAAAATGATGCACCACATTCAGAAGACTGATATCAAGCAAATCCGGCCGCACAATAGATTTGTGCCGCTCCAGGCTCTGAAGCCGGCATGTGTACCCTATAGTAACCCCTTGTTTGGGTGGCAACATCAAGCCAGAAGGACCAAAACTATGACAAGCTGTTCTTATTTCAGCAATTGATGATGAAGATGACAAATTAGCAACCATCAATCTTAGAGAATTCTCACCAGGAACACCACCACCTTGACCTATACGGTGACGAAACTCATTAGGAAAGTAAAAAAACTCATCAACATCAAAGAAACCCACCCATTTGCACTCCTCTCTAGCCCTCAAAGCACAATGAGAAAACCCTGCTTCTTGAGTCTTAATCCAAGGCCATGCCTGTCTACTAACATTATACCCTTGAACATCAAGATCATTAATCACCCCTTCAATATCATCCTCACTGTTGTTATCATAGATGAACCAACGTTCCACTCCAAGCCAAGCATGGTACATAATCCACTCTCTCAATGCAGAAGCTTGGTTCCAAACCATAGTACACACACATAACTCATACTTTCCACCATTTTTCCTCTTAACACTCTCACTTGGGTTGCTAATTTTAGCCACAGAAGGCACAAGCATTCGAACCGGATGCCTCGCATTACCAACCATATGGCTCACCGTGACCCGAATTCCACGGGCCAGACCTGGGTTTTTCTTAATGCTAGGTGGCAACAAACACCTCACAACTTCTTGTGCCACTGAAACTGTTTTTGTTGTGAGCATAAATGCACCTTCTTTGTTGAAACCCTTCAATCCGAAATGGCACCAGAAAGTGATCGGATCCGAAATCTTGTGGGGCCTGAGATTCAACCCTTTCACGAACACCACAACCGTGTCTCCATCCAGGGTTGCTTCATAAGCCACCTTATCCCAAGATTGAGTTTTTTTAGCAATTTGGTTCAAATCCCGGCGACCCATTTCGCCGCGCCGCCGTATATCCACGGTGGTAGCAGTTGACATGTTTTTAGGAAATGGGCACCTAGCAATGGATCGAAATTCATCATATTGGTCAGTAGAAAGTACCGGTTGAACTTCATTAACATCACGGGTCGGTTCGGTTGAACCGGTTGCTGAACCATTATTGTAGTAGACACACTCAAGTTCATTGGGTTTGGGACGGTGACCGGTGAGGAAGAGGAGGAGGTAGTCCGGGAAGAGGATGCGGTGTTGAAGGGTAAAAGGGTGGAGGGTGGTGGTTTGAGGGTCAAGAATGGAATTGCTTTTTGAAGAGTGTAGAAAGGATAAAGTGGAAGGTGAGAGAGAAGGGTGAAAAGTGAAGAAGTGATTATTGAAGAAGTAGATTAAGGAAAAACGATTTAAGGACAAGAAGATAAGTAAGATGAATAAGAAGAAGCTAAGAAAAAGTGATTTTGATGATGGTAGATTTAGAAGCTGGTTCCTCCCAACCAAATACTTCTGATGTTGCTTCCTCTTTCTCCTTTGTTCTAAGTCCATCTTGTTACTCATTTGTTTTAACAGAGAATCAAATGATGATGGAAGAATATGAAGAATTTGTGAAGGGTTTGGAATTGGATGCATAAGGAAAAGAAAGAACTAAGAAGGTGCACTATTTCTCTCTCTCTCTTATATATAATGGAATAATGTTGGAATTCTGTCTCAGTTAAAAATTAAAGTCCCACACTGGAACGAGGTGAGAAGAACTACTACTGTTGTGAAAAGTGGTCTTAGCTTTTCAGTAGAGCGCGTGAAGTGAATGTTATGTCACACTTTATTATTGTTTATTCTGTAGTTTATGGATGTTAGGTGAATAATAATACACGTTAGGGTTTATTTAATTTCAGAATAAAAATTTATATAAAGTCAGTATTTCATCTACAATTTATTTTCATTATTTTTTAAAGAATCAATAATAATAAAATATGAGTGATAGATGATACAATATTAATATATAAAACTTATATATTATTAATACATATATTTTTCCTGGGAATAATATGATATTGGTATACCAAAGATTAAAGAATGTATTTCCATTGCAAAAAAAAAAGTAAAGGAGATTGGGGATGACTGGTTAGGGTAGCTTGAGTGTGTGAAAGTGAAACAATCATTGATGGTTATCATTCAAGATGGGTCCCTCTAATTCTGTAGAGGAAAGTTCTAAGGTATTGAGTTGAGTAGGAACATGTTATGCATTAGAATTCCAAAGATCGAATTATTATTATAAAATTTAACAACTAAAATTAGAAGATGTTTTTTGTGAAATGGTAGTGAAATTTCCCTTTCTCCTTTCATTAGGTGCACAATTGTGATTATATAGGTCTAATTTACATTGATAGATTGAAAAGTTGTAAAATGATTATTGTTGGTCGATTTTAAAAGATTGTTCCAGTGGGTAGTTGATGAATGAATATCATGAATTTGTTTTATTCTTTATATATGTGAATTTATTTTTAAACTTTGTTTATGCGGAGCAACATTTGTTAGAACTTGGAAGGTGATTTAACTTTATTGATTACAACCCTTTTATATTTAATGACATCATTGCATTTGTTTGATTGAAAATAAACTTGTTTTAATTTGTGCATGTATCATATTTTGGGTCTAATAAAGTAGAAAAGATAGCAACATACCAAATATTGACTTATGAAAGATATTATTAATATTATTAATATTCTATCCTTTTTCTTATCGACTAGGTTGGATTTTGTACAAATTATTGTATGCTTTTGAAATGTGAAAGAATATACATATGTTCTTGTGAATCCTAAGAAGTTGAGCAATTATGGTCAAACTTTCTATCATGCATGTTAATCCAGCCAAATAACTTTTTTATTCATAGATAACACTAATATAGAAGTCCTAGAAAAATAATTATTATATGATTCATGACTAATAATCTAAACACATATCCACCATTAAATTTGAATAGATTTATTTAATGTTAAGTTTGTAGATAATCTACATACTTGTTGTCTTCATTGTAAGTTTCACAGAATTGTAGAATTGTAAGTTTCACCCTATCAATCTTTTTCCCATGATTCACTAATAACCGATAAGGAAATGTTTCGTTGGTATTGAAATTTGGAAATATTTTAATGATCATAAATGGACCAAGGTATAAACCGCCAGACACAAATTATAAAAAATTAAAAGGTTTGTTTGTAATAGAAGTTAGTAAGTTAGTTGCCTTCACGTTATGACATTTAAACATATATATTAGTTTTAGGATCAAACGAGAATCCTTTCATTTTAGAAATAATATTTTCTAAAGACATTTATAAAAACAAATATTCCTTCAGCGTTTGGGGAAAAAAAGCTTTTGAGAAATTATTTACAGCATATAAGAGGTTTATTTTTCATTGGTTCTTCGTTTTTTATTCTAGGGAGTGAATTTTCGAACCTAATAAAATGAGGTATCCTCTTAACTTGATGTGATAATAAGAAAACAAATATGCAGAAAGTTGTCATTTTATCATTTGTCTTACATTTTACGTGCTAAGCCCTCACTTTTTTCACGTTCATGGGAGAAAAACATTTGAAACGGAATTTTCCCCTTTTTATTATAAACCATTTAATTTTCTACCCTTAAAGTTTGTTTTTTATCATATAGTTTTTGTGGATGTATTAACCCCCATAAAATAATTATTGATATGGTACAAAAATGTGCTTATATGTAAGAAAAATATGAATATCAGTTAATTATTATATTATTTTTCTAGAATTCTTTAAGAAGATGATAGAATGATTCAATTCCAATAATCAAACTCATTCACTATTTCTTAATTAGTAATAATTAACAACTTGTAACTTTTATGTTTGGGAAAATAATATATACTCCAGCTAAATTCTCATATTAATCATTTTAATCACAAAAAAGTAACATATGTTACTTATAAATCAACCACTAAAAAATAAAATATCATTTTATCACATATGTCACTTTTTTGATATGATGATTTAGTAGGAAAATATAAAAATATCATATGCAACAACTTTTCCATCTTCGTCTTGTCAACGCGGTGGACTTCAGCCTTCAGAATTTCAACATATCCTGATTATTGTTTTAAATTACCCAAATATTATTTTTTTACAATGACAAAGGCAACATTTTTTTTAATTTCCCCCTTAATTAGGACATTTGTTTCTGTAAAGTTCTTTATAAACTTATGATAAAAATATTATAACGTGAATCAAACGCAACATATGGGGGTCTTTTCATGATTATATGGTCTGGTTACATCCTTTCCAACCAATAATGACACTATAATATTAAAATTAAAAGGACAACCAATAAAGACAAACTTTATTTAATGATGCTGCTTCATACTTTGTAGTTTTCCTTGCTACAATGCTACGTATGATCTACCTCATTATAAATCTTCTTTATCTACCAAATTTTTCCACTATTTTAGTTATTAATGAGAATTCTTTTTAAATTAATGAGAATTCTTTTTAAATTCTGATAATTTATTTTTAAATTGAAGTTAATTTTTTAACAAAAAAAAATGATACATACTAATGACTACACAAGATTTTGCTTTACACATAACAATAGTAGATTGTTTCCTTTGTTCCGGTGCTTTAGAAGTGATTGAGTTATGACATATTCTTAGAAATGGATAAAGCCTTTGAAATTGATTGATAAAATTCCCTTCCTTGTTCTGAAGCAATTAATGCAAATTTCTTTATCCCCGAAAATAAACATGAGCAATTAGTATAACCTTCCTGTTATATAATCTCAACTAACATATATATATTTGGTGCTATTCATGTGACATAATGCGGTAGCCTACAATTATTCTAGTATTAAAAATAACGACTTCAGACCAATAATTCATCATAAATAATTTGGTCTAATTGACATTCTACTTTTGTAAAAACGAGTTATAATGAAATAAATTGATGTGTGTCTGCCTTTCTTGCACAAACACGCATGTCCAAATAAGTGAGTTGGACTGCAATAGAATCTATCATATTATTTAGCCTTATTATTATTATTATGACCAAGCAAAAGCATGGTTTCTACTTTCTTAATAGGTAAAAACAAATGGAAAAAAATAGATACACCGATAATATGAGTTTTATACATTAATACTATATTATTCATCATTTATATTTTATTATCATTGACTCTTCAAAAAGTAATGATTGTGTATAAATCTTTATAGTGACATTGCATAGATACTATACTCAAATAAAAAAATGAAATCAACTAGACAACTTCTATTTTGTTGCATGTTGGGACCATGTGCTCTAATATATATTATGCACTTGTTCCATATACACATAGATGACCAATACCATGATCACAATGTGTTTATATTGGAGTCCAAAGCATCATTAAAGGATAATCCTCTAGTGTTAAGATTCTTTCAAGATAGGTTGCCTACAATAGAAGCTTTGCAAAGAAGGAGACTTATTATATCACAAGGGGAGAACTTATGCTCAAGTTTGTGGTGAAGCTAGAGGAGAAAACAATGCCTATATATGTTGATGGCGAGAATTCCTAACATCTCAGCCATCAATTATAGGGAAATCTAATGATTTAAATCTACTCACTAATTCAACTCATTGGATTTCTATATAATTAATAACTAATATATAAAGTAAGTCTAAAAAACATACTATTAGAATAAGTGGATCCCCTTGATGATGGATATTGCTCATAATAATGTAAATAGATGATATCTGTGATGTACTGAGGGAACTTTTTTATACCATACATTCATATTTTTGTTTTAATTTTATTTCCCTTTTAGCTTGTAAAACTCTGGTGAGATTATTGAATTGGGAAAACATTTTCTCCCCTTAGATAACAGGTCATAGAATTTGAATTGAGAATATGTGCTACTTACAAGGTGTATATTAAGCTATGTCATTAAAAAATAATTAGTTTCTTTTTATTCTTTTGATATACCTTGTTCTCTGAAACTTCAAAGCAATCTCCCACTTTATTAAGAAGCAACAACCATAATGCATGTCCAAAGAATCATAACAACTAAAGTGAATATAATATTCCAAAAAATATATAATAAGAAAGTGTATATAACATAATAAACACAACTCCTCATCTTAACACTAGATGGGCCTGGACCTAAGGGTTCAGGTATTGAGCCTTCACTTGTGTCAATTGCCCAATTGAGCTTAACAATTTTCTGTAAACCATCACCTATCAAAACGGGCTACCTGTGCGGGTTCGGGTTAAACCGGGCCGAACTAAAAAGCCCGGATACAATTTTTATATGAAAAAGTAGCCCAAACCCACCCTAAGCGGGCTTCGAGTTGTGGCGGACCGGCCCGCATAATATTAAAAAAAATTAAATTTTAACGTATTTAATTTAATGTATTTAATATATATATATATATATATATATATATATAACATTAGATATTAATGCATAACTTTTTTTAACAGAAGTGTTATACCCAATGCAACTAAACTTATAGGTATAATGTCATGTGTTTAAGTTAAGACGTGATGTCAAATTTACGTATATGATTCATAACATAACTCATTTATTAAATATCTTATTGTTATTAGACTTTTAATCTCTAACACAATATAATTTGTAACTTCACTTCAATATAATAAATGGATACACTAACAAATAATATCACTTTGGTTTGTAGTAATGATAGTATAGACTCAAATTCAGAATGAATTATATGTGTCGAATTATAATCACCATCATAATAATTCTTTACTTTGTTATAGATATCTTTTGTATGCTCTTTACTAACATTTTTATTGTGAACTGTTATGTTAAATTTGGTTGTGTAAAATTCTCTATGGTAAACAATTAAGTTGTGATTCATTACAAAAGTTATTTTCTTTATTATGTTTTTGTTGTATAAGTTAAATCTAATTAAATATACAATTAAGAAAATAAAAATGGAATCTATATGGTTTAATGTTTTCATTTAATTTGATACACTATTTTGCTACTGTGCTTAAAATGATATTAAGCAAAATAAGAAAAATAATATAATGTTTAACTTGATAACATTATTGTAATTTATAAATATTTATGTTATAGACATTACTCTATTTTTTATTCAAAGTTCATAACACAATATTTATGATCTATTAACTATTTTTTATTATAAGTTATTTTGTAAAATAATTTTCACTTTAAGCTTATTACCAAGCCAAATGTCTCAAAAAAAAGTTTTAAAATAAATAAAAAATGGGTAGCCCGAGCCCGCCCGGGTAAGCCCGGCCCGGTTTTAATATAGTTTGGTCGGGCCGAGCTAAAAAGCCCAGATTCACTAAAAAGTATCAAATATGATACACAAGCCCTAAAAAACTCCGGGTTGTGGCGGACCGGTCCGCACATGCCCACCCATTTTGACTGCTCTACCTACCGTCCCAAATCAATTTAGACCTAACAATTCAGATTTTCACTTCATGAAGAGTAAATTACTTTCATATCATAAGTTTAGACTTTTATTGAAACTTCACAAATCATGACCTACTATCCTAAATCAGGAGGTATGAATGCAATTTATTCTTTGAGAAATTATGAACTCATGAAAATAATTATGAGGTCTCACTAAAAAAGAGAGGAAGAACTCATAACCTCAATTGGTATTAGATCATTAATATTACATACATATAAATAAATGTATATCTTGATATGACAACTTCCCTTGGATATGTTGGTTATATATTTTTATTGTTGTGAATTTGATTGCAGTGATTTGGTTGTTGAATTATTAATAATTTAACAAAATATTAATGTATGAACCAATTTCATAAAGATGTATAATTTTTAAAAACAAAAGAAAAATAATACAGATATTATAATTTTACTAGTTGAAAAATATAAGTTATCTCGAGATCTTGATGGGATACTTTATTAATTATTAATAATAAATAAAGTCCAAGAATGAGGCGTGAATCCCACAAGTTCAGTGACATTGATTTGAGCAATAGAGAATAATCACTTTTCTACTTTCCACTTTCCACTTTCCACTTTCTAATTAAGAGGTCACAAAACGACAGAGAAATTACCGTTATATATTCCTCAAACACACACTGCCACCATTTTCACTATAAAAACCATCTTTTTTTTGTTTTGTTCTCTCTCTCTCTCTCTCTCTCTCTCTCTCTCGTGCCTCTCCTTATACCTCAACTAACCCTTCTTTACCTCTCTTCTCTTATTCCCTTCACGCAAACCCCATTCCCAATTTTCTATTTTCGTTTTTCTAACAGATCGATATGGCTCTTTCACGCATAGCATCTTCATCATCTTCTTCTTCTTCCATCTTGAAACCCATCTCCACCGTTCTAACCCTCCGCCGTCCCCTCTCCTCCGACACCACCCTCACAATCGAGACCTCTATTCCATTCACCGCCCACAACTGCGACGCGCCCTCACGCGCCGTCGAAACCTCCCCCTCCGAGCTTCTTACATTCTACCGCAACATGGCCGTCATGCGCCGTATGGAGATCGCCGCCGATTCGCTCTACAAGTCGAAGCTCATTCGCGGCTTCTGTCACCTCTACGACGGTCAGGAAGCCGTGGCTATTGGTATGGAAGCCGCTACCAATAAGAAGGATTGCATCATCACTGCCTACCGTGATCATTGCACCTTCCTCGGTCGCGGCGGCACCCTTCTCGAGGTTTTCTCTGAGCTCATGGGCCGTAAAGGTGGCTGCTCCAAAGGTATTGATTGACATACTTAAGAGTGTGTTTTATGCAATTCAACATGACGCAATAGTATGGATCATGATATTAGTAAAGTGGTTCTGTTCTGTTTTATTTAGCCTTTATTTGGCAAAACTATCTTGTATCTGTGAAATTGTAACATATAGCTGTGAGATTGTAGCTTATGGTTGTGAAGTTAATGGAAAGCAATGAGATTGTGGTTGAAAGCTTATGTGTGTATGGCTAATTGATTGAATTAGCTTTGTTTGCCAAAACTAGTTATGCAGTTAGCTTAAACTTGTTTAATGATTTAAAAGGACATGTAATATTATATTGTGTTGGGGATAAAAATTGTCACTTGCTGAAAGGTTTAAGTTCCACAACAAAACATGAGATATGAATTATTGGAAACTATAGTAGTTTTTGAAAAGTCACTTCCAGTAGTTTTTTAAAAGCTACAATCTCCCTTTTCAAAAGCTGTAATCTCCCTCCAATTTTGCACATACTACTATTGTTAAGTGGGGGCAATTTGTGCAGATAATATATAGTATTATGAAAAACTAAAACCCTTGTGTTGGAAACTTGCCTCACAAGGCACAATGTAGACCTGTCCCTAAAGGAAACTGTATGTTACGTTCCATCTTGCTATAACATGTGTATCAAATGCCACCTTAGTGATAGTAGATTAGTACACTGTTGTTTCTTAGTTATTTATCATCTCTTGATTTATGTAATTCACTTTATTGGCTTTTTATGTATCCATTTTCATTATTCAGTTATAATTCAGTTTCTCATTTCTCTCTCATTTTGTACCATGTTTTCCAACAAAAGGTAAGGGTGGTTCCATGCACTTCTACAAGAAGGATTCTGGATTCTATGGTGGCCATGGCATTGTTGGAGCACAAGTTCCGCTTGGCTGTGGCTTGGCATTTGCTCAGAAGTACTTAAAGGATGAGAATGTGACATTTGCTCTGTATGGTGATGGTGCTGCTAATCAGGGGCAGTTGTTTGAGGCGCTTAACATTGCAGCGCTTTGGGATCTTCCTGCCATCTTGGTTTGCGAGAATAATCACTGTGAGTGATTGTGCTGCCAAAAGTTTGATCCTTTTTGAAACGGGGTGTTGTGGGATGTATGGTTTATTTGGTTTGTTTTGCAGATGGAATGGGAACAGCGGAGTGGAGAGCTGCTAAGAGCCCTTCTTATTACAAGCGTGGAGATTATGTTCCCGGATTGAAGGTGGGGTTGAAAACTCTGTTTGGTTTTCAATTGGGTGGTGATTTGCTATGTCATCTTCACATTAGCGATTAATAGCCTTTTAAATGCTTGATTTTGTTGGTTGAAGAATGCATTGTAATGCCCTTCTGCCCTGATAATGTCTCGTGTAACACCTCAATTGAATGGGTGGATGTGTATCAATCTGTCTGGACTCTAGTTTAGTTATGTGGGTGTGTACATGTATGCACGACAGTGTGCACATATATATTTGGTAATTGATTGAAACTTTTATTAAATATTTATACTTTTTGAAGGTAGATGGCATGGATGTTCTTGCTGTAAAACAGGCTTGCAAATTTGCAAAGGAGCATGCTCTGAAGAATGGGCCCCTTGTGAGTAAATTTATCTACTGTTATGTATACTTGAGAGTGTGGACCTTGATGCAATTGTTACCTTGTGACATGGAGGTCACATGTTCTAATCCTAGAAGCAGCCTCTTTGCTTGCCGGGTTAAGGCCACCATCATTCGTCCTCCCCAAACCCCAGTAGATGAGAGCCTCATGCACTAGGCCAACCTTTTTTTTATGCATAACATATTTCTTTAGAGTAGAACGGATCAAAGGTATGAGAATTATATTGGCTAGTGGATTAGTTTTAGGCTTTAGCCTTGTGATTGTGAGTAACTTTTTTAATGATGGAGCAATGCATGATTGAATGATGGTGTAAAAGATTTTTACTCCGACCAGTACAATGCTTCAAAATTAAACCCTTATTTGAAATATCAAATAAGTTGATAACATGATTTATTATTTGATAGATTGCATTCTTTGAAATGTGGTTTGTTACATGCATCTCTTGGTTGTCGTTCTATCTGATACAGAAAGAAAAAGGATAGGTATCCCTGTGAAAGGTTGTATGACTGACAAGAATTGTAATACTTTAGTTTTGGTTAAATGATCAAAGTTTATTCTGTTATATTTTTATTGATTACCGTATCTTGATTATTCTATCCAGATTCTTGAAATGGACACTTACAGATACCATGGCCACTCCATGTCTGATCCTGGAAGCACATACCGCACACGTGATGAAATTTCTGGTGTCAGACAGGTTTGTCACACTCCACATCATATAGTGTCTTATTTCTTCAATATAGAGTAATTCATTTTTCATAATATTTGTTTTTGGCTAATATTTTCATAGGAGCGTGATCCAATCGAGAGAATAAAAAAGCTATTGCTCTCTCATGAGATTGCTACCGAAAAAGAGCTCAAGGTGATTTGAATGAATCTGGAATTCATGCTTTTTCCTTTCAGTAGTGAAATGTGATATTTTCATAGTTGGTTATAATAACCTCAGATGCTGGGAATGTGAACTTGTTAGGTGTAGATGTGCCTGGTACAGGTATGCCTTGTGTATGTCTGTGTATGTACTAGATGCATATTGATATTTGTTCTTTCTATCTGGAAATGGGTGTGGTCAGTTTGGCAGAGTACAGATACTGATTTGGATTATTATGTCCAGAAACATTTTCATTTTTCAGGTCACAATTTTTCCATGCCTTCTTTCGGTTTTGTGTTCCTAGACTTAGCTGCAAGCCTGCAACCTCTACACCTTCACCTTCTCTGTTTATTCGCTTGTCCTTCGACGACTGCTCACAGTGGTGGCAGGTAGCAGTGATGAGCAAGTGGGACTGCTTAGCTGTTTCTCCACACCTGTCCACCGGTTAAGATAAAACTGTTCTCTAATTCTGTCTCCCCAAATCAATATAAAACTGTTCTCTAATTCTGTCCTTGTTTCTTTTCCAGCTCGGTCTGCACAGAATTTGTTTTTTAATTGTGGTTGTTCCCCAGTGTTTTGTAGCCTTCTTCCTCTTCCGCGCTCATTCTAGGTTTTAGTTTGGGTTGTGTAGTGAAAGTGTTTTTAATATTTTGGTGCTACCACCACTGCCAGTCGCTTTTGAAATTGTGTTTAATCTTTTATGTTGCCATTTTTGTGTGGTTATGTTGTAATATTGTGTTTTATGACAATTAAATTTATTGTATATATAAACTTTTAATAATATATAGTAACATATCCATAGCCTAAATTTGAAAATTGTCACACGGTCACACCTTGCAGCTACATTCATACTGGGTGCCAGTACTGGACTCACATCCATGCAACTCCAACATAGTGTAGTGTACCTATGATTTTATCTTGATATCTGTGACCAAATTTACCCATGCAATTTTTCACCTTTGAGATAGCCGTGGATAAAATGGTTTCTATGTTATGAACTTATGATGTAGGGCATCTGATTTGACCTAAGTATTTTATGCTTTTTATATCATTTAGCTAATATTTGTTTTGCTTTGAAATATGTTGACATTAGACTTTATTATAGTCGATATTGTTCAATTGAGTTTTATTCTGCTGATAACCATTTCTGCTGTATGTAAATAAGAAATGGCTTATTTTGTCAATTTCTCTTTTAAGTTTTTGTAATGTTCTACAACTCTTCTGCCTATTTAGATTTTAGGATATTTGTTTGAATAGTTTCTAGCGTGTCTTGATATGTTTGTTTTGATTAAACATTTGGAACTTGATTCTGTTCTGAAGATATTAAATTAACCCTTTTTTAGGATACTGAAAAGGAAGTCAGAAAAGAAGTTGATGAAGCCATTGCTAAAGCAAAGGTGAAAAACATATCTTTGCTGTTTATTCTTTTTGCTCGTTTTTTATACACCAAAGACTTGCATCTCCTGTATTGGCTGCATATCATTTACAATCTTAGAGCTCTGTGTCCTATTTTGATTTCCAGGAAAGTCAAATGCCGGATCCATCTGATCTATTTACCAATATATATGTTAAAGGTTATGGAGTTGAGGTATTTGATTACATCCCTGTTCGATAATTATATGAATTTGATATATAAGCAAATCAAATGATGTATTGCAGGTTTTGCAGTCTTTTGCTTTAAATAAAACTGAAGAAAATGTTTTTGATATTTGGAATTAAATTGGCTTCGAAATTTATATGAAAATGGAATTAGTTAGGTAGTTTGATTCACTTGGTAGATAGGATGTTTTACTCAACTCTTAGTATTGGTGGTTTTCTGTATCACAGGCATTTGGTGCTGATAGGAAAGAAATTAGAGCTACTTTGCCATAATTGAGTACTTTGTACTTTTAATATTTGATACAAGACTGATCAAAATATCGAAGAATAAGGTTCTACAGCAGGCCGTCTCTCGTGCATCGGTTGAATTTTCCCTAGGTGTGTATAGCAATTCGGGTGGAAATTCATACTTTTTATCATTGTAATTTTGGAGGATCTAACCGCTGTGATTGTGATAGTCATGTTGCAAATTTGAGGGCTTCATTGTGCACAGCCCCTGAACCTGTCTTCCTCAATTGGTGGCAAATTTGTGGCATTGGTCTAATTTTTCACCACATTGTGTTTCACAAAACCATTTTTGGATACTTGTCAATTTTCAAACTTTGCATGCCTGCAATTTGCGGGTTGAATAATGAATACCGATGCCTTTTGTAGCTTCAATCATGTTAATTCTGCTGTTTCAACTCTCTTGCGCCTTTTTTCTGTGGTTATGTTTGATATTGCATAAGAAAAGATAACTTCATGTAGTCATTCATGGCTTTGGGACATGAATGTTGATGATAGTTTTTAAGTGACACCAATGTTGGGAGTAACCCTATTAGATATACCTGTACTTGTTTATTTGTAGGCAAATGATTAAGGATAGGTATATTTGCCCTTGAAATAAACAAGTATAGATATACATTACATTTTTCTACTTTATAACCCAACCAAACAAACTCTTACTCTGACCTGCATGATCAGGATATTCATATTTATGTGCTAACTTGATGCTAGTGATATGATAAACATAAAGCACTCTTGGTAATTTGAGACGAAGATACTACCTTAAAGTAGTTAAAGTATGAGGAATCAAATAAGCATTCTTGTTTGTATTTGTAAATTGTTATGTGTTATTTTAAAAATGTGGCAGCTATATACATTAATTTATTAATGTATATTTTTTACTTCTTTGTTATTTTATTTATTTTATAGTGAGCATACCTTGAGCCTGCTTTGGGATGGGTAGGAACAATCCAATGTACATAGGTAAGAAAGAGATCAATTTATTCTAAGAATAAGTTATATTTTAGTCATTCATTTTATGAAAATTTAATAGTTCAGGTTCATTAATTAATTCAAATCGTGTGGTAGGAAGTACTACGATATACGTAGAGATGAATATTTGCAACCGACTGTTTTTTTTAAGGCTAAAATTATTGATTGTATTTTTTGTTTATTATATTCCTTGATGTTCATATTCTTAGTTCTCCATTGGACTAATAAGCAATATTAATTAAGAAATTATTGATTAGCTATGAACAAAAAACTATAATGGTGTAAAATTAGCTTGTAGATGTCCAAGTAAGTTATGAAAATATAGATGTTTAATAAAAAAAATTGAAAAAAGACTAAGAAATACATATAATATCTATTTATTATTTATTTAGTTATTTATTAATTAAGTTATTATTTTTGGAGTAATTATATGCATAGATAATTTAAAATCAAAATTGTCAATCATTTATTTATTATTGGATATACAGTATGTTTATTTATTTAAAGAGAAGGTGAAATAACAAAAATAATAAGTTTTGAGGTGAAGGTTACTAATGCAATTTTAATACTTTTGAAAGATAAAATTGGAATGAACAGATTTTCCAGCTGAATTCTTTTTTATAAACTTAGAATCAAATTGAAACGTGCAACACTAGTCAAAGGGACTAGAATGGTAAGAGCTGGCAGTGAAAGAAAAAAAGTAAAATAAAAAACATGAACACTGAAAATAAATGAAAACGAAAAAGTAAAGTAAAAGGCATAAAAAAATGAACATATCGGTGAAACCCTGGAAATTGAATTAGGAAAATCCAAGAGTGGAATTAATGGGTGCAGGTGATCACATGGGTTGGATCAAACTGGGGACAAAGATCATTTATCTCAATTTATGTTTAGGATCAATCACAATACTAATTTTTATTACTTTTTATATCTAAATTTTATATTTTATTCATATAGTAATATTGCGATGGGCTCGGAACAGAGATTGAGACATGAAGTGGGACAGCTGACCTGTATCCATCCAAGAGTACCACTTTGACCGCCAGCAATGCCATGTCTACATCACCTTTTATACTATCATAGTTTTTTATATTTTTATATTATTATTTATATTTAATGGTGATTCATTTTTAATATATATAATATAAATGAATAATATATATATATATATATATATTACAGTCAAGTGTGAGGAGAAAATGTATATTACTAACATTATTATTTGACTTGTCACTGATTTCCTTGTATGAAGATGGTGGAGGACTTGCCATTGAAATTGCTGTATAAATTGTCTCTTACCCATTATCATCATCACCAAAATAGTTACCTCTCTCATCATTAGTGCTATGTGGTTGTTGAGGATTTGAGGTCATGTTTGTCTTCCACTTCTTTTGTTTTCAAACCTCCAATTTAAATGTTTTGTTAAGTTTTTATGGTTATTAACTGCTTCCTAATTTATAAAAGTGTTTAATACCTATAATATAAAGTTGGGTAACTTACCTCCTCCAACAGTAAAAAGATGAATTGTTTTGTTTAGTTTTAGAAATATTTTTTGTAGAAAATGATTAAATGATACACATATCACGATTGTAATGATGGGAGGAGATAACTTATCTCCTTATATCAGGAACATTATTCTCTATAAAGTTTATGTATTGTGTATTATTATTTTATATAAGAGTGGATAATATTAAGCTCATTAAAAAATATTTAATGCTTTTATAGATGTAATAACAAAATAACATCATGATGACATTGTAACTACCTACTAATTTATAAAGATAATTCATTATAGGAATTTCAAAAAATTTAATGGGTTTTGGTGAATATGTATTATTTGTTTCAAATCGTAAGGCAAAGAAGCGGATGGTTGAAAAATTGATTGATTTTTTTAAAAGCATGATATCATAAATTAAATTTTTTTATACGAAGAAAAATATATTTTTTAAATAAACTTCATTTTGATGATATTTAACCAAAAAAAAGATTAGTCCTTCATGGCCGATTTATTTAAGTTCATACATTGTTGAATTTGTTTCATGTTTTTTTTAGGAAATTTTTTTATTATCCTTTTTGTTCAAGACAAGTATTTCTCTCCCAATCCAACGTTAATGAGTTTTTGAAGTGGAAACTCTAATGTACCTACCCCTAAAATAAAACGCATAAATACACACACGAATAGAAATAGCAAAAAGAGTATTTAATTTAATAATAAAAAATCATTGATTTATCTGTAAATATTTCCTACCATTTTTGGCATGTAGGGCTTGATATGCTAACAAAATCTCTACACACATTTCACATTCTGCTATTTGAATTCGAATACAGCTCACGCCAGCAAAAGTGCTCGTCACGTAATCACATAATTCTTATTCAAATTTAATATTTCCTCTTCATTATTCTTATTGAAATACTAATATTTCCTCTTCATTTATTGTTATGACATTCTTACTTTTTAAAAATACTCATTACTTAAAAATATTCTTATGTCTATTCTTATAAAAACTGTAATTTCCAGAAGTATAAATAAAAATAGAGAGATTATTTGGTATTATAAGATATAAAAGTGTGGTTAGATTGTAAGACTCAAATAAGAATAAAATAATATTTGATATTATGTAAAAAAATTAAATGTTATTATTAATTTGTAGAGACATATAATAAATTATAAAATAATGTGTGAAACTCGAATAAGAATGAAATTAACATTATTTAATGTAGTTGCACTAAAACTCAAAAGTCTCACCTTTTTAAATTTGATGAATATTAGCTTCCATATAAAATCAAACGTAATGTTCCTTAAAATACACCTAACCTCCTTGGTAGGCTAATGAGTGTTTTCTTTTGTCTTGGAGGTGTGAATTTATCATATAATATAATACACATAAAATTACATATCCAAATCAAAATAGAAGAATGTTCTAATGTTTATCTAAATATTTATCCACAATTAATATATATATATATGATCATTTATTTATATTAGTTGTATTTATATTAATATATTTAAAAGTCAATGATAATTAAATATCAATGGTAATTGATAAAAAGACAATATAGTTAATATATCCATTTTTTAATTGTATAAAATTGTTTATATGTTTCCCCAAATCATTAAAATAAAAAATAAAACCAATAATAAAAATAAAAATAATGATTAAGCAATATTATATGATTAATCAAATCATTAATAGCAAAATTACACAAATAATAGACATACATATTTTAACAAGAAAAAAGTGAAAAATATATTAAATATATAACAAAGTTAATAAGAAATAAAATGAAAAGAACCATTAATACATTGGTTCAACAATGTAAGACCTTGTCAATTCAATTTGGGGTAATACTTGCTTCGGAGCTAACACTAAAGGAAGTGAAAGAAAAATGTGGACTTTTTGCTTAATAAGGCAATCTTACTTATACCTCTTTACTTTTTTATTTTTTATGTACCAAAAAAAAAAGGCAATCATATTATTCCTGTAAAATTAGGACATGTATTATAAGGAATACTTTATTCTATTAAAGAAAGCAGTCAAAACAACACAGAATCAGAAACACAGTGAATGAATGACACTAATATTTAGTTCATAGATTTCCATAAAAAAAGACCATATCCTTTTAAATTAAAAAGATAAAGAGTAAAAGGTAAAAACCAAGAAATGGCAACATTATATGCACTTTCTGTTAGGTAGCATTCTAAACACTTCATCAAACACCAACCCCATCATTTTTTCTCCACAAAGATTCAATCTTTCCACATACCCAATTATCAAAACACTCTCCAATGCTTCCCCTTCGATTAAACGCCGTCGTTTTGCCCTTCATTCTATGTCTCCTCTTCAAACGCTTCTGCTTCGGCATCCGTACCTTCCCAACCTCCACCTTCGCTGCTTCCACTGACCAAAGCCTCTTCCATTTCACGGAGGCGCCAGAATACCGAAACGGAGCGTTTTGTTCCGGGTCGGGTAACCGGGTTTCATCCCTATCATGCGACCCATCTCTGGTTCACATCGCCATGACCCTCGACTCCGGCTATCTCCGCGGCTCCATCGCTGCCGTTCACTCCGTCCTCCGCCACTCTTCATGCCCAGAGAACGTGTTCTTCCATTTCATATCCGCGGAGTTCGACCCGGTTTCCCCACGGGTCCTGACCCGGTTAGTTCTATCCACTTTCCCTTCTTTGAACTTCAAAGTTTACATCTTTAGAGAAGACAGAGTCATAAACCTAATCTCTTCTTCAATAAGACGAGCCCTTGAAAACCCATTGAACTACGCAAGGAACTACCTCGGTGAAATTCTTGACCCTTGTGTTGAACGAGTTGTCTACCTTGACTCGGACATAATCGTAGTTGATGACATACACAAGCTCTGGAACATGTCACTCTCCGGTACACGTGTGATTGGTGCACCAGAATATTGCCACGCAAATTTCACTAAGTACTTCACCGATGAATTCTGGAACGACCCTTTGTTGACACGTGTATTTTCTTCTAGAAATCCGTGTTATTTCAACACTGGGGTGATGATAATGGACTTGGTAAGGTGGAAGGAGGGGAATTATAGGGAAAAGGTTGAAGCTTGGATGGAGTTGCAAAAGAAGAAGAGGATTTATGAGTTGGGGTCATTGCCACCTTTTTTGCTTGTATTTGGTGGGAATGTTGAGGCTATAGATCATAGGTGGAACCAGCATGGGTTAGGTGGGGATAATGTGAATGGGGTGTGTAGGTCATTGCATCCTGGTCCTGTTAGTCTTTTGCATTGGAGTGGGAAAGGGAAACCTTGGGTTAGGCTTGATGAGAAGAATCCTTGTCCTTTGGATATTCTTTGGGAGCCTTATGATTTGTATAAGCCATATCTTGTTCATCATCACAACAGGGAAAAGGAGGAGGAGGAGCAGAATTTGAGCTTCTCTTCTTCCACATTGGTTGATTTGTTATGATTCTTTGGCACAATTCTTGTTGTGAAGATATTGTTTGTTACCAGTGTACAGAGATTGGTTAGAAGAAGACATTCTTGTAAGGTGATTGATGGGGTATTTTTTCATTCTTTCATGAATTCTTTCTGTAGAATTAATTTTCTTTTTTCTATTTCTTTCATTGTAATTCTTGTGTTTTACATATGAAATTTCAATTTTCTCTATCTCATTTTTTGGTGGTTTTCCATGCACTGGAACAATTTTAGTGTGTGGGTTTTTCAGTTCTTTGTAGGGACCATTGACTGTATTGTGCCAAATAACAGATAATTGCTGATTGTTTTATTTGGATTGTGTTTTAATCATCTTTTGTTTACTTAACAAATGAATGTTAGAACTTTTGATGTTTTATCCCAACCACACCCCATAGGGTGCTTGTGATGACACAGTGCTTCTACTCATCAAACTGATTGAATTTTTGATCACGGATTCACTTTGATTTAAAGCTGTTAAAATAAAGTGGGAAAGGACTAAGAAAAAGTGCTTATATTTGCCATCTACTTGTGCTATTAGGTACTCCCTCACATTAGTTTCCCCGTGCCTTCAGGAACTCGCTAATTTTCATTTTATCTACTTTAGACCCCAACTGAGTCGTGTTAATTGGAAAGTTTTACACGTAAGGATTGGAATTTAATCTTGACTAGCAAAGTTTAGAATCCAAGGAAGGTATCACTAGTAACCACAAAAAATTTGGTGTTGTTTTTTTGTCTGGGTGTTCTTGGATAAGTATATCACGTATAGCAGCTCTTATATAGTCTATTTTTTTGTTTAAGCCACTTGATCTCAGGTATATTACTAGAGCAAATGTGAAATGTTTGATTCTTGTGAGGGACAATCACACACCCAAAATAGATTAGTTCATCGTGCATTGAGTGAATGATACTCTCAGTTATATCAAACAAATAGTCTGTATTTTTATAAGTTGATAATATGTGTGTCACTGCTAAATTATTTTTATTGATAAAATATATATACTGCATATTGTATTTTTATTGGATTATTATTACACATACCTAAATTATAACATCTGAGTTTTGTTCGGGAATGCTAAAAAGGTTATGTGTAGAGTATGATGCTATTCTGTTAGATAGAGTTAAAATTTTATTTTCCTTCCTCTGTGTTGATACGTAAGAGTACTTATGTGCCAACTGCCAAGTGTGAAGTGTCCTTTGAAGTCATTGCTTGCTCACGTGGTTGAGATACACAGTTGTAATGTCAATTCAATTGAAATTCAGCATTTGCTTATGAAATTGAACTAATGATTGATACACACACACATATATATATATATATATATATATATATATATTTTGTAGGGAAAATGATGTATTCACTAATAATGTATGAGTTTTATATACCGTCATTCTATCATTCACCATTGATTTTCAATCATCATTGACTCTTCAGAAAATCTCTTTATAGTTACAATGCATAAATATTGCATTCATATTTTTATCATTTAACTAAAAATATATCAACCTTATTTTGTTTTATCACATGCAGTATAATTTTGCCATGTTAGGTACAAATAGATGGCACATATGACATATAATGTGCAAAAAGCTCCATCCATTGAACAGAAGTTCAAATTGTGGAACTATATACCAGATTGAGTAAAATAAACATTCTACCAATTGTTATTTGCAGCATGTCTCCAACAAAAATGAAACCAACGTGATAATGAGGTAACAACAAAATGAAGTTTGTTGGTGCAACGGATGTGTAACCTTAAGGACAAATAATCAAATAAAAGGTATACAATAAATACAAATGAAGAAGATAGAAGATTTTGTTAACGAGATTTCAGCCCAATGTAACTACATCTCGAAGATTTCAAGCTCTAATTGGTGTAAGCTATAGCATACTCATGGACTAAAAGCTCATGTGATATTTCTAATTGGTGCAACTTATAAAAGGGACTCGAGTTCAATCCTCAACAATCTCTACTTTAATTGAAATAGACAATTAACCCACTCATCGGGAAATTTACATAACAATCTCCACCTTATTCAATATAAGCATTTCCAAGTATCGTTGATTACGTTACTAAGAACCTAGTTTTCCAACCTTGTAGGGCAGCTTCGCATACCATCCTTAAACGGAACATGCTGTTTAGCTCTCTATTGCTATAGAGTTTTTCGATATTATGAAATTTGTACACCAAAGTTTACCAACAAGTGTGCTCTTCAACCAAAGTTGAACCATGAAGGCCTGAATGTTACTACCACTATTGTCTACTCTGTTAGTTCAAAAGAATTATCATACTTCACATATACCCACACCACACGTTTTGCGTCAATATCAATCAATGCATGTAACACACCTCTTGCATCTAAGTCAATACCTATGCCTAATGTTGCTGGAAAAACTAAAGTAACAGTGAACAAGAAATGAAATATATGTATGGTATTATAATGGAATCAACACTCTCATAAGAAGTTGCAGCTTTTTGACACTGAAATTTAAGGTAACAGACCCATGATAAAAGAAAATGATGGAGAGAAGAAATAACCCACAAGAGAGAGAAAAGGTTTTAACTCAATACATTCATCATAGGCTTCATGATTTTCCTCTTTTGCCCCTTCTTCCCTTTCTTTGCTAGTAATATCTGTTACACTATGTCACATAGCATCTCTACCTATGTGTGTGATACACCTCATCTTACCTTACCTCAGTCAATGCATGTGTTATACCAGCATCATTATTTCTCAAATTTAAAGTAAACGTCCCATTGAAATTCATAACATAAGCTTATGGGATATAAAATATGTTGTCCCAATTGGATCAACTCGATCAGCAGCATCAGAGTACAGATACTCGTGCATAATGTCCACTTCTTTGCTACTAATTTGGAAAGCCTTCTGAAGTATTGGTTCAGGAATAGGAGGTTTGCTAGCAAATGTTGTAACATATGCTAGTTGTACACCAGGGTTCTGGCTATCAAGACGAGAGAGGGCAGTAATTACTTTAGGGTCGGCTTGAGAGTTTATTTCATGCTGAACTCTTTCATTGTTCTTCGTCCTCCTTCAAAATCTAACTCGTAAATGAATCAGGCCCTATGGGAACACAAATGACTCACTGGGCCTTATGCTCCGAGTAAATACACGGTTCATTGTGTAAATAAAGCCCACACGCAACTGATACCCGAGACAAGTGGTGAGTGGGGACTTCTGAGGCCCGTGGGTTCCAGTGAGGTGGCACGATCCCATTGCCTTTTATATCAACCCGGATAAATACAAGGCCCAATGTATTAAGGCCTGGAAGGTTATTAGTATGGAAAATGATATATTTTCCTACTAAATCCTCCTATCCATCGAAAAGTGACATATGTCATAAAGTGATACTTTATTTATTAGTGATTGATGACATATATCACTTTCTTGTAGGTATGACAATTAGTAAAATGATATATCATTACTCTATATCACCAAATATTTGAGCTTAACCAATTCAATCATGGTCCACATGTGATCTCACTATACATGTAAAAAATTACACGGTATCATATTTACTGATTATTAACATATTTAAACATAACACTGATACATGCATAAAATTATGAATACACCGAACCGATCTATGCATTGTCAGTATAAAAATTTATATACTTTTAATGTATCATTTACTATTCATTTGTATTACTATTTTTCCGAAGAGACAATTATATTTGAAAATGAATTGTAGATGATAGATTGACCTTGTATATATTTTCCCCCTCTGAGATTATTGGTTAAAAGTTGTATCTTTATGTTCTGTCTTGTTACTATTACTACTATAATGGTCTTCTGATCATAATTCTACGTCCTTTTATTATGATATTTAAAGTCTAAACTGCTTCAACCTTGGATCACAATGAAAAGCACTAGTACTCAATGCCATTAATAGTTAAATCATCTTTATAGAATAGAACACAGTTTGTGAATTGTGATGTATAGCCCCTGAAGAGTGCCTGAAGTTACTTTGCACTTTACTCTCATTTGGGTAGCTTTATCTTAATGATTGGGTTTATCATATTAGGAGTTTCCTCAAGTACCATAAGCAGACAAAATATTGGTTACTGTGCAAAAAGGTGAACTAGAAATTGGAAGTAAACAAACAATTTGTTATCTTTTCTTACCCTACAAATCCACAAGCACATGTCTCTGCCATCCCTTTATTCAGTTGTTTAATATATTTTAGTACTTTTCTCTTGTCTTATAGTCATAATTCTTACTCATGGTCTTTTCAGTGAGATCCCCATGAATGATTATTCTCTAGTTGGTTCTTTTACAGACCATGCTTTTTGATATCATCTATGTCTTGGGGGTTGTAGTTGAGTAGTGGTAATTTATTTGTTTGGGTGTATTTGTTGTGGATGCAACAATACTTGAAGATAAGGTAAACCCTTTTGTAATTAAGTTTGTTTCAGATTAAAGTTTAAACCTTTTCAATTTATCTGGCTCTGTGGTGAATTGATTCCTCAATTTATGATTGTTAAAAATCTTTGTTTTTGTTGTGAGTTGTCCTTGTTCACAATTTATAATTTTGTTTTCCCCCTGATATATAAACAGATGGGAGAGACCACTGCTGTTTCCAATTCTGCTTTGCAAGAGTCTGTTTCATTTGGTAGATTTGAGAATGAATCTTTGTCTTGGGAAAGATGGTCTTCTTTCTCTCCAAACAAGTATTTGGAAGAGGTTGAGAAATGTGCCACACCTGGATCTGTAGCACAGAAAAAAGCTTACTTTGAAGCACATTACAAGAAGATTGCTGCCCGGAAAGTCGAGTTGCTGGCTGAACAGAAGCAAGGAAATGAAGAATCTTTCGGATCAGAAGATCAAAACCATTTAGATCTGGGTGGTAGCAGTTGTGTGACTGAAGCAGAATTTGATATATCCAACACTCAAGATTCCGTTGAAGGGGTTAAGCACAAAACCCGCTCTTTTGGCGAGACCAGTAGGACCGAGTTGGATAATTTGAAGGAGGAAGTTGCAATTTCAAGAGATTGTCCAAGTTCATTAGTTGAGGGAGAGAACAAAGAACTAGAATGCAGATCACATAGTTTCCTCCAGATTGATAAAACTGAAGAAGCTGTCTGCATCAAACAAGTAGAAGATCATAACATTGAAGCTGAACATGTGAAGGAGATTTCACATGTTGTGTACAAGGAGGAGAAAAAGCCATCCCATATTGAAGCAAAAGAGGTGAAATTGGATCGTCCGAAGAAACATAAGGTTTGCTTTAATTCATGTCCATAAAATTCATGTTCATTGAAAAATTGAACTGGTGAAACCATAATTTTGTAATGGTTCAAGATTAGTTATTTCACTATCTAGTCTTATTTCGCATTTCTCACCATCTATTTTGGATAGGTTACTACCATAGATAGGGAAAGCATTGGAGCCAAGACGAAGAAGAAATCAATGCTACCTTCAGCTAAGGCATCCCAAATTTCCATGCAGAGAAGTTCAAAGCCTGCATCAACACCAACAAAAATATTGGCATCTTCCCTTTCAACTAAAAAGGGAACTTCTCCATATTCATCTAGCAGGCCATTTACTTCTGATGTGGAGAGCAGAAAAGCTTCTAAAAAATCTTTCCACATGTCCATGAGCTTGGGTCTAAGTAATCCTGATCCAGCTCCTCATACCACAATGAGGAAATCATTCATTATGGAGAAAATGGGGGATAAGGACATAGTCAAGCGAGCATTTAAGACATTCCGGAACAATTTCAACCAGCTGGAAACTTCTGGTGAAGACAAATCTTTAGTAAAAAAGCAGGTGATTGCGAAGTTATTATGGATAGCTGTTGTTTATTGTTGATAGATGCTCATATTTAGCATTGGAAGTCTCTTTAATTCGATAATGTTTTCGTGTATATTTATTTGGCAGATTGCTTCAGGGGGGACAGTGTCGAAGGTTCCAACATCTACAGCTTTGCGGAAAGAAAATGGACGGTAAGTTTTTGAATCTGCATTTCTAATGTGTTTTCATTTGCATCAGTTTCATTTCCTTGATGTATTTTGCATAGCCCTTTTTTCAATGCAGTAAAGTTGTGTGCTTAAGAACTCCCTAAGATGACATCATGTTTTTGCAATTTTCTTTGGACCAAGGAAACTATATATAAATGTCGAATAAATGAGGAATGCATATAAAATTGTTAGAGCAATTCAAATTTAGTTATATTTAGTTATAACTTGATTTATCCAACATATTTCTTGTACCAATTGAAGTTTCTCCTTTAATTGCAATTCAGCCCACAAAACATTACTGTGAAAACCACCCTATCTTTGTATTGAACTGAAACTTCCTTCTACTTTCAGATCTGATGAAATCTACCTCTGTTTGTCATTGTTTTTCTCAATCTATGACTTAAGGCTGTTCTGTTATCCAATATTATCAAGTATCGAATTATGCCTCCATATTTTGTTTATTCTTTAACTGCATCTAATTGCACACAAAATATCTCTTTTTACACCAATCATAGAATGATTCTAGATTTCTCAGTTACAGTCCATTGGCTATTCCCCATTTCTAGCATTGAAAGTGAAATCTTTATAATGTAGAGAAATATGGCCTAATTCACTTTCCTTAAAAAAACATATAATAACATTTCAATGATAAAAATCTAAAGATCAATCTTGATGAAAGTATAAGGAGTTCAATTTTCTATATGATGACTCACTTTAAGTTGTTTTTAAATAGGCCTACTAAGGTTGACAGTGTGGATAAAAGAAGTGGAAGTTCTGTAGGAGCTACTATTGGACCAAAAAGTGACATTAGAGCTGAAAAAAAGGAAGAGGTATGGACTGGATTTTGATGTTTGTCCATACATTTGTGCCTGTGGTTCCAAGAGTTCGTTAGATTTTGAAAGTGCTGCTTATTTCTACTGACCAAATTATGCTCTTAAACCTTTTGTTTTCTAATCAGTCTTCAAGAAAAATAAAGGACAAATCTAATGCAAAAGCAGTAGAAAGGACCCGTCTTCAATTAAAATTGAAGGTACTCTTTCACGTAACAGAATGTTTCTCTAGAAATGATTGGCATTTCCTATATTACTGCACATGCTATCACTTAAGCGTTTGTCGGAGATAATATATTCAGTAAAGGCATGTTTGAACTTTGTATTCCTCAACACAGGAGGAAAAAGAAGCAGAGAGGAAAAAGCTAAAACATAATTTCAAGGCCACACCCCTACCGGCTTTTTATCGGGGTCAAAAAGTATCAAAAGGTCACCCATTAAAGGTATGCACTAGACATCTGATTTTATCACTACCATGTCAACATCAGGGTGAAGACTTAGTATAGCAGAACATTTGCTACATAAGTTGTACCTTTTTAATGTTTATCAAGTGACTACTTCTTTGTGTTTAAATAATATAATGTTATCTGAAAAGCACCTTTTATTGATTGAATTCCTGAGACAAGTGAAAATGACCAAGTTTAAACATTACTTTTAATTAAAGTCACCTAAAACTTATGTTCTCAACTTATAACTGGAGTCTGACTATCATGTTCTGCTGTAAAAAATAATTATGTTTTCTGCCGAAAATGGCATAGTGGCTGGTGGGGCCACAATAGAGATAATGGTAAAAGTTCCCATGCTCCACAATCTAATAACATTTCTAATTCCCATGAACATGTCTAGATAAATCCTGTAGGTTTCTTAAATACAGCACTGATGCAAAATGTAGCTGAAGTGGGCTTCTATTTCTCACATATATGTACAAGTAAGAATGATGAGGCGGGGGAAAGCAAAAGAACGATGCCTTAACATCGGATTTTTTTTAAAACCATTATCGTCGTATAAGGTTTCCCGACATAATTGGATGTGAGACCAATCCTTGCTTGGGATACTGAGGGTGCACCACCCTTCAAGCGCTTTTCCATGGGTTCGATCAACTACGGATTCTGGGCTCAGTTATTGCTTGAGTCACCCCCTGTGGGTGACAAACAATGTTTTCTCAATATGAATTGCAGCTGACTATGTCCTGTTTCTATATCTAATCGTTTTTCGTAAAAAATGCTATTATGTTAACTATTATTATGCTATGTCTACTCATGCAGGGAGATGAACAGCCGATAGCCACGCAAGTGGTGTAAGTAAGAAGACAGAGGGAAGGGTTTGGTACACGAGTGGATCAGTAACCAACAGGGAAATGTTTATGGCACAACTCAAGGCTATGATATTCTCAATTAGTAACCAACAGGGAAGCAATCTTGTACTTATATAGGAGCTTATGAACAATGTGAGTAGTACTAGGAAGGAGTAGGCACTAGGCATCCTTTAACTGATAATAAATTTGTTTCTCAAGTCCCTCCTAGTCCTAGGTTAATATGAGATAAAAAAAAATAGTATTGTATAATGTCTGTAATGTTAAAGAATGCAAATATTTCTTGTAGCAGGTTGGATCATTATTTCTTCATTCTAACGTGTAATGCACCATATATCTAAGAAGCTAAGGTGATATAAAGTTATAAACCTTGTAGGTCTATAGATTTTGGCTCACCCATCTCCCTATTCACATGCAATGATGCAATACTTCGTTAAATGGTGAACTTAATTGAAGAATTCACAGAATCAAGAAAAGGACTCATTAAGTGAACTACATGAGCATTTAACTCCTGTCCTAGCAAATTTGAACTTTGAACAATTGTACAATGAGTGGTGTGACCCAAATAAGTTGCATGCACACACCTAAAAATACAAGTAACTCTTCTACTTGACATGAAACATTTCTAAATTTTAGAATATATAAGAACATGAAATATGTTAGAAATATTTTCTCTCTAATATAACTCCAACATAAACATCAATTAGCAATGCAGACAGAACAATTGGCAATATACACATACTGGGTCCATAATATTCATTTCAGGGTTATCCTTCCTTCTCTATATTTTTTAATTTATAAAATTATCAGTCTAATGATGATTGATTGATACATATGAATCAGAACATGCAAAATACATACAAATTAGCAAAAGAAAATGTGAAATAAAAAAGAACTAAAAGAAAATACTCTGCTAATAAAATTCCATAGGAAAAATCATATAACAATGCAGAAAATATTGATAAATGCTGAGTGCACATGATAGAGTTTCTAAATTAAGCAACTTGCTCATGATTATGCCAGTATTAGAATCCAAACTTATACCAATTGAGCAACATGGCATGCTTGTAGTTGTAGACATCATACCCATGATGAACTCTGTCTATAATGATAAAGACAAATATCATAAGCCCAATATATATCCTATTGTGACAGAATCAAACAAAATATAGCAGATTTTACATATCATTATTTTGCCAAACATGAGAGAAATAATTAAATTAGTCCAAACTTTGGGCCTAATAATGTAAAGGTCAAGGGCAAGCGGATACAATTTTAATGGCTGGCAGATAGTTTGTCTACCTCTTTCTTCTATTATGCCCTGCTAGTTGGGTTTTATGGATGCCAAATAAAAACGAGTGAGAGTCGTATCCAGTAATGGAGGGAGAAGTTGCATGAAAAACAAAGAAAACATAAAATAAAATGACACTTATATTCTTGTTAGTTACATTGAAATTGCATTTTTACCTTAAAAATCAAAGGAAAAAAAATAACTTTCATCTCCATGGTCCGACAACCAAACCAAACATTCTGATTCCACCTCCACAAGACGTGGGCAATGTTTTATGATATAATTTGGGTACCGTGTAGAACAGGATTTGAAACATAGTTTGAGATAACATATACTTTTTCATCTTACCATAATTGCATACTATTGCTAGTAAATAAACATATAGATGCAGCTCCAAGAGCTAGCAACTCCTTCCTTCAAAGCTTCTTCTGTTATTAGGAGGGGACACTTGATACATGTCCAATTCACATCCTGTTCATTTTTTATTCTTTAGCAGACAAGATCTTCCAAAACTTATATTCCATCTGTTTCATAACATTTATATACCCAGATTATTCATTTTTCTGTCCCAGTCATTTTTAAATTTAAATTCATTTTACCCTTTCTTACAAGGAAAAAGTGTCCCAATTATATATTTTATTAGTTCTGATAATATATTGCTACTTTACTTAATGAGTGTGACGTTCTTAATAATCACACTAGAGGTTAAACTTATTGCATAATATGACAACACATTATTTTAATGTAATATTTGTTTATATTACATCAAACTCATATTCATAACTTTAACCCACCTTACAATGATAAAAGATAAGAACAAGGTAATAATGCAACAAAAGCAGTTATAAACAACGGGTAGTTTCAATTTGAACCCAAAAGAGAAAAACAATTAAAATCTAAAAAAAGAAAGAAAATGAAGATACAGCAGGAGTGAAAAGGAGAATTTATAAAATTAATATGATTAAGTCGTCTAATTGGCGACTCAATAATAGTAGGTGATGATGACGATAATAATATTGGTGATAGAATAGACGGTGGTGATGATGCCACATCAGGGGTGTTCGACACTTTTCTTTTGTTGATTCCCGCACCACCTCCTTGGTCATCATCACCACCGTGGCCTTGGGTTCCAACCTTAAGATCTCTGGTGGTCATGTAACCCTTCAACCGTTTCACGTCAGATAACTTCACTGGCTTCACTATGAAATCTTCTGCACCTTCCTCCAAGCATCTACATGTTTTCAAAAACAATATCCATATATAACAACTTGTTAACTTGTACATTCTTTAATACATGTTCATTAACACCAAAAAGTAAAGATTATAATGAACAATTATGATGCATGATACCTATCTATGCGCGGCAAAATGTTTTCAGAAGACATAATCACCACAGGAATTTCTCTGAAAGTGGACGATTCCTGCTTCAAATTAACATTTTTATTACAAAGGTTCAGTCTCAAATATAAATGATACTTAACATTATATATAATCTATAATGTGGAAAAATATAAAAGATTATAGTTTATCATTTTCATAACCTTGATTTTCTTCAGCAACTCATAACCAGTCATTCCTGGCATGCAATAGTCTGTGATAATTAGATCCACCTTCAAACCCTAACGGAAAATAAGCAAAAAATTAATCTCCCTCATTCAGATAATAATTTCTATCTTCTCATAGAAATGAAGTTTCATTTCATACATACAACAAAACCATCATTAGAATCAAGGGTTCTTCTCTTCTCATCAAGTCCTAGGAATTGTAGTGCTCTGGTTCCACTATCAACTGTAGTAACTGCAACAAATTTCATAAAAATAAACACTGAGAAATAATGAGAACCCCATATGTAGTTTTTGTTTTTGTGAAAGTAGTTATTACCAACCTTTACAAGCTGAGATTTTGAGCAAACGCTCAATGAACTTTCGATCAATGAGGCTATCATCAACGGCCAAAACATGAACATCTTCGGATCCTTCGGTGTCCATAACCAGGTTTAATAGAAAGGGAAGAAAGAGAAAGGTGAAATAAACAGAAAAATAATGATTCTTAACGTAGGTGTGACCAAATCTTAAATACAGAAATGCAAGTACGTAACATGTTATAATGTTCTATTCATCTGTCATTATATATAACACACTCTTTCACATAATATTAATGAGAAAAAGAACGTATGCATTAACATTATTCAAAAAAATAATACAAAATAAATTAAATACTAATTGTGTATAAATCTTTACACTAAAATGATATTAAATATTTTCTTTTGGAAAATCAAATCTTTCTCTCATTAATATATGAATATCTTGGTTCTTTTGTAAGATGATTTTTGTGACAGCCCTCGGATTCTGAATTCCACTTTTGTGGGTGATCTCAGTGACTTTATGATCCGTAATAAATAACACACCAAAACATGCGATAAAATAAGGAAAATTTTATACGGATCTTTAAACCAGGATCACCTTATCAATTAATATATGTATATAACTTTAATGTGTGATCATACTTTACCCCAAATAAATTTATACACCTACAACATGTGATAAGGAGGTTTCTTTAAATTAAGTGTATTTCTAAAGAATAGGATTCTTCTCCAGTATTGGGCTTGTAAGGGAGAATTTTTTTAAAAAAATTTAATTTAAAAAATGTAAATAATGTAAACCATTGAAGTTTTGATTTTGCCATATATCAAAATTTTAAACATGTACTGCCCTGCCCTCTCCTGTAATGGAGAGGAGCCAAACTTATTTCTAAAATGTGTAACGTAACCGCCTTTCAATAAAATATTGAGTCACAATGTATTTACTATTCATTAATTAAGAGTAAATTACACTCCTACCCCTAGGTTTTAGTGGAATTATATAAAACACTCATTTTTTTTCATTACACAAACCACCCCTAATTTTGTATATATATTACACTGACTTCTCCTGCATGTTATAAAAGTGTAATATTTTAAACAAAAAATGTGTGGTGAGTGTAATTAATTTTAAAAAAATACTATATATTGTGTAACATTTCAAATAGTACAAAATCAATGTTTCTTTATTATTTTTGTCTCATTACAAAATACATTACTAATTCTAAAGATATGTTTAAATAACTCTTATAATATTTTGTAACGAGTCAAATAATGAAGACGCGTCAACTATCATATTATTTGAATTTGTCTAGCCAATATACAATATTTTATTTAACTTAATTACACACGCCACACGTTTTTTTGTTTAAAATATTACACTTTTATATTACGCAAGGTAGTCAGTGTAACATATGTACAAAATTATGAGTGGTTCATGTAAGGACAAAAAATGAAGGGGTAGTTTATGTAATTTCACTAAAACTCAGAGGGTGTGAGTGAAATTTAATCATTAATGTAAATATTTCAATTCACTAAATGATTTCAACATAACTATATACACACTTTATTGACATTCAATTTAAAACTCATAACTCGGTAAATTCAGACTTGTATGAGACTGTATAATACATTTATAGAGTGACTGAATTAAGAATAATTATTATTTTTAGAAATGAGAACAATTAATATGAATCGTTAGATCTTATTTGAATGATTAAGATTAAAATATGAATGCATAAGTCTTTTTTAAGTGATTATGTAACAATTAACTAATTTTTAGTCAATATTTATTATTTTCATCTTTTATATTATAATTTTTCTCACTTTCTATATATATATATATATATTCTTAGTATATAAAATTAAAATAAGATTTATTGAAAAAAATGTTGTAATATTGATTTTCTTTTTAATTCTCAATATATATATATATATATATATTAAATGATAAATCAAGAGTGTTTTTTTTCAATATATGTAATAATTATCAATATATATTGAAAAGTTAAACACGCCACTTCTACTTAAAACATTCGGAAATATTATTCATTAAATTATATTCTTGAAATAAAAAATTTAAAATATTTTCTTTTGATATTTTATTAATATAAAAATATGTATTATTAAATAACTATATACATGTGTGTGATTTTTATAAATTTAATCATAATAATAAAATATTTTATAAAATGATAATATATTAATATGGTATTAAACATAATGATAGTATAATAAATATTTGCATTAATAACATAATCAAATTAAATCAAAAGTGAAATGTAAATATTTTTTCGTGGAGGGAAAGAGCACAATGGTTTAAATTTAAATCCAAATAGTCACAAATATTGCATGACTCTACCCATAATTAATTAGTGGATGAGGACACATTGAGATGTCATTTTTGGGACAAGTAATTTTCATACCGGGAATCATAATATTTTTGTTTTTGTATACAACTCCACCCTAATGATGGGAAAAGCACAAAAAGGACGTGCCTAGATCGTGCTATCATGACTCACCTAGATATTCATTCATGTCAATGTTCTTGGCTTTTTCTATTAAGGTGCATTCATCTCTTGTACTAGGACTCATTTTTCTTCCACCGAGACAAAAAGAAACAAGAAAATGGGAAATAACATGAAATCATACCTCTTTACAGTCCTATTATTCTCTCTTCTATCTTCTGCCATCGGTGCCTATAAAACTTCCTTAATCAAAAGTGAGCCAACCACAACTTCAGCACCAGTTGAAATAACAGATATTGCTGCAGCCAAACAATATCTTTATGACTTGGGATACATCACTAACTCATCATATCCATTCTCAGATATCTTAGACACTGAAACCATATCAGCTATAAAAACTTACCAAAAGTTTTTCAACCTCGACGTTACTGGCATTCTAGACAATAAAACCCTTAACCAAATGACTCTCCCACGATGTGTTGTTCCCGATCTGAACCTCGTTTATGACCTTAACTCCGAAACCAACGTGTCTTGGCCCCAAGGGATTCGTTGGTTCCCTAATGGCACAAGTACTAATCACCTCACATATGGTTTTCTTCCACAAAGTAAAATCCCACACCACTTTCAAAAGGTGTTTATTGATGCATTCAATCGGTGGTCTGAGGCTATAGCGGAGCTGAAACTAGCAAAGTTAAACTTCACGAAGACGAATTACAAAACATCTGATATCAAGATAGGGTTCTACTTCTTGGACAATAGCGTTGAGAATGTGGTTGGGGGTACCATTATGCGATATGAAAAAGGTTTTGGAGGTAAAATTGTTGGAGATATTCGTCTAGATGCTTCCAAGTACTGGGTTTTGCCGGGTGATAATGGCACTTGGTCGTGGAAAGATGGAGACTTTGATCTTGGAACTGTGGCAATGCATCAGATAGGTCATATACTAGGACTTAGTCACTCCTCTAATGTGAAATCAGTTATGTATCCTTCTATATTGACAGAAAACGAAATAAAGGTTGAGCTCATAGCTAATGATAAGAGTAACATCCAGAATGTATATAGAGAAATTTCCAGCGCCACCGTTTCTGGTTATGGTGCTCATTTTTTCACCCTATTTGGGTTCTTATTAATTTCTCCCTTGGATTTATTCTTCTCTTCAACTAGTTTTTGATTGATACATGAATGAAGTAGTTGAATATTATTGATGTATTATGTATATTTTTGTAGAGGATTTATGTCCATGTTCAACGGTGATCAACACCAACTACTGAAGATGTTTCTTTACGGAAGATAGTCAGAATAGTTTTCATTTTGTCACTAAATTTTTCATTCCTTTTTGTCTATTTATTTTGACCTTCTATTTCTTACCTTCATCCCCTGCTTTTACCTAAACTTAAGGAATAGAATATTCCATTTTTTTGTGTCTCAAGTGTCTTATAGTACAATTAAATATTGTCACATAATTAAAAAAAAATTAAAAACAAAAAATACATTTTTTTCCATTACTTGATGCGACATGATTGACGTGAAACATGTAACATGAATTTTTTGGAATAAATAATCCTTAATTAACTTAACATACATCCATATATATCATCCCCTCCTTCCACCTCAACTTAACCTACATGTATTTTATATGTTATTTTATGCAAATAAAAATATAATACGTTAATTAAGAATTTTAAATGTTTAATATTATTACTGTTTTTTTTTCATTATTATTGATTTGAAACAATATATAAGACATTGTATAAAACAAAATATATTTGTTTGTAGAAGTCACACTCCATTAAATGTAAAAATTATTTAAAAATATATTTTAAAAAATTATCTATACTACATGTAAAGATTTATACCTAGTACTTTACTCTATAGCAAGGGAGTGAGGATCTGAACTCCTAGTTGTAATAATTATATAACTATAGTGTAGCAAATTAGAACAAAGTAGGATGAACTAAGAGACTAATGGAAGATCAAAAGTGCAATTTCATTTTAATGAAAATGATATATGTCATTGAAGATATCATTTTTCTTTGATTTTTGAAACATTTGCTCTCCATTAATAGATATGATTATTGAATGTCTTTAATGAAAGTTCATTATAATTCTATAAAGTTTTTATTAAGAGTGTAATATTTATATACCGTTAGTGTAAATATTTATACACAGTCAATATATTATTTATCATTCTTTTGTATTATTTTTTAATAAGTAAAAAATGATTAAAAATAAATTGTAAATGATGAACTGATTATATATAAAACTCGTAAAAACTTTTTTTTATCTTTGAGTAATTCATTTAGCCTTGATTTTTTTAATTAATCAGTCATTCTAGATATATGGTGAATCCATGCACCATGCACCATAGTAAATAAGTTTGCAACTCTTCTTTTGCTTCTAAACCTTATGCCGGAGAAGAATAAGGAAATTAATAAGAGGGTGGAGAAAAGTAGATGAAAATATAGAAACTTATGTTATATGTGCTAAAAATAATAAAATTGTAAGGAAAAATGCAAAAAAGAAAAGATTCATTTTTACCAAATAAGTTAGATAGTGAGCATGCATATCACCCTATAGTTCATCAAAATGCAGAAATGCATATTTCAAAATACTATAATATTAAATTGTATGTGACAGATTGGTCTTATGAAATGAACATTATAGTTCATCATACAGACTGTAATATGGGTAAACTACAGCTTATGATATGTTTAGTAAGGTGGACTATAATAACATTACATAATATTATGTTTTAAAAAAAATGCATCTTGATAAATTTAAAAATCAAAATATTGTATGATTCAACCCACAAAAAATAACATATATAAATTGCAGGTTACTAAAGATGTTACCTTAAAGAAAGATGAGGGCGAAAAATCATTGAATATGAAGAATCAAATAGCAATGTTACCGTAAAAATATTGTATGATTTGAAGATACATTTAAACTGTATAAAAACTATGATCTAAATGGCACATAGAAGACACTGTATAAAAAGTTTGATCTACAAAGATAGAAACTTTACCACCTTTTTTGTTGAGGTGAAAGGTGGAAACTTTATCTCAGAATCTCGAATGAAAAAATACCTGAAAATTTAAACATGAGAAGGAAGATAATGATTAAAATGAGAGAAAAATATTACAGAAAGAAAGAAAAACTTCAACTATGAGACAAAAATATTACAGATCGGTAACAAAAACTATAAAGGTGTCATTTTTAAGGTTAACATGTGAAATGTTTTTTAAGGAATGAAAATAAACATGTTCATGAGCTCACAATATAAAACAACCAAATAAAAACTTGAACCATGAGACAAATTATTTCAGATCCGAAACAAAACATTAACATGCAACCATGAAAGTTATCTTCAAAAATATCTAAATCAATATACTATACGATTCAATACTAATAGAAGAGATATTCATTACGGGAAATCATAGACCATTAAAATGAAAAATAAAATATTCATTCTTTTTCGTATTTAACATCACTGAAAGATATGACATGAAAGGGGACCAAATTGAAAAATAAGAATTAAATTTTGCAGATTAGTAAAAAAATCAAAATGGAAACAAAAAATGAGAGAAGTGGAGAGATTGCATGTTACCTTGAAGAAATAGATGAATGTTATCAATAAATGGTCAAGTTTATAATTCATTAAATATAATTATGAGCTATAAATAACAATTAATGTTATCAATGTAAGAAAAATGAATGAAAAAAATAAGAAATGAAACGTTTAGAATGAAAATGGAGATAATACAGAAAATTAATGCAAAATAATATGGAATCGTGCCAAGTTTTAAAATTTGAAAGTAATGCCAAAAAAAGTTACTTTTTTCTAGTAGTGTCATATCTATACAATTTTTTATTCCAATAAATACTCTCTTCCATTGTTATTAAGATAGTAGATAAGATGATTTAATTGTGTTTCCCAAAGTTATTTTGAAAATAATATGTCAACTCACCTACAACTTTAAAAGTAAAGCAAATAATGATCATCACTATAAATTTTTATGGCGATTGACCTGCAAAAATAAATTAAAGCATAAGTTATGCATTATCATGTGAATAATAAGAAAAATAATTTTCATTTGGATTAACATCAAACTAAAATAATTGATTTGTAAGTATAATAACTATTAGTAATTTACTAATTAACACTTTCATCAAAATGCAGAATATGCATATTTCAAAATACTATAATATTAAATTGTATATGACAGATTGATCTTATGAAATGAACATTATAGTTCATCATACAGGCTGTAATATGGGTAAACTACAGCTTATGGTATGTTTAGTAAGGTGATCTATAATAACATTACATAGTATTATGTTTTAAAAAAAAGGCATATTGATAAATTTAAAAATCAAAATATTGTATGACTCAACCCACATAAAAATAACATATATAAATTGCAGGTTACTAAGGATGTTACCTTAAAGAAAGATGAGGGCAAATAACCATGGAATATGAAGAATCGAATAGCAATGTTATCGTAAAAATATTGTATAATTTGAAGATAAATTTCAACTGTATAAAAACTTTGATCTAAATGACACAAAGATGACATTGTATAGAAAGTTTAGAACCTTTTTGTTGAGGTGAAAGGTGAAAACTTTATCTCACAATCTCGAATGAAAAATACCTGAAAATTTAAACATAAGAAATAAGATAATGATTAAAATGAGAGAAAAATATTACAGAAAGAAAAACTTCAACTACGAGACAAAAATATTACAAATAGGAAACAAAAACTATAAATGTGTCATTTTTAAGGTTAACATGTAAAATGTTTTTTTAAGGAACGAAAATAAACATGTTCATGAGCTCACAATATGAAACAACCAAATAAAAACTTGAACATTGAGAAAAATTATGCCAGATCCGAAACAAAACATTAAGATGCAACCATGAGAGTCATCTTCAAGAATATCTAAATTAATATATTATAATATTCAATATCAATAGAAGACATATTCATTATGGGAAATCATAGACCATTAAAATGAGAAAAATAAAATATTCATTGTTTATAGTATTTAACATTAGTGAAAGATATGACAGGAAAATGGGAAAATTGAATAGTGAGAATTAAATTTTGCAGATCTGTAAAAAAAATCAAAATGGAAACAAAAATAAGAGAAGTGAAGAGATTGAATGTTAAATTAAAGAAAGAGCTGAATGGAAATATCATGCAATGTGAGAAAGATGAAGAGGTGAAGAGATGAAGAATGTGATATTTTTACCCGTGGAGAGATGAAGAGGTGGAAAGATGAAGAAGATAATATTTTTACCCATGGAGAGATGAAGAAGATGATACAACAAAGTATGTTTCAAAGTTGTAATTTTTATAATAAATAAAGAAAAATATAACGATAAATGAGGAATATGTTTACCTTTAAGAAGCTGATCTACATAATGATTGATTAATAGAAAATAATGAATATAATCAAAATATAAACAAAAATGATGAATACGTGTACCTTTATGAAGATGGATGATGAAGATGAAGATTTTAAAATGAATAAGAAGAGAGTTTGAAAGCAAACTGGTGCACAAAGAAGAAGATGAAGTGAAGATGAAAGAGATCAGAATTTTGAGAGAGAATGATAGGTAAGAGTAATGAGAGAGTGACAGAAAAAAGGAGAGGAAAAGTTAGACTGTGAGAGAATGAAGTTTACGAAATTAACCCTTGTGTGAAAGACAACTTTGTGTAAAGTAAAAGAATATTTTAGTAATTGTCCGACTGCAGCAATAAATGGTGACAGTACCATGTAATAATTCAAACGAACCAATTTACGAAAATAACCTTTACTCAGTAATATAGAAGTAGGATAAAGTGAGAGTTTTTTAGTAAATCTGGTTTTCATTATTTAAATTTAGGAACAAGCAGATGACCTTTTTACCCTTTATTGATACATAGTGTTTCAATAATACTAGCCATGCCTCATAGCCATTGCTAACGTCAGAACTGAGGGCAAATTAATTTCGTGGGACCAGTTATGATGCGTTTTTGTTAATCTCGTGATAGAAAATAATGCGTAAAGCATGTTTGAATTTGATTTTTCTAACAAATAGTTTGCAACACAACACATTTTTCACGCACCTCTCCCATTCTAGATATAGGAGAAATGTATCAAAAAAACGAAAAAAAATTAAGATGATATGAAATTATTATCATCTTATACATAAGAATATGACATTACTATTCTTAAAAGTGTAATATCATGTATTTTCATCGTAAAGATTTATATACAATTAATATACCGTTTATCGTTCATTTATATTTTTTTTGAAAATCAATAATAATATAACATTAATGATAAATAATACACCATCAATATATATTTTCTTTATCCTCACATGCAAATACAAAAAGAATAAACATGCCATCAAGTACTCTTACTAATATTCTTTTTCTATCACTTCCATCTACAAGCTACTATACTCTATCAAATCTTGGTCTCCTATACTCTATCAAATCTTGGTCTCAGATAGTTTTTTTATGAAATTAAAATTAAAGTTAATTATACTCACACCCTTGAGTTTTAATGAAATTATATAAATCATCATTCTATATTTTGTCCTTACACGAACCACTACTCATTCTTACACAAATCATCCCTAATTTTATACACATATTACACTAATCACATCTAATGAGATATAAGTGTAATATTTTAAACAAAAAATTTGTGGTGAATGTAATTAAGTTAAACAAAATATTATATATATTGTGTATACAATTTCAAATAGTACAAATTGTGTGTCTTTTTATTATTTTGGTTTCATTACACAATATATTAATAATTCTAATGTGATGTTTATATAACTTTTATACTGTTGTGTAATAAATCAAATAATGAATGTACATTATTCTTATATTATTTGGATTTGTCTACACAATATACAATATTTTGTTTAACTTAATTACACATATTACATGTTTTTTGTTTAAAATATTACACTTATATTTCATCTGAAGTGGTCAGTACAATATATGTACAAAATTATGGGTGATTCACGTAAAAAAGTAGGGATAATGGATAAAAAAGAGAAGTGATTTATATAATTTTAATAAAACTGAGAGAATATCAGTGTAATTAACTCTTAAAATTAAAATGTAGATCTTGTTCTAATTTGGTGAAGTATGTCTAATCCAAATTCTTCTTCTTAAAAATTTGTAATTACAGGTTTTGTGAATAAAAGAGTTCAAGAAACTTTGAATATATTGTTTTATAAAATGAATTGAAGAAATGTGTTGATTACTTCACAATTTTAATCATTTTAAGTGGAATTGGTGAGGATGGAATTCGACATCAACACATAGAAAAATAAGAAATGTATCTCAATTATCTAAGCTCCTTTCCCTGTTAAGCCACCCTTTTTGAATCACAAGATTCTCTCATTTTTTATAAATAAAATTTACATATTTCAATTTTGAGGTAATGGTTGATTCTAGTTTTTCTTTCTCAATCCCAATAACATCCAATCAAAATGAATAATCTCTATTTTACTTTGCTTTTTTTATAGTCACTTTTGTTTCTTAGCAGAAAAAAAGTTTTTACATTAGAAAGTTACACAAGAATCAAATCAAAAGGAAATTAATTATTTTATGAGAATATATAACATATAAAGACTTTATACCTAATCTTAAATGATAAGAATCTGGACTAAGAGACATTTAGGAGTGTACTCTTAAGGAAGAGATACTTTTAATTAATACAAAATAAAAATATAATAAAAATTAATTAATTCCATTAAAATGCAATCTATTCGCAATCTCTTAAAAACCAACAGAACAATACCTACAAATGAGCTGGTCCACTTTATTATTTATTACAAACCCCATGCACATGTAGTAGTAGTGTCAAAAGGTGAAATTATCATATGCAAGAGTTACTTTACTTAAACCTTTTATAATGAAGTGTATAAAATATGAAATAGGATTATTGTGGTCTTTCATAAAGGTATAATTTGTTTTATCAAATCCAAGTTATTACATCATACTTGAATATGAGTTTATACACGGTTATAACTTAACATTCATATTTAATGAGTATAAACTCTTTAAAAAAGTAATATAAATGAATGATAAATAATATAGTAATTGTGTATAAATTATTATACTAACAATACATAAATATTACGCTCAACAAGAAAAAATATATATTATTTTAATATTATCACACATTAAATAAGTTTGACTATTCTTCATAACAAAAATAGGAAAAGATATATACAATTCATAATATATGAGTTTTATACATTTTCATTATATCAATAACTAATTATATTTAATGATAATTAATTCTTAAAAAATATAACATAAATAAACGGAATATAATATAATGACCGTCTTTATAAATATGAAAATATATAGATATTAGAAAATATATAATTAGGAAATTGCAAACTGTACCACTAATCATGTATTTATTAAAAACTAAAAAGTTGTTCCTTATTCTGTTTTACTTTTTCAACCATTTCTACCTCTGTGAGACAGATTGAAATATTGAATACATTGAATGAAATAAATAAATAAAAAGTAAAGAGATAAAACATTACATAATTTCTTCTCTAATCTTCTCCGATTCCTTTTGTTTCATTCCACCTTGGACCAGCTTCTATGGAGTTTCTGGATCTAATCGTCACCGTTACTCATTTCTCTCTCATCATTCAACAACGTTTTCAATGAATTCCCAATAACACAACACCAAACGCGTCAAAACCCTAATTTCACCATTCCTCCTGTTTCTGTTTAGGCGTGGAAGCTGAGTTTTAGGGTTTTTGTTAATTAAAGAAGACAGTGAAAAAACGACGTCGTTTAGAGATGCCGGGGAATCGGTCTAAGTCGGACAAGGACAACGGTGCGAAACAGTTCCGGCGAGACCCGTATGAGGTTCTCGGCGTCTCACGTAACTCCACTGATCAAGAAATCAAAACTGCTTATCGTAAAATGGCGCTTAAGTATGTCTCTGTTTTCTTCATCTGCGCACTTGTTTTTTTAATTCTTCAGGTTTAAATCATCGTTACTATATTGTTATTTGTTAAGTTTGAAATATTTTAGTATTCACTGGGATCTTTGCCTTGAAGAGTTGAGGGCATAATCACCTTATCAATATGCCAGCTTTGGCATTGTTTTTGTCTTCTTATCCACCCATTTCTGTTAGTCCAAATGGTAACGAGTTCGTTGTTCTAGGTTGAGTCTTGCGAATGGATAAAGTAGGTATGGAGAGGAATTTGTTCTTTAGGGTAGGTTTACGAGTTAGTTTTCTGAGGGTGAAGGAGAAATGGGAAGGGTTAAGAGTTATTTCAGCCACTGAAGATAGTATACTGTCTCACCTAGGAATGTGCATGACCCGACCCTACTCACTCACCCGGTATGACCCGATATTGATCAGCTCGAATAGGGTTGGGACTCATCGGGTCTAGGTTTGGGTTCGGTTTCAAAAATTAGACCCGTCCGGGTAGGGGACAAGCATGACCTGACCCATCCTGTGCCATGGTCAGTCACTCACTACATTTGTATGTATCTCTATTCAATTGTGTACATAGTAATGATACTTCTTTGGTCGAAAATATCATTCATTCTATAATTTTTTATCATATATACATGATTAACAATATATATATATATATATATATATATCATTTTATATGTATATATATCCATAATAATAAGTAATATTGAGAATACTTTATCTAATATGAGTATGCATTATTTTTAGTTAGGTTTGGGTTCAAAGGCTGACCCAGTCACAATTAGGATCAGGTTAACTTTGGGTCTAGGGCCGGGTTAAAAAAAATGACTGACCAATATTTGGGGTCGGGTAAGGACAAGCCTTACTCGGCCCATGCTCACCCCTAGTCTCACCTGACATATATTGCGTTTGGTTTGAATTTGGTATTGTTATCTTTGAGAATATTATCTTACGCAACTAAATGGTTGGTAAAATATCACATGTTTCACACTTTATTTCACTCCCTGTTCCAAGGTGTGGCGATTGACAATTTAGTGAATTTTCAATTAAATATATATTGTCGAGATCAATCATCACACTTTATCAAGACTAGAATTATTATGGTATTAATGACATCTACTTTAGAATTGTCTAAAGCAAGTGTCAATAACAATATTGTTATCAAGTTGAGAAGCTGTTATGGTATTATTGACACTTGCGGGACAGGTGATGTGATCCCAGAAACTATTATGGTATTATTGACACCTGATTTAGAATTGTACTTACTAATTAGGTGCAGAACCCCTTTCCTAAGAGTCTGTTTGTGAGTTGAATTTTGAAGTGGAAGGGAAGGCTTGGGAGCCATGAAATACATTAGTGAGATGGCTCCACAGCCTTCTCTTACCCTTCATTCCCCTCCAAAACTCAACTTGCAAACAAACCTTAATAGTCTATTTTGTTTTTCTATGACCAGGTGAAGTCATGATGCATGAGTGTGATCTTGATTTTTATTTTCCTCATTGCATCAGTTGGCAGGTGTCTCTGAGATTCTTGAAGAAAAATCAATTTATATTTAAGCAGTGTTTGGGATTGACAGAAGTAATAAATGATGTCCTGGCCTTTGAATATAAGATTCTAGTATATGTCGAATAAAATGCATAGAAGGTTGTTTTATTTGTTGCTTAAGTATGTTTCTTTTTGCCTTAGAATCCAACTATCATGATGTGTGTATATTAATATGGGAAATAAGATAAAGGGCTGCCATTAAATCATATACTACAATTATTTGCCTTCATTTGATTTTGTCCAAAGCACCTTGTTGTTTTTAATTTTTCATAGTTGCTGATTGTTCACCTAGATGAGCCCAAATAGCCTTTTGAAAGAGATTTTGGATAAATAGTCTTTGCTCACAGTTTTCATATTTCTCCTTAAGGGGACCCTGGTTCCTTGAGTTCACATGTTTTTCCTGTCTCTTTTTCATTTGCACGGGGTCCTTTTATATTATTAATTGACGGAATCTATTTCGTTTCAGATATCATCCTGACAAGAATGCTAATGATCCTAAAGCAACTGATATGTTTAAAGAGGTTACCTTTTCTTATAATATCCTATCAGATCCTGACAAACGCCGTCAGTACGACTCAGCTGGTTTTGAGGTGATATAAGTTAATATTATGAACCGTTAAGACTTTTGGAGGGTCATCAATCCTCCAAGTTTATATATATATATATATATATATTTTGTTGTTGAAAGATTTCAATATTGTATGTATTCCCCCTCAAATGTTGCTGTTGTTATTATTATCTTTAAATTTTTGTCTTCAATTTCAAAACATGGATTGTTATTGATGGAAGTTTTTGTGTTTGTGCATAGGCTGTTGAATCAGATAGCCAAGAGTTGGAGTTGGACCTTTCAAGTTTGGGTGCTGTGAATACAATGTTTGCAGCTCTTTTTAGGTTAGAAGGCTGAATATGCTTCTCTTTCAAGTCATTTTCTCTTGTCAAGTGATTAGAAACACAACAGTTTCCTTTTGTTTTGAATTCAACCCATCTGTTCTTTGGTTTCCCTCCTTTACATCATTAACTTTATCCACAAATAACAGTAAACTTGGTGTTCCAATTAAGACAACTGTATCTGCAACTGTTTTAGAAGAGGCACTCAATGGTCTAGTGACCATTCGTCCACTTCCATTGGGACATTTTATATCTAAAAGGGTGAGCTGCTTCTTTGTTTTTTCATTGATCCCTTTATTCACAAGTTTCTTTTGTTTATTTTTGTTTTGTGCCTTCATCTGTCAGGTTGAGAAGCAATGTGCACACTTCTATTCAGTTACAATTACAGAAGAGGAAGCACAAGCTGGATTTGTTTGTCGAGTCCAAGCATCAGACAAAAGCAAGTTCAAGGTTAGCAAATAAATATATGGTGTTTATAGCATGCAAGTTATTCTCAACCCACTGAAGGTTTTTGTTCTTGCTTTGTAAAGACTGATTTCTCAAAAAAACTCCATAAAAGTTTACAATTTCCAGAAAGACCACTTTACGGGGTTTAGAGGGGATGCTCTAGATAAATCGAGTTTTCTTTTTGTGCTAATGGAAAAGCACTCCGAATTTACTGCACTTTCAGTTCTTTATGCTAATCTCCTCCTTCAGATTTTCCATTCATTTATATCAGTGTAATATTTAACATTCTATGCTGTCTATTATTTTGCTGATCCATCCTTTTGTTGGATGTCCGTTGCTCTAGTGACAATCACTTCCCATGTTTGAATGGTTTCATCTGGATCTGTTTGAACTATTAGGAAGATTATGCATTTTCCTGCTCCTTCTACAAGTACTGATTACTGTAGCTTTTGAGTGTCTGGTCTGGTTAGTTTGCTTTACCTGCAATTCTAATGCCAGCTTTTCTTCAAAAAAATTGAGTCTCTTGTGATGGGGTGTACTATAATTATAAATTTTGAAAGTATTTGTCTGGTTCTCATTTCTCAAACAATTGAAGTGGTATTATGTTCCTTGAGCACTCTAGAATTTGGTTAGATAATTTCATAAGATGTGGGGACTGGGGCCTCGTACGTTGCTATGCTGATAAAGTGTTGCTCTATATATTAAATTGGGGTACTGCTATACTCTAGTAACTCTTTTTTTTTAAATACTGCTAATGATATGAAGTTGAAACTTGAATCATAATGCTATTCAAGTATTCCATTTTTTCCTTTCTTTTTCCAATGCAACTAGGAGAGTAATTGGTTTTGGTGTTGTTTCTTATTTAGTGCATGTTATGGAGCCAAAACCAAAATTATTTATATTATCCTAAGATGCACTTGATCAGCAAGGTCTGGTTGATTTTGTTTGGCTCTATGATATGTTGTTAGGGAACCTTGAACTTAGACTTGTATCAAAATACGTCTGTACAAAATGTTGACGAGTCATTAAACTATTCTCTTGCCTTGCAATTTATTTGGTTGCATCGTTCTTTGCTGTTCAAATAAATTCCTTAATATGCATATTAAACTATTGTTCTACTTGATTTTTTTATGATTTTTTATTGATTTCTAAAAGAGTAATCTGTTATTTTTTAAATGATCTGATTTTAATGGTATTAATTAATTGGTTTTCCACAGTTATTATACTTTGATCATGAAGACAATGGTGGATTAAGTCTTGCACTCCAGGTATTGTATTGTTTTACTCTGTGTGTGAGAGAGTGGGAGATTGCATAAGATAATTCACTAATTTTTCCTGTGGAATTAAACATTTCTAATGCATTGTTTGGCTACTTGATGTTAGTGGATCTCTTGTTATCATTTCATAGTTTTCTACATTTCTGACTTCTGAACATTCTAGGACATTTCTAATTATTGTTGTAGGAAGACAGTGCAAAAACAGGGAAGGTTACCTCTGCTGGAATGTATTTTCTCGGGTTTCCTGTTTATCGGTTAGATCAAACAATTAACTCAGTGAGTCGCTACTGTAAATGAAAACTGTTCAGTTCATTTTAAATTTAATTTTATATATATATTTTTTCATTCTAAAATATGGTTCTTGAATTAATTCTGTACAGATAGCTGCTGCTAAGGATCAAGATACATCATTTTTCAGAAAGCTGGACGGGTTCCAGCCCTGTGAATTAACAGAGTTGAAGGCTGGGACCCATGTATTTGCTATTTATGGTAAATGCATGCTTTTATGCCCACTGCTGCTTGTTATGTTTGTTGATTGCAATTATGCTCTACAGAATTTGACAATTATATGCTGTCAAATTTCTTGTAGGCGACAACTTTTTCAGAAGTGCAAACTATACAATAGAAGTTGTGTGTGCTGCATCTTTTGGTGAAGAAAAAGAAAATTTAAGAAATATAGAATCTCAAATCTTGTCTAAAAGGGCAGAAATGTCAAAGTTTGAGACAGAATACCGAGAGGTTTGTGCTTTTACACAAAACATTGCATATGGTTCTAATTACATGTCTTTTCATCAACCTGACACCGAGTCTTTGTAGGTTTTGACACAATTTACAGAGATGACAAACAGATATGCACATGAAATGCAAGCAGTGAGTTTTTCTTTTTCAAGGCTTTCAATGCAACACCCCCTCCCCATTTTCCCTTTAAAAAAACTCACCAAATTCCTTTGAACTCCTGCTATTTATTCTTGTGCAGGTTGATCAGCTGCTGAAACAAAGAAATGAAATACATGCATCATACACTGTCGCTCCTTTAAAACATAGCTCAAGTAAGATCAGGAACAAAAGTTCTTCCAAGGAGGCAAAAGAAGATGACCAAGCAAGAGATGAGAAGAATACCAGAGATCATCCAAGGAAGAAGAAATGGTATAACATCAACTTAAGAGTTGATAAGAGAAAGGCTTGCTAAGGTGAGAATTGGAGAAGTGGCACCTTCTTCTGTCAAAAATATATAATGTATTGTTAAGTAATGCATTATTTTATCATTTACTCGTCAACACTAAATCCCTCAGTGACAATATAATCAATTGGTCTTATCAAAATAATTTCCCATACTTAAGAGGGAGCGACAGTGACAAATGCACTTTGTTTTCATTGCTTAGCACATTTGCAAGCTTAAGAGGGAGGCTTTGCCAAAGCAACAACCAAATGTTGTTGGAAGGTTTCATTTATATTTGTCACTCAAGCATGTCAAGGATGACAACAACTCATTATTTTTGTATAAATCCCTTTTCCAATTTCCTTTTAATTTGCCATTTGTCTCAGTGGCTAATCTAAATAATTTGTACTTGTAAATTGTTTGATTCATTGGCACGAATTGTAATTTTGGTTCTAACTATTGGCAAGGCTTCTGAGGATAGAGCCAGGTTATTTCTTGTTCAGTAGTAATTTTTTCTTGTTTTATGTAGCTGGAATTGAGCTAAATCTAACTCTTGCAATAATTTCCCATACTTGTTACCCCATAATCATCTTGTATCTGCCATGTTTTGCTTTTATTTTTATTGTTTCTTGCTATCTCCAGATGCATTTGATACATCTTGTATATTTCAATAATGGCACTCGATTCCTTTTGAGAATGTTTAGTTTATACATCTTGTATCCCCATTGCCCAGTGTATCTAATAGTTTTCATTTGTATGTATGCATGTAGCGTTGGAAGGTTCTAATGATATCTCTAAACATTACAGCTTTATGAAGCGGAATGCAATTTTGCACGTTAAGCTGTGGTAAAATTGCAAGAAAACAGTTACAGAGATGTTATACTAACTCAATGTTTAAGAGTTGAAGTAAAAGGGTTGTCATTAGGAAATTCCTTTTGCCATTTCGAGGCGTTATTATCCTAATTTGATGACAATTCTAACATTGCAAGTTAATTGCCCCTCCCCCATATAATAAAAAAGAGAAAAATTGTATTTTATGCATGAGTTTTATATATTGTCATTGTATCATCCATTTATATTTAATCATTATTGATTCTTCAAAAAAATAATATAAATAAATAGTAGATGATGTAGTGAGTGAATGTATAAATAAAATCATCATAACATTATTTTTGTAGCACTTTTCAATTCTCATTAACTAATAAGTTGTTGGTCTAATACTGTAAGACTCCATTAGATCTTGAAAAAGATCAATTGGTCAAAAATTTGATTTATTAGAACAAAACTTGTTGGGAATAACACTTTCATACATCCAAAATTGATTAGTTCATTAATGTTAAGGTGAGTCTTAAAAAACTTGTTTAAAACTCCTATTTTTGGGTTTCCTTATATAAACTCTGCCCAAAACCTCTAAAGTACACCCACCCTAGTGAATGTTTGGGCTAATGGGCCATAATTGGGCCAAGTGAACCGCCACTAAGGTTGGTCAGTAAGTAGTAGTTGATAGAACACACTACAGATACATACTTTCTTCTCTAATCTCACTTTCTCCTTTGAAATAAAATCACCACTTCTTTACCATTAAACCTTAGCATATACAATCTCTTCCATCTATCTATATATTTATATCTATTTATATCTCTGCTCTTTCATTTTTCATTTCACTTATTCTCATAAATAATAACTAAGCCATGTCATTCACTTCCACACTCTCCCTTTACTCACACCCTCAGGTACCTAACTCACTCAATCAATTTCGCTCCTCTCTCTTTTTCTGCTTCTTCCAAACCCTAACCGTTTTTATCTTTTACGTTTTCCTCCGCAGGCTCGCCACCACCGCCTCCAATCCACGCCGGCAACCGCCGCCGGGTTGGGCCAATTCGTGCGGGTTCCAAGTAGGAGGAGAAGAAGCTTTTTGGTTAAGGCATCTTCCACTTCTCGTAGAGTATATCATCAGTCTCAGCAGGACAATGCCATTGTTGCTCCCGTCAAACAGATTGCTAATTTTGTTGCTCCCTTTGCAGTCTTCTTCGCCGTCACTTTCGGTATCCCTTGCCTAATTTTACATTTTTTTGTCTATTGTAATTTCGTGATTTTTAGTTAACTTTGAATTTGTGTGTGTATTGTTACCTTGGTTAGAGTGGTGAGGAGTTAGGTTACCCTTAGCGGTGGTTTGTAAATGAAAAATAGATGTCGAGAAAGGTTTGTATCTTCAAATGAGTCTTTGTGACTCAACTCTGATTAATAGGAGTCTAAAGTGATGTATGATATAGAGGGTTTTGCGTGCATTGTAATCAATGATGCATGAATACGGGTATGAGTATCGGATATGATAATGGTTTCTGACATGTGGCTGACATTTCTTAAAATAAATTAGGATACTGGTATTAATGAATGCAACATAATTAGAAGTTATATTCCAAAAAGACGTTGATATAGTGGTGTAAGGCCCTGCTAAATCCACAGGATGACTAAAAGGTCAAACATTTGATTCTTGGGAGCGGCACTTGTTGGGAGGGGCAGCCATGAACCTCAAAAGGGATATGTTCCTTACCCATAAAGTGAAGAGGTACCCTTGGTAGTACCAAAAAATTAGAAGTTATATGTATCATTCCACAATGACATCCGAAAAAACCAATCACAAGGTATTATAAATTTAAATTAATAGTTTAGCAATTCCATGATTGAGAAGGAAAGACAATTTTATTCTTTGCATTTGTCATTGTAGGCATTGTAGCAGACTAACGTTTATCAAGTTCTTATAATATTTCACTGTTTGACACAAAATTCAAAATGGATAAAAAAAAGGATGCATATAGTTGCCAACTTTTAAAGTAGGGTTTTGGCTGTGCTACGAGGTGATATGTATCAACGCGGGAATATATGGATCAGGTGGCACGGTCATGATATAAACATATGGATCAGGTGGCATGGTCATGATTTAAACCCTTGCTAGCAGTATCTGATGGTGTTTTATAAGTATTAATACAGTATCTGGTGGAGCGGTGCTTCCTGTATCCTTTTGGGAAGCATTGCCCTCCTTAAAGTTTTTCAAAATACATGTTTTCCCTTGTTTATACCCCCAAACCATGCCCCCCTCAAACACAGTTCTGATATCTAGCTTTGCTACTGGGTATCCAATATGGGTACATATCCAACACTAGTACGGTAAACATTTTGATGCTTCCTTACTTCCTAGTTGAGCAGTGTCTCACTGATATTAATATGGTTCTTTTCTTTTTATTTCTTTTTTGTTGTGATTGAAAGCATGCATTATTTGGTGAGTTTCATACTAATTTGTTTTCAGCTTACAGTTATCTGGAAATTAGTGGAGAAGGTTCTTATTCCAGCTCCAAAACAGTCGAAGACTTCACCTGGGGAAAGTCAGTCTGCTTCACAAGGAGCGAAATGGTCTTTTGGCTCTGGTACAAATTTGTTATCCCAGCTTGGGGTGAAGATTGACAGACAATCTAAGCTGAAGCTCAATGAGTTTGCTCAAGAACTGAGGTCACTTCCAAGTATTGATATGTCAGGTATGCTTGCAGGATTGATGTACAAAGGAGATGCTTATGGCTATCTGATATGATTTTAATTCAGTAAATGAAGCTTTGTCATTGATAATTTGTCAAAATATCATCTTTATCAGAGCATTCATGGACTAAAGCCGGTCTAGATTTTATTGAATACCAATTTTTTGACAGGTTAATCTAATTGATTCTGCATTTCCCTTGATCTATGAATCCTTCCAAATGATTCTTTCTTTCACGTCGTTTTGTTTACTTTGTTTATTCTACTTGTTTTTTCTTTCAAATTTAAGGAATTGAGTTGTTTAATTTTAGTTATTTTATCGATAATCTTTCTCTTTTTAGCTTTCACCCATTTTTCATATTTTAAATAGGGATAATAACACAAGTTACTTAAATAAAATGGATTCTGTTCATTTCTCAGGGTATTCAAAAAATGGATTTTGCTTTGTAAACGAGTTCAGGTCATACTTTATATATTCAGCTCCAACTATGTGAGTTGATTTCTTATAAAATCAAATCAATTCCTTTGGGTATTCCAGAGTCCAAATATATTGTCAAAGATTTCTTGCTCTATTGCAGTTGACATTATTGAGATGACCATTTGAAAGTGTGCATACTATTAAAAGGGTTAAATAAAAGCAACAGTTCACTTATCATACATTCAACTTGGCAGGACGCAACTTTGGGGATGAGGGGATCTTCTTTCTTGCTGAGAGCTTGGCATTTAACCGGGTAAGTATTATCTTTGATCTGCTTTCGCTTTCTTGTGTATATATTGCTTACACTATTTAAAGCATGAAAATAGTACTTTTTCTTTTGTTTCTTATTCTGATCCTTTTAATTTTTAAGGCAATGACAATATTGAGTATACCTATTCTCGATATATAACTTCAACTGGAATCTTAATCTGTGTAGTTGATATTGGTCTTTCTGTATATATCCATCTATGTTCATGGTGGATTGTATGACAAACATCTCTGTGTGCATGTTATATAGATTGTAGAGGACGTGAGTTTTGCTGCAAATGGAATAACAGCAGCTGGATTGAGAGCTTTTGATGGTGTTCTTCAATCAAACATCACATTGAAGACTCTTGATCTTTCAGGAAACCCTGTTGGTGATGAAGGTGCTAAGGTCAGTTATAATGTTTCATTATTGCATAGCAAATTGAGTTTGATACATATAAGTAGCATGTTTTATTTGCTTGGTTGTGGAAGTTTATGTACGGTATTAGCAATCAAATATTGTATTGGATATCATCCGAAAATGAACAAGTCCAATATTTTATTGGAGCTTTATTGTTAGCAGGCCCATACTCACTGGTTCATGTCCCTACTCCTTTGAAATAAATTAAACCTGTCACGTGTCTTTATTATGGTTAATAATCTATTAGTGTAGATAAGGAGTACATTGGATTTTTCTAAAATTTTGACACTGGCTTAAGCTGTATCACAGAGCTGAGGATGTTGTCTTGGGTGAGTGGAGGATGTATAAGACAAGATAAGATTAGGAACAAATGCATTAGGGAAAAAGTAGGGGTAACGTTTATTGAGGAAAAAATGTCTTGGGTGATTTTGCCTTGCGTTAGAAGATCATTAGAAGTGCTAGGAAGAAGAGAAGATCGGGTAGATGATAGCCTCTTAGTTAGGAGATCCAAAAAAACCATAGGTGAAACAATTAAAAAGTACTCAGATTTAAATAACCTTTTTGAAAACATGGTTTATGACAGAAGAATTGGGAAAGGGCTTCATTGCTGTTGTTGTTTGTAACATACATAGGCTTATTTGCTCTATGTTTGAGCTTGTATGATAATTTGCAATCCTATATACAACATGTAATGGCTATGATGCCATTTTCCCCTATTCAGAATTTAATACTGTATTTTCTAGAATACTTTGATTTTGTTTTATGCTTTTTGAGTTGACTAAAGATCAAGAGTATTATGGCTTACTTATCTAACCATGATGTTGATATCAGACGGCTTGCTATTATCAGCATTCAGCAATGTGTTTGAGATATATTTATTGCCCACCCTCTCTCAAACTAATAATAAGAAAATAAAATTGTTGGCAAGTAGATCATTGTTATACATCTAGGTTTAAATATTATGTTTATACTCTTGCTCACAGTGCCTATGTGACATATTGGCGCAAAACTCCAGCATTGAGAAGCTTCAGCTAAACAGCACTGACTTGGGTGACGAGGTTAGTTTGGAAATAAGTTTAAACCATAGAAATCCTCCTATGTTTTGCTTAGAAATGCTTACTGTGTTATGCAGGGTGCAAAAGCAATTGCAGAAATGTTGAAGAAAAATTCGAGTTTGCGGGTTCTTGAACTTAACAACAACATGATTGAATATTCTGTAGGCAACTTACCTATGTTTATGCTAAGGCTGTAGACGTTTGAGTGTCTAAATCTTACTATAATTTGTTTCTTGGAAATGGAGGTAGGGATTTACAAGTTTGGCTGGGGCACTCCTTGAGAATAACAGCGTACGAAATATACATCTCAAGTAAGTAAAAAAAGAGTCAAATTATGTATTCTCCCAGAATTTTCCCTCCGTAGTCTTACAGCCCCACCTAATGGGATAAAAGCTTGGTTATTGTTATAGTCCTACAGTTGGGATTTTAGGGGAATGACATTTCAATTTCTGATTATGCTTCTTATTTTTCCTTGAACTGTTTCACGAGTAAAATTTCCATTCATTACATATTATTTTCATCTTTTGTGAATTCTTCTGACATCATTACTATTCAAGTGGCAATTATGGTGGTGCTTTGGGGGCTAACGCATTGGCTAAAGCACTTGAGAGAAACAAGTCATTAAGGGTACTATTTTTTTATTGATGAAACACCCAATCTTATGTTTCACATTCTTTTCAAGTTCTTCTTGGTATATCTTTTGGAATATCGAACCCACTTTGGGCATTAGATCTAATTGTGTTATTCAGTTCCAAAAACATCTAGCTTCCAGGACATGATGCTAATTCCTAATCATGCCTAAGAAGTGTTGAGTGTTAATCCTTCAATATATATTGTCTTATCACAATCACATGTTGCCGCATCCACTTGTAGCGTATCTGGCTATCTACTTCCATAATCAAGCATGATTTACTCTTAATATGTACGGATAGGAACTTCATTTGCATGGAAATGCTATTGGAGATGAAGGAGTTAGTTCTTTGATGATAGGATTATCCTCTCATAAAGGTAAACTTGTTTTTGTACTAGTTTCTGATATTGATTGTTATTTATGTGTCAATAATTGCACTTCCATATTTTACAACTAACTGATGGGCGATATTTGTTCTCAAGGGAAACTTTCACTTCTAGACATTGGCAACAACTCATTAACAGCTAAAGGTGCCCTCCATGTCTCTGAGTATGTTAAGAAAAGCAAGAGTCTATTATGGTTGAACCTTTACATGAATGATATTGGTGATGAGGTATTCTGTCTCACCTGTTCACTATTTCACTTGCTCAATTTGAGCTTATGATAAATCTTCCTGAAGTTATGTTACACAACGTGAGCTATGAGGTCGTGCAAGTTTGCAACAAATCATTGATGTACATGTATTATGCAATATATATAGTAGTTCATAAAATCATTTTCCCAATAACTGTCCAAGATAAATTGCCTTTTACACTGCCAAAACTACAAATGTATGACATAACTATTGGTGTTATCTGTAACAAGAAAAGTTGCATTGTAAATTGGTGTATATACCGAACATAAACATATTTGTGCTTTCTTACGTTCTCTCACATAGGTTTACCTGATGATAGATAGGGAAGGATGTGTACCTTGTGTTTGTAGATCCATATTGCCATGCCTGGGCAAACTTGTATTTTTCTTGTATTGAGAGTAACAACAACTACTGCAAAATGAATAGCCCTGCTATAGCTAGATTCTTTAGATGATACAATATTTGTTTTGGTTACACTGATTGTGTAAAGTTATCAGGGAGCAGAAAAAATAGCAGATGCTTTAAAGGAAAATCGATCCATAACAGCATTAGATCTGGTAAGAAGTGCCACCTTTGTTGCCATTTAATTTGTATATCTGCTCCCTGCCGTGTCACTGCCCTTCCCCTGTGACCCATGCAAAAACAAAAAAACAAAACCAAGGGGACCAAAATACTATTGCTTGGGACATGACTTGGAGGAGTTAATGTTACAGGGGGGAAATAACATTCACGCTGGTGGAGTCAGTGCCATTGCTAGAGTTTTGAAAGATAATTTGGTTATTACAACTGTAAGCTTCTTTACTTCAGAAGTTTCTTAGTTTTATATCTGTCCTCAATTTTGTATACTCTGACACAAATTTTATATCTCATTCTTAGTTAGAACTTAGTTATAATCCCATTGGACCAGATGGAGCTAAGGCCTTGGCTGAAGTTATCAAGTTTCATGGAAACATAAAAACCCTTAAGCTTGGCTGGTGCCAGGTAACCTTTTCATGGAAACAATTACCTGCAAATGGTGTGTAATAACTTTCGTTTTTAACATGTGATACCTTTTCAGATAGGAGCAAAAGGAGCAGAGTTTATTGCAGATGCTTTAAAATACAACACTACAATATCGATTCTGGACTTGCGAGCGAATGGACTAAGAGATGAAGTTTGTTTTTAGCACATTGCCCCCCTTTAATGTTCTTTTTTAAAATCTCCATCAACCAATCTTATGGTGTTACTGATTTTTGAATCAACAATTGCAGGGTGCACTATGCCTGGCTCGCAGCTTGAAAGTGGTTAATGAAGCTTTGACCTCACTAGATTTAGGATTTAATGAAATAAGGGTATGAATGTGCTTTCATTTTTTTTTGTTCATACAGAAATCATGTCCTCTATAATCCCATCTTTCTCTGATACACAGGATGATGGAGCTTTCGCTATTGCCCAAGCACTCAAGTCTAACGAGGATATAGCTGTCACATCTATTAACATTGCCAGTAACTTCCTTACAAAATTTGGGCAGGTAACACATATTCTGGTTTTGCATTTTCCCAGTTTAACATATCCTTCCCTTTTATTTTATTTCATCATGGATCTAAATATGCATCACATCACACAGAGTGCTTTAGATGATGCCAGAGACCATGTATATGAGATGACGGAGAAGGAAATCAACATTTTTTTCTAGAAGACATTATTACCTCGGTAGCAATTGTTATATACCAGAGTATTTTTTTTGGTTATTTTAGATTTTTTCTGTTGGCAAGTACCTGTAATAGATCCTTTAATCAATTTTGAGTTGTAACCATTTATTGAGGTAAGTATATAAATTTGTACCACTATAGCCTTAATTTTTAACACATTGCAACCTTTGTCTCCCACTGTGTATTATCATCGGTTTTGGCAAGGGCGTGGTGTATATATAGTTTAATAGGTTAATTTTGTAGTCCCATTTCCCAAGAAAGACAGTCTTTTTGGCTCCTTAAACATCATTTCTCCTAGGCAGAATCTCAATATCATCCCATCATTATATATATATTTGGGAGGTGGACATACGGAGGAGAAAGATAAGAAATTTTATTAGTTGGCCTAATTTAAACGTGCCATATCCTTTCTACAAAAAACAATTCATCTAGACATTCATTTACAACTACTACTTGTAATTGTTACTTTGTATGTGCTCGGGTTCATTAATACCTTAACCATGCTACTGTTAGATCAAAACTCTTAATCATGCTTGCATTTTGACTAGAGAAAATCTAAGTAGATATATGCATACTAAAATAATCTTCATTTTCCAAAATTTAAACCTTTCTTCTAGTCTATAATTTTCTTTCTTCCGGTTTAAATCATTTTATATTCAAAACTTTTGTGGTGATGACTGTGATTAATATGACAAGGGTCAGATACTACACTAATCACATTATAAGTTTATAATTATGCATTACAATCGAAACTCGACCAACTAGATAAAAATATATTTAATACTCTTATTAAATTTGAAGTTAATAGTTATCGAATTAAGAACATATCGTTGGATCGAACAAGATAACTATTTTGAAACAAAATTTCGTTTTCTAGAGTTACTATAAGTTCTAACAGAGTGTAGCCACGTGTGATGCACGTGCATGCTGAACCAGATGGTGACAGTGATGAATTGCAGCCAACAGAAGAAAACGTGGGAAACAAAAACCGCACCGAAATGGCGGCAAGGACAAAACCAGCGAAGAAACATAGTCTTTCTGATGGAATGTTTTCTGGAATGGTCGTCTTTTTGGTTCCCATTAGAGTTCAACCTCGCCGTTTCCAGGTACTTACTTCTTCCACCGCTTTTCCTCATATACCCTTTTTTCCCCAAATTCCAAAGTTTGTTTCTTTTTCAATTTTAATTTGTTTTTTTTCTTCTCATTTTTAAGATTTGGAAGCAGAGGTTGATGCAAATGGGAGCTGTGATAGAGGATCGACTATCTAAACGTGTCACTCATGTTTTTGCAATGGACTCTAATGCCCTTTTCAATGAATTTGACAAGGAACGTTTCTCACGTTTTAAAGGGGTTAGTCATTGGGGAATAAAAGATAACTCAACTCAAATTTAGCCTTCCAAATATATATAGGGCATTATGTTGCTCCTTTTTTTGTTACTGACATCAAATTGGCCCTTCAATGTTAAATTAATAATTATCACTTTCATCTTTCAATGACCAATTTGATGTCAAAATGTGGTGGTCAAAAAGTGAAAAAAGGACCAATATGATTTTATTTATATCTTATGGAAGATCAATTTAATATATTTATAAATAGAAGACCAATATACCAATAAGGAGTTGGGAAAAGTTAGACCCCAAGTATCCTACAAGGCTAAAGGTTTTGGTTCAATTCTTGGGAAAGACTCTGATCAATTTAATGTATTTACAAAAAAAGACCAATGTGATGTTGGCATGTTGCTTATAACTTAGGAGGACCAAATTGAACATTTACTCTAATAGTATTTAAAGTGCTTACTCTTGTTTTGAGTTGCTTCTTTTAAGTCTTTTTATGTTGTACTTGTACAGATTGAAATTGGTACTTGATAATTTTGTTTGCATTACAATCACCTGTGAAGTTCTTAGACTACTAGGTTTTTTTTGTTGAACAGAATGTTCTTTTATACCTTAACTTTTTTGGTTATTCATGCTTGATGCAGACAGCCCTCCAGTATCAATGGCTTGAGGACAGCTTGAAATCTGGGGAGAAACTATCTCAGGATATGTATGTGCTGAGATTGGATCCTCAAGGTGAACATATACCTGATAAGTCGTTAGATCCCGAGCCAGGTAATGAGAACATCTCTAGCGATGCTCAGCAATTACAGAATAAAAGGATGAAAACAGCTTCTGAGGATATGGAAATTGTAAATCTTGAAAATAACGAAGATAGAAGAGAAAATAGTCCATTTTCATCTACAAGCATGGCAACCAGTCATGGTGAAGTTGACAATTTAAGTTATGCAAACACAAGACCTCAACAACTTGATACTGAAAATGATGTAAGTCTACTATTTAAGATAATTTCATGAGTATTTTTTTTGTGGAACGCTCTTCTGACTCCTGTTAATAGAATACAAACACAATATGTTGTCAACCTTCATAAGATATGCATAATGTGTGTGTGCGCACTGCGCAGAGTGTGTGTCTGTATTTGAACCCCACACATTTGGAAATATGGTTTATTTTTAAACCTATACTGAGTTTTTATGCCTTTATCTTGTTGAAGCTCTTCTAACTAAGGGGCAACTTTGCAGTCATCCTTGTCATATTGTCCCCCTGATCTAAACAAGAACATAACAGAAATATTTGGGAAACTTGTGAACATATATAGAGGTAAGGCTCATATAAGTTAATACATAAATTTTAAAAAAATATAATTTATTGTTACTATGGAACTCTTTTTTATTGTGAATGTGTTATTTGAAAGCTTTGGGTGATGACCGGAGGTCGTTTAGCTATTACAAGGCTATTGCAGTGATTGAGAAGTTGCCATTTAAAATTGAAAACGCTGACCAAATAAAAGACCTGCCGTCAATTGGAAAATCAATGAAAGATCATGTAAGTAAACTATGTGACTAGATATTCTGCCTTTATTAAGTGGCTCCAATCTTTAGACTGTTCTTCATGTTCTTCTATATGCTGGTACTTTACTTTGAGTGATAATATATATCTTTAGTTTCTAAATAGTTGTTGCTAATATCTTTATTGTTCTTATGCCCTCATCTAAAATTTTGGCTGTCTCTATTGGAATAAGATCAGCTAGCATCTTTTTCTTAACTCATCTGACATCCACATGCTTCTCATTTATTATTTTGACAATAAAGGTGCATATTGTTTTTGCATATGGTGAGAATAAAAATCCATCTAGAATGACAGATTGAGTATCAGTTTATCTTTGTCAGCTATAATTCTTCAATTCTCCACAAAGTTTGTTAGAGTAATAGAGTTCATGATCTCTGAACAAAATGTGAGAAAAAGTAAGAAAGTGATAGAAAATGTAATGGTTTAGCACTCTCCTTTACTTTTGGTCAGATAACAACACGTGCAATCGTGATTACTATGTGCAGATTCAGGAGATAATAACTACTGAAAAGTTATCCAAATTGGAACATTTTGAAACTGATGAGAAGGTAAGCATTAACCCTGGTTACTTTGAGATCCAAGAACAAAAATTAGCTTGACCATTCGTATTTTAGTTTTGTCCATAATCTTTGTATGATTGTGTTTGCATTTTTTATCCATGACCCATACAGAGTTGTTTTTCACTCCTGTCTAATCTGTACTCTATTATTTGGTGTGTCCATGTGTACAAATTGAAAATGCTTGACATTGTTTGTGGTAATAATTATTCTGCATATTTTGATTCTTTTATTGCAATTTTGTTGCCTCCTCTTCTTTCTCATTAATTTAATTATTATAGGTTCGAACAATATCCTTATTTGGAGAAGTATGGGGCATAGGTCCAGCCACAGCACTGAAATTGTATGAGAAAGGACACCGTACATTAGATGATCTGAGGAATGACAATTCACTTACAAATGCACAAATGTTAGGGTTGAAATACTTTGATGATATCATGCAACGGATTCCACGCGATGAGGTCTTCAAATACTGCTATATTATTGCAAAGAGGCATTTTATCTTAACCAAAATCATTTCATACTCTCTTAATTTGATAGGTACAAGAGATGGAACACATTTTGCAGAAAGCCGGGGAAGATGTTTTGCCTGGGGTGAGCACTGCTAAATCCTGGATGGACTGAGATTGATACGAGCTTTCTATTTTGCCATGAATGTCTAATAATAATCTGTCACATGAAACCTGTTTGTGAACGTGTGCATGCATGCAGTAGCTAATTTCAAACTGGATTTATCTACAAATTCTGGCATCTATCTTGTAATAATCTTATTTTACAAAACTGTTGCAATTAACATTTTGAAACTTTTGGGGATCCCCCTTTTTAGAATCTTATGCTTTCTGAATTTCAGTTCATTCTATCAGTTATAGATTGCAGATAATTTTTATATTACTTACAAAAATCAACACATGGATTTTTTTGTCACTCCTTCAATTTGAATTAAAACATGATACTGAAAACTTAGTTATAGCGCCGTTATTTTGTTTAGGTTGTTATCGTTTGCGGGGGATCTTATAGGCGTGGGAAAGCTACATGTGGAGATATTGATATCATTATAACACATCCTGATGGAACTAGGTATGAATTTTTTTATCTCGTCAGCTTTATTCAACTTTGAAGAAAAATTGCAGTTTAGTGGAGGTGGTTTCAAATCCAACATATCCATGCCAATTTTAGTGCTTTCTCAATTAATTTTGTGCAAAATATAAGTTCAAGCATAGTAAATGATAATTCTAAAGTAGTACAGTATTTTCTTCTGTAAGCGTAGTTGGATATGTTCCAAAAATTTCCATTGATAAAACAAAATTCTCTGAAGATTTTTTTTGAAGTAGGATTTGACATTGAAGACATATTTTTACTCTGGTTGTTTAAGTGGTTAAGTTTTTTCTGAACTGTTAAATAAGCCACCGTAGTCTTAATATTTTAGATTCTTTGTTTTTTTTGTGTGTGTTTTCCTTTCATTTTCATTATTAGAAGAATACATAAACATAGAATTGTTATTACAATCCCTTTACTCATGCTGTTGGAAGCAGAAGGTTTTGGCCAGCATACTGCATCTCCCTTTTCTTTGGCTTGTGGACACTTCTTGATTTGTTTATGTTTGCAGTCACAAAGGATTTTTGCCAAAATTTGTAAAGCAGTTGAAGGATATGAATTTTGTGAGAGAAGATTTAATTTTCAGTACTCACAGTGAAGAGGTATTATTAAATATTCTTGTTGTCTGCACATTGCATTTTTATTGACGGAGATTAAGCTTTCCTGCAAAACACAGTTTCTTGAGTTATAATTAATAGTTTAAGCTCATTTTCTCGACATTGTTGGACGTGTTTGAAAAATACTCTATTGGTTAAACAATTCATAATCATAAGGTTCCAATTTTTCTTTTTAATTGATTGAACATGCGATTCTGCTACTTAATACTTCAAAGTGGTATGTGAATTTTGAAATGATCAGCTTTGTGGAGAAAATGAGTAAGGTGGGCCAAATATTTTCTCTCTCTTTTATGATCATAACTATTTAGAGCTTAGATGGATAGCTTGCAGGAAGATGTTAACATTAAAAATTACTAATCTTAAATCAGGAGCCAGTATTTATTTATTGTTTGTAGTACCCTGAGAATTTGGCATAAACCTTCACTCCATTTCTATGAAAAGCTCATTATCACATCCTCTATTTTAGATAGCCATAACGTTTACTTATAAAAAAAGAAGATTGCCTTATCTTTCTATAAAAAAATGATAACTATTTCTAAATATACATATGAATGAACCAATCTCTATTTGATAATTTTCTGTCCTCATCTATCTGCTAGGTGTTTCTGCAATGTTTCTTTTTATTCATAGTTTGCTTTAATTGTTAACTTTTCCTTGTATACATAGGGTACTGATTCTGGTGTTGACACATACTTTGGTTTTTGTACCTATCCTGGACGGGAGCTGCGACACCGTATTGATTTAAAGGTGAGAAATGATTTCTTTATTTAGAATGTCTGATGAAGGCTCACTGGAATTTAAAAAAATTGTTAAGTTTCCAGAATTTGTTTCTTTCTTTCTTCTGACATGTACTTTACATGTTTATATGTGCCAGCCAAAATGCTATCTCTTTATTTTCATTTTATGATACTACAAGGATTATTAAATATTTCATATTGTCTTCAATTTCTCTTCCGGCCAACTTCCTAGTTAGCAGTTAAACAGAGGATACTGGCAACAAACGTAAATGCAATTGTCCTTCTATCATGTTGGTTGTTGTCCTTTATTAACTTCGCCAACTATTAAATCCAGACTTCTTAGTTATGCACATCTTAGTAGCCCATGATTTATTTTAATGTTTTGGCAGGTATATCCAAGAGACATATATGCTTTTGGACTACTAGCTTGGACAGGAAATGATGTATTAAATAGGAGGTATTGTTACTTTTCTGTGCACTGAACTTTCCATTTCACAAGTTTTGGCCATTTAACTTCTCATAAAGAAGTTGTTGTAGTAGTATCTCTGATATTATCAGATTACTTGAGTACGCAACATATATACACAGTCATGTAATGCATGCTTGCTGAAGTGAAAAGGATATTTAATAGTATTAATAAAAGAGAAAGTAAACAAAAATGTCGGGGCATGAGTATTCTCCAAATGACACATTTTGGTATAAATTATAGATAAAAAATTGCTAAACTCTTTGAACTTAAACATTGGCAGTCAAGAGTGAGTTATATGGCTGCACTTCCTGCAATTTTTCGTGATTGCAGTAAACATTGTGACTGCAATATAAAACCATGATCCTTCGTGTTACTCTCTAAATTGGAGGATTCAAATCTGTCTGACTTCTCTTTATCATCATTTTCTTGGTCATTGTTGGTTGGTGGATCATGGTGCTTTTTTGGGGTGTTTGAATGCAGGTTGAGACTGCTAGCAGAATCTAAAGGATTTCGGCTTGATGATACAGGGTTGTTTCCATCTACTCAGGGTTCTGGTGGCAAACGGGTAACGACTTCTTTTTACTTTTTTATTTCCAAAAAAAAATCTAATGATTTTTTCATCACTTGCCAAATTAATTCATGCATATTTATGTAGCAGGGTGCAAAAGGTAGTGCAAGTTTGAAGTTTTATACAGAAAAGGAGATCTTTGATTTCCTGGGCTTTCCTTGGCTTGAACCACATGAAAGAAATCTCTAAGTATATGGACAGTTTGTGTCAGCTTGCTGAATGCATATTCTAATGTAGGAAACTGGTCTCCTTGATTTTAGTGCCTGGAAATTCCACCTTGTAGAATATGATGTATATCAAAATGAAGTTTTTTTTGGGGTCTAAAATGGTTTGTTTTTTGGATTCAAATTTTTAAATAATATATGAAGGATAGGAGTTTGCAATGATGGTGCTCACTTCAATATATTAGATGGGTACAAAATTATCAGCTGAGAAGTGCAGTTTTGCTTTATGGGACTAGTCATTATTGTGACTTAAAGCTTAAAACTAGGTGATCTCAAAAGCAATTCATGTAGTTTTATTATATCATTTTTATGAAGTTGCACAACTGAAATAGCTAGTTAAAATGCAAATTAGAAGCAAAAAGAAGGAACAAACTTCCTTGCTCCATCATTATAACAGGTCCAAAAACATGGTGGTTAACTGTTACTAACAACATTCTTCGCATATGGAAAATAAACAAATTCAGGAGGACAATTCAGCATCTAAAGAACCATGGTCTAGGGAATGGAATATCTAAACTCCAAACAACTATCTATGTATTTCTTAAGAATATGGCATTCCTAAATATATTGAAAATTTCCATGCTTTGAAAGCACTTCAAATTTACTAGTTAGTATTGTTGAAGACTGTAAGATATCATAAAAGAAGAGTGCAGCAGCTATAACTACATATCTCGACCTCTATTCATCATTTCTTCCCTATCTATGAAACGCTCAAGCAGCTCTATCTCTTTCAAAACCAAACAATCTTCAGCCTTTCCAAACCATTCATATCGTTGCCTTGCTACATAATCATAGACAGCATCCCTAATTGGAGTTGGAACCACCCAGAGCGAGCTTAAAGCTGAGTAAGGTAGCGGCAAGTATGACAGTACTCGCAATGCAGCTGCAAAATCATTTGTTACAATGAGAATTACATATCCAAATGATCATTTATTATCAACATTCATTTAAATATTTATTCTGGAAATGGTCACTACATTTAGATTTTGCTTCAACTGATAGTCATGATTCCAAGAAACTCTAGATTAATTAGCATCACTACCATAACTAAGCTTTTATTTTATTTCATTAATTTGTTAACACAGATAAAAGTGTGTTAATGCGGGAATGCTCTGACCCTCTACAAGCCCTACCTATAGTGGAAGCCTCAAGCACTAGGCCACCCTTTCAATACAATATCAGTATTTCTGACAATGACAATTCAGCATAGTAACATATTCATGAATGTTAGATTCATTCCTCAAATATAGTATCCATGTGAAGATCTAAACACCCAACAGACCAACATCCAAAGCAATTCTAAAATTGCTCCTTGTTACTAAAGATCTACTGATTGTGCATACACACACACAAGCATGCCAAAAACCCAAGTTAAGCAGTAATATAGTCTTAAAAATTCAAAAGGACTGATTGAACACACTTGAAGTAAATTAAGTAAGAAAATCCGAACCAGTAGATCCCTGAGAGTATACATTCAGGCCTTCAATGAATAAAAAGCGGCGGAGGACATCCTCTCGTTCAAGCCCACATGCTTTCAAATAGGGCTCAGCAGTATCAGACTGAACACAACAAAACTTTATCTTCCTGTCCTTGTCTGCTCTGATTACCCATTTCACTCCTGTGGATACAGAAATGTCAAAGCATAATCCAAAACACTAGATATCAAAACTTCCCTCTGCAATTAAATTAACACAACAACTTAAAAGACAGCAATGCAAAAGATGACAGAATTGGAAAATTGAAAGAGCTAAACAGAATAAGTTATGACTATTATTGCTATGCTACCCAATGTAGGACTCCTAACATATCATGGCTTGCAATATTTCCCAATTCCATTATCTTTTGTATAGATATAAGGAAGGGAAAAGAGCAAGAGCCCCGGGCAAATGTAAGGTTGTATGCCTTGTAACCTGAAGGTCATGGGTTCAAATCCTGGAAACAACTTTTTTGCTTGCGAGGGTAAGGATGTATACATCTACCCTCCCAGACCCCACTAAGGAAGAGTCTCATGCATTAGGTCGTCCTTTTATAAGGAAGGAAAAGTTAAGACTGTATGTAATTCTTGTACTTTGGGGTAGTGAAGGGGATTACAGGAAAATCATTGAGAAGCAAGCACAGCCGGATTCTAAAAACTATCATAATACATCCAATGACCTTTTGTAAAATACCAATTACTAAGTTTATAGCAATTCAAACTCTATGTATGACACCTAGTTTCTACAAGCCAAACTAGTGGTCAGAAAATAACATGGTGGAAAACGTACTAACCAGATGAAATTCAAACTACCCAACAAGTAAGGGACAAGCAATTGCACAAATGCTGAAGGGATCAACAACTAAGGGACAAGCAATTGCTCGATCATCACATAGACAACTCAAATCCGACTTAGTTTGGATCTTCAAATTTCCAACTACTATGGACGCTACAAAAAATGCATTCCATTCATCAACTACTGAGCTAAGGAGACTCTAAGCTATTATTACCCCCCTTCGAAACAACAATGTTGTATAAAAATACAAGGAATTTGAATCAAATAAAAATAAATCATTTTGCACAAAACACCAATTATGTACCATTTAGTCATGCCTAGAAAGAAACAGAAAGATGAAAGGTCCATAAGACACACACCAGAAGAAGAAAAAAAGGAACTTTCTCGAAAAACCATTGACCTAAGAATCACAACAATATTTGGAAGTTCTTCAAAAAATCAATGTAAACAAATTTCTTGTGTCTCCGTAATTGCATATTCTAACATTACGTTAGAAGCAGCACGCATATGAATAAAATTGCCAAATTTCCAGAACAAAAGAAATAGGGCAATAAATACTAGTGAATAATATAAATAAATAAAAAGAGGGAATCTGATGTGATAGAATGATAGAATGAAAGTAAGAATGATACCACGGTGGCAGAGGTGGCAGACGCCGTCGTAAAGCACGACTCTGGGTTGAAGCAGAGGGGGTGACACGATAGGCGTGACGACGGAAGAAGCGTGGGATAGAACCGGAATATCTGAGTTTGGGGCATCCACGTCGGAGGAAGTGATGGGTACGAGGTTGTGATGAAAATGATTGAAAAGTGTGGATTTGGAAGACAAAAAGCGTCCAGAAGAAGAAGATAAAATTCTAACTCCTCTCTTTGCCATAATAATGTTCATCTTCTTTGGGTTACAAACAAAAATGTGTGACTGGGTAGTTTCTTCTTCTCCATTAATCAAAGTGTTTTTCTTGCATTCCAAGTATGTCGGAATTGGACTATCCAATGGGCCATATCCACTGTAAGAGAAAAATGAGATCTTTTTTCTTGGAAAGAACGAGAACTAGTCATCTTTAAAAGTTTTTTTAATTTCCTTTTCCTTCTTTTTTTTTTATTTTCTTATTTCGTAGAGGTTAATTGTCATTCTAGTGTGTTTTTTTTTAATAATGAGCCATATGCATAGAACTATATCACTTATGTAAATTTCTCATCCATCCTATTGTGTGTGCTAAACTATACCCAAAACCTTACAGGGGAACAGCTTACCTATAACTTCAATTCATCATTTTATGAAATACCTTTTACATAACAAAAACACTTAATTTCCTACTTGCATTCATTAAAAATTAGAGAAAATGTATATATTGACACTATATGAGTTTGATATCTTGTTATTATATTATTTATTATTCATGTTCAATCAATGACTATTTAAAAAACAATACATATAAATGGTGAATGATATAATGAGTACATAGATATTATAGTCCAAAAAATATAGCAAATTGCCTCGACATGTAGCACTCTTTCGTATGCAAGAATTAGAGGAGAAATAAGTTGTGGAGAGAGAGAAAAATAAAGTTAATGTCTTTCTCCCCTTTGGTTTAGATGTGAAATAGGGAAGAGAGACTAAAATCATGTGGGGCTCATGCCCAAATTCACTATCTCCTTGAGTGAAAAGAAAGTACAATGTAGAAGAAAAATGTTTGGCAATAACAAAAATACCTCTCCTCATTTTGTTTTCTTACACAAGCTACTATCCATTAAATTAATTGATTTAATGGAAAAATAGTGCCATAATGACATTACAATGAACATGTTTTAATATTTTACATTATAATATTTAATTTAAAATAAATTTACTATGTTGAAAATTATCATTTTTTGCATTATAATCTTAATTATTTAATTAGTAGTAATTATATTCTTTTTATTGTATGAATATTTTTGTCATTTAAATATTTATTTTTATCTCTTTCTTTTCTCTTATCTTTGTTACTTACCAAACAATACAAAAATCTACTATAATTCTCTCATATCTCATTCTCCCCTCTCTCTTTCTCACCGATCTTTCTTCTCTCATTTTCTTCCCTCAAGAAAGCATGTTTAGATATTTATGGAAACATAACATCTTCTATTTATTTACTCCTAATGTTTTTAGTTTATGTGTGTAAACTCCATCACACTTGTTCTCAGTTAGAAATATAGAAGTTATATGGATATATTTTAAGGAGTAGTTGCATATTAGTTAATATAACAATCTTAATCTTTGTGATACATAAGTCACGAGACTCATTTATCTTCTATTTGTTTTTGTAAAACTTAATGTGAATTTTTTTTATGTGTTTAAGTCTTAACAATTAGTGTTTTCCAATAGTCTTAACAATTGTGTCACAAAAAACTACTTATAGACTAGATTAAGTTATATTATCCAATACCGATAGGTCAGTAAAGTCACCAAAAGAGAAAAGGATATCATCGAATCAGTGTCGATAGAGTGAAAGTTGTTGTTGACGTCAATCCTTAAATAGGGCGACAATGTTAGAACTCACATATTGAATAGTATAACAAACTCAATGTAGTACTTAAATTAATATACTCTCACCTAATAAACTAGTATTTTGGTTTTACTCCAAAATACTTATGTCATATTATTGGTACTTCCACCCCACTTGTTTTGAGTTCTTTTTCCGGTGCAAGCCATTAGAAATATAGTATATCGAAGTTATAGGTAGATAACCATAAATAAGTAATGTTATAGGTAGAAAATCAAACTTTTTGTCTTTATTTATGAATAGATGAAACGGGACAACATATAAATTATGATCAATTTCTATCAACATGAGGCAAGCTTAATTACATCGACTTCCTCTTCTTATGGAAGGTGTGTACAATATTTTAAATATTATAGGTAACATGTGTAGTTAAATTTCAGATATAGTATATAATTCACTTTAATAAAACATTCCAAAAAATGGACGTAAAAATATATGCTTTGTCATGTTTTTAGTTCCTATGATATAGATGTTTATTTCAATTTTAGCCTCATCCGGTGGGCATGGCTAACATTATGTGCCTCTCAATGTTTTTAATATGTAAATATTTTGAATCTAGTGTTTGCCTCATATTTTAGTTTTGGTTTTAATTTTATCACGTCGGCAATTAACAAATAAAATTAAAATAAACATACACCACATTTTTTAGGATGGCCAAAAGTAAAAATATAATTAAGAAAAAATTCATGAGTTTTATATATACTTTATCCAAGTATTATTGATCATTTATATTTTATAGTTAAATATCATTGACTATTCGAAAAAATAATTAAAATAAATGATAAATAATATAATAATTATGTATAAATTTTTACAGCAAGAAGTGGGACTCCATATTTAAGTCAGAAATTTTTAATGAGAAACCAAAACAAAATCAGACCAGCCCATATTTATTTATATTGAAACAAACATATGATGAGTCCACAACACTAGTTCATCTACAACCACTCTCCATTACTTCACTAACGGACACTCTCATTGACTATTCCGGTGACTTCTCCGATCACACATTCCGGCAACATCTCATCCCAACTCATGGCTATAGAATGACGGCAAATCACCATTGCCGCCTCCGATCACCATGTCTTCATCATGCCCCGACTGTTTCTCCGACTCTAACGTTGTCTGCAGCGAGGACACAATCGGAATCCTCTCTGGTAATTCGCCGGAATTATACTCCTGTGACATCGATTCCTCGCTGCCGCCGCCGCTGAGGTCACCGGAAGATGAGGAGTCCATAGCCGGATTCATCGAAAACGAGCGCAACTTTGTTACCAGATCCGATTATCTTTCGAGGTTCTGGTCTCGCTCGCTTGACGATTCCGCCAGAAAAGAATCAGTTGCATGGATTCTCAAGGTAACCTCTATTTCAACTTCTTTCGAATTTGGACACTCCGTTCTATTGATATTATGTTACTGCCACTCGCATACTATACCGAATCAGATGATGCTAAAATGCACCTTTGTTAATCGTCACTCAGAAAACGGTTCAGCTTTTAGATCTATTTGGATTCATTTGGTTGTAATCTGGTGATTGCAGGTGCAGGATTATTACGGTTTTCATCCGCTGACGGCGTATCTTTCCGTCAATTACATGGATCGGTTCTTGAACTCTCGGCAGTTGCCGGTGAGTTCTATTATGTTAATTTTCAGAAGAAAAAAAACTTATTTAATTTAAAAGTTTTATTATTAAATATTTTTGTGATGGATGACTACTTATAAGTCATATAGAGTGACTCATAATATAGATGATGTATTCATTGTATGCATTTAATTTGTGTCAATTATTATCTATACTAATATATATATATAATATATAATGGGAAAACACAAAATAACTATATATGATTGCGTTATTTGTGTTTTCTTATTTTGCTCTTATTAATCTATATTTTCTACCAAAAAAATCATATAACATATTTCCTCATTATATGTTCAATGTTTATTTATGTAACTTTTTCAGTTTTTTCATTTGAACACGATAGTTTTTCCATATCGATCAATGCAATATTTGGACATGACAGTTTATCCTTTTTATTTTGTAACATACAAAATTGCAAATCATGTTTTTTTGATTTTGTTATAGTTATGAAAAATGTAATAAAAGTATACAAATCAATTACAATCCATCAACACGCTAGTTTTAATAATAGTTATTAAACAAATGGTTATTTATAACAAGCATACATTAAGCCGCATACAATAATTTTAGTTTTACAGGAGCTTTCAAATTTGATTCCATGAAACGAAAGCACTTAAATGTGTTTGAAAGAGTTAGCTATACTAGCTTAGTTCAAATAGGTTTATATCCCATTGATTAAGATCCATATAATATAGATAAAAATAACGAATATTTTATTTATAATAGTTGTACATAATGAATAAGTCTAAACTTTTTAAGCCAATCATTCATACTTTATTTTGAAATGTCATAGTAATATTTTCTTGCAATATCAACCTCAAGAGTTAGTTACATGTGATAATGCACGGTGAGATTGCATTAAAATTAATTTTTACAAAATCGATAAATTATATATATATACACATATACATATATGACTATATGAGTGAATTATGTAGTAATTGTAAAAATAATAAATCTGAACCTTACAATTGTATATGATTATGATTAGATTTTAGTTATCGTTAACATATGACTTATACATTTTTTGAATATTGACTATTAAAATAAGATTAAATAATTCATATTAAATATTTTATTTTCCCCCTATCATACACAAATAATTGCAATAGTTTTTTATTTTTTATCATCACTTTAATTATTCATTGTCATTTAAATATTATTCGGATCCTGTCGTCTGTAATACGAACATTACTGGTTTTTTCGTTGCTGTACGTGCGAATACTATACGTGCCTACTCACTGTTCAATAAATTCTAATCCGTTTTGGATTTTAAACTTGAATGAACCTAATATATGAAAAGTCCCCTACTGTGAATTCAGTTAGTATTTGCAAATAACTCTCACTTGTCAATATACTTTTTATATTACACACTTTTTTGTATAAATGTGATTCACTTCAGATATTAAGTGGTTGGAATAAAATTTATAGAGTAAATTACACTGATACTTTAAGTTTTTGTGAAATTACATAAATTATTAACACATTTTTAAAACTTATACAAACCACATCTCATTATATACACATTACATTAATTACTATTGTAAGAGAGATAAATGTAATTTTTTACACAAAAAATGACAACATGTGTAATTAAGTCAAATAAAATATGTTACATCGTGAAGACAAGTCCAAATAATATAATAGTCAATGTTTATTCATTATTTTTTATTCGTTGTAAACTGCATTTGTAATTCTAAAGAAATGTTTAAATTAATCTTATATTATATTATAACTAACCAAAATAATGAATAAATATCAATTCTTATACTATTTGAATCTGTCTTCACAATGTACCATATTTTATTTGATTTAATTATAATCGTCGTAAGAAGTTACGTTTTTCTCTCTTACAATGATAGTGAGTGTAATATATATATATATATATATATAATTAGAGGTGATTTATGTATATTTTAAAAATGTGTTGGTGATTTGGATAATTCCATTAAAACTCAGGAGTATCACTTTAATTTACTCAAATTTAAATTATAAAGTTTTCTCTAATGCTCTAATGCTCTAATGGCTTATTCTCTCTATTTTGAGAGAGAGAATTTGTTTCTATTCATTTATTTAGAAGTTTAAGAAACATTTAATTTCATGTTCTTAGCATTAGTAGCTACTTTTATAATAAGATAAATAATTGATAGTTTGTAGAATAATATTAACGATGATAATATTAACGATTATATTAATTAACTATATTAGTCTATCTATAATATGAGTCATATGACGCTTTTCTTAAACTTTCAGTAAGAAGCATGAGCTACCATCTAAGATCACATTATTTTTTTAGAGGAAATAAAAAATTTGGAAAAGTAAAAACTCAAGCTCCTAAACTTAATAAAAACTTAAAATTTTCAATTAAAACTTTACTCTATTGTTCGTGAATTTATATAATCTCTCAATATTCTTATATGCTGTTTTCAGCATTTATCTATTATTATGCAAACATAAAAGGTTCCCATATAAGAACTTTCCGACCTTGGAAAAATAATCATTTCGGGAAATTTCTTGCACTCTTATCCAGACACGTGCGTTTCTCGTGGGATCGTATGTCATAACATTTGATTTGATTAATATTTATTTTATGTTACATTATATGTATTGTCCTATGTTATTGTAGTAAGTTACTCGTTTTTTTGTTTAATTTTTTTTTTCATACTTCACTCCACTATATTTTTTCTCGCCTCTAAATAAGAATATAGTAGACAAATGAATAATTAATATTGTGTTAACTTTGACAACAATTTTTTTATATAAAATTGTCACATTTAATTTAGGGAGACAAATGGATAAATATGACAATTTCCATTTTCAAGTGGATTATGATAATCACCTTTCTTATTATTTACTGCAACATATTAATAACTCTGTTTGCAGCAGACAAATGGGTGGGCACTACAACTTATGTCTGTTGCATGCTTGTCTTTAGCGGCAAAGATGGAGGAACCTCTGGTTCCGTCTCTCTTGGACCTTCAGGTATATGTCCTACATTTTTGACAATTCTTAAGCAAGTGTAATAAAATAAAATACTAATTAAGTTTTGTTTAATAGTAGATGAGTTTAGATCCATTAATTAAATTGTATGCCGACTCGGTTTGTCATTTGTCATGTACAACATACGTACGTAGTCAAGCTACGTCATTCTTATTCATAATCATAATTTAATGTAAACAGGTAGAAGGTCCCAAATACATATTTGAGCCAACAACAATTCGAAGGATGGAGCTACTTGTTCTGGGCGTTTTGGATTGGAGGCTAAGATCTATCACTCCATTTAGCTTCCTCGGTTTATTTGCATGCAAGTTAGATTCAGCTGGAACTTTTACAGGGTCCCTTATTTCACGGGCTACACAAATTATCTTATCTAATGTTGAAGGTATACTCTTGAAGCTATTCAAGTGTAGATGCATTTTAAAAATAAAATAAACTATATCATTATAACGGAGATAAATTATCTCATTTAGTAACTAAAATTACAACATATGTGATGACTTTAGTAGCTTTAAAAAATATGCTTGAATGCTTTTTGAGTTGTAACTTAATTATTTAGTTTTATGTTGGCATATTTTGTCTAGAGACTAGCTTTCTTGCATACTGGCCATCATGCATTGCTGCCGCGGCAATACTATGTGCAGCTAACGAAATTCCTAATTGGTCTCTTGTGAAGCCTGAACATGCCGAGTCATGGTGCGCGGGGTTAAGAAAAGTAAGCAATGTATGTTATGGTAAACTGTGATGAGAAAAGGGTATGTATAAATGGAAAAAATTAGGTTGTTAACACATCTGGTTGTTGCAGGAGAAAATTATTGGGTGCTACCAATTAATGCAAAAACTTGTTATTGACAATAACAAGAGGAAGCTTCCTAAAGTGTTGCCACAGCTGCAAGTGACAACCGAGTCCCCAATGAGGTCAAGTGTTTCGTCATCCTCATCATCATTTTCTTCTTCTACTTTCTTCTCGTTGTCTTATAAAAGGAGGAGAATAAATAGTAACCGTTTTTGCGTTGATGGTGAGAAAGAAAACTTACAGTGAAGAGAGAAAGAACAACAATAATAAATGAGGTAAAACAATAAATAAGGTGGTGGTCCACGGTTGTTGGAATAAGAAACCTAAATTATTTTGAGAAGGTTTTTGAGTTGTAAAATGAAATATTATTCTATTCAATCTTTATACTAGTATTAGTAATAAGATTTAATAGGATATATAATATAAGTATTATTTAGTTAAATTTTAAGAGTGTTGTGAGGTTTTATTACAGTCATTATTATTTTGTTAGTGGGTATTGCCATTCATCAATGGCTTTGCAGATTCCCAAGGAGGGGATTTTGCGATATAAATATTCTATTAAATATATTGCTGTCGGAAAGTGAGAGAGAGAGTAAATAGACCAAGATTCATTTAATAATTGGGTGGTGCATGTGTGGAACAAAGAAGTGGGGATTTTGGAATTCAAAGTTGCGTTGGTGGGACACTGCTCGAGAGCTTGGTAAGGAAAGCAGAGTCATTCATAGCCAATAGAGTAATATCAAATGGGTTGGTAAATCTTGGGATGAGAGGTTGAAACTTTGAACTTTGAGCTGTTTTTCCTATAAGTCAAGCTTATCATCCTATTCCTACCGTTGAAGTTGGCTACATTTTGTGGACATAGGCATACGCGTGAAGACGCTTCTGTTGCGTGGTTTATGTGTTTTCTGATATTTTTTTGGGCGGGAACTATTGACTTTATTACTTTTTTAGCCATGGTGTCTACGCGTGTGATATGGAAACACGTGTCTATAGTTTTATTTTTTTTGGATTCTTTGGGACCTTTTCCTCCCTGCTGTGTATTGAATTTTATAGTTCTTCGCATAAATCCTTTTTCTTTTATTCATTCTCTTTCACTTTATAATTTATATATGGCAATAAATGACCCTGTCATTAATAATCCAGTGGTGAAAGACAGTGTGACCACTGACCAGTTTTACTTTGTACGTGAATTCATACTTCCAAATACAAATATACAATTCAAATGGTTCTAGTCACCCAAGTCATTTAACTTGATTCAGCCCAGAAAAACATGATTTACAATTAGATATTTCATAGATTTGGCATTTGTTCCTACTACTGATTGAGAAGAAATTTTAAGTCCCTCTCTCGAGTTTAGTGTAGCATTATTACTTTGGGTTTGAGATATTCTATTAATAAAGAGGTAAGTGATGTGAAAAAACAAAGGAAATACAACATGTAATGACATTTATATCCCTTTTGTTTAAAATAAAATTATATTTTTGCCCTTAAAATACACATAAAAAAATCATTCGCCTCTCCATTAATGGAGAAGAGTGTTACTCGTAATTTTACTACGTCTAACCCATCACTACCAATAAGATTTTGACAAATATGTATCAAATAAATATTTTTTTTTTTAAGTTAACAATCATCAGGTGATAATATTTGATTGGTTGAAATTATTTATTTTGGTATGCACTATTCGGTCCAGCTAGTAATAAAGACGGTTCAATCAGTGATTATGACTCCTCAGTCGTAACCATCTCCAAGCTGTTCTGTTGTTGTATTATTATCCATTACACATACTATCAGCAACTAGGTCCATGAGATTTCAGACACACCTTAATTGCCTTCAGTGCATGTATTCTTCTATTCATTCACCTAGACATAGATCCTCAAAATGAAGATCATTTAATTTGGACAATTCTCATTTAGTAATATTTTACATCAACTACCTCCCACCCAATAAATGATTCGCAATGAAGAGGAAGAAGGGTAGCAACTACCTAAAGAGCTAGATTTTAAGCCAATTATTGGAAGAGATCTGTCTTACTTTTGAAGATTATTTTCAGTGCATTACATTTAAAAAACTACTTTTATACAGAATTTCTTCTCTAAAAATATACTAGAAGGCCGAACTCAGTGAGAGCTTGTCATTTTGTCCCATATTCTCGTCACAAGAGCACATACACCACCATGTCTTTATTCCCATGTCTTCACAGAAAAAGTAACCATGCATGTTAGCCATTTGTTATTGAATCTTATCACTTCCCTTCCTTTGCATGACACCCATATGGTCACTTATTGAATCAACACACTCTTTTAATCAAAGACACATTGTGCCATAAATTAAAGACTGGTGAATAATGGACCACATTATTGACTTATTGCATACATGCACTTAGATTATCTTAATTATTTTTTTGCCTTCCCGTGAACTAATACATAGTATATATACTTATTGATAATAGTCATGGCTCTTTCCAATTGCTATACTATTCCTGCTTTATGTGTTCCTTTAGGATAGTTCCATCGCTGTGGATCCCTCAATCCATCATCATCTCTATATTGCATATGCACCTGTCAAATTATTAAAGGTTGTAGCAGCTCCATTAATCAATCAATTAATGCAAAGTTTCAATATGTCAACTTGGTGGGAACCATGAATTTTTTGATTAAATGCTAATTAATCAGATCAGCCATCTTTAATTAATACAACAAAAAATAGCTATCAACAAATGCTGGGTCAGCTGGTAAGTGGTGATAATGGACACAATAATGAATATATATAGCCACCTCTTCAGGTTCACGTGCGACAATAATGTTGGATATTATAATCTAAACCCTACTTTTTTTTTTTTTTTTTTTGATCGGCCAAAGAAAATTTTTATTAATTAAAAGGAGAGGTAAGAAGAAAAACAAAAAAAGATTACAAACAAGAAATTACAAACTGATATTTAGGTATACTAAAGGATTAGCAACCCAAGTAGAGTAGAGAGTAGATGAGTCCATCCCCTTTGTCCTTTGATCCAAAACCATGATTTCACCCTAGCCGACTCCAGAATATGTTGAGGTGTAATCGAAGTGTTATTGAAAATGAGATCATTCCGAGATAGCCATATAGCCCAAACTGTGGCTAACCACAGGACACTCCAGAATTTACAGCTTTTCTTATCCTTTATCAATCCCATGTGGTTTAGAAAATGTATGTGTGTGTTATGATGCAGAGCGACACTAATATCCAACCATTTGTAAACAAGCTGCCAAACCAAGTATGAGAAAGAACAAGAGGAGAAAAGATGATTAGATGATTCGGGGTTTTCGTGACAGAAGGAGCAAAGAGTATCATTAGCGTCAGTTGGAAGAACACCCCTCCGAGAAAGAGCATCCTTTGTTGGTATGCGATCCATAAAGAGTCTCCATTAAATTAAATGGGTAGATATGAGGACAATATTAGCATTAGAACTTTGATCATCACAATTACATTTTTTCAATGTAATTTTAAGGATAAAATAGTCATTTCAGTATAAAGTAAAGAGCATAAATATCATTGTAATTTAATTTTTGTGTGTATTTAAAGAGGACTGTCCTCTCCTCTCCGGTAATGGAGAGGAGTCTCATTCACAAATATGGAAGCTATGGAAATGAATGAGCAAAGTAATTATTATGGTCACAAAATCTGCAAGTTAAACTGTAATTAACATTGTATATACTTATGAGATGATAACATATGCACCACACATGGCAAGGTGACCAATGGGGAGCACACACAATAAAGAAAGAAATAATCTTCCCCACGCAGCTTCCTTTACATGTGCAGTGCTAAAGAAAATGACCTTTAAAGTGAGAGGAATGAGGAATCCAAAGCATAAAACCCAAAGCCAAAAATTCTTTTCCCCTCTCTTTTTGTGTTGGACGTAGAATCTAACTCTTTGCCATCTCTTTTTGTTAAGGAATATTCAACTTTTGGTTGAAATTAGCAATATGGTAGTGGGGTAAGTGTAAAAAGGTTTATTAGGCCCATTGAGGGATAAAAGGTTCAAAAGTTAGAATGATTTTGGGTTCTGAGATTTAATTAGATGCCGAATACAAGACAGATACACTACTCTCAAGTTCTTGAGGCACTCATTGTCCCCATTCTACAACAGATTTTTTATATATAGAAAGAATAAAGATATATAATAATTGCAATCTCACACATATATACCGTGAAGCAAACATGGCAGATTCATTAGCAAAGCAAGGTTGTAATAGGCTTCAAAATATTTGGGATTACTGTGTTTAATAAGTGGGAACTAAATTATGTGTATTAAGCTTTCATTAGTAATGAATATTTAGATGCTCAGATAGTATTAAGCTTTCTTTTATTTTCTTTTCTGTTCCCAAGTCCCAACTAATAGATAAATTATGATGTAGTACTCATAATTAACATCACACAAAAAATAATAGTGTATAAGTTTTAAATAATAGTGATAATGCGTAATTATACTTTTATATTGTGGTTATAGGTGTAATTTCCAAATATGATTGTTGTTGTTGGTTGAGACAAAATACTTCTCACATAAAGTTCATGGCATATTTGTGGCAACTAGGAGATGTTTGAGGACTATGAGTATTTTACAAATAATGTTTCAATCCTAAACAATTGGAATGTGTGTTGAGATGTACAAGAGTGGCAAAGTGAAGGTAGTTTAAATCAAATGGTTTATCTCCTCATAAAGTGGCAAAATGAAGGCTTTTACAATCATATTTAAGGTATAATGTCTGTTTAATATTTCAATCAACATAGAATTTGTATTATCATCCAAATAATAGTTTTTCATTAATATCTGTTATAAGACATGTGGCAGTAATGTAAATATGTGGTAACTCAAAAAAAAAAATCACAGTTGTGCTATAGAGATATTGATTGTTCCAGTGAATTCTTTTTTAATTCTTCAATCTTAAGACCCATAATGTTTGGGCCTTCTGTCTTGTAGTTTTTTTTCTTTTTGAAACCATGGTCCATCCTAATTGTAAAAATAAACTTCTTCCTCATACTTTTATTTATCAAACTTCCAACAATAATTATTTCAACAATGATGCCACGTCACCTGAAATTGGTGTGATGACAAAGTGTGTATTTTTTAACCATCTGAATATATGGAACCTAGTTACTTGACTATATGCCAATAATGTAGGGATTGGCTTCTTTGCTCTTCTATTCAGATTTTGTGACATTTTTCTCTTCCTCCATTTGGTAAACTTTTCTCTCTTGGTATTGGTTCATTTTTATTGCATGTTATGATGTTTCAATTATACTTTCTTTTAAGATTACTCTTTCTATCTCTGTTTTCATTCTCTTTCTCTTTGTTAACAATCAATATCAATGGTTGTTGCTGTGTATATGACAAGGTGTGCATGGTTAACTTCAAAAGTCATGGAATTTCTGTCAAAACCATTGAGATGATCTTAATGGAGGAATCTGTAAGTTATACTTTTAGTACTCCTGCCTAAGAAAAAAATCTATGTAGGACTTATAATTTTGACATTCTTTCAAGTAAAATTGAAATATATATCAAGAACATCATCCCAAAATTAAAATCATAGTTACCAAATTCACTTACCATCCATGCAAATTATGTATAAATATACACCAACCTATTTGCATTTCTTATTGGAATTGGAATGTGCTGGAACACAAACTAATTCTTTATACTTGGCGTGAAACCCTATATTGCCAAGTATATCTCCTCGTCTTTTTGGCTAAGGAACTAATCCTTTCGCTTGTGTGGCTGCATCTTCAACACGTTTCACTCACAGGAATCAAATTCTTGACTTTTGATCATCCTTGGATCTAACCGGATCATACACCACTAAGACTAACACCTTGTTAGTAACAGAGTTGCAATAAAGATGGTGCCTCAAATAGTTGAGGGGAGATAAAAACCCTACATGCTTAGTATTGGACTTATCTGTATGAGTTGACCCATTTTAACTATCAAATTAAAGATTTTTTAGAATTTAGACATATTTACACTTAAAAAATGTGGTTGACTAACATACAGACTTATTTAGCTAGCTTAATTTTAATGGACTTGTGTTTTAATTTAACCTCTAACCAGAAAATAAAGAAAAAAATAAAAAAATAGTGTATCAAGTAAAAGGTTTCATGAAACGATAAATATATCCCCAACCAATCATTTATTTGATAGATGATAAGATGCATACCACTTACCTGAGTAACAGAAGGGCATTTATGTTGAAAATAAAGTACAAAAAAAGTTTGAGGACAAGAACCACCAATGAAAAAAATGAAAACATGGTATTGATTGAACAAGACATTTTTAAAAACATGCCCTTTAGCTGGGAATAACCTTTGTAATCATTATAACCAAAACTTTGTTCTCTCACCGTTTCTTTTGCTCACTGCTAGCCTCAACTTTTGTGTTCTTCAATGCTTTCAACTTTCTGTACCCTATATCAGTTCCAAATATCCTGATATGATAGCACAAAAGTCATGTACCGTGTTACTATAACTTGTAAAACATCCAAATTTGAAGGCATCATCAATCTCACTTGAGGCATCTTAGATTCTAACAATCAAGAGATAATAAGAATAATCTTAAGTAGAATATGTCTTATACTTACCTGTCCATGTAGGTAAAAGTTGATGAATAGTTTCCAGACTTGGTGTACAGCAATCGGTGATGATAGTCATGGAAATCAGCTCTGAAAGTGAGGATGCAGAGTTTAAGAACAAAAAGCATAGTAGAGGAATAAACCAAATGGCTAGTGACTAGGGAAGGAGAAGGAACTTGATTCTCACCCCCCATATAATGGAATAAAGTTTGAGAGACTCCAAGGAAAATGGTAACCAGAATGTGCCTCAACTGTCTCTAGGATTCTCAGACTCATCCATAACCATAAGGTTATCAAGTGAGGCCCAGTGATGGCAGGACCAAAAATGGTGGCAAATCCAAGGAAAAGTATCTCAGCAGGATGAGCATATTCAGAAGTAACTCCAAATGGTGTAGCATACCTTCACAATATAGTGAAACACCTTCAGTTCTAAGCAAATCATAAGTTGTCTATAGATAATCAGTATAATAACCAAAACCCAAGAACAGAACACTTACTCATGATGAATACTGTGCACATGCTTGTATAACCATTTTGTGTGCAATATCCTATGTCCCCAGTAGAATATAAAATCCTCCAAAATGAAGTAAACGATTATTTGAGTTAGAATTACTTCCCTGCAATACCAAAAATCAACTTGCTAAGCAACCTTAATGCAAAGACATAATCCATTTACCTAACATGGGATTCTTACAATTACAATGCTCTATAGAACATGAAAGTACCAGGAAGGTAGGGGAAGATTACTCCGCATGCCCATGAATCTGAAGACCGGATATGATAAAAGCAACATTGGTAGATTGACACCAAAATGATAAAGCAGCAGACGAGCAATACATTTCTCCTGGGCGGCACGGGTGTTATTTTTCGCCTGCATGAAAGGAAGCATTATCAACAACAGTGAATTTTATACACTAATCACACCAGACTTCAGGTGAAGAAAAAGACCATGAGAGAGAGCTATAGGACAGGGGTGGCATTTTGTGTAGGATGGCCAACCAAAAGTTTGATGATCAAGACTAAAAGCCATTACTATAACATCTATTTATGTAAGAAAAATAGATAAAAAGGAAGAAACTGTGTAGGAAAATCTCCATAACTTCCACTTGTAAAGGCCTAGATAGCATTCTTTTTGCCACAATGGATAAGTGGATAATTGGCATGAAGAATGATGTGTTATCCTCAGGAGTATGTCTAATTCCAAAGCAAACTACATTTGAGCAGTGTAATTATGAATCATGTCCATATAAATACAACTTGCTAAAACTACTTTAGAGGAAGAAAATATCTTCTTGCTTGAAAAACAATAGCAGAAATCAAACAATTCAAAGATAAAAAAGAAGAAATTTGAATAAGGGATGACCTGAATCTTGTACTTGCTCAGCCATCCTACCCTTTCAAGGAACATAAAAGGAAGTCCTGATAAGAAGAAAACCCCTTCATGCAGAAAGAAGCTTCCCAAACATGCTAGTTGAAAGTCACTGAAATGTGTGATCAAGTACTGCATCACACAAAAAAACCCAGAATTTTAATTTCTCAATAATGTAAAACTATTAAAAGGAGCAAAAATCAATTATGTTTTTGTGCAATAGTACACATATGTAATCCAATACCAAGAAGCACAAAAAAGTATAAGAAATATGTCTGAGAATATACTAAATTTCAGCATAGATAAGTTTTGAGCCTTGATTTGATATTTTTCAATGAAATTTAATGACAACTATTTCAATACTCATGATTAAAGCACTTTCACCATTTCAAGAAGGGCAGAGGCAATAAAAAAAAATTAAGAATCATATATTTAATTTCAAAATTCATAAGTGGCACCGATTTATAATCTACCAAAATCAACTAGATATAGGAGTAAGAGATAAAAATCAACTTCTAAGTACAACATGTGTCAGTTTCATCAAAACCATGACATGAAATTGCATAGTTCACATCACCATAGCCCTAATCAACTACACATTTCTCTTTTCAAAATCCAAAATCCAACAATGTCTGTGCTCTCATCAACTATAACAAAAAAAAAACAATGACACCCATTGCTTAAAAGTTAAAGAGCATGTACACTAGACACTGACACCTGCATAGTACATATAAAAAGATGGTATTTGAAAAGGATAATAATGAAAAAAATGAGTTAGATGTAGTAATGATTATTATTGTATGAAATGGTAGAAAGAGAAGCAGAACCTGCCAAGCAGATTCAATGATAGAAGCCATAGAAGAAGGAATATGTGAGTGAATGAGAATGGATAATAAGTGGCATAGCAATATATGGAAATTGATGAAGGAAGAGGCAAAGGGGGAAGCACCACCCTACCCCAAAACCAAACAAGGTAACCAATATTGTAATAAATTACACTTGTCATAAGGTTATAAACTAGGTAAAAAAAAATGAAATAAAGTATCTTCTTGTATTAAGACATAGTTAATTTATCTTCTAATATAATATAAGGAAATATTCTCAAAAAATATGATTTGAGTAAAGTGTTTTTATAAAATTAATTTTATATTTTCTTCCCTCTTAGGAAATAAGTAGGTTAAATACTTAAATGTATCATAGATTAAGAAAAAATAAAGTATGTATACCACAAAAGGAAACACAAAAATATTATTTATAATTAGTAATATTGACTCATGTAAGGTATTTTATATTTAAAGGAGATAGCATCTCAAATAGAAAATTTAAAATTACTCAAGAAATGTATAATTCACAACTCATATCTTAATAGAGTGGGACAATTCTAAAGAATAATTAATATTTAATTTTATGATTATACATATTGAAGTTTATATATTTTTATACTAATTTTCATTATTTGTGATTACCATAATTTTTTTGTGCATGCAAATATTATTAAATCTTCAAAATGACATAATAATGATCCATAATCATCGGATTATAATTCTTCAAAAGAATGAATAACATTACTTGTATGTAATAATTGAGATATTGTTGTTAAACCTAACTATGAATGTGTGAAAGTGTTATGACACATTTAGTTATAACAATACAAATCACAAACTCATTTAACAACATATTAAATGACACTATTACAACTCTTAAATACAAGCGTATAGGAAATCAAACTCACCCACCACAAATGAAAAGCCATACCTAATAGAATATTAATTCAAAAACTCATCTAATGACACACTCAATCACAATATTTCACATGGAACCAACCAATTGTTGCATACAAAAAAAAAATCATTTTATATCAAGACCGATCATAGACAGTCAAATTGGTCACTGGACCAACCCACAAAAACTCAAATCTAATTATAGAAAATTCAAACTCTTGTATGGTTTTACATAAGGATATTCAAAGTGAACTCCTCATTGTCCATGTATTATACCAAATGATGAAATGAGAATGATCCCACAATGAAGTTTATGATGTTCAAAATGAATCATTAAGTCTTTGCCACATTAGCCATGACATGTGTCATCACCACATTCACTTTTTTCCCTCCTAAAATCTTTCTTCATTTCTCCTCCAACATTGTCAATCTATACATGTTCATTTCATTTAAGTTTCATCCTCATATTTGATATTTGATTATGTATCTTTAAATAATTTAAATGTGAATAATATAATATTTTTTCATTGTTCTAAAAAGAGATGTGCAACTTTTCATAGAAGTTAACATAATATATTCTTTTATCTTTGAGTCAAACATATGTTATATATTTATTAAAAATTACACCATAATTTGTTTAATTATCTCTAAAATGTATCGTATAAGTTAATTAAAGATAATAAAATATCATAAATTCTAAACTTTTGTTTTCTTTTCTTTTTACATATAGACAAACTTTTCAAGTGTTAAAATGATCGTTTATATGAATTTTGGATAATTATGGAATAATAACTGTTTTGGAGAGAATTAATCTCGAGATTTAAGAGTAACTAATGTGAACAATGAAAGATAAAAATTCATATAAAAATACATAGTAGAAAACTAACAATAAAGGAAAATTCATAAGGGAATAGAATATGCATAGGTGAATAATGACAATAAATTTTGTTATACTATTGTAATTTGTAATTGAATAAGTGAATAAATATCGACAACGTTGAATAAATATCGTCGATCAGTTGCAAATTAATAATTAATAATTACTTTGAATAAATATTCTTGACCATTAAGAAATAAATAAAACTAGTGAACATAAGGAAATTGAAACACATATTTTCATTTAATGTGGTGTTTATGGGTGATATCGATGTTATTATTCAAGTTGAAAAATAATATATAATAATCACTACATGCAAATTAGTATGTCTGCTTTATTTTTAAAAAAAAAATTAAAAATGTAATTATAATGTTATCATTTTCATTACTATCTTTAAAATATTTTAACAGTTTTAATCTGAAATAATTTAGGCCTCCACTATTTTGGAAAAAAAAAATTGAACTATATAATTACAACCTCCCTATTTCAATGATCATTTATTACTAAATTTCATTTCTATCTATTAAAATATTATTTTCGAAGTTGTCATACTAAATCATTAAACCCGTAAAGTATTAATCATTAAATTACTTATTAAAAAAATATGAAATAATAAATCAATTATACTAACAACTACTACGAAATAATATTTTAGAAGTAAAATAAATTATAAACAAGTTACATTAAGAAATTATTACAATAAATCATAAAATTAAACAAATTCTCCATATGTACGTCCATATTCATAATGAACAATATAAGTTTTTATTATATTTATTAGTTAGCCAAATATATATACTAAAGAGCATGAAAATCAATCAAGAAAGTACAAAAGTGTAGGGTAACATGTATTTTCTTAACAATGCGAATGTACGGATAACATGTGTTTTTAACCATGCGAATGCACTGATCACATGTGTCTTCTTAATGCACACGTAATATGTGTTTTTACCATGCAAATGCACAAATAACGTGTATTCTTAACCATATGAATGCATATATAATATATGTTTTGAATCATATGGCAAAAAAATACCATCCCGTGCAAATGCACGGATTACTTACTATTTGCATATAAAAAAACATTCCATAAAGACAAGAGCATATGCATGTTAAAGATGTTCAAAGTGAATTCCCACTTGTCAATAATCACATGTTTTAAAGCATCAAGTTCGCATGAGAATGCACAACCTATCATATGCGAAATACGAGAAATTTCAATAAAAAAACGTCCACTCATAGAATATTTGACCAACCATATGCATATTATAATTGTGTTCCATATTCCAAGTAAAAAAACCTATTCCACATCATCATTCATTTTTGGAAAATCTAATGATTTGAATTAGTGAATACATCTAATCCATTCTTGGAATAAGTTTTTTCCACTTACTATTGGAGTATGTAGATCACTCCCCAAAATTGATATTTTTTTTTTGGGAATATGTAATTTGTTTGGTTGTTGTTCATGTACAGACAATATGTTACCTTAGAGCATATCTTACCAATTAATAATAGTGGGTTAGCAACTTAGCATTGCAATTAACCGTTGAAACTAACATGCAGTTCCAAAACTCTTTAATGGGCAAGACACACAATAATAACACAAAATTAATGGCATAACACACACATTTTTTAACGCATGCTCTAATATATATATATATATATATATATATATATATATATATATATATATATATATATATATATTTGCACTGCTACAATAATTACACTGCTCTCACACACATATATATATATATATATATATTTATACTGCTACATATAATTACATTGTTATCATATTACACTGCTACATTTATGGTACATGAATTATGGGTATTTTCATATACTTTTTCTATCCATCATTTATTTTTTAAATTAAAAAATAAATATATTTTACTTTTATTTAAATTCTCTTCCATTAAAATATGTCACATCTCCTCTTTATTTTGGTGAATTGTAAATATAATATATGTTCTAACATTACATATTAATAGAAAATAAGTAATGTTCTTAAATTCAATGAATGACTTTATATTTATGGTCCAAAACTATGTATTTCCTATAATAGTGTCAAAGTGACCAAGTCTCAAATATCAAAATATTTGTAAAGATGCTATAAGGAATATGCATGTAAATGTGTTATAAGGTGTTATATATGGTTTTTTTGTTAAAATTTATAAAGTAATGAGGGCAAGATAGACAACCACAAATTACACCATGGTGGGTGGTTAATTTGTGTTTTGCCTTTAATAATAGCATAGAAATATAAATATATGATTTTTTTGGTAAAATTTATAGAGTAATAGGGCAATATAAGTAACCACAAATTACACCATGATGAGTGGTTAATTTATGTTTTATTAGTAGTATATATATTATCAGAATGTGAGTAAAGTAATCTATGATTATTTTTCTAAAATAAAAAAATAAACGACAATCACAAATTTAATCTCATTATCGGATTGGGAAAAAATGCAAAAAGTGTTAAACATAGTTCAACACAATAAATGTGGTTTAAATGGTTCAATGCATCTTAGTTTTTTTTTATTATTTCAATAAATTAATAGAGTTGTAGCCTTTTGAAAGAAACTTCGAGTGTTTCTTCATAAAGTTGGAACCGTAGACCTGTCAAAATGGGCCGGGTATAGCGGGCCGGCTCGCCAAGGCCCGAAAAAGTATAGGGCTTGGGTACTAAAATTTGAGTATTTTAGTTAAACCGGACTTTTTAGCCCGGCCCGTCCGGGCCACAATAAATTTGGGCTCGGGCCGGGCTTACCCGTTCGGGTTTGGGCCATTTTCTACATGATGTAATCGATTACTATATATTCGTAATCGATTACAACATATGAAAAACATTAGTTTTTGCTGTTTTTTAAACAGTGTAATCGATTACACAATCCTGGTAATCGATTACATGCTGATAAACAAATCAGACCTGTGCATTTTACATGATGTAATATACTTGTAATCGATTACAACACTTTAAAAGCATCAGTTTTGCTGTTTTTCACACAGTGTAATCGATTACACAATTCTGGTAATCGATTACACTGTTTAAAAAACAGCAAAACTGATGCTTTTAATATGTTGTAATCGATTACAATATACTCGTAATCGATTACAACATATTAAAAGCATCAGTTTTTTGCATTGGTGTAAATAATAAAATAATCCGGGCCGGCCCGCCGCAGCCCGCAGCCCGCTTTGGGCGGGTTTGGGCCTCATTTTTAGCAACATAAAATATAATCGGGTTTTTTAGCCCGACCCGTTTTAGCCCGAATCAAAAGCGGGCTAGCCCGAACCCGTCCGGGTAGCCCGTTTTGACAGGTATAGTTGGAAGTAATGTTTAAAAAGTAAAAATAACTTTCCATAAATTGTTTACTAATTTAAACATTCAAAAATCTAAAATGTTACATTAGTTATCCTAAGTTCTCAACTAAAAAACCATATTATTGTTGTGATGTATAAATTGTTTTTGCACTAATTTTTTTGTGATGTATAAATTATTCTTGAATTTGATTGTTAGTGAGTAAATAAATTATTTCTGTATTATATATTTTTAATGATGTATATGTCAACAATGGAGAATACTATAAACTTATATAACTTAATTTCATTCTTAAAAAAATATATTGAAATGTCAAAAAATATATTAAAATAAAAAATAGTAACAATTTTTTAATGTTGAATTATTAATAAAATACTAAATAAATGATTGAAAATTCTAAATGTATATTATCTATATATTTTATAAATCCAATTATTAATTATCTAATCAATAAATAATTAAATAAATATTGTTGGTACTTTTTAGTCATTTTTCAAATTTTATTTAGTTACAAAACAATTTTTAAGGAACAATTATAATTTAATAAGTTACATATATAAATACAAACTCATAATTACAAAATTAGTTTTGCCAAATAGTGATATTTGAATTCACTTTCACATACCAATAAAATATTTATAATTTTAAGTTACATATTTAACTTGAATACTTCTATTCATTTACGAGTTAAGTTTTAAAGAAGAAAAAATAAATAAAAAACCTTAGAGCCTCAAAACATAGTTGCGAGTTTCTCTCCAAATTAAATGTTCAAACATTCGATCTCTATTCTCATTCAAAATTGAATTCATTGAGCCTAAAATGTCTAAATAAGTATAAATATTAAATATGTTTGAGCTTTTACTCACCCAAAAATAACCCAACTTTCCAAAAGTGAAAAGGTCCATGGAGGAAAATAAGCTGTTCAAATATTTCCAAGTTGAAGAGCATGAAATGTATAAAAAATTCAAGTCTATGGAGGAAAAAAAGATCACACAAAAAATAATTAATCATAAAATATAAAAGGTAATAAATCATCTGTATGCATTTTCCAAAGGTGTTATGTATATAACTATATATACATAGATGTGATTTAAGTATTTAATTACTTACTCTGCAATCTGCATATAGAGAGAGAACTAAGAAAAACCAAAAGTCATTGTTCATCTAATCTGTGAAGACAAAAAAAGAGACACAAGTTGCAGAACAAAATAAACCAGAAAGTGAAACAATAAGGGAAGTAGAAAACTTTGAAAATGGGAAGTACTAACCCATTCAAAGATCAATCTTTATCCTTCACCAAAAAGCTTCTTCCATGGATTCTCTATGCTCTTCTTCCTATGGCTCTGCTTCGTTTGTACTTCTACCCTGTACCCTTTCTTCTCTACCCTGAAACTGAACTTCCCCATTCCAGCTCCATCACCATCACTTCAACTTCTTCTCTTCCTTCTGCTACCCATTTTTCTTCTTTTTCAGGTACAACTAAACCATTATTTCATACTTATTAATTAAAACTATTATTATTATTTTATTATTATCAACAAACACCTGGATCAGCTAGCATAGGTTGATCCAAGTTGAATTCGAGCTATGGGTATGAATCTTTGTTAATGACCACAGTGGTCTTATCCGAGTAGATCATGTTTATCTAAGAATACATGGATAAAAAGGGTATGTTTTTTCTAGTGGGGTTTGTCTTAAATTACTATTAGTAACATGAGATGTTAGATTTGTTGGTTTTACTATACTTACAAGTTCATTTATTGCAGAAAAGAAGCAAACTTTGGAAACCCCATGTGACTACTTTAATGGGAAATGGATCCGTGACAGAAGAGGCCCTTTGTATAATGGTACAACATGTGGTACCATCAAAGAAGGCCAGAATTGCATAACCCATGGAAGACCTGATTCTGATTATCTTTACTGGAGATGGAAACCAAGTCAATGCAATCTCCCAAGGTTTGAGCCTCTAACTTTTCTTCAACTTATTAAGAACAAGCATGTAGCTTTTGTTGGAGATTCTATGGCTAGGAACCAGTTAGAGTCCCTTCTTTGCATGTTAGCAACTGCTTCAACTCCTAACCTTGTCTATACAAACGGCGAGGACAATAAATTCCGTAGGTGGCACTTCGATACTTGGAATGCGAGTGTTTCAGTGTATTGGTCTCCATTTCTTGTGCAAGGTGTTGAGAAATCAAACTCGGGGCCTAATCATAATAAGTTGTATTTGGATCGTGTTGATGAGAGATGGGCGAGGGATATGGATCAAATGGACTTGATTGTGTTATCAATTGGGCATTGGTTTTTGCATCCTGCAGTTTACTATGAGGGTGATTCAGTTTTAGGATGTCACTATTGTCCTGGTCTTAATCACACTGAGATTGGGTTTTATGAGGTTTTGAGAAAGGCTTTAAGGACTACCCTTAATGGCATAATTGATAGGAGAGGGGGTAAAGGTAATGGCATTGATGTAATTGTGACAACATTTTCACCTGCTCATTTTGAAGGTGAGTGGGATAAGGTTGGTGCTTGTGCAAAGACTAAGCCTTATAGGAATATGGAGAAGCAACTTGAAGGAATGGATAGTGAGATGAGAAATATTGAGATAAAAGAAGTGGAAGATGCTAAGGCAAAAGCAAAAAAAATAGGAGGGGTTAAGTTGGAGGCATTAGATATAACCAAATTAGCATTGTTGAGACCTGATGGTCACCCTGGTAATTATATGTATCCTTTTCCATTTGCTAACGGGGTTCCAGAGCGAGTGCAGAATGATTGTGTTCATTGGTGCTTGCCGGGGCCTATAGACACATGGAATGAGATTTTTCTAGAGCTAGTGAAGAAGTGGGAGGAGGAGAAGCCGAGGACTGAAAACTGAAGAGCAACGAAGCACGGATACAACACGAGATCGGGCGCGGCTAAAGAAATGTAAAATGTTATACAACATGATTATAGGATAGTCAAAAAATGTTGTTTAGTATCCATGTTTCCTTGCTGAAGATTAAGGTATTTCACATATCTTGTTAATTTCTTATTTGTTTATACTTCATTGTTTCCACTAATATCAAAATTTGTTATTGGTAGAAGGGAGATCATCTATTTTGGGATCTATTCTTGCATAATGTAAGAGGAAATGTTTAAGAACATTATTAGTACTCCATATATTGATGAGGGAAAATGGAATTACTATATAAGGAATTCACAACATATGGCCATTTCTTCTATGTGTTGCTCAATTTGGTAGCCATCAATTTCATCTACTTTATATTTATTTCAATTGGAAAACTTGATATTGCTTTAACACCTCTCAACTAGAGTTTATTGAGTGGTTGGTGTTCTTAATTCTTGATAGAAAATGTTGGGTGTGTTCATTTAGGACCATAAGCATTAAGCAATTCAATAAGGTGGAAATTTCTCATAAGCTAAGGGCAATTTAGTTGGTGGGTGTAACTTCTTAGTATCCTAGTTTATGGGTTATGGTGGCTGATCACTAACAATAAATTATAACTCTTATTCTAAGGCTATCATGGAAGGAAGAATTATTTAATTGAATAGTATATAATCAATGATATAAATATTTCTGAAATCATTGGTTCAGAGTCCAATGTTGTATATTTTCATGTCACATAAAATATTATATATGAAAGCCTATACATCACAGATCAGATCTTTAAAAATTGGAATGATGCTTCCAGCATAACCTATGAACGGTTGAGGATAAGTAAAGTTAAGGCAGCACGCCTCAGCCGTTGGATTGAAAGGGTAGTTAATATTATCAAGGTCTATTCAACACTTTAAAGTAAAATTGTAAAATAATATACCTATTCAATTTTCTTCTTAAAGATCCTCACATTCTCCATTTATGTTTAATAGTTAAATGTAATTTTTAAACTTTCAAAAATATACTTACTAAAAGTTCCTAAAAGGTCAAAATGTGCATGAGTTCCTATTCAAGATGCATTATAGTATTCTTTTGTGGCGAGGGATTGGTTATTGGATAAAGATCACATGTCCTCATTCATGTCCTATTTGGTGTACCAAGTCAATCACAAAATTCCATTCAAGTAAAAATATAAATAACAAAATCAGAAATTAATATTTTAATATTATTTTAAAATATTATTACCATCTCTTATCTCACTTATTTTTCTTTTTTTATATCATATTCTTTTTTCTTCATAGCCATAGAACAAACTTATCACAAAACTTACTGGTTGTGGTTGTAATTTTTCTTTATCACTTTTGAATCAAAAATACACTTCAATTTTTCCATATTACGAGGAGAGATCCAATTACTCTAAGAGTAAGTGAAAATTATATACTCCACATCTTAGCCATCTAATATTAGAAAATTCAATGGTTTTGATGTACTCACCAATTCAAAGCATTGGATTTCCCAAGAATAAATGATCATGATCTGAAGTAAGTTTTTTCCACTTACTCTTGGAGTAAGTGTATCCCTCCCCCATTAATATATACTCCTAACATCATTATTATCCTAAAAGAAAAATACTTGTCTTCATTATGTTTATTTTAACTTAACCATTCAAATCATTAATATAATAGTTTTTATGCTATATCATTAATGACAAATATAAATGATACAATGATAATATATAAATTTTTTATATATATATATATATATATATATATATTTTCTCATGCCCAATTACCTTTTTTTTCTTCTTACTATTGATATAATTGGATGAGAGTTGAGGGGCCTAAATTAAAAAAATGTGATTCTTATTGAGTAATAATTATTATCCACATTTGTAGGTTCATGTCTTCATCTCAATCTCTTATAGTTTCGTGATTTCACAGTACACAAACATTGCAACATGGCAACAGCAACAACAATAACTCTCTCACTCTCTTTCCCTTTAGATCTTCAAAACCCTCGTTTTGTCTCAAAACATCAACGATTCTTCAATAACCCATTTCTCAATCTCAATACCCATTCCATTCCCACCTTCAAAATCTCATCTTCCTCTCACTCTCACCCTTCAACAACAACAACAACAACACCATCTAACTCGGACCCATTTCGCACAGGTCAATTCCTAACAAACTCGGACCTTGAAAACCTTAAACTCCTCGACAACTTCGTGTACTCCGAGGAAATAAAATCTGGGTCGATGTGGGTTCGGGTGATGAAGGAAGATGAAATGGACATAACCGTCGCGTTACTCGCTGAGTCATTCGCCGAGTCGATGCAGTTGCCAACTGGGTACGTTGGTGTGCTAAGGTTTCTGGTGAAACAGTATTTGATTGAGAGAAGAACACTTATGCCACACACTGCTACGCTTATTGGGTTCTATAGAAAAAGTGTGGATAGTGAAAAAGAAGGAGAAGAAGAAAATGAAGAAGTGGAGTTAGCAGGAACTGTAGAAGTTTGTTTTGACAAAAGGGGTGCTAATGCTTCATTACCTTCACCTATTCCTCCCAAGGATAACCCTTATATTTGTAACATGGCTGTGCAAAAGTCTCTCAGAAGGTATATATACATTTCAATTTTTATTCACTTCTATAACTAGCTATATTACTGTTTGGTTAGATTATGAATGATTATAATCATTATAATTCAATGAATTATGGGCTGAATTTGTTTATTTGAGTATATTTGCCCAAAAGGGATTTCAAGATAATCATTTTTGTTTTGTTTGGGTTGTGTTAAAAAAATAGCCTTTGCTCTTGGGACAGGATAATCACTTTCATCAGTAACAACTTGAGTTGAGAAACTTGCAATTAAAACAACTAATCTACCTATTGTACCATTAATGTTTTTCAAGTTTAAATAATGAAATAATTGACTAATTCTGTTAACTGCAATAAGAAATTGATGTCATCCTTGCTATAACACTTCACTCTTATTTCATAGTATAATTCTGCATGCATATAATGTTCCTTTTTTTAACCCTTTTTTGCCTGCTTCCCATTAGTGTATGCATGCTCTGGAAAAGCCTTTGCTTTGAGCATCCAAGATTATGATCAAGTTAATTGAAGATATATATTTTTAATCTCAAATTCCTCATACTATCTCACCTTTTAAAACTAGAGTGTCTCTTGTCAGATTGTAACTGGATTCTATGTTTATACTTCCGGTATTTCGATGCAGGAGGGGCATTGGCTGGCATCTTCTGAAAGCAAGTGAGGAACTAATTTCTCAGATGAGTTCTTCAAGAGAGGTTTACTTGCACTGCAGAATGATTGACACGGCACCGTTTAACATGTATACAAAAGCAGATTACAAAATTGTAAAAACAGATAGTATTTTAGTCCTGCTTCTGTTGCAGAGACGCAAGCACTTAATGTGCAAGAAACTTCATCTCTTAAGTATGCCTTCTGAAATAGATCTTTCAGATTCTGATTTGTAAATGACAACATGAATATACACAAGTTAAGGTATGTTTCCATTTTTAATATTTTGCATAAAAAGCTCATGTTTTGTTTAGCTTGCATATGATCATAACCCAAACATGTGCTGTAAAAAAAAGCTTTTTTATTTCTATTTGTGGTTTTTCTGGTTCAGGCTTCCCTTTGTTTCTCTTAAATCTGTTGGGAAGAGACTGGTAGTGTTGCAGGTAAATCAGAACAAATTATTGACTTGTTCATCAGTTTTCTTTCTGACATTCACACAGTGCAACCTTCCAAATGTGACCCATGTTCTCATAGAACCTTTTTTCTTTCCGGCCTAAGACAGTTCATGTCTTTACACACAATGAAGTGCCAAGTGAGGTAGTGTGGAAGGTACTGAAATATAAAGTAGTTTGTACTGTTCATGTCCGAGCAATCAGGATATGTACCATGATGTCAAGACTAGTTTGAAAATACAAGGTGGAGTCACAAGAATTTCCTATAACAACAGGACTGCACTAAGGGTCAAGTTTGAGCCCCTATCTTTTCATCTTGGTGTTGGACATGCTTATTGAGCATATGTAAGTGTTGGTGCCGTTATGCATGTTTTTTTTTTTTGCATATGATATTGTCAGTTGGAGAGTTAAGAGATGACATAAATGTGAAGCATGAGATGTTGAGAAAATTTTGGAAACACACGACTTTGTCTAAGGAGAAGTAAGACAGAATATATGGAATATAAGTTTAGCTAGATGTACAATCAAGGATGAAACCATAAAAAAGAGAGAGTAAGAGGGCGAAAGTTTAACGCATCCTTTAGGCATTAGAATCATATCAATAAATTTGGAAGCAAGAACAAGTGCATCACTACAATGAAGTTGTATCATGAACATCTATTTAAAGAGGACAAATATATCATATATATCAAGGAACAATTTTTAGGGGAGGGGGCAGATGCCCCAAATCTGCTTAACCTAGGTTCATCCTAGGGCACAATAGTCGTAACTTAGAAGTGAAGATTGAAGATCATATCGTACCAGAAGTAATATGATTTAAGTATTTTGGGTCAATCATACAAGATTAAGATTCATGATGTTGTATGAGTTTGAACGTTAGATGGTAAAATGTAGCAATAATGAGAATGACAAGTTGGACAAGTGAATATATACATGACAAGATTATAAATGAATGTAGTAGGGAGAACATTGAGGTATTACCTATTATTTAAAAAAAGGGTGAATCTAACCTGTGAAACTGATGATTAGTTCGCATGGATGTGAACTTTGTTTAAATGTAAAGTCGGTTTGGCCCAGCTTGACATCTCCTAACCGACTTCTGTACATATTGTATTTTTTCCAAGCTATTGTTCTATATAGAAGTTGATTTAGGAAAAATTAACATCAACACCCAGCACATTTGGTAAATTAAGTAGCTTGTTGTAGTCTGTGGAGTGAATTCGAATCTCATTCCCAACATTTTTAAAACTTACCAAATGTGCTAAGTGCTTATGTTAAATTTTCTTAAACCGACTTGTATATAGAAGTCAGTATCAACACAAAATTACAAAAAAATAATTAGGCCCAAACCGACTTCTATGTGTTATGATGTCAAACTGACCCAAACCGACTTCACAAAAAAAAATCAAGTTCGCATCCATGCGAACTAAATATTCGTTCGCAGGTTAGATTCATCCTTAAAAAAAATGGTAGAATCATCTCATGTGATTTGGATTTGTATGAAAATAACTAGGAGTGTAGATGGGATGAAAGATAGCACAATCAGAAATAAAAGAAGACCAATGATATTTTTGTCTAAGAATATAATTTATTATGGAATTTTATCTTTACAGCCAAACTAGCCAATGGGAAAGAATTGACTGTTGTTAGAACACAATATCATACAGGAATAGTACTGGTCACATTGACCTGTAGGGTTAGGTATATTAGGCTATTTCATCCAATAAATATCTTGAGAAAGTTTAGAACAAAAGTCCCCGTAAAACTAAATTGCCTATCACAAAATTTTAGTTCCACTGTTTTCTAAATTCTTGATTTATTTGTGAGTTTGACAACCAATTGATGAAAAGATATTTTAAAGCTGGTAATTTGTTGTAAAATAAAGTGTAGAAACATAGTTATTTCTTGAGGAACCTAGGAACAGTGAATATGCATTATACAACTAATGTTTACTCTGGACTTCATTATGATTAAAACACTATTTTGTCTACAATGTATTGAGGTCCTCATACAATATAATATCATCCAAATAAGTGACGCTTTGTGCGGGATCGCAAAATCCTTCCCGGTCATACATATTGAGCTTGGTGTCTAGACATGAATTCAATCACTTAAGGGTCAACAAAAATACCATGACTTATGAATTCAATCACTTCTGATATGAAATTAGACAGAATTCAGTAAACATGGTACAATTATTCAACTTGCCCTTATATTAGTTGTCAAATAAACTTGCCTTTATATTAACCTTTACCCTTATATTTACTTGTCAGTAATAAAAATGCAGTGATCATTAAAATCAGACTAAATAGTTAGTAAATATAAATAATGCACACAAATGTGTAAAAGTAAGAAGGTTGATGTGAAAACATTCTTCAACAAATTTGCCAAATAAAGTTTTCAATGGAAAGCAGCAACTTCCTCTCCGAAGTGTTTGAGTAGATTCTCAACACTCATAACTCTATGGTCTGCCTTATCTCTAACCCGTACACTCACCTGGAACAAAGAATCAAGTTTTAGGTTCCCTCATGGGAGTAAAAAGGTTGTTTATACAATTCTAATCCGGTCCGATCTAAAAGTGCCAACTTTGAAAAGTTTGTTAAAAACCGGGGTTCACTACATGCCTAGGTTAAACATGAGAAAAGTGTAAAGGCTGGTGGACAGTTTTGTGAGCATAACTAGCATATTTGAGTTGTTATAAAGTATTGAATATACTAAAATTGTATTCAGCAGAAAGTGAGAATAGGAAGAACCTGTCCTGTATTAGCTTCCTCCTCGCCAACAACCAAAATGTAGTTGTACTGTGCTAACTGAGCTTCTCGCACCTGCACAATACCATAACTTCTAATCAACACACTCTTCATTTATTGATACATTAGATTAATGATAATGAAACCATAGTCATTTTTAAATAAACTTCTCTATTGGAACTAAAAAACGAATTCAATATACAGAGATCTAATGGCATAGCGTTTAACACCACTGCCACCGCATGAATGACAAGTTAATAACACTAAATACACACAGCTTATCTTATCTAAATTATTGGTTCTCAAGGTTTTCTTTACCTTCTTCTGAATCTTCCTATCAGTTGTATCAGCATCAACATGATACCCTGCTTGGTGGATCTGATCTCGCACCTAGAAAATTATTTAGAGCACATGAATATGTTATTCAATTACTAAGCGGCATGGTTTTATCATAATATAGTACAAGTATCCCAACCAAAATTAGATGCACAATGAAGATTAGTTAACCTACACATGGAAAACTTTATATAAAAACAGAGGACAGACTCTAAACATAATTCAGAACCAAGAATTCCAAATTGATTCAATGACTTCAATAGGATGTATGCAAGCTTAGAAGTAATAAAGAGGTCAAAGCAAGAGGATGGTCAACATAAAATCAGTTGCATGAAGCATATAGTGCATTCATTCTTCAATTACATACACGAAAAATGGCTTAGGATGCTGTTATATTACTTGACTTGTTTAGATATTCATTGATTTTAGTTTTAATAGATTACCAAACTAATTAGGTTGAATCTCCAACCCCTACGAAGTGAGGGATTTAACTGTGTACTATGCCTATATAATTCTCCAACCCCTACCAATTCGACAGTTATATTATCATCCCCTCGTTTAACTGTTATAAGGCAAATATACATGATAAAGCCTAAAATTTTGAGCTATTTACCTGCAGTGCATAAGCTTGTGATTTCTCAGACACAGGGCATAGAATAGCTTGACGGGGACTGAGCCAGAAGGGCCATTTACCCTTGTAGTGCTCTAAAAGTATGGCAAACATGCGCTCAACAGATCCGAGAATGGCTCTGTGTATCATAACAGGTTTCTCAATTTTGCCTTCATCCTCAGCTGAAAATTCCAACTCAAAACGTTGAGGAAGCTGGAAGTCAAGCTACAAGCAACCACATTCAACAGACGATTAGGTAAAGAGTTATCCCAAACTGAATCAGGTGAACGCAAGTAAAGTTGAACACTGTAAACCTGCAAAGTTGCACACTGGAATTTCCTATTCAAGGCATCTGATACACTGATGTCTATCTTTGGGCCATAGAATGCACCATCCCCTTCATTCAACTGCAAGGTTTTACCGAGAATTTATGCACAGATATATCAAGCGGAACAAACTCACATTCCATAAAAAATAAAACAGAGTTTGAGAACGTAAAAATGGGGGACGTGTTTGGGGTGAGGGGAATATAAGTACCTGCCAAGGCTTGCCAAACTCATCTAAAGCTTCCCTAAGAGCATTTTCAGCCTTGTCCCATGTTTCCAACTTCCCTAGGTATTTCTCTGGCCTCTACACGTGCAAAGGAAAATAAATAAAAAATCATTAAATAAATTCTACAATTAGCCAAAAGAGAAAAAAAGAGTACAAGTCGACCAAATTACAGTAAAAAAGGCAAAAGATATTTGCTAAAGTAGATTGTAAGAGCATCAGAGGTACAAGGACTTACAAGGAAGGCCCTCACATAAAACTACAGTACCAAACTACTAATGAGAAAAATAATTATAAATTAAGGGATTTTGAAAAATTAGATCCGATATACCAAAAAGTCATTAAGCAAAATACAAATGAGAAAAAATATATGCACCGACAGTGTATGATGCAGTGAGTGTGTATAAATCTTTACACTGACAATGCATAGATACTACACACAATAGTGACAATACAAAAAATGTTTATCCTACACTTGAAAATTGGGTGTAGGAAGGTGCATGGAAGAGAAAGTGATGGATGTGATGGGTAAAGAGAGATTGAAAGAAAAAATAAGACGTAATAAGTTAGGAAGATAAGAGTTGAGTAAAATATGAGAGTTTGGAGGTTTTGGCATTTGTAAAGACGACAAAAGTCTATATAATGCAATGTTTTAGTGGCCCTTTGGTGTATCTGGTTGGAAATGAATAAAAAATGTTCAATGATATATTTTGCCTCTTGAGTCTTGATAATGTTTGGGATAGGGTTACTTTTTTGGCTTTGCTCTGGTACAAAACCCATGGGCTTTTAAGTGGTATTCATATAGGAGATATGAAGAGAGATTGGCATGCGTTGTTGCATGGCGCCTTCTGTTCAGGTGAGGGTTTCCCATCCTCTTGCAATATTCTCCCTCCTCTTCTAATAACATTGCCTTTTCATTAAAAAAATTAATAACAGATATTAACAATCAAATCTTTCATTGAAAATTATATGAATACAAGATAAGACTCAAGAGGAATTGTGATTGAAATAGTATACTTTCTTTATGAAAACAAATAAGCTAAATAAAGTGAAAATTATAATTTGTTTACCACAGGAAACTGAGAGAATCAACAGAATTTCATAATAAAATTCAAATGGTTCATAGGCAAAAGCAATTAAGATACTATTGGGAGGGGCTTTGAAAGTGGAGTTTTCAAGAACATTAAAAAAGGCAGGTTGGCGTACAATAAAGACTAAAGAGCAATAGCATACCGTTGAAAGCTTGAGCTCGTAGGTGAAGCCAAATATGTCATAAACATAATTGATAAAATTCAAGGCATTTCTCACTTCACCCCTTATCTGTAAGGTAAATCAAATAAACTGTTTGAATTTCAGCTCAAAAAAGATCTTAACAGTACATGGTGCATAAATTTTGAAGTTCGACTCGCCTGGGACTCTCTGCAGAAAATATGTGCATCATCCTGTGCAAAATTTGAAGCAAATGATCTCAGTAATATACTACTAATAACAGTATAGGGGGGAAATGAAGATCAGGTGATGAACAATTTTCTGGTCGTTGTAATTGTACTATTTAGAGAAATGAAAACAAACTGTCCATAAGGGACATGTTTTTGACGTTTTAGCTTCCCGATTAAGACTCACATGTAAATACAATCCCAATTGTTTTACTTTCAGATAAGCAAGCCATTTTTATATGTTTATAGAATTTCAACACCACAATCCCTGATCATTGGTTTGTTAAAAAAAATAAAAAATTTCCAACTATGGAATCATGTAACAATGTTTCTCAAATTAATGAAACTCAAATATTTAATTCAAAAATGTGCTTATGCATGCTTCATGCTATATACAACTGGTTCTAAGCTCGGATAAAATATGAAGGTTGTTTTAATTAGTTGACAACCAAGTTAATTAGTTGAGCATAATAAAAATACCAGCCTCGGTGTTCCATAACAAAATATAAAAGTGATGCCGGGTTTAATAAACAAAAGCTGGAAGAAAAAAATTATTTGGAAATATAACAAAATCAACGACAGAAAAAATTATTAGATCCCCCCTTTGCCCTCCTAAATTCATTTTATTTCCCCAGTGTGCTTGGGCAGGGGAAAGGTTTACCTGCTGAAATCTCCTAACACGTGTTAATCCACTCAGCGCACCACTAGCCTCATTCCGATGCAAAACCCCAAAATCAGCAAATCGAAGAGGAAGTTCTGCAAAACCATAAAATAATTGAAATGATATTTCATATAAGAAACCTCACTTAAACCAAATTCAGTTCCTCTCTCTATAGTATACACTCCAATTCATGGAGTATATGCATCAAAAAACCAAGTTAGAGATTTGTTTCACTTTTAAAGAAAAGAAATTAAGTCCACCTCTCACCAATTCTAATCTTGCTCTAAATGTTAATATGATATCATATAACAGGAATTACAGATAACCTCCTTACCCAGGGGAAAAAGAATTGGTGCCTCTAAAAATATGAAGGGAAAAGAAGGACCAAAGAAAATGAGACTAGGCAGGCTCACATAACAATCAATCGATTTATCTAGCAACTCAAACAAGTACATCAGTACATCACTGTGTTGTCCTGATTTCAACACTAAAATGTGGACTAGCACAGCCAACACAAGTAGAGATATAAAAGAAGTTATCCGGATACATAAATGACAGTGTAACTGAAAGTTACCTCTATATGAGCGAACTCTGTGTTTAAACATCAAGCAGTGACCTGGGCAATTCATTGGTTTCAGCCCAAACTCTTGTTTTTCAATCTAGAACACGAAACAAATAAATGCTTCAGTTTTACTATAAAAACATGATCTCTACAGGCTATAGATGAATAAAATTGAGAAGACCAAAACTATTGAAGAAAAGGGCAAACAAATTTCAAATGACACTAAAACAAAACCAGCTTAGATATTAAAAGCTAGGAAGCACAGACAGTCGGACACCCTTGTTTATTGAATCAGACACATTTCTGGCACCGACACCTATAGAACATGTGTCTGAAACCCCTCACCTGGGGTCCAATTAAATAAAATTGTGTTTTGTATAGAAATCTTGCAGACAAAATTAGTAACTTTCATAAAGTAAAGAAGAGGAGAAAGGTGTTGAACATATCATTTCTTAAGCCGAATTTCCCCCCGCCTTTCCCCTCCTTTCGTTTAATACATTCGGTTGGAACCTCTTTTTTAAATATTTTTTTGCATGGATTTTAATCTCTTATCACAGAAATTCGACAAAGTTTATTTTGATTGTCGACCGCCTAACACAACCTTAGGTGGTTTGGACATCTGCGGAGGAGACCGATAGAAGCCCCCATAAGGAGAGTAGATCAAATAGAAGTTAGTCCAATTCCTAGAAGAAGAGGGAGATAAAGAAAAACTATAGGGGAAATGGTAAAGAAAGACAAACTGACAGAGCTCAATGCTTTATCAATGAACATGATTTATGATAGAACATTACGATGTTGTTCGATCCATGTAGCCAACCCCACCTAGTGGGATAAGAGTTTGGTTGTTGTTGTTGTTGATTTTAATCTCCTTTTTGCTAAAATAGAGCAAGGACTGATTTTCAAGGACAAGCACTTAAGTGTACAATGAGAATGCAAGAGTATATCCAAACCTTGATTAGCTAAAGTTCAGATCCCAATGCATTTTAGCTCAAAACGGGTGACACACCCTTGCTTGTCCACTTTGCTCTCAAGCTCATTTTACAGGTGTACCTTATCCGAAAAATATAGTTCATCTTTTGAATTGATCTTTCTTGCAAAATGACACAGCTTTTTCCAAAGGCTAATAAAAATATTGTGAGTCACTTAGTCTTTTTAAGTTAGAATCACTACCATATAACGGTGCACCTACATGTTTTCATCGATGTTTTTCAACCAAAAGATCAAGAACTAATTATCGAGGCTTTGGATTATATTCTGTTCCATATATTTTAGTTCCTGGTTTTTTTTGGAACAAACAAATTAGTAAAGCATATGGAATTTTAGGAAATACAGTTGATATACTAGTTTACTACATTCCACTTATGGTGCCAGGCCTACACAGATCATCAATAAAATTAATTATCACACAAATAACAGGGGTACATTAAACAATACAAACATGTTTCATCTAGCATGATAAATAGATATGCCCTCAAACCCACACTCCTCCACAAACATACATACAATCAATTAATATAAAAACGTACCTCTAAGACAAACATATCCTCTCTATAATTTGCAGCATGACCAGATTGCACCCAAAGATCCATGTTAAATACATTTGGAGATATGACCTGATGATATAAAAGCATAAAGTACTTGGAAAAAGAATACTTTTGTCACTTTAGAAAACCCGACACTAAAACTTTACCTCTTGGTAGCCCCTATCTCTATACTGATTTCGAATGAACTCAGTCAGTTTGTTGTAGATCCGTGCACCATGAGGAAGAAAAAACCAGCTTCCTGGACTGCAATAATCAAAGACAAACCAAGACACATCAGGCAGAGAAGCTTACAAAAATCTTTGATCTGACAATACTAAGCCCACAGTACCTCCATTCGTGATGATAAATGAGCTCCTGTTTCACACCCAAAATCCTGTGGTCATACTTTTTAGCCTCCTCCAGTCGAACCAAATATTGCTAAACAGGTAAAAAATCATATGGAAATTAATATCAATATTGATATACAATACACACTAGGTCATGGCATGTCACTCTTACTTTGTTCCCTACATGGATTCATTAGACACCATAAAAAAATTTGTGCAATGTCCCTTTAATAAATAATGCAATATTTAATATGTTCACAAAAGCAAATAGAGAACTTCTAATAGTGGCTCGCATCGGTCACATGGAGTGGAGCAGAGATTTGAAAATGGCACATATTATATGATAGATATTTATAATTCAAAACAAAACACAGACGTAATGCATATAGCAGCAGTTTTCATGCATTATTTCAAAAACATCACGACATGCGTGTAACATAACACAGAAGAGTAAATGCAATGATAATTGGTTTAGCACACTATTAACTATTAGTTTGTTATTTACTTAATCAACACTCAATTCACCACAGCTCAGTTTGTATAGCTTGTTGGTTTTAATGAAAGAAGTAACTTAATGTGAAATGGAAATAACCTTTAAACTCTTCTGGTCAGGGTAAGATATCCCATAAACTCTTTGTAAACTTTCACGATCCTTGTCCCCCCTCCAATATGCTGATGAAGCCTGAAATTTCAAAACCAATAACCCATTGATATATGCATAAGGAGAAATAAAATTTGGTTAAAAATAGCTCCATAACACATACCTTCAAACATGCAATTGCTTTGACAAAGGATGTATTAGGTATATGTGGTCCACGACACAAATCAATCAGGGGACCACATCTGTATACTGTGATGGTCTTGTCAGCAGGTAAATCATTGATAATTTCAATCTGATCAAAATAGTCATATATCCAAAGGAGCATAGTTGTAATATGATAAATTTTAGGAGAAACTAAATTGAAAATATGGTTCAGACAATGTGATTATGTGATAGAAAAGAAAACATTTTCTAATAGGTAATGTCATAAAACAAACAGCTATACTTGCCTTAAACTTATTATCCGAAAAAATCTCTAGTGCCTGATCGCGTGTTACTTCAATGCGCTCAAAGGGCTGTTTTTCCTGGAAGTGTAATATTGAAGATTTGTTTACCATAATGACAAACCATAACACCAATGAAATACATAAAGTTGCAATAACATATTAGCTACAGACTTTTGGACATAGAGAAAAAAATAGGAAAATAAAATGCCACTTTGGTTGTGTAAGGAATCAAGGTTTTAAATCTGTGTCCGCAGTCATTATGGATGCCAATATGTTAATGTTGTGGGAGTCATTGAAACCATATCTTGACCACAATAGTGGCCACATTTGCTTGTAATTGTCCCGAACTTCCAAGTTTTGGGAGTTTCACGACAAATGCTATTTAAAGCCTTGTAAGGAATGATTAAAAATGGAACTGATTTCATTTGAATTAATTTGGAAATCATTGCTTATGTTTGGCACTCATTAATGCATTGTATTGTTTTACATTTCTACTCTTAGAATATCATCTATCATAGTGCTTGGTTATGTTGTTAGGTCAATGAGAAGGGTAAAATGAAAATGGGTTAATAAAGGTAAAAAACCTACCATTTTAAATTAAATCTTAACAAATCTCATTTTTAAATATAAATCATTGCAATCCACAGTATTTTAAATTCAAATCATTCGTATTTTTCAACACTTCAAACATATGAATTGATTAACAAATGAGACCAAATTAAATCAAACCCTTTTTTTTAAACATTCCAAACTCACACTTGTGAACATTAGACTTCATGTTTGAGAACTATTTGCAAAGTAACCAAATTTACAAGACCTTTTCATATTTCATTCCATAATGGTTCAGCTATGAAATAAGTAGTCTATCAGTCAAGGCTTCAAGGAGAAATCAACACAAACAGAAAAACTATCATGATTCCCATAAATAATTTGAAGCTTCTAATTCTAATCTCAATAGCACAAGAAACTATACGAATAATAGAAGACGTGGAAGGCACATATATAAGAGAAGGAAAGACAATAAATACCCCAACAGCTTCGGAAGCCTTTTTCTCAATTTGCTTAAAGTGATCATCATTGAGACCCAATTCTCCATAAAATCCATCATAATAGAATCCCTGTAAAAGCAAACACCCATTCCCTCATTCTCATTTTATACATATCCTATAAACAAAACACTAAAAATTCACAATGCAATAAATACAATAGAGTCAATAACAACACACCTCTCCTCTTGTGGTACATGGCCCAATGCATAACTTGCATCCATATTCCGATTCCAAAGCCTGCAACACAAAAAATAAATAAAAATAATCACTACAGCTACATAATCATTACAACAACATAATCTTGAATTAATGCAAGAATTGACTGTAAAATTGACCTGGCCAAGAATGTGAGCACTGGAGTGCCAGAAAGTATCGCGGCCTTCATCGTCATCGAATTTATAGATCCGAAGCTGAGAATCTTCCTCAAGAGGACGCACCATGTCCCATAGAACACCATTAACCCTTGCAATGAGAGCATTGATAGCAAGATTCTTTGAGATTTCACGAGAGATGTCAAGAGGAGTTGTGAGCCATTTCTTGGCTTCCTTAACGGTACCATCAGGGAGAGTGACCTTGATTGGATCATGAGAGAGGGAGAGGAGTTTGGTTTGCTGTTCAAACTGGATTTCCTCGAAGAGCTTGATGCGTTTGGGGATAACGGCGGTGAGGTACGCCGCGTCTTTGGGATGAGCAACCATAGCGGCGGAGGAGGATGATGGTGAGGTGGAGAGGGAGAAACGGTTAGTGAGGAAAAGAGTGTTAGAAAGTTGAATGGATGAAACGTAACGGCGGAAACGGATTAGAGAGCATAGCATATTAGCATACTATACTCTCTGGGTTTTGGGTTCAATATTCTTATTATTTTTTGGGCTAATGAGGTTTAGGTTTTTTTTTCTTCAATTTTTCTAACTCCTATAAAATTAATTTAATTTTTTTTACCAACAAGAACAGATATTGTAAAGTAATACTTCTTAATTATTATAATGTAAGAAAATATGTAGGCAAAAAAATATATTATTTTCTTATAATAGGTCATTGTTTATATTATATTTAAGATATGTTAAGTTAGATTTTTATTTGTTTTCTAGTGATAAGGAGAATACCCAAACTTTTATAGAAGACATTCACATGTTAGTGTAGTTAACTATTCCATTTCGTATAAAGTATATATCTTACTAAGAATTTTTTAACTCATCCTCTTATCGTTTTAGGAATTATGTTTCTTATTAATTTCGTATGATAGTATGTTTAACTTCATATCACTTCATGAATTATTTTAATCAAGGTTATTATTATCATAAGTGACTCATCGTTCTATAAGAACAATAGTCCCATTTCTTTAGAAGTTTTTGGATCTTTTTTATTAGCTTACAAAATCCGCTAAATTTTCACGATTGCATTGCATACATTATCCACTCTCAATACTGTATACTAGATCTAATGGTTAAGATAATAAAAAAAAGAGTTCAATGATCACACAAAACACCAACCCAATAGTTAGATTGAGATAAATTTGTAAATTTATATCCAATTGATTGTCAATGGTCAAACTTGGACTGAATTGATGAGAAAAAAATGTATACACTAACAATATATAAATAATATAAATAAATAATGAATAATTACATTTTTTTTTTACAATAATAGTACATAACTATTATACTCTCTCTTGACCCAATATTTATATGAACCAAACATTCATAAGCGCCATATTATGAAGATGCATTCCTAAGGCCTTAGTGTTCAAGGAATATAAAATACTATTACCGAGAAATATGGGATGTTAGATAATCACCTGCACATACTTCACACTGGAAAATCCTCATTTGCAAGAAACAAATTGTCACAATTTTGAGATTACATTTCAATAATCTTAAAGGGGAAAATGTTACATAAAATCAAATGAAGTATATCAATTGTCCAAGGAGACCAGATTGCATTCAACAACACTATAACTTCAGACAGCAAAACCGCAGAGACTACCTCCAGAAAATAGCAAGTTCTCAACATAACACAAGTATTGTGCCTTGAAAGGAAAATTTTGATTTCAATATTTTCATACAGGAATATTTTATACTAATGTACATAAACAACCTAAGTTTAAAATAAAAGTAAAAAACAGGAGTTAAGCAAAGATGTGAAGCCACCAAGAAGCCTTCAAATTTGAGCAAAAAAAACTGGTCCCATATACTTGAACCACACCACCTTTGTTTGAAGGAATGAAACATGAAAACTGCACCAGTAATTATAGAGTACTGGAAAAATAGGGCTTTGTGAATCACCTTCATGACCCTAGACCATTTTGGCTTCATAAACCACGGGGAAAATTATTGATTTGTCCTTCCTCTAGTGTATCCTTGCCATTTATCTTGTATGCTATCCTTATGCGCATGACAAGAGATTTCTGAAAGAAAAAAAAAATACTAGTTCTAGCTATCAAGTCTTCTCTAAGAAACACTTACACCTATGCAGATGGAAAATAATCTCAGAAAAGTAAATGCACACTCACCCAAAGCATAAATAGAGACATGGAGGATGCAGTTTATTTAATCGACAAACAAAGATATATTTTTTGTAATTCCTAATGTGTTTCACTGCTTTTCAAGTTAACTAAAAATATATTCAAGTTTAATTCTGTTATCGAGCCGTGCAATATCCTCAGTGGCTTTTATCAAAGCAGTGATCAGTTAATTGACCCCTAGACATAAATCACGAACAGTTTTGCAAAAATATGTCGGTGATCAGCATTCCTTTTAGAATTTAAATCATAAGGCACATGATGGAAATCAAATATTCATAGTAATGCAATACTAACAAAGAACTTCTACCTTCCCATGTTGGCTATTAGTAACTTTCAAAATTTGCACAATAGACCCATTTCCAGCAGCAGGGAGAATATTGCTGCTTGCAGGATCTAATTGTAATTGGAGAAACTGAAAGTCAAAACAACAACATACATTAGTACTAGACGATGGAGCATAATGAAGCAGTTCAAAAGAGATTGAAATTCCAATAGAGCAACCAGTAAAACAGTTCAAGATTATATCAAAAGCTAAAGAGGAAATGTTATTTAGCACTGAAAAGTTTAGATAACTAATCAAGAGTGATACAAAGGAAATTACTCAACTATTGACAACTCCAAGCAATTTTAGTAGTAGAATCCATTGTTTATGAGAAGCAACAGTCACGAGTTCTTTCTTCATATTAAGAATTTGAAAATTACATTATCCATCCAGTCTTTGATTGAATAAACTCGAAACAAGTGGCCTTTATTATATAAAACCTCTCTCCTCTACCCTCTCTCCTCTCCAACAGCTGACGACCTCAGAGCTGGTAAGCTCTTAGGCTGGGAAGTCTCCCAATGTAGAGAGACTGGCATGCTTTGTTGCATGACCCTTGGTGGTGATCATTTGGTAAATATGCAGAGAGACTGGCATGCTTTGTTGCATGACCCTTTTGCCTTAGCTACTAGGTTTTTCTATCCTCATGTAATGTAATATTCTTCTTCTTTTCTAATAATATTTCCTCTTGGTGGTGATCATTTGGTAAATATGCAGAGAGACTGGCATGCTTTGTTGCATGACCCTTTTGCCTTAGCTTCTAGGTTTTTCTATCCTCATGTCGTGTAATATTCTTCTTCTTTTCTAATAATATTTCCTTTTTATCATATTTTTTTCTCAAAATTACAGATCAAAAAAGGAATAAAAGGGCGGCCCAATACACGAGGCTCCCACCTAGTGGGGTAATCCCCACAAGCGGAGAGGTTGTTTCCAGGATTTGAACCGATGACCTCTTGGTCACTAAGCAGTAACCTTACTATTGCGTGATTGTGTTAAGGCTCACCCAAGTTAAAAAAGGAAAGACATGATAATATTCAACGGTAATTTGAAAGCATTAAACCTCAAGTTAACACAATTATAATGAAAATCATGATATCATTGAAAGTGGTAAGTTCAAATTGTATGTTTAAAATTACAATGATGATGATCTTAGAGGTATATGTAGAAAGCTGAACATACTGACTGACATACCTTTGGAACTGCTGCCTGGAAAACAAAATCTGTATATGTATCAGAGGACAAATTCATAAAGGTAGCATGGATAATCGTTGTCTGTGGATTTCCTGGTTGTTTTGAGAAATCGAATGTTAACCTCAAGTAGCTGCTCTCAAATGCAGTAATAGACGGATGAACTGGTCCATTATTTTCTAGTCATGATAGGAGAAGGAAGACGAATCAATACTTTGACAAAATCTCAATCAATGATGGTGACCAAATACTAAACAAAGTTTACAACCTGTTGGTGGGCCGGGGGAAAAACCATCCAATACATCCATCATAGGAGAAGCTCCAGCATTTGAAGTTGCTCTTGAAGAAAGTGAAAGTGGTGAGAGGTCATTCAATGGTGAAACTGGTGCCTTGTTACTTGTATTGGAGGATAAGATGTCGACTGTAGATGAGGCGCTTGGGGGAGAAGGTGATCCGATAGACAAAAGATCCAAAAGAACATCTGCAGCACTGTTTGAAGTTTGACCAGCACCTTAAAATGCAAATAAAAATGAGACACAACAAAAATATGTTGAATGAAGTATTCACAATAAAGAAAAGTGAATAAATTTGCATGTTTCCCCTCAACAAAACCAAACAACAACAACCACCACAGAAAGCCTATCCCAATAGGTGGGGTTGGTTACATAGACCAAACAATGCCACTGGACTTTGTTAAAACTAAATTGTCAATAAGTCCATTTAGAGCAAGGTCTTTCTTACATATCAAGTGGTTCACATATTAAAGAGGGCTTTTCATAAAACAATGCTGCTTACTATTCTATGCATGAAAACCATCCTAATTTTACAAATAAAAAATTACAGAAACAAAGATGAAAATTATTAGGAAAAATAATTAGTTTTTAAAGAATTATAATAATTTATAATATACACCACAAACACAAACCAGACTGTTGTGATGCCGGTGACAGATCAACACCAAGAAGGTCGTGAAGAAGATTGCCACCAGAAGAGCTAGGTGCAGGAGCATCATCTGAACTTAGATCGAGAAGATCTATAAGAGGAGCCACGGGTTTGGCTACTCCATTGGGAAGGCTAACTGAAGGTGCTGGTGCAGTTGAAGCTGCGCCTGGTAAAGACCCATCCCTCCTACCAACAAAAGTTGCCTCATCCAAAACTGGCATCCTTTCTACAAGCACAGACCTGCATGTGACAGTTTTTCATAATAGGATTCCTCTAATGAGAGTGTAGTGGAAACTCAAGCTCTTGGCATAATATAATAAGCAACTTCTTACTTAATATTTTGATGCTTCGCAATAATTGAATTGAATTCAATAGATCTCTGCTGCAACTCTAGCACAAAGTTCCCCTTGAATGGAACAATAATTTCCCTGATCCTCCTGTACATTCAAAAGATTCTAAAATTCCTATGCGAATATACAAATAAGCTAGTAAAATAGGTGCTTCAGTCTTTGGAGTGCATAGCAAAAGAAGGGACATGGATGCAGCAAGATCCTCCAATAAGTCCAATTTGCCATAGAGATCAAATGACATGCATAGAAATTAAACATTTTAAAACTCTCTTACCGTTCTCGTGAAATTCAACATGAATATTACATTCCAGATACCTCTCAAGTGAAAAAGCAAGAAAAGAATAAACAAATTCATCTTAAGGGGTGATGAAAGGGTCAAAGAATTTGAAAAACAGATCATACTCTGAACATGATGGAAAACGTGAAGAGAGTTTTAATAGAGCAACCAAAGCCATGGCTTTTGTGGTAAGATCTGATGCATGTCGTTTGATAGCAATCTCTAAAACATCCACTGCATCTGATTCAGTCACCTGCAAGCATGAAATTTTTTTAGATTTAAGACTAAACATTTAAAAATTTGAAAAACCATGTAAAAAAAAGATCGATATTCTATATTTTAATATGCGCTTCTGTGTACAAGAAGACCATTTAGAGGCATCAATAGTCAGCAATACAATCATTGCTAAATTAATATGCATCTCTCTCACAAAGAAAAGAAAGGACAAAATGGGCATTGGCTCATTCCTCCGTACGATACAATCTAATAAAGCACTAAGAATTAGAAAAGGAAGCAAGCCATGATCATATTGTTTACGGTTTCAGGACCTCATGCATGCTGTGCTGAGATTTCATAAAATTTGCAAATAACTTGAAAAAGTTTCTGCCAGAGAGCATGTTAAATATAATAATCAAACGTGCAAAACAAATCCAGTACTTAACCCCGTTTTCTTCCTTAATCAGATATTCATGTCATCAGTGAGAAAGTGGTTTGGGAGCTGGTGGATTTTATTTTTTTCAGTTATTATCCATCATCCAAATAGGAGCCATACAAAAGGAAGCCTCATCAGAGGGTACTGTTAGAACATCTTCAACTAGAAATTTCCGAGAAGAGTACTATATAATTAAATAATTGCTTAAGTTCAAGTGATTTATCATTTAATGCACTTTAAGTAACAATATAGACATATGTAAACTTCACCCAGAAAACATTCATAAACTTTCAAGCAAAAGCATTCACTAACTGTTATTGGATCTTCTATGTCAAGCATTCCAACATTATTGACTAGCATGTCACCGTACTCTCCAATGCACCAGACTGTAACTCGAACTAGAATTTCCTGATAAAAAATATTAGGCAGTGTTATTATATATGAATGGCATCAAATGCAAATCAATACGATGCCTAGATTTTGCTGAAGCAGGAGTGAGCACCTGTTCAGTTGACATTTGAAATGCCCTGTATAATGCTCTCACTGTATATCCATGAAGCTCGGAAGCATTGCTTATCACAACAATTAAAGCATGCCATACTTCATCTTTTACAAAATTTCCAGCCTACTAACAGGATGATAAAGATCAATACTTGCACCCAACATATGACTGCATAGAATGGCTCAACATGAGCAGCACAAGCACCAAAGCAGTAATTACAACATATAAGGCAGTCTATTGCACGCATCTCCCACCATTGAGAGAACAGGGGAGGGTAAGATGCACACAAACAGCCTTACCCCCAGCAAGCGGAGAGGTTGTTTCCATGACTAGAACAACAAGGTTCACTCTCCAAACAGTAATCACAACACAGCATCAAATTTAATAGGTAATACTTTATGTCTTACACAAAAGCAATGCAATAGTGAAGCAAATTATTGATAAAAAATATGGAATCGTTTACATGCAGCAGTTTGAAAATTGATACCTGAGCCACAAATCATAAAATGATAATAAAGTTATTCATGCTTGTGGGAAAACCAGAAATATTTTTTTCCATGTGATGATACCAGATGTAACAAATGTAGAGATGAGAAGCAATAGAAATATCAAATATACACACAGATGCATCACTGGTTTGATGAATATCCTAAAAACTAGCATGTGTTGGGTTTTTTGCCTTGCAGATTTTAATTTAATATAAAGCTTGCCTCTTATGTTTATACCTCAGAAAGAACCTTGAGCATCTGATCAATGTACCAGATCTTCTCTGGAGAGAACCTGAAGCGCCAATAAATAAATGATGGTCAACCAAGTACATTTATGGATGTAATTTAAACAAAATCTCTAAATACTAGACCTAAACTGACAAGGGTAACAAAGACGGGGACAATGTATAATGGGAATGCCATTCAAAACCTAATTACTCACTTTGCAACTATGGAGCAAATTTTGGCAGTAAGATCCCCTCTGAAATCATGATCGCTGACTTTCAGGTAATCTATTAGCTCTTTCGCTAAGGGCTTCACATTTGTTTCATTCACCAGAACATAAACAAGTTCAAGGGCTCTTTTCTGAATTGAAGCATCTGAATCCTGAAGTGAAGATTCAAGTCACCAACTTCTCAAGTTGTAAATAAAACTCATCTTTTTCATGAATATGAAGCAAGAAAAAAGATAATGAATCAATACCTTCACGCATTCTAGAATTGTTGCACGGTGTCTCTGCACAGCCTGAGCATCAACAGTTACAGCCTTCATCAACATGTTTAATGCCACATATCTGAGGGAAGAAGGTAGGAAAAGTAAGATTCACTTCAATAATGAGGCACGCCAATCATAACACATAAAACTAAAAAAAAATAAAAATAAAAAACGAAAACATAGGGGTGAAATGAATATAGGGCTTGGGGAACAACACAGGAGATGAGACATTAGTTTATCAAACTTTAAGAAGTACTAAATGAGGGCACACAACTGATTCTATACACAATTTTGTTCCTCACTCAACCCTTCACCCCAATGCCATACTTTCTACTAATTTAACAGTTATAATGCCTTTTCCGTCAACATCCAAAGACACAATATTAGTCACAGCATACACGTCAAAACAATATAGCCGAATATAAGTTGCTTAATACAAACATGAGCATTATGGTTGGAATAGAACAGGGGAAAGTTTAAAGAGGCAAAATATCAATCCTGCTGATGGTATCAATTAAGTGAACTGCAATCAAGCATCATTCGTTGGTGGGAGGAAACATCTTAGGTTTATTCAAACAAGCCCCAAGGGGGTGCATTGAAGTATTGAAGTCCTACATCAGTTGAGAATATGAGCCAAGAGCCACTTATGTCTTGCCCTCTTGGACAATCCTCCCCTTAGGAGCTAGCTTCTGGGGTGGAGTTAGGCCCAATAATTCTAATATGGAATTAGAGCCTTGTCGTGATATTGGGTCCCTCGTAGATGTCCAGTCCTGCGAACATCACACTTCGGATGTCCAGTCCTGGCTGTAAAGGGTGTGTTAGAGTATTGAAGCCTGTTGGGAAGGAAGTTCCACATCGCCTACCTCATTGTCTCGGGAATCGTTTAAATACCTATTGGGCTACTCCTCTCATAGCCAATTGGTTTTGAGATGGAACCTTAACATGGTATCAGAGCTAGAGCCCAACTTCTTTCCGGTTGTCATGGGCCAAAAGATGCCCTTTAGTTATGGGTCAAAGGTAACCCTTCGCCTGGTACGGCAGGCTTATGTGGAGGGGGCATGTTGGGAAGGAAGTCCCACACCGCCTACCTCATTGTCTCGGGAATGGTTTAAATACCTGTTGGGCTACTCCTCTCATAGCCAATTGGTTTTGAGATGGAACCTTAACAAAGTCCTGCACCAGTTGAATATATGAGGGACGAATCGTTTATGATAACTTGGGCAACACCCTTCCTATTAGTGAGCTTTTTGGTGAAGTCTGGCCTAATTATTCTAACATAGAATGTTGGGTGTAGGCATTTGAATGATTTTATCTATCTAATATATCTCCTCACGCAATAGCCCTTTGGGATTGAAGTGTGGACTATGCATAAGCCTACCAAACCTTGTGCTGAAATTTTAACTTTTATTTATCCAGAGGATTGGGGACATAGAGGATTGAACTCTTGAACACTTGGTCATAAAGGCTCTTATACCATGTCAGGTTACATCATAAACCAATTGAAATTAAGTGCAGTAGCCCAACGGGTATATAAACCGCATCTCAGAAATTGAGGCATGTGATGTGAGGCTCCCAACATGACCCTATCAGACCAGGCGATACACAATGGGAACGACCAAATTTAGGGACGGATAGATATGGGCTATACGCTCTAATACCATGTAAGAACCAATTCTCCCAAAATCTTAAGGTGTTGGGTGAAGGACATGAATGACTTTACATACTTAACAGATCTCTAATAGTCCTTATTTTTTATGTGATTCTTTCAGCTTTTACAAGTGGAAGTAAACACTCAACTTACAATGTTTGTTAGTCTTAACAGTTTTTCAGTTAATTATCAAGGGAAAACAATGACCAGAAGTAAACCTGATATTGTTGTCACGGTTTGATAAGAATCTCCCCAAGATATTGATGGCAAGCACACGTAAGCCACCATTATCTTCAACGCTCATTATTGTTTGAACACACTCGTATAGAATGGCATTCCCTGCAACTTTATTCGATTCGGTCTTTGTAGCCACCTAAAAAGGATAGAAAGTTAAAATACTGAAGCATCTAAAATGACCAAATCATACATACTGGATTACAGCATATATATCATACTAGTCCCTACCCAAAAATAAGCCTGATTTACTAAAATATTGTACAATTAAGCGTAGACACTAAGAACCCCTCTTTTCCCTTGCAACCCTTGTCATAATTCTTTAAAGAATTAGATAGAAGATATATGCAGCTAAAATTGCATTTGAAGAGAAAAGAAAATCCACAATTTCAAGTAGGCTTCCATTTTCAGCGGTTACAGAAAATACATGACCCCTCCTTCCCCCTACATATACACACAAATTTGAACCTGCAACCAATCGGTCACTAAGCAGCACCCTTGCCACTGCACCAAGTCTCACACAAAAATCAAATATATGGGTGAAAAAAATATTAAACTTCAAACATATTCTAAAATGTATAATTTCATCATTGTTTTACTTTGCTTTTGATATTAAAAAAACTTCTTTAGACACATCATGCAAATTAGCATAACACTAAGCACAATTTACAATTTAATGTGTTACTTTAATACCAATTAATATTAATGTCAACAATTGAACAAACTCTCATAGACACTTATAAGTTATAACTCTAGATCATAGCTACCTATTCTAACTATCATTAAAAAAATAAGTATTCATGCATTTCCATAAGAAGTCTGTTTTCACAGCCATATTCCTACTATACCCATCCCATCATTTTCTAATACCCCAACTTTCTCAAACAAGTATGAATTTGATTGGAGAAAAAAATATATCTTTCTATAGTTCACGCATAAAGAATGGCTCAGCTTACAATCTTTGTTTAACACCTTGACTTTGTCCGACTTTAGTACAAGATCAACCTGACCAACCATTAAAAAAACATCTTCTGAACAGTATCACCAAAACACATCAGTATCCAAAATATTAATAGTGTTTTCTGCCATTTACATCAGAATAGCTCTGTAGTACAATTAACTGGAGCAATTGTATCTACAGGATTTCTCTTTGCATCTACTTTTGTTGTGGGATAGAGATATGTTCAAGGTTTCGTTTCTCTTTGGATATCTGCGCACAGTAGTTTCAAGGGAGTTGCTATTTCAAATATGTGGAGATGCTAGGAATCCCAGCTGATATTCTTGAATTTTTCTTCCCCTTGTTGTATCCAGTTTTTTTTCTATTTTAGAGGACATTATATCCTCCCCTAATAATACTTTTCATCTCCTCTCTAAAAAATATCCAACCCTACCTAGTGAGATTAAGGCTTGGTTGTCGTATCTTCTCTCTATAATAAACATTTTATTCCAGAGAAAAATCTTTCAATCCTAAGGAATTTGGATGACCATATTAATGTGTCAGTATTAAGGTTCGCGTTAATCAAATTGCATGCAAGTGGAAAAGATATCCTCGAAGCATATACAGTTTTCCACATATGAACATACAAGGTCATCAACATAACCATGCATAAATGACAAATAACCCGATCACTCTCCGCATGAGCAATTAATAACATAATACTATAAAATTCAACACGTACACATAACTCACCTGGGCAAGTATGTCATTCATAGAGTCACTAGCACCAGCATCACCTTCACCCAACACTCGCAAAAGTTTAAGCAATCTGATATGGAGAAAAGGGTCTGTGATGCCAGCAATATCATATTCTGGTGAATAAGGACTGTTTGCCAGATCCCTAAGAGTTCTGACCAAACCATCTGTGCACTTCTGCGATAATTGTTCAAAGAATATTTTGTTAAAGCTGGCCACAATCAAAGCTAAATTTATAGAAGGAATTTCACATAAAAATGCCATTGGTGGTAAACTTTAAGATAAAAAAGTAAAACTTATGAACCCTGTTTACATGCCTTTGCAGCTTACTTAAGTATATACTATGTAAAGATAATTATCAGACTTTCTTGCAAAAACTAATACATATGTGTGGTTTGTAAGCTAGTCCATGAAAGGATGAGTTTATAAACACCACTATAATAGCTCGTAAGAAAAGATCAAACACTTTTATAAGAAAAAATCATTCAGAAAGAAGGGAAATACAAAGAAGAAGGTTAACATATCCTCCACAAGAAAACAAAAGAAAGTGGAAAAGTTTGAACTGATGTGTATTTCAAATTTTGCAAGGCAATTTCAAAATATATTTAAACAAATCTTAAGAGTCCAGGAAAAATAAATTCATTAAATTTATCACAACACTTGGCAATCTGTAAGTTCAAGAGTTCATGGAAGATTTTAATTCAAAACACCAAGAAGACTGCACATATATAACGGTAATTTAATATTGCAGCGCAGAGTGATTTTGACATGCTAAGTCTATTGTATATAAATTCACTTCAATCAATATCAAGTGTTTTCTAGAAAATACACAGTGTGATGACAAAATAATTCTAAGAAAGATGGGAAGTTACCTTTCTAATATGCTCAAGAGCTTCTGTGCTAATTTTACACAAATCTGTACAAAGCTGAACCGCAGTGATCAAAACTCCATGATGCTTCTCCCTGAGTAAGGCAATAGCAGGATTGATAAAAATTTCTGCCAGGTCTGGAACCTTCCTTATGATCCTTATAGAACATAATGACGCCTATGTAACAGTGAGTGTGGTTAATTATGAGAATGAACAACAAGAAATCAAGAAGTTAAACAGATAATGTTTCATCAATAACAGAGTCACTGCATCACATTAAATAGTTACAATTATTTAGAAAACAGAAGTTGATAGATCATAAAACACTGACAAATAACATTAGTTGATGGGACCAGCATGTTGGATGTTAAGTTCATAAGAACGCTAAATTTTTAATAGGCAGGCCTCCACTCAAAATAAGGAAAATGAAAGAGAAAGAAACACGCAAAAACATTAAACATATTGTATTTGTAGTCAAAGCAAAATGATGTCTACAACTGCAACCAGCTAACCTCTGATATTCAATATTATAACTCGGACAAAGTTTTGGTATCATTTGATCATGAGTGACTATACGTCCAAATATATGTGCATATGAAATTTAAATTTTCCGGAAGAGATAAAACTCTGGTGAAATACATGAGGTTTAATGAAAAAGTTACCTTCTTCCGAATATTTGGATCACGGAATTGCAGCAATCTCTCAACCTCTGGTGCAAGATCACGAGCCATTTCCGCTGAACAAATGTTTCCTAAAGCACAAAGTGCAAGTCCCACTATATACTGGTTTGTGTGATTAAGATCTCTGTGATTCAGTTAAGGCTCCACTATAACTCATTATCAATATTTTCCCCTCATTTTGTTAGAAAATCAATGTCAATATCACATTTGTAAAATGGAATGTAAAAATTAAGGAATGCAGAAGCAAAATGAAACTTTGACAAGAAAATGGATACTGTTTCAATGAATTAGTGACCAACATTAGAACTTCTTGTCTTTCATCAAGAAGCAACATGAGGCCGAGGTAACCTATTCTCTTCTCCGGAAATCCGGGAGAAGCTATCAACTTGAGGCACTCCATTTGACCAAAATGTGTGGGATAGCCAAGCATGTGGATGAACATTAGCTTAGCCAGATTCCGATGCATATAGTCTTGATCGTTTTCATTTATTGAAGTGCGAATGGCAGCACATTCTTTTCTTACAACAGCACGTTCTTCTGAAGCAGTCTTGCAAGCACGTATGGCCCGAATCATGTCCCTACAAGTTGAGGTACGAACCCAGTAAATAAAAGATATTGATTATAATAAACTCGAATGGAAACTATATATTAAACGTTTATCAGTTTTGCAACATGAAAAAAAAAAACCGGGTAAATAAAATATGTTGATTATAATAAACTCAAACGGAAACTATATTAAAAGTTTATCAGTTTTGCAACATGAAAAAGAACTCGCAATATGCTAACTGTATATTATTTTGCAACCCAAGGGTATTTTAAAATAAAAAGTCAATCACAAATACACAACCAAAAACACACATCACCATAGGCATATGTAGATAATAAAATACTGGCTGAGTTAGTGACTGTATGGAGGATTGCAGATCCAAATCATTTATGTAACCTGCTTCAGTTAGTGACTGTATGGAGGATTGCAGTTCCAAATCATTTATGTAATGTTATCTGAAGGATATCAAGTTGGCATAAAAGGGGAAGACAGGAGATTCTCTCATTATTAAAAACAAATTAAACTGGTATAAGTGAGAGCTTAAGACACAGCATTCTCCTCCCCTTTCAAAACCTGCTCGCCGTGAAAGAAAATCCCTTACATTCATTAGGATAACCAAGACAGATCCAATATTGCAACCATACCATAGGATATTAATCTCTGAATACATTACTTATCCTGGGGAGTAATGCAACTAACAAATTGTGCATTCTATTTATTCTTAATCTTTTGTGTTCTAATTTTTTAAAAACACTATACATGAACAGCCTACGTGACCATTGACTCCAGAATTAAGTCTCATCTGGTTGGTTGTGGTACTCAATATGGACAAACATCAGCGACACTCTGCAGATGAGGGAGCCAAATCAAGATCTACCTTATAACTTGTAAGTCGTGCACTGCTATGATCCTAAACCTCATTATCACTTTTCCACTGTGTTCAGTTGCTTAGAATATTGGAACTACATGCCTGTAAGCCTAAACTTAGTATAAACGATTTTATCTTAAAATATAGAGAAAATATATTTTTATAAATTGTTCCAATGGTTGTAGAAACATAGGAAAGATCCTTGGGTGAAGATGTGAAGTGATTATTTTAGCAGGTCTTTGGATTAACTTACTGTGTTCAAAATAGCCTATGATCAAAATCTTACTAACATCTCGGAAATAAAATATTGTAATTTTTTAACTAGGAAATGATCAATAATCAATACCAAACATGCCATAGTTTGGTGCTTGATGCCTAGAGTGGAATGCATGTACGCATAGAACGCTAACATTTTAATATACGACTCAGATACTGTGACTATACCAACCCAGCTAAGCACATCAAAATCAGCAACCAAAAATGAATTCTTATAAGACAAATAAAAATACTACTTTTAGCTAACCCAACTTGACAGAACCCAAAATTCGGGAAAGTATAACTAAATTGAGCATTTATAAACAATAAAGCAATAATCATTACGTATAAATCCTCAGTGTGTATCATTAACCAAGATTGTTAACTAAAAATGAACAAGTTTTTGAACACATTGGCAAATAGTGTGGTAATTGATGTTTGATTTAAACGAATATATTGAATTGCTGACCTCAAACGCGTGCCTGAAGAGAAAGGGTTCATGATTGATGATTGTGTGTTGCGACCTTCAAATCAATCGGATCCAATTGTGAAGGGAAGGAATCGAAGGCGAGAAGAACCGAAACTGGAAACTGAGATCCAAATTCGTGAGAAGAAGAAGAAGAAATAGAAAGAGAGAGAAAATGAGATTCGGATCTGAGAAAAGAAGAGAGTGTTGGAGTCTCTGTGTAAATGGATGAATTTTTGTGTGTTGGGGTGAAACAACTCAACACCCACCTTCCTCTTTCTCTTTTCCCTTTTTCCAACCATTTTACAATTTTATTATTTTTAACCTTATTTTTCTCTCTCTCCCATCTTGTGAAATCAAATTAATTAAGTTTTTTTACCTTAAAAATGTTGTTTATGCATTATATATCACCTTGTGGATAATAAAACAACTTATTTATCATCATATATTATACAGTTGTGCGTAGATAAAATTATTTATATTTGGTCATTATTTAGTTTTAAGTATCCATAGTTGAAAATCAACCTATCCCCACACATATTTATGATAACTATGATACACCAATTTAATCTGATAAGTGTCCCTAGTTGAAAATCAACCTATCCCCACTATAAATACAAGTCACAACACAAAAGATAAGGAAATTTTTTAAATATCTTGAATTAAAATGAAACATTATTATTAGGGTAAAGTATTTCAATGTTTTCATTTTACTGCATTCTTGTTTTTTCTAATATAAAATGTATCATTTTCATTTTATATACTTTAATAAAAAATAATTTAAATATAACAAATGAAATATATAAGTTGAATATAGCTGAGATTTAAGAATATAACATGTAATAGTTGGTATGATATATATAAAACTTTTGCAAATTTCTCATTTTATACCTCTAATAATTATTATAGAGTTGTTGGATGTTTTTTTGTGTTATTATTTGTTCTTATTGGATTAAGAAAATAATAATATAGGAATAAGAGAATGTGTAGAAGAATAATGATGTGTTGGTTTAAAGAATGAAACCAATGTGTGGAAATTTATATTAGTTATTAATATTAATAAAAGAAGTTACAAAATGATAACTTTGATATATAAAAATTATGTCATTGTGGTTAGTTATTTTTTTGGCTTTATTAATAGTATAGATATAGATATCATCTTCATCTCATTTTATCATATTTCACTCTCAATTTTTACTCTCAACTATCATTTACTGTATATTTTGTTTTTATAAATTCTTTTTTGGTCTATATTTCACTCCTCCGGATATTTTCTCTACAACTTTGAGGTAAAGATTTTATTTCCATACATGATTTTTCTTGCTATGTTTTATTATATCAAAATAGATTTTTGTTGTGTTCTTTAATAAATATTTCTATAAATGCTTATATTTATTTTTTAAATATTTTGTAAGTCATGTTTTTTTGGATCCAGTTATATTTCTTTGTTTATTTAGATTGTTTTTTTTTTGTGTACTACTTAAACTAATGCTTTTATAAAGATTATTTATACAAATCCTAGTTTATTTTTTGAAATTAGATTCATTTTCATCCTATGACTCCATTCATAATAGTTGTCACCACTCAGAAATTTCATAAGGATACAAATAATATGTAAAAGTAGAGTTTTGTGATGGATCAATGTTTGATTATACACCACCTTGTTGATTCATATGCAAAAGATATATTAAGAGGAACAGAAGAGATATTCAACTCATTACAAAAGATTAGGTGACATTTTTTATAGTGTGTGATTGACTCATCAATCACTAGTGGCAAGTCCATAAATGATTCAAGTGAATGGAATAAACACATACCTGACTTAAATCAAAGAAAGAAAATACTGAGCCATGACTTTTGTGTATTTGATATGCTTATACAGGTTTTCAAGAATTCTGTGCTGAAGAAGATTCAATACTGACTAAAAGTACTGAAAAACTTTATCTATACCCTTTGTCCCTAAGAAAACACTGATCAGTCAGACAAATATTTTTTCTTTTTTGGCATTAAGCATCATCAGAAGAATCAGCATGCCAAAATTTATTGATCTTACCCCAAATGATGGCCAATTTGCTTATACACATACTAGAGCTACCTACATTTTGCTAAGTGAACAATTTATATCTTGATGACCAGCTTCTCCTTACTAAGATCCCGAGGTTTAAAAGAAATCATTGCACTTTATGTGCTTGATTTCACCCTCCCCTCTCTAATTAAAGCTGGTGTGGGATTCATTACTCTTAATCTTGCTGGTTGTAAATACTCAGTACTTGTGGATGTCACCCACGGAACTGATTCTGGACCGAATATTGTGATTATCGTAAAGAGAATCACCGTAGTTTACGGGCTTAACAACCACATACTCCTGCTCCTGCACTGCCCCAAACAATATTTCATTGGTTGCCTCATGGCTTTGTTCATAGTAAGTGTGAGGTATCGATGAATGGTACTGATGGTGGTGATTATGTTTTTGTTGCTGCTGCTGAAGATTTCCATTCCATCTGGTGTAAAATGCTTGACTTCGCCACAGCTCTTGCATTTTTTCTGCATCCTTCGACATGAAAGGATATGTTTTGCGCGGGGTTGGGCTTCTTGTGTCAATAGAAGGGGGTTCATCTTCATCTGGAATCACAAAACTTTCTTGCACTGACCAATCTTTTACTTGTTTTTGAGGTTGTTCGAATAGTGGTTGCCTTTGAAATCGGTAGCTCTGTGGTTTACTTCTGAAACCAGGAAATAACCCTCCCATTATCTCAACCACTGATGCCATAGCATTGGCAAGAAGCTTCCCGATGGATCCAAAGAGACCTTCATCTTGCTTGTCAGGTTCATCTTCTGATGGAATTAAAATTGGCCTGTATGATTTTGAGGACTTTTGATACGGACTTGGCGAAATATCAGACATTGCTGGACCCTGAGCCTACAAAAGAACAAGACAATTTAATTATTGCAGTTTTTCGATATATTCAAATGTCTAACTTTGGGAACCTTTGATTATGCAGTTTTAGAGAATAGGGGAAGGGTTTCAATTTTATGAGCATGCATCTGCTGTAGCGTAGTGCTATGGTTTCCATCACTGTGGTAATATAGGCAATGCACAGTTACAAAATGATAATAAATATAGCATAACCTGAAATGACAGTTTTCCTTGCGAGTTATGACAGCTACTTATGGAAGTAAGAAGCAACAGATTCATTCGATTTCACGATGGAGATCAGTTGCATTTCTCTAAATAATTCTGGATATCTACAGCATCTAAGTTTATTCAAGTTCTAGTAGGTCGACGGAATTTCTAGAGGATATCTATGACCAATTAAGTTCTAGTAGGTCTATATCCATCTCATTTTGTATTACTCATCAGAAGGCAGAAGAAAAGACCGAGCACTCACATCCTGAGCTGCTACAATTGTACTAAGTCTATGCTGCAGCAATGCCAACAAATAACCGAAGAAGACAGCCAAAACAAGCATTGCAATTCCTGCGCATTGAAGGCAACCACTCTTAATTTGTAATTAACAGAATTTCTAGAGAGAAGCGTGGGTTGATTTTGTTTACCAAGTGGAAATCCACTTCCATATTGATAAGCACAATCATCAAAGTGGAGTTGGATCTCCCTGATGGCTTGGTTTCCTCTGTCTATGACAAGTATGGAACAACTGCTTCTGACATAAAACACATCAAAATCATTAGAAAATTTAGCTTCTTCACTTGGTCCATCAACATGGCTCCCTCCACGGCTCCATTTTCCTCCAGCAATTGTTGTGACCCCTTAAAACATAAAAAATAGTTCAATAGAATGTTCCAACCTCGGACTCATGTGAGTAGTAGAATGGTATTATAATCGAAGATTACTTGACCTACACCATTAGAAGAATACATAACAAACAAGAGTCATATGTCGTCTAGAATTATAACAAGGGAAAGCTTATATGTTATCATTTAGGTATTCTATGCATAGACACAAAGGAAAAGGGATGGGGGCAGTGGAAGAGGACGATGAAATATCATTTAAAGCACGGCATAATGTCAACCTGTGTCGCTTATTTTCCTAATTGCCATATTCATAGTATCTGCAACATAGACATTTCCCCTGTCATCAACCGTTATTCCCTTTGGATGATTCATCCTAGCCTCCCTGAGCTTCCCATCAACATGACCAGAGTAACCTTCTGCAGATCCAGTCACCAGCTTTGGTCTACTATCTGCAGAATTGCAATGCACATGATATTTTTGAAGGGGAGAAAATATGAACATATAAACGGGTTCAGCTGTGGATGAGAAATTATATTAAAAATGAAGTCTTGGAAACTGATAGGATTAATGATAATGATAGAATTAAGGCTAAAGCTAATCAGAAGATTAGCCACGTGTACAAAAGAGGGAAGAGAGGAGTGTGGAAGTTAAATAATTGATTCTAACTAACTGTGGCAGTTAGAGTCAGTTAGGCAGTTAGTTGGCAGGTTAGATTAGCTTAAATAGCAGCAGTTAGATTGAGAGAGGTAGGAATTTTGTAAACATACTGATTGTGGAATCAGCTAGGCTTGGATCGTGGGATCCTTGAGTGTAAACACTTGTAATCTTCTTCTTCTTCTATCAATAAAGTTATTTCTTAGAGCCCTGCCAAGAATCATATTGATTCTGGTTCTGGGACTTCTGTTTTTCTACTTTTCTATCTCAATCTTACTTTTCAATAGATACCAGTGTTTATCAGAAACACTAGGTAAGCAAGAAAAGAGTTACATAATATTGTGCTTGTTGTTAATTAGTACATTAAACTGGTAATAGGTGCATAACTATTAGAATTTAGAAGCACATTGCTCCAAATAATAGTTTCTGATTCTACAATGCAAAAAGCAATTGAGCTGGGGGAATAAGGAATAAGAAATGACAGTTGCCACCTATGAACTCTAGTTATTCTATGAAATGTTAATATCATAAAATGTTCAATGGTTGTAACACTTCAAGTTTTTCAGAACATATGGAATGAAGAAAATTGGAGTTGCTAACAAAACTATGTGACAACTATATGCTGCAGTCTCAGACAGTAATGAACTTCAATTACACAAAAATGATCTTGACTTCTTGAGTGGTGACCTGGTATGACTGGTCTAAAAATACTGCAATTAGACTTTCGCAAGAAATGCATTCGACTTTGAATTTTCCAAAGAATTACTAATCCTTAACTTTTCGAGGAATCCTTCATCAGTGGTTGTGAATGACCGATTTTGCTCAATCTTTATGATGGAACCGAGGTAGAAAAGATTGAGAAATAGAACAATCTGATTTGATTCGTGGAACAAAATGTCGTGAGATAGGAAGCAAAACATCACAACTTTACACTAAAAAATTGAGGTTTACTGCTAGTAAGTACACATCATTGGGTAGCTCATAATTTCCAAAGTCAGAGCAAGTTTTAAACATTTGTCGATGCGACACAGTGAAAGGATAAAAGGCCAAGAACCTTATTAAGAAAAAAATCTAAAATCAAGCCAAAGGCTGGTAGTTACAATTGTCTACAACAAAACCAATCCAATAATCTCCAAAGATTATGCTGATTTGACCAATTCAAAAACAAATAAATAGAGCGCATTTGGGCAATGAGTGAGATTATAAGCTAGCACATTGACACACTTACATAAAGAAAGTGAAGATGAGATCCTATAAATGTTACTGTTATCTGAATCCAGAATCAGAAGCTCCCCATTGTGCAACACCTCAACTGCATAAGGTTCAATTCCAAGCTTGCTTCCATCAAACACTGTTTCCACACTATAACCACTCTCAAACTTCATCATCGATTTCCCAGAAACCGCTGAAAAGTCAACATTCCAAATTTCATAAATTAAAACAAAAAGAGACTTCAAAATGTAAAAATATATGTGTTTTCTGTTTTAGATCAATTAGTTTAAGTCAATTAATTAGGTTTATCTTTCACTATATAAACCCTTGTCTTTTCTCCCTTTCATAATTCACAATGAGAAATATTATCCTTTCTCTCATTCTTCTTTCTTTAAGCTTTCTTTCTTATTCTCTCATACTTCTTGTTTCATCAAGAAATTCATCCATGGCTCATACCAAACTTTAACACAAAGCAAAAAATGCAAGAAGAATGATAACAGATCCATACCTGTTCTGGTGGTGGCTTTGAGTGACCAAACCCATTTGGTAATAGCAGGCACGGAATTTGAGAGAAACCCAGTAACAATCTCTGCATAAAGTTTGAAAATTTGAGGTAAAAAACAGAACTTGTGATCAAATGAAAGTGAATGAAGAGAAAGGGTACTTAGTACTTACTTGCAGGGGAAGTAGTAGATGGTGCAGCTGAAGCACCTTCAAGTAGAAGCAAGAGAATGAGACCCAACACAAAATAGAGCTTAAACTTACCCATTTGATCTTAATGAGGAATAGAGCACTTAGAAATGGGAAATGGTAGCTTTCATAAATGAAGAAGAAAAATAACTAATTCATGGAGGTTGAAGCTGAAAGGCCAATTTTTTTCTATTCTATTGGGTCGTTAGCAGAAACCAAAAGAAAAACTGGGTTTTGTGAATGTTGAGTGAGTGAGTGTGAGAGTGAAGTAAGAATGCATAAAGAGAAGGGAAAAGGCAAAAGAGACAACAGAAAAGAAGAGAGAAAAGTAAGTGGGACTAGTGGATCATGAACCGCCATTGTAGTGTCTTAATCTTGATTGATTTGTTATAATTATTAGGATCATTTTTTAAGAATAGAAAGTGATTGATTTACTATATCTTATTGTCGAGTAAAGATGTTATTCATTATCGGATATACAAGTGTTACACAACAACAAATAAAAGACAACATATAGTAATGATATTTTTATCACTTTATTTATTATGTGAATACAGTTTTGTCATTAAAAATATGAGAAACAATCTCTCCTTACTTGTTGGTTACCACATATTCTCTTTGTTACCAAAATCTAGCTGTCACTTTACTACTGCATTGTGCAAAGGATTATTAACTCTATAGAACTATTATTACTTCTTGACTAAACATTCTTTAATGACGGTTGTTCATGAAATTTCCCTTTTACATTAAATTTTCTTTACAACATTGTTACTTGTTTTTTGTTTTTGTGTTCATAAATATTACTGCTCATGCAAAATAAGTGAATCTTCTCATCTCAATGTGAATGACCTATATATGCCAACTACTATAAGTATATATATATGTGTATTATATATTATAGGCACCATAAATTTATGGCAGTATAAAAATTACAGCATAGCTTCCACCCAAAAAAAAGAAGAAAGAAAAGTAAAATTGAAATGGATAATAGATGAGTAGACAATGCACTTATTTCTGAATACATAGGTTAATATCGTAAAGGGTGGGGATCCACTTACACCAGGAGTAATTTTAGTCATTAATTTTAGGAAAATCCAATGGTTTAGATCTACTTATTAATTCAAACCATTGAATTTTCCTAAAATTGATGGCTAAGATGTGTAGTAAATTTAAAAAACTTACTCTTGGAATCAATCGATTCATCCTCTATCGTCAAATAGTAAGTAATAATTGAAGAGAAAACGATTTATACATCGGCAGTATAAAAGTTTTATACTGTCATTATGTTATCTACTATTCATTTTCAATCATCATTGACTTTTACTTCTACGTAAAAGTAATACAAATGAATGTTAGAAGTTACACCAACTGTGTTAAAATGTTAAAATGTAAATATATAAATTTTACACTCATAATTAAATACATAATGCAGAGAAGAATCATTAAAATTAATTAACCTTGATACTTGAAAAGTTAAATCATATTATTTCCCATCTCGACATATGGAAAGTACTTAAAAATGTCTAGGTTGTACTATAAAACATAGACAACATAAGTTTCACCTCAATTTTTCCAAACTCATGTACCTCAAACATAGTCTAATCTAATTACAAGCTTAGATTTTCAATATATGTCTTATCTTTCTCTCACCTATCTGACAGGCTGAAATGAATTCAAGTACTGGCTTCAATTGTAGCCTCTCTTTTTTCCTTTTCATAAATGAGTGGTTCCTTTTCTGGTCCAAAGGCCAGCATGCACTAGTAAATAAATATGGGTGTCCTTGTCCCTCATTACTTTTCTTTTTTTCTGTTTATAATTTTCACTAGTAGTAGTAGTAGTAGTAGTAACTGTTAACTTCAAATTCTGTATGGCAAAGAATGATAGTGTTATGATTAATTTGTAGACTCACTATACATATTATTATAGAAAATTCCTTTCCATCTTTTTCTGTAGGTGCAATCATATAAATGCTATTGAACAGGCCAAGTGGTCACAATTCTTGAATCATGATGGTTTTGAAGACCAAGCTGTATTCTTCAATAATATTGGCTATTTAACAAGTTGGCAACACATGATAATGAGGCTATTGGTTATATAGCATTGCAAGTGCATTCAAGATCAGATTGAAATTGGACATTTTTTATAATATATAGTATTATTATAGTCTCCCCACAGAGGAAGCAAACAAATAGTGAGAATGCAAAACAAACAATGCCAATTTTCTATTCCTTGATTTCCCTCATTCCACAACCAACAAATTAAAACAGTGTCCTTTCCTTCCTCTTTTCCTAAAAAGCATTTTTCATGAGATAAAAGTAAAAAAGAGTGATTACACATTTTATGCAGGTTAGTTGCTGCTTTAACTATATATTTTCCTATAAAATGTCATGGGTTGGTGCCATTTTGGTCCTGGATTTGGGTGCATTTCTATCTGTTAAACAAATTCAGTGTCACACCATAAACAGCCTCAGATACAAGGATGCAATTTTGACTATCAGCATTCATCATCTATTGTACATTCATTCTATATTCGGATACTTTTTTGGTAATGTTATTCTTCCACTCAAGATTTCACACTCCATATACTTGATTATGGATGCATAAAAAAAAATATTGGTTCATGCATTTATTGGTTCAATAAACAATTAAGATTTACAATATGGTTAACCTTAGTAACCAAGGGTTTCTGAATATAAAATCCAAGTATTAGTTGCAAGCAAAAAATAATCATGTTTTTCTCTCCAAACAAAATTAATTGTCTTGAGTGTGTAAATTCACATGTACATTTTTTATTCTTAAAAATTGCCATGAATCTGTACCAGTGAATACTAGGCATTACTTTTTTATTATGACCTTCTGAGAATATATGCAGCTACTGATCAGTTAATCTATGTGACACACATAGTCACCCTATGTAATGGAACACAAATTCTTCCCAACAACTGAAATTTCTTTGCTGACAATTTAGCAACTATCACTCACCCATCCTTAATCAACTTAATTAAAACAACAACAATCAAACATTAACATCACCGGATATATGAGCCAAACGGCATCATAATGTTATCATAAATCATGTTTATTGATAAAACACTGAACCTTAAGTCTCATACAATTAAAAGGCTAAACAAAATTCATTTTGCCTTAGAAAATCAACTATGGATATTGCCAAAAAGACCTACCTCAATGCTGTTTGGAAATCAATGATTTCCTTGTATATATAAACATGATTGCATTATGCTTCTTGGGTGGGACTTAAAGTTGCCCTTTAAGAATTTTGTTTTTATTTGGTCACGGATTACCCATTAGGCTAAAGCAAGAGATGTCAAACCAGATTGACATTTTTGTATTGTTAACAAAGATAGTGTATCTGTACAAGTTATTGGTGTCCCTCATTCAAGGTAAACAGCTATAATAAGGTCTAAAATACTAAACACACCTAACCTAAGACTACATGAGGCACTGGCAAATACAAACAATTAATGTTACCATGTACATGAGGAAGATTTGACAGGTCATCCATGAACTACACTGTTTAACCCAAAAAGGAAAGTTTCCAGAGGCAATGCAAAACGGTTCACATGCAAAGAACCAGATCTGCAACAGCAAGGTCCCACCATGTGTAACCTTAAGTGATAATAGCCAAACATTCCCTGATTCACACAACACCAACAATGATGTGTTGCCATGTCCCAACTCAAACTCTGCTCTCAAAAGAAACCTGGAATTGGGCTAGATGCCTGGGCTTTGGATTAGAAGAAGCACCAAGACATTGAAGCAACTTTAAGACATCAGAAGGATCATCAAGATAATATTTGGCTTTGCTAGGCTTCTGGCCGACAGTGCAGGCAAAGATTTCAGGGGCTACTGATAATGATGGACATGAGACAGTCCTTAATATGCTCTCAAACATGTCTTCGTCAGAAACATCATCTCCAATGCACATTACAAAATCTGGTAGATTGCCACCATTAACCATAGTCGAAAGAACTTTTTCAGCAACCAAACCCTTGCTTATTCCCTGGAGAGAGTAAAACAAGACTTTGATAAGTTCATTCCAACTTTTATGAGATTTCACATGAGAGGAACATGACAGGGAGGAATTAAAATTTAAAAAAACTTGTACCTGAGGCTTAACTTCAACAATATGCTGGCCCTTCTTAGCAACTGCGGGTTCATTGGCAAGCACACTTTCCAAGTGATTCAACAACTCTTTGGCTTGGCTCTTGCCAAAATCAGGGTCTGCATCTTGATGACGCCACACCAACGCACTTTCCTTAATTTCCATATTAGAACCATCAGTTGTTTCCGTGTACAATTGCATGATAGGTTCCACTATGTTTTTCCAATCAAGGTCAACAGAGACCTGAGTTGTTTCCCATTCAGAATCTTCACTCCACCTGCACTCACAAAAAAGAAAAAAAAATACTAAGGTCTTTCGGGGGTGGAGGGTGGATACAAAATATGTGATGCCCAGTCTTCCTAACACTAATATACACACCTTAAAAAGTATCCATGTTCAGCCACAAGTCCCATTCTTTTGCATGAAGAAAACCAATCACTAAGAGAATCTCTTCCCCTTCCACTAACAAGAAACACAGTATTTTTGGTATCATTACACAGAGCATTTAACACAGATATCACTTCAGGGCTGGGGATATTATTTATAGAAGATTGTGGTACAACAGTACCATCATAATCAAGAAATATGGCCCTTCTATTGGTTCTTTTGTATGCTGAAACAATGTGGTCCATTGACAACTTCCTAAAACCAGGAGAAAGTGAAACAACTCGAAACCCTAAGCCCAAACCAATTCCCCAGCACCTTTTGGTGTAATGATCTTTGCATGCTCTCTCCAAATCTTGCATAAAGCTGCGAGCCCAATACGCCACATCATGAGAGCTGACGTATCGGAAGTGTTTTTCATGCCTCAATTGCTTCTCTGAATCACACATTGTGATGGCTGAATATAGTGCATCAGCCACAGCATCTACATCCCAGGGATTGACCCTGATTGCCCCACTTAGGGAAGGAGAACAACCAATGAACTCTGATACAACAAGCATGCCCGTACGAGGAGAATCACTTGTTCTTCCTAGTGCTTTATCCATTTGTGCAGTTCCTTGCCTACAAACAATATATTTGTATGGGACTAAGTTCATACCATCCCTTACAGCATTGACAATGCAACATTCTGCTACAGCATAATAGGCACTCTTCTCAAAACGAGGAACAGGACGGTCAATGAGAATAACTGGCTTGTAATGGTTCGTACCATAAATATCGTTGATCCTCTGGGCAATTAAATATGTTTCCCTCTTTGCTTCCTGGACATCCTTCCCTGAACCCCTTGCAGGGTTCACAATTTGAATTAGGACAACTTTGCCCTGCAAATTTGGATTCTGCTGCAGCAAATGCTCCACAGCTAGAAGCTTTAGACTGATGCCTTTAAAAATATCCATGTCATCAACACCAAGAATCACCTTCCTACCCTTAAACTCTTCCTGGATCTCTTTAACTTTAGCAGATGTAGAAGGGAGATTTAACACAGATTCAAGCCTGCCCATGTGAATGCCTACAGGCAAAATTTTGATAAATACAGTACGGCCGAAGTAATCGAGTCCTATATGTCCTCGTTTAGATTCATAGTCCAGACCTAGCATTCTGCTGCAGCAAGAGAGGAAGTGGCGAGCATAATCAAATGTATGAAACCCGATTAAATCAGAATTCAATAAACCCTTCAGAATTTCATCCCTTACTGGCAAAGTTCGGTAAATTTCAGATGAAGGGAAAGGACTGTGAAGAAAGAATCCAAGTTTGACTCGATTAAACCGCTTCCTCAAGAATGTAGGCAACACCATCAAGTGATAATCATGAACCCAAACAAAATCATCATCGGGATTGATTATTTCCATAACCATGTCTGCAAATATTTTGTTTGCAGAAACATAAGCCTGCCATAGCGAGCGGTCAAACCGGTCACCATGATCAGGGCACATAGGTAGCATGTAATGAAAGAGAGGCCAGAGCTGCTGCTTACAAAATCCAAGATAGAAATTTTTCTGGAGGTCATGGGGCAGAAAGGTAGGCACACAATTGAAGTCCTCCAGTAATTTCTTAGCAACTTCTTCCTGCTCACTGGCGTCTATTTCAACTTTGAGGGACCCCACATAGATCACCTCACTGTCAAAAGAAAACCCATCTTTTAATTGCAATAAAATTGAATCCTCGTCCAAACTGAAGCACCATTTACCAGTGTCTATATCTCTTTTAGCCTTCAACGGCAACATGTTCGCTACTATGATTTTCCGTTCTCGACACCCAGAGCCAGAAGAGCTAACATCTGAACCCACATCATTTCCACCATAAACATCTAGGTCAGAAATGATTCCAGGAGCTGTCATAACCCTTGGAAGTGTTCTTGGGGTGTGAGGAATATCCGGCAAATCTCCAAGTAAGTCTAGGAGATTAGCAAACGATCTCGATGCCATGACTGATGGGGAGACCTTCTCTTCGATGTCTTAATCTTTCTATAAATTCATATAAAAAAATTAGAAAATAAATAAATAGTCGTGCAGTGCATGAGACTTTCACTAGCTGGGTCTTGAAACAAATAAATAAAGAGAATAAAAAACATAGCCTAACCAGAATGCTACAAATAATATATCATTGATCTCCAACTAAAACAAGACAAAACCATCACACATTATACAAACTATAAACAGATATTTGAACAGATATTATGTACCACTTACTCTCACCAGTGATTTATTCTAAACACAGGCTAGCTTGGATCTTATAGTTATAAAGGCACTTCGACAGATTAATTTAGCAATTGCAATTAGTGAAACAAAACAATAAGCAAACAATTCACTAATGCAACACAATATTAATCTGAAACTTGAAACTTAGATTTCATGGCTTCAAGTATTCCTACATAACAGGTTAAAACATATTCACCACAAACTATGAAAAGCACGGTAGTTCAGTTTGTGGCCTTCTGAACATTAAGCACCAAAAGGAAATGAATTCACAATAAATGAAAAATAAACTATGTCAGTGATTAACAATAATTCAGATAGAAACGCCAACACTATGACAAATGGATTATATGAAGAAATTGTTTGCCTAGTATTAAAAGGTCATTATCTTTTACAAAAGAAGAAGAAAAAAGGTCATTATCATTGCTGTAAATAAGACATAATTGTTGCATAAGCAATTAACTACATCTTGGTATCATTAATTCCCTGTAGGCTTCCCAAATAAAAATAAAAGCAAAAGAACAAATAACTAACTGTATCGGTAAAACCCTAAAAGTATGGCCCAAAAAAGAAAATGAACCACAGACAGCGTTTATTATATGATATCATTTTTCACTAGAAGGAGACAAATCCTTTCTTTGCATATCTAAGAGACTGTTTGCGAGTTGGTCCTTGGAGAATAAAAGAGATAAGGGAAATGCTTGGGAGCCACAAAACAGACTTATGAGATGACTCTCAACCATTCCCTTTCCCTTCCTTCCCTCCAAAAACTAACTCACGGATAAACGAAATAGTATGTTTGCGAGTTACGTTTTGGAGGGGAAGGAAGGGAAAGAAAGACTTCAGAATCATCTCACAAGTGTATTTTATAACTCTCAAAAACCCTCTAAAAACCAAGTCACAAACATTCCCTAAGGAAACATCTTTGGCATGAGATTCAAACGGATCTAGAGGGGGGCAACAGTGGGTGATCCCCTGGGAACATATTTTCAAAAATAGTTATACATATCTAACTTTTTTATATATAAAAATAACACATGTTCAAAGACATTTATTACATATATATTTTTATATACTCGTTTTATGTGTTCTTGATCCTTAGGGTAAAGGCAAGTAAAGATTAAAGAACCTTATAAAAGACATTACTAAAGTGTATTTTAACAATAAATTCAGATCCGGTTGATGACATATTATTTCTGCTTTCTAATTGCACATCAAAAATCACAAATCACAAATCACAAATCAACACAGTGAGAAGAACGGGTGAATTGACTTAGAAAATGATAAAAATGATGTTATATTATCTTATCTAATAAGCATGCCTTAATTATAATAGTTAATACAGAAACATGTTATGGTGACACTGTTGCATACGCACTCATCTTAGTTAGTGGCATAGACTCCACTACAAGTTGAATCATACGATACAACTAATCACTGTTCAATAGTTGCGTGAAATATAAAAGGACCTTAACTTGAATCTTAATGTTTTAGGGCACAAACAAAATCAATATCTTCAAATTTTAACAAATAAAAATCCCATCAACACAAAAAAAACTTGTTCCCTTTCTGAAGAGATTAACAAAACCCAATAAATAAAAAAATAAATAAGAGAGAAAATTATAATTTAGTCGTTGAAATTACAAATACCACCAGCTATACTAACATAAACTTTAGGAGATTATCAAATTATATTATTCCTTGAAATTATAAGAAAAATCCATAATTTGATTTGTATATTACAGTTTCAGAGACAACAATAATAAATAAGTAGTAAAAGATGTTTACTCGTATATATATTTAAAATGAAAATGGTTTATAATGGTTTAACAGATAAAGATGAAAAACATATTTTAATAAAAAAATAGAGAGAGAGAAGAGAAATGAAAATAGAAAGTGGTAGAAAGAGTGATCGGAGGAAATAAAAGAAGAAAGAAGTAATAAACGGCGGAATATAGAGAAAATAAAGAAGAGATGAGAGAGTAACCGTGGTGGCGAAGAAATTCCGGTGAGATAGAAAGAGAGAATAGTGAAGGAAGAAGTGATCTGAGAGAATTAAAAACACACATGCTTTTGAAGACTACTTTTTTATATAAACACAAGTGGATAGACTTCTTTAACTTCTTTTTCTACTTTTTTTTTAAATATAAACTCCATGTCAATTACGTGCTTAACTAATATTAAAAACAATTATACTTTTAAAAATTAATCTAAAGCCTTTTAAATTTTTTAACTCAAATTATTATTTAATTCTCCCATTTGTGATCTGAATTATAAGAGAGCTTTGACTTTGGTTAGGGAAGAATGGAAATCATATATCCTATTTCTTCTATCAATCCAAAATGAAAGTGTGATTTGCTTAAAAAATAAATATCATAAAAATATAAAATAATTTTTATATTATTTGATTGGATATAATTGACTTATAATATGAATATATAAACTTTTTGAAAGATGTAATTTTTGTCCCAAAGGAATGGTAAAAAAAATTATTTGAGTTCTTATTTTTACTATGTTCATTTTTACAAATTTTATAGTGGTTTTATTATTATAGAAAATGATATATCTCCTACTTAATTGTTCTATTAATAATTGGTTTATAACTCACCTGTGTCATTTTCTCGTGAATATAAAGATTAATAAGGGAATATATATTATAGATTTTTACATATTAGAATGTAAAATTACAGTTTTTTTTTTTGGGTAACTTTTGGACCCTCAGCTTTTTTTCATCTGTACCTCCAATATGACAGAGTTGATAATAAGGACAAAGTTATGATAACCATATTAATAAATCTTGTGTAAAATGTACTACATTCTTTGTGTTACTATAAAATAAAAGATACAAATGATTTGATTTGCCTATTATTGTTGTAGGTTAAATAGATGGCTTAGAAGTGTATGGAAAAATGGGTAATCGTGTAAGTGTAGAATTCATATTCCATATCAAAGAAGATAGTAATAATAATAGCAACAATAACTAATGGATAGGAGCTTCTCTATGAACAAAATTCCTCCTCACCATTCCTTTTATAAAAGTTAAGAAGAAAGTCAAACAAATTAAAACTATAAATAGTGAAGATTCTTCTTACAATTCTTACTCCAACTACATCACACAATTTCTCATTCAGTTATTGGCATTTCAGAACCCAAATGGAATTTGAACTACTTTATGTAATTCATTTATATTCAAATTTTAAAATTCACATACAAATCAATTTTTAATCGATTTTCAATAAAGAAGCTGAAGTGGATAAAAAAAACCAAACCGTGAGAGGTTGACTCAGCTTCTAAAGAGCACGCCACTGACCCCAAAAATATACGAAAAATTATTATATATTTATTAAAAAGGACACGTAGTTAGCTTTAAAAAATATCCACTATGAACCAAAATAAATAAATTATAATCAAAGTATAATAGTTTAAGATTATTTTAATTTCTTTACCTAAAATGTAGCACTTATGAGTTGATTTGGATAAGCATATGTTATGCCCGTGTAGCATACGCCATTTGACACAGCCACTAAAACATTTTCCCACTTACTCAACGGAATTTTCCTATTAACTTTACACGTACTTTCCACTGCCAACTTTTTTTCTACTCACTATTCATTGGGATATTGAATTGTTTTTCAAGTTGTTAATCTAATTCAACATTAATATACTTCATTATTTACTTTAATATATGTATATTTGTGTACTATACAATTATGTTTACAAGTAAATAATGATTATACAAGGAAGAGTTTGACTAATCCAAAAATGAAGTGTCCTAGTTTCTCATGTTATAGCTTCTCCTCTTCTTTGATGTCTCCATTTCACCCATAGGACTGCCAACAACATTTTCATATGATGTAGAAACCGAAGTAACATATCAAATTATTGAATTGTCTAAAACATGACTGTGTATAAATCTAAGAGTCATATTATACTCTAATTTGAATGGTAAGCGGTACATTAATGGTACAGTAATAAGGAGCTGAATTTTGGATGGGAAAGAAATAATGGAAATGAAAAACTTCAAAGTTATATCATAAATATATTTCATGTTTCTGAAAAACGGACTCGCAAATGGACTCTCCTTAAGTTCCACCAATCATTACTACACCAAGAACAAAGCTCTTTTTGTCCTAGGTTGTCTCTATGGATTATCAATTATTAATAACAAAAGAAAATATGAGTAACAAATATTGATGTTTCTCCATTGATAGAGAAGTAGTGAGGGGAATCAGACCATATAAGTCATCCCAACTTGAATGATATTGGTGTGAGGTACTCTCATGTTTGCAGTACCTCCTCTACAGTTCTTTCTGAGAAATGCATAGAAATAATTTATGACCAATTTCTTAATGAAAAATGAGTTTTTCTTTGCCCTCACATCACCATGTCCAAGCAAATAGGTGCATCCTGATGCCATTGCTTCTCTAAGGGCTGAAAGTTCATATTCAAGACTAGGATCTTCATCTGATGACATATAACATGATGATGGTAATGCTGGTGCAGGTTTCCGAGAGGTAGAAGTTCCTGTTTCTTCCGAATTTCGACTAAGCATCAATGGAATCCTAAGTTCCTCGGTCACAATATCAGCAGGAAGATTAGAATCCTTCGATTTCACCAAGACACTGTCAATTTCTTCAACAATGTTGTTCTCCAAGGCAGATTCTTGAGCCTCCTTTCTCAAGAATTCATCGAGACTTTCGATAAGAAGCTGCTCAAATGCATGGTGATCTTCCTTCCTTACATCTTTGTAACCATACCTGGCAACACAGCGGAACATATGGTAATCTTTTGGGCACACTCTTCGAAATAGGAACCTTTCCTCTTGAGGAACCACCGGGACTGGAACATACTTAATGCAGACAAAAATTATGGTAGAGTGAAGAGCTGGAAGAGTCAGCAGAAACTGCACGAAAATGGAAGGAATGCCCTGGACAAGCTCATTATATAGCAATCCTATTCCTGGCACTCTTACTGTTCCAAGATCGGAACCAAGATCAAGCATTAAGTCCGATGAAATCTTCTCTCTAACTTCGCTTTGGTACTTCAATACGCTCCCATAGTTCCATGTGTACATCACAGAAAGGAAGAAGGTAGCAAAGGCAAGTGGAAGCCAGCCACCCTCAGCTATTTTTGCAAGTACCGAAGACATGTAAATGAGCTCAACTGTTCCGAATACGAGTAGGAAACAGAATGCCACAAACAAGTTGGTCTGCCAAATTAAAAGCATTACAAGTGTCACCAAAGATGTGCTAACCATCATGACAACAACTTCAGCAATGCCTGCAAAATATGAATCACATCAGTACAAATATACCACAAATGGTCTTCAGTACAAGGACCCTTCCATTTGTATATTGCATTCTTTGGATTCAAGCCATAAAGTATAAGTGTTCTTGAGCACCATCAATTATGTAAAAACAGACGTTAATACCAGAAACACTAGGATCATCACGGATCCAAGGTCAGTCAGTGCTTTGGATTTATTTCAACACATAAAGCATACATTTGAGCATTGAATAGAAATGGACCGTAAGTACAATATGAATAAGAAAAATAGAAAAACAATTAAAAATTAATCACTATCTCTATGTTTGATTACAACAACAACATTAAATATAGAATACAAAAATTGAGGGGGAAATCCTCATATAGTCAATAGTTTCACATTAACTTTTAGTAAGCGTCCTAATTGTCACCTTAAAACCGAAAGGGAAAAAGAATAATCCTAGAAAATGGAGATAGGGGACATATTACCATATGCATTTGCAATATCAGTAGTGCGTTGGAAGATGGCAACAATAATTATGCACATGACCATCAGAAACCAATTAATTACTGGGATGTAAATTTGACCAATGAACTTTCTTGAGGTGTGAATTATCTTGATCCTGGGAAAGCATCCCAAAGCCATTGATTGCTTTATGCATGAAAAAGTAGCAGATATCATTGCTTGGCTAGCAATCATAGCAGCAAGTGTGGCTATCACAAATACTGGCCAGAAGAGACTACCTGTTTTAGACAAAGCACAAATAGAAAGTAACCACTTTGATTACTATACAGAATAGATATATCATAATTATAGTATTAAGGAGAGTGACTTGTATATGCAGATACAAGCTGTCATTATGTCAGAAAATATCACCTGGAACAGAATCGTAGAATATATTTACATAAGACGCCGGGTTCTTCATCAAATAAGCAGCTTGGCCCATATAAGCAAGGAGGAGACAAGGAAATACCACACAAGTGAAGGCAATCTGTATAATCAATTAATATACAAAACAGTTGAACCAAGTTAAAAAAATATTGAAGACTTTGTAAAGTAAACTCATTAGTTTACTCTTCAAAAAGAAACACTTTTGAGGTTTCACAAACCTGAATTGCTTCCACAGAAAAATGACCCAGATCAGCAAACATTGCTTCTGCACCTGCAGAGGAATATACAAGCAAGTTGTGTAAGTGATAGTTCTATGTATCACAAATTTCTCATTTAGATGGACAAACATGCATTATCTACTTAACTTCTAAATCATGTGTTTTATGATGTTTTCTAGCATATATGGTTTGGTGCTACATAAAACAGCATGCAGAAAGAAAGAGCAGAAATGCTAATTTGATATTGAGTAAATGATCTTCAAAGAACAAAGGCCTCATATATGTTTGCTATAAACGGAAAAAAAGGTATAAATTAGGTAAAATCAGCGACTATTAGTTTCCTTATGCGGTTAACCACATGATAGCCATCCTTTTCTTCTACTTGTGTAGGTGTGTGAGGATCCTGTGTTGATCTCAATTAATTTTACTTTTGTCCTGTATACCAGTGCTTTTCCTCATAGAATGTCATTAACATATTATACCTAGTGTGGACTAAAGAAACCATCTAAACCTATGATCACATATACAACTTCAAGAACATTTCTAAGACATAAACAACAAATACAAACAATACTGCAAAAAGACTAATGAGATGAGTGAAGCAGCAAAGGTCGTGCTCTTGGGATAAGAAAGAAAGTTCAAGGTTATGTTGGCAAGTAAAAATGTACAAAATATATGCCCAAATAACTGCAATGCTTGTGGTTTGAACCCATGAAGGTGATAAAATGATTTACCTGTAATACACAGAACACAACCACCAAGAGCTGACCACGCATGTTTCCTGTTCTTCTTGAAGAAATAATAAATATAAGCTGGATTGATTGCTCTCAGAACAGTGATATCATGCTTAACCATATTATAAGCTCCAATAGAACCCAGAGAAAAGAACCACAAAGCAAGTATGGGGGCAAACATGAAACCCACTTTACCGGTACCAAACTGTTGGATGCTGAACAATGCCACCAGGACTACAATTGAAATAATAACCACTTCCTCTGCAAGTAAGAAACATGTAAAAAGAAAATAATTTAAGCTCATTCAGTCATTTATGCAACAAAGCAGAATGCTAATCTGCTCATTGACTCATTCCCATAGTTCCACGGGATAGATAAATGAAAGCATTCTTGAGAAAACATAAACCCAAACAATTGATAGTTCATTATCAGAGTGTCAGAATAACAGGTAAGCAAACATTTGACTCCTTCAAAAAAATCAATTTTTTTAGAGAAAAGATGTTAAATATCCATTTTTTAGGATGACCATATTTGTTCAACTTTGGCCAAAGTACACCAAGTTCATTAGTTAAAAGATATTGTAGAGCCATTTTCAGGTATAGATAGAAGTTTTGTGTAAGGGTAGGGCTCAGCCCGGTCAAGGCCAGGGCAAACCACCGATATCAGCGAGGATTTATGGTGGCATAACAGATCGCCTACTTACAGGAGACTCCTAGATTCAGTTCTAGCAGAGACTCAGATTTCATGGACATTTGCTTCAGGAAATTATAGGATTAATATCTAGCAATCACCTTATTTGGAGTAAATTACGGAGTTGTAAAACCAAATCTTATGCAGTTATGTTTACCCTTTAATCATGAAGGTAGATCTTCCCAATATCAAGAAAGAAGCATCCACAAGAACTTCGTACTGTTTTTATTATATGCCTACTATTTGTTCTTTCCAACAGGAAAAAGAGTAAAATTTGTGGAAAGAAAAGGAAAATACACCCACCTGTACCAAAACTTTCTATTTCACCCTGAAGCCCACTTACGGCAGATAGCACTGCAGCAAAGAAGCATCATTGTCATACATAAAAATGACAAAGAAACAATAAAAATTTCATGTAGGATGAAGTATGATTTCTTATCTACCGGGATGGTAGAAGTACAATGCAATTCATTCAATTCAACAAAGTCTCTGTGCTTGTCAAGTGTCAACAGGACTTACGAAAAATTGTAAGTTGATGTACCTGACATTGCTGGGGTTAGAATACCATCTCCAATAACCATGGAAGTTCCCAGCAGAACCAACAGCAACAAAAGGGTTTTCAAAGACTTATTCTTTTCCAAAGTGTCCTTTATTCTTAAAGCCCTTTCCATCTCTAAACTGGGTAGTTTAAGCCTGTAACTAGAGATATGCTCGTCAGCTTGTTGACGATTTGGAAGCAGACCCACATTTGCAAATCTGCAAATCAAGGAGTATAGTGCAAACGTTCCTCCTACAGTTGAAGCATTAATGTATAAAAATTGGGACTTACAATATGTCTTATTGTCTTAAATGAACCATATAAGATAACTTTTAGTGTGAAAGAGAATCTCTTACCTTCTCCATTGTCATTTGCTTTGAGGACTATAAAAACATACTTCGCTAATGGAATAAGTGTTATTGTGTACATCACTAATGATAATGCCCCCAAGATATCAACATCTGATTCAATTGGAACCTTACTGAATACATCAGCGAAAACATAGAGAGGACTTGTTCCCATGTCACCGTATACCACACCAAGAGTCTGAAATGCTAATGCAAGAGTAGGCAAAAGGGAAGCATCCTGATTCACATAAGTACTAAAGATTAAAATGAATGAGATGAATCTTTATGAGCACTATTAAATAAATAAAGTGGAAGTTAGTACTGTTCAGTGTCTATTGAAAATGGTTAAGCAAGGATGTGCAAATCATAGTTACATGGTACGCAGTACCAGTTTTGGTGTGTGATACTCTGTGGTTCATCAATTTTTACATTATTATTAAAAGACTTCCTTTATGACAAATTCGGCACACACTATGTATACTAAACAAGGTCACTGTGATGCAAAGTGAATGTCCAAATGGGTCATTTAATGATATGTTCACCATCACATTGGTCCTCCATTTGTACAACAAATTAACCTTCCAAATATATATGCAACACTCAATCAGTCCTTCAACTTCACATTTTTTGTTACCAAGTTAGTCCTTAGAAATACATCAAAATGAGACACAACCTTATGCCATGGATTCCTATTTGCCATGAAACATTATTTATCGACATCTCTCATTATTAACAATTATTGGATATTTAAGTCCTACAATGAAAACATTCACACATCAAACTAAACAACAACAAAACAGAACAAAAGGGGATCCTCAAAATGCTAAATCACATTGCTTGGAATAAAATGATAGCAAAACAGAATATAATTTTACCTTGGAGTGGTGGTCCTGAGTTCTAGAAATCTCCATGGCTTCAACATCAAATGAATCAACCCTCTTGGGCTTCTTCACAAGCCTCCTCTTGAGTGAGTGATATCCTTCTCTACCTTCATTAGACCATGATGAAGGAAGCTCTGGATCCATTGAATCTACTTCACTGCCATCAACCCACCTTGACTCACTGCTCCCATAATTGCTAAAACTATCCAACAACCTCACACTGCTCTCTTCAATCCCACAACTTTCCATTGCTCTTGTGAAGTGTGTCAGTGTCACAGCTTATGAAAGTTTGAAACTTTGTCAGCAAATGTAAATGGGGTTACTTTTTCAGAGACAAAGTTCAACCCTTTTAGCAATCATAGGACGAATGAGTAAAAGACTTTAAGGTGTTGGTGGTTAAAACATAAAACATATTACTGTTGCAAAACAAGACAAGACAAAACAATCATAGGACCTGCTTGCCCAATTGAAATTGATTCAGAAAATAAATACCACTAGTTCTAAGTTTTATTTTATATCTAACTAACTATTTTAGACAAAATAACAATTCACATGTATATTTTTGTATTAATATAGTTATTACATTATTCATTATTTATATATATTCATTTTATTTAAAAATAAATGATAGTTAATATAAAAATTGGATTATGTAATAATAATGCATAAAATTATTACACCGATAAATATTAAACACTATTGAAAATAAATATGTTTTGTCATTTTATTAACACATTAAATATTTTCCTTACTATAAAAAATATATTAAGATTTATCTCAATATCATTAAATTAAAAGCATTTCATTTTTTATTTATGAGTTCTATTAAATATTAGACTGTTAAGTTATTTTCTGTTATTGTTTTGACATCAAGACACATTGTTACATATTAGATTACTAATCTCATACTAATATAATTAAAGATGACAACTTAATCCAAACTTACAGTTACTCACTCAAACTCAACCCGAATAACGATGAAAATCTGCTCTAATTAAATTTGGGTTCTCCCAATTTCAAATATTCCATACAGGTTAGGATTTCGTATATATAATATTCTTCCTAAAACCTAATTCATATAACAAATGTCAAATTATAGAATTATCTTTTATATATAAATAACATATGTATAGTATTAAAGGTAAAAATGTTCATTTAAATTATAAGGAAAATGTTTCAGGCAAGTGTAATACAAGTTTGGGCTACCCAAAATCCGACGAGGACAAGATGATAGTTTTATGTTTAGCCCCATAACCTTCAGATTAGGCACATAATTTCAAGTTCACGGTTGGATAAACATAAATTCGGTCACAACCACTTCGTTGTTGTCCCTAATCATAGTTAAGACTAAATTAACCTAGATACATTATCATGTAGGAATCTTTGCAATTGTTTACTTAAATTTAAGAGAATAAAGTATATCTTCCTATTTAGAGATAAATTACTTTATTCGGCCACTAAAATTATGATATGTCATGATTTTAATGTGCCTGAAAATTTATAGCTGACTTTTAGGATAGAAGCATTATTTTCTAGTAAAAAGTTGCATGTGTTCATTTTTCTATTATTAAAATATATATTTAATGCATTGAAAATTAAAACCATACTTACTAAAAAATTATAATTTTTTAATAAATTTTTTTATTTTGACATAACATTTATGATTTATCTTTTTAAAATTGACTCAATTATAATAAAATCTAAAGTTAATTACAATTGATAAAAAATTACAATTACATCCCTCATGTAAGAGGAATGATTGTTAGGTCGTGTAATTATAAAAAAAATGAGAGATAGTTTGTATAGTTTCACTTAAACCCATGAAGTTTCAGTGTAATTAACTCTAAAATCTATCTCCCATGTACAATAGAGTTATATCATAATTCAAATTTTTATTAACATGATTCATATTAAGTTAGAAATCTCATTACTTTAAATCATTTGTCTTAATGATTTTTTTTTCCCAACTTCTTTATCATGAAGTATGAACCGTATCTTATGGATATTGGGGAAGGAAGGGAGTTAAGATTCTGCGAATTCAAATTACGACAAATGTGTCGTTTTCAAGATCCAACCCATGTGATGTTCAGGTAAAAAGTTGCACTCTTTATGTGTTATTTGCTTTGTTTTCTACCACATATATATTATATATAATCAACAGGTCATACCAAACGATTTAATCATTTAAACCTAATACAAGAATTCTTCCGTTTTGATGTCTGGCTCGGGTTTCATGTTTTTTTTTTCTTATGTCGGATGCATGAATGAAAGATAGATGGCAAAGCATAAGAACCAAATTTCAATTTTCAAACAGATAAAAAGTGATTATATGCTGATGATATGCATTAAGCAAAAGTTTTCTTAATTGGTAATCAAAGTTTCACAAAAGGCAATAAAGTTTATGAGGGAAGTTACTAGCAACAAAATCCACTATACAACACATTTTCATAAAATAAAAGTTACACACTTCAATGTCAACTTGAAGCTCTAACTTATTCCACCATTCATTGATAGATAGAACAATCCTTTAAGGATGAATGCCATATGTGTCTCTCAATTCTGGAAAATATTGTCAATTTGCTTTAGAACCGATCGCCTTTTTAGCAAAAGATGGCAAACAGAAAGCTGCTGTATGAAGCTGGATCGAAAAACGGATTATGTTATAACCAAAATACTAAGATAAGAATTAGCAATTCAGCGAAGAAAAAAGGAAGAACATGGGTGTTGGAGGAGAATCACACCTCAGAGTTGTAAAATTTCAATGGCTTTGCTGAGATCTCGCTATCAATGGGATTCACTGGATGCTTGAAATCGACTGAAGGTCCCTCGGTTGAGCAAAGCATAAAACCAATCATCCCACTGAAATAGGAAAAAAATGAAAGCAATGTGTCACAAACAATGGATTCATGTATAACAAAAGCATATTGATATATAACAAAATACCATCATCATGCCATGTAGAATAAACCACTTACCCTACCCTCCAAGAAGATACATATATATTATTATAAGACGATTTTTGAATTGCCATAATGACTAAGAGCATTTAAGTTTCATCCGGAAGAATAAATATAGGAGAAAACATTAATCGATAGATGGGGTAGAAATTCGGAAAGAATATACCTTGGGTATGTAGGAACTGTGGTCCAAGCATAGTTGACAGAACCTTTGAATATATGGCGACAATTTGCCACAATATCCTCAATGATATGCATATGAAGCCATATACTTTCTGCTTGAGTACACACCACTCCTCCAGGAATAAGAGCCCTTGCAATCGACTCAAAAAAAGGCTTTTCAAATAGCTCTTGAGCAGGACCTTAAGGATATCAAATGTAACCTCAGTTTTAATAGGACAATTTTAAAATAACTAGAGAAGATCAAAATATCATAAGGCATAGGCATTACAAATATACCCTACCAATTGGGTCAGATGAATCCACGATAACCGCGTCATAAGTTCCTTGTGGAACTGCCTTCAAGAATGCAACTCCTAGACCAGTAAGAGACAAGACATCATGAGAAAACTCATCCTGAAATTGTATAGTATTTAAAAAACAAAGAAAAATAATTATAGTTGATCATACCATCACCAATATGGAGTGTCACACGTTTGTCTTCATACCCTACTGCTACATCAGGGAAAAATTGCTTGGACACCTGCAAAGAATGAGGACTTGAGTTTTGATGTCGAATTTGGCCCCCAAAAAAATTGACATTGAACATATGTTGATATACAGAATGCAAAATCCCAGTGCCACAACTCACATCAACAACCATCTTGTCAATTTCGCAAATGTCTATCTTTTCTACTGAATTATGCCGTGCTACTTCCCGCAGAACTCCACCGTCTCCTCCGCCAATGACCAAAACCTAGCATAAAGTTAAAATGAGAAAAAAGTAAATTAACTCCATTCACTTAGAAAGTTGCAACAGGGAGAACATGCTAATATATCTAGAATTGTTCCAGCTTTTAATCATCTAACATTTCATGCTCAAAAGTGGTTCGAGTAAGTCATATTTTAGATTCCTTTTCCAATTCCACAGGTGTGATCCTTCCTACTATAATCAACATTTACCACTCTGCACACTTCTCGGAAAAGGCCAAAAAAACTTTTAACCAAAATGAAGCTGTCATCTATGCTAAATATAAACCGGTGGTGCAGTAGAAGGACATATTTTCACAAATCATTCTAAGCAACCTAGACATATACTAAATTCATAGAGGGATTCAACGTATCAAAATACCTTTTTGGGATTTGGAATCGAGCAAAGAGGAAGATGAGTGATCATCTCTTGGTAGGCACATTCATCCCTTTCAGTGAGCTGGATGACTCCATCCAAAACAAGAACCTTTCCATATGTTGATGACTGCAAAAGGACATCCCAGCATACATGGTAAATAAAATCAGGGTCACGAAACAGGCAAAAAAATAATACTTTGAAATTTACTTGAGGTACATGTACCTGGAAGACCATGACATTCTGGTATTCAGACTTTCCTTCAAACAAAATCTTTTCCACCTTCAAGGAGTGTGCCTCCCCTGCCAAATTACAGCGAGATGCCAATTCACGAGTATTATTACAAAAGACAGTTATAAATGTCAATCAAAAAGCTATATTACAATGTGCAAATATTTCTAAGGATATTATGATTTATTCTGTTTTGTAGAAATTAGTGCCATAAAATGTTGACAAAGATATCTGTTGAAAGGACAACAAAAATTAGGCCTACTTCTGTTACCGATATCAGATCCATCTTGAATGAAAACTATGAACAAGTGAACGACTATAGCAAAGGTAATGTCCTTGGACTGATTATTAACATCCAAAACAATAGAAAATAGGAGACATGAAAGGATTCTTTTTCTCCCATTATGTGCATGCATGTGTAAAGGGAGGAAACACGTGCAACAAAATTGCATGTCATTGATTTAAGAATAAGTTATCATTTCTCATAAAATCAGAAAAATGAGAAGGGACGTCAAAAAAGGACAGGACAGGCTCCACCATCAAAGATAACAAATGTGTTTGATGCCACAGATGAATTTCTAAAATCCGACAGTTAGAATCTAACTGCTCTACGATTGAGCTACATAAGAACAGAGGGGAATAAATCCGAGTACAATTCCCTCTTTGACGCTTCCGGCCAATGGCCAATATGAGATCAATGTTTCTCTCATAAATCATGTGAAGCCTTTGTAGTGGCTCTATTGAATGTCTCATTTCATAGGGAATCTCGAGTGTCTCTATCTCATTAAATTCAAAATGTAAACGCAGAACAAACAAAAAACAATAAGTTATCGTTAAAATGTTCGACTAGTAATGGGATTAATATAAATTTGAAAAACACACACCTGTAATCTAGAAACCACTAGTTTCCCAAACTACAAAGTACAAACAAACCACTAAACGTAACAATGCAAGAAAACTAAGCCTCAAATTTTGTAACAAAACCAATTATCAACTCTAAGTTCTAGCATAATTAAATTGAAACCCATGGGTGTAAAGCCCCTGCAGATTCCAAAAATCATTACTTTACAATTTACATAGATGTAGGGTCACCTCTATTGAATCCATGAAAACAAGGTCAATAAAAATCATTGGAAAGACATAGAGACTATATGATTTCAGCCATGAACAAAATACAATTTTAACAGAAATCAAGTAAAGCACCTAAAAACTAGTTATATTATAAAATGAAATAGATAAATCTAAGTTTGTTCATAATAAGTGGAATGGAACAGATAAAACAACACGCGTTTGATTCCCTACGTATAGAGAAACAGCAAGTTTAAAAATTGAAGTGTGTAAGTGACCAAAGAGAAGAAAAAGAATAGATATTTGAAAAGAGAATGAGAGAAAAAAGGAACCAGGCCACATTGGACTGATTTCAGAGAACCAGCCAGGAATAATAGATGATATGGCATTAGGGTCATTGGTAGAAGCAGAGACACCAACACCATTTTCTGCGTTTTCTTTCACTGCAAAATCACTGGACTCAACTACGTTCTCTTCTGCCACCATCCCTGCAACCTTGAACTAACCGTGTGCTTTTGATTTTGAGTATAACTCACACTCTTTGCCCTTCAACCCCTCTTTTTATTTATTTACTTGTTAGAGATAACAATTTTATCCTAATTTTCCATTGTTCAACAACTTGGGATTTACTTTGTTATTAGTTTCATTCTATTTGATTTTAGAGGATTTACTTTGTTATTAGTTTCATACTATTTGATTTTAGAGTCTAATATATAGACATAATCATTTACTATTTATTTATACTATTTTTAATAGTAACAATTGAAAATAGTTACAGTATGATACAATAGTAATGTAAAATAAATGTTAACACATATAGTTTTTTCTCTAAAATTAGCATTATGTACATAGTAGATGGTTTTTATTTTTGTTATAAAGAAGGTGTCCTCCCTTAATCAATAAGGAAATGATTACCTATCCATTCCCAACAAATGTTATTATTAGTAATCAAATATTTGATCTAATATGATATTTGTGGATCCAATCATACTATATATATTATAATAATTACTTGAATTAATACATAAAATAATTAATTGAATTAATGGTTACTATTCAAAATGTCATATTTATGCACCGATACAAAATAGTTGTTTACTGTACAACCATGAGCATATTATTAGATTTATGTGTTATCATTATTTATTTTTAACTAAAATTAATATGATTGTGTAAAAACATTACACTCACTAATATATGTATACTAACTTTGATGGGTTGAAATGGCACTTAAAATCTTTTCATGAGTTACTCTTATGAAATTTGAACTCTCAAGGTTTCAAAGGAAGAGGGTGGTTGAAGCTAATGCAGATTCTTTGTTGGTTAACATCATAAAGGGGTGTGAGAAGGAACCTGATGAGTTTGGATCTATGTGTGCTGCTTTAGGATGACTAGGCCAATTGTTGAACCTAAACACAGTTCATAACTTTTAGTAAAAGAGATTGGGGTACTTTCTAATATCACCATCTGATGCTCCCTTAGTTTTCTTCAAACCTGTTTCCAAGGCCTTCTCAATAAATTCCATAAACCAATTTTTATAGCTTTTGTTTTCCAAGTTTCATTGTTGTGATTTAGCTGGATGATCATGGTTTCTTGTGCTCATCATTTTTACTCATAGATTTCAGTGGCATTTGTGCAATAAAAGTAGTCATTATTCAATTTGTCATTACTATGGCATGAAAGTTTATTTCATGATTTTTGATAGAAAAAGTTATTGGGGTCCTAACCTAATGATTTCATCATAACTTCAATGCCAAAAAGCAATACATATGAAACCATTTTTAGATTCATCTTTATGGAACCAGTTGTTCATACCCTTTTATTGCCATTCTGTCAATGATGTTATTCATGCCAAAAAGCTAATCAATGTATTATGTATAAAAGGTTTGATTAATGATTGATAAAACCATATCAATCATTTATTCACCATGCTAGCTAGTAGATTGAAAATGAACTATGGGAAGTGACACACAAAAGTAATGAGACATATAGAATCAATATAGATTTATAATTGGAGTGACAAAAACAGGAGAGCATCACATGATAACAATTTCAACTCAAGTTTCCTTACTCATTAGAAATAAAATCACATCTAAAAATGTCATACATTTTACACGAAATTTTTTCTCACATTGAAGGATTACCCAATGGGAGAAGATTTATCTTCCTGAAAGCTCAACAGCAGAAACTCCTTGTAAATGGTAACAGGAGAAGAGTGCACTCTGACAGTCTTGTCGAGTAAAGACAAATTAATCAAATTACATTATTAAACATAGTACCTACTAGAAACAAGTATTGAAACAAAACATGCACCTTATGGTATCTGGTTGGCCAAAATGCAAGATACCATAGGCTGATAGGCATGATGCTATAGAGGTGTTGCAAAACCTGTCACAATATAAACAAAGTAAATGTCAGGGTTCTTGAGCACTAGGAGAAGGGTTTCTTAGGTATCCACAATTTTTTTGTTGTTGACAAATTTGAATTTAATCATTAGATTCTGTATTCAAATTCATCCAACATATATCCATTGGTCAAGAGTACTGCAAACCAGGAAGGGTAACAGTTTTGTAGAAGAATTGAGGGAAATACGCCCAACACAAACAGGACAAACCAATCAATACACTGATGAATAGACAAACAAACAATGACTATACTTCAAAACGCAAGAATCCTATATTATACTTAAAACAGCAAAACAAAACCGCTGAGTATCAACATGCCTGTGGCTACATTTTGTTTCCCTTGTTTGTAGTCACCACACTAAGAAATGCACAAGCATGCCTATGATCTAGTTGGGGGAGGAAATAACATTATAATTGACAATTATTGAATTAAAATTCTATTATTTAACAATTAGAGCTACTATAACCATATTAAGGCAAAAGGAAAAGTTACAAATGATAGAAAATACATACTACGACAACAAAAGGCATAAAATTATAGATTGTAGGGTATTAATAACTGAAATGAAAAGAGCAAATGGTAGTTATTATAAACTTAAGAAGGACTTGCATAGGAACTTGTCTAATAAACACAATCTATCAAATGCTTCCACTTCACTAAAATAACATTAAAAAAAGATAACAAAACCCTTACAACGGCTACTTTTAATGACATGAAACTATTTGATTGATTGTGCCTTACAGGCACTCAATATAACTTTTATTCTATAAACCCATATACAAGATAATTCAAAAAAAATAAACAGAATGAAGAAAAAGCACGATGAAATAAGAAAGCACCTTCTGAGAGACAACCCCAATTGTTACTGTGTAAAGAGAGCAGAGAAGTGAACAAAGCAGAAGCAGTAGCACTATGCAATGGTGTCAAGGACACTTCTACACTAGCTAACTGCACCGGAAGCCTAAAAAAATCAACAATATATATTTACCCAGATGCATAAAAATAAAGTTTTCAAATTTAACAATGCAGAACAAATCAGATGGAACCATTTATTGGTATTAAACTTCTACATGGATTTTGTTGAAAAGGGGTTAAAGAAATGAGGGAGAAAATGGTGATGTGGGGGAAAAGGAGTGAACTTTACCAAGAAAACGAAAGTGATCGCTTCTGGGTAGAAAATTTAGGAGAAGAAGGTAGGGCATTGATTTTAGCAGCATATGAAGCAGAAGGAGGTGAAGATTGACGAGACAAAAGGGTTCTTGTAGAAGCTGAAGCTACTTGGAGAGTTTTCCTAACACAATTAGCCGTCACCATTTTGTTGAATTCTCATAACCCAACAAATCTCTCTCTCTCTTCTCTCTCTCTCTCTCTCTTCTCTCTTCTCTCTCTCTCACTTTGCAAGTTGCAGTGATGAAAGGGAATCACCAAAACAAGGGCTTCCTTGTGGTTTTGGGTTTATGCAACCGGATATATATTCTGTCAAACACCCAATAGGGCCTTTTGCAATCTGAATTTGGGCCTCTAATATTTAGAATTTCATCACCCAAAAAAATAGGCTAAATGTTTTAGAGGGGAATAAATGGGATAATTATAACTCCAAGTGTATTTTACGATTCTTAAGTCTTTCATTTCCCTTTCTTCCATACAAAATATAGAAACATACGAATTGTAGTAAGAACCCCAATCCCTACAAGGTTCAAAGAACCCCATTGCCTTATTCAGGCTGCTCCAATAGCATGGTCCACATTTTTTCACCCTGTGTCGCATAATATATAAGTGTTTGTTTAATCTTCATTGAAGAAAGACAATTTTTTTGAGGTATTCATTGAACAAAGACTGATTTTGTGTTAATTTTGCTAAGCAATTGCTCAGCCAAGTACTTACACATACCTTACACAAGTTCAGTAACATGCTAGCGAGTTGCAATAAACGATAATTTTGAAGCAAAAAAAGCAATGCATAATGGAAAATATGTTGGACCAAACGCTTAGAAATTACAAGGATTTAATTTTATTTTCTTAATGCTTCTTTCATACTAACGCATTTAAGCCTCATTTGGTGAATGTTAGTAGTATATCATATCTTATTACAATCCAGAGTTTGATGAAACAACATGATAAGATACAATATCCCATTGACTTATCATGTTTACGTAGTGATTTACATGGTAAGATAATGGAGTTTTTCCTTCATGTTTTTTTACACAAACATCACTGCCATTACCACAACATCAATATACTTTTTGGTGAAAAATATTCGGATGCTACTAGTACTAGGCATCACACCATGATAAAGATTGAGAGTACACATGGGAACATATCAAGTATGAACACTAACCTGCCATATATTATATTCTGATAGACATAATAACATGGTAGATGAAGATTCACATCATCCAAAACTAAACAGATACCAAAACAAAAAAAACATGATCTGGTAAGCCAATTTCGTTTATTTCTTCTTCCACTTACAGACATCATCAGTTCAGTGGTTGAACCTAAAAGATCCACCAAGTGTGCTGCAAAGTAAGAAGCAACTGTCGGTACTACTGGCTTCCGAAATCTCTATTCCTAAGGTGAATTGCCACAACCAGATGTCCCATTCACAAAATTAGATTTCTTTCTTGGATTTGTTTTTTATTCTCATTATAACACATCCAGACAGTTCCAATAACTCATTCCACAACATTAACTAGTTCGTACTCAATCAGGGACAAGTTATTATCTTCCTTGACAGTGAAACTAGCAGGTTCAGTGACTTCAACACGACCCCATTTGTCCACAGCAAGCCTCATTGATCCCTTGAACATGTCAATCTTGGCATTGCGCAGGACGACAGTTGTTCCATCTTTCATCAAATCCACTGAACAGAAGCAAAATTGGAATCACATGACAATGTTTAACATCTAACTGTATATATCAGCATTTTCAGCAATACTGCTAAACATTAGGCATTGGGCAATAAGACAAAAATGAGATCATGAATGAATAAACAAATGCACTAAAAGTATAATTAAGTTGGGAGAATTTGAATCTAAGAATTCTTGGGAAAATATTAAAAAAAAGTGATTAATTTAAGTCCATTCATGATTAATCCATTAACTACTTTCTGAGCATTCCAAACCACACTATAAAGACAAACGATCCAATAACAAAATAGAGATCTCATAAGCATTTTGTGAATCAAATACATTACAGTTCTAGAGATCTCATAAGCATTTAGCGAATCAAATGATCCAAAAAGGTAGCTGGATAATATGAAGACCAAAATCGACATACATTGGAATAGAAATTACAGAATATCCACAATATTAACAAAATAAAACACTTGATTCATAAATCATAACACATCGACAAATAAAAGACAGGAAGTATCACAAATCAGTAAATAAATGACATGCACAGACAATGGAGAAACAAGGCACTTGACAAATGAAATGTGAATCCTCCATGGGAAAAAATAACATAAGAACCCTTTTCCCCCAGCAAAAGTAACTCAATAAGAATGAAAAAAATATGTTGGCAATAACAATAAAATGATGCAGTAAGGGAAACTTGTATACAGGCAGCTTTGCAAAACTATAGTAAAAGAATATGTATACCTTGATCATTTCTGGCAGTGAATATGATCAATCCAGTCTCATCACCAACTAAACATTCAGCAAGACGCATTTGTCGGGGTTGAGGACCATCGGGACGACCTTTCTGCAGCACAATCTTAGCATTGACAACCTTCACAGTTAAAGTGTGTCCACTGGTCCCCGGACGAAGCTGATCGACCTTGGTAAACACTGGTTTCCTCAATCCTTGATTTGAATCTGCCATATTTAAAATTCTACAAAACCACAAGAATTGACACTAAGACATAAGACAAAAGAGTAGCACTGAACCACTCCTCCTATATTATAAAAATTTAATGTATAGCTCAAAATCAAAGCTTGATGCATCATTCATCCTTGCACCACAGAAAGGAAAATGAACCCACACAAAAAGGATACACATCAATGTCCTTGAATTATTTATGCAAAAAATTGCAGCCAATGTGAAATCTCATTTTAACCAATATAATAACTAAAATACAAGCAAACAAAAGTTTTGAGCTTAAAGGGGTACACAAAAGTTGAGCTTAAAGGGGTACACAAAAGTTGAGCTTAAAGGGGTACACAAAAGTTTTGAGCCTTTCAATATCCCAATGTCAAAATTAGAGAAGTAAACAACAACAACAACAATAATAATAAAAACAGCAAGAACGGAAGGTTTATCATGAGATCTAAACTCTTACCAACTTATCAATCCATCAAACATAATTGAGAAATTTTTTAATACAAATCAAACCCATGCAAATTGATTCAGCACAAAAAAGAAGTCATGCATATAAATTGAAGAGTGAGAGGGAAAAGAATTCATGAAATGGACCTGGAAATGGAGCCTAAGACACTGTAAGGAAAAGAGATCTGAAGTTGAAACTGATATCAAAACGTGATGCGCAATGAGATCGGCTTTTAAACGTGTTGCTTTTTGTTAAATTACTCTTTTGATTTTTTAGGTTTTAATTTGTTCGTTTAAGAATAAAAAATAATAATTTAGTCCTCTAATTATTCCATGTTTGTTAATGTTACCTTTATATTATTATATCTATATTGAATATTCACCAAAATATATACCAAAGTTTCGAGAAATTTTTTGTTTAGGTGTTCCAAAGTTGGAGTTGTTGTTTTTTCTTGCTCTTTTTCATTATCATAATTGTTTCATCTATTCTCCTTCCATAAACAATGCAATCACCCATTTATTCTTGTAAGCATCTTCATGTGAATTAATCAAAAGAATGAGGGATTCATTGACTCAAAGCTCCACATTTTAGGGAAATTCAATGATTTGAATTAATGGATAAATATAAACTACTGGCCTATAATTGATGAATAAGATGAAGAGTAAGTGAATCTTCACCCAATCATAAGATATCTATTTGTTCCTCTCTCTCTTTTCAAGTGGTTAGATTTCCATCCCCATCATTCATTAATACCTATCACTTCCATTTCAATTTTGCTCCTTTCATATTCCACACCCAACATTGAGTCAACCCATATAATGATATAAATATCTTTGTTAAGTCTCTCTTCCCTTATTTCTTATATGCTTTTCATTACCACTAATTCTTTGAATTAATCATCCAATATAAAAAGGTATATATTGATAAGAGTTTTATAATCTCATTCTACTACCTGTCATTTATATTTTATCATTATTGAATTGACTTTTGAATTTAAGTAATATAAATGAATATTGAATAACGAATTAATACTAATATTGTATAAATATTATTTCTTTTTAGGTTCACTCATCATTATATTGCTTATAAAATAGATTATATTTTAAAAATACAAGATCAGTAGTGAAATACAACTCAACCTCATTTTGTGTTGGCGTGTGTAACTTCAGTTGTATATTGTGCTACGAACTAAGTGATGCTCACAATCCAGAGTTCCAGACAAGTGTTAAATACAAGCTTGTGTTGTATAGTATTATTACAAAGGTATTGTGTCTTGTATATTTTGTTTGAAATATTATATTGTATCTAATAAGAACATCGATATTGACTTTCATAGTTTCAAATAAGATTGGTCAATTTTCTTTATACACCAATCAAAATCAAATGTTTGACATATTTGTATTCCATTAAAATAAGGCGACTAACCTGCTGACTGCATGTTAGTTCGTTTTGGTGCGAATTGTTATTTAAGCCGTTGGATATTGTTCAGGTAATCTGTGCATTTGAAAATTTTACCGGGAACTTGTAAATATTTAGGAATGTTATTTAATTATTTTTTGGAAGTTGTTTTGAGTGACACCGACTTCTCTAGAAGTCGGTTTGGCAGTGACCTTCTAATTATGAAGAAGGTTTTCTTCATACCGACTTCTCTGTGAAGTCGGTTTTGAAGGTGGTGTGTCCATCAGATATCGCCAACGGCTGGCATATCCAGTTGGTGTGGAGAAAAAAGCTGGTGGGGTTGAGAGGAACGTTCCTCATCCCCGCTACGGTTACCATATCTATATCGTGTGATGTCTGTTTTTTTCCTGTGCGTGTGTTGTTGAGAATTTTATAGCCATGTTGTTCTGCTTCCACAATCTCACCAAAGTGCCGTGTTTTATGAAGTCGGTATGAAGAAAACATTCTTCGTAATTAGAAGGTCACTACCAAACCGTCGGTGTCATCCAAAACAACTTCCAAAAAATAATTAAATAACATTCCTAAATATTTACAAGTTCCCGGTAAAAAATTTAACGGCACAGATTATCTGAACAATATCCAAAGGCTTAAATAATAGTTTGCACCAAAACGAACTAACCTATAATTAAAATAATAAGACCCGTGCTGAGCTAACTAGTTATGATAACAATTAAAAGTAATGTTCATTTAAAGAAATACTGTTTAGAACCTTTAAATTATATTATAAAGATTCTAGTGGTCAGAATAATTTTTTAAAGATGAATAGGTTATTATATATTTTTCATCTGTTAGTCATGCATAACAGCATAACTAATTATTATAATACTTGGAATTTAGATTAAACTATTTTATAATAATAAATAAGTAATTAATATGTGAAAATATTATTACCACAAAAAGTACAAATATTCATATATGGAGTTATGGACATATTGTTTGAAACTTATAAAACTTGTGTAGCAATTTTCTTTGTAGCTGTATAGAATTTGGAGATATTATTATTGCACAGGTTAATGATTAGAATCACGTAGGATGGGACTACACTGGTAGCTATAGAGAAATATTTCAAAATTTTGAATGGTATAGAAATGAGAAATGTTGTCCACCACAAGAGAGTGTGGTTCTGCAACATTATTCATTGTTTTGTCCATTTCCCTTTACATCACGCCACACAAAGTGGATCCACATACGATTTAGACAGCTCACGCATGCATATTAATTCTGTTTCTTGTTCATCAAGTAGTTGGGAGATTTGGAAATCAAAATTGTTTTTTTATCACCTAACCATGTAATGTTATGTTCTCTTGTGCATTTTGGAAAGTGTATAAACTTCACTTTTGTATTCAAATCACAACATATTTTGGAAAGTGTATATACTTCACTTCTTTACTTACAATGTAACACAGGAATGGACTTTTGTTTGTTTTTATTTTCATAGATGGACTATTGTTTTTATATATGCTATATAAATATTATCATTTTTTTACTTCCAATAATGTAACACATGAATGGACAATTTTTTAATTTGGCTTTTTTTTAATTATATATATATGTTCGGTTTACATGCATGCAACTAAAAAGGCAAGACCTTAATAATGAAATGTCAATATTTGATTCTCGATAACAATAATTGTTATTGAGAAGAACGATTATACATCCAACAAATACTAATTCCTTAGTTATAGATGAAAGGAGGATACATTAGTTAAACACAAAAAAAAAACTCTTAATTTAAAATCAAGGTTTGATCTTGCAAAAACTTCAAGACTACAATTAAATATGAATAGATATTTGTAACCTAAAAAAAAATCACAAGATGTACTTACATCAGAGAAACAAAAAAATGTGAAGTTAGGTAGGTATTTTGAAGCATGTAGAGTAATTAAAAGATTTTGTAATTTCAATTAACGATGTGATCCTTATGAAGCAGAAGATATCAATAAGGATGAACATTTCGGGTGAAACCATTGGCATTTGCGAAGAACCCAAACAGATCTTGCTTATACGGCAAGTAAGACTTATGTTTCTCATTTTCCTTCTTCGCTCTATACATCACGTAATTTTTCTCATGCGCAGACGACGACGTCGTTTTCCCCTTAACCTTCTTTACCACAACATTTCTCACCTCGCCGGAGCGAGCCTTTTCAGCCTTTGCCGCCGCCGGTTGGATCAACACAAAAGTGTCTTTTCCGTCGCTGTTACTTCGTAGCATATGTTCCTTGAACCTCCACAGCTTCGAGAATCCCGTCGAGTTGCTCTTCACCGCCGATTTTGGCGTCCATTCGCAGTAGGAATCCGCCGTCGTTGGTAGCTCCGGTCCCGATTTTGAACTCTCAGCCGCCGTCGACAACGGAGAATTGTCAATTTTATGAACGAATACCTTCTTGATCGGTGATCGGATACCGGAGGCGCCGTCGTTACCGTCAGTGAAGAGAATATTTTGATCGAAGACAGGGAACACCGGCCGAATCTGGCCGTTTTCGAATACATCATCGGCGGAGATCGGAGAACCGTCAGGACTAGTGAACATGAAGGTAAACTCTTCTTCTTCCTCTTCCTCTTCCTCTTCTTCTTGTTCATGATTCTGATCGTCTTTGTTATCATCTTGAACTCTAAGCTTAGCCATAAAATCATGTTCGAATTTTCCAGAAGCTTCAGCGAACTCTTCTGAAACGTTTTGCATTGTTCTCGTTCTTACGGTTATGTTTTTTAAGTGTTTGTGTTTATGTGTGTGTGAGATTCGTAAAGTGTTGCAGCTTATGGTTGGGTTTTAAAGGAAGTAGTTGAATATCTTAATAAGAAGTTGAGAATGGTTTGGTTTTGAGGTTCTTTTATATGTGGGGGACACACTTAAATTAAAATACTATGATCCTTTGATTTTTATATTTTTATTATTCGGTCTTTCAAGTATTTTTTCAATTCACACGGTGCACGTGTTTAGCTATACACGCGGAGACTCACGTAGTAACTGCGTGGCACCTTCTTGCTCCCTTCTCGAAGGGACCTCATGAAAATAAATATCTCAAATTAAAATTAGAAGATTCTCTAATTAAAGCATGTTAATCTCTGATCTTTGTTATTCCGATAAAATGGTAATTGTAGGGATACCCGCTCGAACCCAACCCAAATTTAACTAGGAAAACCTGATGTGATTGAATTCGGGTTCGGGTTTTATCCAGGTTCAAATTTCGGGTTCGGGTTTGGTATTGTTAATACCCTACCCCGAACCCGATTAATATATATAAAATTATACATAAATACATATATATATATATATATAAAAGCTATATATATAAATTCCTCATATATATATATATATATATATATATATATATATATATATTTTCGGATTCAGGACGGTATTGTTATTTCCAACCCCGCTTAATTCGGGTTTTGAATTTCGGGTTCGGGGTTGGGTAAGCACAAACCCGACCCTGACCCACCACGTTGCCATTCCTAGGTAAGTGTCTCTACTATGGGAATATATTGTACTGTCCCTGAATTTTCCTGTTCTCATGTCCCTAATTAATCAAATTTCACAAAATAATATTAAAATATTAATTTTTGATTTTGTTATTTTTCTTTTTAATTGAATGAAGTCTTCTGATTGACTTGATACACATAGTGGACATGAATTGAAACATATGATTCCTATCCGAATATAGTAAGGTTTGATTATTAATAATAGGGGAAAATGCATAAAACTCTTCAGAGCTAAAATAGGTAAGTATTATGAACTATTTTTCTACTTAATAATTATTTATTAAACTCTATCATATGGTAAAATTAGTTGATATATAAATATATTGTTAACCATGCATGTTGACTAAAAGAAATATATAAGGAACTATAGAAGAGGGGACATGATTTTTGTATCACATATATAAGACAATATGATACAAAAGCTATAATTTAATCAAAATTAAGCACAGCCATGCAAATACAAGATAGCTTATCCAAGTGTATGCATGAATATGAATAGACTCATTCAATTCTTGAAGTGAGTTTTTGAAAGTTCATCACAACGTGACTCATTGATTAGTCTAATTTTGGGGTACTAGAAGCACGTATGCATTTCTTTGTTTGGTGTGTTGGTGATAATATATGGATTGGTTGACAAGTATTTAATTACTAATAATAATAAAGAGGAAAAAGTGGTATTTTATTCTATTCCTTGTCAACCAAGCACTACGCTGACCTATATAACTTTTATGGTGTCTGAACTCTGAACACATGTTTGACTAAGGAATTTCAACACTGTGCAACCCAATGCAAGAGCAATTTCTTTAAAAGAAAGCTTTTCCAGATGTAATAGAGGTGTAGGTGTTTTTTGGGTGAGAATATTGAGAGGTAGGTTTAAAACATAAATTTGAATGAATTTATTAACTTTACTAAATATACATACAAGACATTCATCTAAATTCATTTTCATATATTTTAAAATAATAGTTTGTTAAATTGAGAGGAAGACATGGCAAACTATACACAGCTAGATTGAAGTAGTGCAACAATTGAGTAAAACACCTACTTATAAAAGAATAAGAAAGCTTATAGTTTTATTGAATATCAATGGATTGAATCTACAAAGGAAGAGCTTAAAATATTATTTTAATTAATTTTTGCATTACTTCAATTCCTTGTTCCATAAAACCCTTGTAATGTAGTTATAATTACAAAATAATATAAAATTGATCAAAACATATCATTATAATTATTTATAAATCAAAATTATGAATAGACACTGACTTAATTACACTCAACATTATTTTTTGTTTAAAACTTTACAATGATCTTTTTTATAGGTAGTAAGTGTCCTGTAATGCAATGTATGCATATAATTATGATTGATATGTGTAGGTTTAAAAAATATGGATGATTTATTTAAATATTCACTAAAACTCAATATTTGTCGGTGTAATTTACTTTGTTTTTATATTTCTAACTCCTTATATATTTATAAAAAAAATTATATTTCATGCTAACAATAAATTAACGTTTGTTATTAATAATAAATGCATTCTTAACTCATAACTAGGATGAAAAAAATACCCGAACTCGTGGGTACCCGTCAAAATACCCACAACGGGACCCACAAAAATAGTCTATGGGTGAGAACGGGTATCATGATACATGCCTGTGGATACCCGCATATATATTTTAATTAAATATTTTATATTTAGTTATTATTAATTTAACATTATATTTGTTTATTTTATTATTACTTCATAATAAAATTTAGTAATGAGACTATAATCATAAAATTATCATATACATGTCATATTATTTAAATAAAAATTATTTTTATAAATTAATTATTGTAAAATATATAAAAAAATATAATTAGAGTTAGAAACCTATTGGGTACTCGTGGGTACCCACAAATAGTGCGGGTACAGACACAGGTATGCACTACCCGTACCCGTGTCATCCATACTCATAATATTTTCCCATTTTAGGTTATAACAAAGAGTAAAAAGTTACTATATTTTTTACTCATTTTCTCTTGTGAATTTTTTGTAAAATAATTGATGTATTTTTATGATGTTAACTTTCAACACATTTACAAAAAAAAAAATTCGCCTTAACATTTAAAAGTGTCATTAAATTTCCAACTTTTTTGAAAAAGTGAACTAACAATTATGATTAATAATAAATACATTATTTACTCATAACTTTTTTTCCCATTATAACAAAAACCTAAAAAGTCACTATATTTTTACTCAATTTTTGTTTCTCTAAAAGAAGGGGAAATGTTGTAGACATTCGGGTCAAACATAACTGACCCGGATAACATGACGGGCACAAAACCGAAGTTCCAATTTCCATATTGTTTTAAGAATCTCAAACCGGTTCAGTTTGCGCGGCAACCCGATAATGAAGGAGAGAAGTTGAAAATAATAAAACAGTAACATCAAAACAAAACAAAACCTATGCAAAAACATGCAACAAACCACCTAAAACAATGCTAACACAGATGTTGAGGGTTGATGAGTGATTTGCATTTTGTACTGTCCCACATTTCTCAATATTATCTTTTTCTTCCTTCACACAAACACTCTCTTTCTAACACACATTCTGTCATTTCTGTTTCCTTGATTTTCTGATCATTTTGTTATCCAATTTCTGCTGCATTGTTTAAACAATATCTATCCCATTTTGCTATTTTTGTTGCCATTTCTGCTTTCATCTTCAAAATTCAACCTTGGTTTTTTTTTTTCAGAAAAAAAGTTTCATTTCCGATAATCTATATTGTAAGGCGGGGGATTTGGCTTCTTTATAATTTTTTCGCCATTTCTGATAATCAAGTTGAGATTTTTGAGAGAATCAGAAATGGCTAACGACAATTCCTCAAATGGGTCGCCACCGTCTAATTCCGGCAACGATTCGCCTCCTCCGACGCCACCTTCCCCGCCTTCCGATGATTCAGAGCCTCCCCAAAGTTCGCCACCAAAGTCTCCGCCTCCGCCGTCTCCGCCGAATTCTCCGCCACCGTCGCCTCCGTCGAATTCTCCGCCACCACCGTCTCCATCTCAATCTGCACCGCCACCCCCATCTAAATCTCCGCCACCTTCCTCGTCCCCGCCACCAACATCGCCGCCTCCACCGTCACAGTCTCCACCTCCTGCGCCGAAATCATCATCACCACCATCACCTCCTAATATTTCACCACCTCCTAATATTTCACCACCTCCTAAGAGTCCACCACCACAAAAAAATTCACCCCCTCCCCCCTCCCAACCTCCCCTAACACCACCACCAGCGGCACCACCACCTTCAACACCACTAGCACCACCGTCGAATGGTGATTCTCCACCTCCAAGCCCCTCTCAGCAGTCAACTCCACCGCAACCTCAAACCCCTCCTCCTCCTTCTCCTCCTCCTAATAACACATTTTTTCCTCCAACTCCACCAGCACCTGGTTCAAATGTAACTCCGGCTAAGACACCACCACCTGGACCAGTGCCAAAATCTCCACCAGTTTCTCCCTCTGGCCCCCATCCAAAACCAGGTGTTACTCCTTCTAGTAACCAATTCCCACCATCTTCGGATGATGCCGGTGACAATAACAATACAGGAAAAATTGTTGGCCTTACCATTGGTGGGGTTGCAATTCTTGCTGTTCTTGCTCTACTTCTCATTTTAGTATGCAGGCGCAACAAAAAAAGACGGAATCTTTATACTCTTCCACTCCCTAACAAGTTTCATCATAGGAATGGAGGTAAAGTGTGTGTGTCTATATATATATTTGAGTCAGTGTAAGAAGAATTACCATGTTGCCTATGGTATGTTTACCATGTTGCCTTCTGCATGCATCTTGTTTTCACATTTAATGATTGCAGCCATTTTCATCAACAGGTGCAAATGTGCATTACTATGTAGAGGAGAAAGGTGTTGGGAATGGTTCACAGGATGGGTTTTATAGTACACAACTTCCATCTCCTAGAACCAACCCTTCAGACCCAACAACGCCGCCCATGGGTCAGATGATTTTTAGTTATGACAAGGTTTCGGAAATAACCGATGGATTTTCTAGTCAGAACGTGATAGGGGAAGGAGGATTCGGGTATGTTTACAAGGCTTTCATGCCAGACGGTAGAATTGGAGCAGTTAAGCTGCTAAAGGCTGGTGGTGGTCAGGGAGAGAGGGAGTTCAGGGCTGAGGTGGATAGTATCAGCCATATTCATCATCGACATTTGGTATCATTAATGGGTTATTGCATATGCGAACAGAAAAGGGTACTTATCTATGAGTTTGTTCCTAATGGCAATCTTAGTCACCACATGCATGGTAACCTGAGTTTCCCTTTGTTTTTTACTGAGAAAATTAAGAAATGAGTTAATGTTTTTCTCTATTTATGAATTGATTCTCAAGTGTGTATCATTTGTATGTGCATTTCTAACAGGAAGTGGTGTGCCAGTTTTGAGTTGGGACAAGAGGATGAAGATAGCATTTGGTGCAGCAAGGGGCTTGGCATATCTGCACGAGGGCTGTAAGTATTGATCAAAAGACACACACCTATTGGATTATATTCTTTTATAGTACGCATTTGTGCATTGGATTATACATTTCTTACAGTGAAACACAATTATATGGGGAAATGATTTTTGCATATGGTGTGTAGAAACTAGGAACTGTTCAGTGTAGGTTTATTAGTCTAGAAAAGAAGAGGGATGTTGGCTGTACTTGATTTTGTGAACATTCCATGTAACCTCTAAAAGAAAAACTGAAGTCTTTTATCTGTTCCCAGGCAACCCAAAGATTATCCACAGAGACATCAAGTCGGCAAACATTCTATTGGATGATGCTTTTGAGGCACAGGTATGCATATACATTCTTATTTATTTTTTATGTTCCCTTATGAAATATAGTTTTTGATCAAATTTTGAAGTCCTGGATCCTAACTTAACCTCGTTTTAAACACAGGTTGCAGACTTTGGACTTGCCAAACTAACCGACGATGCTGATACCCATGTATCAACTAGGGTGATGGGAACCTTCGGGTAGGTTTTGCTATGTTTAAAACATAAAGCAGTTTATCCAATGTATATAGACTTTCATGGAAACAACCTCTTTATTTGCTAGAGTAAAACTGCATACATTATTTTCTCCCCAAACCTCACTAAGTGGAAGCCTCGTGCACTAGACCGCCCTTTTTTATGTAGATTTTCATGGGGTTGGGACTTGTTGTTGATGGGAAATAACTTGTTGGTTGGAAAATTAAAGAAAAACATGAGTTTGTGATGATATGAAATATAAATGGTGGTTATCAAAACAGTATATTCTGAAAAATACCCTAGAGCTTTGCTCACAGTTAAAATATTACTTTGCTCAATGATTGTTGTTCATCACTGTTATTTTAGAGGCTATGTAGAATTACTCACCAATGAGGTGGATTTGCTTTATAAATTTTGTAACCATCTCTTAAGGTTAGAGTTGGCAACACAAACTCTATCTAAAGAATAGTTCTAAATGTTAAAGAACAAACTGTCCAACTCATTCTATTTCCAATCTGCAGGTACATGGCTCCCGAATATGCAACTAGTGGAAAATTAACAGATAGATCAGATGTCTTCTCATTTGGAGTTGTCCTCCTTGAGCTTATAACTGGAAGGAAACCTGTGGATCCAACACAACCTGTGGGAGAAGAGAGTTTGGTTGAGTGGGTACGACCGGACCTTTTTCTTCCTTATTTTGTAAAGTGTCAGCGCAATAGGAAAGTTGTTTGCCTTGTGACGTGAAGGTCATGGTTCAAATCTTGAAAACAACCTCTTCACTTGTGAGGGTAAGGCTGTGTGCATCTACCCTTCCTAAATCCCACTAGGTGGGAACCCCGTGCACTGAACCGCTATTTTATTCTATAAAGTGAAATATATCATTAGAAAATATAAACACTCATAACTTCTTAGCCAACGTGACATGCTTTTTAACTCTTGAAAGGATGCATGACCCTATGACTTCATTTCATTCAACAACTACCTTAAAAAATATATTTCTGTTGACCCAGTTTGAGGTAGCAGAGTATAACTTACAATAGACATGTTAAAGATGTGAAAACATGATTTAAACAACTGATTCTGATGACTTATCGCTGGCCCGATAGTTTATGAGCTAAGTACGCATAATTTATGCATAAAATTGTCAAGTATAGTGACAAGTTGTCCGAAACAGTGGTTCAAATAATACTGCTCTTAAAGATGCTGTCTCATTGTTATAGAGAGCTCTAGATGTTTTCATTTTGAAAAGTACTAGAAATGGTATAGCAATTCATAGAGATATTCAGTATCCTAACTTTAGTTTGAAATTATAGTTACAATCTAAATCCATCAAAGTTGCCTTTAATCCAATCTGTTACATATTATAGTGTTTCTTTTTATAATCAATATTTTTTCTTCTTCATTAATTATCCATGAAGAATATCATACATATTTAACATGTTCAATTGCTGACTGTGGTTATTTTTTCTTGCAATGGAAAATTAACTTGCACTCTGAACAATGTTGTAATCTGCCACAGGCTCGTCCACTTCTCCTTCGTGCAATTGAGACAGGTGACTTTAGTGAACTAGTGGATCCAAGACTTGAAGGGCAGTACGTTGACAGTGAAATGTTCAGAATAATTGAGGCAGCGGCAGCATGTGTTCGCCATTCTGCTCCAAAACGGCCTCGTATGGTTCAGGTGATAATAATACTAAAAGACAGCTATTTCCATGGTTCATGAAAATGTCCTTCTATATGTTAAGCTTATGTTTGTTTTCAACATAATCATCTGCAACTGTTACATTTCTATTTTAACTCATCTAATCATTGACACTTGCACTGGCCATTCCATCGGTTTTTTATCAGGTGGCAAGAGCCTTAGACACTGGAGATCAATATGATCTATCTAATGGGGTGAAATATGGTCAAAGCACTGTTTATGATTCTGACCAATACAACAAAGACCTAATGAGATTCAAAAGGATGGCCAATGGCAGTTTTGGTGAATCTGATTCGTATAGTACAGATTACAGATCAAAAGAGATGTCTGCAACCCAATATCAGTGGAGGCAAAGTACTTCTAGTATTGATTCAGAAGCTAAAAATTTCTACAGCCTTAAGAACAGCATTGCTGAGAACAGGTCTTGAGCATAGGCATAACGGACTTAACCCGCCGGTTTTAGCCTTACTAATCTAACCAATTCTTTCTCCATAAACCAAAACTACTTTCATCAAACTGCCCTTTATGACAGTGCATTATTCTCTTACATTCTTACAATGCAACATGAAGATTTTTGGTTTACAAAGATTGAAAACTATGACAGACGATAGAAAACAGCATATTATTCTAGATAGACACATCTCTTGTTTATTCTGAATTAGGAAGATTGAGTTTTTGTATGTACTGAAAAAACTACTTCAAAGTTGTGATTGTTATCAAACACTCTTAAACCCCGTCCATGTATCTTGTATCTCTTTAAAAGATCTCTAAACTATCCATATGCTAGGTTTTAAATTACGGTTGTGATTATTAGTGTTGTAACATTTATCATAATTGTGAATGATTATAGAAAAATGGTATTGATGATCCATTCATATGCAAAAATTCAGGATTAGTTGCTAAACTAAATAAAGAAACTAATGAAGTTTATGTATATGGTAGTGACTTGCTAATAAGTTAAAAGAAAATCTTCTTACATTAGCCACTTACATTTCCTGAATTGTAACACCAAGCTAGTAATCACTAACTCAATCCTAGTAGGTGCAGAAGTCCTGTTAAGAGGACATCAAAATGGATTGCAAGAATTAACTTATGACATTATGGTTTGAAAAGAAAAAGAGTGGTGTGAAAAGTTTATAAAAATAAATTATGACATTCCTATAAAGTTTTAAACTTATTTCAATATAAGCCATAATAAGTTTTATTGAATGAATTCTTAACTAAATACTTTCATAGTCACCAGATACATGGTTCTCATTGGTATGCAAGAATCAATTTGGGGTTCTGTACGAGACTGAGAGAATTGTGTTTCAATGGATGAGATTTGTCGAGGGAAAAGGTGGATAAAATGTATGATATTAAGGTTGCAGTTCTTGTTCTTTGAGAGCAGACTTAAGGTAGATTTTTTATTAACTCCTCAAACACTCAACTAAAGTATAGTAAATTCATCAAGTGTGAGAAGAGGTTACTTATAATATTGGGGCCTCAAGTAAGTAAGGATTTTTTTTTTTTGAATTCGAAAGATTAAGAAGAGGGGAACTTTATTTAATAAGGAGGGCAACTGAAGATACTGTTTGGAACATCAAGACACAACACTGTCAAGGCCTCATTGTCCCATGAAAGTGCAGCTTTTGGTTACTGGTGTGTGTTCCCATTGACAATGATTGAAGTAGAGGAAAACACTATGATTTAAATAGTATGCTTCTTGTTTTGTACGGATCAAAGGATGTTACTTTTCTAATATGATGGGAGAACATTTTGTAAAGGATTGAAAGATTACCCTGTTTAAGTTGTTAGTGACTTAAAGGCATTATTGCTAGGCTTGTTGCTCCTGCCATAGTCATATTCAAGTTACTTGGGATAATTACTAAGAAATACTCCATAACTAAGGGTCTCGAAAACTAAAAAAAGTGATTGTTTTTGCAGCAGGATTGTGTTATATATCTGATGCATGAAGTTGAGCCTTTCCGTTATGAGGATAACCGTCTTCATGGAGTGGAGTTTCACGAAAATAATTACTAAGATGATGAATATGAGTTAGTCCCATGGACATATAAAACTGTTATGAGGTTTTCCTTTTTCTAATTCACATTGCTGACAATTCTTGGTGTGACTGCTTATTATTCTCATTTGGCCCATTATCTTGTGACATTAGGTTTTGTTTGCCAATTGATTTTTAGTGGGGAAATAAGAGAAAAGTAAGGTAAAGAAATAGAAGGTTTCTAAAATAAATCATATACATGATGACTAAGGGGATTGGTGTAATTAAATAAAATATAGAGAAAGATAAGTGTAACTTTCCCTTTATAAAAATTAAAATGGTATACGTCATGTTAGAACTCTTATTTGCTTCAATTAAGCAATACCAGTTGCCAAGATGGTGAATGTGTAGTTTTGATAAAATCGAAAGTATAGAATAACATATACACGCTTAATCGAATTTCACAAATTCACCGATTATAAGTTAAACTTTGTAATGTAGGTGAAGCTTGGACATGTGTATACACGTTTTTTTCCAGACACATTATTCATAAAGGCAATTGCATTCAAGCCATGAGATATATAATTTGATGAGGCTAACTCTTCTTTTATTTAGATAAAAAATATTATGTATAGTTAGAACCAATCAACCGTTGGCTGTGTATAACTTTTTTTGGCTTAGACTATAGGTAAACAACAATATTCATGCAAACAAATTATACTGAATAATAGAAAGCTTTTAAAGTATTACACATACCATGAAACATTTAGCGAAAAAAGATGTCCTAAATCACAATACACGAACACAAAACCAAGTTGTTTCCCAAGAAATAAAAGCTAGATAATAGTCATCCCTGCATCCAGAATTGCCGATCCACACACTCCCAAAAAAGCATTAAGCCTGTAATGATAAAAATCAGGGAAATATTCATCACAGAAATTCCAGAACCTTTTCGTTATTATTATTTTTGGATACAACTCGAAGTGCAACTAAAAAGTAATCTGAAAAAATGACCAAATTATGCCAAACATCTAGATAGGCATGATGTGTGTTGCACTTTTGCTATCAGTTTTTTTAAATTAAAATATTTCATGAGGGAAGAAACCAACAGCTACCTTATTGGCTATGTTGTTGGAAAGCCAGTCCAAACCTTCATAAAGACCCTCCCCAGAGGTTGCACAAGTGCTCTGGATGTACCTGGAGGAACCAGAGGAGTATGTTAGATCAGAACGCTTACAATATAGGACAAGAAGGGGGCTGTACGCCCCACGCTAAACAAAAAAAGGACAAGGGTTTCATTATAAAAATACTTACCAGTGACGCTGTCTGAGGGAGTGGAGACCCAGCTTGTCAGTAATCTCAGCAGCATTCATCGCATTAGGAAGATCTTGTTTGTTGGCAAACACGAGCAGTACAGCATCTCTCAGTTCATCCTGAAAAGATAATTAAAATAAAGTGGCAATTAAACATTGTATAATCACAAGAATACATAAATCAGAAAGCAAAAGAACAAAGAAGACAAATGATTCTTATGTTGTAGACTTCAAAGTTTACAAATGAAGCCTGATAAATCAGAAGCACTGTTTCCCAGAAGCTTGACTAGTAAGAACTGGTTATTCAACTTCCGAAAATGTCATAGCGGTGTCAAATACAAGAATAATCACAAATTATAATCCAGCAAAAAAAAAATGATCTGTTTAAAGCAGCAATGATGAAGAAAATGCTATCCGTGGGAGATAGAAATTTCCTCTTCACAAGTAGAAAGACACCTGTCTAGAGAGTGAAAATCATCACCAAATAGACTAACATATCACCGGAAAAATCAGACTAATAGTAGATACAACAAAATTCTAAGATTTATGCTTAAAACAAACAGTTTACCCCACAACAAAACCCAATAAGAAATCTCTAAACATTTAAAGACAAAATAAAAGAATATTTTTCATCGGTATTCTTTGAAGTTAGACCTCTGTGCTTTCAGTAATTTGCAGGTCCTACCTTTTGGCCCTTATGTGATCCAAACCTGGTCTATAAAAATGATTTCTCTCTATATGCCAGAAGAGTGTCTAACATGAACAATTATCAACATGAAGGTATGTAATAAAAGGCCAAACTAAATTCACAAAAGTACCTCATTCAACATCCTATGTAACTCATCTCTGGCCTCAACAACTCTGTCCCTATCATTGCTATCAACGACAAAAATAAGACCCTGAGTGTTCTGGAAGTAGTGCCTCCACAAGGGACGAATCTGCAAAAGAAGAGGCAAGTATTCAGACATTGACCGTTGAGTAAATGTTAAGTAGTTCAGCAGTGAAACACAAGTCATAGGTGTTAGATATAATTTCAAAGAATGCATGAGAATCAAAATTTATACCTTGTCCTGGCCACCAACATCCCAAACAGTGAAGCTAATGTTCTTGTATTCCACAGTCTCCACATTGAACCCTGAAATGAAATAGATATAAATATATCAATGCATATAAGTATATAACAGCACCAGAACATGTCAACAATCTGACACACCCAATACTTCAACAACTGTGAAAAGGAAAACAATAATCTATGACAAATTATGCAGAAAAGGTTTGTTAAAGGTAATATTACAGCTGTTGAAGAATAATATATACAAACTGATCAGAACAAGTTACACCATGACCTAACATCAAGCATCACAGTTAAACAACATTTGATATAACTAAACATAATTTGGGATCCCAATTCCCAGCATTCGATTTTAAAGGTTTCTTCACAGATTTAGCAATGTGTTGACTGACTTGGTTCTATTTGAGAAAATTACACTGTTTAGTTATCTTAAAGTTTGGCTTAGTTACACCCAAGAGCCCTTATGTTTCAAAAGTTACACTCACCTCCCCTGTAGGGGATGCCATTGTCATTTCAATATCACCCTTCAAAGGAGGTGAATGTAATGACAACACAAACCTCAGAGGTTGTGTAACTTTTTAAACAACAAAGGTACTCAATGTAATTAAGCAAGATAGATATCAGAGTAATTTCTCCATTATATTTTAAAAAATCACCAATGTAACTGGCTTCTAAGTAAGATATCATAAATTCTAAGTAACTAATCTAAGATATTAAAATAAATCCATAAGATGTTAGAAAAGGACTAATCAGATAATAAAAATCTATGCATTGCAAGTTAATATACCTAAAGACAAAAGAACAATTATGATACGCAAATGGACCAATAACAAAACTCTTAACTGGAGAGTAAAAGTTTCAAAACTTACCAATAGTGGGAATAGTAGTGACGATCTCTCCAAGCTTGAGCTTGTAGAGGATAGTGGTCTTACCAGCAGCATCAAGACCAACCATCAGAATTCGCATTTCCTTCTTTGCGAAAAGCCGACTGAAAAGCTTCGTGAATGTCAGCCCCATTTCTCCTTCACCCTGTAAATACAAATAAATAAGCCCAAAATTTCAACATTGTATTCTCCTTCACACTATAAAGTGCTATGGTATCATTTGATCCACTTAGCCGATCTTAACTACCGGGACTAATGTTTGGTTGTTGATGTTTAATTAAAAAAAAATCTAAAACGAAAAAGTGTCTTATCAAAATAGAACAATTTCTTCCAGAAAATCTATAAGCAACCTATATAATCAAATCAATGTCACTGAATTCATCAAGATCTCAAACTAAGCGAGAAAGAAAAAGAAGAAAAAAATATTGACATGCAAATCGATCTAGAACCATATACAATCAATCCATGGCATGTGAAACGGATCGCACAGAACAAAATCACGAAACAAACAACATTTCGGAAAACATAAAAGATCTGAAAATTGTGATCTGGAAAACTCAGATGAAGCAAGTTGTGGAGCTTTAAGAAACATAAAGGTGAAGATATGAAGAAAAATTCAGATTGAATGCGAAATTCAAACGCGATTGGAAAAGGAACTGAAAATTTGGCCGTGAATCGAAATACATGAATGGAAGAGAAAGAGAGATCTGATATTTGAAATTTACCTGTGGAGATTCTAGGATCTGAGATTTGAATGAAAATTAAGAGAGAGAGAGAGAGGGAGGGATGTGAAATTGTGAAGGAAGCTTTGTAAGAACGCGATTGAGGAACGATAATCCTGAAACAGAACGAGAATGGTTTTATAAAGTATAAACGAGAGCCATGAGAAATTATTTGTTATCATCCACCAATCACAAATAATTAAAATAATTACTTATTACTTTTTTATTTTATACTCTATTATATATCTAAATGCAACTAAAATGGTATCGAGTAAGCAGTTTATTGAGAAATTGTCAAAAGATCAAGATTAAGAGTTAGACATGAAAGATATATTTATGTCTTCCGAATAACATTAATTCTTTAGCATAAAGTGTGAGCATACAGTGATGATCTAAGAGTTGTATTAGTTAGTGATTATACACAAAAAAATTAAATTTAATGTTGCTTTTTATTAGTTAGTGATTTCAATCATTTCATTTATGATACAAAATGTATATAGTGATAGTTTTATAAATTGTCACTAAATCATCAAACATTCTTATTTAATTATCATTAACTCTTCAAACAAATATATAATACAAATAAATAATAAATAATATATTAATTATGTATAAATCTTTATAATAATATATATATATATTACACTCTTTCTTACCATAGTGTTTGCTTAATTTCTAAATGAAAAATTGAGATTGAAAAACATGGTTTTTGCAGTATCAAAATTTGCATGCTTACTGGCTCTAATGTTCCTTTCAACTCACATTCCTAATATATTGTGTTTTGACAATATTTGACATATATTGTATTTTGATATCTCTTCAAAAGATGAACTTTTTGAATCAAAATCATTTTAAAGATAAATTAATCATTTAGATTACAAGCTTTGGTGACAAATAATTAAAGGGATCATGTAACATAGACGATAGGAAATCATTTGGGCAGGTTGGTTTATAAACTTTACATAGTGTATATATCATCATCATGTAACTCTCAAAGTTCTCCATCTCCATTGCCAAATCTTCCCAGCTCTTCAAATATCCCATGATCATCATATGTGAATCCATAGTAGAAACAAACCTTGAAGAAACTACTCATTTACAAACTCTAATTTCAATTCAATCCAGAGTTTTTCACGTGAAACATACATATCATAGATGATGTTTTTTTTTTTAATATTCTTGTCTAGTACTTGTATGTCCTTAATTCAAATGTTGTGTCTTGCATTCAGAGATCTTCACTAGATATAATAAGGATGTTTTCTTTAAAGGAAAATGTTGCAGATGCACTTCAAAGAAATTCACCAAAAATGGAGTAATATGGCATTCCAAGCCGCTGCTAATACCAACTTAAACTATTGAGTCAAGGGAAGGAGGTACTTTGGATATGAAGTCAATCATTTAAATAAAATACAATATAGTAGATCAAGGCTTACAGATGCATACTTGTGTACCAACTAATCTCAAATTAGCATCTACTTGTTTCTCCACAGAATACAACTAATATATTACCTGGTTAATTACAACAGTGTAATAACACCCAATATTATCGCCAATACTGAGCCCAGCGATGAATGGTCTCAACCATCTGAGGGAACAATGCACTCACACTCTCATTAATAAGATCCTGGAAGAAATGTATACTTGCTTCATCATCCAAGTCCAACCGAAACTTTTCTTGAAGCTGCATTGTATAGCAAAAAAGTATTGGTGTAAGAACGGACGAACATTTCTGACCTATTTATTGAAATGTCAATGAGCTCACCTTAAGAATACCCTTTTCAGGATCAGAGGCTATGTCGGGAATATTAGACCCCGCCATTAAGTAAAATAGATTTAAAATTAGGTTACTAGATTTCCGAAGAATGTTGTAAGCTTCACAGCAGTAGGACTTAAACCTAGTATAATATTGGCTGCAGGTGTTCAAAGTAAATAATCAATATGGCACAATTTAAGCCATAAATCACACAACCACCATATTAGTATGAAGTTAATCATCCAATGGGAATTTTTTACCTCTCAGCTCCACCCATAGCCTCAACCATTTCCTTGCATAGTTTCATTGGCGGTGGAAATGGCTTAGGATCTCTCCCAAGGATGAAACCAAAGTCAACATGGAAAAGACGTCCATCATCTCTAAGGAGGAGGTTGTCTAAGTGCCTACCAAATTAAAAAGACAACTAGCTCATTCGAGTAGGGAGAAAATATGGATTATGTGAACAATTTAACATGCCCACTTCAAAAAATATAGAATAACATGATAGAATCTATTAGAGCCTTCTTCACTAAAAACTGGGGAAAGAATCTTGGATGCCATGCAAGTTAGTGTAAAGTCCACAACTCTAAATTGTTAATCTACACTAACGGCAGTAGCATTTCATATTCTTGGGGGTCATGGGGAAGGTTGTACAAGTGACTTCAGTGGCACAGTACAAAAATACAATTATAAATATCAAACCACTATTCCAGATGGAAAATGATGTGTAATGAATAAAATCGTCAATCACCTGTCTCCAATACCAAGTATATATGTGATAACAGAATACCCAGCACAGCTTTTTATAAACGTTTCAAGACAGGTAGCTGTAATTCCGAAAGGTCCATGGTCATCAGGATGAAATTTCTGCAAATAGCTTATGATGCTCCGATTCTCTGATAGAATCTAGACATGAAAGGACTACATATCAGTATAGAAACATCCTACAGCCAAATTGGGCATTTACTGAACATCAAAATCATCATTCTACATTTTTGTTAAAAACAAGGAAGATTTGAGAATACCACTAAATATGTAATTAAAAACATCAAAATCCAAAGTTAGCATAGGATTTATATAAAACAACTTAGCAACCTGACAGGCATGTAAATTTCTATTCCAAATGTGAATCACTTTTTAAACACCATCTGAAGAAAAACATAAGATCAATAAACTAACAAAATATTAGAAATTAAACATTTAAACTGAATTGGACAAAACTGTGCTTATAATGAATGAGATACAGGGGCAGGAAATCCATCTATCTACAAAATTCCAGATATTTTTAATATTTGTAACAAGATAAATGCTTAAAGCTGATGAACCATTCTCAACTCCTTTTACTGAAAATATCAAATTATCCATGATGAACAAGCTGATATGAAGAAAAAAGATAACAACAGTCCAACCAAATTATCAGCTTAACGAGCCCGTGTCAGTTAACAAAGTTAAATATGTTCGCTACCACATTAAAATCTGTACACTGATAATGAATCAAAATCAAACTCTTAGTAAATATAAATGTAAGAGAATGCTTTTTTGGTATGTTTGGCAGCGACAGTGAAACATCTTTAAAAAAATCACAATACCTGCGCCAATGAATGGGATGGAATGAATTCCAACATGCCTTCATCTTGCCCACTTGCTAGCACCTTGTATGGTGTTAAGTGCAGATCAAGGTTTTCTAACTTGAGCAATCGATCCATAAGTGATACCATTTGAACAACCTACAAAAAACCAACATTTATGTAACTAATATATTTTCTGAATATCTTCATCAAATGCATGAGATGGAGTGATGGAATTTGTAAGTGTGTGTACACGCGCACATGGGCAGGCATGAGTTTGTGTGCAAATGAACACACATGCACCAGTGTCCATTTGCAAGCTTATATACATGCAGAAGAGAAAGGTTTTGTAGGAATACCAACTGGTCCTGCCGAAGATCATCACCCTTTTTAAATATGATCTTACGAGTTTCACCATCTGCTGTTCTAAAAGTAAGGCGCAGAGGATGCAATGCACTTCTAAATATTGATGACTCTGAGGGTACAATCCCGGTAATAAGGACACCTGGAGCCAGAGGTGATCGTATTGGCTACAGTAGAAACAGAATCAATCAATAAAAAACATCTGAGAAACTTCCTAAGAATTCATTACATAAAATAAAAAGGGTGGCCTAGTGAACGAACTCCCATCTAGTGGTAGTGGGGTTTGGGAAGGTATGCAACCTTACTCTCGTAAGCAAAGAGACTATTTCTAGGATTTGAATTCATGACCCCAGGTCACAAGGCAAGCAACTATACTATTGCACCAAGGCTCACCCTCTTAAATAAAATAAATAGTTTCCCCTTAGATGCATCATTCATTAAAGTAAAAGAGTCAACAAAAAATTCAAAACTATAAATGATGACACTGTCTTAGACTGATACCTCATCAAAATAAGTAAGCTCACTAAGAAGACCAGAAAGCAGTTGTCTAAGCTTTTCAATCTTCTTCTGTGTATTACCTCGAACATTCCTTACATCTCTTGATATTGAACATAACTGAGCAGTCAATTCTGTCTGACGTACCAAACTCTGCCATTGTTTAAAACCATCATCCTCTACATTTACACCAGCCGACATCTGAAACAAAGGGGCACAACTGTTAAATTTCAAAATGAATTATTCCAATTAACATTTCCATCACCAGTAGTTCATTACATATATTATGATGAACCATAATACATGACAGCACTAGCGTCCGTCAGAGTCCTTTATAGTAAAATTGTTGATTGGTTTAAAATTAAAAGATAATGGGTAAGCCTCGGCACAACGGTAAAGTTGTTGCTTAAAGACCAAGAGGCCACAGGTTCAAATCCTAGAAACAACCTTTATGCTTGTGGGGGTAAAGCTGCATACATCTGTCCTGCCCAGACTCCCTAGACCCCACCAGGTGGGAGCCTCATGCTCTAGACCACCGTTTTTATTGATATAAAATTAAAAAAGTATGCCTCACAAATGAATCATGACGTCTCAGTTAAACATGCAATTCTGATGAAAAAATTAACCTTTTATGTTTTCTACGAAATATAGATATGGTGGTCTTCTTCAAGGTTTACACGAAGGTAAATAGTTAAAGAAATAGCTTATTCAGAGAGGAAGACAAATTTTAAATATGCTGCAATACCAAAAGATTTTCTTATGCAAGAGTACGAATGAAGCAGACACACACACACATATATATATATATGTAATTAGCATCACAAAAGAAAAAATACTGAAGGGTATTAAGAAATTTACTAGTTCACACCTTCATCATATTCTCCTCCAGAATCTCATAAGTGCAATAAAAACGTTTGGCATATGCAGGGTCATAAAGTTCAACAGCCACGTACCAGCGAAGAAAGCTTGCCAATTCAATATTGCGTAATGCTGTCAAATGTAAAAAGGTTTGTTTCAGACAAAAGCCAAAATATAACCAGAATCAACATCTGTACTTGCTCCTTAACCCTCCTGGACATACCACGCTGGACAAGAAAATGAGAAAGGCGAGATTTATCAGAACGCTCAAACCGAAGAGCCTGAACCAGTTGCAGCAAGTAACACTGAAGCTCTTCATCATCAGCTCTCTCAAGGACACTAACAGCATAAGCACGGACCTGAAAAGAAGCAGAGGAGTAAGGCCTTATATAGCTCTTTAAAGGTGATTAAATTCCTCCTAATATAAATTCAAATAGAAGTGGCCATGTCAAGTAATACATGACATACATCTATACCAACAGTAAAAAGGTTGGAGTGGATTGGCACCTTTGCCCCTACACTTTCTACAGTATTACGTTTTTGGCCTCTCTTTGTTGTTCAACTCATGGTTACTTCAAGGGAGTTATTTTTTCTGACATGCAGAGAAATTGTGCAGATATTCTCATGTTTCATGTCTACTTCTTTTATTTGGAGGATATATTATTCTCTCTAGTTATAAATACTCTCTCCTGTATCTGATAACACTTCTTTTCTCTATAATATCTTTTGTTCCAACTAACATAGGAAAAGTAAGCGGAAATTGCCTTATCTAAATGTCAAAATTACCTCCTCACTTTCAAAAACAGGAGATAAAAGTTCCAGTGCATCACAGACATCAATCATTTCCCACTTGCCCATTAATTCTAGTGCTTGTTTTGCTTCCTGAGATGATATCAGCATTACAGAATGTGAGAATTTCTTCCAGTATTTTTTTTCCAACAATAAGAATTGAATAAAAAAGGAAAGAACGATGACAGTTAACAAGATCATTATTCAAGAGAAAAAGAAAATCAAAATAGAAAATTAAAACCTATACTGTATTACAACCAACTCCCGGCAACTAGGATACAATTACATTATCGTGAAATGAACAAGAAAATAGTTTATATTTTAAAGGACAGACTAAGATCTACAAATTCCAGTCCGTTAATAAAAACATGCCGATACACAATCTATTTCACTAAATTATAAAGTCCGTCATTCTTATTTTGTTTCTTCTCTTGGTGATGAATTGAGAACGATGTAAGATGCTAAGGTTTCAAGTTTTGTTGAATTGTCACGAGGACATTTAAGTGGCAGAGCTATAAACCACCTGAAACCGTATATCATAAAATCTATTAGCTATTAATAATTTCCAAGAAAGTAATAGTCTAACCTGAACATCACTCCATTCAACACAACGAAGGAACTTTGTGAGAGCCCTTTTTTCAGACATCAAAGAAAAGCGGAATTTCCACAAAAGCTGCCGCTCATCTCCATTCAAAGTCCTTGTTGGTGGATATTTTAGTATTCTCTGAATGGACCTTGACATAAAGGAGTAAGTAAAATAATTAAACAATCAACCACCATGTTAGAAATGATTGCGAAGTACAACACTAAGTCACTAACAAAGAGAGGAAAAGTTAACAGACAACAGATCCAAATATAAAACCAATTGGACAAAAAAGTTTAATGTCAGAATCACTACAAGTAACTCTTGATAAAACTTCTCCAGCTTTTCCATCGCAAGTAAGACAAATGAAGAAACAATCCACAATATTTTCTTTGACCAACATATGTTGAAGAAACAATCCTCAGAACATGGCACTTCAAAAAGTACAGATCAAGAAATAATGGAAACGGGCCAATTATGGCAATTTGGATTGATAAATCATCTTCTACTGCAATTGCAAAACTCCGGATATATATCTTGACCATGTTTATTGAAGTTATATTGTTTAGAGTTTTTTTTCTCTTAAAAATCCTACTTAAAACTTAAATCATTTAGTTTTGAGAATTTAACTACCTGGAACAAAAAATGTAGTAATCTAAGAAGACTCACTGCTAAGGACACGGTTACGCAACAACATATGATGTGTCCACATGAATTTTGAAGTGTCACTTCATGTCTGACTCTGATATAAACAAAGACACTTCTTTCAAATCTCCACTCATTAAACTTCATTAACATGTTAATTGCTTTTACTACTTAGTTGATATATGTTGCTAAACAACTAACTAAGTGCCGCAGAGGTAAAGCCTTCACCATATTTATTTTAACATAGACATCAAAGGGAAATTAGATTCAAATGCAAAGTTTAAGCTTACTTTCTCTCATTTGAGCTTGGCTTCAGATCTCTGTCTATGACCCCACGGGTCAAACTCCTAGCCAGCTTTAACTGTTTGTGCTCAGAAGGATTTATCTTTCCCATTTCTGGGTCCCAGACAATAACAATGTCATTCGTTGAAGCTATAGGAGATGGGAACAGAAAATTTGCACCTGATTCCTACATTTTCTAACAAATAAAAGTTACTGCATGTTTCGGCTACGAATCAGCATGTATTATAATTGATATTGAACAAAGGGAAAAAACAACAGCTTCAGTAATTTCTATGTTTGTTTGTAAACTGGTATCTTCCCACTAGTATGTAGGGATACCCCGATAACTTAGTTGATCTATGCACGGAATGTCAACATTCTTACTAGTGCCAGGATGCTAGCAAATCCAAGACCACACATTCTAGGACTTTAACGCATATTTCAACTTATATTAAATTGCAAGAACCAAACATGGAAAGCAAACACTGGAGCATTCAATGCAGGAGTATCTCACACACTTGTATGCGAATGACAGTAAGCCAAGTACACAATTAGCATAATGCAGTGCAACAGAATGTATTAAACACGAACATACCAAAACAAAATTTATTTAGTCACATCATCGAAGAATATCAAATAGTTTCAACAATGCGTTTTGAAGCACCTAAATGGTATATTGTAAGAAAACTGAAAAAAAAATTGATTAAAATATCCAAATATTAAAAGGAATATGATAGAAATCATTAATAAACCACTCATAAAATGACATTTTTAATGAAAATAAAGTATAATTCAGAAGTATCCATTAGTGTATAATGCTAAAAATATATGTTATTATTTAAAAAATAATATTCAGAAAAACAACAACCAGCAATAGGTGGCAAGAATACCTGAAAAACAACTTGATGCTCAAAACTACAGAAGTCTACAACCAGGTACAAGTGAGAATTTCCATTTTTCAAACTTTCACGTTCCTTGATTCTCTCCATAGTCTTAAATGTGAGGCGATCCAACCAATCCACACGTTGAATCTGACCTCGCTCATACTTATTCACAAGCTTTTCCAATCGCTCCAACTCCCCACGCTCATGCCTAGGGACCTAATCAGAACAAGCACAATATATTTATTATGATTGAGAAGAATCAGAGAGATTACATCTAAGATCACTTAAAAATGTTCATTACCTTTCCAGGTGTACTGGTAGGGAATGCTCCATCTGCCTCTTTTCCTGCCCAAAGCCTAAGTTTTTGCTTCCCAGTTTTAAGCTGCTTTTTGTTGTTAAAGAGAAGAATTGTGGCTCCTCCAATCAATCCCTCGCCATGTGAAACATCCCAAACCTGTTCACACAAGAATAATAGAATATTACCAAAATATAGAAACTCGCAGTTAACAAGTTTTATAGTAAATTTTGTAATTATCCTATTAACTTACAAAGAAAGTAAGGAGCTATTAAAAAATACAATAAGTAAAAGTTATACATCCTCTGTCTACTTTCTCTCCCCTATTTCCTACCAATCCTGCATCAATTAGTAGTAGAAGCTAAAAAGTAAAGTTATGATTTCATGAACAAATAGGTAAGTAAGGTGAAGTTGCTGCTTACAGTGAAAGTGAGTTGTGACTGAGCAGTTAAGTCTCTATACTTAGTTGTCAATGTGATGAGCTCATTCCAACTATATGATGATCCTGTGGACACCAACCTTCACCACATAATTTCAAAAATCCATAGAGACAATAAATTTTCAGCGTACAAATGTATTGAATTGCTGGTTGGGTAATAAATATGAGCTATCTATCTAAACAAAACATTCCAACATTAATAAAATAAAATCCCATGCTGTTTGTATTTAAATCTTCTTTATTAGTTGGAAAACACTCATGAAGCTTGGATCACATAGAAATGATTAAAATGTACTCCATTAAAAAATTAAAGAAATCCCATGCCATATAATTATTTCTACCGCATGTCAATTACAACTGGCTAGGTAAAATGGACCAAAAACTTTATACTGCACAATTTCAAAAAAGTATAGTCACCTTGTTCTGGTGGGAAGGCCAAATGGTGCACCATCAATGTACAATGCACACTCAACATATAACTCTGCTGTTCTACCCTCAGTGGAGACATTATTCTCTGCAGGGGGAAAATGAACATATGTTTAAGCTTAAAGATAGTAGATCACTTGAGAATAAGCAATGATCCAAAGGCATAACAATCTTTATACTGATAAATACATAACAACAACAACAACTAATCAAATAACATCATTATATTATGTCATAAACCTGATCGTAATTTACAAGAAGTCAATCGAATTGTACTAAGTCAATCAAAATCCTAAAGTTTGAAAGTTGAATTAATGGACATTTTCGATTTTATTAGAGCTCAAGCTAAGTCACAAACTGAGCGAAACACTTGGCAATGAAACTAACGACTCTACAAGCAAATACCATAGCTCCTGAATTGATCCACGAAAGTGACAACGTTCATCAATTTGACAGTGACAAATATCTCAAATCAAGGTCTTAAATTAGCAATATCGGTGAATTTAATAATGAGAGGGGAAATTTGACCTGAATTTATGGGAAGGGGCAAATTGCCTTCGAGACGATCGATGCGGAAGGTGACGGGAAGGTTGATATCGCAGGACAAGAAAAAGCGAAACTCGTTGCTTGTCATGTATGTATATGAGAGTTGTTTCTTCTTCTTGAATTGGAATTAGGGTTCGTCTATCGTGATCGTAGAATACTCGATAACAGAAGCCGGTAACTTTTGCCAACAGGATTTGATTGTAGTTGGCGCTGACTCACGCACTCTTCTTCACTTTATTATTACTATGCTACGATTACGGAAAGAGAGAGAGTAAATATATTGAACATTAAACGGTGCGTTTCCCTTACGCTATCGCAAGTGAAGAATTTTCCACAATTTTCGGAGGGAAAGGTTCTTCAATTCTACTTAGCTTCAGCGTTTGATTGCCTTGATGAATTTTCTGCTTAAGCCATAATTTTCAGTGTTTGATTTGCATCGCATATCCTACCTTCATCTAATATATATAGCTAGTGTTGATATTCTTCTTTCATTTCCATGGGTTATTTGATATCCAATAGATAAAGGAAAATGATAAATTATGTTTTCATCGTTTTTTTTGATGTACTTGTTTCTATGATCCGAAGTATTCTCCTCATGCATATGATATCACTGGTGTTTATTATTGACACATCATTTTCCTAGTTAGACTTTATACTGTAGTAATTACATGACTGAATAGGAGTAAAAGAAGAAAGTGTTACCATCAAAACTTTGTAATAACTTGGTGGGGATGGTGATTATTTTATTGCATAGATGGATGGTGGCAATATGTATATAGTAAATCTCACATTCAGCCAATTTGCATTACCTATAAGGCTGCTTTTCAAATACTAGGCCTCATGCTGAAAGAAGGGCCACTATATTTTGACAATGATAAATCAGTGTAACCCGTAATAGCGAAAATTTGGAAGGATAGGAATCTTAGAATATACATGTTTTATCTCACTCGCTAACACACTTCAAAGGAGTATCTGAGAAAGATAGTTGTATGCAGCCGTACCCCAAAAGAAGAGGTGATTTCCAGGATTCGAACAAACAACAACTTCACCATCGCGCCAAGTTCACCACCTTATATATATATATATATATATGTATCTAACATAAATCATGATCAGTCTGAACTCTATTGCTTGATGGCTTCCCAATCTGAAGACAACCAATTGGTGGAACGGTAGGAGTTCTTAATTCACCATAAGTCTGCCAGCAGAATGGATCATATAAGTGGTATTGTTCTTGAACTGGTTTTAACTCTACAGATGTTAAAGAAACATCTACACATGGAAGGAAATCACTGCATGCAAAGTGCACTGGCTTAACTGTGTAAGTACCCCTTATTCTTTCATAGTTGATTCCTTCTAGAGACACAGCTGATGATTGGTTTTTGCATGTTCTTTTATCACAATAGAATTGGTCAATCACTATTGGGAGTTTAACTTCAGATACTTGTATGTTTGAGAATACTATTCCCTGCACCGACCCCGATCCACCCTGCATATATGTTATTTAGCTTTTGTGAGAAATCAAACTACTTCATCAAACTCTGATAATGCCTGGATTGACTCATCCTTAGCATTCATAAGCCTTAGTTATACTTAGGTATATAATAGTTGGTTAAAGAAAATTGTTTATATGTTGAACATATCTCTTAACCTTCTACTTAGGAATCTTTATTTTACCTGCCATGTTTTGATTCTGACACCATTCATTGTGTTGTGCATATTGACATCTCTGACGGTAATGTTTGAGACACAGGCTCTGGTGTTATCCTTTCCCAAACTTCCAATGCTGATTCCATGTCCTGGCCCACAGTTGATATTATATACATATACATTTGAGCATCCAGTTTGTATTGAAATACAATCATCTCCTGCATCAGTTGAAATTCAAAACAACACTTAGCAACTTGAGTTACTTATGTGCACTATTCTACTTCACTTAGTTTGGCTTTGGTTTTTGCCTAGATGCATTCCTTTTTATCTCCAGTATATCTATTTGTACTCAGCCTGTAATGGATTCTTTGACATGCAATGTTCATCTTTTGTTCTGCTAAGTAGGGTCCTCCTTTAAAAGGTTGGTAAGGAGTCAGAAACAGATGATCTGTTTTCTAATTTGAAGAAATACAAAAGGGAATCTTATTTTCTTATTTTCTTATTTGGATACTAATGAGTAAGATAATATTAGATGATGCAATGTGGGGTTTGGACTTGACTTGTCAATGTTACTGATGGCTATAATGTAAAAGTATTAGGAGATTCTTAGCTGCCATGTGATCAAGGATAGGATAAGATATGTCATGCTCTTTTGAGGATCATATTCATATGTCATGCATCTAATCTTTGTCTTTCTATTCTCTTCCTTTTTGTTCTGTATTTATTTATGTCCTCCCAGTTGGTTTAGAGCTGAAGTCCACATATTATGTTTTTATTCAATCCTCAAACTTTCTGTAAACAACATCTCTGCTTGTAGGGGTAAGGCTGCGTATATCTACCCTCCCTAGACCCCACTAAGTGGGAGCCTCGTGCACCGGGTCACTCTTATTCAATCCTCAAACTTATTCCGTAAAGTCAGCTGTCTTAATGCTCATATAATAGTGCAATTACTTGTCAATAATTGAAATATTACCACATGCTAATTTACTGCTGTGAATCGACACATATTTGGAATTCTGAAGGTGAATTCCATCTGTATTAGGACTATCGCCCGGAGATGATACATTCACATTATGGACCAGGACCCCATTGCAGTTGTCAAACTTGAGATGACATTGAGGACTATTTTGAATTGTAATTCCTGTGACTGTTGTATTAAAGCTCCCATAGAACCTTAGTGCCTGTGCTACAACAACACAATCATTATGTGAAAAAAACTTCTAAACATAAAACTAATTGGTTTTGTAAAGTTAAAGTGGTCCTCACAGTTGGCTTGATGCTTGGCATTTTTCTCCCCATCTCACTTTGTATCTAATACAATTGCATAGATATAAATCATTAGCTGAAGTTAGCAATAAAGTGCAATTAATGTGAGTAGTAACAAATATAATTACAGGCAATGGTGGCTTCTCTGTGTGGTTTAAAGGGACTATGAGCTTTTCTTCATCATCTATAGGCTCATCAAATGGTTGATCTTGCCACCAGACTGAGCCTCTTCCATCAATGATACCATTTCCTTGAATGGTAATTCCCACCAACTTTGTGAATTCTAGCCATTGTAGCAATCCTCCACCCCAAGCATTGGAGTTTGTTGGAGCAATAATTTTACCATCAAGCTGACACAATATCACCTTATTAGCCTAAATTCCAACTGTACTGTCGGTTGCTATAACCGAAAAGGACAGTTACCGTGTAGAGGTAAATACACATTTCGACAAGTAATTTTTCTGTAATCCACTTTTGGTATAAAAGTTTTTTACACTATCAAGGACTGACATTGACACATTGTTATAAACGTTTGCCTCTTATATTCTAAGCCATGCATGAGATGAAATATGATGATGTAAAAAACTGTACAACTTTTTTACACTAAACTAAAATAGTAATAGGAAGAGCTGGTGGTTAATGCAAGGTTTGTAGGACAAAATGCAATAACTGTTCTTTGTTATGTAATTTTCTGAATTGAGAAAAGGACAGGCCCGTGTATATTGTCTTATGTTAAATCATATATTGCCATTGTGACTTGTGAATATATTGGGATGCGTGTTTTCACATGTTACCTACTATTCTTGTTTTATTTTGATGCTAACTTTCACTTTTCTTAGTTAACTGTTACCTGAAAAACAATGTTGGGTTTACAGTATGGGCCAGAGAATGAAATAGGTCCCACATAGAAGACATAATCTGCTGGAACTAGCATGGTTGATGCTTCTACCTTGCAAGAAGTTGCCCATGTGGCTTGGAATGCCTGCATTGTATTGCAACGTAGCTATTTCAATTAAGGTACCTACCCATAAAAATTTATGATAGCAGTAAATTGTACATAGTTTGTGCATGTCTGTGTTTTACTACAATTATTGTAGGTCCTGCTGAAAAAACTCTAACATGCTTATGGAACAGAATGAATGCTCCAAGAAGAATTTCCACCACTTGTATAGATTTTAAGTTATCAAATCAAAGTTAATGGTAAAGATTGATCTTAGACCATGCAGTTATTGTGCTCTAAGAGTATACAATAATTTCTCTGGTCCCCACCTTCTTAAAAGTTATTGTCTTCACTTTTCTGTATTTCTCACCAATTCACCATGCAGGTTTCATACAGTAATAATCTATGTTCACAGTAAACTTTCTTAAAAATCAACTTTTAACTTCCGGGTATTAAGTATCAAAGTCCTATGAGTTGAAAATTTGAGCCAAAAGTTATTTATAATAATTTGAACAATTTAGAGGAACTAGGCCCAATTATTTTAACATTGTACATGCAAAAGAAAGCACTTGTTAATGTTCCTAATGCCATATCATCTGCCACCAAAATAGGTGGAGGAAGCCCTCATCATTAGAGATTAGGAAAATAAAGAGGATTCCAATTTTATGATTTTCAACTCTCCTTCCCTTTAGACAAAATAATTAAATAAATAAAACACCTATCTCCTTTTACCCGTGGGTCAAAGAATATGGTGCAATTACCAAAACCAAAAGTTTACTAAAAGCTGCTACTTCCAGATAACATCAAAATTTTAAGTACACTTTCCTGAATACTACAAAGATTAGTGAATAAAGTACTATTGTGAAAAAGTGTAAGCATCTATCTCACTATACTAAATTACTAGTTATGTTCATAAGTTCATACCATAATTAGAAGATTACTCTGCATGCCCCTGAATTCTCATGGGAACACTAAATTTTATGATAAATTGAAAGCTCTTAATCATTTGTGCTAGCTTGTCAGTAAAATATAGTAAGCTACATTGTAACCATTTGCTGAGTATAATGAGATTCAAAGAGTTTACCTTGGTATCATCAGTACTTCCATCTCCCTTAGCTCCAAAATCTAGCACATTAAAGATGGTAGATTTCCCACCATTGTAAGCTTTTGGTGGTGGAATTGATGGGGTACCTACTTTAGGTGGTGATGAAGGAGTGCTTTTATGTGGTGAAGTTTTTGGTAATGCAGGAGTACTTTTATGTGTTGGAGGCTTTGGTTTTGATCCTCCTAAACCATGGTGATTGTGACTATTGCTATAACTCTTTCCTTTCTTCTTAAACTCAGAAGGTGAGGCACTTCTGCTATGCATCCAATGTTTGCTTCTTCCAGCAATGCATGACTCAAAATTGGAACACCAAATAAGATATGCAATGAGAAGCATGCATGTCAAGCCCCTAATACTCATGTCACTCATTTTTAGTAGTAATGTGGAAATTTGTGTAGAAACTCTTGAAGGAGGCAAAGAGAGAAAGTGCTTCTTGAAAGCTTATAATAGCTTGTGTCTGTATTTATATATATAAGTAGATAAAATGTGCAAGCAGAAACAAGTATAAAATAATATTTCATAATTCCACTCATTTATGCTTCATTCTCTTTTCATTAATTAGTTTGTTTTCCTTTTCCCGGAAAATAATGTCTCAAAAATCTAAAAACTTTGGTTAAATTGGGTTTTGATATGGACTAAATTGTCCCTAAAATTTATTTTACAGAGGATCAATTTGATTAATGTCTGTTTTTTATTCAGGGACTGATTTAGTTTTTCTTTCTAAAAAAAGTGTTTTAGACAGGTAATGGAAATGTGGCATATAATATCACCCTCCAAATTAAGGACCATGTAAATAACAGCTGAGCAACAAGCCAAGCTTTGTGATTAAACCAATTGGTTGTGGGGTTATAATGGTCTTTTAACTTTGCATACCAATATACATGTCTAACACAAGTATACCATTGGATGAGGGCAGAGGTCATAAACTACCTGTTGTCTTGTCCTACTTTCTTTTCATTTTGTAGCTTACTGTGGTTAGTTATTTGGTTAATACATACCAATTAGGCAAGTATATAACTTATAAGTTAATATAGTGACATTGGGATATAAAATATTTGTTTAAGCATCACATAATGAAACTAGAATAGCACTGGTCCTGAAAATTTAGATCCAAGACCAGTTTCAATAGTAGATAAGAATTGAAATAAATGTTCTTTAAAAACTGCTTAGAACAAAATGTGGGTTAAGTTTTAAAGAGATTATTGCACTTGATCCCTATGATCACAGAGGAATTATTGCACATTATCATACAGCCATATATGCATCTCATTTAGTCATTTCTCATGCTTATTTCCATAATACAAATTGTGTATTAACAAATCAAATTTAAACTTATATTTCAATTAGTAATGTAATGAGTTAAGATTTGATGCAAAAGACAAAATGATACACGTGAGTGGGTCTATAAGTTGTAAAGGGCACTGAATATAACAACTCTTAATGGTCACATGCAACACTCACGGGTATAGACTTATGCTTGTGACCCTAAAGAGATTGACAGAATATAATTTGTTGAATCTGATTGCTTTATTAGAAATGGAAAAGAAATAAAACCATTATGAAAATTAAGTTCTTCCAAAGAGTACTGTCTGAATACACAGATGCTGAATTTGTGTAAAACTTGAAAGGAATGAATTAAAAGAAATCATCCCTAGATGCCCCCCACAGATTTGCTGCATTTTTTGGTTTTGCTAGACAACAATTTCTGTGCATGTGAATAAAAACAAAGGGAAAATTACACTATCATGTTCTTGCTTAACAAAGTTTTTGGGCAGCCACAAGGGGTGTCAACCCAATTACAACTTGCAACACAGGTCCATACAAGTAACAGGAAAATTGAAATATTGCAAACAAAAAACCAACTACACCTTTGTTTTATTTCCTATTTTGCCAAACCTTCCAACCTCCACGTGACTTCTTATATGAGGTTTCCACTTACATAGTTACCCTGAAAAGACATGAATCATTTGGTGCTTATAACCATTATGTTTTAATTTGTAATGAGGCACTTTGTAGGTGCACTTTGCATAGATAATTTAGGATCAATGTGAATTTCAATTAAACAGCAAGCTAGTAGTATATATTGTAGATACAATACCTTTTACATATCTTCAAGGAGCCACTATATATGAGAATGACTTAACTAGCTCTCTCTGCCCTGAATTTCAAGAGCAATTTGTTATCAAACAAGTAATGAACAAGCCAGTGGAATTGAAGTTAATGTAAATATAGTGACAATAGATATACATGAAGGAATTATAAATAATAATAATATCCACATAAGTTAGCTTAGTTGGTTCAAGCACTCTCTCAAATAAAATACTTATTATAAAAAAATAATGGTAGTATTTTTATTTTATTATCCTTATGAAAAGAAAATGCATGACTTGAACTTCCTCTTCTAGAGTGCATGAGGTGCTGGTTTAATGTCAGATTTGTCAAGACATATATTTACATAAACGCCACTGCTTGAAAACTACTCCTCGTTCTATCAGCAGTGTCTCTGTGAGTCCCTTGACCTCTTCTGCCTGTCTCTTTCCTCTCAGATGTTGCTCCCCATAACAAATAAAAGTCGGCCCGTGCACACGAGACTCTCACTTAGTGAGATCTAGATATGGTAGATGTACAAAATGTTACCGTTATGTCAAGCTCCCAAATCTTCTTAATTATGTTTCCCAAATCTTCACCAACATTGTAGCTTATAATATTAACTGTTCATATACTAGTATTATGTTGGATAATGCCATACCATAGCAACAACAGTTCCAAACTAATTATTGACTAATGTAGTATTCTAATCGACTATATGGCCCCAACAAAATAAAAACAATATTTATCAATAAACAATAATTAGGTAGCTTATTATATGAAGTTTCTGTAAACATATTTGCTCAATTTATGTGCTTAACTGCTTAAATATACATATTTATATATATATATACAGTTATATACTTATATATGTAATGAGTATAAATAAAAGGCTATCAGGAAAGACTAAATCCAAGACCTCTAATCACCTCTTAATGAACACTGTTGGATGCTATCAATTAAGCAAAGCCTGGATGGCTAAGGGAGTTTGTGGATACCATTTGCAAAACTTATTTGATCAATTGGATTTAGTATCCCAAACAAATTCTCTTGCTCTGTCCATTTTTAAAGGCCGTCCATGTGTATAGTTAAACAATAAAGAAAAAAACTCAAACTAAATAAAAAAGTTTGAGACCGTACAAGTTATAATTGCATTGGACCTGCAACTCAGGAGTCATAAGTTGTACTACTAATTGCTGGCTTGCATATGCATGAGTGCTTTGGAGTAAATGTTTTCAATCTTATCTTTAGAGCCACATGCATTTATAAAAGGATTGCAACACATCCATCACTCTGATCAGTAGGCGCATTTGCTCTTTAAATTTTAATATTCCTTGATCATTACATGTCAATTTAAAAACTTAACACTCATGTTTTCTGTTTTTGGTTCATTGGGATAGCAAATCTTTGTTCCTAGTCCTCAACCTCAACATTATGTTGGCCAATGCTAGAAAATTGTTGAAAATTTCACATCCCCTATATTGAGTTGCCACAACTCATTACTATAACTACTAAGGCACTTGCCAAAATACCCTTATCTACATCAAACACATTTGCATCCATCACCCTCGAATACCTTTAAAACCCAATAAGGCAGAATATTACCCCGAACTGTCTCCAACCTTCTAGAAGTTTCATCTTCAATTACTATAGACATAAACATTGCATTCACTTAGAAAAATCAACAGAATACAACATCGTCTTAAGACAAATAAAAACTTCGATTCCTGTCTCTGTCTATTAAATTCACTAACAAGTGGAATAACAAAACATACTTTGTTAGATTCACATCATGCCTCAGAGTTGTCATCATTCAATATGAATCTCTAGCTCTAGAATGTATGCACATCAGTGAATGCCAAGAGGGGCTATAGTGCTATACAGTACTATTAATTTGACTTCAACTAATTAATTGAATGACACACTGACATCATATTTCGGATGAAAAATAACTAAACTATTGTCCATCACAATCAATAACAAAGGCCTTAAAAATAAGTTTTTACCCCAAACAGGACACACTGATATGGTTATAACACATGCAAATCTAGTTTAAATGCAGAAAGACAAAACATTTCTGCTGCAATCCAGGTACATAAGAAATACTTTCATAACCGAAATTTCAAACATGGACTAAAAAACCCAACAGATACCCGATAGACTTCTCACCAGATAAAATGACCAAAAAAAACCCAGAAATGTGAAACAGATTTCATCCCAAGAACTGTACTCTGCTTTTAACGAGCATATACTATTGATTTTAAATCATCAGAGAAAATCTCACAACCCAAACCATTACACATCAAACACAATACAGCATCATGTGCATCATAACACAAGCAAAAAACATAGCAAATTATAAAACGCTCAGAAAGCAATCCCACATAAACAAAAAGATGTTAACTAAAGCGGATATCTAACCAATGGGTAACTTATTTAACTTCAACATCATAAATAAACCGACACGTAATTGGGTTCAGAAAAGCACCATAACCAGCACTTAAAATACGAAATATTCAGACAGACAAAAATACAATCGCAAAATTGTTTAAAACCCAGAATTCCAAAACCAAAAAATACAATAACTTCAAAATTTAAACGCTAAAAAAGCATAATTTTAAAAAACCTAATCAAGCATCAGCCTTCTGGTACACATAGGTTTGACCACACTTGCCGCAGTAATGACGATCAAAATGGTTAGCCATGAAAGTTCCAGCACCGCATTCAGCGTTAGGGCACTCCTTCCTAAGCCTTTGAACCTTCCCAGAATCATCAACCTTATAGAACTGCAGCACCGCGAGCTTAACCTTCTTATGCTTGTGCTTGATTTTCTTGGGCTTGGTATAGGTCTTCTTCTTACGCTTCTTGGCGCCACCACGGAGACGGAGGACAAGGTGGAGGGTTGATTCCTTCTGGATGTTGTAGTCGGCGAGGGTGCGACCGTCTTCGAGCTGTTTTCCGGCGAAGATGAGACGCTGCTGGTCCGGTGGGATTCCTTCCTTGTCTTGGATCTTGGCCTTCACATTGTCGATGGTGTCAGAAGATTCAACTTCGAGGGTGATGGTTTTCCCCGTTAGGGTTTTCACGAAGATCTGCATCGTGAAACGGCAACGTTAGGTAACAATGGAGTGTTGTTGTCAAATGAAGGTTCTTTATATAGTGACGGGAAATTAGGGTTTTCGTACTGAGGTTAGTGGTTGGGCCTGCTACATGAAAAAGCCCAACATCAAAAATCAAACATAAACATTTATTACCACATTTGTTATATCCAATTGAATCAAATTTATAGATCTAATGTTTTAATGATATCAAGTACACTTATATGATTTTTAGCACAATTTATTTATTAAAGCTCTCATTTACATTGGACTTTAAATTCTTAGCATTGTACAATTTATGAGTTCATTTTAACATATAAATCTCCATACACTATTATTAATTATTTCATTACTTTAGTTTTTAGTAATGGGAAGCTCATTATGAATGACACAATTGGTTCAACTTAAAAACCCTTCAAACTTTAGAATTACGTCCTTAATGAAGCTTTGTTCCTTCTAAGTTAAGTTCATTTGTAACTAAGGTTCATAGATAATTAATCTAAATTTGAGGGTAAGTAATATAACATGATTAGGATATGAGTTTAATAAATAGCAATATTTTACAATTAATGTGTTAATAATCACATAAAATTAACACAAATAAAACTAATAGAAATGAATAATATAATTGTTATATTTACGGTTTTTATATATTAACCTTATTATTTAAACACTTATGATAATGTTATCGGGTACATATATCCTAGGTACTTAATAATACTTACATAAAAAAATACTATTAAAATGACAAGCAAGTGATAAGATTATTGTATTTTTTTTGACCTTACGATCTTCCTAACAACGAGGTTGCGTCACCAATCAAAATTTAAGAACACGTGACAGCTTTGTTAATATTCAAACTAATCATAGAGAACAAAATCTTCCATGGTTACGTTGTTGCAGAGGAAAAAACGTGTTTTGTTTTCTCTTCTGCATTGTTTACACATGACTCTTATTTGCTGATCTCTCAGTCAACAAAACTTGCAAACATAATTACCCTTTTCCCAACCAATACCAAATTCCTTGGTTGTGGATTCATCTGTTTAAGACATCATCGATTTAGATATACCCAGATAAAAGGAAGAATCAAAACATCTTCTTTCAACGTTCATTCCACTGTCAGTGCCGCGTCTTTCTTTCTTCTATTCACAATGAATCATTCACCTTTCATTTTGTTTTTTGTTTTTTCTCTTTGTTTTATGTTACTGAGTTTTGAATTTGAGACATTCTTGTTGTTTTTTCATTGTTAAGTATAGTTAAATGTTATGGGTATGATTGAGGCAATAGTTTAATTGATTATCAGGGTAGTTAATTCAGTCGGTTAATTATGTTACTTGGTTAAACTTGAATAAGTTGTGATAATACGTATAAATGATGTATTATCCCTCTGAAGTCTCGAATTAGTGTGTAATTCTTACTTCTACAAAATCCATAACATTAAATTAAAGATACATGGTTAGATCATAGTTACTTAAATTGTTCTAGTATAAAAGTTATATTTTACATGGTTAGATATTAGTTATATTTCCCACTGTATTTCCTTTTCTCTAATTTTTTCTCCACTTTCATTCAATACAGTTACATGTTTCTCTAATTTCTCTCTTTTCCCACTCATAGAGTCATAGTCATTACTTTCCGTAAATTTATTTGGACTTCACTAACTTTATGTTCACACATTCCTCTTCTGTCATTCAAATGTGATTTCACTATTAATATGCCATTTTTCTGTCCATAATTATGAACATGAACTTATCATTTTATTCACTAGAATTCATATTTATCTAAGCAAGTACTGAAATTTAAAACTGATGCCTTTCTTAATAATATCAGGATCCTCAAACAATACTTGGAAACCCAAAATGGGAGCAGATACTACTATCCCAAGCTATTGGTTGAATTGGAGATTCTTCATTTGTGCAGTATTTATTTTGATTGCTATGAGTCTAGCATCATTTTTGATATGGAAGTATGAAGAATTCAATAAATCGAAACGTGATAGGAGAAGAAGGCAAGAAGAAACAGCTCGGTCGCTATATAAGGATGAAGCATGGAATACATGTGTTAAAATAATTCATCCTGCATGGCTCCTTTGTTACAGAACAATCTCTTTTATTGTGCTTTTATCTTTGCTCATTGCCAATGTGGTTGCTGATGGAGGTGGCATATTTTACTTCTATACTCAGTAAGATACATTACACTTTACACATCCTCTATATAAATATTCTCTGATGAGTTAGATTAAACAAGTTTTAGACATGCTTGCTTGAAGTAACAGAAACTGCCCAAGGCTCCTAACTTGTATGCATGAAAAACTATTCTTTACTGCTTTATATGTTTAATTTGCATGCTTTATATTATTTTCTGATCAAGTAGTTTTGACTAATAACATCTTTGTAGTTTGTACTAAACAAATATATTCAGATAATATGTTCCCCTTGCTTTCCCTTATCTTGTTATCCCAATAAAATGATGCTAAACAAATAAAATATGTCACTTCTCTTCTTAACAGGTGGACCTTTGCCTTGGTCACTATTTACTTTGGGGTAATACTTCACATTCCTAACTCTTCTTATATTGTAGTAATAGAATTTTATTTCCTTCATCTGTTTTTTACTCTTCTAGTGTTGAGGGTTCTCCTTCTAGGAAACAATTGAACCTATAGTCAACTTTCCCTTTCTATGCTTTAAGTCATATATTCTCTAAGTGATTTATGCTCTAAATTTCACTTTCAGCTTGGCTGTTGTTTATCCATATATGGATGTTTCTTTAGCAACAATGTATTTCGCGGCAACTCGGACAATCATTCTTCTTTAGATTCAGAACAGGGCATGTATGTGGCTCCTACACTTGATGGTACAACAGATGTGTCTAACCTATACAAGAGTTCAGGTGCCTATCAGGAACCTCAAACTCAGGATGCAGCTAATATATGGGGTTATATTTTTCAAATACTTTTTCAGGTAATTTTCCTCAATGATTTATTAACCCATCCTAGCATAAAAGGAATACTAGAAGAGTCCTTGATCTGTAAACAATTCTTCCATATGTTTTTGTTAGACTTGCATTGTAATTATGCTGTCCTTACCATGAACATTAATTAGCTATTTATCTTCTAGTTTGAAAAGTCCCGGTTAAAAGGCTGTGATGCAGTTTCTCTGTCACAGTCATTTGTAAAAACTACAACACACATTGAATTTTGTTGTGTTATCATTAAATGGTTAAACTCAGGAGGCAATCTATTGATTTGTTTTCATTTTCTTTTAAATATATAGACTTGTGCAGGTGCTGTAGTCCTCACTGACTGTGTATTTTGGCTCATTATTTATCCCTTTCTGACAGCCAAAGATTTCAGTCTGGACTATGTAAGTATTGTCAACCTTGTCCTAAGTCTGTTATTTATCCCAATTGTACAAATCATGTTAACACTCTCTTCGCTTGTGAGGGTAGTGCTTCATACATCTACCCTCATTAGACCTCATTAGGTGGGAACCTTGTGCACTAGATCGCCCTTTTTTACATATTAAAGAATAGTTTGGTCTTCTGCTACCCATAAGATATTTTTCTTTCATGTGAAAATGTTTGCACTTTCCTATTTGCAGTTGATTGTTTGTATGCACTCCCTTAACGCTGTTTTCCTCCTAGGCGACACAGCATTAAATTGCATGGTGAGTTTTTTTTTGGTGGTTTATTTCCACCCTTAATTATATAGTTCAAATCATAACTTTATCTTCTTAATACATGCAGAGATTTCCAATGTTTAGATTTGCATATTTTGTCATGTGGACAGCTATATTTGTGGTGTTTCAGTGGATCATTCATATGTGTGTTTCACTTTGGTAAAAACTTGTATCCCATCTTTTAATTATTGCTTTTCAATTGGCAAGATTCTGCTGTTGTTTATAATTTGATAACATTGTTTATAGGTGGCCTTATCCTTTCCTTGATTTGGCATCTCCATATGCACCCTTATGGTATGTTCTTAAATTCTTTTTGTCACCATTACTGAATCAACACTTTCAAATTAAAATCAACTTTACCACTTACTGACATATGCTTATCATTTCATATGTGAGCATATTGTTATTTATAAGGGGTGCACTGACAGATTTCTCAATATTTCAACAACCAAAATTGTCAAGACTTTTTTTTATGAAGACATCTATGAAGGTCTTAAAATGTGTGACTAGTTTCAAATACAATGCAAGCAAGTGTCAATTTATGGTGTTACATACTTACATTGCATGTTTACTTTAAATGTTACTGAATGCTGCAATTGGTTATGAAAATAATCTAAGGAAATTAAGGGTATTGATTCAGATGATGTTACATAAATTTTGTACTCTTGTGGGACTTTTAGGTACTTAGCTGTTGGTGTGATGCATATTCCATGCTATGGCATCTTTGCTTTAATAGTGAGGTTGAAGCACTCTTGGTTGTTGAGAGTCTCTCCTGGGTCCTGTCAATTCCTCAGGTGATAATGCATTCTACAATATTGATCATTGGAATAGGATTGCCTTCAAATCCTTCATCCTGGCTAAAGTGTTTATAGGAGTGTCTTTTTTTTATGTGGGTAATTGTGGGGGCAGATATTTGTATTTATTTATTATTGAGATTGGGTTCAGTGCTGATTTATTTTGATAGTTAATGTTGATGATGTTTTGCACCAAAGTGAGTTATTTACCATATCCTACTTTGTTAAGTGAGTTATTTGTATTTATTTACTATGCAAAGCAGTATATACATGTATGGTTTTTCAATGTACAACTTTTTATATAGATAAAATGTTCAGTAATAACATGGTTAGTGAATTAATTGATCTAAAATAATCAACAGCAAATATTATTTGAGACATCAAAGTTTAGAAATAAAATAACATTTTAAAGTTTCTGACAAAAGAGTTATAACTAGTTGAATCATTACAGTTACCAGGACTCTATATGATCCCAATATAGAGATCTCCCCACTCCCTTTTTTCTTCTACTAAGCTGAGTTCCATGAACTGATAAACAAATGTAATAAACCATGCCTAGATTCAACTCAACAAATTTTTGACCTTAAACATAATATCTATAGCTATGGCTTTACATATTCCCGGATAAACTCTTCCAACTGAGATATCTCCCCAGTTAATCCAGAAGCTTCTGCAGTTGTAACTTTGTTAGAGCTCTGGGTAAAAGAAAATGGTTCTCCAGGTACCCCTAGGGTGAACTCATTTGTAACGTCAGCTTCTGATATTGCACTTCTTGATGTCCTCAATTTGTCACTGGAAAAAGGATAATTAGAGTAACAGCAGAGTACAAATGAATCATGAAAAAAATTAGGCTATCATAGATTAAATATACACTGTGAAGATCAAAGCAAATCAATGAATTGAATGAGAGTGTAAAGACAAATAACTTTGGAAGAAACTATAAAGATTATAGTTGTCAATAAAATATAATAAGTACTTCAATGTGAAGTTGTGAACTAATCAACAATAACAGCAGGAAGACATGAATGTACATATATCCCTATTCCTAAGCTAGGACACAGAGCACATGACCCATTAACTCTATGACAATAAAATGAAATGACAGAGTAGTTGTGGAACGAACAAATAAGGGGAAATAAAGGATTTTGGGATTTGAAGCCATACATTTCCTTCTCCAACTGTCTGCGGATAAAATCTTTGGTGTGAGCAGTGACTTTGTCAGTTTTGTTGCAGAGAATAAGCAGTGGAATCTTCTTCTTCACAATACTTCCCTTAGTTAATAGGTCATATAGGTACCTAAAAGGTAAAGGAAAATGTTAGTACCCGTGTTGATACTTAACTACTGATGTCCCTTCTACCTTAGGAATAGTGGAAAGTGATCAGTTAATAAATTAATACTTCCCCCAACAGAATGAATATCTCCCCATACTAGGACACAACTTCTGTCCTCGGACCAGTTAATTTATGACACGTGTCATGATTTTTTCCCCAATTAAAGAAGAGTAAAACATAGAGAACTATGATCCAAACCCCCACCTTAGCTTCATTGGCGCAAAAGGCAAAACCCAAAATCTCACCCCCTCCATCTTCAATTCTCTCGCTCAATGCTAAAGCCTCACATAATACCTTTTAAACAATGTCAAATTCCACTCAGCTTTAAAGTCACCCAAACTAGAATTAATAGATTGTTATATCATCAATCAAATTAGATAAAATGGTTTTAAATTTTTACACTGATTCACATTAATCCCTTTTGCATGTTTTAGCTTAGATATGTATTTGCTATTAGATTGAAATCCTCATATCACAGTTAGATTGCTATGGTGGGGGTTTGGATCATAATTCTCTATGTTTTACTTTTTTAGAATAAAAAAGCTGTGGCAGATGTCCCAATTTAAGTGGTCTGAGGAGATAAGTTGTCTCCTAATATAAGGAGACACTTTATTCTATTCCACCAATGGCTTGCTAGTGATTGACAAAAAAGGTTACTCCATGCAAAGATGGTAATCTAGGAACTAAATGGGGAAGAAATTACTCCGAGGCAGCACGGCAGTTTGGTAAGAAGTCTAAAGCATCAACCACAAAAACTACGCCAGCTGCTTGAGGCAAGTACTCATCCAGCTTGGGTCGAAGACGAGAATGTCCAGGAACATCAACAATGTGAACAGGTTTTATCTTGCCCTTCTGCCAAAAAAAATGACAATATTGGGTCCTGTAAGTTTGATTCCACAATCAATAAAACACACACGAAAATACCCAAAGTTTCTTTGATTAACACGAGAGGAGTTAAAGATGGGGATCACAATTTCTCACAAGTGAAAAACAAAGTAAAATGTCACCTTAGTGGTTTCACCATGAAGAACGAAAGTACCCTCATTGGGTTCCATTGATGTAACAGTACCCTGATGAGTAGAGCCATCCCTAAGCTGATACAGGCATAAATAAGTGTCAAAAAATAATATTAGCATGTAAGACATGATCAGAAGGAAATCTAACAAGATTTCCTTCGAAGACGAATTATATTTTATATCCCACCATTTAACAGCACCTGCTAATGCTATGACTGGAAGCACAAACACAACACGGGAATACGACAAAATAATTATAAAATGTTAAAAGAGTGTCCAAAACTGTCTAATGCAGACAAGTGTCCAACATGGACACAACTACTATTGTGAAGTGTCCATGCTTTCTTAGCTATGAGATGTATTAAGTTTCTAACCGTTTTTACCTCGGTTACAAATTACAACTACACAACAACAAGCTTTTTTCTAACTATTGGAGATTGACTACATAGATCAAGCGATGAACTAATGCCCTGTCCTAATTCATGCCAATAAATAAACCATTTAAAAGTAAATCCATCTCAATGGTTTTGCCTATAGTTTTTATTGATTTCCCTCTGCTTGCAACTACTGAGCCGCCATCCTTCTGATCTACTCTCTTCACCAAGACTTCTACAAGTCTTCTCCGCTAATGCTCAAACCACCTACGACAAAATTCTACCATTATTTCTATGACAGATGCTACCTCAATTCCTTCTTTCTTATGCATTTATTCCTAATCATATTTTATCTAATGCGACCTCTCATACAAGGCATTCTCTAATACAAGTGCACATGCAATATATATTATTAATTAATCACAAGTTTCTTTCTTTGATGTACTACAATTATTTCAACTAACAATCACAGGCATTAGGCTATGAATTTGAAGAAAAAAATTCAGCAGTGACCTAATCCACACAAGGGTTAATAAACCTGAAAAAAATAATTTTGTTCTAGATTTCACATAAAAGAAAACAAAGGGTTCTCAAAAACATGACCAATAACTTACTTGGTAGAAGAGAATAGTTTTGCCACTCCCACTAAGCCCCGTCAACACAATGGTATTAGCCTTTGCACGCTTCAACAACCCTGAGCACAAAGCAACACAGAATCATAATAACCAATCAAAACTATAAATTAATTTCAACAATTGAAACAAAACAGAAAACGCACTCGATAGAAAAAGCAGAGTTGTGAAAACCACGATAGCGGCAGCAGCGTATAACTGAGCTGGGGGAGCATGACGAAGCTGCTCAATTGCTAAACGCCAGAATTGTGAAATTTGTTCCTTCCATTCTTCCATTCTTCGAATTGTTCCATCGAATTGTTCCATGAGAATTTGAGAGTTTTGAAGCGTTGAAACGATTCGTTTTGAAGTTGTTGCACTCTCAACGCTCGCTGTGGCTCATCAAAACGGCAAGATCACATGTCGTTTTTATTTGTCTTATTACTTTTGTCTTGTTGCGAGTATTCAGTGTGTTATTTACTTATTTTGGTTTAATCTCAGTTTTGTTCTAGAATCATCCATGTAAAGAATTTTAAGCTATTTGATTTTCTTATCTTTTTTATGATAATGTAAGAAATTTTACCATATTAACGACTTATTTACTGTAATAATTATGAGTTTCATATTTATATATTTTGGTGTAAAGTTTATTATAGTCACCCTATCATTTTAATTTAAGAGTTAAAGATAAGATGATTAATACATGAATAAAAGATGAAATGACAAAAAGGCATTGGCATCATAGGTATGGTAGAGGTGAGCATGAGCCTGTTTGAGACAAATAAAGATTTGTTTTTATTCGGTCATAAATGTTAGTTGAATCATTTTTTTTAACGCAGATTCAGCTCTAGGTTCGAAGTTAATCAGACCCTAAATATTCACATGATCAGCCTTTTAACCCGAACCCAAATCTGATAAAATATAATGTATACTCATTTTGGATAAAGTATTCTAAATATTATTTATTATTGTGAGTATGTAATTTGACATATAAAATGATATATGTATATATATTATTAAACATGTATAATGATGAAAAAATTATAGTATAATGATACTTTCGACCAAAAGATCTCATTGATTTGTACATATTTGAATAGGGACAAGTACAATCATCATGGAGTGAATGACAATGGAACTGAGTTAAGACAAGTCTTGTTTAATCCATACTTAACCTTAAATATTGATTGAATCTAATTTAACATTATCTGACCCTAAACTCAATAAGAACAGACTTTATTCAGGTCCATACCGAATGAACGGGTAAGGTCGGTTTATCTGCCCCATATCCATATGTGTGTGCCAAACTTGAAAACATTGGTAGGAAACATAGTAGGAGGTAGGTATAACATGTGACTACTCCCTCTCCCATTTTCCGCTACCCTCTTCTTACCATTGCTGTTCTATTCACCCATTATTTCCCCTCGTTTTTCCTCTTCATATATTAAAAACAAAAAATATAAATTGAAATTTTCAGCTATAAATAGAGCCATCACATACTTAAATCATTCGTTCACCTGCACGTTAGATCTAACTACCTACCCCACCTTTCTTTTCTCTATCTTACGGTAATTCCCACATCTCTTCATTCTCTTCAATCTTTGGTTTTGATCCCAATTTTGAGGTCCCTTCAAGCTAATCTCAGATGGGTTTTTTTAGTTTTTCATTTGGGGTGGATGGGATTTTGTTTTTCTTAACTTTCCATATTTGGTTTTGGTAATTCAGATCTGTTATAATGAATCACTGACAATTGGTTATTTATTTATTTTTGCTGTTGCTGTTGTTGAAGAATCAGATTAAGAAGAAATGGCCAGAAAGAAGATCAGAGAGTACGACTCCAAGAGATTGTTGAAGGAGCATTATAAGAGACTTTCTGGCAATGACTTGCCGATCAAGTCTGCACAAGTAAGTGCTCTTATCATGATTCACTAAGCTTAAGCATTTATTGTTTTAATCAAATGTGCATATTTTATGCATAATGTTAGTTTATATATGAACCTCTATCAACTAAAAATTGTTTAACCATTCAAGATAGTTTCATTTTCATGTCAATAAAAAGATTGTTATTTAAGCTATGTTTATGTAATGTTCCTCACCTAGTTTCAGAAGTTTTAGTAACTTGGCACGTGGTAGGATGGATTCATACTTTTACTGTCTGGCTGTGTTTGACGTTCTGTTAGTCTTTTGGTGTGTGTTGTGTGAGTAAAAGTTAGGTTTACATGGTTCCCTAGGTATCCCTTCATTGGGGCTTTCCAGATAGAGAAGGCGATCTCGTGACTTATGAGCAGTTTAGGCAATCATGTGATGTTCCTGCATTCATTATTAATTTTTTTTCTTCATTTAAGCCATGTTTTACCATGTAACGGTCCTGAACTAGTTCGTGGAGGTCCAAGTAACTTGGCAAGGGGTTGGATGTGTTCCTAGTTTGGTTGTTTGTCCATCTCTCTATGGTAGAACTCTGTCGTTTTGTTGTGAGTAAAAGTTAGGTGTACTTGGTGCCCTAGGTATCCCTTTATCGGAGTGTTCCAGGCAGGGAAGGTGACCAGGAGATTTATGAGCAGACTAGTCTATCCCGTTATCTTTGCCAGTGATGGGATTACATATTTACATGATTTGGCACTTATTAGGATGGATATGAAGGAGGGCGGTTAATGAACCAATATGAGCATATTGGTCCAATGAGGTTTGTTTCCATAATAATTGATACTTATCCGTACTCCCAATCCCAGATATCCCGCCAGGTAGTCCGGTCCATAAAAATTTTGTATTGTTACAAAAATGGAAAAATATCCATTATTCAAAAGTCAATAATCTCCACCGTGGTTTTAATTGCGGTAGCGGTTGCAACACTAAGGTTTTGATAGTTTCCGCAAACACATTTTTTGCAATTGTCCACAAATGTGTAAGTGCATCATAACTGCAACCGTGCTGAAGTTTGAAACTGTGACCTTTCACGATCTTCACCATTGTACATGTAAGGGATTGTAGTAGTGTGCATATCAAACTTGAGTTAAAAAATCTGTTATTGTTTGTGCCTCAGGTCACAGAGACCACTGATTTCACTGAGCTACAAGAGAAGGAGCCTTGGCTTTCATCTTCTAAGTTGGTTGTGAAACCTGATATGTTATTTGGAAAGCGTGGCAAAAGTGGATTGGTTGCCTTAAACTTGGATTTGGCGCAAGTTGCTTCATTTGTGAAAGAGCGCCTGGGAAATGAGGTGTTTTCCCTCTGTCCTTGAAACCTTTATCTCATGTTTGCCTTCTTCCTTTTTTATAGTTATTCTAACTATTTTCCTTTCTTCGCTTTATTTTTTTCTCATATTTCTCTAACAGGTTGAAATGAGTGGATGCAAAGGACCCATAACAACTTTCATTGTTGAACCTTTCATCCCACACAATGAAGAGTTTTACCTGAACATTGTATCTGACAGACTCGGGAACAGCATAAGTTTTTCAGAATGTGGAGGAATCGAAATTGAAGAGAACTGGGATAAGGTACTACAAAGCAGATTTTTCACCTTACAGATTTAATACTCTGTTTTGCTAGTCCAATCTTCCCTTATAATTCATGACTTATGAAGCAGTCTGTTCTTATTTCAGGTTAAGACTGTATTTGTTCCAACAGGAGTGTCTCTTACATCCGAAATTATTGCCCCACTTGTTGCAACCCTTCCCTTGGAGGTAATTCACTTTTAGTTACTAATTTGTTATTTTATGAACAAATCAACTTTTTAACCTTTTAACATGGTTTTAAATTGCGGTTATAATTGCATTAGGGTTCCATTGTGCTGTTGTAGGCTGATGCATACTAATTGCGGCCTATACAATTCACAATCATGGCCTGTTGTGGTTGCGGCAGTCACCGTAACTGAGATGGCTGTGACGGCATCATGTAGTGCGATATGCAATTTAAAACCTTGTTGTTTTTAATTTAATGGCTATACTAGTGGATTGGTCCTTTCACTTATTTTCTGGTTTCAAGTTGCTCCTACACATTTTTTCTTTCAAATAGGTCTTGTCAGTGTTAAATGTCTTACAAGGTTAGCCTTTCCATCATAACGCTGTTATTTAAACCATTAAAAAATAAAATAAAATCATTTCTTCTCTCTATCATTCCTCTTCTTCTCTCACATCCTTTCTTTCTCTCTGTATACCCAAGCTGATTGAAAACTTTCTTCCTGGCACTCATTTTCACACACAAAATGTTGTTCCCATCAAATCCTTCACTTTCTCCATTCATCCGTCTTCCTTTCCTCTCATCATCAACTCCTCTCCAACCCCATAATCTCAATTTCATATTCGGTCAGACTCAATCCACAATAGTTTCGTCCAAGACCTCACAATTCTCTTGCATCCTTTGATGGGCTTCCTCAATTGGACCCCCCTAAACCACCCCACAACATACTCATCAGACCTACCTTGGATTTCTCCAACCTTTCTCAAAGGCTTGTACAGGAACACCATTGGTGTGTGTTGGATAAAGATATTTTGAAATTTAAAAATTTATGGGAATCCAAAATGAAAAGGTATTGTAAGGCATCAATTTAACCCCCCCCCCCCCCCCCCCCTGCACTTTCAAAACACCTTGTTTGGATAATCATCTAAAAAAAGGCGGCCCATTGCACGAGGATCCCACTTAGTGTGGTCCGTGGGAGGTGGATGTATGCAGCCTTATCCTCGCACGTAGAGAGGTTGTTTCTAGGATTTGAACCTGTTGCGCCAAACTCACTCTCTTTGGATAATCATCTATCAAACTAAAAATTCATATCACAGCAACAGTGTCCGATGGGTAAATGCTTCACATTTTCTCCAAAAGTTGTAATCTTTCTCTACTCATTTTCTCTCTCTAGAACTGTCATATCTGCTGCTTGGCATTCATCGCTGGAGATGGTCGTTAAAAATCAGAATTCGGTAACCTGTATGCAGTTACTGTGTAGAATATGACAAGTATAGAGATTGGGCCAGTGAACAGAATCAAGAGAGCTTGCACCATGCTTTATGCCAGTGGCGGCAACAACACCTTCGTTGTGTACTTTTAAGTGGTTTATTGTCAAGGTTAACAAGACTTGGAATGTGGGAGGAAGAAGTTCAGAACCTCCATGTCACTCTGTTACAGATCCAAAGGATTCCAATTCAAATGACTATAACAAGGTCTCAGCTATGAATTCAGAAGAGAAAGAGGATATGAAGGAAGAATAAATAGGGTATGATAGAAGAAAAGGAAGAGGTAAGACAGAGGAGAGAGAAGAAATGATTATTATTTTTTTAACAATGTAGGTTGTGACCTTATGATGATAAGGACAGAAATGCTAACCTTGTTGGATGTTTCACACTTACGGGAGCTATTTGGAACAACACAAAAAACTTAAGGACCATTTTGAAACCATAAAACAATTCATGGGACCAATCCACTAATTTTTTGCCTACTTCAATTGTGTGTGTGCATATTGCTTTGATTCTTTATGTAAATGAATCGGACCATATGATTGGATAACCCTACTTTTTTACAGATTAAGGGAGAAATTGAGGAGTTTCTCAAGGTGATTTTCAATCTATTTCAAGGTATAAACACACCACCAGATGGGATTGTGCAATCAACTTATTAATATGTTACATTTAAAATTTACCATATTTATTTATTTACTTTTCTTGTGTTAGATCTGGATTTCACCTTCTTAGAGATGAATCCTTTCACATTGGTCGATGGAAAGCCTTATCCTTTGGATATGCGAGGCGAGTTAGATGACACTGCTGCTTTCAAGAACTTCAAGAAGTGGGTTCTTTCCCTTTAACAAATACCAATTGTTACTTTCAAGGATAGAATATATTTCGAATTGAAGATTTAGAACTGATGAATATTTTGAATCGTATTTGTTGCAGATGGGGAAACATTGAATTTCCATTGCCATTTGGAAGGGTTATGAGTCCCACTGAGTCTTTCATTCATGGATTAGATGAAAAGGTGCAAAAAATATAACTTTGACCTCTATGTACAATTGCTCAATTCACTTAGAACCAAGTCCATAAGATGTTCATGTGTTTGTGAGGGTAAAAATAAAAACAAATTATTTTGGTCCAAGTAATGAACTAATTTTTATTCTGAAATCCTCCCAGAGGAATCATGGGTAAGTAATCATGTTTCAGGTCTTGATCCGTTTAGGTTCTTAGAATCTTAGTATGTAATATTAACATGTGGTCCATATATCTTGGATGTGAATTAAGTTCCCTATAATCTCTTAGTCATCAATAATTTATTGGTGAATGCAATAATACTATTGCTAGTTGTTATGGCCATGATAGTTAACTTGTTCACTTATTTAATATTTGCAGACAAGTGCATCTTTAAAATTTACAGTGTTGAACCCAAAGGGCCGTATTTGGACAATGGTAGCTGGGGGTGGTGCTAGTGTCATCTACGCTGACACGGTGTGTTTCTTTTATTTAAGAACTGAGTTTATATCTAATCTCCGTTTCTTGTGGCATTAACTGACAACTTATATACTATAATACCAAAACAGGTAGGTGATCTTGGCTTTGCAAATGAACTTGGAAACTATGCAGAGTACAGCGGTGCACCCAAAGAAGACGAGGTCCTACAGTATGCCAGAGTTGTTATTGACGTAATTAATTCCTATCTATTCTGTAACTTTTTCCTATTTTATCAATTTAGAGACTCGGCGTTATTGCTTACATGATCAGCCAGTACTGGTTCCAAGTGTCTTAAGAAAATAGCCTATAAAATGCATGCTAAATTTTAACCTGATACTATTAAGTATTCTGTAGGCATCTCTATAATAATCCCATTATTCTTTTCCAGTGTGCAACTGCAAATCCTGATGGCCAGAAGAGAGCTCTTGTGGTTGGAGGAGGTATAGCTAACTTTACTGATGTTGCTGCTACATTTAGTGGCATAATTCGAGCACTGAAAGAGAAGGTAACCAAGCCTATGATCACAAATAGAGCTTTTCACACCTGTATCATTATGATAATCTTCTTATAGCTGAGTTAATTGATTATTGAGCCATTGCAATCTAGGAGTCCAAGTTAAAAGCAGCAAGGATGCACATTTATGTGAGGAGAGGAGGTCCTAACTACCAGAAGGGTCTAGCAAAAATGCGAGAACTCGGAGAGGAGATCGGCATCCCCATTGAGGTTATTACACAACTGGTGGCTTCATTGATAGTATTTACATCTTGCTTCCTATTTTAGAATCATCTTTAAAGAGTGTGATATGGTCCAATAAGGAAGTGTTTAAAATTTGTATAACTCACAAGTGAGTTTTGTTATATCCTCCTTCATACTGAATAAAATTTGTCTTTAATCTCTTCTTCTTTTTGGTATCATTGTTACAGGTTTATGGACCCGAAGCGACGATGACCGGTATATGCAAAGAGGCAATACAGTGCATCACTGCTTCTGCTTAATTTATCCATTTTTGGCAAGTGCCTTCTTTCAAAGCATTTTCATACCAAGTTGAAGTGAACTTTGGTTCTTAATTTTCATGATTGGTAAATTTAGTTAGACCATATGTTTACAAAATCAAGTCTTCCAAAAAAAGTTTCAATTTTTATAGAGTTCTTCTGATGGCACTGTGTTGATACAATAAACAGTGGTTTTGGTTTGTTTGTTTGTTTGTTATATTGTTTGTGTTCCATAAAATAATGTCTTCCATTAAAATACTATCTCTTAAAATAATGTCTATCTCTATCTCTATCTCTTATCAAATACTAGCATTCTCCATAAAATAATGTTTTCCATTATCTCTTAGTAAAAGGATTGTATTAGTAAGTTTATAAGAAATACAAATGAAGAAATTCAATATTTCTTAGTTTTTCAAATGTGAAAACATCATTTTTTAAATACAAAATTGTCATTTTCTTTTGTCTAAACAATTAAAACACTTGTTAATATTTCAGAAAATAATAACCATAATTGATTTAGAGAAACACATTGTTTAAGAGTAAATCTTCAACCATAAATAATGGCATGCATTTTTTCTCCCAATAAATTTTATCTATCCAAACTATATCTAATGCAAGTCGGAAAAGCTAATCAAAAAACATTATAAGATTGGTCTTATTTTCTTTACTAACTAAACACGTGCTTTAAGTTTTTTGACTTTTATGAGAATCAGATTTATCACTATATCCGCTAAATAATAATTTTACTCTAACATATAATCAATAATTGTTTATATAAAGGGGATCCTATAAGTCTTTTTGTTATTGCTTTATATACTTTAAGACTCCTTTTCTAGAAGGTGAACTATATATACTTTTGGTGCCGTATTTCACGCCACCACAATCAGTACGTTGAGAATGTCTGACCCCTCAAGTAATTGTGGCCAAATTATTCAACTTAATTAGTGAACCAATCAATTCGAAGTTAATTATTAAATCAAATGAGTCAAACTTGATTCTTAAATCAAATGAGTTGAACTTAAACAAAAAATTAAACTCATTAGATAAATTAATCGATCTTGAAATAAATACACAGACGTTACTCAGTTCGTTTTAATGAGTTATAGTAAACAAATCAAAGAATCATCAATTTATTTTAGGACTACTTATTTAATTTGTTCCTAGTAAACCATATTGAAGATATTTTAGAAATTATTTTAGAAGTTTGTTAGGTGGTTAGGAAATTAGGTAATTAAAATTAATTTCTTGAGTCACAAACCTTTTATTTTATATAAATAAATTATATTGACTTTATTTTTTAAATCAACTAGAATGGCATGAATTTCTAGATTTCTAACCAAACAATTAATGAAAGCAAGAAAAATTGTGGATGAAAAATAGAACGGGTGGTGGATTAGGACATTTTGGGATGATAGACTTGGATTAGGACAGTTGAACTATTATAGCCTCACTTAAGGAATTAGGAGTATTGGATTAGGTTCTGGTTGGGACCGAATATTTTTCCTAACAAAGTTGGCACTGACATGCAGCAAAAGGCCCATTACATGCTCCTAAGGTTGGTGATCAATACGTCATCTGTGACTTGGAAAATTACTGAATAGGATAATAACACGTATACTTAAATTGTTGAATGACTTAGATTTTAAATAAAAAATAAAAATAATCAAACCATGCCCATGAGTCGCATGGTTCATTTTCTTTTCAAACTATTATTACCAAAAACCCATTCCAATGAAGAAAAATTTCAACTATCCTTCGTACAGTTAAGGATCATATCTATTAATCAAGAGACAATTGTCATATAATAACAAACAAAAGATACATGAAATGATAATTTTATCCTTTTATTTACTATGAAATTACATTTTTGTCATTAAAAATAATAGGAAAAACAAACATTTGTCTCTTCATTAATGAAACTCATTCCAAATTCAATTAGATTGTGCATAAATATATTAATACATTGTCATGACTCATGATACTACTCTAATACATTAATAGAAGGGTGCAAGGGCTTTTCTCTCTTGATTCAACTTCTGGTAATATTTTCCAATTGTCTCGAACTTTCTTATTACCAAAATCTTTGACAAGTTGACATACATAACCACTGACCGAGGTTGAGCTTTATCATGGGGTAGTAGATGTTTTGTTAAAAAAATATATCATAAACATTAAAACTTCATTACTTTATTTTAAAAGCCAAATAGGTTTTTAAACCAAATTAAATGTGTTATTTAAAAAAAACCATGTTTTTATCTATAGAAATCCAAAATACCCTCTTTTCATAATCTTTTTTTACTTTTCCTTTAATCAGTCAACACTCCATAACTCCCGATCCTTATCATAATTACCCACATGTGACAATTTATTTATAGAAAATTGTATATTCTCCTACTAAATTCTCTTACTATTCATCATACCAACAAGAAAGGAAAGTGACATATGTCACAAGTAATACTTTATTTATTAATGATTAGTTTATATGTGACATGTGTTATTGTCTTGTGAATAAGATGATTAGTAGGAGATTTCCTAGAATGATATAACATTATATAAAAAATTACTCGCTGTAGTTGAGTGAATCACATAGAGTGAATATTTGGTTTTCCCACTCCAATCCGTCCTAGTTTAGTGGGGTTATAATGTTGCTTGTTTTTTAGTGTTGAAGTGCAACTCTACACGTACGCGTCATATCGACATGACTTGAAGTTCCACAAATAGAGGGCAAGTGAGTTTTACTCAATCTGAGTTATTGCTTCTTATACACACCAAACCTCTATTATTGAAGGAAGACAAGGCCTTTTCTATTATTATATGATTGATGTTTAATTTGTACTAAAGGGGAAACACTCTCAATGTAGGGTTAGAGAAGTTCATCATACTTAGCGGTAAATATTATATATCACCTTCAAAAACAAAAAAACAACAACCGTGAAGATTGAATCCAATTCACAAAGAGGGTAGGAGGAGGCTTTAATGAGAGTGTCATGTGGGGATGGGAATAACATGTCTTCATTTTTGTCTCACTTTTTGTACCAAATCAATAAGAAATCTTCATTTAACTAAAAAGAAAAATAACAAAATCATAAATTTATATTTTAATATTATTTTGTAAAATTTGATTTGTTATGGATATGAAAAATATAATTTTTTGGAATAGATGATCGTTATCCGTGATGTGATCGGTAGTTACATGTCTTTTGGTAGGAAGGTAGGTAATTACTTGTTTATCTACATTAAGTTAGAAGCTTCAGGATAATATATAAGAATTCAATATGCACATTGGTTAATTAATGAGAGCTGATTTAACTTAATGAATGGTTTTAAATTCTAAGTTTTGGATATCCTATTATATATTAAGTACACGGATTCGAGTTTTAGATATCCTATTCAAGTTTTAAATTCAAAAATATTAGTGGGCATGGTTTTTTAATCCATAGTAACCTATCTAATTTAAATAAGATTACTTCATATAACAAATACATATTGTCTAATGTAAAAATATAGTGGATAAGACTAGCATTGACAAAGACACATATTATATCCAGTAGTGTCGTTCACTAATGACTATCCAGTATGAAAGGAACCCATGAACCCACATTTTGACGGTCAATCCCTTAGTAATGTTTTCCACTATCTCTAACCAATCACATTTGAGGGCAACACAACCAACATGAGACAACACAAACACGTTTATTGTTCTCGTCAATTTTATATGAGAACTGTTCTCATTTAAGTCGTCCGGATCGTGTTGAACATATCAGTGATCAATGCATGCTTGAATTTTGTGGAAAGAGCATTAGTGGCCGTAGGATTAAGACCCCCTTTGTACTTGAATGAATTCTGAAAATATTTTCACTCATTCATTCCCCTTTAACGTATAGAATGCTGATACTTAATTGTTAAACTACCAGTAGTTAATGCTACACTTGCCTCTCTTCTTCTTTTTCCACATTAATGTTAACTGCACCAACGTGATTAATTAATGGGTTTCAAAGCACTATTCTTTCCAATCTTTGCATTTCTTTCCCACTAGGAAGAAGGAAAGGGGTTCGGTTGGTTTATTATGTATTTAATGCGTGCAAGTAAGAATTTATAGTCCACAACTGAATGCTTAGTCTATTTTTCTCTATAGCAGCCCATTCTTATTGGATTTATTTAAAGTGGTTTAGTTTGTTTGTTGTGTGGTTAATATTCTATACATTAACATAATTATGATATTTGTTTTCAATACATAATGAGCTCTACCAAAGAACTAATAAGAATGGTATAATTATGAGTAATGTTATATTCTCATACTAAATCCTCATACTAATCATCTTACCCACAAAAGAGTTACATATGTCATTTGTAAATCAATCACTAATAAATAAAGTGTCTTTTGTGGGTAGGAGGATTAGTAGGAGAATTTAGTAGGAGAATATATCATTTTTCGTATAATTATATATGTAATTTATGCTAAAAATGATACATCTCATATAATTATTCATAATCCTCTAAATGTGTGGACTAATTTACTTCAATAATCCACTTTTTAAAAATAATTACCTAAGTTTATAAACTATTTATTAATTTGTGGGTAATCCAAAAAATATTTACCAAAATGGGACAATGGAAATAAATTATTTACTAAAATAGGATAATCAAAATAAATTATTTACTAAAATATGTTTAGTATCGATGATCCCTTTGAAATGTGAGTGCAAAATAATTTTATACCTGTAAGGAGAATTCTTTATATCTCTTAACAATATTAAAAATAAAAATGAAATTATTGATCAATCGTACAAGTACAATGTCACTGATGCTGTATTAAAATACGGTCTGGTTTATTTAATCAGAATAAATTAATACACTGACTTCATTTTCAGAAAGGAAATTTTTGTTCGACTTCAATGATCCAATGAGACTTCATAACGGGACAAGTTACCATCTTAGAAGCTATACCTTTTTTTGCTTGAAATTCGGCGAATCTGTATCATACTATGACCAGGCACCATACCAAATAGTAATAATCCTCTAATAAATGAGGAAAAATATATTAAACGTGCCTAACTTTTATAGAACTCGAAAACTAGTTTCCTATTAAAATATTTTATTGTGCCAAAAATGTTATTTTGCTACCTAATTTGATTTTTTTCCCAACTTGGTCTCTTCACTATTTTTTATTTTACTTTGATTCAGTTGGGATATTCTGTTAAATCAATTAAACCAATATGCGGGTTGATGAAAGAGAAAAAAAATAACTTTTAATTAATTTAACTAATAAAATAAAAAAGAGAACATTCTTGTCTATTTTTTACTTTATAAAACTTGGTGATAGTAACCCCTCGCCATATTCAAAGGTATTAGTTCATTTTTGGGATTGATTTCAGTAAAGTAAATGAGTAATGAAGGAAGTAATCACTAAAGTTGGTGCATGTAGTTAAACGAATTAACACAAATTTTCATGAAAAAAACTTGGATAAAGATCAATCTAACACATTATATTTAAAGACAGATGCAATATTCTTTAATGCTATAATTGAAGAATAAATTTTAATTTTAACTAAAATTTTAATATATTGTCAAAAAATTTATTAGTTTTGTGTAGATATTTCTCATTTTTGATTAGGTAGAAAGTTCCAATCCATCACCTAGTCCTTCCTCACATACCTGTTGGAGACGTGGGACCCTTACTCTTTCAATCCTCTATTCCCACCATTATATATAACACCCTTTCCCTCTCATTCTATTCTTCAAAAAACACATTCTCAAGAAACACCAATTCCAAATGGCAGCACTAAAACATTCTCAAGAAACACCAATTCATGGTGACATATTAGAGGTTGTTTTCTCGCACGTGCCACTCGTTCACCTTTTGCCAGCTTGTCACGTGTCAAAATCCTGGAAGCGTGCGGTGTTCTCCTCCCTCACTCATATTAATCCCATTAAGCCATGGCTCATGATCCTCACACAGTGCCCGCGTGACCCCCACGTGATGACAATTCACGCGTACGATCCTCGCTCACATGTGTGTGTGGAGATTAAACAAAAACCGTCGATGGCAATCAAGCATGCGTCAGCCGTCCGATCATCCCACTCCACTGTGATGTACACTCTCTCCCCCGCTGAATTCGCCTTCTCTATCGACCCTCTCCACCTCAAATGGCACCATGCGCCCGCACCAAACGTGTGCCGCACGGACCCCATCGTTGCGCGCGTGGGAAATCTGATCGTAATCGCCGGTGGTGCGTTTGACTTTGAAGATAACCCACTCGCGGTGGAGACATACGACATAGAGAAAGGCGCGTGGGCTAGGTGTCAATACATGCCGGAGCTGCTGAAGGGATCCACGGCGTCCACGTGGCTCTCCGTCGCAGTCGCCGGAGACACCATGTACCTGACGGAGAAATATTCCGGCATGACATACACTTTTAATCCCATTGATAATCTCTGGAACGGACCTTACGATCTGCGACCCGATCAGAGCGTGATGTTCTGCGTCACCGGAACCCTAGGAAAACGATTAGCGGTGGCGGGAATTGTGGGAGAAGGGGAGAATGTGAAGGGAATGAAGATTTGGGTTGTGAAGGGAGAATTAGGTTCGGGAATTGTGATGGAAGAGTTGGGTGAGATGCCGGAAGAGATGGTTGAGAAGGTGATGGGAGGTTCGGAGTTTGGTTTGGGTTCGGTGGTAGTAACTTGGGTTGGGGAATTTATGTACGTAGCGAACCCGGTTCAGGGGGAGGAGGTGGTGGTTTGTGAAGTTGTGAATGGTGGCACGTGCGAGTGGTTGAGTGTGAAGAACGCATGTATGAACGAAGGGACACGGATGAAGAGGGTGGTGTTAAGTGGTGTTGATGTGTGCTTTCAAAATCTACAGAGGGAACTGGGAATTTGTATGAAAGTAATGTGAAACAAATATGGAACGCTATAAAATTTATTAAATGTTTTGCAGAGTTCTTAAAACTGTATTGTAATGAATATGTCTACATTCATGTCGTAAATGACTATGAAACTTTGTTCTCAAACATTGAACGGGAACGATCTACATTGTTTTTTTTATTCATTTATGGTTAATTAACATTTATATGATTAGTTAACAAAATTATATATTTCTTTTTTGAATTTTATCATTTAATAATATCCATTATTTATATTTATTATATAAGACTCGCATTAATTATTTATATATACTATGTATAGTTGGGGCTAGCGATGTGAATAAATATTCAAATATATTGGATAACTTTCTCAAGAATTAAAAAACAGATTAAAAAACATATAAAAAAACAAAACTCACGGGTTAATCAATTCAGAAGCACTACAATAGGACAATTAGTTAAAAAATGAGTTAATTTCATATTTCTAATTATAGATGTTGGACCTAAAATTCAGGGAAAAAAATGTTGATAATTTAGTAAACTACTCGTCCACTCATGAGTCATGACTCATGACTCATGACTCATTAATGTGAATTTTCTATTTGCATTTACTACTTTAACTACCTAACTAATATGTCATACACTAATAAACAAACATATAAAAAATTTGTTTTATGCGTGTGGTAATATATTATTTGTTCAAAATAGTAAATATAACACCATTAGTAACAGATTATTCTCATCTCATGAAACACGCATTGTGTTCTTCTAGTTATATTTGTTATGCATGTTCATGATCTCAATCATGGACTCGAACTTAGTTAAGAAACTTATGTTCTCGGAACACTTCATGTCTCTTAGAAGAAAAGTGCTTTCTGGGTTCAGTTTAGGTGTTGGTGCTTCTCTTCTTTTTCTCATTCCTCTTTTCCTCACTAGTTCTCTCAAGGTTTCTAATGTTTATTTCTTTCTCCATGGATCCACCACTTCGCGTTCTAATTCATCGCTTTCTTCTTGGCCATTTTTCTTTTCTTCTGTGAATAGGGTTGAAGAAAAAGGAAGTGAAGTGGGGAAAATAAGTGAAGTGAATTTGTCAAAAAAGGGTACTCATTTGGGGAATTTTAGTGAGAGTCACGGTAATGCAAGCTTGCATGGTGAACAACAACGTTTTCCAACGCAAAATTTCTCGGATTCTACTAATGGGGTTGTAAAAAATGTAACCTTGATGGCTGCAAATAAAAATATTTCAGATGAAGTGGTGACACAGAAAAACATGGAAGGAGAGTTGCATGAAGGAGATTTGGTTGAGAAGAATAGTTTAACTGTCATTGGTCATGAGGATAATTCAAAAAAGGAGAAAATGCATGCTGGGTTAAATAAGAAGTGTGATATTTTTTATGGTAATTGGGTAAGAGATGAATCAAAGCCATACTACCCCTTAGGTTCTTGTCCCTACATTGGTAGGGGTTTTGATTGTCACCTTAACGGGAGGCCTGATAGTGAGTATGTGAAATGGAAATGGCAGCCAAATGGGTGTGACATTCCAAGGTATGATTACCATTTTTGATTAAGAGTATAATATCTATACACTATCAGCGTAAAGTTTTATATACACATTCCGTATAGAGAGATATGCATTTTTGTTGTCTATATTCTGTTATGAATATTAATAATAATGTTTACTAGGCTTTTATATTAATTAACTATTGATATCATCTCAGTTTGAATGCATCTGATTTTCTGGAGAGGTTGCGAGGACAGAAGCTGGTTTTTGTGGGGGATTCACTCAACAGGAACATGTGGGAATCCTTGGCTTGTATCCTACGTCAAAGCATCAGGGACAAAAAACGTGTTTTTGAAATTTCTGGGAAAACTGAATTTAAGAAGAAAGGTTTCTATGCTTTTAGATTTGAGGCAAGTTTTTTTTGGTACACTATAAGATTTTGCATACTACTCTAAACCTTGAAATGATATCTCATTGAAAAATAACTTTGCCATATTTATAGGATTATAATTGTTCAGTAGATTTTGTTAGTTCACCATTCATTGTTCAAGAGTCAAGTTTCAAAGGCATAAATGGGTCATTTGAGACATTAAGATTGGATTTGATGGACCAAATAACTTCCATGTATCACGATGCCGATATCATTGTCTTCAATACAGGCCACTGGTGGACACACAAGACATCATCAAAGGGGTGAGTTCAGTCTATTTTCTATGTAATCATTTGCCTTCAAATTGTCTATGCTTAAAAAAGTTGTACTGAAATCGATAAATTAGCATGGTGCAACAATTTATAACACTGGTTCTGCATGAAGATGAATAACAGAATTTTAGTATGATATTTGCTGCATTTCTGTTTGCACTCTTTATGAGCATTTGGAAGTAAGGTTTTAAACATTGCTATCATGTGGCATTGCTACAGAAAAGACTATTATCAAGAAGGCAACCATGTATACTCAAGACTCAAGGTTTTGAATGCATATACCAAGGCTTTGACCACTTGGGCTAAGTGGATTGACCACAACATTGATGCCAATCGAACTCAGGTTTTCTTTCGAGGATACTCACTTACCCATTTCAGGTATTGTTCCTTTAAATACTTTCGAATTTTGATTGCACTCTGCACTTCCTACTTTCACTTCCTTTTCTTGTAGGCTCTTATCAATCAAATAAACCACTTACCAATTATTTTTCCATTTACCTTGACCACTATCATGAATGTCAATGCACTGATTCATATTCATCTTAGAAGGATTATATTCTTATACTGTATTACATGGTTTCAGGGGTGGGCAATGGAATTCAGGAGGACAGTGCAACAAAGAAACAGAACCAATATTTAATGGAACTCAGCTAAGGAAATATTCCTCCAAAATGAGGGCTCTAGATAAGGTGATGTCAAAGATGAAAACTCCAGTGATATATATGAACATAAGTAGGCTTACTGATTACAGAAAAGATGGGCATCCTTCTATATACAGAATGGACTATAAGACAGAAGAAGAACGAGTCGGTGCGGAGTTACACCAAGATTGCAGTCATTGGTGCTTGCCAGGAGTACCAGATACTTGGAATGAATTATTATATGCTTCTCTCTTACAATATGGAAAAGGCAGTTGGAAAACTTGAACAACATTCCTCAAAATCATACCTTAACTGATTTCTGATTCTTTCTTTATACACATGTTTAGTTTTAACACATGTATATTCCTTAGTTTCCCTTTAGGGAGTACATGATATAGTGAGTCTCGATTTATATTTAAGTTAAAAGTTTAATGATTAAGTATTTTTATGATCAATCACAACTGATGATACATGAAGGAACATACTTTATAGGACATCAAATGTGTTCCCTTTGAACGATTTGATGATACGTTTATTGGTCCCCATTGAACAACTAAATTTTTGTTGGTTAACTTCAAAATTGAAATAGTGCAGTTCAAGGGAGACACTACAAGAAACGTGACCCTTGCTGAGATGGCTTTGATTATTAACTTTAACCTGAGAGATTATTAAGCAGCATAGTCTAATAAAGTTCAATGAAATACAATCATGAAGTTTAGGAACTGGAAAATAACTATCATTTTATTGCTCATAAGGTCATAACTCATAACACAAACACAGGAAAAAAGAACACAAAGCACATGAAAAGAAGGAACAAGAATGATCAAAATTACCTACTTACTCATCTGCTAAAACTGGATAGAAACATATTCTAATCAGCTGCAAATTGAAGTTGGTAACTTCTCAAAGGAGTGCCTTCTTTGTTTATTACTACATACATATAGATATTAGATTAGAGCCAAGATGAGAGCCATAGATGAGAGCCATAAGGACCCCTAATGGAGTCCAAGCCTTTTTGTGACTTGCCGGCTTGCCTAGGCTATAGCCAAAGAAAGCCTTTGCTCCAATGGAGAATGCTTATATGCTTCTGTTAGTCATAGAGAATGTTTTTTGTATGCATATCCCTTGGTGATTAGAGAAGCCAATAGCTATGCCTAAACAAACTGTTTGAAGTGGTGGAGTGTGAGGGATGAGGACCCTCTCACACTGTTAGTCCATGCTTCTTCAAGAACCATGGATGGATTTTTGCCAAAAGTGTTCCATGCTTTTACCAAATGATCAAGACTTGAGAGATTGGTTTTGGAAGATTTCCAAAGGGCTATGCAGAAAGGTGGTGGAGAAGTTAGTCTCTCGCCATTGCTTTAAATAGTTGATGATTTAAGAAGTGGTCTCATCTATTCATTATCCAATTTCCTTTACTTTTTAGAGAACAAACATTTTAAATTGACTATATTTGATCAATAGAAAACTATAGTGAATTAAAGCAGTAGCATTCAATATAATCAATATATCATGGGATTACTAAAATGTAAAGGAAATTAAATCCTACAAAATTGAATCTTTACATAGTAGTTTTATACTTTAAGATAGAATTATAAATATAGAATTATAAACTGTTCTAATTTAAACCACAAAATCGGTGAAAATTATAGCATATATAAGATTACTAATAGTAATATTATATATGTTAATATTGTATATTTTATTAATTGATATATATATATATATATATATATATATATATATATATATATATATATATTAATAACATATAGCAATACATAAAATTTGAAAATAATAATAATAGTGTTTTATAATATATATTAATAACATATAGCAATACATAAAATAATAATATATATATATATATATATATATATATATATATATATATATATAGTTATTCATTTTTTATTAAATAAATAATTATAAGTTTCAAATTTTTATTTTGAAAATAATAATAATAGTGTTTTTCATTTTATAAATAAATAATATCTATCATAATATATTTTGAAAAGATATATAAGGAAAACGATGGAACCAAACCATTCAAAACGATTGGTTCTGGTAGTAAAATTTGAGCTGAACCGAAGCATTAGTTTCACCCTTACTCACGGCATCATTTAAAAGTGTAAATAAAAATCATCCCGTCTAGTATAATATCACGTTAGTTGTCCCCAAAACTGTAAGTAAAAGTTTTCTGTGCCAGTATACAGTAATCCCAATTTGAGAGCTGAAAATCTACAAACCTTGCCCTAGTACATAGCCAAAGTTGTTTAACCTTGCTGTATAGCTCTCCTTTCGTATTTCTAGGGGCCATTTTCAGCTTTTTAAAGAGTGCTTTCATCGTCACCAAGAGGTGAAAATCTAGGTTTGATATAGTCAGAAAAAGTTGCATTCATTTAGTCATCAATAGCTTGAACTTACACTGAAGAGTCACTTCTCCTTCTCTAGCCGGCTATAAGGATAACCCAAACTTCCCTTTTACATAAAATGGCAGTGATTTCCTTCTCATATATGCATACAATCATAGCAGCTAGACTATCCACTCAAGGCAGCTAGACTCTCACTTGGTGAAATCTGAGGACATAAACAACTTTAAGTGAAAATGTTCTTTACATCGAACAAACAAATAATAATTATTATTTTTCTTCCCTTTTAAATTTTGGCCCTAAATTATAATTTTAATGAAGTTTATGATGGAACGTGGGAAAATAAGTGGTAGATATCCTTCTTATTAGTATCAATTTCCATTGTTGAATCTGCTAAAACTACAGGTTATTTTTTGTATCTATAGAAAATATGTATCTTATTGTGGGTTCATAACTTTTTGTCATTAGAAAGTTTCATGATGATTACAGTAATTAACTTTATCACTTTTCAAAAATAGTGTTAGAGAGGGATAAGGTCACTACTGAGTGAATGGAATTGCTTTGATGAATTTCCAAATATCTTATTAAAGATATTTTAGAGTTTTTTTTGTAGAAGATGATTAGGTGGTTAGGTAGTTAGGAATTGAAGATACTTTGTTAACTTTGCATCATCTACTTTTGCCTGGATCAGAAACCATTTCATTTTGTATAAATAAGTCATATTGGCTTTACATTTTCAATCAATGGGAATAGGTTAATTTTTCTTCTTTGTTTTCTTTCTGATCTTTCTTGTTCATTAAGAAGATCTTTATCAATCATGGCTCATATCAAAGAAGATCTTTTCCACATTCTCTTCTTGCTCTATGATTTCTAATATGGTATCATAGCAATAATTATTGTTTTGATCGCTTCCGCTTATGCTTCTATCATAGCTTCTGCTTATGCTTCTATTCCTCCATTTTTCATCCTCTTCATTCCACCATCAATAGCAACAACTTCAACAATTCTCGGCAAGCCAAATTCAAGAAATTGATCAAGATTTTCATTTTGTGTCACTCTCTCTTTCACATGTTTTATAGAGTCTGTTATGCCAAAGCTGCAATATATGTTGGCTGGTTTTCTAGTGGCAGTTTTTCATGGAATCAACAAGACTTTGAAGAATTGGAATATCAACTTTTGGTTTGTTATGTGCATAGATCAATGTGGGGAATATGATGATTGCATTGAGAAGATATGATGAGGTTGTTGGCACTTTGAAGAATGTTCTTCTAAGATTTATCAAAGATTCATCAAAGATTTATATCTCCAAAGAAAGAGGACTATCAATGCTTCTTTTCTTGTCTGCTATCAATTACTTCTATTTCATTCGTAATATACTTTTTACCTCTCTTACACACAACATCATTATTGTGTGTATTTTACATCAATGAAGCTTAGATATAGTTTCTGTCATAGATGGTTAAGTGTTTAATGATATAGCTTCTGTCATGAGTGATTAAGCGTTGTTATTGCTTCAAATCAAGATTACAAGCTAGGAGTTAAGAAAAACTTTCACTCACCAGCTTGAAGGGGCTATTAAAGATATTTTAGAGTTTTTTTGTAGAAGATGATTAGGTGGTTAGGTAGTTAGGAGTTCAAGATACTTTGTTAACTTTGCATCATCTACTTTTGCTTGGATCAGGAACCATTTCATTTTGTATAAATAAGTCATATTGGCTTTACATTTTCAATCAATGAGAATGAGTTAATTTTTCTTCTTTGTTTTCTTTCTCATCTTTCTTGTTCATCAAGAAGATCTTTATCAATCATGGCTCATACCAAAGAAGATCTTTTCCACGTTCTCTTCTTACTATATGATTTCTAATACATCTTTATAAGTTTGTTAACGTAGTGGATTGGTTTTTATGTATCAGTTGTTAAATAGGCTCTCCATTCCGATCATTTTAATATGTGTTCTTGATCTGAAAAGGAGTTGCAATTGTAACTTGGACTGTGTGCTCAGACAACTTGAGCATGTTTTTGATGATTTACTAGTTTTGGTTGAATTAAGGAATGCTGAATAATCTGTGTTTGAGTCACATGTTATTAGGCTAGAATTCAGGAAGGAAGGTTGAATAATCACGGTAAGAATAAGAATGATTGGCCATAAAAAAAAAAAATTCATTACTAACCTAACTTGTCAATAATGCAACGTCACAATAAAACAAGTGGTATAATCACCAGTAGAATACTTGTCAATTGTAAAGGGAATTACAAACATAACTCGTTAATAAAAGAGAGTATATTACTGAAATGATCCGAGATGTGAAAAAAATGAATATTAATAAGAAGCTGACACAAAAAATGAATATGATTAATCAAAGTTCTTAATTTTCAACATCTCGGTAATGGAATATTAACCGAGAATAATACCATGTATAATTTTAAGATAAAAAAGACTTATCAAACTCAAATATGAGTCAATCTAAACAATTTATTATATAGACAAAACATTATTACAAATGATAAGATTATAACGACCCAAATAATAAATAACAATATTAGCATAAACTATAGATAAAATGAAACTAGTTAAATATTAAATGAGATAATGCTCTATCAATCCAAATATCATCTAACAAAAATAAAGGAAATATTTTATAAATAAATGGATCATGATAATCAAGTAAAAATGAATTAGCTAATATTTGAGGAATTAAATAAACAATCAATTTAGTTTTCTACCATTTTTATATGTGTTCCATTTTAATGTCAAGATTGTTGTGTGACGTAATTACAGGTAAAGGAAGATAATGATGATAAATGTAATTAGATTAAATAAAATATGATATATTGTGAAGATATTACAAAAAATTCTAAGGAGAATACATTATTTATATTCATTATTTTTGGTTTGTATACTATTTGTATTTATTTATACAATATAACATATTTTGTTTAACTTACTAACATTTATTATTCTTTTTTGTTTAAAAATTTACACTTGTTTCTGTGGTGATAAGTGTAATGTATGTTTTTAAATTATGATATTTTTTGTAGGTGTAAAAAATGAAAGGATAGCTTATATAATTTCACTAAAACTCAGAGAGTATCAGGGTAATTTACTATTTTATAAATTATCAAAGTCATATTTACTTCATATTCCATAAATGAAAACCAATACTATGTTAATAGTGTAAGACCTCAATATATCACATAAAGACCATGAGTTAAGAATCTAATTCTTGGAAGCAATATTTGTGGACAATGACATCCACACATTCTAAAATGAATTAGGTCATTATTAGGGTAAAAATACTAATTTTTTTCCTTCTAGAAATGAAATCCTATCCCAAATTTAATGAATTCACCATAGCACCTAAGGTCTAAACCCATATTTGTATGATAAAGTTGTTGAACATGATTTACCTATTTATATATGTAATTCGAATCCGACGTGGATAATGTAGCAGAAGAGATGGTAACTTTACAGTTACAGTTACACCAAACACTCTCCCCTCTTCCACTGTCCGCCAAGCGCTCTTTAGCCCGCATTGCTCCTATCTGATAACGTGCGCTCCTATTCCCTCATTCCCGTTTTTTGGTCACTTATTACGCCGTTTCTTTTTGCTTTGTTGGAAGCTGAATGATTTCCTCAGCTTGGGTCAGCATCGAATTTGGAAGCGCATGTCATTTTCTTGGTATGGGTATGCTTACATTATATTTCCCTCTAAGGGTTACTTTGCAAGTTGGCTTTAAGTTTTTTTAGAGTCTTGCCTGAGAAATTACAAATACAAAGTTTTGTATTTAATATAGGATTTACTTGTAACCACTTATATATTAAAACTTTATTTATCATTATCAATTTTAACTTTTATAATCCATAGCAGAGTATGTGCCTACCAGAAACTAAATTGCTAGGTATAAAAACAAAGGAATTAGATGCTTCTGGTTTTAAGTTTTGGTAAACTAATAAGACGAGATCAACTAATGATATAAGGCCCTACTGGATTATAGACCAAAAGGTCACCAATTCAATTCCTGAGAGTGACACCCGGAAAGAGATTAGTTCTTTACCCATAGAGTGAGGGTATATCATTCCTTGTACCAAAAAACTAGTCCTTTTGTCAATGTTTTGTACTTGTATATCTCTCTACTAAAATTCTCATTTTACATGAAAAGCCCTGGTCTTTCATAAATAATTGCAGTATCCAAACGTAGTAATTATGAGCTGTTACATATATTAATCTCAAATTCTATATGTTAATCATGGCACTACGCAGTATAATCATTTGCTTACCACTGCACTGGAAATTGGGCTTAACAACTCCCCTTATCTGAAGTATGCATTTTCAATAGCAATTGATCAGATTCATTGTTAGCAACCTTCTCAGTGTTTAGGTCTGAGCCAGGCTTATTTGGAAATTGCTGCAGACTTGTTCTATAGAGTGTTTTCTCTGTGTTCTCATGGTTACCTGGGATTAAAAGAGCTATTGGACACAGTAGCAATTGAATCTGCTGCATTGAGAAGGTAAAATGGGTCACCACTTGTGTCATGGAGTTCCATAGTACTCTCATCGAGGAAGGGTGGATTAGAGGGAGCTGGAAGGTTTTCTTCCCTTTTTGTTAACATCTGTAGTACCTTTGATATAGATGGTCTCAATGAAGGGATCTCTTGGGTGCATAGAAGTCCTATGTGGACCACTCTTAAAATGTCATTCTTAACATTGTCACTGTGGTCGTCATGCAATCCTAGATTTGGATCAAGTAATTGTGCTGCAGTTCCTGACTGAAAATGCTTCCATGTCTGATGGCAAAATAATAGAAGGATAGTTAGTTCAGCACTTAATGTTGTCTTAACCATGATTAAATGTTCAATAGAAGGGTAATTTTAACACATCAATTTAAGGAATCTGCAACTGACCACTATAACTAGGCTGTCCGTATACTCTAATGTTTTGCTCCTGTTGTTCTGTCTACCAGTAACTATCTCTAGCAATACCACTCCAAAACTATATATGTCTGCCTTTTCTGTTAACTGACCATGAGCTAGGTACTCTGGCGCTAGATACCCCCTGCAGGTACAGGAGAGAGAGCATATGACTATCTCAGAAATTCAGATATGATTCAAATTAGTTTTATGTCATTTCTACAATAGTTGCTTGTACTCTACTTTGTGCATATCACTTGCCAAAATAATGCATCACGATTAATGATGCTGTTAGATACCCAAGTATAGGGATTGGGACCCAATTCTTTTATTAATAACTGTCTAACTGTTATTGAATGAAGTAGTTGGATATAAGTAGGAATAGAATTCAAATGGGAGGACAGGTCAATTTTGGACTTATAAGAGAATTGGGAGAGCCACGAGACTCTCGAATGTGAGTGTTCACACCTCACAGCAATGTCTATGGTGCTGTATTTTCTGTAATAGTTGTATTCCCTCTCTGATTCAGATTTAGGGAGTAGAGAGTTTTATGAAAAAAACTTAATCTTTTACAATATTTTCTGATCAAGTTCTATTAGATGCTTACAGAGTTCCTGCGATAGCTGTGCTTATGTGGGTTTTGTCTTCTTGCAAGGACCTCGCCAAACCAAAATCTGCTATTTTAGCACGGAACTTTGCATCCAATAAGATGTTGCTGGCTTTTATATCTCTGTGAATTATTCTTACTTTGGAGTTCTCATGCAGGTAAACTAATCCTTCAGCTGTCCCAATGATAATTTCATATCTCTTTTCCCAGTTCAGTTCTCTGCCCTTGTTTTTATCTGTCATGAATAAATTGAGAAATATTATTTAGTTCACAATATGATAACTTGGTAATCACTTAATGGTCAAAGAGAGGTGTTATAGGTGATAACTTGAACAAACGTGACTCGTCTAAATTACTGCCCATGAAATGGAGTCATGTTCAGATATGAAAAGAAACAGCCTACTGCATGAGTTTGGTAATTACCAAAAATGAAGCGATCAAGACTTTTGTTCGGCAGAAATTCATATACAAGCAGGCTTTCAGGTCCTGAACAACTACAACCTAACAATCTGACTAAGTTCTTGTGTTCCACACTACTAATTATGTTGACTTCATTGTAGAAATCTGCTGCTCTGTGTCTGTTGTTGAAATATAACCTCTTGATAGCAATCTCTCTTCCATCAGCTAGAACTCCCTGCAATACCAAATAGTCAGAGTGGTTTTAACTTGGAAAATGGTGGGATATAGATCTTCTGAGAAGTGAAATACTTTATAAACCGTTCCAAATCCTCCTTGCCCTAATTTGTTAGTGTCATCAAAAGACCCTGTAGCCTTGTCCAGTGTAGAGTACTTGAAGTTCAAGCTACTATGCTGAAGGGTCTTTGCTAACTTTTCTGCATCACTTGAACCTGAAACCAGACGATCACTGAGATCATTAGGCATCCTTAACATAGTTGTGTTATAATACATAATGGTTCCCTCATTTTTGTGAAAAGGAAAAGGTGAAGTGCTTTGAAGAAAAATGAATTGATAGTATTTAAGAGGACAAGCACTATGCTATGAATACTTAGTACACAATTATTTTCAGCCTTATGCCTTTAGAGGAATGGGAATGATGGGATTTTCTGAGTTTGATCATTCTGATAAGCAAATAGAAGCAAGTTAGTATATAATACATTTACCTCTTCGTTTCTTTTGAATGTATCTCTGTTTCCGGATATAAACTGCAATACCTACTCCAACTACCAAAACAATTACTGAACTGACTACTGCAACCACTATCACTACTACAGTACCTGCACAAGAAGACAGCAAAATGATTTCATACTCTGTGTCAATGTTATTAAAACCGTACCGGTTATCAAACCGGTTAGGGTACTGGTATAGTGGTACAGTGGTTCAACCAGTGGTTCAGTAATTAAACCGCATGCCGGTTAAACCGGACATACTTGCTTATATATATATATGTAAACCTATAACAAAAAATTTCAAATAAGTAGATATTCATATTTATAATCCATATTCATAATTTACTTCAAATTCACACAAACAAACAACATTAAGTCTTTAATAAAATCAAAGTCTAAAGTACAAAACATATATTTATCCAAAATTATCACTTAACAAACGCAAAATACAAATAAATGACCCAAGTATCAATCATTGAAGTTGAAGAATTGGTGAAGAATTGAAAATTTGAAATTTAAAAAAAAAAAAAATAATAATGTACAACCAACCGGTTTACCGGTTTTCACCGGTTTTGACCGGTTTTCAACCGGTTTTGACCGGTTCTATTGCATATGCGGTATAACATACGTACCGTACCGGTTAGGGGTCCGGTTCACCGGTTTTCCGGTTGAACCGGCCGGTACGGCACGGTTTTCAAAACTATGCTCTGTGTAATTGTTTCTTTATGCCGGAAGGTGGATCCTAACATAAATTTTATAGTCAAATATAGAGTGTGAAGAATACGGCACTTCATTTACCTCTTGAACTCCCACTTTTAAGTTCCTTGTTAAGAAAATCTTTGTCTGAGTACCTCATGAAGCAACCGGTGTTAAGCGCTCGCCCTTCTGACCAGGGCAAGCATCCCAACATCGAAGAAGATGCATTCTGAAGACAAGCTTTGCAAGATCTTGTGTCCAAAGTCTTCCAACAATCGGCCAGAACATAAGCAGATTCGTTTGCTGTTCCTGATACAGCAACCTTCCCCCTAGCGTAGCCGTTATTGTTGGGTGCATCTTGGACTGCACTTAAAACTGCTTGCTTTGCTGCTGCTTGAAAACTTGAGTCCTTCTTAGCTGTTTTATCACATACAGCTCTATCTCCTGGTCCTGTATACTCATTAAAAAAACTATAGTTCTCAGACCTCATGAAACAACCATCAAGGTAAAGTCGACCAGCATTATAAGGGAAACACTGGGGAAGAACCGTGCGGGCCTCTGCATAGCATAATACACAGTCAAGTAAAGAAAGATCTCCATAGCATTGAGCCAGGCCATAGTTAGTATCAGGTCCTGTCCCTGTAACAGCTTTTCCCATGCCAGTAGTGCGCATCTGTTCACTGATTTTGTCCATTGTTGCAACAAAGTTTGGAACAAAGATAGTTGTGTTGTGCTCTAGTTCATGTCCACATGTTATTAGGACTGTCTTCGTCCTTGGTTCTGCCATTGCAGTTTGTGATAGTAATAGTGACTTGATGAGAAGGAAAACAAGCCACTGAGAAGAGATGAGAGTGATTACTTTCTTCATTTCCTGGATGATCTGATCTAAATCACTTTCTCTGGTAGGCTGTTCACAAGGAACCCTGAAAAAAGAAAGGATAGTTCATAATATTTGGTGGTTGTATCAGACAAAAGGATCAATCATTCCATGTCTATGATTATATTGTTTACTAGGAGAAAAATACTTATTAATGAATCAAAGCAAGTTGAAAGCAGTATGAAGTTCACATATTTGGTATAATTAGTTTGTTATGCTTAAGCTAAATGGTCACCTTATTCTTCCAAACCAACCTAGCAATGTTATATCCAATAGTTTTTTATGCTTAAGCCAATAATCATAGTTTCCTATTTCAATGATGTGAAATTTTCAAAACTTTCCTATTCGTGAGTAGAAAGGTCACTTGAAGACAAAGAGTATCTTCTAGCAGAAAAATGGCCCTCAATAGTAACATGATGTGGATTATGCTGCCACCTTGTAACATCATTGGTAATTAATAATTTAGTCATTATTAACCTTTGTACTTCAATATGGAATTTCAAAGTGCAGAAGAAACACAACACATTTTATGAGAAGCAACCAACATGTTGTTCCGGAAAGCTGTTCATAGTATTGATGAGCTTTCAAAACAACATTTACTTCTGCTGCTTGACTTGGTCTTACTATATTTGTCTTCTTATGAATGAAATTAAAAAGCTTCTATAGAAAATGTCGGCAATGGATCAAAAGTCTTGACCCATTTCTCAAAAGAAAACCTACCCCATTTATTATCCATGGAAAATAGGCTCCACAATAGTCCCACACATTGATCTTTTTTTGCCATAGAAACCAAACAAAGAAATAAGAACAAAACAAAGAAATGACAGTGATTAAGGCAAATCAATAATGATTGTGTTTTAGTTACCACTAAAAGAAGAACCTGCTGCAAACTTCATGGTGGTACTTCAAAAGTCTTAATAAATGACAAACCGCTTATTCTTAACTATGAAATTGAAAGTATAATTGGTATTTGTTTAAGAATTAAGATGTTGCTGGGTGTGTAGTACGAGATAACAAAGGGAACTAACTATTTTACATTTATAATAATAATATATATTACAACGTGGGAAATTAGAAGGAGAAGTAGATAAGGATGTGACTAAACTAAAGTTGTAGAGTTTTTAAGGAAGTTCCTACCTTTGTTTTGCATAGAAAGAAACACTGAGAATCAGAATTTGAGAACTGACTTGTGAGAAAGATCTGAATTGTAGAATAGGGAAGAAGTTGAGGTTTTTTTATTTGAAGCAAGTCAAGTAGGAAAGAGAAAAAGCTTGTTCATTGAGTCAAGCATGGATGCGCTAGAAACTTGAAGGACACAAAGTCTTTCAACCAGAAATAGACAGAGAAAGAGTAATGTGTAGTTTACGCGGTAACATCATACCCTTTGACTCTGAAGAAGAAAAAGAGTTTTTTTTTTCTGTGGTATACATCACAATGACACCAATATGAGTGCTTAATTGATTTTTATATTGTGGTGTGTTTGTCATTGTCTCTATTCTCTGTTGACGTGTCTTTTTGTGAATGAATTTAACAATAATAATGATATATGGGGGAAAAAGAAATAGAAGGGTGGATTTTACAAGTGTCATATATTGTAGAACCCTTTTTATCAGGATTCTCAGAATATTGAATTTTGCAATTTCCAGTTTCCATCATATTTATGACATTCACAAGAATTTGTTGTAATTAAGGACTCCAGACTCATGACAGTGGCATGGATGTTTTAACTTTCTGGTCTGTTAAAAAAGCAATTGTTGTAGAAAATTTGCTACTTCTGTTTATGTAGGTGGATTTGGTTAAGGAGCTAAGCAGAAATTTTCTACTCGTTTGATGCTTTGTTCTTATTGAAAAATAGCATTACTGCACTGGACATAACTTTGTCAATTATATTAATGGTTTTAACTTTTAAGTAATGTTTTGACTTTTATTAATGGGTTGAGTATTTTCAACACTGCCAGCTGTACATTTAGTTATTAGATGTCGTTAGCGATTAAGTTAAATTGTTAGCCATTTGGTTAAAAATAGTTAGTATATTTCGTAATTGTATAATCAGAATCTCTTATAATTTGGATTCATTCAATGAAATGCAACTCAGTTTCTATAAAATTCTCTCTGTTAAGCACAATCATTTCCATGTTTGTTCTTAAATTTATTCTTTGCAACATGGTTTCACAAGCTCACATGGATCCTGATCAAATCATGATGCTATTTTATAAAAGAATGATAGTGAGATTTGTTTGCATGGACTGGCCTATAACCTAATAATCAAGATTTATTTTTCTCATATCTATATTCTATAGAGTGATCTATAATTTTCATTAACAATTATAATATTAGTATAATTTATGTTGGGCTTCTTCTAAAATGAGAGTAATATCATGCATTGTGAATATAAAGATCTATACAATAGTTATAATATCATTCACTATTCATTTGAATAAAAAATTTATAAAATTAATGATGATTAAATATAAATGCACATATGTTATGCATTAATTGCACAATTTGTGTTGGAACTCTTATGGAAAATCACAAGGCCATTTTTGGAAAATCACAATTGCACAACAATACCATTATATCAAGTTTATTCACGATTGCATGGATGAAGAAAATGTTAAATAAAGAAGAAAACAATGAATTTAGCATCAGGAATGGCAAACACCAATGATATCCATAGTAACGGGCCATTTTATCTTTACAGCCATATCACACAGTTTACATTTATTATGGTCCAAATCTTTACACCTTGTCTATTCTTTTTTCAAGGCCCAAGAAAGTGAGTGATTTATCGTGCTCGTGCAAGATCATTTGAGCAAATTATTTATTTTTTCGCATTAGAGTTAGCAAGGAACATTATTTTCTTATAAAAAATTATCCAAAGTATATCCATCTTATTGAAATGTTGGGAGTTTTGTTATTAGTTATATGAATTCAATTCTTCCAAATCCAATTTAGGAGGTTTGGTGAATCTTTAGGGAAGATAGGGTGAAAATATGAAAGTCTTCAAAATTGAGGAGCCTCCATCTTCATAAAATAGGTACCCACCCTAATTTAGACTTCAACATCAAGAAAATATAAAAACAATCTAGAGAAAAATAAAAAATTCTCCTTCATTTTTTTATATTCTAAAAAATATCATTTAAATGTCATCCTTTTTTGGATAGCTAGGCATTCCCTTTCATAAAACTTCATTTAAATATTAAAAGGCTCATTTGTATGAATCAATTATATTATTTGTATAGCAACAACATTCTTGATAATAACTCAGCATTATTACATGATATGGTATTAACATTAATGATCGTATCTAAATTATTATTTTGAAATAACCCATATATGATATATCTTAACTTGTTAATACTATACGTAATCGATAATTTGGAAAACTTGTAAGGTTAACGTTCATTTGTAAAGAGTAATGATATTATTTGTTTTGGACATTAGAGAAGATACTGAGGTGCAACTTCCATGCAATGTGGATACTAAACTCTTGCAATATATATATATATATATATATATATATATATATATATATATATATATATATATTATCCCCACAAGAATGAGAAAGTTATTTTGAGTATTATATCTCAATCTAAGTCCTTAAATATACCTCCAACATCTCTGAACAGCTTTCTGCAAGGGCCAGTTTTACAACCATGCACATGTGCAAGGGTGGATGAAGCACATGATTAATCATAATTATTTGTCCCCATAAGTAACATTTAAAGACTGTTCCATTCAAATTATGTGTTGGCTAGAGCAACATCATCATGATGTACATGATGATGTATTACATAGAAAAGTATGCATGGCCTAAGATATGATGCTAGCATGCATGCAATACACCACAAATTATGGTTTCTGCATACACTCTTGTGGAGCTATGATATGATACACATCATATTTCAATAGATATATAACTTTCCAAACCTGATGATGAACTAGTATCATCTCCATTTAATAGAGATACAATTGTATGTTTTCCCTTTGTATGTAATGACAAATGTATAATTTCATTGTAATCAAAGTGATATATGTATCATTGAAAGTTGCAATTCCCTTTTAATTTTTGAAGCAATTGTTTCTCCATTAATGTAGAGGATTATAACTCGTTTAGGATTTATTTGTGATTTCATTTTCAACATGGAAAGCTGTTCATGCCCCTTAGGGTCCTTAGACAAAATCATTACTTAGCATCACTGTTCCACGCTTGAAATCCTTAATATATTTCTATTTGGCCACCTTTTAAGAACCCTTTGCCTTTTAAATACTTTAATATACATACAATACCAGAGGATAGGGTATCGGACTAACCTTATTTTATAGGCTTCAATTTGAATTGAACCCACAAGCAAAAGGTAACCAGAGTAAGCAGCTTATAAGGACTTTTTCTTTGGTAAATAGCACTGCTATTATATAAGGATTAAGTGGTGGATTAATCACTTCATGGAATTAATAAGTGAATGAAAGTCAAGAAGTTACATTCATGTCATTATAGTAGACATCTAGCTAACTACCCTAACTTCTAGAGGATGTGAAAAACCAAATAGAAACATAAACAAAGTGCTTGATTAAAAAAATCAACTACTGAATACAAAGAATTAATTTGATTATTAATTTAGCAAAGAAAGTTAAAAACTAACCCAAACTTATAGTTCCCCATATACATCATCCGATATATAATTCAACACTCCCTTTTCGAGGTTTCTTAGATTTGAGCCATGAAAAGCTCATTTCTTAGTTGTTGTTTTTGAAGTTGTTGGCCCATGCCATAAGAACCAAGGGAATGGGTCTTAGTCAATGTTGCTTCCAAAGCTATAATTTTGGTCAACTGGCTTTAGGGGGTTATGGGTCCTTGCTGACCTGAATTTTTTAGTATTGACTGAATATGATGTTGGAATCTTTATGACCCTTAACATTTAGGAATACATGTCAAGTCACTGGAGGCATTAGTTGGACAAAGTGGTCTCAAGGATCAAGGGCCTTGTGACAAAGAATTCTCTGAAATCTCTTTTCTGCTTTTACTTTTTCAGTTCTTTTTTACAAATACTTAGCTTGTAATTTACTTCTAATCACTAATTAAGTAGTCTTTTTAACATGTTTCCCTCTTACCCAAGTTCCTAGGGAGACACATTACAACATGTAAAATATGCTGCTAATTGCTAAGGAAAAAAAAACAGGTGACAAATGCTCACATGCACAACCTCTTCCTTGTGTGCAACAAACAAAATAACACCTATAGGCAACAAACACATAAAATCAGAAATGAAAGATAAAAAAATATTTATCAAAGTTGGGATTATTTGAAGAATAAATGATTATGAGAGACAGAAACAATAACATGGTGATATTTCTATTGTATTAGTTAGGATAGTTTCCATTATTAGAAATTCAGTTTTGGTTTTGTCAGTTATTAGTTGTTACTGTTTTTCTATTTTTAGTTTGATGTATAAATAACTCCTTAGAGTTAGTTTTTTGTATTCAAGTCCTCTACACATTACTTCTTTCTCAATAATAGTCCATAAGTAACCTTTCATCGCAAAATAATGGCTTCCTTGATCTTTGATAATCTTTCATCGCAAAATCAAGTAACACCTTTTATAGTAAAACTTCAGTTTGAGGTAAAACATGCATCATTGAAAATGAAGGATAATGATAAAGAAATTGGATAACATAATATAAATTTGAGGTTTGACCTCAAAGTTTTGTAATGTGATTATAAGGTCTAAAAAATATTGATTTACGGTAGGAAAAATATTTTCATCTATATTTATAAATATAAAGGAGATTATACAATATGGGCATAATTATAAGGAAATTAAGTTCCTAAATAAAGAAAACGGTACGTCAGTTTTGTTTTTAAGAGGAAAGTGATAAAGGCAAATATTTGATAACATGATTACATGAACTTGTAAGCAACATGTAAGGAACAAAAAATATCTAAGAGCCAAAAAGACTTAACATAGTTTTTATTAATTGGCATCCTAGGATATTTTACACAGCCCAAATAAATATTGAGTATTTTTATTTGTAACAAAATTATTATTGTTTTCTTAATTTATATTTTCAATCCTTATCACCTCAATTATTTGTTCTTTATTCTACTAATAAATATGTGTATATTGAAAAAGAGTAATTTATATTATGTTGAAATTTAAGAGTGAAAACTAAACATGAATAAAATTATCAGAAAATTATAACAAAAATGCAGATGAGTAATAATAGCTTGAAGATTCGTTTCTTTTCGAAAACTAGTTCGACAGGCAACACATATTTTTCAACGAAAGTAAGCCTTGTCTACCAATGACGCAATCTGGCCCTACAGTAACGTCATAATTGAATCCAACACTAAGCTACAAAACACTCAAACTCATGAAGTATTGAAGTCTTTATTAACTTGGATGAGTGCATAATATGATAATACTAATACATCCCCTTATATTAAGCAAACAATGTAACAAGCTACTTAAATCGAATAATGATACTCTTCGTTAATAGAGATACAAGTAATACAAAAAATAAAGGAAATAATATTATGTTAATATTATGGACTAACATTTTTGCAATTGAAAACACAAGTAAAATCAAATATACTTGTTGATCCATTAATGAAGATGATATTTGTTCAGTTAAATCATGGTTTCGTATTGCAGGTAGCAACCAATGAGAGAAGGTGAGAGAAATAGAAATTTTTTAATTTATCCGACAAGAATCTTCTGTTCCATAATTTTCTTGTCATCATGTCCTTAACCAATCAAACTTCACAAAATAATATTAAAATATTAATTTCTGATTTTGTTATTTTCTTTTTAATTGAATAGGACTTTCCAATTGGTTTGGTACACAGTTTGAGACATGAATGGGGACATGTGATCCCCATCCTAATTTATCAATGTACTAATCATGTTATGTAAGAATGTAGGAACAATAGAGTATAATTTGTGTCATTAAGGTAGTTAAGTAGGTAAACATTATTATTACTCCCAATATTTACATTTCTTACCTAACATATTACAAATGAGAGTGTTAGCATTTTGACCAACAACTCGATTACAATGGTGGCACGGTAGTAACACTAAGGCACAATAATTATAGTCAATATGAACAAAGAAGAATAAACATCATTTTAAAAATAAAAAGAATGTAGGAACAATAGAGTATAATTTGTGCCATTAAGGTAGTTAAGTAGGTAAACATTATTGTGGATGGTTCTTCACATCAGCAACGACAAAAGAAAAGATTGAGCCCCCAAAACCATAGACAAACCATGATATGCATGAAGGGTACATGAGCATGCAGAACACAAAGCCAGGTGCGCGTGCCAACTAGGCTGGGGTCCATCCTTACCTTAGAAAATGCTGTATCACACTTAATGCAGTAGTGATATATAAAATACAATGTTGTTGTAATTCTAATTGTTACTCCTCAAGGCTAAGTATAATAATAATTATACCCTTATGTATGATTGATGTATTTCTAAAACGGAAAATGTTGTTAGATACTTAGACATAATTAAATCAAATTTCTACTACTATAACGTCAAAGCATGAATTGATTAATGATCAATGATATATAGTATTTGATGCGTTTATGGATAAGAACTGTACCATCTTGAGTTTTTTCTCCTTGGGTACGGTTAGACCTAGTTCATTTTTGTACCATCCTTGAAGCCTTGATGAGTAAATCACAGAAAAGTGAATATCCTCATATTTCTCTCTCCCCCTCTTATTTTTACTCATTCCAGACAAATCATTAATTACAAGATTGCTGCATTTCCTATAGGTATGAGCCTATGAGGAATTAATCCTCCTTTCACCCAGAGTCCTAAATATACTCAATATAATTGTTCTTCTTCTAGCTCATGTATATCTACCTTTGCAAATTACAACTAATCCAAAACTCCCAAAAAGCATAGGATATAGATTAATTATAAAAAAGTAAAGGAAATTAGATTTAAGTAATAAAAGTGGGTTAGCTTTATTATTTCTAAAGAAGCTAGATTATGTTAATGAAATGATATATACTATACAAAATACATTAATAAATAAAAATGGGGTTGGTGACTCAAAAATAGAACATCTTGGGAAGTGAGAAAGCAAGACCCTTAAAGCAAATAGAGAACTTTAGAAAGGGAATAGTAATTCCAATTTGTCCTCATAATCAAAGTAAAGAATAACAGAAATCATCAGTCCCACATTTTGCCCTATTAAACTAATCAGCACAAAAGCTAAAGTTTCAGATCTTGTATAGGAGACTGGAAACATATCCTCTTATATTTCTCTCTCTTTGAGACTTCACTTTTCTTCGATAGTTCCAAGTACACTGTGTCTAAAATGATTATTTTTTAACTCTTCATTGTAAATAGTTACAGGTAAAAAATCTGGAATGGAAAGACACCAAGAACATAATTTTGCATTAAAAAGAATCCATGTTTTGGTTAGAATTGGCTAAGAAGTTTCTATTCTATTTTCCTATTAGCAAAAACTATAAAACATGATATTTAATGTGATGTTAATGGTTATCTACACATCATCATTATTGAAATATATACCTTGTATTTGACAAGTAGTATATCATTGTATTAAGTACTCATCCGAGTATTTTAAAATATGGCCTGATTTCATGTAAATTTTAAAAGGTGTCTTGATCTCATAACTATATATCCTAGCATTTATAAATACTCATCCAACCCACATGGCCAAAACTTCAAGAAAACCCCACCAAGACATGTATTTTAATCACCTAGTGCCTGGGACTTCAAGTTGTCAGTAATAAAACCCAAGTTTTAGAAGTTTTAAGCACAATAATCAAGAGAGAGAGAAACATAATAGAAGGACTTTATTGTTATTCAATGCTTCCAAGGCATTGAAAATGGAGAAGTAGTAATTAAGTTTCCTTTCAATACTCATTTTCTGTTGGATGGATTCATTTTCCTTGACTGAATCAAAAACTTCTAGGTATTATACACAGTTTTGTTTTGTTCATGGAAGAAGAAGACAAGGCCAATGTAAACAAGTGCAAACATATTTGGTAACAATAGAAGAAACAAGGAACAGAAATTTCTCAAGCATGGATTTTAGCTTGTGTTTAAGCTCTCCAATCATTTCCACTCTTGTACATTTCCTTCTTCTTGTTTCTTTGGTTTGTCCTGTTTGTTCAACTGAAATTTTCAACTACCCACTTGCCAATGAAACTTTTAGGCCAAAGGAAGAAGTTCACAAGTTGAACATCATAATAAATCATCTGCAACAGATTAATAAGCCTGCTATTAAAACAATTCAGGTATGTCAAAGCTTCAATCTTTTTTTCTTTCTCTTTTACACTTCCCCTGTTTTTTACTCTGTTTTGGACCATAACATGGTGAGTTTTTGTTTCTTCTTTTTGTAGAGTCCTGATGGTGATATAATAGATTGTGTTGTATCTCATTTACAACCAGCTTTTGACCATCCTCAATTGAAAGGACATAAACCACTGGTAATTGTTAATTATTGCATCAGAATACTTCATTACATGCATACATTTTCAAGTTTATTTGAAAAGACATAGACCATCCTACAGAAAATGTTTATTTTGAAATATAAAAAAATATTAACTTTCATGCATTTGCAGGATCCTCCTGAAAGACCCAAAGATCAAAGCCAAATTGAAGAATTGGGTGAGAACTTTCAGCTGTGGAGCTTGTCTGGGGAATCATGCCCTGAAGGAACAATTCCAATTAGAAGAACAACAGAACAAGATATGTTAAGGGCTAGTTCTGTTAGCAGATTTGGAAGAAAAATAAGAAGACGTGTTAGAAGAGACACAAACAGCAATGGACATGAGGTATGCACATCACAACAATCTCAGAAAAAAAAAAGAAAAAAAAAAGAGCAACAAAATCCTTGATTTTCTTTTATTTTATTTTTTCAAAGTAAAGTAAGAATCAAATGGCAGATTAATGCATAAAAAATGTCTGATTTTTATTTTTTTGTCATACTTTAATGTGCATTTGTCTTCTTTATATAAAAATGAGGATAGTAATGAAGAGAATTTCTCCAGTAATAAAAGCATTAACAACAAAAAATTAAGTAGCTGAATTTATACTCCTTTCTTTCAATTGTGAAACTTCAACCTTTTTTCCTATTGATAGTGTAATCACTGAATTTCATGGTTCCTAAGCTTACTATTGTTTCACTTACTCCAATGCAAGTGGTCTTGTCATTCATTTATGTAAGTGCTGCACTGCAACTATCCTTATAACAAAATAGTCCAACTTGAGATTTCAAAACTTAAAAATTATCATTAGCTTATGCAGAAATTTTCAACAACACAATCCAACTTAAAATTGAGTTTCCTCTATAAACAATGTTCAAATTTCAAAATGGCCTAAGAAAAAGTTTAAATTCCTGCACAGCATGCAGTTGGGTATGTGAGTGGACAACAATATTATGGAGCAAAGGCTAGCATAAATGTGTGGGCACCAAGGGTAGCAAATCAATATGAATTCAGCTTGTCCCAAATGTGGGTCATATCTGGTTCATTTGGTGATGATCTCAACACCATTGAAGCTGGTTGGCAGGTATGTATTAGTTCAGCCATTACTGCATCTTAATTATTTTTTCATTTACAGAACCATACTCTTTCATTACATTTCTTGAATTCATTATATTTGGTTAGCATTAAAGAATGCAACTACAATCCTCAACTACCTACTACTCACTTGCTTCCATGTATTTAATTTTAGAGCATAGTACCATGATATCTTAATACCCAACATGAATTGGAAAACATTTATTAAAATCTGTAAGTCTAAAACTATATTAAAATATAACAAAATATCACTGAAATGCTTGATAACTAAATATAAATTACTTTTGGTATCATTAAAAAAGTGTAAAGGATTAATCCTTAATTTTTAAGTCAGTTATTCAAACTATTTTCAATTACTTTTTATGCAGGTCAGCCCTGAGCTCTATGGGGACAATTACCCTAGATTCTTTACTTATTGGACGGTGAGTATAATAAATATTATATATTATGCTCTTTGCTTGAAGTGTAAGATAACTATAAGACTTTCAAAGAAAAATAATAATAATAATAATAATAATAATTGAGTATTATTTGCAGAGTGATGCATATCAAGCAACTGGGTGCTACAACTTACTATGTTCAGGTTTTGTTCAAACTAACAATAGAATTGCAATTGGAGCTGCAATATCTCCCACTTCTTCATATGCTGGTGGACAATTTGATATTAGCTTGCTCATTTGGAAGGTATTTTTTTGCTCCATTAAGAAATTGACCTTAGAAAATTATTCACAATATACTATATTATACTCCAACTTTTGGGCTTAATTTGTCCTTTTATTATTATTTTATGTTATGTGCAGTTTTTACGGTTGATTGAAAAAGTTAAACTTTCTCACACAAGTCACATAAAACGGATAGTGGGTTATTTTCTTTCTTGGTTTAGAATTTATATTACTTTTTTAGGGGTATGCATGTTGAGTTGAAATCCAAAAATCCAATACAGGTTCACCTAAAGGGACCCACTTAATGGATAAATTATTTTATGCTATAGTACTAAGTGACCCACTTCAATTTTCTTAGTCAAAGAAGGCCAAAAACGAAATAAAATGAAGAAAAAAAAAGATGGTCAATGGTGGGCTCTCCATTATTTTGGAAGTCTCACATTGCCATTGAATTTCGTGACTTAGAAGGTTATTTTCACTTTTGAGTTTTATTAAAGTTAAAATATACATTTCATGGTTTAAAATTTTAAAAGCAAATAATAATATCTTTAATTACAAGTGTATAATAATTTTGTAACTTTAAATAAATAATAAATAATATTTTAATTCCTTAATGCATGTGTCTGAGCACGCTTATATCATGATAGCATATCAATTTGAAATAAAAAAGTTTTATAAGTGACCCATCTTCGTTAGATGCACCCCTTTACTTTAATACTTTGGGACATTACACGCATGCACTTATGAATTCGAATAATGAACTGTAAACCCCTTATGCTTTCCTTCTTTTTAAGATTCTCTTCCTTTTCCCACACAAAAAAAAAGCTTCTAATTCATAGCTAAATACCTTTATTTCTTCTTACCATTTTGCTAGTATCATGTTAACAACATCCAAATATTTTGAGAATTTAATTCACTACCTTTATTTCTCTTCTTTTTGACCCATTACAGTTACTAACATGTTGCCTTTCATAATTATGTCTATCTATGAGTTTTCTGGCTTGTTACAAAACTTAAAAATAATAAAAGGTGTCATTGAATATTTGGACCTATGTCTCTTTTGTTGGGTAGGATCCAAAGCATGGTAACTGGTGGCTTGAATTTGGATCCGGAATCCTAGTAGGGTATTGGCCATCATTCTTGTTCACACACTTAAGGGATCATGCAAGTATGGTACAATTTGGTGGAGAAATTGTGAATTCAAGACAAACAGGGTCACACACTTCAACCCAAATGGGTAGTGGCCACTTTGCTAGGGAAGGTTTTGGAAAAGCTTCTTACTTTAGGAATATGCAAGTTGTGGATTGGGATAATAATTTAGTTCCATTGTCAAATCTCAAGGTTCTAGCAGATCACTCTAATTGCTATGATATACAAGGAGGGATAAATAATGTTTGGGGAAATTACTTTTACTATGGTGGACCAGGGAGAAATGTGAGATGTCCCTAAGGGAATTAATGGTATAGAAGGAAACATTTCTTCCGATAGATATCAATTGTCTCAAGTTGGTGTCTTCAATCCTATATCATTCACTTCTTCCTTTTTTGTTTTTTAATCATTTTTGGGGGGTTTGGGTGATATTGGTTTTCCTAAGGTCATTTAAGGACCTTGGGTCATTTAAATTCTTATAGTTAAATTATATTTCTTTGTTCATCTCTCTCTTGGATTTTGACTAACAGGTCATCCATTGATTATACCATTACCACTTGGACTCTTATGTAAATTTTTAAAAAAGAAATTATAAATATACTACCATTCTTGGTACCTTGCAATATGAATCCCTAAAGTTGGGTGATTTTTATCTTTTCCCTTTCCTTAAATTCATTTACATGTTCTTATAATTAATGGTACTTGCAAAGGTCATAATATATTTTGCCTTTGGTTAAATATACTCACTTATACTTGACATACATTTATTAGTGTTGCACATAAAAATTACCATTTACAAAATTTGCTCTTGTTACAACATTAAATATAATTATTACTAAGTCACTGTAAGAAAGAAAAGAATTTAAATCCATCTAATATAATTGTGTCATTTTTAATATATTCACATATATCTAATTATTTGTGAATTTATAGGGTAGTGGACTTTGATTTTATAATTTTTGTATATATTTCTCTTGAGTACATGACTATATGAGAAGAAAGATATAGTGATTATAACAATGTTTAAACAGCCTATATAATGAAGGTTACTATTGGGGGTGATTAATTAAATAACATTTGAGAACTCTTGCAATAAGCGAATTCCTTTTCTAAAAATAATCGTTGGGTAGTTGCTTAAAATTTAATAAATTTTCATTACTGTTTTTCCTAGATGAACTGGTCAACTAGAGTGTTACATAGGGGTGAGGTTGGGCCGGGTTAAGGCTTGTCCTTACCCGGCCTTAAATGTTGTATGGGTCATTTTTATGAACTCGGACCCGACCCTAGACTCGAAATTAACCTGATTCTAAATATTGACTTAGTCTAATTTTTGAACCCAAACTCGGCCCTAGACCTGATGAGACCCGACTCTTTTAGGCCCGGCCACGATCGGGTCATACCGGGTGAGCGGGTAGGGTCAGGTCCTCCTCACCCCTAGTGTTTACATATGAATTTGTCAAAGTTCATATTTATGTGTCTGCTTCAAATTACCCGCTATCTTTTCCTTAAAGCTTACGTTACTATTTAGTTGCTATCATTCATCCAATCTATCTCTACAATCGGTGGAAAAGGGGGCTTAAACATGGCATGCTTTCACACAACTATGATTTTACTAATAATGACTCTTTTAATGCTACATGCTTGCGAAATTATACATATTTCGGCACAAAATACGCAATTATAGTAAATAAATAACTGAGCACTTTAACTACTTACTAGTATAATACTAGCAGTAGTTGATTGTCAACTATGTATCCAATTAGTTTGGTACGTATAAAAAATTTAAATGTGGTAAGGTGAATATAATAATGAATGAAGCGAGAAGAAATGAAATCAGCAATTTATTAAGTCCAAAGGAATAAAGAAATGGTTGACTTGAAAACAAATTAATTAAGCCATTTACAATTGCCCATTGAGTAAGTGACACATATAATAATACCCATGATGATGAAATTGATATCCCCCTATAGTCTATAATTAATAAAAAAAAATTAACCTTCTAATATATAAAATATAAATAGATGCATCGCTCAAAAATGAATGATTATGGGAGGAAGAAGGTATTTGATTACATCACATTATTCACATATAGATGTATTTGTGAGTGTATAGTGGAAGAAGTAAAATGATGATGCATGTGTTACAATTTGGAGGAAAACGAAGAGAGGAGTTTAGATCAATGTTGTAAAAACCGTACCGGCCGGTTCAACTGGAAAACTGGTGAACCGGACCCCTAACCAGTACGGTACATATGTTATACTGCATATACAATAGAACCGGTGAACCGGTTTAAATCGGCCGGTTTGTACATTAAATTTTTTTTTTTTTTTAATTTCAAATTTTCAATTCTTCACCGATTCTTCAACTTCAATTATTGATATTTGTGTCATTTATTTGTATTTTGCGTTTGTTAAGTGATAATTTTGTATTAATATATGTTTTGCACTTTAGACTTTGATTTTGTTAAAGACTTAATGTTGTTTTTGTGTGTGAATTTGTAATAGATTATGAATATGAATTATAAATCTGAATACCTATTTATTTGAAATTTTTTGTTATAGGTTTATATATATATAAGCAAATATGTCCGGTTTAACCGACATGCGGTTTAATTACTGAATCACTGTACCACTATATCAGTACCTGACCGGTTTGATAACCGATACGGTTTTAATAACATTGGTTTAGATGGAGAAAGTTATTTTTTTAAATGGGGTGAATTGTGGGAATGTGAATAAAATAAGGTTATTTTTTTTTAATTTTGAGAAAACGTGGAGTTTAAAGAGGATATTTTGGGATGTGAATATTTTCTTCCAAAATTATAATGTAGGCAGAGCACAAATATGATCTAGGTTGGGTGTTCTCGTAACCCACTGGTGAGAGTTAATTAGGCCCATATCCACCTATGTTTCTTTCTTTTGGGCCCAGGAATATGTACATTCACCAAAACCAAAATTAAGTCTAATATTTATGTAAATAATTATTCCATCATTTACTACTCATTTGTATTACTTTTATTTTTTTAAGATAATAATTAAATAGAAATAGTATGCGATACAATGACAAAGTATAAAACTCTTTAATGTTAACAGGCAAATAAGTATATATATATATATATATATATATATATATATGTTATATCTTCAAGAATAGTATAGCATTTGATAGTGGCTTGGAGACTTAGGAAAACAAAATTTATTATAAATAAAAATATATGGCATCCGCGGTTGCCAGCACACGAGGGATTGATTGGACTCACGTGGGGTTGGGGAAGGTTCTAGATTCAAGAGCTGACTCATCCATTCTATATTTTCTATTTTGTCATCTACTATCATCGTAATTGTATTAGTTATTATTAACTAATATATACATTTCTAAAATACAATTGTAAAACAAAAATAACAATGAATTCTAATCTGATTTTTTTACGAAGGCATTAAAGAGGAACAATTTTTCTTCTAGAAAGGCAAATAAAAAGGAAGGGAAGAAGAATTCAAGATTTTCAAATTTTAAACAATGTATATCCAAATTGAAAATTGGATGTACTAAAATCATCAAATATAGAAATTTTAAGCCTAATTTTAATAATATTATCCCGTTGTGTTATTGACGACCAATCATGGACTCACTACATTTCAAAATTGGTGACCTAAAACTAGAAGAGTTAAATGCATTGAATTTCAGCCGTCAAAGCTTACAAGACTATGATAGCGAAAAAAAAGTAAAAAAATATAAACTATCGAAAATAATTTTATACACTTTCATTTCATCATTCATTATTTTTTAATCATTATTATTTTTTCAAAAGAGTGATATAAATGAGTGGTGAATGATATATTACACTCATAAAACAATAACAAAAATAAAGAATGAGAAGTGTATAGTTAATCTACTTCCGGTGTTTAAGATGCTAAACAGTTTTTTTATGCCCAAAAATTAAGACATACTCTGAAAGTTCCAAATTTTGAAATAAAGTTCGTGCTTGATTTAGCTGAACTAGAAAGTGCAATGCAATATGGGCACACCAAATGACAGAAAGATTCACCGAACAAATTTATCTAAATAAATAAATATAAAGATGTGCAGCCCCATCCCTTCAATTTGAAAACTTTGTTTTCTTCTTGAAAAAGGAATGTTAATTATTTGCATATAAAAATAATGCGGATTTTGCATGGATGTGCCTAACAATCATCACATGCCTTTGGAATTGCACTCAAATTTGATCAACCATTCAACCTAACTTGTGTGTTGAAGCCGTGCAAGCTACGCTCTAATTATTTGTAGATCTATATATTATTCATCCTTAATTTCTCTTAAATATGTACTATTATTTTTGTAGGGAGAACATATTATGTTCGGCATGACTGTTTTTAAATATCATCAACATTTTGGTTTTTATATAAGGGAAGTCGTATAGAAAAATGGTTTACCAAAATTGAAATTTTGTAATGCTGATTTGATGGTGAATGGATTTGTGGTTTTTCCCTTACATTAGGTCCTACTAATAATGCTACAGTTGGAGTAAGGATACTCTCTATTACTGAAGAGACAAATATCATATTTTTTTGTATTTTTAATGACAAAATTATTATTTTATTATGTACAAAATGATAAAAATGTATTCTCATATTATATATTTTTTTGTACTTTTGTGGTATTTGTGAAGAAAATCTTTAATGTTGAGTTATGGTGTGTTCTTCAAGGCTTAAGGTAGCCATTTCAAGTATCCTACATCTTAATTTTCGTTGTTACAATTTTTTATTGTTGCTTTGTAATGTAAAAGATATAATAGGATAAGAATGAAAAATAAAAATTTGAACATAAAAAATTATGCGGGTAATAAGATCCTACATCTTAATATTTTTTTCACCTAAATACTTACTTTACAATAAAAATAGCACTTAGGAAATTAAATTCACAAAAAATTCAAGAAACCTCAAACCCCCATAATAAATAATTAAACTACGGATAAAATAAAAAATAAGAAAATTCATTTTTTGTGAAGTTCATTTTGATAATCTTTTTGTATACGGGGGCCCCATACCATGATGCGAATAAAAAAACAGCCCCTTTTTATAACAGTTGTCTAAATTTATTAATGAGTTGTTGGTAACAATACATAAATGAACAATATAACACGAAATAGAAGAAGATAACATCAAATTACGTTACACGTAAAACTCCACCAGTCACCCACCAAAACTTATTACCTTGAACCAAAAAATTTGACCATTTATGTGTCCTGACTCTTAACTTAAGAAACTTTATTCAATGTATCCTCATTAAAATCCATTCAATTCATACTTTATTGGGGTTACGAAATTCAAACCGTAAAAACTACTAGTTCTCATGAATGTGTCAATCTCAACTAACAACAAACAAACGTTAATGTGGATTTAATTTTAGAGAGGAAAAATGTCACTCTATCGTATATATCTATCATTTTTCTTTAAATATCATTGATTTTTTTAAATAATATAAATAAATAGTGAATGATATATTGAGATTATATAAATTTTTATATTGGCAATTAAATATGACAAAACGGGACGCACGATATGTTTTTCTCGTGCCCACATTATCTTAATGGACAAAATCCAATATTATACCAGTTTTAAAATGGGCTAACGGGCAGGTGGGCAACTTGCGAGCATTGTTCAAGAATTAAACCCATATATAAATAAATAAAAATATATTAAATAAAGTAATTAAAGATAAAAAATATTAAAAAAAACTTTGGTATTTTATAAGTAGTTGAACAAATCACATCATATAATAATTTGAGGCATTCGGCCGTCACATTGCCCATTTGAAATGCCCACAGACTTGACGGGCAAATAGACTCACCGAAACAAGTAAATGAACAAAATTTGTATGTCATAGCTACAAAAATGCAAACTATATGAACACTCCAGTAGACATTGCCTATTTTGCCATATATACTTACCATGCATATATATTTCACTCTTAATTTTATTATTGGGGTGAAATATTATTTCAATATAAACTTTTTTTACAAAGATTGAATGGATAAGGTCAAACCTTCCAGCTCCGTTACAGCACACTAGACCTGTAAAGAAACACCTAGAATCTATTTTTATATTATTTTTTTTGTTACACTTGGAAAGTTAATCTATTTTTATATTTAGTAAAACACTAATACTTACCAACTTTAGTCTATTTTTCAGATTTAGTATTTATTTGTATTTCCTGACTAATTAAGGGAATGTTTTGAATTACTTTTTGTTATAGATTTTGTCCAATTATAGTGGTACCCACACTAATAATACATAATTGGTATTGGTAAGACAGGCTTTTATAACGCCAACTGTCATAATACTATAGGAACGTTTTTCTGAAACTTTATTTTGAAATATTAATTGCTGTTCTGTTTTTTGGACAAATAAAGATAGGAGTTAAACCATTGTGATTGGTCATTGGCATTTGTGTGGTAGAAAACGAAGAAAATGTGTGTGAGAAAGACCATATTCAAATTCTAAAGCAAACAAAAAAACAAATATAAAGAAGAGAGCTTTCAATCTTTCTGAAGCTTCATTTTTACAATACCTTATATATGGTTTAAGCATATATCGAAAATTTTGGGGTGTCTTTCTCTGCTTCAAGGGTTGGGATAGTTTTTTTAACCCTTTAAACCAAGCGCTGCAAAGAGCCTTCTTTTGTGGCTTTTGATTTTTCTGAGGCTAAAAAGAAGGCTCTTGCATAGGTTCCTTTGGTCTTTCATCTTTTGTTATTGAATTTTGGAGAAAATGATAAGGTTTTGGATTACGTATTTGCAATTGGTGGAACTGTTTGTGAGTTCCTTGGTCCATTTGCTTTATGGGTTTTACATATTCAGTTCAGCCGTTGCTGGAGATCTATCACAGGCCCTTAATGAATATTTTCAAAAGCCTAAGTTGAACAATGTTGAGGTCAAGGAAGGGAAATTGATGAAGGGTGTTGATGAGAAAGAAACCAATGCTAATGATCTTCCTCCTATTGTGTTGGTTCATGGGATTTTTGGATTTGGGAAAGGGGTAATGCATAATGATTTTCTGTCTTTGATTCTGAGTTAAAGTTTGCAGTTTTGTTCTACCCTATAATGAACATCATTCAATTTCAGCTTTTCTCATTGGTATTTTTTTAATATCTGTTTTCTCAGAGATTGGGTGCTTTGTCATACTTTGGTGGGGCAGAGAAGAAAGATGAAAGGGTTCTAGTCCCTGATTTGGGGTCTTTAACCAGTATCTATGATAGGTGAGTGCTTCCTCGGGCGAAAAGTTTGTTTTTTTATTTTGAAAGTTCATTCATGGAATCAATGGTTTATGAATGGGCATGATTCATGAAAGAGTGTTATGACGTCATTTTTCATGGAATCATAGGTTTTTCTCTTGATTAATTAATTTTATATATCTGAAAATGGCTTTTTGTTTTGTTTCAGGGCCCGGGAATTGTTCTATTATTTGAAAGGTGGTCAAGTTGATTATGGTGAAGAGCATAGTAAGGTTTGTGGGCACTCACAATTTGGACGAATCTATGAACAAGGTTTGAAGTTCTTGATGTTCTGTTTATTGTTGACATGTTTTACCTTTAATTCCTTTCATTTTTACCATTGTGATTTTCCGATATTTAATGAGAATGTCTTTGTCTTATTGATGCAGGGCACTACACTGAATGGGACGAGGATCACCCTATTCACTTTGTTGGACACTCAGCAGGAGCACAAGTTGTTCGTGTCTTGCAACAAATGCTTGCTGATAAGGTTGGTTTTGTCCTAATAGTTTATGTGCTATCAGTGTATAAAGAGTTTTAGTTTTTTATTTTTGTTTTCAAATGGTGGATAAGTTGATATTTTTATTATTTTCACTCTTCAGGCATTCAAGGGGTATGAAAACACTTCTGAAAACTGGGTATTAAGCATAACGGCTTTATCAGGAGCATTTAATGGGACTACCAGAGCCTACTTAGATGGCATGCAGTGAGTTCTTATTAACTTGTGGTTATGTTTGTAGTTGCACTTAGAGGAACTGGTTCATAGTTATAGTTATTGACTTTAGTTAACTGTCTTATTAATTTCATCTCATTTCATTAAAAAGGGATGTTTGGGAGATAATGTAACAGGTCTTAGGAAAAAAATTAAATTTAAAAGCGATAAATAACTTGGATGCTATACTTGTAAGGGTATCTGGCCTTTCTTGTTTTCAGGAGATTATATAGTTGTTTTCTGAAGCTGAATTTTATGAGCCTTCCAATAAACAATATGATAGTTAAGGCCAAAATTCTCCATTGTTCATAGTCAACATTTTGCAAATTATCAAAGACTTTACTATATTTGACAAAGTGTGAATGCTAAGCTAGTCTCTGCAATTTGAACATCTTTCAGGCCAGAAGATGGGAGAACATTGAAACCTATTAGTCTGCTACAACTTTGCCGCATTGGGGTGATAATCTATGATTGGCTTGATATTCCCTTTCTGAAGAACTACTACAATTTTGGCTTTGATCACTATAACATGTCTTGGAAAAAGATGGGTTTATGGGGTCTTGTTGAGTGTCTCTTAGGCAATGCAGGTCCATTTGCATCAGGAGATTGGATCCTTCCTGATCTTACAATTCAAGGGTCTCTAAGAACTAACTATCATCTACATACATTTCCAAACACATACTACTTCAGCTACGCTACGAAGCGTACTACAAAGATCATGGGCATCACAGTTCCTTCAAGCATACTTAAAATCCATCCATTACTTTTCATAAGAGTTTTGCAGATGAGCCAGTGGCATCATCCTCCAGATGTTTCTCCCCCTTATAAAGGCTACAGGTTCGCGCTTACTTGCATTCGATATTATTTTCACCTTCCTTAGGCACCACTTAACTATAATCTGTTACAAGTTTTATCAATCAACCATAATGCTATTGCCTGTGCAGGGATGGGGACTGGTTGGACAATGATGGAGCACTGAACACCATATCCATGACTCATCCTCGCCTCCCGATTGAACACCCTAGCCATCTGGTTGAAAAGGATGCAGATTGCCAACCCTTACAACCTGGAATCTGGTGTGTAAAATAGTACCATCACCATTATTTTTTTCACCCAATAATGCTACATAACATAGAATAAAACATGTAGTCTTAGACCTTGATTTAGCATTATTTGCTTATGTCTGGTATTATATGATCTACAAACTCTTTATTTTGGTCTACTAATTATTAGTTTCTTAAACTGCCATTTAATTTAACCTACCTTTGATTGTATATTCATCTTGGACCATCTAAATTGGTTACAGCAGGATATCATTATATATAATTTGTAGTGTTTGCCTCTTTTTATAAGTATCATTCAAGTTATGATTAACTGTTTAAATTCTACACAAGACAGAATAAATATAGCTGTATATTGCTGTCAAAGAATTGACGATACCGTCTAATTTCCATCATGATATATTTGGAAATTCATAATTACTATACTCCTTTCCCATTACTTTGACCATTTTTTGTTTGCCTTAAATATGTGCCCATTGCAAATTACCTGTTGAGTGTTGTCCTTTAGTCCATTACAGAGTCAAATATGTATTACTTGTTTTGTACTCCACCCTCTATTTAGCTCTCCTTTTTATATAAAAAATTGTTCATTTCTATATGTAGTGATTGTTTTCCAAGAAAAATAATAATATTTATATAGTGATAAAATATATTTTTAGGAAAAACACAATAAATTTAATGCAATATAACATAATCTTTATTTTCTGTAAGAGACATGTTTAGACTTTTTGATTTGTCAATGTTTATTTGTATTATTAGAAATAATTGTGTACACTTGACTAATTATTTGATGAAACACAGGTACTACAAGTTTGTGGAAGGTGATCACATACTCTTCATTATTAATAGGGAAAGAGCAGGAGTGGAGTTTGACTTAATCTATGACAGTATTTTTCAACGTTGCAGGAAGCACGTATTTAGAAAGAAGCTTCCAACATTGCCTAATGAAATCCATCACTAGTAACACCATGTATTATTTCCCTTATATACAAACAATTCATATACAAATATAAAAAAAGAAATAGGCCATTTACTTTCATTATATGTATCTTCAACTTTGTAAATGTATTTTTTATTATAACATTTGCCCTCATTTTTATACAACTAATTCCTGTAATTTTGGGGTTGCTACTTCCAGCATATCATATGCATGTACATATTATTAAATTCTCCATAAAGGGTCTTCAGGTTTTGGTCTGTAACACTTACATTTGGGCTTGTCATTTCTGTCTTATGCAATGAAAGATGGATAAAGGAGATTCCTGTTTCTCATAGAAGGTATAAGGTTGGGTTAAAGAGTGGTTTAGTAGCACTTTTTAAAAAATGAAGAGAAATAACATTGAAAAATAAAGTATCAAAGTATAAAAATATCATATTTTAAGGGCAATATATTTTTTGGATTTAATATTTATGCCCTGATAAAAAGAAATACTATTACAACTGGGAGCATCATCTACTACTCATGTGTTAAAATATGAATATTGAATGTAATTAAGTTAAACACTTAAACTCATGAATTTCTTTTAATTTATTCTTTTTAATTATGAGAATTAACCTTAAATAAAAAAATGAAATGAAGAGGTGATGTATACAACTCTATTATCCTTTTTATAAGACTTTTTAATGTAGATTAACGTGAATTAATAAAATTGATTAATATTATTAATAATTTAATATCATTAAATTTGTCATGTAGTTTTCCAAAATTATCCTTTTATTAATGAGACTATTTCCTTTCAATTAATGAAATGATACTTTGCTAATAAAATCAATTAATATACATAAAACTTTGAAAATAGTCCTATAAAAACTAACAAAACTAAAACTCATAAATAATCTTATAAAAAAGCAAGACTATTCAAATTATTAATATTATAAATTTATGTGTATCATGCCTTCAGAACTTAAAGTTCTATCAAACTCAAAAACTCTCCATTTCAATCATGCAATTGATAGATATCATCAAATTAAGAAATTCTCCTATTGCACATATCTTGCAAATAAGGAGAAAGCGGGAAGTATGTAGTGTTAAGGATAAAGAGGCTAATGATGTTCATAACTAGCTTCCCAACTATTTACCAACACCGTGTTAGTTTAGTGGTATAAAGTTTCATTAGATTCCTAAAAATACCAAAATATTAAGGATTTAATTCATGTGAGTTTTGGAAGAAACATTTACACACCCCAAAAGAAATTAGTCCATTAACCTTAAGGTGAACTGTTTATGGGCTTAGTAGAATGTTCTTCACAATAGTTTGTACACACAACTTTCCTATCATTAAATAATTATGTACTGCCTAATAATAAAAAAGTATCACCTAACAATAATTGAATTAATGCATAGAGTTAGATAAAGTTAGTTTAGTTTTCCTATGGCCTCTATTTCTGGAGGGTCAAATTTATTTATTTCCTCTTCTTAGTTCTTAGTGCCAAGTGCCAACCAAACTTGATGCTTTGGGAGTGTATTCAGTTCGGCAGTGCCAATTTCAGATGGCCCATACTTCATTCTTGAACTCCAATTTTGGCACAAGCCCATTACTCTCTAATAGTTTTTTAATGCATGTCTGTATTTCATAGAAAAACAATCCTTTACTAGAAAACTATGAATTTATCATTTTTGAGATGCATGTTTTGTTTGAGAAAAAATTTATACGCTGATAGTGCAAAGGTTTTTAAATAAAAGTAATACACATAATAGTAGATGATATAATGATCAAGTAAAAACTTTACACTAACAATAAATATATATTAAATTATTTTTGTTTTACTATGATTTTTCTAGCTTGCTAAATGTGCTCATGATCACACACTGTACTTTCTATATATGAAGACTCAACTATCCAAAAAATTAGCTCATTTGCTTCATGTTTTTTCTCTATCAAATACTTCTAAGCATTATAAAACTAGCAGTACCTTGCATTACCATAAAAATACCTTAAATAGGAATCTACATAAATTATTTAAATTGACTTTTAATATATTAAAACTGAAAGGAAAAAAATCATTAATGTCACATGCTCTTCCATGAAGTGCATATGCGTCATGATTATTAGCACATGAAACTGAGTTGAACGAAGAGTCAAAGCATTGCTTATACTTGTTTTGTCTTCTCAGTGTAAACAAGTTATGTATTCCTAACCCCACTTGTTTCTCAAAACAAAACAAAACCAAATAAGTTACAAAACCAAGGGACACCTTTTATGTTTTATATCTTCAAGAATCAAAATTCATTGTTATGTTATTTTTTTGAAGAGTCAATAATTATAATATATATAAGATAGATGATATAAAACTCATAAAAATTACACAATTTTATTTAAGTTTAAATTTCATGTACATTTGCATTTCCTATAGTCAGTTAGGAAGTTGCTCAAGTATATATGAGAAATAACTCTGATGAATCATTCAATTCAACGAGAATAGAACTAAACGACTTTTGAGAAGATGTTTTCCTGAAGTGGTAGCTGTCTGATTTGTCTCTCTGACAATTTTAAATTAGAAACAAATTCCTTTATATACACTATGTTATGAGTTTAAACTCATAATAGATCCTAATATAGTTAATAATGTTGGGTAAAATAAATTTTCCGTCCTTTGTGCCACTTAAAATGGGCAGGTACACTAATTAATTGTGTAAGAGTTTTTTACATTCTCGTTGTATCATCTATCATTTATATTTAATTATCATTGTAATTTCTGAGTTAATTTTAGTATAATCTAGTGAGCCAGTGCATTGCACATGCTTTAATTCTGAAAAACCATATGTTTATTAAAAAGATGAAAAAACAACGATTATATTAAACTTTCATAATCTGATTAGGACTCGGATCAATCTTTTTGATAATTATGTTATTCACTTCAAATTTTAATAGTTATCCTATTAATTTAAATGGATAATAATAATTATTTTTCATTTAATACAAAAATAAAAACAATTTAGCATTAAAAATGGTAAAGAGAAAATTTGAACTATTAATCTATCATTTGAAGCACAAAAAATAAAATTGTTAATAATTATCTTATCATCTTATTCAGTTAAAACAAATAATGAAAAGAAGTTGTGTTTAATTTTTTTCCACATGACACTAATCACCAAATACTTGATTTTTCTTAAAATGTTATCTTTATCAAAACAAAAAAATTAATAATTTAATGAATTAATTTAAACCCCGAATATTCCTGAAATCCCGGATACTCCTAATGTACATTTTTAGCTTAGGGTTGTAATTAATTTGAAATAAGATTACTATTAAACACTTTTGAACTGAACTATAATATATGGCAATTATTAGCAATCAACTGAATTTGATTCTTTTTTATCCACTTTCTTTTTTTAAAGAACCTGACACTTTGCGAGACCAAGAAAACATAAGAGTGGTTGATTTTTAAATTTGAAATAAGATAATTATCAATACTTTTGAACTAATCAACCGAATTTAGATACATCAATTATTAACAATCAACTTAATTTAATTATTGTTTCAAGTGACATAACTTAAAGAGCAGAATTTAAATAATAAAAAACAAAATTCAATTGAATGATTCGATTCCTAACGAATAATCATACACCTCTCCAAAGCAAAGGGTGAGAGATATCAGTGATAAAAAAGATAAATAATACTTTAATGTGGTTGTTATTTTATCAAATTAACTTGATCATTTAGGAAGTAACAAAATCTTACCCTACCAATCCACTATTCAATATATCTTCTATGCACATTCCATGGCTCTTATATCTATATAAACTATAACTCATAACGTCCATAACTCACTACTTTATATGAAAGAGTGATTGTGAATTCTGTTGACAAAACAAAAGCAGCATTACAAGGTTACAGCTATGGTGGTCGTGAAATCAAATTCTTCTCCCACTGTTCCTACAAACAAGAATTCTTTCCCTTGTTCCAATGGCACCACACTGCCTCTCACCAATTCCATCATCAATCTTGACCAGTAATAAAAACTCTCTTTTACGTTCTCTCAAATTTTTATCATATATATATATATATATATATGTTGGTTATTATGAGTTAATACTTATCTTAATGGGTTATTATATTGTGATTAAAATTAACAGGGGTGACCCAGTGGTGTTGGGAACATATTGGAAAAAGATGAGTGAAGAGTGTACAGTGGTGATTAAAGGAAGTGAATTGATGAGTTATATTAGTGACAGTAGTAATGTATGTTGGTTCATGTTACCAGAAATGAGTGATGCTATTAAAAGGCTACACAGTGTTATAGGAAATGCAGTAACTGAAGATAAACACATTGTGGTGGGAAATGGATCCACACAACTTTTTCAGGCTGCTTTATTTGCTCTCTCTCCTTCTCATTCATCTCAACCCATCAATGTCGTGGCTTCTGCTCCTTATTACTCGGTAACTAGTTTTATTATTTCCTACCCTCACCACTTTTTCCTCAGGAACCATAATAGATGATTCATTTCTCTTTAGCATTTTACATTTTATTATTACTCTACTACTCTATTGTGAAACCTGAAAACATGTTTAAATATCAAAATTAAAATAGAACATATCACTTCATAATTAAATTTGTTTTAGGATATTTTACATAGCATTAATAAATGATACGGAGACTTGAGAGATAATTTATCTTCTTAAATTTATATATATCGTATCTCTTTATATAAGCGAATATACCTTATTCTCTTAACTTTTATTCTATTTGTTGGAAGTTTAAGAATTTTCAAATTAAACTTTTTAAATAGTATGGTTAACACATTTTGTCCTTTTGGGAAATGATTAAGACCTTATTAGAAAAATGTAATTTTTTAATATTTTTATTAACTGTAGCTAACAAAACCATTATATATTATTGAAAACGAATTGATATTTTGAAAAATAACATCAGTAGTGTAATTTAAAATTCATTTAATGTACCTAAGTTATGTTGTGGACAAAATTTATGTAGATATCATGTATTTAGTGAATCAAAATGAGGAGTGTGATGATGCAAATTAAGTTAACTAATTGAAAATGCTATTATGTGCGTTGTCAACTTGTCATGTGGGGTGTGTGATGCGTCGGGGTTTCGTATGCACATTGAAAACCGTGTCTCTTGGGCAAAGGCCCATCTTGCTCTGTTTACGGGCCAACAATAACGGGTCTAGTAATGCAATTGAGATATGTCTAAGGAATAAAAAATGATATATCCTCGTACTAATTTTTTTTATTAGTTTTCCTAACCGTAAGAAAGTAACATATGTCAGATAGTGATATTTTATTTTTTAACGATTGATTTACAAGTAAAGTTGTTATGGTTATATTATGAAAGCTTAGTTACATTATTCTTGTTGTTGCCGTAGTTACATTATTCCTTACATCTTACATATTTGTATAGTTTACTTATATTATTGCCTTAAAAACAAAGTATTGATATAAAATTTATATATGTGAATAGCACTAATCTTTGCGTTTTATGGGAAGCCAAAAAAGTGAGTGACAGACATGTCATTTGGAAACACTAGGCACGTATGGAAACATGCAATAGACATATTCACAGAGACACATGAAGTTCTAGATTCTGTATGCAAACATGTAACATGGCCATGTCTTTCCACTGTCTATTACTTTGATAATTTCAATTTTGGTCAACATCCCAACATCATTTGCTGTTTTTTTTAAATTCATATAATATTATCTTGAAAACAAGACTTTATTGTCTATTTGTCTTGTGTTTCACAAAACATAAAAATTATCATTTTTATATTTATAAATAAATGACAAATATACAAATTAAAACTAAAAAGAAATAAAACATTTTGTAGTTTTCTTTATATTTTATATTGGAATTGAATATTAATTTAAATTGCGGACCACATGACTTGATGCGCCCGCAATGATGTAGTCACATGACTTGTTAACTGCAACCGCATCACATTGTATTTACGGTGTGACCCTGAATCACAATGATGTAGTCACATCGAATCACAATCCAACTATATTATACCACATTAGGCTGCACCGAATTCAAAAATATTGTTTTAATTATAACTTTGTTAAAAGACTGAAATTTAACAATTAATGGTTTATGTGAATACTCCTGTACTTGCAGGAATACCAAGAAGAAGTTGAGGTTGTGCGTTCAAGGATGTATCAATGGGGTGGTGATGCTGCAGTTTATGATAAAAATGAACCTTACATAGAGGTAGTGTGCTCTCCAAACAACCCTGATGGGACTCTTCAGATACCTGTTGTGAGGTCTGAAGCTGAAGGGAAGTTGATTCATGACCTTGCTTATTACTGGCCACAATACACTCCCATTACTCACAAACCTAACCATAATCTTATGCTCTTCACATTCTCTAAATGCACTGGACATGCTGGTTCCCGCATGGGGTGAGTGAGTCAATCATATAAAGATTTATACATTCATTTGTATTACTTATATTTAAAAGTCGATATTTTATATAAGATAAAACACCTTATACTGTCATCAATGTATATATGATTTTTTTTTTATTTTGTTGGGAAGGTGGGCTATTGTAAAGGACATTGAAGTTGCTAGGAAGATGACTAGATTTATTCAGATGAGCTCCATTGGGGTGGCAAAAGAATCACAAACACGAGTTGCTAAGATAATTAGAGTGATTTGTGATAGTTACAAGAATTATGGATCCATTGAATCTGAACTCTTCTTTGAATATAGCAAGCGCAAAATGAGGGAAAGGTGGGAGAAATTGAGAGTAGCTATTGGACAAAGTAAGATCTTCGCAGTGGCCAAGTTCCCAAAGGCATACTGTAACTTCACTAATGAGTCATCTGAAACATACCCTGGTAAGTGTTTCTAAATTACAAGACAATTCACACTCCAACGGCAAGTAGAAACGTAAATTTATACCATTTTCAAGACTAAAGGTTCTAATATGTGTGTGCTTATTAATCCCAACAGGTTTTGCATGGTTGAAGTGCGAGGAAGGCATTGAAGATGCTGAGGGTTATCTGAGAAAATTGAAGATCCTTTCAAGAGGAGGAGAACGATTCGGTGTTGGTCCAAATTATGTTAGGCTTAGCATGCTGGCTTCGGATAAAGTGTTCAATGAATTATTAGTTAGGCTTTCAAATGCTAAAAGAGAAATAGTATTGAAGTAAATTATGTTAGTTTGAGCTCCGACTTATCACATAATACATACGTAGTATATATGCTAAAATGTGATAAAATATTAGTATGTCAATTAAGGTGTTAGTCTCACTTTTTATATAAATAAAATTATAAATTTCATGGGGTGTCCATGAGGTGCTGGCTCTATCTGTGGAGTGTGGTTTGCTAATTTTTTTGATTCGGGTGAGTATGATGAAATTTCCATACCAACGAGTTCTCTCTGTTTTTCTGTACTTTTTTACTTTTTTATTTTGTGCTTAGGCCCTCTTGTAAAAAATAAAATATCATAAAGATATGTTCTAGATAAATTTCAGCAGTGATTTATGTTTTAAAATATTTCTGTGGTATATTTTTGAACTGTTCCTCCCTGCTTGCTTCCTTTTCATTGTAGTCCAAAATTAATTAACAATTTTGTTTTGGCCTTTAATCTTCAAATTATTTTTCTGTTCTCAATTATACAGAAGAAAGTGGTTGGTTCAGGCAATAAAAAAAGAATATGAAGTTGAATTTTAAAAGTGAAATGATGATATAATGCTGATTATTAAAGTCTTATTCTATGAAGTTGAATTTTATAAGTGACGCCTAATGAATGGTTAAAATCACGTTTCTACTTGCATTTTAATACAAGAAAATGGACATATCAAGAATACAAATAAAGAGGGGGATATTCAATCTTAGTAATACAAAAACCAAACATTCTCTTACAGATGTAAGTCAAATTACAATTTTAAAATTATGAAAAAGTTAGACAAATTGTAAATAAAAAGCAAGAGTGAATTAAAAACCAATAACAAAGCATTTTCCAAATCAACACATATTTAACCAAAAGGACTTAGATAGGAAGTTCTGTTAAACTAAGCCAATTCCTGATTTTCAGATGAGCAGAACTTTATAGACAATGACCAACATACAATTTGTTGCCAATAAACTATCACAGATAGAAATGGTTTGGCCAAATAAACTTTAACTAATTTCTCTTAAAAGTCCCTCTCCCATCCACCAGTTTGAAGTCATTGATAATTGTAGATGACACAATTATTCGGTGGATTTCAAGCATCAAATGAATATACAAGATCTTAAATAAGCCTTAGTTCATACTCTCCAGCCATTGTTATGTATCTCACCCACGGTAGAGCCTGGTATCCACTTTTTTCAATAATCTTCAAATATCTCACCTATAAAACCAAAACATTTACATGTTGATTGCCATTTTTCATCAAATTAATTAATCAAAGCTAAGTAACTGAACAACACATTATGCGGTAATTTTTTTTTACCAATATGCTGTCAATGTTTAATTCAGATGCCATAGTCTTACACATATCATATGGTTCAAACAACTATTACTCAAAACCTTTAGTCTTGAAAATGGTATAAATTTAAAATCGTGTATTAGTTTCTGACATTCACTTAAATTTAATCAGACTGATATAGATCATTGAAGGAAGCAAACACGATTTCTAATGCTGATAAGATAGCCTAAGAGTATTATGGATATATGAAGAACTATGTTTATGTAGCAATACCTGTATTCCCGAAACAGTAAAATATGGTATCTCAAATTTGACGCGTATCGGAGCTTTCCTCTCAGGAGTTGCTTCCTCGTCTGTTATACTGGGAAGGCGAAACTCTGCTCTTAACATATACTCCTGAAAGTATCAAAGAGGGGAAACAAATTCAATAAATCACAATAAAGTCGAGGTATGAATATGGTGTTTTTCAAGGGCACAATGTCATTTCCAAGTGAACCGATACCTTGCCTCCAGGGAAGGATCTTATTTTCCAGACTAATGCATCCTTTTCAGGTGCATATGATGCAGATCCCATTGAAGTTCGAACATTTGGATTAGTTGCATCAACAGGCACAGGCAACTCAATCTCAACGCTTGTAGCAGTGCTGTAAAATAAATTCCATTAGCCAATGAAGTGAACATATTTAGGGTGGCCTAAAATCTAGAACACAACCCTAGAACATGAATTTAAGGGAAACAATTCTCCCATGTTAGGAGGAAAAGTAACAGAATATGAAAAGAAGAAATCTCAGTACCTACGTTCCTTAAATTGGCTCCTAGCTTTTACCATAATCTCAATCCGACTCTTTGAATGCTTTTCAACTTGTGCTTCCACCCAAATTAATGGCTTAACCTGAAAATATAGTTGTTAGAATCAACAGACTTCGAATTTTGTTCTTCTTTCCTTCAAAATCTAGGTAAAGTTGTTGCCTTGTGACCTGGAGATCACAAGTTCAAATCCTATAAACAACCTCTCCACTTACAGGGTAAGGTTGGGTAGAACGACTCTCCCTAGACCTCAGCAGGTGGGAGCGTCGTGCACTACGCCTCGGTTTTTTGTTTTTACCTAGGCTTGTCTATCTTTACATGTATGTTGTGTGACCCCTAGAGATATAAACTTATTTCATATCTAGATAAAAATATGGACCTGTGTACTGAGCCTGCAAGTCATCAAATCAAATGCTCCACTTACAGGTTCAAATCCTAAAAACAACTTCTCCACTTACAGGGTAAGGCAGGGTACAACGACCCTCCCCAAAGCTCAGTAGGTGGGAGCCTCCTGCATTAGGCCTCACTTTTTTGTTTTTACTATGCTTGTCTATCTCTAGTCTCTACATGTATGTTGTATGACCCCTAAAGATATAAAATTATTTCATAAGTAGATAAAAATATGAACCTGTGTACTGAGCCTGTAAGTCATCAAATCAAATGCTCCGTCGGGTGGTATGAAGGAAATTGTTCGATCGTTTTCAAATCGAGCCAAACGCACACACCTTCATCAAATGCCAGAGATAATTTGAGAACTAGCATCAAGAAGAAGAAACATGCTTGTGGAAAGTAAAATTCTGCCTCAAGAGGATCAGTTTTTTAAGACAAGAGTCAAACATACTTACTGATGAAATTTGATGTCTTCCAAGTCTATTGCCTTTCCCTTGGTTGTCCTACCTTGGGCCTCTAATAATACTCTATCATTTAAGCCAAGTTTACACTCAGGCATACCACTGCATTAGATAAATCAAGAATGACACATTTCAGTTTTCGGATACATACCCAGCATGGAACTTAATTACAGAGCAATATGTGTATTATGATTAGACCTGTTTACATTTTATCTAATGGGTGACAAGGGACATGTATGCTTAGCATAAGATCCTAAAAAAAGCTTGGCTTCAGGAATACCAAATGAATAAATTAATCAGTAAGCTTGTGTCTGCAGTGGGCACATAACATACTCCAATTTCAAATTGCTAATGCTGCATTCCTCAAATTTTAGCTATGCATTATACAACAAAAAAAGGTTGCTAGTGCATAAGGCTCCAACCTAATGGGGTCTGAGAAGGGTAAATGTATAGAGCTTTACACTCGCAAGCAAATAAATTGTTTCTAAGATTTGAAATTATGACCCCTATGTCACAAGACAAACAACCATACCATTATGTAGAGGGCCAGAGGCTCACCCTCTTATACATTATACAAGTTTTAAGAAATAATTGATATAAAATACTCAGTTCATGCTTGGTTTCCTAATGTATGCCTCTTCAATCCTCATCAATAATCACACACCCTCCGCACACAAATAGACAAAACAATAAAAACACTGAACCAGAAAACTGAGATCAGCATAGAGTAGCCCATAGACAAGCATATTATAATTTAGATCAAGCAATTAATAGTAGAAATCCAAGTTAGTTAACAGCCAATCTCAGACCAATATCCTGAACTTCAATAGATCTCAAGGAAAGTAGAAAGCAAACCTCAAATATGTTCTCATTTTTAGTGCCCCAACAACATCAGACCTGATTATTTGTCCATTGCTATTGACAAGTATGTTAACACTCTCCACCACATCCAAGAAAACCTAAACATATAACAGAAACATAAAATTATCAGCTTTGAGCATTAAGTTCTAATTAAAAATGACATATATCCTTCACTTTTCTACTAATCACCTCATTTTTCTTGTAGTTTATCCCTTCACTGCGCCATGACACAGCATTAGTCACAGCCATTGGAGGTCTCTGCGTAACTTCCATTCTGTAAGCATCTGTCTTGATAAATTCACTAAGAATCTTTGCCTCAGTATACTGAGGGTATCCAAAGTCCATAATTTCATCAAGCAATTCATACTGCCAATGACAGAAGAAACCAGAATATGAAAATCACAGACTTAGCCACTTAGGGGACGTTTGGAAGAGCTTATAAAGAATTTAATTGAGCTTATCATATCATATAGAGAGAGCAAGCTTGGCGCAACAGTAAGGTTGTTGCTTAGTAACCAAGAGGTCACGGGTTCAAATCACGGAAATAACCTCTCCCTTGCCACGGGATCAACAATAAGGTTGTTGCTTAGTGACCATAAGGTCATGGGTTCAAAGTGGGAGCCTCGTGCACTGAACCGTTGTTATTGTCATATCATATAGACACTTAAAAAGGTGTCTGGAAGGGCTTATGAGAATAACTTATGGCCTTCTTATAAATTATTTTTAGCTTATTTCATCAAGCTTGTCAGAGATAAGCGTTAAATGAATCCGTTTAGCCAAAGATGTCCTTATTTAGTTTATGTTCGGATCAGCTAATTTAAGTTCCTTACAATTACAATAATAAGAGAAGTGGTTCATAACTCAAAATTAACCAAAACCAAAAGTGCTATTAAATGAATTTAGTAAAGCAATTACCACGACGACAAAGTTATCCCTAAGCGATTCCTCTTCCAATTCTTCAAAGTAATGCTTAAACACCTGCAACAAGGACACAAATCGAACTGATAGATCAGTATTACATTAATAAATAAAGTAATTGAAAACAAATCAAGAATTCATAATTTAAACGGTTGGAATCAAGAGCGAGATAAGTAAATTCAGATTAGTTTGCTCACATCAACTATACGGTGAAGGAAAAAGAGAAGGCTAGCGGCATTGCAGTTTTGTCTAGCTGCAATCATGAGGTAAACGTTGCTATGTTGTATGAACATGTAGGTGACACCGTTATCGTACACAACGGGATCTTGAGACTGCGCATCAGCCTACACCGTTCAAATCGTAATAATTCAAAATTATTAGTAAAATATGATTTACGAAACGTGAATAAATGGTGTTATGATGATTGACCTCTTTCTCGATGAGTTTGGTGAAGAAGCGTTCGGCTTCGACGGCGGAGACATCGCCGCGGTAGTCGCGCCAGATGAGGATGCGGCCTTTGATATCGAGAAGGAAAAGAGCAGAAGCTGCTCCTGCCATTGCTCGCTCGATTTGGATCCCAAAAAATCTAAATCAAATTAGCGTTGCGAGTTAGAGCTAGAGAAGAAAGAAGGAAGAGAAGGAGGACTATCACCTAACGACGACGTTGCGCCACCTGAAAATTATGTTTTTAACTTTCAACTTTTTTGGAAGTTTTCAATTATTAAATGAAATTATAATGTTTTTAATTTTCAATTTTCTTTTTTGTAAGTTTTAAATTATTACAACAATTTATTGATATTCTTTGACCATATGTTTTATATTTTCCCCTTAGACTAGATAATATTTGTAAGTTGGAGAAATATTAATCTAATTTTAGTTTTAAAAACTACTAACTATCACATAACTTTTTTGGAAAGGAAATTAAAAGAGATTCAAGAGTATATGTTGGAGCCATACCTTCATACAAGCATAAGATTATATTATTTTTGACTACCTGATTTAATTTAGGCAAATTTAGTCAAATCATGGATTAATGTGCATATTCCACTCAACCATTTTATAAAGGTGGCTTGTTAAACTTAATCGATTGTCTTATGGTTTTAATAATCCTTAGAATTCTTTAGCTCGAGTAAAGCTAACCCGATCCTGATACAGTAATTTGAGTTTCTTACCATACTCACAAGATAATTATGAGACTAACTTTCAAGTTTTAATGATAAAGCTCTCAAACCCTATAGATAAAACTTGTCTAAGAATAAAGTTCACTTCCACTATAACTAATTAGCTTTGAGTCATAGTTAGAATAAATATAAATTATCACATATATTATCAATGTACGTTAATAATAATTATGAATATGAAACATCATTAATAACATTAGAATACATCATTACATGATAGTATAATTTTACGCTTCTATTGTGATGAAAGAAATGGAAGAGGGGATAGATTTTTGAGTATAAAGTTAAGGTCATGTCTAAGATGCGAACTAATACAGAAGTTGGTTTGACCTTGTTAACTTTGGCCCGTATAAAAGTCGGTTTGGGCCTCACCGACTTCTATATAGAAAAAGTATTCTATGGAACCGATGAGTATTCACTCTTAGAAACATCACAATGAAAGTTACAGATGAGTATCCGATAGGTTGTATCCAATTCAATTACAATAATCACCATTATTGCTTTTGTGATAAAAAAATTATCTTTAAATTTTGTTATTTATCTTTCAATTCATTACGTTTTTTTAAATGTTTGATCCATAAATTACAGGTTAAACTTCATGTTTATTAGATAAAGGTTTCCAACCATTGCTATATTGAATAAAATAATGACATATTATATTTAATCGGATCTGTGGTCAAATTCAGAAACTGACTTGATTGACAATCAGAGTCAGATTAACTTCAGGTCTATAAACGAGTTTGAGTTTAAAAAAATAAGCTAATTAATATTTATAGTTGGGCAAGAAACAAGCTTTATGGACTGATTCCGACCTATGCTCACCCCTAACCACCTGTATCCATATTCCAAGCTGCTGTAGGAAGCAAAAGCCACAATTCCGAAGTTATATAAATCAACATTTTTCTAGAAACTGACATGAAGCAACAACCGTGGATAGTTTGAGAATTCATAAAGTTCCAATAACAAATCCACACAGTTTGTCCTGGTTTACATCAGAACAACATAACAAACTCGAAAATTTCAAGCTCAAAACTAGAAAACTGCTCTAGTTATGCACACTCTACTTAGAAAGTGTTATATTTTCTGGTCAGAAATAGAATACCATTTGCTTACATAGTAGAATGCCTATCATACACAAAGGAGGATCCACATTTGCAATTACCATTATTCTAATATGAAAACATAGATTAAGGTTCATAAACTTGCACCTCATACACAAAGGATCAAACACTATGATTAACAATAAACCATTTTCCCTGTCTTCTACTCCCTTGCGAGTAACCTGTTACTATAAGCCGCGCACTAAATAGCTCAACTTTGACTTCAATATTAAGCAGGTTTGTTCTTTTCTCGATTTTATTTTGAGGGTAAGATGAAAATAATAACACTATGGTCCTTTCAAATTTGTAGACTGGTTGATATGGAGCTGGCAAGACTGAGAACCTCAAATGGAGGCGTATTCATCACGTCCTTCACTGTCAAAGGGCATGAATCTGTGATCCAGAAGTAAGTGAATGCAGTCCCTGGGTGCCCTATGAACGGAGTAGAAAAATCAGAAATCAGAGAAGGTGAGAAAGGAAAGTCTAAATTGTAGGCCATTGAATTAATATTGGATTGATGTAAGAGACATGCTACTTGTTAACATGAAGAAAGTAAAATTTATCTCCATTCTTTTTAACTGAGTGCAGAACTAAAATTACAACAGAAGTTACTGCATGCAACAATAGATTTCGCGAGGAAAGAATCAATAACACAATGGTTACAGAAAAACAGGGAGAAGCTTTGCTCACAAAATGTTGGATCTCCTCCAAATAAAGCAAAAAGTCAAAAACCAGTGATAACCATAGCCCATATGAAGATACTGACATGAGTTAGGCCTTGGCAAAAACTAGAAATTAGAAGGTAGTGGAACAAAAAAATGGTGGAAATTTGGTCAATGAAAAAGAAAAGTGATTGAGTTTAGCATATTTATGCTGAACAATAAATTAGGGATCAGCATAAGTTCATGAATTAGTATGAAAATTCTACAGATGTTTCAGTTGAATTTATTTTCCTTCATAATAAAGGAGAGGCAAAGTACATGGCTTAATAAGGAAAGTAAAGCAAACATTACCGCCATTATCATGCCCAAAGCGTGTCCATGATTTATTTGGAAAAATGCCATGAGTCACGTAAGCACTGATCATTGCAGCTCCATGAGATGCCAAGACTTTCTGTAAAAAGAAAAATTTATGGGTTAGCAAAATAAAACAGAAAGCACCTTCCTCATAATAAATAAAGCAGTGCAGGGCATGTAAGAATCCACATATGATGTCTATACCTGGCATTCTATAAGAGTTCCACCGGACTGAACCAAATCATCAACAATCACAACATGCCGACCCTTAGGGTCTCCCTCCTTAATGCGAACTATGCGTTGATCTCCTTCCCGTACTTTTGCACAAACAATCTGCATGTGCCAATGTGTAAGTGTTAACAGATAGAAGCATCAACGCCAGGTATCAGAATGTTCACACTAGTAGCAGTGTGATATTTATGACTTTTGCTAAGTTTGACAAACATTTTAGATGAACTATATGCAATACCGTTGGAAAATGCTGAAGTTGCATATGAAATCGTTTCCAGGCACCATCATCTGGAAAAGCAATTGATATCTGGAAAAAGAAAAAGAAAACTAGAGTTCTCATTGAATGTGAGATGGTGTGAAGGCAATTACTCATTACTTTTTCATTCAAGGTCTATAGAATATAAACTTCTTTCAGTTTCGACCAAAACTACAGAAAGCTGATTTGGAGTAGAGTCATAGAATAGGTGGTAAAATATGATAAACGAGCTTTAAGATGACAGGCACTTGATAAGTTCATCACTTAAGTTCAAAATGACAATCATTTCCATCACACGCACAAAGGGAAAAGCCAGAACATGTAAAAAAACGAAAAAAATAATATTGGAGCCAAAAGAAACAGAAATAAAAATATGTGAAAGCCTCACATTGTCAGAGTCAGGGAGATTCTGGAGTCTTCTTTTAAGCAATGGTATGCCACTCTCAAAGCATGGTAAAATGTTGTCACCAAAGTAGAACCTCTCCTGGATTGCAACGAATAATCAAATGATTACGGCAGGTACTTCTAGAATGAGAAAGAAAGACAATGATGACATGATATGGACCAACCTGTTAGAAAGTTAGTATGAAGATGCCATTATCAAGCTTAATGTAGCTGAAGAAGAAAATGATGCAAAGATGAAGAAGATCCTTTAACACCTTCTCTTGTTTTGTTTTTCGTATTGGACTATTTCAGTTAGGCCCATTAGTTTATTTCCTGTTTTAGTTTTCAGTTACTCTTTCTTTATATATTTACGGGTCTTCCCTTTGTAAACATAAGAACCAATTTTTCTTTTTTGCAATTTTCTCTTCTTTTCTCATAATAAAAGTTTCTTATTCATTGAAGATCTTGTGATTTCTTTGTTCTTTTCTACATTCTTGTGAATGATGAGTTGCAGATTTAAGACAACCAACACAATAACAGTAAAAAGCAATTCAACCAATATGAGACATGAACCTGTAAGGCATGGATATCAAATGTCACCAAACTAGTAGGTCCTCCCCTTGAAATTGGTATGTTCGACAAAAGCCTGGCCAGAGTAAAAGCTGTGGCAACATCTCCTTCATCCTCCATGCGCTCTGAGGTGCCGGTCGGAAAAAATGGAAGGACAAGGCTAAATGAGGCGACAAACAGTTTTGGCAATGCATAAATGACAGGGATCTGTTCAAAAATTACAGCTGGGGAGCTGAATGAGGCCAGAAAAGCTACATGCTTCCCACGAATGCCTTGAGCATTTGGAATGAAAATGTTGGGGAAGCCATCAGGAAACTTCCTGAAGTTTTCAGTTAAATACAATATTTCAGTGAAAACATAAAATGCACTACAAATGCAAACAAACCAAAAAAATAACAGCTAGTACAAGGCACAATAGCAACAGTTTTAACCTCAGGCAACATGATTAGTCATGGGGCAGCCTGACATATACTCTATCCATAACAAAGAGTCCAATAGTACTGCTGTAAATGAGTTGAACTATTCATAAATAATTTGAGCTCGACTATTCAAATACTCGACCGGTCTTGTTTTTCTAGCTAAACAGACAAGGCTTGATGTTTGTTAAATACTAAATTAGTAAACTTAAAATAACTCGAGGAGACTTAGCGGGAAATGAACTAAACAAGTAATTCGTGATTCTAAACAAGTCAAACTCAAAACTTGGCTCCTTTAAACAAATAAGTGGAACTTGAATTATCTTTATCTTTTTCCCACAAGTGAAGCCTAAACTTCAATTTTGGCTTGGCTCAATCCGACCAACAGCCATTAGAAGAAATCTAAGGGAATAAAACATCTCCGCAAAACACAGGAAAATACTGAACATGGAAATTCTCCATTTTGAATGTCAACGAGCAACCAACTGATAATTTTGAACATGGATATTTCCAAGATGCAAAATTTTAAGCCGGATGGTATCAATTCCTGCATAAAAGTGTAATTTAGCTTAATGGGCATTTCCAAGTTGCAAAATTTTAAGCGCAACGATACCAATTCAAGCATTAAAGTGTAATTTAGATTAATGGGTATTCCCAAGTTTCCAATTCCAGCGTAAAAGTACACTCTTGGTGGGGAATTGTGATGGAAAACGAGAACAGATAACCACATTGGTCAATATAACAAAATTGGGAACAATAAGCGCATACTAAAAAAATGTAGTGTGAATGAAAATGAACCTCACCCCCACGAGATAGTGCGAAGTTCAATGGCATCGGTCTCAGCCGCAATCTTCTCGGCAAGGGACTTAGTCTCGGCGCAATAAAAGAGAACAACTTTCTTAGCATTCTTGGTGGAGAATTGAGAAGCAGAAGTAGCAGCAGAAACTGATACCAACGAAGAAGAGGTGTTGCTGTTGTGAATGGAATTGTCTTTGTTCATGTTGGAGACGTGCTCAATCGTAAAGGTACAAATATTATGGTTGTTGAAGCTTTTCGCCTCGCAATTCAAACCGAAACTGTAGCTGTTCTTGGGTTTGACGGGTTTGGGAAGAAAGAGAGAATGAGAGGAATTTGGTTTAAGGAATTTGTGTGAAGAGAGAGAGAAAGAAGGAGCGGGTGGCGTTGCCGCCATTGTCGGCGGTCACGTGGTGGTGACAGTTAAATATATGTTACGTTGGGGTTGTTAGTTGGAGTTAGATGCGGGATTTAGTATAACAGTGTCTGGTTTTTTGGGTGAATAACTATGTCTATATGGTTACATGGCTGAGTTGTTAAGGCTTATCCAAAACCTTAAGTATAGTGGGTTATTCATTATTCACTTATACAACTTCTGCTTATTATTTCTCCAACTCACACATGGAATATCCATTTATCTGTGTATATAAAAAATCATGTGTCCCATGGTATATAAAAAACCATGAGATAAAAGACCCAAAATTCTTCACCTTAGGATTCACATGTTTGTTCCTATTTGTCTCTGGCACTTGTTTAACTTCCTCTTTTTCACTTAGGCTACTTAAGCATTAAGATTACACAAAACTTTGATCTGCAATTGGCATAGAATCAGGGATTTTCTCTTTAAGTGTTGCAACGGGGTCATCTGTTATCAGTTTGTGACTCTCTTTTCCTGAAAATATTAGAAACAATTACATGATTAGTGTCTAGAAGAGGGCGAAGAGTTTAACAATACTATCATCACCTTTCTTATATCACGAGGACTGGTATAGATGCAGATGCAGTATTTTTATAACTAGATTGGACAACTCTTCTTTTCTGAGAGTAATATTATCAAAACCTGTCCGGGTTAGGGGTGGCAAAATTATCCGCAATTCACGATCGATCCAAAATTTATTCAAGTTAAATCTATCCAAATTCATCCATTAGAATTAATGGATTTAAATGGATATAATCCAATGAATAGTGTTGATAATGGATGAATTCAAATCCATCCATTATATCCAATGAATATTCATGGATATATCCATCCAAAAAAAATAAAAGTAAAAACTTTTTTTTCTCAAAAACAATGTGCAAATTCTTTTTTTACAAAATAATTCATTCAAAAGTTGAATTACCCTTTCTAACAAAAATATTCCCTCAACAAAAGCTTGTTTTCTTCATCTATGGAGGGTTTTTTTTCAAATATCTTCGTACATTCTCATCTCCATTGAAAGTTTTGTTTCTTCCAATAGTTTATTTTAATTTTGATGTTCTTCAAGATTGATTGATATATATTTTGATTCCTTATATATACATTAAAATATTATTTGTTGTATTGTTATGTGGATGTTCGTATTGGAATGATAAATCATGTAGATGTTGCTCCCTCATCACAGTAATTGTGTTTATGGAGTCATGAATTGGATTGAATATTCATCCATCCAAATCCATGAAAATGGAGTCATGGATGAATTATAATCCATTGGATATGAATGAATTGGATAACTTAAAATATGATTTAAATGGATTGATAGATGACTTTTCATCCATCCATTTGTCAGGGTGGTCCATCTCTATCATGAACAACATGTTGAAGCATTCTCCAACAATAATTATTCTTTGAGGAATTTGATCTCCGATGTTTACTAATTGGAACAAATTTTAGAAATTCATAATTCCCTTCATTTGAGAAATTCTACTTTCTGATCTTATTAGGAAAAAACATATATTCAATTCAAGGATCTCTGATTAATATAAGTTAGACTTATCTCCAATACTACACAGAAAAAATATAATGACAATATTCTTCTATTTACCCTAGTAATGGTCCTCATGGATATCTGTTCTAAGAGTATAGGTAACAAGTAAAAACAAATGAAAGAGAAATAAAGTTGTAAATGGGCAAAATCTAACACAAACAAACATGAACCACTCCACCAAGAGTCAAAATGACAGATGGGCATTTTTTAAGCACAAGCATATGCTTCATGAAAAGGCCATAGACCTGTTATCTTGGGAGACCCTTTAGCCCAAAGCTACTCCACAATTTCATGCGCAAGCATTATCTTATCCCTTCGGTTTTAATATAACGACTCCAATATTCAATAATCCGTTTGTACCTTTTTTCAGTGGCTCTGGTGATGCCATTTATGTTTAGTAAACTGCGACTGCCACATAAATAAAGCTATTTACTTATTTTCCTTGAAGAGACAAATAAAACATTATATATAACTCAATCTCATGCACGTAAACCATTGTGAACTACTTCTTCTTTCTTACTGATCACTGCATTCATAGGTGTTCGCTTGACTCAATTGTTAGTGAAGTGAGAGTCCACAACACACTGCTCACTCCACAAAATCTTCAAAGTTCATACCAATTCCACAGGTAATCATTTCTTAATTCCACTCGATCCACATCACCCACTTGCAATATAAAGCTAAAAATCGAATATTTTGCCTTTTCTTTCATGTGGGTTTGTGTTACTTTGAAGGATACACGTTTCCCATTTTTTCTTTTCTGTTTATGATCTTTTTGTCACAAGCTTAAAGGTTTTTTTCTCACCAATATGAAATGGATTGGGAATTCTGTTACCGGTTTGACTATGATTTTCTTCGTTGTATATCATGTATCATTGTTCACTGGTCTTTCTAGTTTCTTTGCAATCATGCAATTTTTCTGTAGTCTATCCTTTGTATCGCCCTTTTAATTTATTTTTTTTTGACTTGGCAAAGCCTAGATTCTTTAGTGCACACGTTTAGGTAAGTCCTACATCGAGTGGGAATAGAGCAGGTCAATGATTATAAGGCTTAGACAACTCTTACCTATGAGCAAGCTTTCGGGTTGACATAGGTCTAGCCTTTCTAATATAACCCTTACCCTCTGAGTGACCCGCTTGATGGGCCACTCCTTGGTTATATATCATGAGAATATAGCTTAGTCGATGCTTACAAGACTTAGACAACCGCTAGTATAGGAGCTAGCTTTTGAGGTTGAATTAGATCTAGTCATTCTAATAGCACAAACTCATTTTGTGATGGTCTGATTTAATTCTATTTTACCTATTATCTTCTAAATGTGTTAATGTTGCCTTTGTTCTAGTTCCACCATATGGAGTATGCTATGTTCCTTAAAATACTAGTCTTCCACATATGATCTTTGATAAAGAGAAGTCTAATTATGGAGACATACTTGCATAACACATTTCAATATTTACTTCAATAGTTAGCTTGAATCCTGTTATTCAAGGAATCAATAAGACTTCAATGGCATCCCTGTGTTCCTGAACCATAACATTTCACTTGTGGTAGAATACTGTAGTTTTATGCTGCTTTATTTCATGTGTCAGGACTGGACACTTCACATTTTCTTTTTTCTTTTCACTCAATGAACTATTCTGGTTGGCAACTGGTTTGATCATTTGATAGTTTTGGTTTTTTCTTACTCAAAGATATCTGCAAGAAGTCTTTTGCTTCACCATGCCACCAAAGCCCTTAGACTATGAATCAATAAATGAAAATGTGAAGAAGGCTCAATATGCTGTCAGAGGTGAATTATATCTTCGAGCTTCTGAGCTTCAGAAGGAAGGCAAAAAGGTAGATGTCATTTATTTTCCAGGTTATATGCAAATACTTATCTTTGTTTGAGTTGTACCCTTAGTTGGAGACTAAATTGAAACTGATCATTATAATTTCTAACTCATTTTCAATTGTTGGTAGATTATATTCACTAATGTTGGCAACCCACATGCTCTGGGACAGAAACCATTGAGCTTCCCTCGCCAGGTTCGGCATAACTATCATATTTCTACTTATACTGGATGCCCTTCGTAATTTCCATAATGCTAATAGCTAAACATACTCTTTATTTAATTAAGTTGTTGAGTGTTGCAATATTTTGTGTTGATTATACTAAGCTGCACAAAAAAAAATCTGTTGCAGGTTGTTGCTTTGTGTCAGGCTCCATTCCTACTTGATGATCCTAATGTTGGACTGCTATTCCCTACTGATGCAATTGCAAGAGCTAAACACTATCTCTCATTGACCTCCGGCGGTTTAGGTATTCATATGCCATTCATTTGGCTTTACCTAACCGCTTAAGCTTTTGGGAGAGTTGATTCATGACAATAGTTTTTTCTGAAGATTTAGACAATTTTCATTACTTGAGCGCACCAGCCAAGGTCTTGGAATTTATAGTTTATTTGATAATTCTTGAGGCAATGCCAGAATATGACCCTAGAATTTAAGGCAGCCTTTGTCTCTTTGCTGAGTTTTCCATTATATCCTTTGTTTCTTGCATAAGCATCTCAGATCAATTTTTCACTAACCGGAGAAGAAACTGATCCAAAGAGATGGTTGCACCAACAAAATATGAGTGAATAGTTTAGTTTAGCAAGTTTTTACATATTTAGTGTTCATCCACACTGTATCTATCACTTGTAAACACAACTGAAATCGAAGACTTAATTGCTGATACAACACCACCTTCAGCAAAAGAAAAGCTCTTCCATTGGTTGTCAAGGACCTAATAGCTCTGGGGTTTCTTTCGCATCAAAGTTTAGACCATATTAATTTCTTAGCGACAAGAGCTTAGAAAGTTTTTAGGCCTAGCAGCATCATTCTTTGGTTGGAAATATTTCTTGTTCATCAAAATTTTACTTACATGTTACTATTACTGTCTAGTGTACTAATGAACTGCAACTACTGTAATATTCTAGGTGCTTATAGTGACTCTAGAGGCATTCCAGGTATAAGGAAAGAAGTGGCAGACTTCATACACAGGCGTGATGCTTATCCAAGGTTACCTATTGTCCCATTCCTTTTCCTCCTCGATATTGTAAACTATAAAGCTCAGTTTCTTAGTGTTTAGGTGAAGAGGTTAATTGCTTCTTGCTCCATTTACAGTGACCCAGAGCTCATATATCTGACTGATGGTGCCAGCAAGGGTGTAATGCAGATCTTAAATACTATCATAGGAGGTCTTGGAGATGGGGTAATAAACTCTCTTTCTTATTAGTACTTTATTTTTCTATATTCACAGTGTCATTTCAAAGAATTGCCAACTGTTATTGCCAGATTTTGGTTCCAGTACCACAATACCCGCTCTACTCAGCAACAATTGCTCTCCTTGGTGGTTCTCTTGTTCCATATTACCTTGAAGAAACAGAAAATTGGGGTCTTAATACTAATGAACTTCGTCGATCAGTTTCACAGGCTCGCTATAATGGAATAAATGTATGTTTTGTCTTCGATTTTTTCTAGATTAATCTTATCCAACTAGATGCTTAAGTGCTTCGAAAAAAACTGAATCCATGTGAAGACATGAACCTTCTCTCATATTGAATGCAACTGTTATTGATACTTTTCTTACTTTTCCTTCTTAAGTTGACAACCCAAAATGGCTGGTTGTTTCATGCATCAAAGGGAAAAGAAACAAAGTATGAATAATCTTCCCGAATGTAATTATGAAGTATATTGGAACAGTTTTTCTGCCAAAGATGAAATCATCAAATGATGAGTTAGTTTTTGTTATACTAAAATTTGATTTTCAAAACTTAATATCCCTTTTCTTGTAAGAGTCTTCTCTTATTGATTCATATGATGTCTTAGTTGCTAGAAACAACTAACTTTATTAAAAATTGAAATTTGATCAGGTTAAAGCAATGGTGATCATCAATCCTGGAAACCCAACTGGCCAATGCCTTAGTGAAGCTAATCTGAGAGACGTTCTGCGATTTTGTTATGAAGAAAATTTGGTCTTGCTTGGAGATGAGGTTTATCAGCAGAATATATATCAGGATGAACGACCCTTTATTAGTGCTAAAAAGGTATACCTTGTATTGCTAATTTGATTTTTTGCCTCAGTTGTTAACTTCAGCTGATACTATATATTTCTACACACAAAAAGGTTTTGATGGACTTGGGGTCACCTTTGAGCAAAGAAGTCCAACTTATTTCATTTCACACAGTGTCGAAAGGGTATTGGGGTGAATGTGGACAGAGAGGTGGATATTTTGAAATGACCAACATTCCTCCAGAGGTTTGTCTTGATTTTATTTTGCACTTACTGAGTTTCAAACTGAGATTTCTTGCAATGTTTAGAATGCATAAAAATTGGAGCACATTATAGTACCTAATTCCTGTTGATTTCTTCAAACCACTGAGGAACTCATGTTAAAACGTGGAACGGTAGAACATTGTTGAACATAAACAAGGAATAAAAATACAGACATCAACATCTAGATGTCAGTTTTGTAATGCTCCGATATTTTACATTGTTATATGTTAACCATTATTGTCGGTACATGTAGCTACACTGCTAATGTTTTTCTTTGATTCTTGCTTTCCTTTGCAGACAGTTGATGAGATCTATAAGGTTGCATCAATAGCACTCAGTCCAAATGTTTCAGCACAAATATTTGTGAGTTGGAGCCGCCTATCGTTCTTTTACATATTTTAATTTGGACTCATATTTCTTCGAAGTATAATTTCATGAGGTGTTGCTAATTGCTTCTTACCTTGTTCTACAGATGGGGCTTATGGTCAATCCACCCAAACCTGGAGATATTTCTTATGACCAATATTTTAGGGAAAGGTAATCAAGCTAAGACTAGTTTGCTAGATGTCAAAAATTTCTTCCAGATAACTTTGATTGTATAAGCAGGTCATGTTTGAAAATGAGAAACTCATGAATTTCTTCCATACCTTACAAATCATCTGAAGTCATAAGAAAAGATGGCATATCTATGTAGTGAATTGAAAACTATCTATATATGCAGCCAAGGAATACTCCAATCACTAAGGAGAAGAGCAAGGATAATGACTGATGGATTCAACAGTTGCAGAAATGTTGTTTGTAATTTTACAGAAGGTATAAACAATAGTTGTTGCACAAGAATTTGATGTGTCAATCTTTGAATGTCTTGTGTCTAGTAAATCATTAATGATTCCTCGAGTTTTGTTCAGGCGCGATGTATTCATTCCCTCAAATAAAATTGCCACCAAGAGCTATAGAGGCTGCTAAACAGGCTGGAAAGGTTCCAGATGTTCTCTACTGTCTCAAGCTTTTGGAAGCCACTGGCATATCCACTGTTCCTGGGTCAGGATTTGGACAGAAAGAAGGGTACATAGTTGTTGATTTATTTTCTGATTTAGAACTTTTATCTCTTCTACTCTGCAATTCTTTTTGAGTGATCCTCCACATGCCTACTCCTGCATGTGGTTGCCTAATAAGATGAGTTATTTTATTTTATTTATGTGAATAGAACATTAATAATCAACAACATTTTTTTGGCACTAACCTTTATGCATAAGAACTCTATGGAGGTAGTACTTGATATATTCCACAGGTTTTCTGTTTCTACTTTCTAATTCTTCTTTATGTCAAACTTTTGCATATAGGGTCTTTCATTTGAGGACAACTATTTTACCAGCTGAGGAAGACATGCCTGCTATCATGGATAGTTTCAAAAAGTTTAATGATGAGTTCATGGAGCAATATGAACACCAAAGAGGTTATTCAAGGATTTAATAATAAAATCATCTTATAAGTTGCATTGTACTAATCTGCTTTGTAAGCAGTTCAATCCATTCCATTAAAAACATAACCTCCTCTATGCAGGGTTTCTACATTTCCTCCATTGGAGATAATTTTCTTCTATATATCACCTCTTTCATGTGTACTTTATCCCTTGCACATTTATCATATTGTGGCATGAGCAAACACTCTTTTTCTAAGTGTAGCTGTTGATTGTTACAAGTTCCATATATCTTATCAGCATTATATAACAATTTATGAATGTACCCAGAGAGAAAAAATGGATGGCAAGCTATGATATTTAATAGAAGAGAAGTGATATTTAAACAGCAACCTTGGACAACAACAAAAGTAAATAGCATATTTACATTATTCTTACATTTCTTCAGGTAATCACACAAACATGACAATATTTATTTCAATACTTATTTTGTCTCTACTTTTTGACTCAAACAAGTAAAGTATAAGAATTGAGAGTTTGATATGCAAATGTCATTATTTAATAGAAAGGGATAGAATACCTTCCTTTGGGGTTCATTTAGTGACAAACCATTTAAAAAATGTTGGTTAGAAACTGTATAATATAGTAAGAAATAGGAGTTCATATATTGGTTTGATGGATTACATGTTGGTTAGGTACCTAGTCCAATGTTATTATTGTTGTTGTTGTCCTTGCTTCCCTGCCTTCAAACATTAACAAATACACCAATTATTCGTTCAAGAAGTTGGAAAGATGTATTAGAGTTTTTTTAGATATGAAATGGAATATAAACATTTAAAAGTAACTTACCCAAAAAAAAAAAAGAATGCAACTTTGAAGTGTACAGCTGTTGCCTATTGTTTTGGCCATCCTTATCCACATCATTTGATTTTTCATGAAATGCATTAGTTTGTTGATTGAGAAAAAAATGTATACATTGACAATGTAATAGTTTTATACTGTCATTCTATCATTTATTTTTAATAGTTATTGACAACTTTTAATTATAAGTATTACAAATGAATGATTGTGTATAAATATTTACCCTGACAAATTTAATAAATAAGAGGAATGCTTGCTAATCCCTCAAATTTACTTCAAATAAGAAACTCTCTTAGCTTTCCAGAGTAGTGTTTGTTTTATGGGCAAGCAATAAAATAAAGTAGGAAAAAAGACTTATATTTCAAATTAAGAGTAGATTTTTCTATCCATAAGAAGGTTCCAAGTCTATATATTAATTAAGGCAATATATAGTTTACCTGGCTCTCGTATTACCATAAACTGGTTTGCCTCTCTTATAACAACATTGACATGAATAGGTGAAGAGTAATTTTTACATAGCACTCTACTAATATCATAGAATATATCCCATAAACATGGCACTTTGCATGGGCCAATTGTGGAGGACAAGGATCTGCTGTCTCGAACCTCGTCCCGAAGCCTGTCCTGCACCAATCAAAATGGAGTAAAAATATAAAAAATCATGAATATTTAATTTTTTTTAATTAACATGTCATTTTTTGATTGATGCTGGACAAACTTTGGGACAGGGTTCGGGACAGCAAATCTTTTTCCAATTAATTGTGTAGCCCTTTCAAACTAGTGTGGTCATGTTGATAAGGATTAATTGTCTAAACTCTTAACATGTTTAGTTATATCTAATCACTTTTCTTGATAAATTAGTTGATTGAATCATAACTGTTTAATAAGATTATTGATAAAATAATCATATGTAAAATGAAATAATATTCTAATTTATAAACTCATTAGCTATTTTCAAATATGAGGTTGTAAGCTCATAACTTATTAAAATAAACACATTTTCAAAATGCCAACATGTGAACAATTTTTTATCATATAAGTTAAATAACTAATTTATAAGCTCCTTCTTATTATTATTAAACACATATTTTTAGTTTTTTCCTATAACTTGCATAAAGTCTTTAATTTTAGAGTTTAAAATGCTTAAAGGGTATCCAAGAATAAGATAAATCATAAACGATATAAACATCCATCACTAATGAGTGAATATGGGGAAAAAAGAAGAAGACAAAAGTTACATTACATTTTGATAGTGGAAAGTTCATTGAAAAAATGATCTATTTGATTCTCAAAGCTACATATTATTGAAGGGGTATTCAAATGGGGAAAATGGTATTTTCTGTCCTATGCTATGAGAGTTATAATATGAATGCATAAATAACTTAAAAGTCCATAAACATTGGTGATTCCAATACCATGAAAACTTGGCGCCAAAACACAATGCATCTCTGTCAATGTTGTTATTTAATGGTCTTTGCTTATGTCACGAGCTTCCTAGGGGTTCCTCTCTCTCCAATTTCTTTATACCATATACTCTTATAGACACAATATTCAAATATTCAATATCACTTTCTTCCACATTTAATGCCGTATATTTCTGATCTCAAGCTCTCTCACTCACAAATGTCACGAGGCATTTCATTCATGTATTCGGACAGCTTTTTTATTTGGTTTAGGTCTTTAGGACTTTATGTAAATTTGATTTATATTAAAAGGAATCTTATGTGATATTTTATTTGATGTCTATCCCTACTTTATATTCATTCGTCTAAATGTTGGTCTCAAGTAACCTTTAATAATAAAAATACAGGCTAATATATAGATTAATAAAAAGTTAAAAACTAAAGAAACTCCTCAAGGATGTAAAAATGGATTAATACTTGATATATGAGTTGAAATGTTAAATGTAATTCATGCTGCCTCAAGACCAAGTTTCTCTTAAAATATTAAGGCTACCTTCTGTACAGACAGTTTCTTGAGGGTTTGAATCCTGTCATTGCACAATTTTACACGATAAATGTTGGCTTTATAAAATAATATTTTGTCTTATAAAATAAAAAAGTATCGTTGAAATTATCATTAGGAGTCAAAGAAATATCATTTTTGTTTCTCATAGGGTGAGTTCAACTTACTCATAGAGAACATATATAAGTAAGATTATTTAATGATAATATAAATTATATAAAGTAGTACTAAAATAATGCAAGGCTTTTAGGAATTTTTGTATGTTAGAAAATCATTTTAGATGGTTAAATTGCTGTGAATGACTAAATTCAATGAAAATCAGTTTATAAGAAAGAGTTTAGTATTATTATTTTTAAAACAATGAAAAGATAAAATTTAAAATATAGGTGCCACCATAAAATAAAATCATGATGAATTTAAAATTTAAAGTAAATTACACTCACACCCCCTGAGTTTTAGTGAAATTATACAAATCATCCCTCACTTTTTTGTCCTTACACGAACCACCCCTAATTTTGTACATATGTTACACTGACTACCCCTGCATGATATAAACGTGTAATATTTTAAACAAAAAATGTATGATGTGTGCAATTAATTAAACAAAATATTGTATATTGTGTAGACAAATTCAAATAATATAATAGTCAATGCATCTTCATTATTTGACTCGTTATAAAATAATATAAGAGTTATTTAAACATTTATTTGAAATTATTAATGTATTTTTTAATGACACAAAAATAATAAATAAACACTCGCTTTTGTACTATTTGAAGTGTTACACAATACACAATATTTTGTTTAACTTAATTACATTCATCACACGTTTTTCTTTAAAATATTACACTTTTATAACATGCAGAGGTAGTCAGTGTAATGTATGTATAAATTTAGTGGTGGTTTGTGTAGGAGGGAGGGGTGATTGGTGCAAGGACAAAAAAAGAATGGGTGGTTTGTGTAATTTCATTAAAACTCAGGGGGTGTGAGTGTAATTTACTCTAAAATTTACTTATTTACAATGATATATACTATATATATATATATTACACCCTATATATTTACAATGATATATATACTATATATATTTACAATGATATATATACAAATGCATGTTTTAACTTTATTTCTAATGATAAATTATATATGTAATTAAAAGTTATATTTCCTTTTCATTTTTGAAATATTTGACTCTCTTAGCGATAAGTAAAGAGTATCCTAACTCAACCAAATGCCCTATAAATGTCTCCAAACTCTAATTTCACTTTCCACTGTCCCCTCACCTTCAACAAGCTTCAAAGAAATTCTTACTTTGAACCTGAACCAAAGCACCTTTTCTTTTATTTTCCCCTTCTTTCTCAGTGCGAACCTTTTCTAAGTTTATCTCTTTATTCTGCAACTCTCTTATGCCCACTTTTTCCCTAGTCAACACTTTCCTACTGCTTTCATCTGATTCCCTACCAGATTTACACCTAAAAGAAAAGTGAATTAACAATAGAAAAATAGAGAAATCATCTCTATTCCCTTTATATATACATACATATATCCCTGAAACACTTTTTTGGTTTTTAAATATGGGGTTCTCGGAGAAACCACAAGTGGAAGAGTCTGAAAACAAAAAATGGGTAATCCATGGAATTGCTTTAAGAGCATCCTTGAAGCCAATATATACAATCCCTGTTGAGAAAGAAGAAAGAGAAGAAGGTGACACAGAAGAAGAGTGTTCCACAACAACACCAACAGGAGAAGAAGCAAGGGTGCCAACAACGTTGAAATGCCCACCTCCTCCTAAGAAGCGAAAACCTTCATTGAAGTGCAACTATCTTAGTGGTGGAGCTAGAGAGTTCTTCACTCCACCTGACTTAGAAACTGTTTTTGTACGCCAAATTTAAAGGGCCAAGTGATTCTTTCATGATTAAAGGTGTGGGAAATAATCAACACCCCCAGCTTTAGCTATATATAGCGCTAGCCTTTGGTTCTGTTGTGTAACCTTTAAGTGTTTTTTCTATTCTACCTAGAGCTTATTTCAGTGTTTTTAGACTATAGAGATTAGGACTATTTGTACAAAGAGCCTATAAATAAATAAAAGTGTGTTCTTTGTTAGAAATGTTAACATGCTTGAATAAATGCATACTATATTTCAACAGTACTATATATGCACCCTATTCATTTAATTATATTTAATTAAAACAAATAAATAAATTATGTTAAATATTAATATGATTATGATTTTCTTAGACATGAATTCATTACTGCTGTGGTAGGATTATGTAAATATCTTCTTTGTTTCTGAGTTTTGCTTTTTTTTTTAGTCTGTAAAAGAAAACATGATATAACAACTGAAGTAGCTGAGGAAATAATGTAACATTGTTTAGTGTGTGTTTCTCACTTTCTCTGCTTACTTTGATATTATAAAGGACATCTTTTCTTATCTGTAAAATTTGAAGTAGTAGCTCTTCCATTTATATATTCATGTCAAATAAATGTCTATGTGCGTCATATTCACTATTCATGACCATGCGCAAGAATAAGAAATTGAAAGTAAAAAATCCGAGGTAATTAAGCAGCTACATGTGTTTTGTTGGTTTTCCAAATGGAAAGTAGAAGTATTTGATAGTTGAATGACGAAGAGCATAGCCCCACACAACGAAAGGGATCATCTGTCCCAAATGGATCATGTCTCCATGTCTATGTCCAATAGAAATGTATTAAATAATATAAAATATTATTTTTTATTTTTATAATTTTTTATTTTAATTAAATGATACAATATGATTGGTCTGGGACACCATTCGAGACACCTTTAGGAAATGAACAATATGATGTGACATTTCTACCCCTTAAAATACAATGATATAATATTTTATCTTAAAATTAATAGTAAAATCAACAATTTCCCTCTCAATTGGAGAGAAGTCTCATTCTATTGAGTGAGATTCTTCTCGAGTAATGGAGAGGAAAATGCTATGGAATACTAAACAAAAAGTATCATATGTTGACATTTGTATCATTGTTATTTAAAATAATATTACACTTTTACCCAACCTGCATATAGACTATAAACTAGTTTTTGTAGTGCCACATTTATATTAGTTTAATTAAGTACTATTATATATAAAGATTTCTCAAACAAAAATGTATCATATAAAAATGTAAATGCATGTAGAGTCCAAATGTATATATAAATATAAATGTATATAAAAATGTAAATGAGATATCATCCAAATGTTAATTCAGTAGTACATGTAAAGAAGCTATGTAGAGTTTAGGGTCTTCAAAGGACCCCACATCTGAATAGATGATTATAGCTTTTCCCTCTATCAACATTTTGTGCACCAAGAAACAAATATCCCAATTTAGATGATATATATTATCATGCAATTTGTAAAAATTCTAAACTTTTGAAATTGTTTAACTCTTTCAGTCTGTATCAACCTTCAAGTCACAACCTAAGAGAGAGAAGTGGTTGAAGTAAGTACCAAATATAAACGAAAATAAAAGGAAGTGAAATTAGATTATAAAAAATATTTAGAAGTGAAAAACATAAACATATCAACATATGTTCAAATAACCTCCACCAACTTCGAACCCATATTGATAGTGGGAAGGTTCTCTGTAAATTAATTAGTGACATTAGGTCATGTAGTGTCATGTGGTAAAGCGACAAATCACGTGGAGCGGAAGATTAGAATCCTATGTTGGTTGAATGACCCTTATTTTTGCACTTCTAAAACCAAACTTTTGAAGGCCAATAATTGACACATATACACACATATATTTATATATATATATATATATATATATATTAAAGGGCACTACTATAATAATTTGGTGTCGTGGTTATCTTATATAGTTCTAGTGCTATAAAATATGGAATGTTTATCACATAAACAGCAACATCTGAATAGTTTACTTAGTGGAATGGTGCAAGATAAAGCAATTTAAAGCATATGTATGTTACAAAGAGTGAGCAATGGGGGGTTCACCTTGTATTTAGAATTAAATAACGATTTATTGGGATCGGAGCTTGGATGAGAAAATAGCATTCCAACATGTCTAAACTAAAGAAGAATGCTTTGTTCGAAAACAAGAGAATTGTGCAGAATTTGATTGGATTCATGGTCTGTACTGAGTCAGATATAATGGATTAAATTAGTGTTACTTATTATAATAACCCTTGATTTCAGTCCAATTATTGAAGACCACATGGAGATAAGCAAAGTTCTTTGGCATGTACCGATATACCTACATTTGTTGTGCATTAATTTTAGCAATGACTAGTTTATGTTTCTATGTTTCTCCATGGACGGAAACCAGGAATAATTATTACCCTTCAAAGTTCAGCTTTAGAATTGCCAAAATAATAATAGAAATCTTCTCTAATATCTAAAAGACAAGTGTTTGTTATTTATTTGTAATTAAAAGAATAAATGTGTCATAATATACACAAAATAAGGGGTATTCAACCAGCATAGGATTCTAATCTTCCACTGCAAGTGATTGTGGCTTTAGCACATGATAATACAAGACCTAATGTCACAAATTAAATTAGAAAGAACCTTCCCACTATCAATATGAGTTCGAAGTTGGTGGGGGTCATTTGCACATATAACTATATATTTATGTTTTTCAATTCTAGCAATTCTTCATTCTTCATGCACTATTATTCTGTACTGATTTCAACATCAAAGATGTTGTCGTTTTCTATTTGCATGAGCTCTTTAGTTTGTTAAGGATACAGTTCTAGTTTTGTACAAGTTCGAAAACATACAGAAGCGTAGGTCTTAAGCTAGGGATAGCGTTCTAGTTTTGTACATGTCCATAATATAGAGATAATTATTAACTAGAGAAGACACGGATCAATAGTTCCGGGTATAACCTATTCACTTTTTAGCTATAGAAGATTCTTAAATTACTATTTTTGTAAATTCACTTTTGGTTAATTGAAGTGTGAACTGTTATGTTAACCTTGCTCTTTTCCCCCCTCTTAAAAGCGTACATTCATGTTTTTTTGTTCATCAAGTGTCCTATTTGTTCTCTAGTAGGAGACGGGAATGCTTGAGTTGGATCACAAGATGACACATATTGGTGCTCTTGATATCCGGCTATGACCAACCTTCATGCGTTTTAAGATGAGTATCTGTAAGGAGAATAGAATATTTTCCATTACTAAGAAGAGCGCATGTTTCTCCTTTTATTTTTAATATAAAAAATTAATTTCATCATAATTAAAATGATATATTTGTCATTGAAAATTATATTTTTCTTTGTTTTTTGAAATAATTATTTATCTATTAATGTGCGAGAGTTTTGAAGTGTTATTCTTCATCATCAATGCAATGAAATATTTATTTTGGGAATGAGGCTGCTTCTATGGGGCTAAGGTCACATTAGTAAGGGATGGTCAAATTGGGGTTACTTTCTCTCTTTCCCATATTAGGGAATAAGACTACTCTACCGGAGAGAAAAGAAAAAACATGTATGTTTCGGTGGGTGTGAATAAAATTGGTTCCATTGTTATTGGGTGAAATCTAGAACAACTATGGCATAGTTTCGAAATCTCCCAAAAAATATGAGTGCTACAAGGAAATGATTTGGGCAGAAACGGGATTCATAACCATGCTTTAATACTTACATTTTTTCTGACAAACTAATTGTTAGTTAACACGAATTCCGGACAAAAAGACCACACCTGCATGCAATCGACTGGTGAGGCCCATCCGAAACAATAACCAAGGCCCGCAGATGGGCTACCCAGTACTTATATTTTTTCAAGAGCCACTCAATATTTTCTAATCGTTAGTTATATATATTATTATTCATTATTTATATTTAATAATTATTTATTTTTTACAAAATAATCAAATAAATGATATAGTGACTATGTGAATTTGTATAATGACAATGAATAGTTATTATACTCTTTTTTAAAAGGATATGTACTAGAAGTGAGGGTTTTTTTTGTGGAAAATGAAAATAATTCATAAGATTCGCAGTTCAAAATTAAAAGATAATTCCAATCATATAATCATTAATTAATTTTTAATAGTAACTAAGTGTATACTAAGGGTGCTATTTGATAAGCTTTTTAGGAATAAATGGAGGAGCTAATAGCTTTAATGTTCTTTTCAATTTCTGATAAAGACTAATGATAGATAAAAATGTATATACTAATCGTATATAAGTTTTATATATTGACATTGTATTATTCATCATTCATATTTTATTATTATTAATTCTTCAAAAAATACAAATAAATAGTATATAATATATTAATTGTATATAAATCTTTATATAGACAATGTATAAATATTAAATTCTAAATTAATTAGGTTATATGTTTTGTTTGAATTTAAGTGTGTCTTATCTCCTAGTTCATAATATTTTTAGGGGAGATGAATATGATTTGAAATTGGTGTTGGTTTGTTTGAAATTTTTACTAAATCACTTTTAGGGCCTCTAAAATCAAGTTTAAAGACAATGACAATTGTAACTTACATGTTTAATTAAAAGTTATAATATATGTATTATTAGCATAAAAATGTATATACAATTAGTATATCATTTACTATTTATTTATATCATTTTTTTTAAAAAAAAATCAATGAGGATTAAACATGAATTGTTGATAATATAATAATAATAATAATGTACAAAACTTATGTAAAATTATATATTAAACTTATTTTATAATAAAAATCTCAACATTAATTACTTTACAATATCATTTTAAACTAGCATTAATCTTGTTTTAAAAATCATTTCCGCTTCCAAAACTTCACCTAATCATATCTTAATGCCATGATGCAATCCAAATCCAAACGTGACATGAGGTAAGTTTCTTTATATATTCCATTTTATTAATAACCCTAGGGAAGTTTTGTCCATACATATATTAATTATTATCGACAAGTCATTAGTCTTAATAATGTATGACTCTGTTAGATTAGAAAACGATTAAAATGTTAAGTGCTTAATTTTTCAGAGTGATATTTATTAAAATGTATCTATAAGAGATTAGTTATTTACAAATAGATAAAAAATATTATTAGTAGTACCATAAAATTATTCTAATGTAAAATATATGAAATTAATAATAGCGTAGTATAAAAATTTATAGATAATTATGATGAATAATGGATCACACTTTTAATGCATATACATTTTTCTCTTTGGATATTTAAACTCACAAATATAGGTGGAACAGAACAAATGTAATGCGTTACCAAAACAAACCTACACCTAAACCAACTAACTCCCAACGTTGTCTTGAGTCTTCTCGTAACTGTCTCTCTCTCTCTCTCTCTCTCCGGTTGTACTGTTACGGTAGCAGCGCAGAAAGATGAAGAAACACGGGACATGGCCTTATATATCTTCTTCATCTCCCTTTTCCTCTCTTCCATTCTCCAACTTCACTGCTCCCCAATTCTCCGCCGCCAAACACGCTCGCTCCTCTCGTCCTCCGCCGTCAACGTCTGCTTCCACCGCCGCCTATTTCTCTTCCCTTCCCTACGACATCCTAATCAAGATCGCCGCCTCCTTCGACCTCCCCAACCTCCGGGCTGTGTCACTAGTGTGCCGGTCGTGGAGCGAGGCGGTGCGGCCGCTGAGGGAGGCGATGATGCTACTGCAGTGGGGGAAGCGGTTTAAGCACGGCCGGGGAGGGTTTCGGCAGAACGCTGAGAAGGCGCTTGAGTCGTTCTTGAAGGCGGCGGCGCGTGGGTCCGCACTGGCGATGGTGGATGCTGGACTCATGTATTGGGAGATGGGTGAGAAGGACAGAGCGGTTGATTTGTATCTCAAGGCTGCGGAACTTGGAAACCATGCTGCACAGTGCAATTTAGGGCTTTTTTATTTGCAAGGTATTAATTCAATTTCAATTTTTAATTTTGACACTCTTTTCATTTGATGTTTCTAATATTTGCAGCTGGTTTTGTTGTTTCTGAACTTAGATATCATAGCATGCTATGTTATAATTTTCACTCAGAATAAAATCAATTTTGATGTATTGTTCTGGATAGATGGTGTCTAGAAATGAATTCTGCAATATCAATTTAAAAGATGGAATCTAGGACAAGCTATTAATTTTATATCTGCATGTGTTTTCCTTTATGAATTTTTAATGAGCATATATATATGTCTTTACTTTTTAGATGGCAAAAACACTTCGATGGTAATTCATGCCTGAAAACACCTTTTCTCTGCAGCTGAACCTCCGAACACTGAGCAAGCTTTGAAATGGTTATATAAAGCTTCTATTGGTGGGAATGTTCGTTCTCAGTACCAGCTTGCACTCTGTCTTCATCGATGTGGAGGAGTCAGGAGCAGTATGAAAGAAGCTGTTAGTACTTTATCCTATTAACATCCTTAGTTTCATTCACGAATGACTTTTCTTTTGGGGAACAGTTAGTTGCTTGGATATTTGTTTGCAAATTCGCTTATGATATTGGGTATTTTAGGTTCCTTTCTTAATCATGATATGTTCCAACAAGTTTTATGTGGAACAGGCTAAATGGTATCGTAAAGCTGCAGAAGGTGGGTATGTACGTGCAATGTACAATACCTCTTTATGCTACTCCTTTGGGGAAGGTCTAGCGCATAGTCGTCAACAAGCAAGAAAATGGATGAAGCGGGCTGCAGATCGCGGTCACAGGAAAGCTCAATTTGAGCATGGACTTGCTCTCTTTTCTGTAAGTATTTATTTACTTCACCCCTTATATTACACCTTTGTAGTTTCTACCTTGAAGAGTAATGCTATATCATCCTACTAAATCCTCCTAGCCACACAAATGTGACATATGTCACAAAGTGATACTTTATTTTATTATTGATTGATATACAAGTGACATATGTCACATTTGTGTGGGTAGGAGGATTAATAGGAGGATATATCATTTTCCCGTTAGGGATTTTTCTTTTGCTTTTTATATTTGATTGGAGTGCCTTTCTAATAGAGTTACTATATCTGTACAGGAGGGAGACATGATGAAAGCTGTGGTATACTTGGAACTCGCTACTCGTGCCGGTGAAACAGGTGCTGCTCATATCAAGAGTTTAGTTCTTAATCGGCTTTCGGCGGCTTCACGTGATCATGCCATGTGTCTCGCTGACAGTTGGCGTGCTCTCCCATCAACTTGACTTCAAACCTTGCATGGTTTATCAAGCAAGAAGTTGCATTACCCTAATCATTTGCATCTTCTTAAAGGGGTGAAGTGGCTGAAGTCAACAAAGACTGCCTAAACTAGGAAATTAGGAACTGACTGAGCAGTCACCTATGTCTTCTAATCCCAAACATGACAGTCTTCTTATTTGTAATGGCTACTGTAACTTCCTAGTTATTGCTCTGAAAAAATTCCTAGTTATATCTATAGGTATTGAAAATAAATTAAAAAAATAACTAGGTGAATCCCATGTACTATTCTGTTGACCACTTAAGAGAAATGACATATTAAGAGAAAACCGTGTGAAAACTTCATAACTAGTCTGCAACTAACTAACCATCCATTGTTGAATTGCTATTATCATGACATATTAAGAGAAATGAGAAGTCTAAGCATTTGTTCTTTATGTGAAAGTTCTATATAGCTTGCTTAATGAATGTGCCGAAGACTTGACCGCAGAAAAGTTCAAGCTTTGGGGTCTGTTGCTTACTTAGAAGTTTCATATGGGTAGGTGCATCGGTAGCATGTGGTCCAACACTGTAAATGAAGAAAAAACCACTGTCTACATAGCCATTACTAGGAGGTTCTTTGTCCTAGTTGAAGAAAAATAGGTATTTGTACCATAAATGTTAAATGGGTTAATAATAAATATAGTAAGTAGGGGTATTATTCAAATCCTTGAGTGAATCATGAAATCAAATAAGATGAGATTGCAAGCATGGCTTTATCTCTCTGTCATTTAACTTGAACAGAATATGCATATAGGATTTTGCTTATTAGCATCCGAAATATATTTCTAACCTATGCTTATTTATAAAGCACGAATGGTGGATGATGTAGTGGTTCATTGGAAAATCAATAGCATGGATAAAGCATGAACAAAACTTGCAACAACTGAGGAAAATACATCCTTCCCTAAGTTCCCTCTGCATAAAACACATGATCAGATATTGTGCAGCACCGTAGCACTACATTACAAGTGGCCAATTCCTGTTACCATCTAAAAAGGCATACATGACTGCATATCCATTATCATCTTCATTCTAATGAGCTATCACAAAAAAGTATATTCTTTCTATTAATATAAAATTCTAAAAGATGAAGCAAAAGCACATTTTAGTTAACAAAAGATCACAATTGATGTGTTGACCATCGATTAAGACATAAACCGGTAACGAGACTTCCAACAACAGAGGCGCCACATATTCTATTTAAACATTCAAACCGCATATAATTTTATCATACTATAAGGCACGCAGTATCAAAAGGCAGTGTAGAGAACATATTTGATGAACAAAGTAGGTACCCTAATAAGTTCAAATGACAAAGTTAATCATCCAATATACACAGATCTCTGCACCACCATCGCCCCCATTATCCAGTTTTATGAGTAAAAGAAAGAGTCTAAGTTGAAAACTGATGTATTTGCATAAGTATTATTTGTATCTATAAAAAAAAACCTATATTCCCCAAAGATGCAGCTAACCCAATAATATATTGATGAAACCATAAAAGCACAGGGTCCACAAAGTAGCTGAATTTGTCTTCAAGGCAAATATGAAATCCTTTGAGAATTCATTCCTGCATGATACAGATTGAGGTGGACTATTGCCCTTGCCACCAATTCTCTTAGCTCGGGATGCTGAGCTATAACCGCTCGATCTGCACCCTCTAGAGCTGTCAACACCCTCGCTTGTTCCAATGACTCACTGTTGCCTGCATGCAATGCAAGGTAGCAAAGGAGAATGAGACCATGGAATTGGGTAACTTCATTAGCCCTTAGCAGTCTCACCAGTGCTGGCACTCCCCTGAATTCAATTATTGCCTTAGAATGCTGCACACATAGGAAATTACTTGGACAAGCAAACTTGCCAAGAGCAATGACTGCTTCAGCTGCTACATCTATGTTTCTATTACTCAGCTGTGTTACAAGAGGAGCAATTACTTGAGTCTCTCTTGCCGGAAATGTTCTAGCCAATGAACCAATTGACTTTACCGCCGGAATTTGCAGTATCGGGCTGTCCACCTCCTTAATAATCCTCAAGAGCTGCTCCACCACAGCTTTAGCAGGAGGAGAGTTAGTCTTGAATGCCGCGCGACGAAGATCATCATTAGATTCAGCTGCAGCAGTTATCTCCATTATCGTCATCAAGCAATTGTACTGCAACTCTCCTTGTTCCTTCTCAATAAGCTTAGCTAAACAAAGCATCCCTTTGGTTTCAGTTATCTTCTTACTGTTCGACACACTTCCTCTCGCAAGCATCCATAAAGCCTCAGCACAACTAATTTTCAGCTGAAGCTTCACCACAGGATCCTCATTCTCCCTCTCTTTCCTGTGGTTCCATCCCCTGCTACTTCCCTCCGTATGCAAATACGAATTATTAGAGTACGAATTCCCTAATGACAGATTACTCGACTTAGTAACCAACAATTTCTTCTCCATTTTCTTACTAATCTGAACAAGAGAATGAATACTCTGATTACCCAATTTCCCCATTTGATCATCCACTAACATATCAAATGACAATAGTGTTACAAGCGGCCGAATTGCATTCTCCCTTGCAAAATCCTCTTGGGCAAGAGGATCATGCTCGGCCATCCTGGCTACCAAATTGGCAGCCTTTGTTTGAACCTTCATAGAGGAGTCACCTAACACTTGAACAACAATTGGCACTCCAAGCTCATTCACAATCATCCTAACTCTCTCTAAATCATTTGCCAGGTGGCACAGAGCGGTCGCAGCCGCAATTTGTGCCACTGGCGATGCTATTTCCTTTAAGAGCTTCAACAAAGGAGGAATACCACTTTCCTCAATTATAATCTTCTTATTCCTATCATTATCTTTTGCTAATGCAGCAAGTTCATTTGCAGCTTCAATTCTATAATTCAATTGACCCATTTGAATTGTAGCAATGAAAGACCATACCCAAGAGAGAATGGGGTCGTTGCTGGCGATCGGAGATATAGAGAGGACGATGCCGCCACCACCTCCGGAGGCAGAACCACCATCGGCGTCAAGGATACTGAGGAGCCACTTCAAGTCACCGACGGAGGCGTCAAGGTGGGAGAGGAGTTTGCGGAAGTCAGCGGCGGTGACCATGTTGACAACGCGGTGGAAGATGCTGGGGCGGTTGCACTTCCGGACGAGAGCGTAAGCGCGGTCGAGGTTCTTGGCGGTCTCAGCAGCGATGCGGCGGACAGGGCGCTCGTAGAGAGGTGGAGCAGCAGCGGTGGTGGTGGCGGAGGCGAAGCGGACAAGGGTACGGAGCATTTGGAGAAGGCGATCTACTTGTTTCCAGACTTCGGAGCACTCGAATTTAAAGGAGTCGGCGACGTCAACGGCTAAGCGAACTCGCTCCGCCACCATAATCGGGTACGATAACTCTTCCTGGATTCGTTTCTCCTCCATCGATGACGTCGTTGTCATTTCCAACTTGCCGAGTCAGAGACGGTTAGACTGAGTCAGCAACCGAGTTGTATAAATAGTAACTGACAAAAACTTCCGAAACGGGAGTGAAAAAATTGAAGGTGCTGAGTTGTGAGAAGGATTGTGGTGTGTCGTTTGAGTTTGTGGGTGAGTCAAACGAGTCTTATGTGAGTTAGTACGGGTGGAAACGGCTTATGTAGCTTGTGTTTGGCGTTTTTTTAAGGTAGTTTTGGGTACGAGGCTTTATGTATGTCAGCTTTATCTAGGATTGCAACTAAGCTATGGGTAGAAATATTCCTCAATCACAAAATTGAGCAAATCATATTTTCATGTGAGATTTTCAAAAAGATAAAATCATTTTTGTACCTTAAATGGATATTCTTGATTCAAAGGTTAAAAATAAAATATTGATTTGAAATTAATTTTTGAGACTTGACCATATCTTAATCATAAAATTCTATTTGTCTGAATTTGGATTTTGTTTTGATGGTTTTTTAGTTTCCAATTTTGAAATTTTAGAATTTCAAACTTTTTTACTTTCATTGTTTTATACATTCTGGTTTTAATAAAGAGAAATAATTTATCTTCCTGAGATACAATATAAGAGTTTTTTTATAGTTATTGAATTATTGTTTAATCATATACTGTGTAATGTTTACACTAACATTCATGGATAGTATGTTGAATATAAATAAACATTTCCATTTATTTATGTTAAAAAATGGATAATTGTTTAACCATTTTTGTACCTTTAATGGATCTTTTTGATTCAAATGTTGATTTGAAATTAGTTTTAGAGATTGACCAAATCTGAAGCATAAAATTCTATTTCTCTTTGAATTTGGATTTCGTTTGGATGGTTTTTTAGTTTCCAATTTTGAAATTTTAGAATGTCAATTTTTTTTTACTTTTATTATTTTATACATTTTGGTTTTAGTAAAGAAAAAGGGGAGGGATAGTAAGCGAAAAAGATATACCATTCAATTTTGGAAAATCTAATGGTTTAGATATATTCATCAATTCAAACCATTGAATTTTCTAAAAATAAATTATCATGATGTGCAATAAGTTTTTTCTACTTACTAAGATCCCTCCACAAAGAGAAATAATTTATTCTCGTGAGATACAATATAAGAGTTTTTATGTTATCATTAAATCATTGTTTAATCATATACTGTGTATGAATGTTTCCACTAATTTCATGGATAATATGTGAATATAAATAAATCTTTCCATTTATTTATGTTCAAAAATGGATAACTCTTTAACCATTTTTGTACCTTAAATGGATCTTCTTGATTCAAATGTTAAATAAAAAATGTTGATTTGAAATTAGTTTTCGAGACTTGACCAAATCTGAAGCATAAAATTTTATTTCTCTTTGAATTTGGATGGGTTTTTAGTTTCCAATTTTGAAATGAGGAGGGATCCATTGACTCCAAAACTTACTATACATCTTAACCATCAAATTCTAGGAAAATCCAATAGTTTGAATTAGTTGGTATATCTAAACCATTGAATTTTCTTAAAATTGATGACTAAGATGAAGAGTAAGTTGGGAGTAAATGGATCCACACCCTTTTGAAATTTTAGAATGTGAATTTTTTTTTACTTTTATTATTTTATACATTCTGGTTTTAATAAAGAAAAATAATTTATCCACGTGAGATATAATTTAAGAGTTTTTTACATTATCATTGAATCATTATTTAAGAGTTTTTTTACACTAATATTCATGGATAATATGTTAATATAAATAAATCTTTCCATTTATTTAGGTTCAAGAATGGATAACTGTAACCATTTTTGTACCTTAAATGGATCTTCTTGATTCAAAGGTTAAATAAAAAATTGTTGATTTGAAATTAATTTTCGAGGCTTGACCAAATCTGAAGCATAAAACTCTACTTCTCCTTGAATTTAGATTTCGTTTGGATGGTTTTTTAATTTCCAATTTTTGAAATTTTAGAATGTAAATTTTTTTACTTTAATTATTTTATACATTCTGGTTTTAATAAAGAGTAATAATTTATCCTCATGAGATACAGTATAACAGTATTTTTTACATTATCATTGAATCATTGTCTAATCATATACTTAGTATGAATGTCTACACTAATATGTTGAATATAAATAAATCTTTCCAACTGATATTACATAATATATATTACACTCATTTTTTATAGTGGTAATTGATTTTTTTTACATTTACCAAAAACCGCGAGTTGTTGATCTATTTCATGCTGCAAAGAGTAAGCAAGATCAAGTTGGTGATTTTTTGGTTGTAACAAAGCACAAGAAGTTTTTTGTGATGTGCATAAACATGCAATCTGAACCCTCTTCTACTCACCTTATAGTATTATTAGAGAATATTGCAACTGTTAAGAAACCTAAACAAAAATAGTTTAACTTTGATCAGTAGTTCTAACTAGTGTTTTGAAACTTCAAATTGGGTCAAAATACCAGACAAATCAATCATAAACATCATCACTTTGGTAACTGCAAAACTATGATGGAATCCTAGTTAAATGTTTCACATAATTAAAAAAAACAAACCATGAAACCGAACCACGTACAATGTTAAATCATTTACACAAAATACTAGCTTCCTAATTCACACCAGATTAACAAATACCATGTTAACAGCAGAAATTCTCTGAAGAACTCCAATAGCAACTACGTTTTCTTTTTTATTATTCTCCTCAAAATCCAATGTAATCGATTATTAACGAAACGCATGTAAAAAGAAATCTAACTAGTAACACAAAATCATTCATAAGTAAGCAGTTTCAGAAATCAAATTCAAAAACATGTATGATTAAATTTTCAAGAACCAAGTCCAACAAAATGTAAAAACAAGACCTAAAAAGTAAAATTCAGAATAAAACCTAAGCGGTTAGAATAACAGCACCACCAGCTTCCTTAATCTTCTTCTCCGCGATCTTCGACACGAGTTTCGCTTTCACAACAATAGGTTGGTTCTCAGGCAACACACCTTTCCCCAAAACCTTAAAGTAACCAAACTGTGTGACATCAATCAACGGAACCTTATCATTTGTGGCTTTATCCTTAACCTCTTTGGGAACAAGAGACCAGATCTTATCGATGTTGACGATAGGGGCATAGAACTTGTTGCGAAGCTTGTGGAAGTAGCGCATACCTACTTTACCGAAGTAACCGGGATGGTACTTGTCGAACAGGATCCGGTGGTGGTGCATTCCTCCGGCGTTACCGCGACCGCTGGGATGCTTACGGTGCTTCCCGATACGACCGTGACCGGCGCTGACGTGGCCACGCTTCTTTCTGTTCTTCTTGAACCGTGTCGTCATAATTCGGCGCTGCAACGAGGAGAGAGGTTAGGGTTTGGTGTGATTTATATAAGATGAATACCTTGAAGGAGGGGTATTATTGTAAAAATAACTGGACTGAAAATGTTTATGGATTTGGTTAAGGAATTCTGAGTTGGGCTTTTGTATTAGCTCTTGGGCAACTCTTTAGCCCGTAACTGATGGGCTTCATCCTCCGTGTTCTATTGAAAAAATATGGAATACACTTTTTAGCGATGGGATCACCTGACCCAAAATGGTGTCCCCATCCATGTCCCGACCAATTAGAAAAAAAGAAAGAAATGCAAGAAAAAAAAGAAAAAAAATGCAAGTAATGTTGATTTTTTAAATGAGATGACGATATCTAATTGGCCGGGACATGGATGAGGACACCATTTGTGATCCTCATCCCACTTTTTAGTCCCGTCTTTCATTTTAGACCCAAAGAATTTTAAAATCTCAAAATATCATTTACTTTTTCCATTCTTATTCTCCATAACGTAATAATATCCTACTTTTTCTACCTTACTCTCTAAAATTTTAATTTCTCAACCTTATATATTACTCTCATTTATCTTTTTCTTTATCAAACTACAAACCTGGTGATTTTTAATAAACAATGGTTTTACACTTATCATAAATAAGAAATTTATCAAATTAAAAAAATTTGTCCAGCGAAATTGTCATCCTATGCATTTAATATTAACATGAGTAAGAATATTCTCCGGTGGAGAAACATACTATAGAAATCAAAGGAAAATATACGACATCGTTATATATTGAAATGATATTTTTACCATTAAAAGTATAAGGAAAAATAAATATTCTCCATTAATGGATGAAATTTTTATTCCATTAACATATATTACAAACTAATATTTTATTTATTAATGATAGATTGTGATATATCACATTAATAAAATGAATTATTGGACGGTGAGAGAAGAAGATATAACATTAGTCCTCCATTTAATTCAAATTCTTTTATGACACTATACATAGCAGTTTTCGGGGGCGACTTCACCTAGAAATTTGCATGGTTCTATATCCATGCTCATCAACATTACTACGTTAGCGAGTGAGACTTGGATTTGTAAAATGCTTGGTATGAACAAGTTCTAATAAAAACAAAATTTAGTGAAATCATGGAGACGATAAAAAGAACAATCTTCAAGGAAGAAATTATCGATTAATGTAAAATTAAAGTAGAGGGTCCAAATCCATATGGTTATTTTTTTGGTAGGTGATAAAAAGAACCAACCAAAATAATCTTCCCTTCCCATTTATCCTATAAACCCATCTTTCATTGGCTTTGTTTAGTTTAAGGGAAGAAAATGGATATAATGAAAAATGTGAGAAAAATAGTGCAAAGAAAAAAGAGATAAGAACGGTGGGAGAAGAAAATATAACATTAATCCTCCATTTAATTCAAATTCTTTTATGACACGATACATAGCAGTTTTCGGGGCGACTTCACCAAGAAATTTGCACGGTTCTATATCCATGCTCATCAACATTACTACATTAGCAAGTGAGACTTGGATTTGTAAAATGCTTGGTATGAACAAGTTCTAATAAAAACAAAATTTAATGAAATCATGGGAATGATAAAAAAGAACAATCTTCAAGGAAGAAATTATGGATTAATGTAAAATTAAAGTAGAGGGTATCCATATGGTTATTTTTTTGGTAGGTGATAAAAGAACCAACCAAAATAATCTTCCCTTCCCATTTATCCTATAAACCCATCCTCCATTGGCTTTGTTTAGTTTAAGGGAACAAAATGGATATAGTGAAAAATGTGAGAAAAATAGTGCAAAGAAGAAAGAGATAAGAAATATAGATAATTTTTGTATTGTTTAATATAAGAGAAAGTAATAATAGAAACGTACGTTTTAATATGTTATTCTCTTCTCCTCTCATTTTCTTTTCACAATTGAATAATATTTTTTTTATGGGACTCACACATTTTTTTACTCTCATTTCAACCAAATGACACAAACTACATATTTATCTCTAACTTCTCTCTTCCTCTCTCTCTTTCCAAACTCCCCTGTAAATTTCCTCTGTTTTGTTCCACTATGCCTCTTCTACTCGCAGCTACACAAACACAACCTTTGTTAATTCCTTCCATCACTTCTCACCATCATCACAGCTTCAAAATTCAACCTCTTATTATCAGAGCCTCTCAGAAAAATCACTATCCTTTCACTACTCTCATTTTCTCTTCAGGTTCGCGCCACATTCTGTTAACTCATTATCCTCTAAAATCTGCTTCCATAAATGGGCTCTCCGTCCAGAACAATCCAGAAGCTTCGAGTGAAGTCAATGCTGTTGATTTTCTTCACAGACTCCGGAAATGGATTCAGTTCCTTCCTTCGATTTTGCCAGGTGGAAAATGGTGGGAGGTCTCAGACGACGATGCTCAGGTTCAAGTTCTGGCTAAACCCATCACTGTGTGGCGCGCATTGACCAAAATGTGGCACCTTGTTTCTCGTGACCGATGGGTCACTTTTGCTGCTTTCACCGCTCTCATTTTTGCTGCGGTGCGTTTCCTTCATTAGTTTTTTTATGATACCCGTTTCATGAATTTCTATTGTGAGATCAAAGTTGTGAGCTTTTGTTAAATGGGGGCTTCAGGTTTCGGAGATTTCAATACCGCATTTCATTACGGCATCAATATTCTCAGCACAAAATGCTGACATCACAGTTTTCCATCGGAACGTGCGTTTGTTAGTTCTGATGTGTATAATGTCGGGAATATGCAGGTCAAAATCTTGTATGGTTGTCCATTCTCCCTTTTACTTGCTAACTTAAGATTCTTCTGTTTGTCTTGTTCTTTGTCGCTGACTTATTTTACTTAAATAGCCTTACTATAACTAATGCTTTGGAATATGCTTTGCCAAAAGGGGGGAATTCTCTTTGCTTTTGTGTGTATTGTGTCCTACACTCTTGTTCTAATATAGATGTATAGTTATTAAAACTGTTTCGTGTCGATCGTTTGAACCGGTAAACCGTTGAACCGGTCATAATATCGGTACGATATAATAATTATACCGGTAAAAACCGGCCAAAATCGGTAAAAACTAGTCATACCGGTCGATTTTCAATTGAACCGTACCGGTCATACCGGTCGATTTTTATTTAAAATTATTTTTTTAATGAAAATAAAAATAATTATTGTTTTTTATTGATTTTTCAACATTAATGTTAATATATTATATATGTATATCTAACTTTACTGGTATGCGGTTTAATTAGTGAATTAACGGTTAAATCACTATACTATTGTACCAATATCCCACGGGTACTTATTAATAACACTGCATGTAATATTGTTATACCTGAGTAATTATGAAATATTCTTTGGAAGTTTTATGTGTGGTTTGACAATATTTGAAGAGATTTGATTTTAAGTAAAGGATTTTTTCACCGTCTATCATATTTATGTAGTGCCATGTCATTATAAAGATTTGACTATCCTGGCAACTATCTTGTTGCACATATGGTAATGTGTAATTGATGGTTTAAAACACTTGATAACTATTATACATCAAACTAGACTTTGTTTTATATCAATGTTATAGTCTGTAAGGTTATGCCATGTATTACATTTTTAGCTTAGTAGTGTAACTGTATAAACTTCTCATTATTCCTTATAAGATTCTGATTACATCTGTAATAAGGAAAATGTAAATGGAGAAATTGATATGCATAAAACAGTCATAGATTGATATATCATTAAAATCGTTTGGCTTTATTTAATGTTTTTAGTTCCGTTTTATTCGAAACTTTTCATCTTGCATGTGGGATATGAGGATTCCTAACAAGCATTTTCCTTGCTGCAGTGGAATACGGTGTTGCTGTTTTGGCATTGCAAACATGCTTCTGGTGAGTTTCTCTGCAGGTTATGCATGAATAGGGACTTCATATTAGTGTTCTAAATCTGTAATAAGAGAGAGTGGAGGATTCACTACACCTTTCTTCTTATACAATGCTGTATGATACTGTTGTCTGGAGTTTCAACTGTACAATTTATGCAGGTTAAGAGAATGAGAGAAACATTGTACTCTTCCCTTCTTCTTCAGGTTTTGTTGCACTTAATAACTGATCTCTTAGTCTTGCTCCATTTATTTATTTTCTTAGTGTATCGTTTAACTCATTCAGTAGTGATCTTATTGTAGGATATATCATTTTTTGACACTGAGACAGTTGGTGTTTTAACAAGTAGGCTTGGGGCAGATTGTCAACAAGTATCGCGGGTTATTGGAAAAGATATTAACTTCATATTGCGCAATTTTCTTAAGGTTGGTTTAGTTATGACAGATGCAATGTTCATAAAAGTTGTTGTCCCAAGCATTAGAAGGTTTAATTGTTTTTTTAAATCTTGTTAGGGAACAGGTTCATTAATCTATTTGTTGACTTTGTCTTGGGCACTTGGTTTATCTACATTGTTGATATGCTTCATACTAGCAGCAGTCATGCTACGTTATGGAAGGTATATTCCCGGTTGATTTCTTCGAATTCATCCTTTAAAAACTTTAAATTCTCTTTCTAGTGGCAAACAATGGACTGTTAGACATTGGTAATGTAGAAATTCTCTTTATGCATTATAACTCCTTTTTAAATTTTCTTCTTTATTTCTATATATTGCCACTGTTTGTCTCCTTTATTTCATTGGTGTTAGTTTGGCTATATTCTTTTCATAGGTACCAGAAAAAGTCAGCAAGGTTAAACCAAGAAGTAGCTGCTTCTGCCAATGAAGTAGAATAAAAAGCCTTATACTATTATTTGTTTTATATTTTCCTGAATACCGTTGTAATAATCTCTAATTAATCATAATTCATAGGTAGCTCAGGAGACATTCTCTCTTATTAGAACTGTCCATGTTTATGGAACAGAAAAGGAAGAACTTGGAAGGTGCCAATGCTGTTATGATCACAATTTATTTATGTACTCGGCCATTCCTATTTGTCTGATGTTTTCACATGTATCTTTTTCCATCTCCATATACAGGTACAAATCGTGGTTGGAGAAATTAGCTGACATAAGCTTGCGACAAATTGCTGCTTATGGATTTTGGAATTTAAGCTTCAACACTCTTTATCATTCAACTCAGGTACAGCTAAGTGTTTTCTATTAGTATTTATTTACGACCAATCCTAGGATCTTGAATCTCATGATTCTCACACAAAATAAAACAATAATACAAAGTCATACCTGAATCCATATTTCTCATACATATTCCTTTTGTATGTCTTTGGAGAGAGTTTTGATATGATAGTCTTCCTCAATCAGATAATGAATTCCTTTTGGGACCTTCATTTTCTATCTGATGATGGGGAGAAATTAAAACTATGTGTGTTTTAGTGTATTGGGGGCCATAATTGTTCCTTATGTGTTAACTTATAGGATTCCCATTATCCCTTGTAAGGCAAACGTTTGGATATTCACTCATTAAACTCATATTCGTTATCAAAAGGTTGTTAGAAATTAGATCACTTATTTCGTAACCCAAAATAAATAGACGATATAATTATATTAAATATATGAGCCACCTTAATTAGAAATTATGAATTTATAACATTTCAAAAATCTTAAAACATATATCTTTTATTTTCCCTTTCTCCCCTTTAAATTCTAATCCTGGAGTCTCACCGTTGGAAGAATGTTTTCTAGGATTTATAATAATAATTTTTGTTATTAAGTTCCAGTAAAACCTTTGTACTTGACTTCTGCTTTTATTGGAACAATTAATCCTATAGGTTATTGCCGTGCTATTTGGAGGAGTGTCTATTCTTGCGGGTCATATTACAGCAGAGAAACTTACCAAGTTTATACTATACAGTGAATGGCTAATTTTTTCAACCTGGTTGGTGGGAGACAGTATCTCCAATCTGATGCAATCTGTTGGGTCTTGTGAAAAAGTTTTCAATTTAATGGATCTCACATCTAGCAGCCAATATATAGCTAGAGGCAAGTGTTTTTATGAGCTATGTTTCAACTATTTCAAGAGTAAAAACCTCATATCAATTTAGTACATTCCATTCTTCCTTTGCTTTTGCTAAGTTACCACCTTTTTGGAGATTGTCATGTCAGTGAATGCTCAGTTTTCATTCTAATTATGCACCAAGCATGATTTTTTTCTGACACGAAGACTTATGTGGACTAATCTGTACTTTTATAAGTGGAAACACATTGAACTGTGCATTAGGTATGTAGTTTCTTTTTAAACAGGAGTGGACCCATGTTATGTCCCTTTTTGCACCCAACTGGCGTTATTTGAGTTTATATTTCTTAGATTGCTTAATCCCCCTACCTGCCACCATGATGCACACATTGGATTGTCAGAGAAAGTTTACCATGGTTTCTTAAGTACTCAAAACTGATTTAGCTTTTATACAAATGTTTAGAAGGACTGTAGTACATATTATATTTATGTATAGCACTCATATTATTATTGTGGTTAATAGTAGTATATACTATCAGGCGCTTGATGCCTTATAGTTTACAAATTCGTTGAATCCAATCTCACTTCTCTACCAATAATATTATATAATTAAGAGGGAAAACAAGCTCATATGTAGAAAAAAGAATGATGTATCCCTGCATAACATTTCTTCGTTGTTTTAATTCTACATATATTGATGATTGGTTGTAACTTTGTTACAGGAGTGAAGTTGCAGAGCTTAACAGGACAAATTGAGTTTCTAAACATATCCTTTCACTATCCTTCAAGGCCAACGGTAGATCTCCTATTGCTAACATCTTTATTTGTCTCCTAGATTTTACGCTCAAATTTCTTTAGGCGGAATGTAAATATATAATCACAAACAAAACTTTACACCTAAGGGCCAAACTAAGCCTAAGTTTCAGTAGACCACCTTCTAGGAAGGGTTCCCAAATCAACCCTTAGTTCCCCCAAACACTAAGGGGCAGAACAATCTCTCATTTTACATTTACTCAAACAGAAAAATAAAAACCAAACTCAATTCCTTAATTGTTCTATGGCAATTTCCACTAGGAAATTCCTATCTGCAGCCTTTTTGCTCTTCCTCAGTATACACAATGTGCATGTATCTTCACATGGCTTTATTCTGGGTATTACGTTGACTTTTGAATTCTTCTGGTGTCACTTCTCTTTCTCTCTTTGCATGGCTTTTTAAACCAGTTGCATTCAGTTTTACTGTTCATCTACACAAGGTTAAGATTATCATTGTCAATCATACAGGGTCAACTAATGTCAGGACATTGTAACAGGTACCGGTAGTGCAACTTGTAAACTTTGTTGTCCATCCCAGTGAGGTGGTTGCAATTGTAAGAAATTTCTTTTAGTCTCTTGAATTCATTCATTCCTTCCATGTGCTTTGGCTAAGAGATTAATTTTTTATTTGGCATAGGTTGGTCTTAGTGGTAGTGGAAAAAGCACACTGGTAAACCTTTTGCTGCGGCTGTATGAGCCTACAAATGGTCAGGTAGAGTTTGTTTTACAATTCTCATTAAAACTGACAGTGGATTTGGTGTCAATTACATATTTAACATGACATTTCTCTATAGTTGGAACATCAACTTCATAGAAATGGAATTATGTTTTGTTCCCTGCTTCGAGAGAAAAAGGGTATAGAATACAATGGTTTCTGATTCCAGCTTCTAAGGCCTTAGATTATGAATTTCCTTGTTAAGTTATAAAGTTTTTCTTCATTTTGGGACGTTCACCACCTAAGAAACACTGGTTGATTATTATGAAAAAATTATTTTCATAATGTGAACTTGTTTAGCATAAGTCACCACTTCCCCAATTGCAGATATTGGTTAGAGGCTTCTCTCTCAGAATTAGATATGTAGTACCTGTAGCCAGTTATGATGATAGCATTGTTAGAGCAGATACTTTCTACATGACTATTTTCTTAACATGTTTTTTTGTTGTTTCAGATTTTGATAGATGGAATCCCTCTTAAAAACTTGGATGTCACATGGTGGAGAGAGAGAATCGGATATGTGGCACAGGTTCTTAACTCACCAACATTGACAAAACTCAGTGAATACACACACATACCCATATGGCTATTTTCTCCCTAGTCCTGACCTAAAATCTGTTTGTACAGGAACCCAAGCTGTTCCGAATGGATATTAGTTCAAACATCAGATACGGATGTACTCGAGATGTAAAGCAGGAGGATATTGAATGGGCTGCAAAGCAAGCTTATGCCCATGATTTCATCTCTGCACTTCCCAATGGTTATGAAACGCTTGTTGATGATGATTTGTTAAGTGGTGGACAAAAGCAGCGAATTGCTATTGCTAGAGCTCTTCTTAGGGACCCAAAAATATTGATCCTTGATGAAGCCACCAGTGCACTGGATGCTGAGAGTGAATATAATGTCAAGGTCTGCTTCTGGAGACTACTACAAGCCAGTTGGTAGTTTTTTTGTGTCTTGAATAATTCCCGGGGTAGCAATTAGGTAAAGTTTTCACCAAGTGAAGATAGCGATGAGGCAATGTTCCCCTTTAGTGGCAATTCTAGGACTGAAACCCCAACATTGTGGGTAAAGTATGCCTAGGATCCAATATCATGGGTTTGAATCTCAAGGTCGCTCTTCAGGGGAGGGATTTATATAACTACTAGCTCGAAGATTATTAGTCCTACACGTATGCCTGTGAGATAGCCAGACAAATTTTAAAAATGAAAAGTTTGTGTGTGGTCTCAATCTACTTTCACTATGGTTGGGTAAATAGTTGGAAGTTTAACACAGTAAATGTTATGACAGAACTATTAAGATATGATATTGATGCTTCAGTTTCTTTTATACATGTAGGGTGTTCTTCGATCTGTGAGAAGTGATTCCCATTCGAGGAGAAGTGCTATAGTCATTGCACACAGGTGACACTTTGTGTTGTCAGTGTCATTTAAATTATATAACAATTCTTAGTTGGTGGTTGAAGTGTATGAACTCATTTACAGGCTTTCTACCATACAAACAGCTGACAGGATTGTGGTAATTGATTGTGGTCAAGTTGTTGAGGTTGGTAATTGTTGTTTCATTTTGAATGCCCTAAATAATCTTAATTTGCTTGCTTCATTACCACTATAAATAAAGCTCACACCACTGAAAAGTTTTAGAAGGTTATACATGTTTTCTGCATGTCAATATTTATGGTTTTAAATTTGACTCCTCAAACTCTTCTGCTGGATCATGATGAGTGAACATAGCACATAGCACATAGCATATAGGATAGAACCATGAAGACAATGATTGTTGCCATGTTTTTATCTGATTGCTTAATTATGTAGAGATAAATCTCACATTAAGTTTCTCTTGTTTAAACTATGAATATAATTACATCCCATGCATTACTGTATCACCCTAAAAAAAGTCCATGTCTGACTGAAACTGAGAAATGTGTTGAATGAAAAAGTATATGTTTTTTCCATTATCCTTTATTTTACCCTAACCTGAAACATAATGTCATTAACTTGTGTCCTTAGAATGGAAGCCACAGGGAACTTCTGTTAAAAGATGGTCTATATGCACGGTTGACTAGAAAGCAGGCTGATGCCATGGCATGATCTTGGTTTTCTGAATGCAGAACAGTGGGGCAAGCAACCTTTTTTCTCTTGCTGACCCATATATTTATAGATACAAGAAAATTTTGAGAAATTTTATCAAAGGAAGATCTGCATATTGGTGCTGCAGATTCGGTTCAAAAGCAAGGCAGACTCAGATTTCATAGTATCAGGTTCTCAGACATGTTTATGCAGAAAAGCATGAAATCAGGTCTATTGGGTTGATTGATCACCAAGATTCTGATAAGTTACACTAAATGTACAAATTATATTTGTATAATCAATGGAATAAATAATTGTTATTAACAAAATTTGATGAAGAAATAAAAAATTAAAAGTAGTCTCATATAACATTTTAAAAAGAAACTCCCACAGGGAGAATCATAAATTCCCGCATATACACATGTATCAGAAACTCAATGTGCATCATCTCTCACTCTCTCAAACAAACACAAACATAAGATGCAAAGTCTTTGAAGACATACCAGCATAGCAAGTTTGTTTCCTGCATGTGATCCACCATTAATGACATTGAAAGCAGGAATAGGCAAAACTAACTTCTTGTTGCCAACATGATTTGCGATAAGCTGTATCAAAATAATGGTCGTAATGAAGTCAAATTTATATAAAAACAAAGAATTAGCATAATTACACCATTTAATCAAACAAATAATCGTAAAAACATGATCTTAACCAATTCAACCATAGAATTATACCTGGTTTTCACATTGACCTTGAAAATCAAAGCAGCATACATTTTATTTGTTTTTAAAATCACATTTTACTATAAAAAATTGATATCATGTGATCGACTAAAAAACAATCCAGGATTGATATGTTAAAGTTCTTCATTGGTGTAAGAAACTAAGAATGAATTGGATTTACACCAATTTCGACATATTATTATAACTATATGTATGTATCTAAGGAAAAATTAAATTAAAAAAATAGTTTGTGTAGTTGTAACCCAAAAAACAAAAGCAATTACACAAGAAAGGAACACCCCTCAACAAACTTTCCATGTACCTCTGCCTCCAGATCCAGTGGCAAGCTCTTTAGTTTGCAGAAACTTGGGGAAGTATCAACCCGGTGGAGTCATATTTCAGTTAGAGAAATGAAGCACGTAAACATCGCACCAATGAAACATGGCCTTTCTGCGCTTTGTCTCCTACCTGAAGCAGCGGGGAAATTATTAGGCCATTCATTATTCTATTAATTAATAAACATCGCAATTCATAAATTACTTTACCTTTGCTCATTTGAGTAAGCTTAATCCTACTAATAGCACTGATCCTAAAATCACAATGCATCACTATCCACAACTAATACGTTTTCAACATATTTATGATTAATGTCAATTTAATCTAAACATCAATCTAACATTTAGGATTAAGAAACGTGAAAAAATTAGGGATTTCAACATATTTGGGGAAAACAATAAAAAAATTAGAAAAATGAAATTAGTGATTTAGGATTAATGATTACAGTATAAGAATCAACTAATTTAGAGATTTTTATTCAAAATTGAAGAGAATCAAACCTAAGAAGAAGCTTTGACTTGGTTGGTGAAGTTTCCAATATCTTTGAAGAAGGTTTTCTTCCATGGTAATACAACAAATTCATGCTTTATTACCTGATTGAATGAGAGAAAGTGTTTCAAGGAGCATGAGAGTGGGAGAGAGAAACTATGAGAGTGTGTGAGAGATGGGAAAATTCAAGATGAGGAAGTGAGATGATGGAAAGAAGAAGATATAAGGTTGATCTTGATGACCATCACCATAAATATAGTGGAGGTTGAAAACCTCCCTAGATTAAATAAAAACATCCATAGATTAAATAAAAACCTCCACTATTTACCTAGTTAAATGCTCAATCTACCTCATTTGATTTATTTGTAAAGGTTTAAATAATCTCCACAAAAAACCTCAACTAAATACAAAGTTTTTTTTTTTTGTTGTTGAAGTGTTTTGTGTTTTTGTTGGTACCAAGAATGAGTACATTCAATCCAAAGAAGTAAATACATATGTAAAACACCTTGAAGCATATGGGAATGGAATACATACGTGTGTTTCAATCCAATTAAGTGTGTCGTTACCTAATAAAAAATAGAAAAGGAAAATTTATTATTTGGTAAAATGTTATTAGTTGGGATATGAGGACAACAAAATTTTGGGAGATGTAATCTTCGCAAGGTTAGTTTTTGCACTCCCCACTAACTTCCCCTAACAATTTTTATTATTGATGGACCACCCTGGGTATATAAGTCTAAATTAAGGTTTTTTTTTTGTTATTTTACCTTAAATGTGGCATCATATCTTTCCTAAACTTTTCCTTGTAGTGTGAAGACATCTATGCAAATCAAAACAAAATATGACAACTTTTCCCATAACTTTTTTATTTTCTATTTTACAACAATCAATGGTAGTTCAAAATTTCAATGGTTATTTATCTTCAAGTATTGTAATAAAAAGAAACATGTTTTAGTTTGGTAAATACAAATAGGATTATAGGAAAATGTATGTAATAGGTATATGAGTTTTATATACTGTCATTATATCATTCACTATTTATATTTTATTATCATTGATTCTTTAAAAAAATAATAGTAATAATACAAATAAATAATATAATGACAGTATATAAATTTTTAGACACTGAGTGTGTACAAATATTACACTCATAAAATATTTCCAATAAGTGAAGAAAAATCATAAAGAATTTGAATGAGAAGAATGTTTTGTGGTGTAACTGAAAAATCCTCACTCCAGCAGCTATTGCCGTCTACCGTATACCTTAGCACTTTTTCCCATAATAAAGACACTCTTTAATTCCAATTATCGACACCAAAATCACAATCCACAACAAGCATGAAGAATAAAACGACCAGCAATTACTCAACTTCAGACCAATACAAGGGAGGAATGAATGTGCAGAGATCTATTCATACAAAGGAAAGTAGACTTTGAGTACTGGTAAACATATATATTGATGTCAAAATTTTATTGAAATGAAACAGGATTATAAATATTATTTTTGGGACAGGTGGGCAAGGCAAAGAGGCTGCTGTTCTAGTTCCAATGTCAACGCAGAAACTAACATTATATAACATTTTAAATAGGCAAACAATTAGTTTTCATGCTTTCATAAAGCATACACAAAGTTGTCTGATAAGGGTAATTGGCATGCTATATATATTTCATGCTTTTACATTTTTTTTATAAATATGTTCAATATATATGATATTTATACGTTCTTATTCACCATTTATATTTAATCAACATTAACTCTTAAAAAAAGTAATCCAAATAAATGAGGTAATATATAATAACTGTATATAAATTTTTACATTCATTACCTTCTTTAATTTTTTTCACCTTTCATTTTTTCCTATTAATCATTGGAAATTATTAAATTAAGTTAAAATATATCAAACTAATCATATTCTTTAATAAATTATGAGAAAAAGAGATATGTATTGGTTTAGACAATCATGTCATTACATCATCATTTATCATTCATTTATATTTAATTATTTTTTTTAAATAATCTAAATAAATAATGAATGATATGATGATTATATATAAATCTTTATTAGACTCAAACATTGTTAATTTATATACAACCTCAAACATTAAAATTAAAGTAACAGAAAAGAAAAATAATAACAGTACTACTTTATATTGAAATTAACTACTGTGGGAAAGTACAAGGTACGTTAGCTATAGAAGAAACTATCGAAACCCCAACGATCAGATTCTTAGTAAAAGACCAAAATCAACAGCATGGGAACATACAAAATCAAGACAATGATAGATTTAAGTCATTTAACAACAATAACAACCACTAAAGTTGTTACATTTTCACTTATATAGATACTAAAAGTTTAAATGGATAAAAAAATATCAATGAACTAAGCATTATGCGTCCTGAGTGTAAAATCATTGACTAAATCTGGATACTGAAAAATATCTTCAATGATAGAAGAGTAATCTTCATTATTCATCATGAATTGTTCATTCCCAATAGGAGGCACAATTTGGCCAGCATCAACATTAAACCCATTGTTGAAAGTGCCAAATTGCTGCATAGGGAAATCCTGGTAATAGTCAAAGGATGACTCACCACCAAAGCCATTGTTCTTAGGAATCAACCCTATGATCTCATCGTGGCATGGAGCACTTGAAAGGAACACATTATCAGAACAAACTGTGTTATAGATATTAGCCTCAGAGATTTTCTGTGGAGTTTCACAATTCTCAGACTTAGATTTTGGCAAGAACTTATGAACTATATCTTCTAATAGTCCAGAATCAGAAAATTCCAAACTCACATTTTCATCAGCAGTTTTGTTACCGTAGAAGTTTTCAACATCCGCACAAGTGTTACTATCAGCACCCACGCTACTAAAATAAGAGTTCACAAATGGGGTCGAAGGAGAAGTGACAATGTTGTTGTTAAAGCGATGTGCAGAAGAAGTGTTGAGGAAGTCACTAAAGAGAGGCGTGTTAAGAGAAGAAGGGTTTCGGTTGTAATGAGTAGTTAAATCAGAACAAGGTGAAATTGTGTTCAAGTGTTGTTGTGGATTAGGTTGTATTGGGAAATCGAAGGGACAAAAATCTTTAGCGTGAGAAGATGGTGAAGGTGGGTAAACAAAGTTAGTGCGAGCCTTAAGGCCACGCATTGCACGGGCGGCGGAGTCATAGGCACAAGCAGCTTCCTCCGCCGTATCAAAGGTACCAAGCCAGCGGCGCTCCTTCGACTGAGGGTCTCTTATCTCTGCAGCATAACGGCCCCACGGCCTGCGCCTCACACCACGGTACCGTATGGCACCGCCGGAGGAAGCGGCAGCACAGGAACTGTTTTCTTGCAAGGCTCTCTTGTTAGAGACGGTGGACTTCTTGCTGCGGGGGTGGTCGCTGACCATGACGGTGTCTTGAGGGTTGGGTTGTGGAATCGGGGGCATGCCCGTGAAAAAACTCAGTGCTTCATCCATATTGTAGTTAGAGAGAAGAATATGAGTGAAAAAGAGTTTGGTCGTATTTATAGAGTTGTGGAAATGTTGTAGTATGATATAAGAGTTATTGCACACACCAAGAAGAAAATCGATATTGCCAGATTTTACGTTATCCTAGGAAGGAGGGATATTGGGAAAGTGATTGATTTCATCTTGCATGCCTAACAAATCACCTTGCATGGTTCTGGAATAAAACTAGAAAGAGAACATCGAAAGAAAAAAAATTGGTAATATAATAATAATGATAATAATAAATTTGCATTCCTCCAATTTCAATTATAGATAATGATTACCAACTGGAATAATACAATTCAATTTTAAAAAAATATTTAAGTTAAAAGTTTAATTATTAAATATTTTTCTGATCAATCATAGTTGATGACATACGTATACGTAGTGGTATAAATTGTAAGGAAAAAGATCTGCATCCAACAAAAATGAAGATTACACATAGTTCCTCAAATAAGCCCACTAGAAAAAGTTAACAAGCACCGTGATCATTCATCAACATGTTAGAATTTCCATATGATTGAGATGATTTATTGTCCTAAAAACGGTTGGAAATCTTAGCTTTGAAGAAGTGATTTCCCCTTGTAAAGGTTAAAAATTGTAGGCAAACCCTAAAGAGAGTGATCAAGTAGGGATGACAATTTAACATGAATTTGTTACAATCCGCCCAAACACAAACTTATTTTAATAGGGAAAATTCATTTTGAAATAGGTGACATGTAATGCAACCTCTTAGACTTATGAATTTACTGAGTATGTTACTTTCAATCTTAAATAACATATGCAATATTTTATTCCCCCTAAAGGGAACCTGAGCCTATTGACTCAATGGAATCAATGACTATAAGTCACTGAGGTTTTGTGTTCAAGTTGTGGAGGCTCCCTTCAAGGGGAATAAAATACTTCATGAGATACTTAAACTTGAGGGTGACACACTCGGTAAATTTATGGGTCTTGGACCCAAGAGCTTGCATATCAACTTCGGTGTTACATAATATGGGACCCAAAACTAATTTATAGTAAGTGTCAAATTATAGAATTAATTTATATAAATAATTATATATAACACTAAAGGGCAAAAATACTCATTTACATAATAAGGCTCGGGTTTCGGGGCAGGGTATGATAATCTTTTTAAGTTTCTTGTGTTCATTTATAAGATTTCGAGTTTAGAGTTCAGTAACCACAAAATTAACTTTGTGTCTGCTTCATTGCCATCATCGATATTTTATTTAAAGATCACGTAATGAACTATATTTTGGAAGTATAAGCATTAACAAGTGCTCACTGGTTAATGATTTCAACATAAAAATATCTCATTGAAAAATAGTACATTTAATTATATTATTAAGAGTTTAAAACTAAATTTTAATTTTTATGTCAGTGCAAAAAGTTGCATTTTCAATATATTATTTATCATTCATATATTATATTTTACTTAAAAGTTAATAATGATTAATATAAAAACAATAGTTAATATAATGTCAATGTAAAAACTAGTTTAATATCTATATATTATCACTATCATTGTAAAATTTTAGTTTTAACACGGTGAGCTATAAATAATGAGTTCACAATGTGAAATCTATAAAAAATTAACACATAAACAATAAATTCTATAAATTACATTATTATAATTTTATCCTATGGTTGAAGTGCCATTAAATTGTTTGAGAATATGTCAATTCTATGGAAGTGCCATTAAAATTTTGGGTGACTCTTGACGGCTAGAGGTAGAAATTGCCTTCTACTATTTCCAAGAGAGGGTTAAAAGGAATGAATGATAGAAATTGCCATTTTTGGTCGTGTAATAAAAGTTACTATGATTGAAGACCTTAATGAAACTAGAGTTAAGTAATTATGGTTTTAGGATCTTACAGATTTTCTTATCTCCTCTATCCATCGAAATTTTAAGCGTTGAAAATTACGTTTAATCTTGTACCACAAAAATTTACGTTTATCTGAAAAAGGTAATAACGAAGGATTGTATTAATAAATATTCTTAGTCATAATTTATTTTCTCTTTAGATTAAATCATACTCTCCCCTAGAAACTAGAATAAAATAAGTGCACCTTATACAAATAAAGAATAGATAATTTCAAAGAGAGGATAATAAAATTAGTTTTTGAAACGTAGAATTTAAAGGGAAGATGGAGAGGAAGTTCAGTGGTTCCTTGTGATTATCATTTAGAATGATTACACTAAGGTAGCTCGGAAGTTGTTCCTTTAAATTTGGGTTTTTCAGTTATTATTACTCCTCACTCCAATTACTTTTCACTGAGCTTGATTTACATATATATCATATATGCATTACTGAAGTTGAAGCCTTGAAGGGGAAAACTAAGAATTTAAAGATCACATGGACTTGTCTGGTGTGTAGGTTTTCAAAGTCAAGAGATTATTAGGTCTAGGTCCTGTAGGCTGTAGGTTTTAAACGTTACAATAATCATAACATGTATCCAAACAAAATTTTCATCAAAGAAACACTTGTAATGATAGTTTTAAAATTTTAATAATTTTTAAAAATATATAATTGAAAATTAATGTATAACTATTTTTAATAAGCTTACTCTACTAGGCCATATTTTATAAAGAGTGTACTTTAATATACATGTATTAACATTGTAAAGTTTTTTAGAAGAGCAACAATACACTATCTAGTATTTAGGTATATAACTTTTATTTAATTGTAAATATAAATGCGGAAATAATGAATAAGGGAGAGATAGTATTAAAAAGCTTATGATTGGTAGGATGATATTAATTAAAGTGTATTAATAGTATTATCTTTCCCTTTCATTGATACATACTGACCTATATTTATATAAACTAAAAGATTTCTAGGATGGTTAAAAGATTAACAGTTAGATTTTTTTAGAACAATACTTGCTGGGATGAACAATCATGTACTCCAAAAAATATTAGTTCCTGATCAATAAGGTGTAGAGATACTATTGACATTACCAAACCAATAATGACTTATATAAATTCATAAAACTATTAAGAACTTTGTAGGCCAATAAGTAGAATTCAACTAATACAACTTGTGCTAGTAGAGCAACAATGATGTGTTCTCAAGTCAAATTCAATTATAAAAAAAGGAAAGCTTTGAAAGAAAATGAAAATTTTGTATTCAGCCATAAAGTTGATTATAGTCCAACACAATCAATAATTCAATAAGTACTAGTCATATATGTACTAAATAATATCAAGACATTTGTTACCAATGGGATGAATGCTTATCATCAAGGCACATGTCTCCAACAATATGATTGTAACCTTCTATAACTATTGATAGAAAAAATAAAATGGGTAGCCCAAACCCAAGTCCCTTATGTCATCAATGCTTATTATCAAAAGCATCATAGATCAATGTTATTATATGTCATCATCCCAAACACTCAATAAAGAGCTAGTGTATCACAAACGCATCCTATCTAATTAGAATCATCTCACTAAAGAGAAGAAAATATTTAAAATATTTTAATTCAAAAATAAATGCAAATCTCAACCATTGAAAAAATAGTTATATATCATAATCTACGCCTAATATTGGAGCCTTTGATACAAGAGGATTTCAACCTACATCTTATCCACATAGATGGTCATATAATAATATTATATTACAAATTAATGGAATTAGATCCTTTGTCCCAAAATGACTATCACATCTCTAATCATTCGGTATCTTCCGAGTAATATAAAAATATTAATTTATGTTTTTAAAAATTTTCACTGATATTTTTCATTAGATGGAGAAAGGAATGGAGACAAGTATTCTTTCTCCCAAATTCAGACTCACATGAATGAAAAGTGGAAATGGAGATGATGACATGTGTCATTTAGAGTTTTTTAACGGTCCAAATTTTAAATTGTTTTTAATAAAAATATTTTTTTTAAGTTTTCAAATGCTTTTTTGTCTCACAATCCAGTATTGAATAGTCCGGGAGATAATCTCAACGGAAAAGAAAGCTAATTGACACCCAACCCAATGCATGTCATCACAAAGGTGAAGGAGTGGGACACTCTTCATGGTTTTTTATTATTTAGGGTAGCTGATTTTGCATCAGATTCAATGAAACTCCACAAATAAAAGAGAAACATGATTGTACAGGATAAGCATAAATAAACCAACATTTATCATAAATAAAGTTTTACAATAATATAAAAGTGATCAAAATATAAGCATTGGTTGAATAAGCATAAATAAACCAAATATAAAAGTGATGAAAATATAGGTGGGGACTAGGGACGTTAATGAGTTATGTTTTCACACCCGTGACACAAAAAGAAGTTCCATACTCATCCTAATCTTAAATCACATTGCATATCTTATAATACCTATCAGTATCAACTTTTGTCTATCTCTTGAGAAAGTTCTTATTCTTCAGAAACTTCACACCCGAGACCAATTTTAAGGTAAGTTTGCCAACTATTCTTATTCTTATTTGTTCTAAACTTGACAATTGACATAGCTAGCAACTTATAAGGTAGTGGTTTTACAACCAATGGTGTTAGTTTCAGGTATTGAGAAAGAGGAAGAGCATTGAAAGTGATAAAATGACAACAAAGGAAATGAAAATTCAGATTTCATCCGCAAATGATGTCATATCAGGTACAGGAGTGGAGTTTGAAGGGACACAGGGTGTACTTACAAGACAACCAAGCATGACCAAGAACAATAATTGTCTTTGTTCTCCAACTACACATGCTGGTTCATTTAGGTGTAGGCTTCATCGCACGCCAAGCCTCCACAGAACCAAAAGCATTGAGCCATCAACAATGCTTGATCAGGGTTATGCAAACAAGGATTAGATCCATTGGGAATTAAGTGTTGATTGTTGAAGTTGCTGTAGTTGCTTATTAGTGTCACATTTACTATTTTATGAACCATGTTCTTGTTTCTGCTATCTTCATTATATTGATGATTGATAACATGAGCATGTAATGTATGTAAGGGAATTATCTAGTGGACTTGGAATGGCTCTGGAAATATGTGTGATTAGGTTATAGATAGGGGTTCTTCCATTACTTATTAGGTTATTCTGCTTAAGAACAAGAATCACTGTAGTGAGCTGGAAAGTTGAAACTGCGGTGTACCACAAATTTTTTTTCTTCAGTTTTTGCCATGTTCCATTTTGTTTGTTTTTTGAGGAATCCATGTAAATTTTACTCTGGTGATGAAAATTAAAATCTGGTTGTGATTTTGTGAGTTGTGACCACTGAGAAGATACAATGTTCTTGATTCTGGAACATGGAAAGAATCAGTCACATCCAACATTACCAACATGGCCTAGGACTATTGAGAATGAGACCCAAACAACTACCAAGTAAGGCTGTTCTCACTTCACAACATAACCCTCACCAATCAGTCATAAAGTGCCTTAAACATGCAAAAAAAAAAACATAACTGTTTTTGGGTTATGACATATAGGTTCAGAAACCAGTTCACACTTAGCTTTCTGTCACAATTTTTTGTTACAATTTTATATCTGGTAATTAGGAGATATCACTATGGTGGTTTGGTGTGATGATTTTCTTGATTGGGATATATTTGTAAACAGAGCTGCTGAATAAGCGAACAAAATCACACAGGAACATTAGAGTAGCTGACCAAATAAACAGGTAAAAAAAATTCACTGATAGTCATACTAATGAGTGAATGTCACGATTGTAGCAATGATGATATAGACTACCACTCTGCCACTACATCATTCTCTTTATTATGCTTTAAGAATTTGTTGAAAGCCTTAAAATGAACGGAATGGGAAAGCTTGATAGTCATAAAACTATATCTCTATTAAGAATGGAATATATACAACCGACCCATTAAAAACAATTGATGCTCAACTAGAAGGTCGGTGAAAGTCCTCACATGCTCAGCTAAATTTTATCAATAAATATCTTTTAATTATATATAAATACTGACCCAGTTAAAAAAAATTATAGAACACTGAAATACACATCATGTCAGACTTCATTCATTATATAATTACTAGATTCATGAACGGGAGGGAGGTTATGGAAATATTTAACAAATTAACTTCTCATCGTGATAATCAATGTTGAGAAGTTATGAGTCAGACAGAATTCCTAACTAGCTAGTTTAATATTGGGAAATTTACATTGTTGGGGTTGGTGGACTTTTTAATTACCGGAATGAGGCACTTTTTCTAGTATTTACGGGGAATGGGTAGATTTAGTGTAAATCGTTTTCCTGATACACGGTTTATTTATTTATTTTTTTTAAATCAGAAACCGTGGACTATGTCCACGTTTTGGCGGAAACCGTGGATATAATCCACGTTTTCCCGAATCCGTTTTTGCTATCCACGGTTTTCACATCTTAATTTTTTTTTTCTTCTTACTCTGACAAAACGTGGACACTTCATGCTGTTTTTTATATTTTGAGCAAAACGTGGATAATGTACATGTTTTGTGAACCCTACTTATATACCTTTTCACTCGGCAAAACCCAAACCAACAGCTACCAAATACACAATAATAGAGAGGCATACCACATTACAAATATACCAATACAACACTTCATTCCATTTTACTTCAATTGTAAAAGGTAACTCTTAATATTGTTATTATCTAGTTTATTTTTTGTTTTATATTATGAAATATCATTAACATTATGATAGTTGTTTTATGTAGATGACTATCGTAAGAGATATTGTTAGTGATTTTAGTGATGAAGATGAAATTGAGTTATGTGGTGATGATAATGAGGAGGATGCCGATGTTGAGATTGGTAGTAGTGAACTACACGGTAACATAACATATGCTACTCCTTCAAGTTTTTTCACCTATACTAATTCTTCGGATGGTCGTGACTATTGACCAAGATCAACTACTTTTACAAATGACAATGATTTATCTATTGGGATGCAATTTGAGTCTAAAGAATCAACGTTAGATGTAATTAAACAATTTCATATTCGTAACTCGTTTGATTATGTTGTTGTAGAGTCAAAACCAAATAAATATGATGGTCGGTGTAAACATTATGGTGCAGATTGTGAATGGCGTATTCGTGCATGTTTGAATGTAAAACGTAGTGTTTGGGAAATTAGAAAAATTAATGGAATACATACTTGTGTATCCACAGTTGGAATGAAGTGTTGTATTGATATATTTGTAATGTGATATGCTTCTAGTAGTAATGTGATATGCCTCTCTATTATTGTGTATTTGGTAGCTGTTGGTTTGAGTTTTGCAGAGTGAAAAGGTATATAAACAGGGTTCACAAAACGTGTACATTATCCACGTTTTGCTCAAAATATAAAAAACAGCATGAAGTGTCCATGTTTTGTCAGAGTAAGAAGAAGAAAAAAATTAAGATGTGAAAACCGTGGATAGCAAAAACAGTTTCTGGAAAACGTGGATTATATCCACGGTTTCCGCCAAAACGTGGACATAGTCCACGGTTTCTGATTTAAAAATAAATAAAAAAATAAACCGTGTATCAGGAAAACGATTTACACTAAATCTACCCCTTCCTCGTAAATATTAGAAAAAGTGTTCCATTCCCGTAATTAAAAAGTCCACCAACCCCAACAATGTAAATTTCCCGTTTAATATTACACAGATTTTAGTAAATATGCAATGACAAAGTAGATAATTGTCAGATTAAACTTTCATTTTGATCATTTACGTTTCAAATGGTTTATTTGATATTTATATACACTTTTATACTATATATATATATATATATATACTAAAACATGAAATAACTACTACTATGATGTAATTTCTATTTTTTTATTTCGTCCTTACATTTTTTATTTCTACAAAAAAACAACATAATCCTAAGTAACTATCATTACCACATTAACCACTTATCTCACCTTAAATCGAATTATAATAAATACATTTTTTATCATAAATTACTTTTAATACAAAAATATTATAATTGTATAAAATAAAATATATAAAACTTAAATATTTAATGCATTATAGTATTTGTATTCCCCCTTGTTAACTTAGTTTTTGAACTCTAATAATCCAACCATAAACTACACCCGATCACCCACCCCACTACCATAAAGGCCAATCCTATCTATGATCATTTTTTAATAGGGAGAACGTTTGTGGAAAATTATTTTACATCTTAATCATAAATTATAGAAAATTCAGTGGTTTAAATTAGTGAGTAGATTTAAATCATTAGATTTCTCTAGAATTTATGACTAAAATGCGAAATAAATTTAAAAAATTTACTCTCATTTTTAATTGAGGACTAAGATGTAAGAATAATTGAATCAATTTTTTGGATGGGCATAAGATTGATAGATAAATTAATTATTAACCATGGTAAATCACTATACAGTTACCACATGGATCACAAACCCTCTCATAAACAATATTTTTGTCGGGGCATCTTTTTGGCTACTGATTTTTTTTTGTCAGCTCTTTTTGGCTACTGTTTAGTACGTGCTTGACACTTTATACTATATATTATTAATAAAGCAACTTTATATGGCATTCATTGGGTGAAAATAGTAAACTAATCTTAGTTAGTATTTTTTTTATTGACATATATTAATATTTTTGTTAAGAGCAAGACTCGAATATTTTCACTCATATTTTTCCATCCTAACTATCAAATTATCTTATAATTTCTTTTAATTATAGATAAGACTCAAACTTATAATCTCTTACACTTTATTCCTTAAATTCTTCATTCTGATTAGACCTTATCACTCCCAATCTACAGCATTGACCAGAGAAGGTGAGGAACCCACGTTATCTCCTTAATAAAGAAGCCGACCAAAGTAGAAAATAAAATAAATTTCATCTAACTAGGTTGGCCTCACTCAGAATAAATCAGCTAAAATACTAAAAGAAGATGATAATATGTGAATTTACACACACAAATTAAAGATACAGTTTTTAAATTATTTTTAAATAATAAATTATAAAATTATTAAAATTATATTCTATTATCAGGCTCTCCGATTCTGAAGAGTATCAGACTTGAAAGGAAAAAATGGAATGAGAGATCAGAGATTTATTTAATTTTATTTATATTTTTAATAATTAAAATATTATTCCATTATATAAAAAAGAAAGATATATTTTATTATGTTATATTTTTTATTTTCTTAAATGATTTTTATCTCTTTATTAATGAGGAGAAATAGAATGAAATGAGAGTGTTACATGCAAGTAAAAAAGAATGACAATGTTTATTCTTTAAATTATTAGATGTACAGATAAATCATGAATCCTCTCCTGTACTGGACCTCTAGTACTGGAATGTGAGGTCTAAATTGCTTTAAATATTAAAAAATATTTGTTAATTAAAAATAACTTGAAATCTATACCATTAAAAAATGTGAAAAGCCACATATCATTCATTATCCAAACCTGTACTAAACCCTCCCATACATGAGAGGATCCGTGTTAAAGTCATATACATACACGTGTGAACACCAATGCAAATGAATTGCCAAATAATCATCAAAACATAAACATAGAGAAGATATAAAACGTAGTAAATAAATTATTACAAAAGAAAAAAGAAAACGCTACTCAACAACATCAGATAATTAATCAAACAGATCCGGTCCGTCCATGAATAATAAGAAGATTAAGAGTCAAAGAGCTTCCACGTGGACGAATCATAAGAATGAGTCTCTCTGTGTTGACTTCTTCTAAGCCAACATGGCAAAGAAGGTTCCGGCAAAAGCAGTGCCAGCAATAACAGCTTTGCTGATGGAGAATGCAGATGAAGGTGCTGTGTCAGACGGTGGTGGTTGAGGTGCCGAACCGTTTGGTCCAGGTGAAGGGGCGGCGCTGGGGTTTGATGCAGGTGGTGGGGTAGAGGTAGGTGCCTCAGATGGTGTAGAAGCAGGAGTGGGGGATGGTGGGGAAACAGTGGTAGGAGCAGGAGCTATAATTGGTGGTGTTTGTGTTGGTGGGGTGGCTGTTGTTGGTGCTGGTGCTGGTGTTGTTGGTGGTGGCGGTGGAGTAGCTGTTGGTGTTGCGGTTGTTGTTGGTGGTTGGGTTGGTGTAGCAACAGGTGCTTGTGCTATGCATGAGGTGGCTAAGAGCCCCAAAATCATGAACACTTGAAATGCTGCAGAACTCATCTTTCTTCTAGCTTCTTGAGTATGAGTGTGTTAGAGAGAGAAGCTTAGAAGTAGAGAGAGTAGTAGTAGATGATGAAAAAGGAGAGAGAAGAGTAAATATATAAAATGAGGTGAAGGGTAACGATTATTGTTATCAATAATGGTTAAGATTCCTCCAACACCATTGTCTTAAATTAATTACTAATGTGTTGGCATCTACCATCATGTAACGTGCATGCATAAACCAATCACACATATTTAATAGAGAAAATATTGGCACAGCAGTAAGAAAAAAAAAGAGTTATATCTCAAAAACTAAAGTAAAATACGATATTCAACCACATATATATATATATATATTATTATAATATATTTGATTATAATAAAATTATATATATATATATATATCCTATACCCTAGTCGGTAAAAAAATATTATTAAGGACGGTTGATTTTATCTTTGCTATGATTTTATGACTATTATGTTAGTATTTTATTCACTAATACTCAAATTAAGACCCGTGAGGTTTAACACTACACTCATTATATTACATTCAATCCAATTTACTTAATCATTTCCATTATTTTAATAATTCTTTTGGTATTTTAACTTTTAAACCAATTTCATAATTTTTTATTATATTGTCATTTTCATTGGTTCTCCTTTTCAATTGACAACCTGGATCCTTTATTACTATTATTATTCATATTTATATCTGTTTTTGTATTATTGGACAGAGACAAACAAATAATCAAATAAATTAACCATTACAACCTATACAAGTGGAAAACAACTAACATGTTCATCATCATCCAACTCTTTCAAACAAAGTATATATTATAATATTCAAAAGAAATTTCGTATGGTGCATATCTTGTTGTCTTGTTACACAGCTGGAGCTACAATGCCGGGAACAAGATGATGGAGCAGGGATTTATGGGACCTCATCACTTGTCCCAAGTTGGTGTCCCCAATTCTATTTCGTCGAATAATATAATGTTCTAATTTTATTTCAGCAAGGAAAATAAAAGAACACATAAGAATATATATTTTTTAAAGGGATATGTGACATTGGACGAAAAAGAATTGAAAACACCAACTTGAGACCGTTGATCTTCATAGCTGCTGGACCCAGAGCAAATATGCTGTGATAACATGACACGTTATGCAACAGGCTAACATGGTCCATGTGCCAAAATGCCAAAATCGAATGTAACAAATTGTCTTATATTTTGGATTGTAATGAAAGTCTTTACTATCCTACATTTTTTAAATGTATAATGATGGACTTGTTAAGCTGGCCGCAATTATTGAAAACATTAATAATATACGTTTGTTTGTTCTTATGCAATTCTTTATGGTATGCAAGAAATAGTGGGGGTTAAGCAAGTACAAATAGTTGGTGCAATTGCCATGAATTTTCACTTTAATTTGAAAGGTAGTTCACTGTTTACAAAAATGTAAGCCTGCATTTTCTTTTTGTGGGATTATCTATAATGTTGGACTAAGATAGGAAGAACATCAAATATTGTTTAATCTATATTAAAACAAAAGAACTATAGCTTAACAAACTAGTCTCTTTGAGCGAAAACCACATTCTCCCTCAATAAGACTAGATCTCACATATTTCTTCAATTTCTACATATTTCTTTGTCTAATAATAATCATTCCAAAATAGAATGACAATGTATGAGACATTGATTTTTATTTTATAAACTTGCATTGTATATGTACTACATTTTTTATTTTACTTCCTGCTTTTTCCTACATTGGTTACAATCATTGTAGACTGACATATTATATGATTAATTAGCTACTCAGTTTAGTCAATTATGTTGTATAGTTCATCTGTTAAATACATACAACATATAGTTGCATATTTGTACAATTCATTATACTTGTATAGAACTAAGTTAGTTAGTTGGATGAATTAGTTTTCTGCAATTTACTGATAAGTTAGTTAGCATAGCTAGATTGATTATTCTATATATATATATAAATAAAAGATAGTTCTTCATTCATTCACAAATGGAATTCATAATTTACAGAAATCTTTTTAATGTATTGGAGCTCTCAAATTGAGAGACTCTACTATGCACTCCAATTTTCCATAATGATCATTTCTCAAATTCATGATTTCGATCCTTTTTTATATTCTATGATCTTCTTCTTTTCTCCTTCAATTCTTCGTAATCAATTTCTACTTAGCTTCAACAAATTTCGTAATGGCTGGATTTGAGTCAAGCAATGAAACTTCTCTGCAGATTTCTTATAAATTCGAAGATCCTCAAAATGTTTGGAGCGTTTAGTACTTGCATCGTAATGAGAATATAGGTTGAATTCTGGTTTTGGTATCCTTGGACGTTGGAAACTACAAATCTTAGTGCATGTCAATCAAAAGAGCATTTTCCATAAACAAATTTGTTGTTAAATCACGCTCATGAATCATCAAAATCTTTATATGAGGCTTACGAATGATGCAATATTATAGTAACTTATTTAATGATAAATTACGCTCATAAATCATCAAAATCTTTATATGATACTTAGGAACGATGCAACACTATAATAACTTCTTAAATGATAAATTACGCTCATGAATCATCAAAATCTTTATTTGATACTTAGGAACAATGCAACACTATAGGAACTTCTTAGATATTTTCCCACTAATTATACAAAACACAGTCTATATTAATCTAGTTCAAGAATGTTGGCACAATCTAAAAGATAATTTTTCGGGAATTGACTTTCACATTGTGTTACAAGAAATTGATTATATGAAATAAGGTGAGTAAAATGTTTGACTGAATAAAATTAGAGTAATTAAGAACTATGTCATTGTGTACATGTTTGATTAAATGTAAATGTGAACTAATCAAAACAACTGAGATGTATAAGGATTATGAGCAAGTGATGTGCTCCCTCACACGATGAAATCACTAATATGATATTATTATTAGAGCATAGATTTTGCTTCTAGAACCTTTGCCCACAATTCATAGTCTTTTCCCTAATTATATTCTACAATAAGAAAGACAAAATTTATAGGAAGTGTCTACAGTGATCCAAATATTATTTTCACTCCTGTCAGTCAAAGGTGTTGCATACTCCTAATAATGCAGATCAAAATTGAAGAGAAATTATGAAGGGAGATCCATTAACCGGATTAACGAAAATTATCATCCTCTATGGAACGGAGATAAAAACTTGTTATTTTAAATATGGATTTTCACCAAAGGAACATTTTCAACATATTTGTAATAATTTGTATTAAAATATTTTTGATTGATTGTTTCATTATATATTAGTGTTATATAGTATTTTTAATTTAGATTAAATTTAATAAATAATATCAACAAATATTATAATTTACTAATATTAATAAATAAATTATGGAGTAAATTACAATCGCACCTCCTGAGTTTTAGTAAAATTACACCAACCACCCATACATTTTTTGTCTTTACACGAATCACCCCTAGCTCATACATGAACCACCCATAGTTTTGTATATATATTATACTCACTACCCCTACATGTTATAAAAGTGTAATATTTTAAACAAAAAAATGTGTAGTGAGTGTAATTAATTTAAAATATTATATATTGTGTAACATTTCAAATAGTACAAAAATCAATGTTTCTTTATTATTTTTGTTTTATTATAAAATACATTACTAATTCTAAAGATATGTTTAAATAACTCTTATAATATTTTGTAACGAGCAAAATAATGAAAACGCATTAACTCTCAATATACAATATTTTATTTAACTTAATTATACATGCCACACGTTTTTGTTTAAATTATTATACTTTTATATTACACATGATTAGTCAATATTTTAAACAATATTTTATTTAACTTAATTACGAGTGGTTCGTGTAAGGACAAAATATGGATGGGTGATTTGTGTAATTTCACTAAAACTCAAAGGGTGTGACTATAATTTACTCTAAATTATATTAATATAGTTTAATAAATATTATAATTTATTAATATTATAATTTTTTTATAGCATTTTTCCTCAATTAACTGATTTCTTGATGAATGATAGTCAAACCGAATTTAATAATAGTGGACTTTAGTCAGCGTGGATAAAATGATTTTCCTTCGCGGTAAAGTAGTTGGGTTAATTTGTAATTTTCAGACAAAACTTAAATTACCTTTATATCCTTTTCTCTTCCCGAGTGTCAACTTCAATCCGTTCAGTCGTTCACAATCCAAAACACAACGAAGCGTTCAAATCAAAACGGAGGAGGACCAACACTCGCACCCAACACTCACGCGCCACCCAAATCCTCAAACTCCTCCAAAATGGAACAACCGACGCCGGAACCCGAACGTAAATCCAATCTAAAGGATTCATCTCATGCCCCAAACGGGGAATCAAACAACACCGGAGCTTTGGAGATGATATCACCTGGATCGGATTCTCAACCCTCACCGGATATATTGATGGAACGCGCCGCTACACCCGGTAATACGAAGATGTCCGTGCATTGGAGCCCTGATTTGGTGACCGAAAAATCAACGTTCGATTCGACTCCAAATGAATCAAACTCCAATCCCAATCCTGATTCTTCTTTATCATCTTCTGATTCTTCTTTATCATCTTCTGATTCTTCTTCATCTGTCTCGGGTTAGTGTGATTATCTATTGTATGAATTGATGTATTTGATAATGTGATTGTGTTTGTGATTTGTGAAATGATTGTTTTGTTTCAGAGAAGGTAGATATTGTAAAGAATGTGCTGGGAAGATGGGGAAGGAAGGTGGGAGAAGCAACGCGTAAGGCTGAGACTCTCGCTGGAAACACTTGGCAGCATTGTAAGTTTTTTATTTGTTCAAATCGTTTTCTTATCGATCGACATTGAATCATTGATAATTTGATGCATCTGTTATGATAATTGGGAAGGTATGATAAATTTAGGCATTTGCAAGATGAACAAATCCCTTTAACATGTCGCCGCACGTTAACCTGATCTATCACGTGTCGAGTTCTTTGTAATTGGAAAAAACTTTGCAAGAAACTAATATTAGAGTCTTGTAAGTTCATGCATGACCTTATGGACCCTTTTGTTTAAACTGTTTTTAATAAAATATCACTTCTAACAGTATATGCTTGTTTAGTTGGGTTTTATCGAATACCTAAATGTTTATCTTGCAAGAAAGCTTAAATACTACTCTTAGTTTCCAGCTTCCTACAAAAATGTTCCTTCCAAAATCACTTTTTGAGAATCCTAGACAAATAGGCCCGATGTTATGTGTCTGTCAGAAATGTCCTTTTGGAGATCATACACCCCTTTTATTACCTTAGGTCCTTGTGGTTGGTGAGAGTGTGATTCATTCTTCATTTGTGTATATACGCGCCTTAGATGGTCTTTGATGTTTCAATTATATCGGCTATAATGTGTTTGAATCTTCAAGATTTTTCCCGAGTTTTTTAGAAATACTTAAGTTTTGTCACGACAATGACATTAACCATAGATGCTCTTTTCTTCTGTCGCATAACTTCTCCGACATCTCCTCAAGGTATGTTTGTATGGAGGAGTTTGGAGGGAAAGGGAGTGAAAGCTTGGATGATCTATTTTTGAGTAAATGTTCTCCTTATTTGTCAGTTTTTAAAACAAAAGGAATAAATTGAGAGATTATCATGTAACCTTCAATAATCTTTTATTCACCTTTATAACTCTCTTAATTTTGAAATGAAAGTTTGCTTTCCTCTTCATTTCTCTCCAAACTCCTCCATCCAAACACACCTTTAGTGTCAAATATCATCATCACAACCAGTGGCTCTTTTGAGCATTGTCTTTACCCTCTCTTTTAAGGATTGGTGTAGTTTATAGTCTCATTTTTTTCCCTACGCTTCCATCATTCTTGATGACATTGAATCTTCTACATAACATAACTGGCCTCTTTGAATTTCTTTGTGTTAAGTGAAAACGAACCCTAGCTTTGCCGATGCTGCTGTGGGAAGAATTGTCCAGGGAACAAAGGTTCTTGCAGAAGGTGGCTATGACAGAATTTTCCTACGGACGTTTGACATAGTTGCAGGGGAACACCTTCAAAATTATTTTGCATGTTATTTATCTACGTCAGCTGGTCCAGTAATGGGTGTTGTGTATATATCTTCAGCAAAGCTTGCATATTGTAGTGACAATCCTCTCTCCTATCAATCTGACAACCAAACAGAATGGAGCTATTATAAGGTACATTGAAAAACCTTAAATCCTAGACTTTTGTTTTCAAATGTTTTTAAATTTGTCAGTCTATATTAGCAGGACTATGTATTAATCAGGGTTCATTATATATGCATACTTACTGTACTTATCTAACTGGCGTTAGCTAGGATTGAATCGTTCAGTTTAGAGGTGTTAGAAGATTATCTCTTGGAACTGAGGAGGCCAATTGGAATTAGTGGCAGATCCATGTTATATGGGTGACAGGTGGGAGGGGGGAATTGACCCTTCAACGGGCATGTATCATTTGATTTCCACTATTTTAGTGATTGCAAAAAGTTGAAAGAGATCATATGTGAACATGTTTAATATAAAATGTATACATAAAAGTAAATAGAGTAAAACTTCATGAAATTGTATCACACATGAACTCCAAAGAAACTGAAACCTCCCTTCTGCACTTTACTTTTTAAGGATCTAGGGTAGTGCCTCACCTATCTATTAAAACCTCAAATCTACTGCCAATAACCTACAGACAGCAATCTAGTTCCTTCACGCATGCCTTGTAAAAGTTTCACGTTGTTCTTTCATTATTGTAACTGTAAAACTGGATAGGTCAAACCTTCGCAGACCATACCAGATGAGGATAAATCAGTTTTACTTCTTATTTTTATTTTTCCATTCTCTTTTTCCTACACTTTAAAAGATAAAATATATATTGGTATGCAGTTTTCTTTGCTCTGCTGCTTGTCTACTACAAGGTAATTTCAGTTTTTTTTATCAACAATGAAATCTTTATTAACCAAGAGATAAAGAAATTCGGAGAACAAGTGATACTCATATCCACAAAATCCCTATAATTAACGAAGAAATAGACAATTTGAAGGGTGTCTCGCCCAATCAGCAAAAAGGATAAGAGAACAAAGGAAAACGAGCGTTTAGGAGACTCCAAGAATTCAGAAAAATAAGCTCTATCACACCATCTAGGTGAAAGCTCATGCTATCAAAATGACTTTGTTCCTAATGTGCCAAATGAGCCACCCACCAATGTTGTTTCTTGTCATCCAAACTTATGGCATTTTCATGGAAGGAGAATAGAGTCTTGACATCATTATGGATAATAGAGGTTAACCCAAAGCAAGAATAAAGCTTTTGCCAAACAGCATGCGACAAAGAATAAGAGAAAAACAAGTGACTAGGAGATTCCTCCAACTCACCACAAAGAGAACAAGTAATGTTGTCTTGAGCACTTAAACCACCTCTATGAGTAAGGTTCACTTTAGATGGAACATCGTCCAAAGCAATCTTCCAAACTAAGCACTTCATCTTTGTCGGAATGTTACAATCCCAAAGTTTTTTGAAGAAAGCAAGAGCGCCACAAGCTTCCACCTTATGTAGAGTTTGGTAAGCATTCCTAACATTGTATTGCCCACTTTTATTATGAATCCAAATCCAAGAATCATCAGTATGTTGTTTAGGCAAAGAATCGTTGATGTGTCTTATGAGCTCATCAAGATCCTCTTCCTCCCAAGAGAATAAGTTTCTTCTCCATCTCAAGCTCCAAGCCTATACGCCATTCCTCCAAGCACCCAAGGAATCAATAGTTGCATCTTTATCGAGTGCTACCTGACACAATCTGGCAAAGGAACTTTCGAGAGTATCTCTCCCCACCCATAAATCAGTCCAAAATTTAATAGAAGAGCCACTACCTAAAGACCTATGGATACCATCATTTACCCATGATAAACAAATTTTATTTCATTTCCTTTTCATCATTCAGTTGTTAAACAGTGGTAGTTTTAAACATTTCTGCAATATAATCAGATGGTGAGTTTGGCGCAATGGTAAGGTTGTTGCCTCAAAATAGTCTCTCTTGGAGGGGGAGGCTGCATACATCTCTCCTTGTACACTAGGCCGCCCTTTTTATAATAAGCTATCCAATTGGGAGATTAGCAATTGGGGGAGGGGATACTGTGCAGCTGCTGGGGTTTGAACCTAGTTGCTCACACTTTATGTCTCACATCTCCATCACTTGAGTTGACTCTTGGAAACTTAATCCCAAGCTTGACTCAATTTAAAATTTGCAAGCTTGAGGCTCAGCTGGGTTGTATTTTAAAATACTTTTTATATCATAGTATTATATCATAAATTCAATCATAAATTTGTTTAAGTACATGGAATGTTGCTAATAATAAATATTATTAGGCAAAACTATTAGATTCGTCGGCTAAGTCATTTTCTGTATTGAAGTGGATCCGATAAGTTTTCTTTTTTTTTTGTTTCAAATAAGTCCTAAAAGTTATATATTGTTTCAAATTGATCCTATAAGTTGTTTCCCATTAATTTAATAGCTCAAGTCCATTTTTTAATGATACAGATTCATAAAAATATTAAAGTGATATATAGATATTTTCATTTTTTGGAATTCAATGATTCCGATATTATGAATTATGGTTGAAAATTGAGAAAGCTGTGAATAAAAACTGCCGTGTAGGAAATGAAACATAAAAAAGGTACATGACCAAATTGAAAAGAGAAAGTAGCTTAAAGAACCAACGTCGTACTTTTTGCTAACTCCTAGGCCAAAAGGAAAATATTGAATCTAGGATTGTGCTGAATACATATTATCAATGAAGATAGAGGAGTCGCTGGATTTCATTTATTTCATATTGAATGACTTCTTGGAATATCATTTCTGCATTTTTAGATATTTGATACATTAACCAACGAAAATTATACCCTCAGCTGTCTGAATATGACTACCTTCCTTCAAGTTCAAAGTAGTAGTTTCATGGTTGAACTTGAGCCTTTTTTTAGCACTTATTTTATCTAACTCTTACCGTTGCCACCTTTCTTATCCTGAATCAATATCCATCAATAGCACAAGTTAACCACATCAGCCAGATTATTATCTGTGAGTAATTTATCACCCCAAATAATGATTTGTGAAAAGCAGATGAGAAAGCTGTTGATGCTACCTTATTCCAGGGAGGAAACTTCTGTCTTTAATATTAAAAGTTTCCCAATCCCAAAGCATAATGCTAAACATATTTTTCTTTTTTCTTGTTTGCTTTGACCTATAATAATATTGTTATTGACTCATTGTAATGTCTATAGATAGTCATCCCATTGCATCAGATAAAAGCAGTTAATCCTTCATCAAACAAAGACAATCCTGCTGAAAAGTACATCCAGGTGATTTCTGCAGACAATCATGAATTCTGGTTTATGGGCTTTTTGAACTATGAAAGTGCTGTGGAATGCCTGCAAAAAGCTTTTGAAGCCAACCAATTACAGTCTATATAATTTTGGCAATTATTTTGGACTTGAATTGATTATAGAGTTCATATATGGAAAACTGGGTCATTTAAGGGGATCCCTTAGAATAGTTTAGAAAACTATGTTAACATTTTTGTACTCTTGCTTGCTATTGTTCACAGTTGAAATTTTTGCTTACAATATACCAAATCAGAATGTTTCAAATTTTGTTCTCTCTCTGCTAAACTGGGACGTTTATTCTTTATAGATAGATAAAGTTTATAATTGAGCACCATAATATAATGAATAACATGAAGGCTTGTAACTGATGATTTTTTTTCTCACATTGTTCAGTGTTTGTATTTCGATGGGGTAGAGATAGAGGCCAGTTGGCAATAACATTTTTGTTGCTTTTTCTTTGATAACCGAAAACAATATGACATGTTTGTAATAATTAATGAAAACAGAAAATGAAGTATAATTTTTTTTGCAAACCAATCGTATACTTATTATTTTAGCTAATCCTTTTTTAATATAGTCATTTTAAGATGTTTATAAATAGTATTTTCATTTCAATAGCCACTAAATAGCACTGGTCGATACTCCTGTTTTCTGTCAAATAGCACTTAGTGAAGTGGTTTCTGTCAAATAGCATTTATATGCTCATTTGCTATGATTTTATTGAAGTGGTTTGTTAAGGTCATGATTAAATTACCCTGTGTTTTTTTACTATTTGAAAACAGTTTTATTCGTGCCAGATTACAATTTCATGTTTTCTTTAGTATTTTTTTATCGGGTTCTTCTTGCTACACATTATCCCTGCATTAGTGTTTTCTTTCAATTGTGGTAGACTTCATAAGCCGAAGGAATTTTTAAAAATAGATTATTTTTTATACTGCTAAAGGTATTCTCCTATCCCTTTGTTGGCATATCTCAAAGTAAAACTTTTCCAAGAATGTGAAATTATCATAGATAATCTTCCTTAAACCGAGTCTAAGGACATTGAAACGGGACAAATAATCTCCATTCATTGAAACTGCTCTTGTGGAATTAACTTTTAGATTTACCGTCAACCATGATTGATTTATATAATTAGGCAACAATGTCAAAAGGATGCTTAATTAAGAGGGTGACATTCACTAAAAAGAATCCCTCATTTTCTCTTAGTGGGTCAGTGACGAATCCCTCATACACGCTTAGCTGAAGCTTCTTAGCACAAACCCTTTTTGCTTAAATAGTTATTAAATGAATAATGTTTGTGCCTTATAGCAAGACATCATTTTGCCATTCTCCAAAGTCTTTCCAAATTAAAGTTAAAAGTGTGAAAAAAAGAGTAGAAACACATATAGGCTAATGTTTAGGGCCACTTCAACTTAATAGCAATTCATGAAGCTCTATGAAAGTTGAGACATTTGTGTCATGGCCTATAACACAGGTGGACCAACATCTACTATGGTTTGATATATATTAATTGACAGGCTCGAAATACATGGTTGGTGATGATTTTTTTGTCAAACCTCTAACACTGAAGGAAGTGGGGGTGGTTATTCCATTTTACCCTTTTGGTATCTAAGTAAGTGCTTTAAACTAATGATTTATAGATTGTTATGATTATTGTTCCTGTAATGTCTTAATCAAGGAATCCAGTTAACTGTACCTAAAGCAGGTTTAGATGACCCACTTATATCCTTCATTTGCATGCGGGAATGTCATTTCTTAAGATACTTTACCGTCCCATCTTTAAGTGAAATTTTAAAGCTGCAAGGAAAAAAGTGAAACCAAAGCAAAGCAATTATTTCAGAGAAGCATGCAATGTTAACCAATTAAACTTATGGCTAACTGCTTCAAACCATAAATAGAATGAAAATTGATCTTAAGCTCGAAGTTACTATATAGAGTTAGTAGATGAAAGGTCAAATCATTAGCAGTGAGACACTATAATAATGACTATATATTTAACACATTTATTTAAGTTACCCTCTAACAATGTTGCTTTAGAACGGGCGTAAGTTAATACTTAATAGTATCATGAGAATATTACAAGTTGTCTATGTCACTTTTATGCGCCACTAATTACAAATTGATACGTCAATTAAAGTTGCACCATAATAACTAATCAAAAGTTAACAAAACAAAAATGTGAATTTGTAATTGGTGACACATAGAAGTGACATAGACAACTTGTACACGATTCGAAATGACATGAACTAATATTGTAAGTTACTCGAGTCGAAATCACATGAACTAATTTTGTAAGTTTCAACTTATGTAGTCTCTACTCCAACATTGACACCAAAGACACTATTGATATCGACATTACACGAACAATGTCTAATACATCAAAGAAATTTGTCACTAAATTAATTCATTAAATATTACATTTTAATCAACTTAGTCATTAAAAGAAATTTGTCACTATATTAGTTTTTAATAGATTAAATTTTCTATTGATTTAATCCTCAATGAAATTTATCATCATATTGATCTCTCAAAGATTAAATTTGTAATGAAGTTGAGCTAGCGTCGATTTTAATAGACAGATAAATTGATGATTTTGCTTCCTTCCCAGGTTTGTGCCAATTCACTTAGTTTAACCATTTATAAAACTTATATATATTACTTGTTTTATATAATAGTTTCATCTTTCACATAGACAGATTGGTGGATAAAAGTTAGAAAAGGGTTATGATGACCTTGCGAAAGGTCAATACTCAATGCAATATTCTTGAAATGGTATTGGTGCAATTGTAACTGTGATGCACATTAATGGCAAACGCAAAATCATAAAATAATATGGGACCTAATTAATAAAATGACCCAAAAAAAATGAGTTAAACTCTTATCCATTATTACTAGAATTTGAGGAGGAAGAGAACTTTCCTAATTTAAAAAATATTGAAAAATAACTTAAAATTACAACAATTAAAGATTTTTATATTATCACATATCACAATCTCATTCAATACTAGAACTAAAGAAAATCTATATCCAAGAACACATCTTATCTGGTTTGCTTGCTAGTAATTACAAAGTAGATGTATTTATAAAATGGGGAGACATCTACTTACTCCAAGAGTAAGGGGAAAACACATACTCCACATCATGATCATTCATTTTTGGGAAATCCAATTGTTTGAATTGGTGAGTACATCTAAACCATTGGATTTTCCAAGATTGAATGACTAAGATGAAGAGTATATGTTTTCCACTTACCTTGGAGTAAGTCGATCTCTTCCCTTATAAAATTATAAAAATGGAAAATTGGCAAAATAATAATAAAAAAAGGAAGCGGAATCGAGATAAGTAAATATATAACATTTAAGGGACATGATGATGCAATTGTCATAAAACTTACACATGATCATGATTCATGGTGCAGTGAGGGATGGGTTAGGTTATCGATTACACGCAAGAACTGTTGAATAGTCATTGAGGGAATATCTTCCATTTAAGTGCAACATGGATACAAGTGGAGTAAGCATTTGAATTTGTCAGCACAAATATAGCACCATAGTATTTTTTTTTTCTTTTAGAGTTTAAAATCCTTTAGCAAATGATCAAATTCAGTTCTCAAAACAAAAGCAACAAACAAAGTAGCAGAGAAAAGAGAGAGGGCCACGTTTTCTTCTCCCTACGCTTACCTACATATCCCACTCATAATCAATATATATCACACTCTCATCATCATATACATATAGTATTAATAATTCTACATTTTTTTGGTTAATACAACAATTTTATAACGCATCAATCATGTGCATGCTAATTAGTAATATAAAAACAATGCAAAGTTTATGTGTAAAATTAAGAAAGCTATTTCATATTTCATCTAAACTAATTCATATTTCATCTGCCTGCGAACTCTTATATTTGTTAGTTGCTAGGATTTTTGACTGAGAGGCTAGGTTTACTTTCCAGTTCATTCTAAATGGGGAAATTGATGCAGCAGAAATATATTGTTTACAAATTCACAATTAAAATCTAAATGTCATGCAAAATTAATGGTGCTAATGGCAAAAACATTAAGAAGTTATTAATATTTACCACCATTAATTCTTTAAGTGAAATTGTGCATCATCTTGCAAACACACACCCCTGTCTTGTGCCATATAAAAAGGGGTCTTAGTTATGGTTCCGTGATGACAAACTTATGACAGATAACAGAGTAATGTACATTATAAATCTGGACTTCTCAGTGTTTTTGTAGTTTGCTTCTATAGTCTACCGATATCTAGGTGTCTACATATACATATACATATATGAACAATTTTCATATAAGATTTGTGAGAAAAATAAACATGGGTATTACGATTCATCATGAATGATTATGATTAAAAATTAGTTATTGATCATGTGATAGTCATGTGCACATATTTTTTAATTTTGACCATTTAAATAAGATCCAATTGTTTCTATTAATTGTTCTCATTACTTACAATATCGGAAATGGATGAAAGATTATGTTACTAAATATTTTAAATTTCTTCAGCTTATTTCTCTTCCTTCAAAAATATTGTCATTTAAGATATTGGCAGTTATATATGGTTATCATCCTAAGTAAGATTTTCTTATTGTATTTAAGACTATTAATGCTAATGTTGCACTCTTATGAAAAATATATTGCTGAATTTTCTCTTGCTTTCTTTTACCTTGATCCATTTTCAATCATTATTGTGCTGAGTGTTCTTGCAGTTTCGTTTTATTTATCATAAATGTAATAAATTATGCAGTTGCAATGTAATTATAGAGTGCTATAATAGTCATTAAGTACAATTTAAAACCATTATATATAGACAGAGATGTGTGTAAGTAAGCACTAGCGAGTATATGCAAGAGAACAGTAATATATTTTGGTAGGGGAATTGAATAGAATAGTCATAGAAGTGATGGATGGATGGTTAGTGATGCAAGAAGTAAGGTACAGTGGGGGATCTGGGGGCCACAGTTTTCAGTGCATACGTTATATAAATACGTGCCTTTGTGTTTGTGTATGTATATGTGTTATTAGTAGTACGTGAGAGAGAGAGAGAGAAAAAGCTGCAAAAGAATATAAAAATGGAAATCGCTGTCTTCCCATTATTTTTCTCGTCATGTCAGCATCTATTTTCCTTTTCCCCGCAATTCCCTCTCTCTCTATAAACTCAACGTAGAGAAGTGACAATGCAACTTTTCCATCCTTCATTTCCGTCCCGTAATAATGTGTTATGAGATTCTTGTTCATTAATTCCACGTTGTCCAGTTATATTACGAGAAGGACGTTGTTGGTGGCGTGAGAGTAGAGATGGATGATGCTTGATTGGTGACACAGACATGGTCGTGAGTATATCGACAAAACTTGCTTGTTTCTCCTTCTGTCTTGCTCTATCTGAGGTTTCCCCTTAGCTGACACTAGAGGCTGGATTTTCCGTCCAACAAACTCATGTCTTCATGTCTCAACTCAATCAAATCTACCGAATAATATACAAAATATAGTTTCTCTTTTTATGATTTTTATTTGTAAATATGTGGCGATTTTTTATTAGATTGGGGCACCATTGTGACACAAAAAGTTAGACGGTTGATCTTGACTAACACTATCTTTATAAAAGAAAATTAAGACTTCTAAAAATATAAGTTGCACATTTGAATAGCTTTGGGAAGAAAATAACAATGAGTTTTCATGTATTTCTCATGAATTTACCGACATAAAGTTGTGGCAAGTATTTTTTTTTTCATTATAGAAGTAATTCAAAAATAATTTTTTATAGACAAATATTAATATTTTTATTGTAAATGAGACTCAAATCTACAACTTTATTCACTTCATTCCTTAAATTTTTTACTATATCCATCAGGTTACCTTATGACTTAGATAATTCATTATAATTTATCTCACATACAAATATTTTACATACTGTGATTTCCTAAATTAATTTATTATAGAAAAAAGGAGCTAAAGAACGTAGAACGTCATATTGTGCAGCAACAAGCTAAGCATAATTCTATTAAAATGATGAACTTAGGAACATGGACACTGTAATGCAATGGCCTTCTTGAATGTTGATGCTCTAATGTATAAAGATAATAGATACAAAACAGAAAAATGAGAAAAATACAAAGATTGGTAAAATATAGAAATTTTAATAATTTATATTATATTAAGTTATAACTACTTCATTGAAATCTTTGTACATTCATACGTACTATTCGACAATAAATGTGAGCTTAAAAAACGGGTGCAATGCAACAAATAATTTCCATTCCACAATTTATCTATTTAGTAGGGTGAAAAGTCTTATATTGATTTTTGGGTGTGAAATTGAAAACATCTCACTAAGTATCACATAAGAAGATTTAAAAAAAAAATATCACAAATCCCACATATGAGGATACATGAATTTTAACAAAATCTCATGCTATAAATAGAAGCATTCTTTCTTCCTATTTTCTTGCATCAAGTTGAATATACTTTTACTTAAATTTTTCTTTATCTCTCATATTTTCCGCCGACGCATTTCTGACAAACTCCTCCCCTTTCTTTCTGTGACAGGCAACCATATTGTGCGAAGTTCGGAAACTGACACTGATAGTCATATTGTAGGAAAAGAATTGGCACAGGTAGCCAAATTGCAGGAATTTCGAGAACTGACACTCATAGTCAAATTGTGGGAAAAGAGTTGGCATTGTGACAATATTGTGGGAATTTCGAGAATTGATACTAGTAGCCATATTGTGGTGGGTGTATTCAAGGTCGGTTTTTACGGTGCATTAAGAATTCGATAATAGAGAACTCGATTGTTTTATCTTGGGGACGACGTGGTTGATAATATGTTTGCATATTTTGGGCAGTACCACGAAACGTCTTAAAGAGAACGACTTGGTCGTGACTCAGCCAATAAGTATTATTTTGTGCCATTTAGAATTGCTGCAAATTACAGTAACAACACTGTCAGTGTAAATATTTATATATAATTAACATATTATCTATTGATTTATATTACATTTTTTGAAAAGTGAATAATGATAAAATGTGGATATGATGGATAATGCAATAACATTATATATAACTCATACATTATCTAGCCATTCATTTTTTCACATGGTGAAATAATACACTTGGTTTCATTATTGGCCTTTTATTTATACCTACCTTATTCTTTAACATATAAGCTACTTGTCTTTGGTATAATTACCAAATGAATGTAAGATTGATTTGTTCATTTTGTTAAGATAATCAAATAAAGACAAACCATGAAATTTCTAATGTGTTGTTCACAGAAGATGGCAAACATGCATGTTTGCTTAGTAGTAAGTACTCTCTTTGAGAATTGAAAATAACTTTATAGTCTTTCCTAAATCATGTTATGTCTAACACAATCATTAATTTTTCTATTTTTTTCATTATCATTAATGTGAGACATGATTTGAGATGTAGTTTAGTACAACTATTCTTATTCATATGACAATATTAGTCATTTGGAAAATCTAAATTTTAATTTTTTAGTCAGGCCACACTATAGACACTTATTAGCTATTACAAACCAAATATTTTACTCTATACAACCTGAGTATTTTTTAATTCTTAATTGATGTTCGAATGCATTTGTCTTGTTACTACTCATTTAAAAATTGACAAGGAGCAGAGACTCTATCATTTGAATACTTTAAAATAAACACTTAATAATAATTAAATATATAATGAAATACACCTCCATTACTCTATTATAATAGTCGTAGTTTAACCGTGCACAGAGCTACAAAATCTACTGTTTATTTCACCTTTATTTTCCTATTCTTTCTGCATCTATTTGGCAAAGTGAATAAATGCATGTTGACGCAAAAAGCTCATCACGCATGTCTGAGAAGACCACACGTTGCTGCAGCAGCCTTTAATGCCGACAACATACATTTTGATATGTAATTCCTGTAATGTAGTATTCTAACATAGTATGTATTCGGATACTAATCTTACACTTATATATTAATATACGTTGTGATTTGCACAAAAAAGTATTTCAATATAAATTGGCATATTGTTACTTGTGCTTTTTAATTTTCAACTAGATAATTACGTGAGAGGAAAAAATAATCAATTATGTGAATACATAAATTTTGGAAACACAAACTCAGCCTCAGCTCCCACTTGTATAGGATTTGAGTTTCCTCATGTGTGGGAACAAACTGCAAAACAAACACGAGCTCCAACATCTGCTCCTTAACTTCACACGCATCCTCCACGCGCCTCCATCCCATGGCCCCATCTAATTTCAGTTCGTTTCAGGTGCGAGAATGCGTGCACACCCAAACACCAACATAACAAAATTATTTATTGTTCATTTTCAAGTTTTAAAAAATATGACTACTTACTTTTTCAATTATGTTTGTAGCATTAATGATAATTTAAGGCTTTATTTGCTTCAAGAGGGGAAAATGATAGAAGGAGAAAGAAAGAGGAAGAAAAATGTGAGAAATATAATAAATTTTTGTATTGTTTGATATTAAATAATAGAAGAAAAAATATAGACATAAATTTTTAAATGACAAAAATATCCATAAAATAAAGAGAGTACGAAGAAGTCAAAGAGAGTGGTTACATAGGTTTTTTTGTCATTTTACTCTCACACGGTGGGATTTATGTAATTTGTATCTAGGGAAATAATTAACTTCTATACAACTTTTTTCTCCTTAACTTATTTCATATCTTTTTATATACAACCAAATCAATGCTAATATAAATAGATAAGAAGTGGAATATAGATACACGAGTAAATATTTATAGACACATATTATATTATTCATTGTTTATTTATATTACTTTTTTGATAAAACAAAAAAACTAAATATGAATGACAAATGATACAATAATATTATATAAAACTCATAATGGTCAATAAATACATTTTTCCTCTTAACTGGGTTGTGGGTTGACTTATGATTTTATTTCAAAATTTTTAATATACTCTTTTATTTTTTCATATGTTTTCTCTTTCCTAGAGGTTTGGCATATATGAACTTCCCATTAAAACAAAATATTCATATACTTAGATAAAATAAATTTGTGTTAATTTGGGAAAAAATATCCATGTGATTTCTTTTTGATATTATTAGAATATCATTTATCCTTATGGATAATGAACTAATCATTTTCATATATATATAATAATCTTTTGTCTTAAATTGTATCCTAAACTATATCTCGAACCAATCATATTAAAACAAAAACAAAAAAATAATAAATATTTTATTTTTCAATTAACATAACGTATTTTTATTAGTCCGAAACATGATTTGGGACAATAAACTTTGCCCTACTACATTTATAGCTAATTAACTACTTGGACTACCTTTCAATTTTCATCAAATTTGAAAATAAATTAGAAGCTCAATTAGTTAATTAGAGGTATTAGTATATTATATATTTTTTAAAATAATACAATATCTATTTTAGAATTATGGTATTTTCCATGTATATTTTATTTTCTGATTTAACCTATCTGTCATTTCTCTACGCCAGCTACTGGGTCAGAGTAATACTTGTCCTTGATAGTATTGAAGGTAAAATTTACTTATTCACCTCTATTCGGTGAAAACTTAAAATAACCAGGTCACCAATATAGCCAGTGGAAGATGATAATATACTATTAGTAACATAGAGTTATTTCATGATTTCTGAGGTTTCATCAGAGAGAGAGAGAGAGAGAGACGTGCAAAAGTATATGAATGCATCCCCTTTGGACAAAGATAGCTACACGACACAACAAATTAGAGAGAGAATAAATAGTGAGCGTTTTCTAGCTTCTTCACCTTAATTAATTAACTTCCCAAATACCATTTTCATTGTCATAGTTACGTACCCATCATAGTTTCTTTTTCGGTGTTTCAATTTTAATTTTGAAATGGAATTCGAAGATCAAGAGGAGCAAGAGGAAGAGCTTTGTTTCAACCCAATGGATAACCCGAGCCGGGTTAAAATGTCCGGTTCAGTTGAACCCATGGTGATGCCTCAACCTGTTAGGAGCAGCAACAACGCGAGGTACAGGGAGTGTTTGAAGAACCACGCCGTCGGCATCGGCGGTCACGCTCTCGACGGCTGCGGGGAGTTCATGCCGGCTGGAACAGAAGGAACCTTCGACGCACTCAAATGCGCCGCCTGCAACTGCCATCGCAATTTCCACCGCAAGGAAACCGACCCCGCTGCCATTGTCACCGGTTCAGACCCTTTCCTCCTAACTAACCACCCTCACCACTACCAGCCACCACCGCATTTTGCGGCGTACTACCGTTCCCCGGCAGGGTACCTTCACGTGGGGGGAGGACACCACCAGAGAGGTGCTGTGCCGGGAGGTGCACTAGCTCTGCCGTCGACCTCTGGTGGCGGCTTAAGAGGATGTGGGACCCAGAGCATGAGGGAGGATCAAGAAGATATGTCGTATCCAATGAGTGGTGGAGGGTCGAAGAAGAGACACAGGACAAAGTTCACACAGGAGCAGAAGGACAAAATGCTTGAACTTGCGGAGAGACTAGGTTGGAGAATTCAGAAGCATGATGAGAGTGTGGTCCAGGAGTTCAGTAACGAGACTGGGGTCAAGCGTCACGTTCTTAAGATTTGGATGCATAACAACAAGCACACTCTTGGTAAGAAGCCCTAGACAACAACAATATTATCATTAAATAAAAATAATTTCTGGAGTGTATGCGTTTCTCTCTATATATCTTTATGAATTAAGAGTTCGAAGGTTTTATTGTAATGTATATTGGTTAAGTGTTGTGGGGTTCAGCTTGGAAGGCTTGGACACTGTGTTGCTGAGTATCTGAACATGTAGGCATGGTTTTACTTTGATTAGTAGAGCGTAATATTATTATTGGTGGTGAGCTCATTTTATTTCTTTGAAGTATTAAACTCAGTCTTTTATTATCATCAGTTTATTTCTTCTATCTTCTTTGTTTTTATAGTTATATCGTATACATGTTCAAGTATTAGCATTACATTTTGGCGTGAGTTTCAACAATGGTGGTTGTGGATAATGCGTAACGCTAGAGTTGGAGAGTTAATAGATGCATTTGGAAGTGGAACCTTGTTTTGCGTTAGATGAGATCAGCTATTTGGAAATTAAGATGAGGACTTTGGTTTGTAGTTCAAGTTTTTGATGCTGACGATGGCTAAAAATAGATGATCTCTCTAGCTAGTTCATTTGTCTATATGTATCAAGGTACTCTATTCTACCATCCTATGATAGTTGTTTGAGGTAATAGAAGGAACTTCCTCGGTGGAATCAATGCCTTCTTATTCCGTTTTCCATGTTTTTCCTTCTTTTATCTGCGTCTTTTACTTCTTCAGCTAATATCATACCTTCTCTAGTCCTCCTCCTACGCACTCATAAACTCAAAAAAGTGAGTGAAATCTTCGTCCTAGTCCCTTGCTTTAAACATTTCCATCTTACTCATGCACTTTCAATTTTTGGAATCCTAGTTTTTTGTTCTTCCTTGTTCTCATTAGCTTTATTATTTTTTTTCAAAGTATTTAGTTTTCGACCTGTTTTAACTTATATGAATAAATGAACTAATCAATATATATGTTGGTTACTTTGTTATTGGGTGTTTGTATTTTCTGACAATACAGAAGGCATTAATTATTTGATGCCTAGAATATATTTTTGTTTTCTTTGCCTTTTTGAGTAGGTTTTTCTTTGCTTACTATTGTCACAAATGAGATATTACTATATATTATTACATTACTAACATTTGAAATACATTTATGAAACCAAAAAAAACATATTAGATATAATCACAGAATAAATATCTTTTATCCCACTAAAATATGTCATGTTTATTATTATTTTTGTAGTGTTTAGAATTTTTTGCAGAAAATGATTAAATATGACACATATCATGATTTTAGTGATCGAAAAAGATAACTTATCTATGAGAAAATATTTTATTCTAATATAAATAATATATATATATATTTAAAATACACAGCCATAACTTTTATGATCAATTCATTCATTATAGAGAATTTTGGACCAGAAGTCCGAAACCAGATGTTTGTTTGTGTCAGGTCGCTGGAATTTTCATCATTACCTCGATGGTGAAAGAGACTGGTTTAGTCAATGTTTTATTTTACTGAATGCAACTTGTATGAAAGATAAGAAGTATTGTTTATGTTTTCTTTTTTTTAGTAATTGTTTATGTTTTCATTGGTGTTGGAGGGTTTAGCTTAAATCAAGTTTATTAAATTTAAAGCTTAGTTTGACGCTTGCATTTTTTATTACCTTTTCTTTATAAGTTACATTTTTGTTACCTATTTTTCTTTTAATCTCTGTTTCCCCTTTCAAAATAACCTCATTCTGGCAAATAAGCTATGCTATATGCACATAGAATATGTTTTAGTACATTAAGGACACAACTCATTCTGGAGCTCTCCAACTACTACCATCAATAGGGTATTGAGACTTGGATCAGAATCTAGAAAGTACCTAGAATCTCTCTTGTGTCAGTTTCCTCCAACAAAATCATGGTTTAACTGGTTGTATTTAAACTCTAAGAAAGGTGCACGGAGTCCTTAATTATAAGCTTAAGTAAGATATGTATATTACTATAGAACGTTAATGAATATAACTGGCTTAGTTTCTATTTACCTTTATATTTGGGTCAACGTACTTTAATGTGCATGCTAAAGGGGGGGCCTGGTTGATTACTTGGGGAAAAGATGGAGACCCGTGCATAATTTGGAACCTTTCCTAATAAATTCCACTCTTTTTCTGATGTTTCAAAGTGTAGTAGCAGGATATGCTTTAATGAACGAAGGAACAACTTGCTTCTTATAGATTCCAAACCTTACCTATTACCAATACATGTTTAAGATGTTTTGCTTGTTTTTTGGGTTGTTCCAGCCACAGTTAAAGCTGTGTGCTTCATATGTGGACCACAACATAATGGAATCCTTGTTGAAAGTTTAGGTTTGATCGATCAAACAGTTATAAAGGACTACATGCCCATAATGCTAAACAGTTACAATGGATTCATATTGGTATTAGTTGCATTAAACATAACCTTAATTAATCTATTTCAAATCGACATGTTTTAAACCTAAGAGGCTAATCTAATGGTGGACTAACATAGAATGTGTGGGTAAACATTACACACTTTAAAATACCAAATTTTAGCATCAAATCCCCTTCCCCTTTCGGCTTTCTTAACATTAATTTCTAAGGCTGATTTTAAGAACTTTTTTTAATATAAGTAGACTTGGTTGGATTTTCTTTTAGCAAATGTACTTCTAATTGAAGCACAATTGGAAATTGAAAATGTGAAACTGATTCCTACTGCTTGAATTGAATTTCCCTTTCATGAAGGTTACTTTCAAATGGAAATCTAAGAGATGCCTATATATATGCTCTTTCTTTTTCAAACTTTAGTCACATAAATTCCCAACCCTTTTTCTTCACCTAGAGATGATAGAATTGATTATTAAATAACATGTATTATCGAATTTAGTACTGGCCCTTTGTAGTTGTTAGAGATCTATGCATGCCCATGCATATATTTGGATTTGTATGACATAATAAGCATGGTGGTCCAAACTCCAGAAGTAGCTAGTCTTTATAGTATTAATAATTTGCTATGTCTTGAACAATCTTGAGAGTGCTTCATTCTACAAACGTACGTACAAATTAAAAGCTTTGTTACTGAAAGCAGCCAGAACATGCATAAGTTCTTAGTGAAAATGATGAGGTTTGTGCCTTCAGGTCCTAGCTTGAAAGGAATGTATCATGAATTCGCCAGTTATATCAAAAGCAACCCACTTAATTTTTTTTGTCTGATGGGAAAATGTGTTAGGATGATAGATTTGATTATTAAATATTTTTACATCAAATATTTAAGAGTTAAATTTGATACTACTTGTCCATATATGTATTCTTCCCTAATATATTATATCACATAAATAAAAAAAATCTATCTAGCATATGGTGTGTATCTTGAGTGGGTAACATTTGTCACAAAGATCCCAAGATACATGCAATATTGAGTTAGAGGAAATTGTTTGTCCAATATCAAGAAACAGCTAGAATTTATGTTGAAAGAATGATGAGAATAAACAACCCCAAAGATACCACTGGTAATGGAGCAAATGAGAAACATGCAGAGATATCACAGATAGTTCTTCACGACTTGAATGACATAAAAGTGCCAGTTGCAAGCACTGAATTGCATGACTATTAGTAGTCACTGCTAGACTGTGTTCGAAGTTACTCGGAAGGTTAGCTACCCATTTTTACTTACAATAATAATCAAGTTTTAATCTCACTATGTGGGGTTGACTAAGTTTTTGCTTCGATCATATAAATAATAATCAACTTCTCATTTAATTTTTGTCTCCCAGCTTGTAAAAAACTGTTTTTCAACAGCAGGCTTGATTTCCTACCTAGTCAATGCCTATGCATTCAAGACTTCAGTACCTCTGGTAGCATGACTAATGGTCTTACATTATGAAAATATATGGAATACAATGAACACTAGTCTTGTATCACTTTAGGGAGGTTCCATGAAAAGGGGCAAATGAGATTTAGGGGGTCCAAACTCCACCACAGCATACCCCCTAATAAAAAACCCAAGGTATAGATGACAGTGTTAGCTGAAGCACACAAGTGTGTAGTTGCAAATTTTACTCATGAATCAAAGCAAGAGGTTAAGCAAGGTTCTTCACTCATTGTGGCTAACTATTCTATCAATTTTGACTAAGCACCATGTATGACCCTTTGGCTAACCAGAATTCATATACTTCAAAAGAAAACTGATTAGTTGCAGCACACTTTCAGTAGAAATACAACATATTCCACTGGAGTCTACATCACCTAAATTTGTCATATGCAGATCAATCTAAATAGCAATTATTAGCAAGGGAGAAGGAAGTGAATTGGCAATGGCAGACAGAAATCAATCAATATATAAGAAATCTCAAGAAACAAAATACTGAAATCTAGTTTTTGATGCATTGATAGAACATAAAATGGAACAGGACAGAACAAAATGTTATGTTCTCTCTTTGGTTCCATCCCTATGTGTGGAACAAATATATTATGCTTTTCAATATTTTGTCATGTTCTGTTCATAAAATACACCAGACACATAATAAACCCCATATGTTGTCTAATAACATGTTCTAACATGTCTATCAAAAGCTATATAAGGGTATGCAATTGAAAACAACAAAAAAGAAAGAATGATGAGAGCCAAATGCTGCACAACTGAAAAGTTCATAACACATGGTAAAATGAGAAAAATATCAAAAATCCTCCTCGTCTTTCATATGGAGTCTTAATCATGGGCTGTCGTATGAGAAATGAAGCAGATGATCTTTCATTGAACTAAACCAAAGTAATCCGAACTAAAATATTTGTCACTCAAATTGAAGAAAGAAATTCATCATAATTTCAGCACAGCAGAGGTAACATCAACATTGTTAAACAGCTCACAAAGATATACCTGTGATTCTTAAACCCTTGTAACCAACATAGCAATCTAGTCTTAGGCATGACCAAGATAAACACAGTTACAGAAAATTGAAAAAACGTGAAGCAAATCTCAATGAAACTCGGTTTCTTTTCAACCAAAAAACTAAATAAACAAGCAGTCTCAGTTCCACAAAGATATAACACTCCGAAAACCAATTGACTTAGAGTTGGGAAAGATAGATTATAATGGGTTGAAGCACACCATCTATAAATGAGAACTAATATTTTTTTCTTTTCAATTTCAAAAGGTCAAGCATTCAAGACAAAGTGGCATTGCAGCAATTGTAAAATATAGACATCTCAATGCCTCTTTTCCAAAATAGATGAAGTACATAATCAACAACTATACTATCCAGTGCCTCTTTTTATTTCAACTGTCATTCACATCCCAAAATATGTGCAGAACACTAATAAAAAACACTGCATGCCATCTATATCATACTAAAAGCCTACAACTACCAGAGAAACCATTGAAGTTGCCATCACCTTTCCATCACTCATTAAACCTTACACCAATGAAGACATCTCCATCTCCTTCTGTGAACTCCAAGTCACCTTCACCTTCATCCAAATCCAAGTCATTATCGGCACGAAAACCTCTGTGCCTGTTCCTCGCCATGTTATCAGCACCCCTCCTTGCCACAGTCTTCATCCTCATCTTCCTCTTCCCACTAGTCCCTTCCAATTCAACTTGTGAATTTGGAGCATTCCCCTGAAACTGAAACCCTTGATTCCTCACATCACCCCAAACCTCTTTTCCCACATTCTTCCCAAACCCTTCACTACCTCCAACAACATCATCACCATCATCGTCAGAAATGTACACAAAATTGGTTTCATCAAAATGGGTAGCTTTCACACCCATATACATGTAGTTGCTGTCTTCCTTATCTATATACCTCAAGGGTACACTTGCTTGGCACCAATAGTACTCCTTCTTCTGATCATCATCCTTCACCGGAGCCGTTACCGGAACGCCGTGAAACGCTTTTCCACAACTCTGACACAGCAAGGGGCAATCCTCGTACTTACCCTCATACTCAAAAAGGTTCCAACAGTAAGGGCACGCGGTCCAGAATGTTGCACTGGGTGGCCGATAACCAATCTGGGTGTGGTAAAGGTCGCGGCTTTTGGGGTCAGAGAGCACGTGCCAAGACTCACGTACGCACGTGAGGGCTTCGTCAGAGAAGGGGAATTTGTTGGCGGCGGTGGGGTCAAGAAGGAGAGCGAGCTTCTTGAACTGGCGCGTGAGGAGGTCGCGGTCGCGGGCTGCGTCGTCGCGGCGGAGCTGGAGGATGGAGTAATGATCGGGGAGATTGTTGGGGAGGCGGCGGTCGACGGCGGAGAGGATGTCGGCGATGGCGATGATTTTGTCGAGGGAGACGGAGGTAATGAGGTCGAGTCTTGGGATGCGGGTGGCGAATTCGCGGCAGGTGGAGAAGCGGCGGTAGGAGAGCATGGTGGTGCATGCAACAATTAGGTTTTCGGATCCGGGTCCTTTGGGTGTGTCCATTTCGCGTTGGGGTGAAGGGTGAGAGTGAGAGTGAGAACTGAGAAGGGTTAAGAATCTCGAACACAAGGAGACAATAGTAATAATATTAAGAATATATTTCTATTATTTTTCATCCAATTAATGCTTTTCTTATTATGGAGTCAAAATTATTATTTTCCAATTTTGTAATCTTACCTTAAAAAGAAGGATTGATATTATCCCATTTCATCTATCCAATAGTCACTATTCATCATATTTTTGTCTAAAATATCATTGATTCTATAATTTTTTATAATATATTATATCATTTGTAAAATTAAATATCGAAAGACTTTATTTAAAATGGAGATATATTATATTTAATCAGGTCAAAAATTAATAACAAGCCCAATTAATGCTTAGGATTAATTTTGTAAGTCTTATATGAAAGGTTCACAAAAAAAATAGTAAGCTTAACTAGGGAGAGGTCTATGGCTTAGACAACATGAGTCAAAGCATGCATTTCACGGGTTACGTTTTTTTTATACTAAATTCCTTAATTTACAGCTGGATGGCCCATAATGGGAGGGTTGAGATTATTATAATATATCCCACCTTAAATGTCATAACTTTTTACTATTAAGAGTCATACTAGACTTGGAACGTGGAGAAAAAGACTTATTTGTCTAAGGAAAGCTTGATCATCTCCCAATTAAATGTAATTATTACTTTGGGTTTTCTTTATTCACTTTCTCACCTAACTATGAGAGAAACAAAAAGTAGTAGGATCCACTATATTTTCATCCTTCTTCTAATTCTCTACCCTCAACTAAATAAGAGAAAAATGAGAATTTTTTCCTTTTTCTATCTTCTTATATTCTTTCCTCTTAAAATTACTCCAAACAAAGGCTTATAGAGTAAGTTCATATTCCTTACACTACCAGTAACTTGGTGGTTCATCCCGGGTAGGGGTGGCAAATGGATAGATTTGGATGGTTTTGGATTTGGATGAAAATGGATGGATGAAAAGTCATCCATCAACTCATTTAAATTCATTTAAATCATATTTTAAGTTATCCAATCCATCCATATCCAATGGATTATAATCCATCAAATTCATCTATGACTCAATTTTCATGGATTTGTATGGATGGATATTCAATCCAATTCATGACTTCATATTTTTACCATATGTTTTCTTTTATAGAAAAAAAAACATTTTAAAAAAGTTTTTTTTAAAACACGTTTAAAAATGTGAATTTTTGAAGTTTTTATCCGAAACTTAAAAGAATAATAAATTTAAGAAATTAACTTTAAAGATTTTAATGGTAAATCATATGGTTAAACTTAAACTTTCGGTGTTAAAACTTTCAAGTAAGTTTCAAGTTAGTGCTGTTAGAAAAATTTGACGTATATCATAAAATTCATATATTCTTTTTTCTATTTCTCTCACTCTTCATGTTTTTTTTGTTAGTTACAAACATAAATTATATTTATCAAAGTTAAATTACATGATTGATAGATAGTTGAAATATCCAAATTGAATGAAGTATAAGAGAAATAGAATTGACAAGAAATGTTAAATACTAAATGCAATTTTATGTGAAAGCTAAGTAAAAAAAGATTTTATAACCAAAGCAAGATGACCAATAAACTTCTAGCAAGCAAAAATCCACAAAATTAAAGCATATTCTCATCAATATTTGAAACTAAAATAACATAAATTTACAATGGTGCATTAACATAAGTTTTAAGCTTAAAAATAACTAGTAACACAATTACTGTGATGAGGGAGCCTCATGTACAATAATCAGCAAATAATTTATCATTCCAACACGAGCATCCACAATACAATACAACAAATAATATTTTAATGTATATATAAGGAATCAAAAGATATATCAATCAATCTTGAAGGAACATCAAAATTAAAATAAACTATTGGAAGAAACAAAAACTTCAATGGAGATGAGAATGTATGAAGATATTGGGAAAAAATCCTCCATAGATGAAGAAAGCAAGGTTTTGTTGAGTGAATATTTTTGTTAGAAAGGGTAATTCAACTTTTGAATGAATTATTTTGTTAAAAAGGAGTTTGCACATTGTTTTGAGAAAAAAAAATGTTTTTATTTTTTTTTTTGATGGATTGGGTATCCATCCAAATGGATATATCCATGGATATCCATTGAATCCATCCATTATCAACATTACCCATTGGATTATATCCATTTAAATCCATTAGTTCTAATGGATGGATTTAGATGAATTTAACTTGGATGGATTTTGGATCGATCGTGAATTGTGGATAGTTTTGCCACCCCTAATCCCGGGGTTTCATAACTGAATATTTTTCAGTGAAAATACCTAAATATTTTTCACTCAAAATAACATCAATTTTTATAGTTCATTTGAAGATCGAAGTCGAAAAAAAATGTCATACGATTATATTTAACTTGAAAATAGATAGAATATCATTGTCAAGTAAGATATAATCTAGTGTATTATATTTCTGACATTTTTATCATTTTATATATTAAATTATATTTTTATTATAAAAATATAATAAAAATAAGTATTTATTTTTCATCCATTAATGGAGTGAATCCTTACTCTCGTATGTGATATTGTCCTCAATATTTGGTGAAACATTAAAATATTAAACGTTAAAATAATAAAACTCAAGGTTGTCACTCACCCATAATTTCATATCCATATTTAATGTTAAAATAATAAAATTTATGGGTTCCATTTGATTGTAAATAAACAGCTAAGTAATTAGGAACATTGCTACATGTTTGGCCAGGTCAAGTAATTACTCTGACACTCTCACTCTGAGGAAGAAACCAAATCAACAGAAAAACCAAAACCCCCAAATAAACAACCAAATCTACTGTACACATTGATATACTTCACTTCATATCTCTGTCTATACTGCACCAATGTCTATTTAACCTACACCTACATAGATAGCCTTCTGTTCATAGCTTAAGTCAGAAATATTTTTCTGAGCAATTTTTATTGGAATAAGTTTTTGTTCTATTATTTAGGATAATACTTAAGGGCCAAATCCCAACACATGTTAATAAGTGTCTTTCCACTTTAGGGGAACATCCATTCAAAATCAAACCACGTGTAGATTTCTTGTCACACTCAATAAAAGAAATTGCAAGAAAAAATAGGGATATCCTTTCACTCATTTAGTATGAGAGAGTATAGAGAGAAAGAAAATAACTATAATGCAAGAATAAAAGAAATTGCAAGAAAGACTCATTCATTTTTGGTTTCTTTTTTCACATGAGAATGGAAAGTAAAAAAGTTTTTTAAATAACTATAATGTCCTTAACTTTATCAAATGTTTATTATTATTTATAAGAGTAAAATTGTTTTTTTAAGAAAAACATATTTTTCTCCCACTTCTAATTCTTTCATACCAAACAACTCTTATAATCAACTCATTTTCTCATTTCTTTACTTTCTATTCATACTTTTTCTTTATATTTTCTCTCATCCTATTTTCTTCTCTAAACCAAACAAAACATAAATATTCCCAGAATGTACCCTTAGTTATTAATAATAGTTATGTTAAAGTTTCATTATTCATTTTTTAATTCTAAATCTAAATTTTAATAAATAAAAAAATACAATTAACATTTGATAACTTGATTTGAAACAATATTAAGATAGTCAAAAAATAAAGTATTTGAAAAAAAAATTAAAATTCCAATTTCAAGACAAAAATTTTATTTATAAAACATTTTTTGTGTAGAGAATTTTTAAATAATAAATAAATGTATTTATTATATTAGGAAAACATTTAAACCTTAAAATTAGCAAAGCTAAATCATTGAAACAGTAATTATCTTTACAATATTAAGTATATAATATTTTAAGTAAAAATGATAAATCAGAATATAAATGAATTGTTGCTAATCAAAAACTTTATTGCATGTTGCATCTAAATGATAAAATAAAATAAAAAGACTGTTTAATATGCTTTCAAGGCACATACTTATCCATGGACTTATTTTTTTTTTTATAAATACAATAACTCTCAAATTTACTTTGTGTCTAAATTAATATATGTCATTAAATACATATTAAAAAGCCCAATAAAATATGGAAATTATTTTCTACTTTATCTTCATCTCTTTAATAATATCACTTCTTTAAATTTTGGGCAGACAGTGAGAAAAAAGAAAGCGAGGCATGGTTGTCCTCCACCTGTGTGAAGAAGAGAATAGGAGCCATAGTTTGGATGCGGATCACATGTCCCAATTCATGTCCAAAACTGTGTATCAAGCCAATTAGAGAGTTCCATACAATTAAAAAGAAAAATAACAAAATCAAAAATTAATATTTTAATATTATTTTGTGAAGTTTAATTGGTTAGGAACACGAAAATAGAAAAATTATGGGACAGATAATCCTTGTCCCCGTACTTTTATGGATTTGCATCAAGGTGAATTAGTAGGACACTGACAAAGATATGTCGCTTTTGTACGGAAAGCCAATTTTCAAGATGATGAGTGACTCTACCATTTAGTTTTCTCTATAAAAAGTTAAAGTACAATTTTCCATAAATAAAATTTAAATAAAATTTTACTTTTATGATTTTTACTATATATATACTATTGGTTTTATACTATAGAGTTGAGTGAGCATTGGTCACAAAGCAATCAAACAATGCATAGAATAAATAGAAAAGAAGAAACAAAGAATTTGGTAACAGGTTTCGGCCAACTGTGCCTACGTTCCCGGGAGCGCTGAGCGACTACCAAGATATTATTAGAGAATAAGGATTACAAATCCTATCACACTCATGAGCCCAACAAGGGACATAAGTCCAATATATAACATTGGTTACTCTACTCTATTTCAATACTAGGGATGTGAGACTAATCTAATAACATATTTCAAACATCTCAAACAATCTCCACATTGATTGAAATAGACGAATATTTCGCTCCTTAAGAAATCTACACAAGATTTTTCACCTTAGCGAATATTTGCCTCCACCTTGCTTAATGCATAATTCTCTTTAACAAATTGCACCCCTTCGGCATAAACCTTATGAGTATCATTGACGATGTTACCAAGAGCCTAGTTCTCCAAACTCTTAGTGCAGCTCCCTATACCGCCATCAAATGGAACACGCCGCCTAACCACCTATTGCTAGAAAGTCTTTCGATGTATGGAACCTCTACACAAAAGTTCACCAACAATCGTCCTCTTCAATACTAAGTCAAACTGAACCTTGAAGCTTCATTGGAAAGCCTCAACCACTACCACCATTGTATAGCCAGACAATCATAGTTCAAAAGAACTATCATACTCCACCATAAGGAGTATACCCACAACCCACACCTTGCGTCAATGCTAACCAATGCCCATGTCACATCCTTGCATCCAAGCCAATGCCCATATCACACCCTGCATCTCTACCAATGCTCGTGTTACACATTGCATCAAAGCCAATGCCAATGTTACACCCAACATCAAAGTCAGCCAACACATGTCTTAGGGTCAAACTCAACACCTGAGTCCCTATCTCCACCTTGATCCTAATCCAATACATGGACTTTTAGGATTCTGGATCAACACATATATCACCCCCACCATAGTTCTGCCATGTTTTCTTCTCCTTCAACTCATCTCCTTTATCCTTGCATAGTACCTTTGACGCACCTTGTCTAACAAACACGCTTTCACCCTCTTTTGTCATTATCTAGCACTTGAGTTAAGAGACATCTACCAATTAGCTCTGATATCAATTATTGGTGCAGCGGAAACGATCGTTGCGCAGCATTGATCACAAAGTAATCAAATAATGCATAGAATAAATAGAAGAGAAAAAACAAATAATTTGGTTACGGGGTTCGGCCGATTGTGCCTACGTCCCCGGGTGCGCTGGGCAGCTACCAAGATATTATTAGAGAATAAGGATTACAAACCCTATCACACTCATGGGCCCAACTGCCCATGAGGTGTTTCTATTTGGTGCTTATATCTGGTGTACATTACAACAAGGGACCTGAGTCCAATATATAACATTGGTTACTCACATTTGAGGGGGAGATTGTTGAGTTTATTCAAGTGTGATGTCCCACATTGGATATGCGGAGAAGAGTAAAAGAGTTTATAATTAGAAAAGGCACATGGAACTAATGCCTTAAGGTTTTGGTTCAAGACGTGGTGCATCACTTGTGACTCTACACTCTTCCCATACCCTAGTAACAATGGAACTCCTCTAATGTATTTAATCATACATACATGATTAATAATATATATACATCATTTTATATGTCAAATTACACATTTATAATAATAAATAATATTTAGAAGACTTTAAAAAAAATAGAATACATTATATTTAACCAAATTAGGTTCAGGTTTAAAATCCGTTAGTGTTGATATTCAAGGTCAAATTAGTTTCATATCTAAGACCATATCCAACTTCAAAAAAAATGAACCAAAAATAAAATTTAGGATAAGACAAGGACAAACCTTACCTCATCTCACTTTCTCCCATTCTTACTACACAATTTATTAATACATAAATGATATAAGCTCTTGGACAAAAGATTTGATTTGATTTGATTTGATTTGATTTGATGCTATAGAATAAAGTGGGGAAAACATTCTAAGCTTTTCTGTTGGTGAAGAGATGCAACTTGCACGTTAGAGTCTAAACCCACCACCTTTCTCTCTCCACCTTTTATTGGTGGCTTTTCATCTCAAAGCCGAGTCAGTTGTTCCATCTTTGCAGGCTAAACAGGCACCAATACCAATATTCCAAACATCAACACTTCCAATAAGGAAAGAAAAATCCACCAAGTACAATTCACAACCATTTTCCTTACTTAGCTAAATCCCACGCCACCACCAACTTCATCTCCTCCTAAAAACAATAATATTCCTATATTGCTAACAATATCTCTATCTGGATCTGATACCTTCACAGAATTTCTCTACTCTTAGATTTAGTAAAATGGCTGTATCTTTATGCTATCACATGTCCCTCTTACACTAAAACGCCCCTTTGCTTTTACATAAAACACACCATAAATAGTCAACGGTTCAGTCTTTCTTTGCTTTGTTAGCTTTTGTCTTGTCTTTTTTTAGGTGGGTTTGGTTCCTTTGATTATATGTTGGTTCATTCTGTGCTTTCTCATAAATATATAATTATAACCCATGAAAAGAAACGGTTAAAGCTGTTTCCTTTCTTCTTTTGTTTGTGTTTTTTGCCATATTAGGATTATTAGGATAAAAGAGTGGGAAGAAGATTTGATTAATGGCGAGGGAGAAGATTCAGATTAAGAAGATCGATAACACCACGGCAAGGCAGGTGACTTTTTCGAAGAGACGCAGAGGTTTGTTCAAAAAAGCTGAGGAGCTCTCTGTTCTGTGTGATGCTGATGTTGCTCTCATTATCTTCTCTTCTACTGGGAAGCTTTTTGAGTACTCCAGCTTAAGGTCTTTCTTTAATTTCTACCTAAACCCTCTCTCTCTCTCTCTCCCTGATTAATACTTAATAATTGTTAACTATGACTAGAATGATTGATGGATTAGTGGGGTTATAGTGCTAGACCATGTGTGTTGGAAAGTTTACTTTCTGATTTTTTGGTTAAGATCTCTCAATAACCATTCTATGGTTTACATGAACATATATAATACACAGGCTACCCATTATGGTACATAGAACATAGCGTTTTCTGGAGGCTACTGAGTGACAGTTTTGAGATAGTTCATAGTTGTAATGAAGTTATGTCTTATTGTTAAAAAGATTGATGGTTTGCATTATAATATTATGATGTTAGCTTGTCATGCTTGGTTACAGTTTAGATTTCCTCCTTTGCTTCTTTACCCTCCATTTTTTTTATAGCTTGACTTGCTCACAAATCGATCGCATACAGTGTTAGTCACTTTCTCAATCAAATGGAAAAAAGTTACTGTAACTATTGATTTTCTTCCTTATTTGATGGAAAGAGACATAGGCTAGAAGTCTCACACAGCTGGTATGTGAGAAAGTGTTAAGTCTCATATACAAACCGTGTCAGAATGTGTTTTAGTAATCATCTTATATAAGAGATTTTTATTTCCAATAATATGCTAATTAGACACAAGTGATGAAATCTTGTTTTCATTTATCCTCTCTATTTTATTTTTAATTGACTGTATATATATGGCATCCATAAGTGGGTCACTACTCAATTTTACATCACATGGAACAACAACGATTATTATTTATTAATTGACATTCATTTGCTTTTGCTTTTTGCTTGATGTAAAATAGATCTTTCATGAATTTGTGCTCTAGGGTTTACCTTATCATTTGCACCAACTTTATGTGAGGTTATGAAAGTTGGTTCATATTAAGTGAGACTCAAATCCAACCTCTTTGTCACTTGGTTCCTTAAACTCTCTCGTGATCTTATCGCATCACCACTTTATCACTCCCTTAAATTACCTTGTTATTTTGGACAAACAAGCAAAATTTTAAATATAAATTTTCTATACACTTTTTCATTCAATACTAAATTAGCCGATTGTGACCTGGGGCATCTAAGACTCAAGTACTTATGAACTATAGTATTTTCTTTCTATTATATAGTATTATTGAAGGCATAATATATAATCTAGAGTATGAAGTGTTGTCATATGCAATCTTTATGTGTTATTTGGTTCTCTTTTAACTTGGTGGCTATTACTAATGTGATTTTGATCCATTGTCTTATGAAGTATGAAAGAAATACTTGAAAGGCATCATTTGCACTCAAAGAACCTTGCAAAGATGGAACAACCATCTCTCGAGTTGCAGGTCAGTTTTCTGAGCAAAAATTGAGTTGGTGTAATTCAGTTAATTAAAATGGGAACTTAATTAATGCATGTTATGTGATTCCTACCTCTTTCAATGAAATGTCCCTTCTCATTTTTCATCTTTTCACCATATTCTGCATTGGCTTTCCACTTTTAGATAGATTCTTAAATTTCACGAGCAACTTATTCCCATGTTCAGCCTCATTCTTATGCTTTTAATTTATTAAATACTTAGCTTTCTTTCCTGACATACGAAATATAAGTAAAGTGCTAGATTAATTCATTACTAGATGCAATATGTTTGTTTTAATTTTAATGAATATAGTATACTTTCGAGTACTCTCACTTATGTGTAAAGTTTTTGAGACGGCCGAAATGATTAAGAGATATGTATTATATAGAAAAATATTTAGATAAAACAGTTTGGGAATAGTTTATTAGCTTTTTGTAAGTTAGCTCTTTTTATAGCTTATCCTTATCAGATAAATTTATGAAAATAAGTTCTTTTTAGCTTCTTTTTTTGTAAAACTTATTAAACAAGCGTAGGCTAATATAACTCAAATCATAAATGCAGCTTGTTGAAAACAGTAACTGCACTAGATTGAGCAAAGAAGTTGCTGAGAAAAGCCGTCAATTAAGGTAAATATATGTCTCACAAATTGGTAGCAGATTAGTTTGTTGTGTTCTGTTGAAATGAGAAGAGATAACAATGCAAAAAATACAGGCAGATGAGAGGAGAGGATCTTCACGGTTTAGATATCGAAGAATTACAACAACTAGAAAGATTTCTCGAAGCTGGGCTGGGACGTGTGATAGAAAAGAAGGTCTGCAATTTTTATTTTATATTTTTTCCTGTTGTACACGACCAAGAACATAATATAATTTAGCTCATAGTTTTATATAATTGAATCTTTAAATGTTTACAGGGAGAGAAGATTATGAATGAGATCTTTGATCTCCAAACAAAGGTTAGACACTGTAGAATCCATTATTTCAGGTTGCACATATTGACGATGGTATAATACATGAGTATATGGTTCTTGCATTGGTTACTAGATACACCTATATGACATGATCAAAACTTTCATCTCACAGTTTAAGGAAAGAAAATGCTTTTCTTTTTTTGCATGATTCTAAGTTGACATACCAATATATCTAGGTTTTTCTGACATTGAGTTGGAACATTTAGGCTTTATTTTTTATGGATAAAACTTTTGCAAATTTCTTTCTAGTCATTCTGGTGTTGTTCTTTTTTTCCTAGCAAGTACATCTTTATTTTTTATGTTTTTCTGAGCTGTAAAAAATAATACACATTTTTTAATAAGAAAACACCAATAAAGATTTTACAAGTTCACCTTTTATTTTATTTGTATCTGTAATTCATGAAATTGATAGGTAGTAAATGAAAAATAGATTTGTTATTCGAGATCATATATGTCTCGATATGAAATAAAAACAACAATAATGAAATTGTGATATCTACTTTGTTTTATTAAATTTGATTTTCCTTGGTGTGAAGTAACAAGTGTGTGTAATGAACCCACGTATCTCCAGGGAATGCATTTGATGGAAGAGAACGAGCGACTAAAGCGTCATGTATGATGATGATGATGTTCTCTTTCCAGTTTCCATTAATTTCTCTGTCTCTGAATTAACTAGTATATAACTTGTGCAAATAATTGCTAATAAAGAAAACTTGTATATGTATGTGTGTGTTGCACTAAAGGTGGCGAACATAACAAATGGGTGTGAGAACATAGTTGGTGATGAAGCTGGTCAATCTTCAGCAGAATCTGCCACTAACTTTGGCACTGGACCTCCCCATGACTCTGATAGCTCTTACACCTCGCTTAAGTTGGGGTCAGTAACTTCACTTTCAACACTAAATTAATTAACTTGTTCAAATTATTATATATGTGATGTAATATGTAGTAACCCATTATGTATCTTGTTGGGAAGTAAGTTTTACATCGTTTACTTTATTTTAGGAATGATTTAAATACTTATTGGACTACTTCTTTCATTGAAAGTGAATAATAAGATGAGAGTCATGCCATCTTTTAATCTAATTAAAAAATATATTATCAATTTAGCATAAAGTAAGAAAATGAGACTGGTCATTTATATAATAACAATTAACACATGTCATTGGTGTAGTATATTTTCTTAAATTAGTATTAAGTAACACATGTGTTTTTTTTTGTTTTTCTTCCTAGTTTTTGGGTGAAGTTAAGTTTAACACGTGTTTTTTATTTATGGTTCTAATTCTTCCTAGCATTTCAACGACTACTACTGAAATTAGTTATTTAGTAAAAAATCTGACTATATTTTTTTCTTCTCATATTTTATTCTATGTTAGCAAGCATGTGAACTTTTAAAAACCGTTTGATAACGTTTGTACATGAATAACCTGCAGGCTACCGAACCAAGGTTGAAGGGAAATGCATTAACATATATGACCAAAGATAATGGTCTGAATTTCGTAAATGAATTGTGTATGTTAGTAACGACTTCTGTTATGAGTGGTACTCTATATGATGACATTCATAAAGAAGAAAAATGTAATTCTAACGTTAAAATTTGCATTAATGTGGTATCCTACCATTGTTTTTTGTTTTGAGGTCTTAAATTTTTTATTGAGTAGATATGTTGAAGCCAATTATGTGGTTTTGGCTTTGCATTTCCTCCAGAGTCGAAATGAAATATGAGCATTCTGAATCAAATTTCGGAAAGTGGTAGTATGAATCAATTTTTTTATTGAGTATATAAAATCTAGTTTTTGTTAATAGTAAAGATTTTTTAGTTTTCTTACAATATTTCACTTAACGAAATACTCTGAACGTATGAATCACTTGTAAAGCAAATAATTTTTAAATTGTGAAATTGTTTTTGGTCTCCCTTTCTGTTTTTTTAAACAATTATGTGGATTTAATTTTATTAAAAAACTAATTATATAAAGATTTAAACCTTTATAAATAAATTTATAATAATTAATCGAATATAACTTCACGGTAGGCACTGTTTAAGACACAATTTCATTTTATTTGCAATCTGAAAATGCTGAACATTTGAGAGGAAATATTGTACTAAACTTATTTGGAAAATGAAAGTTAGCTAAACAAGCACTCAAATATTCTTCTTGTTCACAATTTCTAAATGCAATTCAATTTAGAAATAGTGGGAAAATTTTTGATTGAATAATGGAACTATCCTAAATGCTTTTCTCATTTCCTTTTTTCTTCAATGCCTTGGATTAAAAAAAACATTTTCAACCAAAACTTGAATTGTAATGTTTACATAGATTTTATTGTCTTATATACTATCTTAGATCAATAATAATAAATATTTAAAAAAAAAACTAATAACCGGACATTTGGAACAGCAATAGATCTCTATGAGAGTTTTGTAATTGGCACGTGCGAAAGGTAGTTGGAAACACGAAAATTACCGGTAAATGCGAACATCCCTGCCACCTGGCAGAGACTATTTCTACAATATATTTCACTTATTCACTCTTATTTTTCGAATAATTATCTTCCTTCCATTTCCTTAATAAACTGCACTCCCATTTTCTCTTTCTCTGTGAAAATTTGTTAAAGCAATGGATGAAGAATATGATGTGATAGTGTTGGGAACGGGACTGAAAGAATGCATCCTCAGTGGTCTTCTCTCCGTGGATGGCCTAAAAGTCTCTAAACTACTTATTCCATTATTTTCCTATTTTATCTTATCATTATTGATAGTATTGAATAATAATAATATCATTATTGAATGGATCAGGTGTTGCATATGGATAAAAATGATTATTATGGAGGAGAGTCCACGTCCCTTAATCTCAATCAGCTTTGGAAGCGATTCAAGGGCACTGATTCTCCACCTCAAAATTTGGGTTCTAGCAAAGAATACAATGTTGATATGATCCCAAAGGTACTTTTTTTAGGCGATCTAGGACTTACTTGACAGAGCTTCATATCTGAAAAGAAGTCCTTTTCAGCTAGAGTTTTTTAATTACATAATCTTTTACAGATATCAATATTAGTACTCCACAACTTGATCTACCAAAAAAATCTAAATCAAGTGCATGGAAAAATGTAAATCTGTTATTGTCTCATGATGCTTGCCAGTTTTAACCATTTCCTAACTTTGTGTTCTATATATACTTCAACAGTTCATGATGGCAAATGGTACTTTGGTTCGGGTTCTAATCCACACTAATGTTACCAAATATCTTAGTTTCAAGGCTGTGGATGGAAGCTTTGTGTACAACAAAGGAAAGGTCTGAAGCTATGTAAACTTTTCTCTGTGCCTAGAATCAAATCATCTAAGGTCTTCTCTATCAAGCTAATGAATTTGAATGATTCTTCAGATTCATAAAGTACCAGCAAATGATGTGGAAGCTTTGAAATCCCCCCTTATGGGGTTGTTTGAGAAGCGGCGTGCACGAAAGTTTTTCATTTATGTACAAGACTATGATGAAAATGATCCAAAATCTCATGAAGGGATGGACCTTAACCAAGTTACAGCAAAAGAACTCATTTCGTACAATCTCCTTACCCTTTCCTCTGCATCTTTTGAATTTCTCAATTGGCTATTCATTTACATACTATGGTGTTTATTTGCTTGTGTGATTTGTATCAAAATGTCATCTATGGATGAAAACTAACTTAGTCTGTTTCTCATTAGGAAATATGGGTTGGATGACAACACAATTGACTTCATTGGCCATGCATTGGCGCTACATTTGGATGATGCATACTTAACTCAGCCTGCAATGGATTTTGTAAAAAGAATGAAGGTATCTAGTTTTTCCATTACAAAATTACTTCTGTTTCAAATTTCATATAAAGCATTGCTTAAAAATTGTAATGCTGCTGGCTTTTGCAAGGTCTCTTTCTAGTTCTTACTGTTTCCTTCAACATGCATTGCCTCAGCTTCCAGTTCAATATATATGCTGACATATAGAATATTCTTGAATGGTTTGACAGTTCTTTTTTATTTCTACTTGCATATTAACTATTTAGTAGGAATAAGTTTCCTTATGAGTTTATATCTGAAACCGATGAAGCAAGTTTGCTCCAGTGTGTCACAACACTTCAATATCCTTGACCTTGGTTTCGATTTCTATTTTGTGAATATGTGTCCAAAGTAGCAAATGTGAAGTTCTAATTTAGTTTAACTGTTGTTTTAATAAAGCTATATGCAGAATCCTTAGCGCGTTTTCAGGGTGGATCTCCTTATATTTATCCACTCTATGGACTGGGAGAGCTTCCTCAGGTTTGAAATACGCACCTCGATCAGCAAAAAATTGGGTACCTTGGGCATCTTCTATTTACTTTGACTATATTGATTCACAATTGGCAGGGATTTGCTCGTTTGAGTGCTGTTTATGGTGGCACCTACATGCTGAACAAGCCAGAATGCAAGGTAATATTGCTTGACAGTATAAAACAATATCTTATTACTTGTATAGTGATCTTCTTGACATTATGAACAGCTAGCATGATGAAACTTTAATTAATTTGTGGTGATCTGCTCCCTTGTATTTAAATGATTTCACTAGTCCAATAAAATATGGAAGCATGTGGCACCACAATTATGATAAATCCTCATTCAATACATTTTATGATGTATATGTATAGCTTGACTTATTGAGGTAGTGAGTCATGATACTGGATGCTGCTAATGGCAGGTTGAGTTTGATGAGAGTAAAAAGGCCATAGGTGTAACATCCGAAGGAGAAACAGCAAAATGCAAAAAAGTTGTTTGTGACCCTTCATACTTACCAGACAAGGTACACAACTTGTAAGAATCATCTAATCAGAAAATCAATCTGAATTTTATTCCATTTTTTAATGAATGCAACTATGATATACCAATAGGTGAAGAAGGTCGGGAAAGTGAACCGGGCTATTTGTATTATGAGCCATCCTATCCCAAACACCCATGACTCTCCATCTGTTCAGGTTATTCTGCCTCAGAAACAGCTTCGGCGAAAATCAGATATGTATGTTTTCCATAATAGTGATTTTCTTTTTCCTTTTTAGCCAATTATCTTCAACTTATCTATTGATCTTGTTTCCAAATGTATGCATTAATGTTTTACATAAAACTCAGGTTTAAGTGCTAATATAACAAATGTGAGTGAAGTATACAATTGTGTTCATTGTTCAGCATAAAAAAACCCTGGGCGTTTTAATGCTACTACAACAAGATTTGATGGACTAGGTTCAAACAACTTTGTTTCAGAAAATGACATTTTCATAAAACTACATATATACTTCCTCTGTAAAAAAAACATATCAAATAAAACTGTTGCCACATATGCAGCAATCCATCAACCACACATATGTGTCCATAGTATCATGTGACATTAACATAGTATACTTGATGTTACAGTATATACCTTGCCTTAAACCATGTTTCAGGTACCTTTTTTGCTGCTCCTACTCTCATAATGTAGCTCCAAAGGGAAAATATATTGCATTTGTAACAACAGAAGCAGAAACTGATAATCCTCAGGAGGAATTGAAGCCTGGCATAGATCTCCTTGGACCTGTGGATGAAATCTTTTTTGACTCCTATGATAGATATGAACCTACGAACCAGCACGATGATGATAACTGCTTCATATCCACAGTAAGTACAATTTAAATAGAGATCTATATAAATTATTATTTTTTGGATGATTAGTTTCACAATATAGGTAGAACTCTGTAAGTCATGTAAATAGTGTCCTTTTTTCCAAAAGCTTTGTGCTTGAGAACCTAGTTCGATATTCCATCTTCATCTTCTCCCCTTGCAAGAATACTAGGATATTGATAACTCTATCACTCTACTTGGTTATTTATTTTTCTTCATTCAAGTATGCTTATATTAACATTCTAGAAGACTACATCAAGCTGCGATTTTGTTACACGGGGTTTCGAGTTTAGTTGAGGGGGAATAGTTTGTGCTGCATATATTTATCTGTATTCATTATATCCATTGATCAAATTCTGAAATATAAATTGTGCAGAGCTATGATCCTACAACACATTTTGAAACCACAGTGAGAGACGTGATTGCTTTGTACAGCAAGATAACTGGAAAGGTAAATAGTGTTTTTATTCATGTCTTATGTTTTTGTTTTATGATAATAGGACATGGACCAAGCATAAGTAAACAATTGAGCTTAAATAGAAGTATTAAGAATCCACATACTATCTTGAAAAACCTCAACGTAAAAATTGAAATAAGGTTATGCCATGCTACAGTATTCTTTCAAGTGTTATTTTTTGGATTTCTTCATCTTAGGAATTGGACCTATCTGTGGATCTGAGTGCTGCATGTGCTGCTGAAGAATGAAACTTAACTTTTCTGTGGTTAACACTGCATCACTGAAGATTGAGTTTTTTACTTTAGTTTCTTTGCCTTCTTTTCTCTACAAGGACCAAAGAGAATTCTCTTCTTCATGCAATTTGTTTGTTCTTAAGTCTTCACCTTTTATTACTAACTCTTAAGACATTATTCATTCATTAGCCTCTAAACATTAGAAGAAAATATTATGTTCATTTCCAAGTCCCAACAAATATTTTTTCTCCTTCTCCTTTACCAACTGCTAAATGTGATGGTAGTGTCACCACTCATTATATGCTTTCTTTCTTCTATTATAACTTATAAGTTCTTCCTTCATTCTGAACAAAATCTAAGAGAGTCATTACGTACATATTATTAGAAAATAGCAAATATGATAAATAGATTCCAGAATAAGAATAAAGTCTTACATATTGATATTATATATATTTTTGTCATGATTTTAGTGTTTCACAAACCTCCAAGGACAGATATTTTAAATGTATCTTGAAAAATCCAGCATATTGGTCAAAATGTATCGCTTTTAAAAGTATTGATTTATTATTAAAAATTTGAACAATCAGATATATATTGTGAAACGATACATTAATATTTTTCTTTCTCATTCCCTCCTATCATCACTGATCATCAATTCTACCATCAACGTTTTTCATGTCACTACCACTTGTGTCTACGATTCTCCACTATTATCATAGGTTCTCCATATTTCTCATTATCATAACTAAAAAACCCTATAATTATGACCACAAGTATATAAAAAGCATTACCACATTCATGTGGGTTTGTTATCATATGATGTTCTTGATAAGAGGGCTTGATAGTTGTATCATGTGGGATTGTGGGAAATGTACTAGGACTAGTATGAGGTGATGACATTCTTACAGTTACAGGACCAATGTTGGTATTTATTATTGTAACTCAATAACAGTATTGTTGTTCATCATTCAATAGATTATACTAATTATTTCATTGTAAACTAAATTCACAAAATCAAGTATATAACAGTAAAAATCTTGTACTAATCTCTAAATGTTAATTCTACTCCAATGATTCAAGATCACCTAGATTAGTAAGGAAAAAACACAATTTTAATATGAGAAAATGAACTCATTTAATAAAGAGGGAACATAAATACTTATTAAAATGTATGACAGAGGAAGTTATAATGAACACAACCAAATTAATGAAACAATATGGTTGTAAGAAGGGTGTAATAAATGGTGTATGACGAAGGAAGTTATAATATATACAACATCATGGGTGAGGATTTCTGGAATACAACCTTCAAATAACTAACTTGTTAAACTCACTCGTTAGTGATTACCACATCACTTTGAGGTTGGAGCAACTGCAATCTTGTCATTTCCATCTGTACCCTTTGAAGATCCATTTCCACCTTGACATGCAGCCATTTCCTTTGCCTCTCGAGTTGTAGCAGCATTGTCAATCCCTTCATCAATAGGAAGGGTCCTCTTTGATCCATCCAATGCAACACCTAGCACTATATTCTCTTCTAGAACAGGCCTGTTGGAAGCATGAGACTGTGAAACTGGTTTCCTTTCCCCTTGTTTTGTTGACATGTTCGTAGGAAGTCTATCGTCATCAGTGCTTGCTAACGACGAGGAAACTATGTTGTCAGTGTCCAGATTTGGCTTGACATTGTTAATTTTCTGACTCTTAGATTGTTTGACACTGCTGTCTTTCTGAGGCGAGGACATCTCTTCTGGCACGCCCACATTTGCCTTTAAAGGAGTAGTGTTCGAATCCAATTTTAGTGGCTTGTTTTCTCCCAGTTCAGGATGTGTCCCAGCAGATTTAGAGTTTACATTTGCATCAGAATTATATGTCATAACTTTGGCATCCACCTCAGGGTCATTAACCTTGGTGTCTGTCTTGCTGTCAGGTTTGGTTCGAACAGTTGTTTTGTTATCTTGATCACCAGCTGGTCGTGCTGATCGACTTTTCATCTTATCATCTGCATTGATCTTGTATGCAGATTCAATCATTAATAATGGCCGGTTAGATACTGTTCCAGGACCACTGAATGTGGAATCTGCAAATGGTATGTTATCCAAGTCAGCAGCACCTCGGTATGTTTTCTGCAGGGTACGGATTGGTGTTGCAAGTCGGGCCCGGTGATGTCCAATAACTCTAAGAAGATCCAATAGTATAGCCTCCTAATTTTCAGAATCAATGCATGGAAAATCAGCTTAATCATTCAGCAATATCACTAAAATATGAGGATATACTACAGAATAAGAACCAGCTTATGAAATGTTTATCTCACAGGCAATCAAATGCATAAACATAAATGGAGTCTCATAAACAAGAAACAAGTTTCTAAAAAAATATAATCCACTGACAAATTAGGATTAATTCAGCTGCATCATAAAAAATGGTCCACTGCTGAAATACCACAAACTAAAACATAGACTTAACCATACAAAAGACTAAGCAAGCAAGAATATAACATTAAAAGTGTTGATTGCATGCCTCAACATGATCGACATGGAAGGGGAATTATTCATGAGCTTCTACTCAAATATATTTGTGATGAATTTTTTAGCTTCTGAAAGAGCTTCGCAGATGAAGTTCCTGCTTTATTTAATTATTGACAGAATTCTAGCACTAGTTTACAACAGCTCTATTTCCCAGTTTTGAATTATGACTGTGAGGCCAGCATCACATGACATGGCATCTTCTAGATAAATAAGGAAGTATTCTTACCTTAACACACAAATATTCTTCAAGATGCGAGGTCTTGACAAAACAAGACACCAGAATCTGCGAAAATCATAGAAAAAACATTATATTTTATATATGAATATATGCAAGCATAGACTAATAATTCTTGCCTCTATCTTGTTTATGGAACAATGATGTACTTATAGAAAAGAGGAACAATGAATAAAATCTCATTTAACATCCCTGTCAACAATCACAGAATCATTGAATTGCACGATACTCTAGCCATTTAATACTAACCAAAAGAGCCTGATTTTCAGGATTTATGTTTTCCAAAAACACTCTCCTATGCAACCTCTGCTGCTCAACTTGAGGATTTTTGGATAATACTTTCCGCATGTCAGCAACAATGTTCTGCAGAAGCACCAAACCAACTGTTACAGGGAAAATTATCATAAAAGGCAGAAAGATCATGGAAAGCCAGTTAAATATAAAGAACAAAACTACTACTCACATTAATCTTATTTACATCCAAATGACTAATGGCTAAGTGGGTTTTGATCCGCCAATGTGTTTTCTGGCTGAGGTTCCGTACAACATTAACTGTAAATTTGTGGTTTGGAATATGGATAGCTTCACGGTCTTCACCTCTTATAATTGTTGGTGACCACCAACCAACATGCTGCATAGCAAGAAAACACCAATGCCTCAGATGTCAAAAGCACTACACCATATTTTGTAATTTCTTTCTGTTAATTTATTATGTATATAAAACCATACTGTACATATTTAATATAATCCTAAATTAGATAGTTAAAATGGTGCAATTTAACACACCTCAACAGTACCGGAAACCTCATATCCTTCGATCTTTGTTTGAATCCATTCATTGACAACAAAAGGCCGAGTTGCATGAATCATCGCACTTGAAAGGAAGTTTGTAAATATCTAAGCATATAACTTAACATCAATATGTGCCACAACACCATTGTTACACCTACAACTAGAATTCAAGGGAATTGGGATGATCAGATGCAATAGTAGATACCACACCTCACGACCAGCAAGTGTCAACAGAACTGTCCCAAGACCTCCTGCAGTCACCCATTTCTGGGTAGAGAAGCCAAGTAATTCCATGAACAGTGAAAAAGCAGCAACCCATACTGCAGAATAAACAGCTTTGCCTGCAAATTGGAATCCCATCTGGGAAAAAAACACAGACGAATTACTATATCTTCAAAATTGAACCACAACTAAAAACAGTCATTATACTGAATCCAGGATTTTACAAGTATTCTCTTCAATACATTGCAGTTGCCAAGCTATGTGTTTTCCATAAATGAGCTATTATATAAATACACGCACTGCCATAATGAATGCCTTTAGCCAATAAACATGCAAAATATATAGCCCTCATATACTCAAGTACTACCAGTTCAAAATATTTCCTGCAAATAAAAATTGACCTAGTAGATTGATAGGGAGAAATTGTTATCCAAAAGCTGAAAAATTACACCATCTAGTTGGCCATATTGCCCAATATTGCCAGCTAATTGGTTCGAAAATCAAACTTTAACTGAGACATTCCAGCAATTAAATTTATGACAGTCGAATGGTAATAAACGGAATTGGTAGTATATTTTTCATGTTTGAACTTCAAAGTAGACTATAATGTTAGTTTCCTTTTATTTAAGAGAATGCTAGTTTCCTTTACATAAAGAAAATATACATACATTTCTTGTCTCACTTGCATCAGTGTTATCCATTAAGAATTTCTGTGCTTGTTGAATCACACTGCAGAAGAGTATTGCACATATGGAGTAAAACTTAGTAATCACTGTAAGGGATTAAAAATCAGATTGAAGTACTCAAGCTGCTACAAAAATGTTGTTTCATAAAAAAATACAGGTGAAGGTCCAATAAAGAAAATAAGAAAAAAGTGAAACTAAATATTCAAGGAATTACAATTTGTGATGATAGTTGAATTCTCTCATAAAAAAGGAAGCAAAATGCAGAGTTTATGCACAAATTGTTTCAAGTGGAGGTTATTAAGTGCATCATTAACTCAAGAGACCAAAACACTGAGCAGTTTCTAGAGATCATTTGAAGGCAAGGAAATAGGCTTACCTTGATAAACAATAGGCAAAGGCCAGTACAGTTGACAATGATCTTACAAAGTGCAAAAGCCTTTCCTTAACAACCTGGCCAGTTTCTGTAGGTAGAACTGCTGGCTCCAATGCTCTGCAATTAGCCAAGAATTCAGTATCAGGAGAACGGATGCACCAAAGAAACAAATAAATCAAATAATAGATTCACCATCTGATAAAGTAATTATGTCATAACAGCGAAACCTGCAAATAAGTATTGCTCCAGTCCATAACAGTAATGGCCGAATATAAGAAGTTACTATATAATGTGTAGTACTCTTCTTCCAACTATTATCATTCCTCTGCAAAATAAAATGGACAATATTAGACTTGGGTATTAATAGCATTGAATCAGTTAATGGATGAGAAATAGAATAACTGCATCACAACCTGAAAAAACAGTTTCCTTGTCTGACACATAAATGGGCCTAAACCCCACAGTGCAAAAATGATAATACCAACTGCAGGAATCAACTTTACAATGACAGGACTACTTTGTAGCACATTATAGGACCTGGAAAAACAATATGTTAGTGTAAAACAACAGAAAAAAACAACTCATGACGCAAAGTTTGTAAACCTTTTAGCTGAAAAATCACAAAATTTACCTCGCCAACACAGTAGCAGCCACGTTAACAACAGGTAGCTCACTAGGTTGGCCTGGCACTAGAAAAGAATGGCACTTAAAAGAGCGAGGTTTATAAGATAATGTACGTGTTGGCCTGCCTATTTGATGGAAGTGTTGAAAACTCCAGCAACCCTGATTCATGAACTGTAATAGAAGATTGGCTCAGAGTACTTCGTAATGAAAAGTAAATGGACATGCAATTTCTATAATTTTGAAAATGTATTATTTTTCATCTCAACACTATTATGTTAACATTCAACCACCATAAAATTGAGGCACAGAAGGAGCACACTTGATAATATTGCTGCAACTGGCAGAATGCTAATGAATGGGTCATTTGTTAAGTTAAAAACAACGGTACTACACGCAAACCCCTTTGTAAAATGTTTCTAAGATAAGCAAATGATTACAAGAGAAGATATCGTGTATAGTCAAAATTAAATAGTATAATGAAGTCCATAATTTGAAGAAAATGGGTTTCGTATCATATCGTGCGAAAGAGTAAGCTTCATAACAATGACATGGAAATATTTTCGCACACCAATGTACATTTAATTAACAGCAAGCAACAAATAGGGATGGCAACGGGCACGGGTAGTGCATACCCGTGCCCATACCCGCACTATTTGCGGGTACCCGTGGGTACCCAACGGGCTATTTTTGCGGGTACCCACGGGTTCGGGTATTTTTGCCATCCCTAGCAACAAAGCGATATCAAAATTCACAGCATTTTATGAACATACCGAAACAGGATATAAAGGACCTGCACTCAATAAATATATCTTTCCCCTTCCCGTTGCCCCCTGTAAATCATAGTGACAATATAAAGGTGAGAACAGAGGGAAACTGATTATCATTACATAAGATATGGAACTAAAGGGAATTCTCATACCTGGTGTTTATTGTATCCCAGGTTATTGCAAAGTCCCAGTACATGGGACAGCTGCAGAGAGCCGGGAAGAGCCATTACAGTATCCAAATGGATAGCCAAAGGGTCTCACAAGCAGCCGAAGGACGTATAGAAACAATTTTTTATACTATTGAAGACTTGAACACAATTCAATATGGCCTATACAGATGAAGTGGCGCAAACCGACTTTGATAATCTTAGCTCCCTGCGGTTAAACTGATAATAATAATTATGAAAGCATCAAAGGCTAGGGATATCAAATATGTACATTTTTTAGTTTTTTTCCGGGCCTTAATTCTAGAAGGGTGGAAAAATTGCATATATCCAGAGTCCAGAATGAACGAAATCTGCTCCCGATGTCACAACACATATAATAGAAACCTACATATCTGATTATGCCTAAACATCTAGTGGAAGATTGTGTGTACAAGTTTTGGGCACAAATTAACTACTGTTGTGTACCTTATAGTTGAAGTTAATAGCTAAACTAAAACAAAATCCTTATGTCATCATCAAGAATCAACCTATACAATACTCAAGATTCCATTTTTATTGTTTCCCTTGCAGTACCATCTAACTTAGCATCAAAAGTTCAAAACACCCTATACACAAAAATCTTAGTTAGCCCTAAATTCTTAACCACCAAAAGGAACAGTTTAATCCGTAAAATACAATTATTAAAAGGGAAAAACTGAAGAAAAAAATGAAAACTAGATAGCCCTTTTGTAAAAAATATAATACACACAACAGCAGCTTGAGAATGAAAACCAATTAGAGGCACAAAGATTAAAAAATTGAAAGAGGGGTGTGCAATGAAACTTAAAATTAAGTTGGGGGAAATGAGACCTAAGTGTAAAAGAATTGAAATTTTGAAAGTATGGATAGTGGGTTATACCTTTGATGAGGATGAAGAATAAGAAAGGGGCAGGTGGCAAAGAAGAGTCTCACAACATTTATCTAAACAAACTTCAAAACCTAAAGTGTTGATTTTGTGTCCTTTTTCTTGGTTGCTTCTTCGTGATGCAACGCTAAAGGATACCACACTACATTTGTCGTTTAATTTCATGTGGGCCTAACCGAAAGTCTTAGCCACAATTTTGTTTGCCGCGTGTCCTTGTAAACGAACGTTTCTACACATCAATGGTTCTTGTACTAACTATGTGTAAATTAGTAGAGTTATTAATTGATTTAAGTTTAGTTTGATGAGATTTAGTTTTTAATTTAACATTGATTTAAGTAAAGTTTATAAGTTTTTAGGTAGATTAATCAGCTTAAACTGGTGTCAATTATCAGTTAATGACTCGATTTGTAAATATATAAAAAGGTAAACTAAACTTTTAAATTGATTTCCATGAAATTTAATTTTTATGAGGTTAATCAGTGTAAAGATTCATATACACACATACAACATTTGTCATTTATTTATATCATTATTTTTTAAGAGTCAAATATTATAAAAGATAAATGACAGATAATATAATTACATATTCTCCTCCATAACAAACTAAATACCCTTTATCAAATTCATTGCTGGACTGTTCTCAAAAGAATGCACTAAGTTGTTAAACATATCCATTATCTGAATAAAAAGCATCAAGATCTTGTGCCATTTTCATGCAAATTTCTATTCTCCATTTTTATTTTCTGTAGCAGATCATCGGAGGCACTCAGCTTATTCTCCATTTGATTTTCTATAGTAAATACTCATTTTGGTTCTCAAACTAACCACTTTAGTTCATATGAGATAGAAATTATATGTTTAGTTCCTAAAAGTATATTTATCTATAGGTTTTGTGCTTTAAAGTTATCCTATTAATCGATTTAGGAAGGAAGAGGTAATATTTTGTTTTGTTAACTCAACAATTTGAATAAAGTATCAGTGAATTGATCATCAATTGTGTAGAAGTAGAACATACATAAAACTTTAGCAAACATTTTGTACTATTTTAACTGTAAATTCGTCCTACTACTAATCTCATTCGTGAACATGACATAGTTCCCTAAACAAACATTAGTCTTGTCTTTTGGTGGCTCTGTCTGGACGTTTGATTTGGAATTCAGAAATTTCAGCCAACATATACTCATCCCACTTGTCCATCACATGTATAACTAAGTATTGGTCTATGATTTTATGCATATTCTCTTCATCTTTCAGTTAATCATGTCATTCAGTTTCGTTCATCATTATTGACTATTCAAAAAATGATTATAAATAAATGACAAATAATATATTAATTGTGTACAAATCTTTATACTACAATGTGTAGTTATTACACTCTTTTAAAAAGTCCAACACTCACAATGCTAAAGAAAAATATAGAAAATAAAAAGTATAACCCTTTGCTGAAGTACCAAGGAAACTATGTACAAAACAAAAAATGTCTTATTTTGTTATTTGGCTTCCAAGGCACATGGAGTACCCAAGTGGAGAAGGTAAAGGATTCACCTTCAAGCTAATTAGCATGAAGACAGGGTCAAGTACAAGTTGGTAGATGTGTCCCATGGCCATCTTTTAAAAATAGAGGAGAAAATAAATGCATTTACTCATACTATCTAACTTCTATATATTGTTATTTTGTTATTCATCATTCATATTTAATCATCATAGTTAATTTTTTGAAAATATTAATCATTATAGCACTTTGTGGTCAAATTGATTAATTACTTAATTCATGTAGACGTATGCTGATTTTTAATTGTGAGAAGATTGGAATATGAAACAAAGTTAATCTATACCGAGTCAAGAGGAAAGAAACAAAGTTGAATAGGATTAGTTGAGTAAAATATATGGAGGTTAAGTATTCTTAATCTTGCAAAAGCTACTTTACATATTAAAGTCGACTTTAGCAAAATCAATGCATCTGATACTATGAAAATAGGCAATATGAGTGGATGGCAAAAGAGACAAGATCAGTTTCAACTTTAGGTTACACAATCATTTCATAACTAAATGATACTATAAGAGAAAGATGCGTGTGAGAATGAACTAAACCTTATAAATTATAAAAAAAAGTGAAAATTCCTTAAAGATGAGCCATTTTAGAATTGCAATTATATATTTATATTGTTCCAACCATACACTGAATAATTCAAATGTTGTTATTATCACATGATTATATTGATCTTGTGCTACACTAATGTCCCTTTATTAATTACTATATAACAGCATCAATTGTTGCAACTCAATGATTTAAATGTCGTACATCATCAATTGCATAACGTTTAGTAAAAAGGTACCAACTTGAAGTTTTTTAAAGTAGAGACCTAAAGGGGAAAATAATTGAAGGAGCTACCTCTAACGAGACTTATTCACAAATTATTATTTAACTTTTTTTTATACGTTAACACTTGTCATTCTTTTGGGTATGCAATAGTTTAGAGATTATTACTTTGTATTCTCATATTCTACATTCTTTGAGTATTGATTACTCCATGGAGACCCACCGTCAATTTACACGTACAAGATTTAATTACTGACTTTAATCATTTTCGTAGTATTATGGGGTTTGATTACTAAGGTGTTTCGTGCCTTCTTAACCATAAAAAATTATGTTTTGTCTAACATACATCACAGCAAATGGTCACCAAAATTTAAAATTTTCAAAAGTAATAAATCTGTTAGAAGTTTTAAATTCAACACCCTGTATTATTTATTTAACGTTTCAGTTTATTTATATATTGTCCAATAACTACAAACAACTTAGATTTTTATAATCTATATTATATTATATATATTATATTATATATTATATTATATCTATACAATATATAAAGGCAAAACCTCTAATAACTACCTACATGGCATAATTTTTTATTGTCTATTTTGCCCTTCTAATTATCTATTATTACAACTATACTATATATACTATATATATAAAGACAAAATCTCTAATAACTACTTACATGTTATAATTTTTTATTGTCTATTTTTTCATTCTAATTAACTATTATTACAATGTTTACCACACAATAAAATAAATATCAAAATTATAGGTTTTAATTTAGGTTATATATAAAAAATATCAAGTCACCAATGTAATTTTTAATATAGGTTTTAATAATATCAAAATTCATTTTCATATTTTTTATTACATAAATTATAATATCATGTACAACAGTCAATACAAAAAATGATATATTTCTCTAAAATGAAGTATTTAATATTAGAAAATAAGAATGCGGGTCGGCATGCACGAAGTGCATGTCGACACGCTAGTATATATAAAGTTAAAACATGAAATAACTACCATAATTTCTATTTTCCTGTTTTGTCATTACATTTTTTAATTTCTACAACAACAAAAATCATATAATCATAAGTAACTATTAGCACATTAACCACTCATCTCACCTTAAATTCAATGATAATACAAAAACATTCTAATTATATAAAATAAAATATATAAAAGTTGAATATTTATCATAATAAAATAAGAATGCGGGTCGGCAGACACGAAGTATATGTCTAGTGAAAATAAATGGAAAAGGAAAAGGTAAAATGCAGGGTGATGTTAATGTGGCAACTGATAAATTTAAAGCAGATTCCTACTTGTGATATTGAAAAGCTAGTTTGGAGAAGATAAACTTGAGTTGCTTTCATTTTCAGACTTTGGAAGTTGTTGCAATATTTTTGTATAATTCCTACGTGATGATCTTTGATAGTTATTTAATAAAACATTCCATATCCAAATATTGCATTAGACACCAATTAATTCAAGTTTAATACAAGCCCAATAATAGATACTAAAATTTGTACAATGAAAAACTAATATTGAAAAGATTTCGTGATTTTGTTATATCCATATTTTCAGATTATTTTTTATATCCATAGGCTGATATTATTCAGAGACCATTAAGTGTTTCTACACATGAATTTTGATTAGCATTTTAATAGATAAATGAAATTTAAGATTTATTATACCATACTTAAAGTAATTCAATATATATTCAAACTCAAGTGAATTTAAATTTATCCCTTTTAGTAAATAAATAAATATTCGATGATTTTTTATTTTTAAAAAATTTGAAATCAAAATCACAATAAGAAGTGAACATTTTTAAAATAATTTTTCACAAAATTATAATCAAGTTCTTAAAAAAAACAAAACTCACTTTTATACCTTCAAGATTTTAGTTTCTCTCATTATCTTTTGTGGTTCTTCAATGTTTTTCTTATGATTTTAATGAAATAATTTTTATTTTTTTATTTGAATAGATTGAATATTCATTCATATTAATATACAATTGAATATCTTAGATTGCTTGAAAATTATTAATCACTAAAAAATTACGGATTAGATAGCATTCACTAAAAATTATGATGTTGATTTAATTTATAATTGATTTAGATGAATTATGTAATTTTATCATTCCTACCTATGCGGGATTATGATAAGATGATAGAAGGTGCACAGTAAATGTATGATCCTCTTCCTCATCACCGTACATCAGAAGAACCGGTCCAATCTGAACTTTTCTGATCTATAAATTCAAAAGAAGACGAGTTTCGGTGTTACTGGGTTTGCCCAGTGTACCCATAAACAAGGAGTAGAAGGAACACGATCAAATAGAGAGACTTTGCTACTTAGGGTTTCGAATTGAACTTACTTAGTCATTGCATTTCCACTTTCGTTTGATTTGCTGGAGAAAACTTTTCCTACGATCACCCCTCATTTTATTTTTACCCATTTTCCGACAAAGGTTCGGTTTTTCCGACGAGAACTTTAGAATGTTCCGGTGATACAAAGAAAGTTTGATTCTCTTGAGTTTGGGGAATTACCAATTTTGACACAAAGCAAAGGTCTTTACTCAAAAGTTTTCATCTCCTAAGAGATGGGTTTGGTTTGAGTCTTTCTTCTGTTGATTTTGCCTTCAATGACAAAACATGACTGTGTCATTGACTCATTGTGACTGAAATTTTGGGGTTATTGTGATTTTTTTGTGAGGAATTAAAAAAGCAATAAATTTTTTTGCATTCAATGATTTTTTTTGTTCGGATTTCTGGGAGTATTTTATGTGTCTGAGTTATGGCGATTTGATTAAGTCGGATTAACGAAGTTACGAAAATATCTTTCTTTTTTGGTTTTTTTACATTTAATTTTGGGCACGAGTCAGTTAATCAAGACTGGGTTCTTCGGCTTTGCTAAATTGGGTTTGATTTTTCAGGAAACCTTGACAAATTCACTGCATCTGTTTTATTAAAGTTTTTGTGTGTGGATTTTATCAGTTATTGATATTATTGGGTTTGTTGGGTTGCATTTAATTATGCTCCAAGAATTTAATGGTTTTCAATTGATTTTTGTTTTGTTAATGAATGGATCATTTCCTAATATAGTGGTTACTGCAACAGGCAGGAACCACAGGCTATTCCATCTCACAATTTTTTTGGTCTCCAACTGTGACTTTTCCCTCATTTCTGTCATAAATCCTTGGCTTCTGAAAGTGCTTCAACCCTCATTGCAACCCATTCAGCCTTGAAAGTTGAATCAGTTAGTGAAACAAATCGGAACTATGGCTGTCTCTTTTACACGTTTGTCACGGTGGTTATGGGGTAGCAAGGAGAAAAAACCTGTTGTTTCTAATAGATCCCCTCCGAATTCATCATCTTCTGAATGGGGAAGAGAGACTGGGAAGTTCCCTTTGGTGAAGGGAACAAAGATAACTCCTCCATCTCAGAGGAAGGTTAAGCGGAAATGGCCGAGCAGGGAGGATAGGAGAATTGATAGAGAGTCGGATATCATGTTGGTGCCATCTGATGGTGGTGATTGTTTGTCTGACTCTGAATCTGATGACTCGGATTGGTCTATTGGGTGGTTGGAACCTCATGGCTCTGATTTTCAGAGTGATGATGAGTCAGATAATAGTTTTGCTGTGCTTGTTCCTTGCTATAGACCTGGTTGCAAGGAGGTGGAGGGTTCAAATAATGAGCTTTTGAGTGCCATCAAGAATCTCCCTAATGAACTATCTCCTGGTAAAATTTAGAACCTGCTCTTGAAATATATATCATGTTTTCCTTTAGTTATGTGTTGTTGTTCTCTTTCAAACAACTTAGCACTGTTTAACCTTTTTCATATTCTGATTATTCAAGGACTAACAATGTTTGATTACATTTTTATGTGTATTTTTATAACTATGTTGAACAAGCTAATGAGTTGGTTTGGCCTTGCTTTTATCATTATCATCATTGCTGATCTTTTTATGACAATTAGCTATTACCATTTAGTAGTTCTAAGAGTAATGGTGACTAGGGATGCATCCTCTCTTGTTTAGTACAGGAATATTTTATAGCCTGTGTGGGTTTTGGCTCCTCTCTTATTATTAGCAGCTTTTTTGTCTGATTAACAAAGAGAATGGTTTATTTGTTTTCTTTGTTTGCTGTATCTTTCTATGTTTCAGGAGGTTTCCTGATCCATTGGTCCTCCTTTCCTGCACTTCTTTTTATATCTAATGAATTCTTATTTTATAATTTCTTAGCTTGAAATCTTTATTCAGGGTAATGAATCATTTTGTACCTTCTGCCCTTGTTAAACAGGATTTGCAGATCATTACTTAGACACTACAATTCTATGCACAAATTTGTAGCAAGAAAAGTTAGGAGTATTATAATATATATGTTGTGTTAATAGATTTGTTAAGCAGAACACCCTTTATCTTTGTTATCTCTAAACTGTTATTGGTTTAAAATAACAACCTTGTGTTTTCAATTAAGCTGCTTTGACAAATCAAAACTTGGGAAAGTTGTCCTCTACATACTCATTAATGATAGTACAACTTTTGCTCTATAATTGTGTGGGAAATTAATGGAGTAAAAGCATTTATTCACACCACAATTTTTCTGATGACTTGTTTGTGCATTTTCTGTGATATTTATTTCATTTTAAGAGACCAGAGATGTGTCATCAGTACTTATTGTTTTGTATACTGGTTGAATATGCAGCTGGCAAGAATTACATGGAACAATGGCTGGCTTCTCTTCAGAATTTTGAAGCGTAGAAAAGGAAAACATCATCTTCTATGGCCCCACCTTTCTGACAAAACTTGTAGATGTACAGGAAGCCAAATAATTCAGGAGTCCTTCATCCACTCAATGTATTTTTTGTATATAGAATCCTATTCTCCTCTTTTAAGATAAAAGCTTAAGTTGAAATGAAAATGTTTAATCTAGGAAAAAATACTTTATGGCAAATCAATATTATATGATAAAAAGACGTTCACCTACCCCCCAAAAAATATCATATGGATATGGAGTTCAGTTGCATGAGCCATATTTTGAATGGGGTATTTAGTACTGGGTTATGCTAGCCCTTAATATTTGCAGAATAATTATATTTTTGTATCCTAACTTGTGAAGTTAGAACATGTAAGATTTACACTTAAGCACTGTATTGCTTACTTACAAGTTACAAAGACATAAGCCGAAGTAAAACTTAATAGGAAACTCTCTTGTTTGAGGTTACCTATTCAATAAACATAGGCCAATATGAAACCCACACCAGTATGTGGCATTTGGTCCTTTTACCAATACAGAAATCTGCCAAACCACATTCATAAATTATTTTCATAAACCCAAATAAGCTCTCCCTTCCAAATGCCCGTCAATGAAAACAGTGTTGAAGAAAGTACTTTTTTTAATGTTCAAACGAGTTGTGTCTTATAAAATCTAAACAGTCCTACTATCCCAAATCGTAAAGATTAAGGTTCAAAAAAGACATAATAGTGATATTATCATCGTCATAATTAAACTGCTTCTATGCTGCCATTTTTTATTGCTTTGTTCAGATCACTCAATTCATCATACATTGGAATATGTAATGGATAGTTTCATCCAGTTCTACAGCGGTAACTTGTGACATGCTTATCTCTCTAGGCTTTTCTCTCACCTCAAGCAAATAACATGCTTCTCTCCAAATCAAGTGCAAAAAACCAGGTGCGATTCCACCATGACTAGTAACTTCCCAGCAATCCCATATGCCTGCTGCCTATTATCAGTGAAAAATAAACACAGCAAACAGGTTATGAAACTTCATCCAGAGATTACTGTTTGAGAAACCCACACATGATTACACACAGTACATTCATTCCAGCATTGCAATATAGTTTACATACAGCACTGCATAGTTACACTCACATTGAGCAAGGTGTCCTAAGCAGGTGCTCATTTGGCGTGTAGAAAAGTAATTTCCAAAAATTGTAACAACTTCATTTGCCTTTTCTGGCATCTTGTGGGAACTGCATCCCCATGAGTCCAAGCAAATTGGAAGCAGGACCAGGAAGCCCCTGTTGGTTAGAAAAGGAATCGAGAAAGCTTTTCACTAAATTCACATCCACATCTACAGGCGAAAAATCCTCATCGATATCTACTTCTGTTCCATTGGAAGTTCCCTGAAAGTGAATTCAGAAGCACACAAAAATTAAATAAATCATCAGCTGCACTTCAACGTTCGTGAAAGTTAGTTGAAAAGGATAGAAATTGAACTATTATTCGCCAGTCTTGTTCCTTGTGACTGATCAAACTGTCCACATACTATACCATTGGCTTAACCCTTATTTAGCAACATTACCATTGATTTAAACATTAACTTCTACTTCATGCTTTCCTCATGCAAACAAAAACAAAATACCTCATCCTTCTTAGGAATCTGTTCCTTAGCACGAACAAAACTTTTTTTAAGAGAAGATGCCTTCAACTCTTCATGCATTGCATCAGAATAGGTCTGCATGAAAGTTTCCTCTCCACCCTCATTATCCTCAGCAGATTCAGCCATATCACTCTCATCAGAATAGTCTACATAATCGTCAATAAAAATATAAGAATAAAAAAGAGATACTATAAGACTAACCCTTATTAACAGGGAACACTTTTCCACCAAGACAATTAATGTCTCCGATGTAAATATAAACGCTAAGATCTTACCAAAGTCCAGGTCAGATGATGAGTCTTCTTCAACATCACTTTTGGCAACTTCATCACCTGGAAGCTTCATTATTGATTCCACGTCTCTAATAAATTGGTCTACATCAAGTTCCACATCCTTATTCCTTTACAAGACGAGTGGCCAAGATAAAGAGATATCATCACAATCAGGTCATACAACAAAATCACAAAGGGATATTATATTGAGTTTCACCCAAACGTGAATTTACCATGGCAGTATCAGGAATAAACATCCCTAACTAACATAGCAAATGGCACTTTGTATTAAAAAAAATAGCAACACTTATTTTAGCACAACTTGTTAGGCTTATTCAAAAGCTAGTCCTGTTTGGATAAATAAATAGCTTAGCTAAGTACTTATTTTAGCATAATTTTTTAAATGAGCAAGTATATGGTCACACTAACCTGTCTTCGAGAGCTTCAGCACCCTCAAAACTTGACAATTTTTGAACAAATGCTTGCATAGTTTTCGCTATATCCCCAGGATCAAACTCCCCAGCATTTGAACCAGATGGTAGACCAGTATCCTGATCCTCTTTTGCTTTTCCTTTCTTTTTGTGTTTTTCATCATAAAGTTCCATCTCCTTTTGTCTTTCCATCAGAGCAGAGTTTAATTCTTCCTCTCCATTGTAAAGCCAGGAATCATCATCAGATGGAGCCACATCTTGACACTTAAAAGCATCCAGTGAATAAGGTAAAGCAAGGATTTCATCTATGCGTCTAACAGGAGCACTCATCAAGTCACTGCAACAAACTTTAATCTTAGCAATGATAGAATAAAAAAAGCAAATGTAAAGTTGCTATCTAAGTCAAACAACATCATATACAAACCTAGGGAAATTAATCCCAAATGCCCCATTCAACTGAGACAAAAACTTCACCAGTGTGCCTTGATTAACTTATTGCATGTACAAAAAAGCCTATCATCTATGTGTTTGCATTAGAAGTGAAAAATATTGGGAGTCATAAGATCGCCTGAGCTTAAGGAATGGAGTGCATGAGATCGTAGGTTCAAGTCTCACCAACAACAAAAATACTACAATATTAACATTTGCCGATAAAAAAAAGAAGTGAAAAATATTAATTCAGTAATCAATAACATGTAGAATTTATTAATGATTTAATATTTTAATAGAACCAATTTTATGTTTTGATATTTTTGCTGAAAAGCGAATAATCTATTTCATTTGGGTTATGTAAAAAAATTCACATTTGTATAGATTAATAATATTTGTCTCGTAGTTATTTTGGCAGGGGGAGAATGGTATAAAAATAACATTGGTTGCAACTTGCAAATAATCTATCACTTTTCAATATAAGCTCCAAACATCTAGCTCCTCCAAAATTTGCTATTTTCCATTTAAAAAATACATTTTCATAACTATATCAGGATTGCCAAACATGTCAGATTAAACATGAATAGTCTTTTTTAATTGAACATATTTAATCTGTACCAAACATACTAAAAATATCACTAAGAGACATTTTCCTCTAAAAACTAATCAATTTTAAAGACCCGCTTATTTAAAAACAACAGGGTTCTTCCAAAACGAAATGGTATCAGCCTTCGTGAGATCAATGGTAAATCAAGAAGACAAGAACATTCCATTCAAGTTTTATATCTATCAAAATGAGCCCTTATAAGTTTCTCTAATGTTATATACATGTGAACAAAGATCACACTACCTGGCTCTGGAATGCAGAGAAGTGTTCCTATAATACTCCTCAGCATTATGTATCAACTTCTGATACTCATTAGAACCAGGAAGCAGCCCCTGAAAGTACCCACTATTCTCCAAGCTCTGCTTAAACTTCTCCCAAGTACCCCCTTTCCCTTCAGCACCATCTCTTTTCCTCTGCTGATACATCATCTCCAACCCACAAGTTATCTTCATCCCCAACTCGGCCTCTTTATTCGCCTCCACCTCGCTTCTCATCGGCATCATCGGATACCCCTTAGGAGCCCGAAAGGCTTGCTGCACCAACTGTGCATACATCGCCCTCGACATCATCACTGTAACAACCACCAATTCATCACCACCTTCACTCCCCTTCCCCAAAAATCTCTCCATCTTCGCCGCGAATTTCATCGTGTCAACGTCCCTATCATAGAACCCTTCCACTGCGAGGGAAATCAAACACGGCTCGTGCTTTAAAACCATCGCCACTGACACAGGAACCCTAACCCTAACCCTCTGCATATTAATTCTCGCTCTTTCGGGGTATTCCGATGTCCGGTTCTTCACCGCACGCTGCACCGGTTCAGTTGCTTTTGACTCAGAACCGGAATCAATGAGAAATTTGAGGGAATCGAGAAGGGTGGGGTTTGGGAGGCGAGTTTTGGGGATGATATGTAGATCACCGTTACGGAGGAAGACACGGTGGGTGGAGGTGTCGGGATTGAGCCAGCGAGGAAGGTGGAGGGCTGCCTCGATGAGAAGGAACTCGCCGTCGTTGTCCCAGAGGCGGAGGGAGAGGGAAGGGAAGTGGAGGGAGATGTGGAAGAGTAGGAAGACAGAGAACCACTCGTCGTCGAGGTTGTCGCCGAAGCGGAGGTGGCCGTGGAGGTGGGGGAGGGAGGGGGAGGAGCATGGGCAGGATGGGTTGGGAGGAGTGGAAGGGCAGAGGGTGAAGGGCTGGTGCTGCCAGATGTAGCCGGCGGTGAAGGGAGTTAGGGTTTGGATGATTTGGAGGTGGAGGGATTGGAGGTAAGCGGTGGTTGTGGCGGTGAGGGAGTCGGGGTATATGGCGTAGAAAACGGTGTCGTCTGGGATACGAGAGTGTTTTTGAGAGGGAGAAGAAAAAGGGAATTCCGATGATGTCATTGTTGTTGTTGTTTCCTTCCTCCTTTCTTCAAACTCAACCTCTCTTCTACCTCTTCAACTACTTGGGTTTCGGGTTTTCATATTTTCTCTTAAACCTTTCCTCATTTATGACAAATAATAACTCGTGCATATATACAGTACAATATTTTGTTGTTGTATGATTTAGAATATACATTACATATGTATTCATATGATTAAGAACACATGTTATTTGTGTATATGCATGGTTAAAACACACTGTGCATTAAGAAGACACATGTGACCAGTGCATTCGCATGGTTAAAAATACACATGTTATCTGTACATTCGCATTGTTAAGAAACTATTTGTTACTCATACATTTTTGTACTTTCTTCATTGATTTTTCATGCTCTATAGTCTATATATTTAGCTAACTAATAAATATAATAAAAACTTATATTATTTATTATTGATATAGACGTACATATGAAGAATTTGTTTACTTTTATGATTTATTGTGATAATTTCTTAATGTAACTTGTTTATAATTTATTTTACTTCTAAGATATTATTTCTTAGTAGTTGTTATTATAATTGATTTATTATTTCATATTTTTTTTAATAAGTAATTTAATAATTAGTACTTTACGAGTTTAATGATTTAACATGACAACTTCAAAAATAATATTTTAATAGATATAAATGAAATTTAGTAATAAATTGTCATTGAAATAGATTAAAATTGTTAAAGTATTTTAAAGATAGTAATGAAAATGAGAAAATTATAATTAAATTTTCATATTTTTTTAAAAATAAAGCAAACATACTAATTTGCATGTAGTGATTACTATACATTATTTTCCACCTTTAATAACATCATTGATATCACCCATAAGCACCACATTAAATGACAATATGTGTTTCTATTCCTTTATGTTCACCAGTTTTATTTCTTTCCTAATGGTCGACAATATTTATTCAAAGTAATTATTAATTGTTAATTAATAGTTTGAAACTGATAGACGATATTTATTCAACATTGTCGATATTTATTCACTTATTCGATTACAAATTACATTAGTATAACAAAATTTATTGTCATTATTCACATATGCAATTTCTATTCCCTTGTGAATTTTCCTTTATTGTTAGTTTTCTACTATGTATTATTATATTTCATTGTTCACGTTAATTACTCTTAAATCTCGAGAGTAATTCTCTTCAAAACCGTTATTATTCGATAATTATCCACAATTCATATAAATGATCATTTTAATACTTGAAAAGTTTGTCTATATGTAAAAAGAAAAGAAAACAAAAGGTTAAAATTTATGACATTTTATTATCTTTAATTAACTTATACGATACAGTTGAGAGATAATTAAAAAAATTATGGTGTCATTTTTTAATAAATATATAACATATGTAATGATTAATAAATTCAATAAAAATATAAGATAAAAAATTGTATTCATAACAGTGTTGTGATAATCGGACTGAACGGTCCGACCGGTTCGATCGCTGACCGGACTTGAAAACGACTCCGTTTTGTAGTCTTAACCGAATGAGTAGTTGGACCTCTTTGAACCGGAGAAATTTCGGTTCGACCGTGCTAAACCTGGTTAAACTGGAATAACCCGTGGAAAAACCGGACGGTTCACTTAAAATTTAAAAAATGGAACATTAATCTAATGTTTTGTTCTATTTCAGTCCAAAAAAGATAGAAATATGTTACTTCAATATAGTTATATAAAATTATTAATTATATAAAATTTTACATTTATATATAATTATATATTTATAGATAAAAATTATTAATTATATTTAAAATTATTCGGGCCGACCAGACGACTTAACTGTTTAAAACGGTTAGACCTAATACGGAAGCTCTTCCGGCTCGGGTTTCACAATATTGATTCATAGTATATTTTAATTTGATAACAATAAAATTTTGTTTTTACCATAACATAGACTCAAAGATAAAAGAATATATTAAGTTAACTTTCATGAAAAGTTGCACATCTCTTTTTAGAACAATGAAGAAACATTATATTCTTGACATTTGAATTATTTAAAGACACATAATCAAATATCAAATATGATGAGGAAATTTAAATGAAATGAACATGTATAGATTAACAATGTTGGAGGGGAAATGAGGAAAAAAAAAATTGGAAGGAAAAGAGTGATTGTGATGATGACACATGTCATGACTAATGTGTCAATGACTTACTTTTCTTATATAGTATATAGATATGACTGAAAAAATATATATTATAAGAGTTTTATGAATTGTGAATTTATAATTTGATATTTATTGTTTACAGTCATTCATTTATTTAAAAATGATACAAATAAATAGTATATGGCGTACAAAAATATGTTACTAACCATGCATTAATAGTAAATTTATTTACCTATTTAAATGAATTAATATAAACAAAATAATATTAGAAAATTTTATCCCATAAATCATGAATTTGAGTCAAAATAACTCTTATTAGGGTTGGGTTGCAAAAGTGCCAAAGGAATTGATTTAACAAACATTTATCATTTTGAGATTTGGAAATTTTCTGGAACCAAGTTCATACAAAAAAAATGTTATATCATTCTACTATATCATCATCGTATCTATAACAAAGTTACATATGTCACAAGGTAAGACTTTATATATTAATGAATGATTTATAAATAATATATATTACTTTATTGTGAATATGAGAATTAATAAGAGATTTTAATAGGATGATATCATATTTTCCAACGAAAAAAAGGTAGGTCTTTACTCTTTTGTGATGTACATGTGATGTGAATATTTCAACTTGAGTGTAAATGAGAATACATTGCAAACTAGCGGTGAGAGCAAGCCCAAGAGCTTAACTTGTGAAACAGTGATGATCTACAATCGACCTATAAATGTATGAGGTGACTTCATAATAAGACTCTAGAACTGATCAACAGCCTCAAATTGAATAATAGCACTTTGATAGCCCAAGAGTCCCACTATCCTTTATGAGATATCGTTCAATAACAAATCCGAGTATGAGGCCCAATCTGATACTCACAGGTTTAGTGTCAAAACTTTATTTCACTTGTTATATGATATCTTCTATTTAAATGAACATAAATATGTAAACACAAGTTAGATTTTGGGCATGTCACGTGCATGGTGGGGTACCGCTTGAATTTTTATCATATCATCAACCATGTTTCACACTAAGACAATGTACAGATTTATATAAAATCAGTCGTAGAAGATTCTTATATATTTTTTCCATATAAAGAATGTAATACTAAATAATATAAAGATGAACATTAAAGTTATAGGGACAAGGGAGTGCATGTGTGTAGCCGAAATCATCGAGTTAGGATCTTCTCCATTAATGGAGAGACAAATACATCAAAAACTAATGGAAGATGCAATCTTCAATGACACATGCAACATTTTTATTACAATGAAATTACAATTTTGCTATTAAAAATAAAATAAAAAATGCATTTGTCGCTATATTAATGGAGAGAATTATTGGATGAGTGTTTTTTTAAATAAAAGAAGGATGCTGTGCACGTGCATACCAGTCAATGGTCAAAAGCCGGGGATTAAGCTTTATAGAAAGAAAATGAGAAGGATGATTAAGTATCCTTCGCCATAGTCCCTATCTAACAAGCTAGTACTCCTCCATCAACACCGTTTAACAACTTTAATCACATCCTTATCATGATCATGTTTTCCAATAATATAATTACGTCTTATGAAGAATAAAGTTGGGTGTAGTACCAAAAGTAATATTATTATTTGTTGTCTTTTTTTAGATATTTTCACATCTTTTTACACTATAATAATTTATTTAGATATGATGACAAATGGTTAGATAATGTTCACAACCAACGTATGACATTTGCAAACATTTCCCATAAAAATATAACATTTTATAAGATAGTTTAATGGTTAAAGGAAAAGATTTAAGGAATGAGGTAAAATAAATTATGGGTTCATGAGTTTGAGTCTCACTAACATCAAATAGTAATATTTCTCTAAAAACCAAGTTGCACAAGTAAGGAAATATGCATATTAGATTTGGTTGTGGATTGTTTTGAAGACGTATACGTAAGACTTTATGGCGTGCTTCTAAAGTCTAAGACAAAACCCAAACTTTTGTTTTCATTCTTTATTTTGATATATCTTCTCTAATATTCTAAAAACTGGAGAAACTAATGATTGATTGTATGGGTCAAACTGGAAACTATCTCTTTCTCCATTTAATTTTTTCTTAGTTTATATATGATTTGATAATTGTTTAATAAAAACGAATTAATTGAATCATATTGTCAGAGTATTGGCATGCATTTCAGTATTTTCCAATTCCATTCTCGAAATATTGTTGTTTTTTATTAAAGAAAAAAGGTAACAACTAGAAATAAGACGAACTTGAAATCAAATTGATATCATGACATAAAACATAGAACCACATTTTCATTTTAATATAATCAACGAAACATAAACAAACATTTAAATATAAGTTGTAAAGCAGAGACAAAATGCACATTCTTTTTGTCTGGCTGCACCACGTTTGATATCACATGCAGTTTTGAAAGGGATAGACAAGAGCAAGCAAAGTTTATAGTCACCACATTTTGCAACTTGCACAAGTTGCTGTGTCAAGAGAATCAATTTAGATCATTATCAAAGCTTACAAAAGGATTTTGAAGCGTGCACATGTATCTCCAATCATGTTTTATATTCTCCAATAAATTGTGGAATTATTGATTTGTGCCTACGTTTGGAAAGTTGAAGGTGTCAACTACTCCTGCATGAAATATAATTGACCAATGAAAGTTCTATAGCTTTCTTTAGCATTATTGTGATAGTAAGGCTTATGGCATACTATAACGCATTTTAGGAACTAGAATGATTTGGAGTATTCAATAGAGAAGTTCTATTTTTGTTTATAATTTTAAGGGTAAAAATGTATTTTCATTGAAAATAAAAGGATAAAATTCTGTTTTTTCCATTATTATTTCTCTATTATTTAGTACTAGAGAGAATCTTGGTTGGTAATATGCTTATCTATGAAGTTTGTTAATTGAACTAGTAGAAGACTCAAGCATTCGCACGAGTGATAATGTGTTTTGCATAAATGTAGTTAAAAAATAAGTTGATATTTGTTAATAATAATGTGATTAAAGATTACCTTATAAATGTTGTTTTATATTTATTTGATTGTTGATGTAAAGTTATTGTACAATGAGATGATATTGAATGTGTTATTTAAAAAAAATTATTAGTTAGAAATGAATATTTCAAACATAATGCAAAGTAAGTTGGAAAATACTTCTTACAGGAAAACTTATTTATAAACGACATCTGTTGTTATCTTCATTGGTTTACCATCATTGTCATGTATTAATATATTCAATCCATTTTTGTTTTGTACTCTTGAAACAGCTACACACAATTGACTTAGGATGACCCCATATTGGTCTATGACGATTTTAAGTATTGGATGAGAAGTTTTATTTTTGTTTATAATTTTAAAGGTAAAAATGTAATTTTATTAAAATAATATAAAATGATAAAAATGTTATTACATTCTGTTTTTCATTATCACATTTCTCTCTTCTAGAGAGAATCTTGGTTGATAATATATTTATGTATGGAGTTTATTAATTGAATAAATAAAGGCTTTATAAGAGGAGCTATAATTGGTGGGGTACTATAGTATCACATGAAAGTCTTCATATATAAATTTTGTTTGAAAGTTTATTAATTGTTTTTTTTACCAATGATAAATGTGTTACACATTATATCCCAAATCTAACTCCTCTAGCGTTCTTAGTGACATATTGAGTGGTTTTTAAGATGAACCAATTTAAAAACTATAACAAGTGCGTGCTATATTTATTAAAAGCTTGAAAATCTTATTAAATGAACCAATTAAAAATACATGACATATTGAGTGGTCTTTAAAATCTCATTAAATGATTTAGGAATCTTGAGTGAGGGCAATTTATGTTGACAATTAAATAATTACTGACACACTCTTCAATCATACCTACCATATATATATACGAAAATAATATAAAAATGATAAAAAATGTTTCAAACTTGGAATCAGTAAAACTTTATATTTGATCACAATACATACGTTGATACGTAGATGAAAAATTAATCTCGTACCTAGGAGTATGTTTGCTTGAGTTTTTTCCAAAGAAAAAAGAAAAAAAACTTTTATTAATTTATGTAAACAATAACATATTAAATTTGGTAATTTATATGCACACGACAAATATTTTTTTGTATCTTAACTATAATTTATTATATTCAACATATAATCAAATGATTATAACCACTCATAATTATAATCTAATTTTTGTGTTCTTATTAATTAAAAGTTGCTCCTAAAGTTGTAAGATATAACACATCAGTTTTTAGACTTAAATCCTTGGAAGTGTACCATTTACCGCTTAAAAAACCATATATGTTTACAAAAATATTTGATTTATTCCATAAACAATGTTTTATGGGCACCAAAATTTTAATATTAATACAGTATTCGATAACTTTTCATGTAACTTAAAGATGATATTTATACAAATAGTTAATGATGAATGATATAGTAATAATATAAAAAAATTCTTACACTGTAGATACATATTATTATTATTATTATTATTATTATTATTATTATTATTATTATTATTATTATTATGTGCAGAAATATGTACAACTTCAACATTTAAAGTGCATAAATAATAGTTGCTGAGATATGTCGGTAATGGAAAAAGCGAATACCACGGTTTGAACTTTGAAAGAATCCCACCTCTGAATAAATCCATTTTATTATTCTTGTTTAAGTTCTGATCAGTCACACGCTCGTGCAACCAGATATTATATAACGAACCGATTCATACGCCTTACATATAAATCACTTCCATCGATAACATAAATTTCTTGACTATATGCATTGATCTGGTTGTAAATTAACAAGTGGCGGTTGAGTTCAATCATAATTACATCAACCATATTAAATATTAAAGACAAAAAAATGTATCCATTTTATACTGTAATGCATTGTTAGTCATTCATGTTCCAAATTGCACTAGGGCCATTGTGGTTATAATTATGTTATGTGTACGTAAATATGAAAAATTGTAGGAAAATGGAGCTACAATTACAGTTGTTATATTGTTACAAAACTACTAAAACTACAATATCATTATTTTAACTTTTAAGAACAAAACCTAGGTATAGTGAAACCGAACCACATTTTGTGATTTAGTTTGGTTTGACTCCATCAAATTTACAGTTTAAACCGTAATGGCTTACCGGTCTCAAATAATATTGGATGCTAGGAAGAAATGAAGATGATGCGTAGGCGCTGGTATAGATGAGGTGAAACGCAGAGGATGGTGCGTATTCGTCGCCACTGCTTAATGCACCCACTCATGTTTCCCGGGTCGATTTGATTTTTATCTTAAAAGTGGCACACATCATTCATAATAATAGTGTAATATAATTAACTTGGTCTTATGCTATATAGCTAGAGAGGGTCATGAACATGAATGTAGCAAATAACTAATATTCCAGATTTTTCGGCCACTGGTCTAGCACAGTGTGCGTTGCACTTTGATTTTTAATTTGTGCACAGAAACTTGATGTTGCCATTTCTTAGGAACCAGCAGGCAAAAAGGGGTGCTTCGTGCTGTGCCTAGGGAGCAATGTATTGGCCTCTCATCTCATCGGTTACTCCACTTCTAGTTTTCATGTTTGACTACAACGGTTTATTAACTATTCCCCTGTTACTATAATATTAATATAATGCATACATAATTACCCACTTGATTATTTTATGTCTTTTTATTAAATTGATTCATTATGCTAGTGGTGCGATTATAGTATTTCAGAAGTTAGGAAGGAGTTTCAGTAACTTTTAAGATCTATGATATGATATTTATTTCTTGTTTAGCTTTTGTTAGATTGAATTGGTAATCAACATCATATTTGCATTAAGTTCAGTCGCATGTCATGATGCTTTTATGTGATAAAGTGAAAGAAGTTTCTTTACATTTAACATAAACATGCTCTTTAGCAATAAAATTAGTATGATATTTATTGCCTATAAAGATTTATTGGGAATTTATATAATACACTATTTATTTGTATTACTTAGATTTAAAAGTAAAAATATAATCTAATATAAATAATGAATAATGTAATTATAGAATACATATTTTTTTTCTAAAAACTATCATACGATGCTTGTCCTATTGAAAGTCAGAATAACATGCATTTATGAGTTTGGGTGTATGTTTCGGGTTTTTAAGGTCAATATTTAATTGGGTGAGTTTGAAAATATTGATATCCACTACTGGGAACTCATCTTTCTAATTGTTGATGTTTAAAAATATATACTCCCTCTATCCCTTCTATTAGGGCTAAGTATAGGTTAGGCTGGGTTGGGCAAGTAAGGTTTGTCCCTTACTCGAGTCTAAATGTTGGTCGATTCATTTTTTGAACCTAAACTAATTTGACTCCAAATGTCAGCTAAGTCTGCATTTGAACGCAAACCCGACAATAGATCAGATTAAATATCATGCAAACTCATTTTAAATAAAATATTATCAATATTACTTATTACTAGATATATGTAATTTGATATATGAAATAATGTGTGCATATATATTGTTAAATGTGTATATATGATGGGGAAAAATTATAGAGTAAATTTTACTATTAACCAAAGAGGTATGGGTACTTTCTACACAATTGAATATACACACATACAAACATAATGAATAAGTAACCATGAGATGAGTTGGGGCAAGCCATATTTGTCACTTACCCGGTGATAAATATTTTTATGGTCTAATGTTTGAACTCAAACTCATCTATAAACCCAATGAAACTCAACCATATTTGAGCATGATCATAATCACATCAAACTGAGAATACATGTGTGTCAAATTAACTGGTGTTATTCTAAAAACCAAAGTTTTGAACTTGAGAATTGAGGTTTTTATCCCCTCTTCAATATAGACAATCAGATAGATTTTTTCAATATTATTAAAACCGTACCGGTTATCAAACTGGTTAGGGTACTGGTATAGTGATACAGTGGTTCAACCGGTGGTTCAGTAATTAAACTGCATGCTGGTTAAACCGGACATACCTGCTTATATTTATATATATGTAAACCTATAATAGAAAATTTCCAAATAGGTAAATATTCAAAATTATAATTCATATTCATAATTTACTCCAAATTCATACCAACAAATAAGGCAAAACATATGATGAAGTCCATTGAATAATTCCAATATAGAAACTTGAGTGAGATAAAAACAGTGATAAAGTGAAAAAATAACTGAGATAAAATTATGAGGTGCACTTTTATGTTTCCGTTAGACCTTAAAATTGAATAATTCTTATTTGTTTCCACTACTTAACTCAAGCTATGACCGTAGAAATAATCAAACTTTCACACAGCCTCTATTTCCAAGACCCAGAAATTCACGCCTGGAATTGAACCCGTGGAACTCGTGGAGATGAATTGAAGGAAGGAACCGAATGTGGAATTGAAGTTTGGAGGTGAATGAAAGGTTGAAGAAGAAAGGGGTTGTGTTGATTTTTGAAAGAAAGTTAGAAAACCTTTATTCTTTACTACACTGTGAGTTTTGGCTTTTAGTTTTAGGGGATATTTTTTTTTTAACAAAATTATGTATAAACCAATCGGTTTTGGTTAAAATCGGTCAGTTTTAACCGGTTTCCACCGGTTTTCTTACATGTCCGGTACAACAGCCGTGTCGTAACGGTTAGGTGTTTGATTCACTGGTTTTCCGGTTGAATTAAACCGACCGGTACGGTATGATTTTCATTACACTGAATTTTTCTTCTAGACATATTATTGTATTATGTCTTGAAGGAGTCTTAAAGCACATCATTAGTCCTTGTATTAGAACACATAGCATTATTTGACTAACCATTAAGATCCAATATAAAAGTTTCATTTGATCAATAACTATGTATAGTTACGTCTCCTCAAAATCATTTTAGTGGAGAAACAATCGCTACAAACTTCTCTCTACCAAGTGCGTGACCATTTGGGCTATGACCCACATTCATCAAATTACTAAATTGCTTTGTGTTAAGTTATAAACGCATATCAGTTACTACATCTTATTTTCATTATGAAGGATGGAGTGGACATGGGTAATTTCTTCAATTCTCTTTATAGGGTTATTTTAGATAATTTTGCATGAACTAAATATAATAATTGATGTACATAAAACTTTATAAAAAGTCCTATATAAAAATAAAATAAAATATCAAAAGATGCTTTAAAAATATATAAAATAGAGGCAACTAGAGTTAAGGATTTGAACATTATAAGTGGACCCTAACAAGTTTCCGGGAGTGCTGCATGTAAGACAAGTGTGTGAAATGCACACATCAAGCTTGAGGGTGTTTTAGTAAATTAATTGAAATCCGAAACCAAACCTAACAAACAAATTCTTCAATTTTCCGCATGATTTTTGTTATAATCTTTCGCCAATCGCCACACAGCCAAAAGTCACTTCACACCATTTATTTATCCATATTTAAATTAATTATTTTCTATTTTCTTATATAATCCTACCACTAATACTCTCCATTAATAAAGAGATAAGTCATTGAAAAATCAAAGAAAAGGAAATTGAAGTACTTGTCTTGATATCTATTCCTATTATATAACACTCTTTTTTTCCTATCTCTCACCACTTCTCTTTCAATATTGTCTCTCCAACACAACAAGCATCTGAAATTACCCTATGCATTGTTCATATGATCCTATCATTCCACTAAGTGTTCGTTTTTTCCCACTTGATTTTCATTTTGTTATTTTAAATATATAGTACTACTGTACCTTTATGGTGGAGGATAGTAGCTTTCAAACATCAAAGAGTAACTCCACTTAGCCTGGGACAAAGAGAGAAGTTATTTCAGTTTCGGAACTCTTATTGTAAGCAAAAAAACACTCAAGTTTTTCTTGTTTGTTTCCTACATTTGAAAAACAAAAAAACGAGATGTGTTGTTTCTATAAAAACCGTTGATGTTATATGTGTTGTGTTGTCTTAGGTGTTCAGGAAAAAAAAACATTGATTCTGGGGAGTGAAACTTCATTTGCAACAAGATCAAAAATCAATGGCTCATGCTACTACCTCGAACTGGCTATCGTTTTCACTGTCCCCCATGGAAATGCTTAGGTCCACTGAACCTCAGTTCATTCAATACGATGCTGCTTCAGCTCCCTCTCAATACTTTCTTGATAACTATTATGCCAATGGTGAGTTCACATGAAAATGCATCTCACTATTTTTTCATTTTTTTCTTGGATTCCATTGTTCTAGTCGTTTAACTTCATGGTGCAAAATGGGTTATAGTACATGAGTTGTTTGAATAAAAAGATGATTTTTAAACCAAACATGCATAGATTGTTTTATTTTTATGTTCATTACTAAGTTTTCTATGTTTTTACTGATATTTTTTGCAGGGTGGGGGAACTCTAAGTCTCAGATGCTATGCGGTGTTCAAATGGACCAAAACGACAGCAACAAGGAACAAGCACCGCCAAAAAACATGGCGGAGCTACCGTATTTTCTAAACTTCCCACCGCCACAGGCGGTGCCGAAGCTAGAGAACTTTCTTGGAGATTCTTCCTCAATGATGCGCTACTCCGATAGCCAAACAGAGACTCCAGATTCCTCCCTCACACACGTTTATGACCAAGTTGTTTCCGGTACTTACTTTGGTGTCGGCGAACACCAAGATCTGAAAGCCATTACTGGCTTTCAAGCTTTCTCCACCAACTCGGGCTCCGATGTGGATGACTCAGGTTCCATCGGAAAATCCCAACCCACTTGTGATGAGTTTGGAACTCATTCCATTGAGTCATCCGGTAATAAGTTGGCCTTTTCTGACCGCTGCGGCAATGCCACAGATACTTTTTCTATTGGCATTGCTCAGAAGTCAGAAAAGGCCATAGTTGTGGCCACTTCAGATAGCTCTAAGAAGATTGCTGATACCTTTGGCCAGAGAACTTCAATCTACAGAGGAGTCACTAGGTATATCCTTTAATTTCCTTTATCTTTTATTTTCTCCATTTTGCTCATGTGAATGAATTGTTATCATGTATAAGTTTTTCAACCTTTTTCTAATGAAATGAAAGCTAATTTCTCTTTTTCACACCAAGTGATCTTTTTGGTATATTTTGGAAGTCGTAAAGTAATAGCTCCTTTGTTTCATATAGTTGTCATTTGTGAATATTGAGATTTTGAACTAGTCATTGACTACAGTGTAAAAACTGATTGGACTTCTGTCCAAAATCATGTCTTGTATGAATGACATTAGAAATTTTAAACTTTTATTATTTGTTCTATTTTTGTCTCATTATTATCGTGGCGAGACAGGATTTTGAATATGGTTTGAGACAATAGATCTTCTTAAATCTGGTGTCTCTTCACTCATCTCTTTGATTTATTAACATTTTTTAGTACCTTTCAGACACAGATGGACGGGTAGATATGAAGCGCATCTATGGGATAATAGCTGTAGAAGGGAGGGTCAAGCCAGAAAAGGGCGTCAAGGTTTATTTCTCTCTCTCTTCACATAAATTTTCTGATGTAAATAAATCAATAAAGACAAGAATAATTAATAAAAGGAAGAAAAGAAATGTAATATAGTGAAAATATGAGACACTAAAAAGTGGCTTGCATGCAATGAAGTAGCATTAATGGTTGGTTGGAGTGAGGTATAGGACACCTGGGTTTGTATTTCTCAGAGTCTTTTTTATGATTGACACTGATAGTAGTAGTAGTAGTAGTACCAACACTGGTGCTACTAGTAGTACTTGTTATTACTACTTATCACTGTTTTGCTTTCAATTGATTTGATCCAATGTGCCGCCATTTTATCCCATGTGACTCGGGTGCCCTTTGCTTTCTGTCACAATGTCTAATGACTAATATTTATCTATCTATTCTTCCTCATAATATCTGATATATTGTTTCTGTTCTGATTCTGAGTTGGGGACTTTAACTTTTGCTTTTGCTTTTCCATCAGGGAAAGTTGGGTTTGACCATATTACACACTTATTTTGAATTTTGTATTTTGTACTTACTTACATTAAGTTGGTAGAGCGTACTTTACTGTTTGATGAATGTTTTTTTGACAGTGGCCCCCTATCATAATATAATGTCATCTATGTTCTGAAACAAACTCACGGGATTTCTTATATCTTATGTGCCAGAGACAAATAACTTCATGCAAATATAATATTGTAATGACTCACTTTTTGAATCAAAACTATATAATTTAATTAATCAACAATGAGAAGTATCCAATTCTGGATTTCTCTTTTCCACTTGTCTTTTCAAGTGCCAGGGATATGTCTTTCTTTGACTATATGATGTACATACTGGGATTTTTTAAGATTTTTGTTTACATCAGAATCATTAATTTGAAACCATTTTTCCAACATATGGAATGAATTGTTAGTAGATAATTTAATGTTATTGAAAGTTTTATTTTTTTGTATAATTAGAATTTAACTAGTCCTTGGTTTCTATCCTTGTAACTAAAAGGGATGTGAAAGGGAAAAATAACAAAAAGTTGGCTCTGCGCATGCACCTTTGCAATTGTTAAGCATATATAATCACTTTTCTTTTGGCCATTTGCATTTTTAGATTGGCAAAGTAATTTTTATCAGATAATTTGACTATTCCATACATAGCTGATACTCTTGGCTTTTCTTTTGCATGGAACGTGACTTGGTGCATTTGTTTCAACTTTTCGACATTTACTATACAGTGTATTTGGGTAAGTTATGTTTTCAGTTATTATTCTTGTTACACAATGCTTTTCAATCAATCTTAAGCTTTTGTGCAGTTATATTGTATATTGTACGAAAGGGATGCATGATTGTATAATGTAGTAAATTAATTGTCATTATTATCAGGTGGATATGACAAGGAAGAGAAGGCAGCGAGATCTTATGATTTGGCAGCTCTAAAGTATTGGGGTCCGGCCGCAACCACTAATTTCCCTGTAATGGTCACTTGTACTCTGTTTTGATCAATGTTAGTTGTTCTGTGTGCATGAAATCCTACATATCATGAGGAATTCTATTCAAGGAATTATGTAGCACTATAGGCATTTAGTTTTTCATGTATAAGAGTTTACATAGTGATTGGAATTGCATCACTTAGCTTATATCTGTGATGTTTCTCAGGTTTCCAATTATTCAAAGGAAGTGGAGGAGATGAAACATGTAACAAAACAAGAATTTATTGCATCACTGCGAAGGTTTGTTTGAATGCTCTATTTACTTTTTGGCACTGTATTTTTTGCATGCTAAAATTGAATTTCCAATTATTGCAGGAAAAGTAGTGGTTTTTCTCGGGGAGCTTCCATATACAGGGGTGTTACAAGGTTGTTGATCTAACATAGCATTTTGATGCCTTGACATTTTGTTGCTATTGTGTAATTTATGTCACCTTTGGTCATGTGATTTATACTTCTTGGATCCTCCAGGCATCATCAACAGGGTAGATGGCAAGCAAGAATTGGCCGTGTTGCTGGAAACAAAGATCTATACTTGGGAACATTCGGTATATATTTTAGCTTCAATTATGCGATATCATTACAAAAATGGGTCGAATTAGTTTATACTCGATTATGGTACATGATAAAGATGATAGTACTAGATGGATTATGGCTATGGCATAATAGTTTTTTGAAGTGTTGCTGGCTTAGCTTTGGACAGTCCTTTTTGCATGATGTTAGCATACAATACTTCTATGTATATTCCTCTAATTTACTATTTGGCATGGTGACAGCAACTGAAGAGGAAGCAGCAGAGGCATATGATATTGCAGCTATAAAGTTTAGAGGTTCAAATGCTGTAACCAATTTTGAGATGAACAGATATGATGTGGAAGCCATAATGAATAGTTCACTTCCCGTTGGCGGGGCAGCGAAACGCTTGAAGCTTTCCCTAGAAACAGAGCAGAAACAACAATCTCTAGGAAATTCTCATCAGCAGCAACAACCTCACTGTGGAAACATGAATAGCAGCATCAATTTCTCAGCCATTCATCAGCCAAATGCTTCTATCCCGTGTGGAATTCCATCCGATTCATCAACGGCGTATTATCACCACAACCTCTTTCACCATTATCATCATCCTACCAATGCCGGCACACCAGTATCTGGTGTAACTTCTACCAATACATCTGGGTTGAATGCGCTGCCAGCAACAGCGGCACCGGAGTTCTATACATGGCCTCATCAGTCATATTGATTCTGATTAACTAGTCAGTCATCTGTTGCTAATTTCCTGCTTCTGCTAACAAATGATCAAAAGCTGTATTTCTAGCTTCTATATAATTTAACCTTTTAGCTGCTACAAAAAAGAAAAAAGAGGTTTTGGTGCAAAGGCTAGGAGAGTAGGAGTTTTAGTCACAGTAGGAATCTGGATTATGTTGCTAACTTCTAAAAAAAAGAGAAATATTTTCAATCTTGCATTATAAGAATTCCTTAATGCTTCATAATGTGTAGCAGTAGTATAATCACCTTCATTTCAATTACAAATTTGGCTTCGAGTGTTAATTTAGTGTAGAGAGATTATTGTGTGACACACCCATGCACTATACAACATTGAAAATCACCCTATTTCTGTCTTATAGGGTTAACATGCAACATTATATATATATATATATATATATATATATATATGATATAAAAACTTTCCATTTCATTGATAAAAGTAATATTTTTGGAATATGATGAAACTTTCAACTAGGCATAACTTAATTTGATGGTTAACTCCTACAACTTCCCTGAAAAGAGGGTATAAGAAAGATAAACAATACAGATAAAACATAATACAGTATGTTGTTGAAAAGTTGTATAGCATCATTCTATGGTATCAACAATTTCCCAAAGTGATTGATTTTATGAATTGGATCAAACGATCCAAATTGGAGTTAGAAGAACCACCAGGACTTACACTCTTGTGGGCCAACATGGCCATTCTCTGAGCTGATATCTGAAACTCATCCTTGTTATGGATCATAACATCATTAACCATCTTCTCCAAAACATTTCTGTCATACACATCCTTCATGTCTAGCCCAAGTTTCCAAACCTCACTCACAAACCTGCTATTAATCTGTTGATCTGCAAAGTAAGGCCAGCATATCATGGGCACCCCAGCCACTATACTCTCCAAGGTAGAGTTCCACCCACTGTGAGTCAAAAACCCACCAATGGCCTTGTGTCCCAACACCTCAACTTGTGGGGCCCACCCCACTATGAACCCCCTCTCATTTGTCCCTTCCACCAACTCATCTGGAATTTGAACTTGACCTTCTTTTCCTGAGGAAAAAATTAACATTTGAACCAAAAAAAATTATAACATGTTTAGGATCTGTTTATTTAACATGTTTGGATTTTCACATACATACAACTTTTGAAATTTTATTATTTATAAAGTAAAAAAATTGTGTAAAATAAAATAAGAGCAAAATAACATTCTTTCTCAGAAAAATAATAGAATTTATTTGGGTACATTAAATGAAAGGCATGGTATGAGGCATCCTCCCAATTATATACTCATCCTTCCATTTTCTCATGTGTTTTTAACAAAATTATTGTTTTTCATATTATACATATATAACTTCCACTCTCTACTTTGTTTCACCATCATTTTTCTTTCTCCCCACAATGATGAAGAATATATAATTGATGAATGAGTAATTAATATTGTATTGAAATTTGAGAATCAACATAGAAACTAATACTTAAGTGGATTGGACAAAGTAGGTTTTTTAGTGAGTCCAATTGAAATTTATGAAATTTTGTTCACAACTTTTATGTTTATTTCTACATACCTTCGATCATAGAAAAAAATACAGTGGAAAGATTTCAAATGCGGCTTAAAAAGTGTTACTAGAATGGATAACTTTACCTGTCACTATGTCTGATCTCATCACCCATAGGAACCTATTCTTGCTGTTGACCAAACCATACCATATCTCCAAGAGCTTCTCCCTTGTGATAGTAGCGATACTACCAAAGCTCACATATACCACAGATTTCAATGGTTGAGAGTCTAGCCATGCAATGCAGCTTCTATCCACTTCCAAGAGGCTATTTGTGGAAGAATGAGGTGTTTGAGACATTGTGGTTCTGTTATTGGACTCTTGTATTCTAGTGTTCAAGTGTGCATGGAGAGGACCAATGGTGAAAACTTGAGGAAATTGGAGACTTATTTGGGACAGAACAGGGCCTTCTAGATCCTCAAATGTGTTTAGTATAAGGGCACTTGCTCTAAGGGATTCATGGGTTTGGGAGACAACAGATTTTAAAGGGATCAATGGTTTAAAGTGGTCATTTTCCCGACAAAAACTTGGGAGGTCCCTACAACGGATCAAGGTTTCCATGCCGGGGATTCCAGTTATGATACGATCCATATCTTCATCCCCTAATTCAAGATAAGGTCATTTTTCAAAGTAATTAGTACTAACTAGTTACATATTCATTAATAATGATGCAACTTAGTTATTATTAGCAACCACTTTATACATTATAATGTTGGGTAACACTTATTTCTCAGTTTTAGTTACTTTGCCATTATTGAAATTCTCACTATGTATTGCAAACAAATTAAGTATAGGGATGATGCAGTCATAATCTTCATTGCCACACGGTTTAGCATAAGAACAAGAGAATAAATTTTTTATATTATACTTGTTTGTAGACCACACAATTGGAAGGAAATGAATTAGTTCTTTATCCTAGAGAATATTTTTTATTATACAAAAAAACATTCGGTAATTTTAGAGTCTCATAATAATTTTAGATAGTAAGTAAGGAAAAAAAGAAGGCTCTCATGACTTCCATTTCTTTCATCAACTCGCAAACAAAATCAATTTGATTGATAATATGAATTCGAAAAAATGTTGAGAAGTATTAGTATACCTCTAATAGGAAGTTGGTTGGATTGGAAGAGATGAGGAACACAAAAGTAAGACCAAAAGCTGCAAGCACTGATAGTACGAAAATGAATAACCGGTATCCTAACCTCATCTGCTACATCATTGATGAGACTTCCATGGAATCCATCACCAATGATGCAAGTAATTCTAGGGTTTTGTGAAACCAAAATATCTTTCAAAAAAGGTTTGGAGTTCAAGTTAACTGAAGTAAATAAATCCACTACGTTCTGTCCAGAACGAGGGTGATTTTCAGGAAGACCATCAGGGATGGTCTTGAATTGAAGAGTAGGGAATGTTTCTGAAAAAGTATCAATGTCTCCGAAACGTTGGAGGCTATGGTGGATGAACTCAACGTTCAAGAAGGTTACATGGAGATGGTGGAGAGCAAGAAGCTTAGCAAGCTTGAGCATGGAGTTCACATGGCCTTGTGCTGGAAATGGAAATATGAGCACGTGGGTATTACTAGTAGCCACGGATTTTTGTTCTTTCGTCGCCATTTCTTGCGTCGGTTGGATCGCTATATTACCCACCGTACTGTTTTTATAGTAGCTACCAGTACACCACAACTGTAAGACAATAATTTGTGTGGCTGCTACTCATTTTTTCTTATGGTTTTTCATGGAGATTTCATAAAATAATATAATAATATTAATTTTCTTTTCTATATTTTCTTTTAAGTTAAATGATATTATTTAATGAGGAAGAATACATTAACTCCACATCTCAACCATCAGTAGAGTTGAAATAAATGAATCTCCACCCTTATTTAATTAGGGATAAAAGTGAAAGAAGAATATGAACATGTTATCACATTCTTTCAATATCTGTGTCGTTTTCTTTGTGTGGTTATCAAGATGCATGAACAGTTGAGTCTTACAAGTCTCAAATTTGAATTTGGTTTAACACACCGCTTCATTATCATGTCAGGTTAAAGACAAAAATTCTATTCTAGAAAACAAACAATATAGGGGGTTGTACATCTTAAAAGAAATTAACCCTTATTCGGACAGTGGTGAAATACTTTTGCTTAAAAAAATCAAAAATATGTTCAAACTATTATGTAGAATGTTTGGAGTGGCGTAAGAACAATGAATAAGGAATATAATATAGAAATCTAATTTTAGAAAATAGTGTATTTGAAACTATCTTTCACAATGCATTGTTTCTAATATTATTTTTAAATTTTTCAGTAATTAGTATTTTTATTATATGCTATTATTCTTTATATATTAGTGTATAATATGTATTATAGAACACAATTTTGGTAGTTTTTCTAATTAACAGAAAACATAAAATATATATTTATTATAAACAGACAGTTTTGCAGCTGATGTAACTACTTAAGATTTACTCTAATTAAAAACTTTCAAAATAATATATAAAACAAAAATTAGTTTGTAAAGATATATAATCTCCTTAACATGTATAAAAAGAAAATGTTAAAATATTAAATTCATTTATAATTTGAATAATAGAAAGGGGCAAAGGTTTAAGGGAGGTGGGAAAGATTTGAATAGTAAAAAAATAATTTTGAAAGTGAAAATTATAAAGAAAAAAGTTGTGTACAATTAAATTTTACAACTTTTATAATAGATATTTAGAATGTGGACTCCAATGTAACAATATAATTATAGCTTAATGAAAATATTAGAAGTTGTTTCTTCAATTTTGAAGAAAATTTAACATTCTACATTTCATTATGTGGGAGCCCTTTTTTCAGATTGGGTAAAGAATATGCTAAAACCATTATTGAAAATATTTACTACCCTTAATCTTTCAAATTCACCTAAAATCCATGAGAATAAAAAAGGCAGCTAACTTTGTCAAACATTGACAATATGAGTGCAGAATCCGAACCTAACAAAAGAAACTTAATTCACAGCAAGATTCGAGAGAGTTCTAAGAGATTAGTAGTCCTTAAAGTTGGTGATGGGTTTGTTAGGGAGGATGATGGGTTATGAGCTAGCCAGGAAGTTGGAATCATTTGGGATATGGCAAACATGATTTTTCTATACGATCATTATATCATCTACTATGGCGAACATGACTTTTTTATACGATCATTATATCATCTACGGGGACTCATACATCACACCCTACTCTTCCAAATCTAAACCTCTCATTCCCTCCTCTTTGATAAAGCCTCTGCCTATAAAATTTAAACTTGGTACTGAGTTACAACTCAAGTAAAAGTAGTTTTGTAACCAAAAGCCAGTAACACATGAATGGATTATATTCATGAACCCAAAATCACCGCATATGTATACTAAAACAATTTAATCTAGATTTCACTAATTTGGTTTTAGCCAACTAATGGGTTTATTACAAAGAATGCTCATTTACATAAACTAAAATCTTACTTCACCTGAGACACCAAAAACAAATGCTCAATTCATCAAGCTTCCACCATCAACACATTTAACACATCATCCAAGTACCTTAGCTCCAGGTATATATTTCGACTAATAGTAAACCTGAATCACAATTCACAAGCATCAACACAACAGATTCAACCCTGCAAAAAAAAAATCAAGTATAGAATGCTTGAGAACATTGTGATAAACAAATATAAATTCACAGGATAAGTTCCAGCTTATTACCTAAAATATTTGGATTCTCAAACTGCTTCAAATGTCGTTCACAAGAGTTGCAAAGAAAATAAAATACTTCTTCCCTAGAATATATATGGGGGAATGAAGAGGATAATCTGTGGTTGCTTAAGAAAATGTTTCAGCTTATTCAATTACTTTTGTGTCCACACTAGTCTCATCATTATCATATGTCCATAAGAGTACAACATAGTTCAGATCAATAAATAAACTGTTCGCTCTGTTCCTATTGAACAGAAATGACTGAAACAGACACTCACATACTTAGGTCAACCACACAACTCCCTTAAGACAACAGATGTTAGTTAATTCGTTCATAGAATCAGAATGAAAAATCAAAAGGGTCAACTTCTTGGTTCCAAAAAAGCCTACTTATTAACTGGAAACAGATTTTCCTCTCTATTATCCATTATAAAACTCTACTTGCATTAACTAAAGATACATCAAATAGAAAGCTATACCAAAAATGTAATACAAACTTGAAAGCGTATTTTTGTATTTATATGAATTTCTCCATGTCTATGTATTAAGTAACTAATCCAAAACCAACAAGCCACGACCAGAACACCACTGGCAAAAACATATACCTGCATAAAAACCAAAAAGTAACTTCAACATAAAAACCTACGAATAAAATAAATGACAAAATTTCCCATTTATATCCAATAATGATCAATGATTCAATACCTTGGTCCACTAACATCTATTTAACAAAAGAAAGAATTAAAAATCCTACTTAATAGAAATTTGATATGCACAAGTTGATTTCAGTAACATACCAAGAAAGATGGCACATACAAAATTATCAACACAAAACTAATGCACCGACATGTCTCAGGTAAAACGTAGAATTCCATATCTCTTCTATTGAGGCTTTAGGTGATACGAACAAAGGAATGCAATGCAAGCAAGAATTTGAATAGTCAACAATCATTGCATCAAACTTCATTCAGTTCCTGCATTAACATAGAGTATGTCTCAGAATGTAAACAGCAACCCTTTTTCACCATAAGATTCAGTAATGCTGAGCATTGGTCAACATATCCCCTCCTAACTAAGCCGTCAATCAAAACTTTCCAAGCTACTTCATCATAATTATACTCACAGCATAGCAGTCTCTGAAACACTGCCTCTGCCTTCTCTTTATTCCCTTTTTCAAATAGCCCACAGATGAGAAGCTTATATGATTTTAGATGAGCTAAATGACTACACTCCATCATAGAATCTAACAATCTTACTGCTTCCCCATACATTTCCAGCTTGCAGCAACCACTAAGAAGAGAATTGTGAATATTTTCAGAGGGATAGATTCCACTCTCTCCCATATGATGTAACAATCTGAAGGCTACGTCCAAGTGTTCTACTTTGCAAAGTCCTTTAATAAGTTTGCTGTAAGTATTGACGTTAGGAACACAGCCATGTTCTACCATTTTCTCAAGGAGGACAGTTATGATTTCAAAGTCGATTATTTTCCATAAATCTGCATCATTAGCTGAGATATTAGTTGAACATGATTCAACTCCCACAAGATTGCTTCCATCTTCCTTATGTTTTTCATTTATTAGATGCTTCATTAGGATGTAATATGTTTGGAGAGAAGGCTCACAACCATCATCAAACATGCGTTTGAGTACACCAAATGCACTATCTAATAGTCCCATACATGCATATGCATTAATTAATAGATTATAGATCAAGGAGTCAAGCAATATGCCTTCATTTTTAATCTTGATCACCATATCCTCAGCATCCTGCAATCTTCCTTGTCTGCAATATGCCTTAACAAATGCAGTATAAGTGACAACATTAGGCTGACATCCGGAAGAAAACATTTGGTGGAGAATCCTATTAGCATGGTCAAAGTCACTTTGTTTTAACATTTCCTCAATGAGAATTGTGTATGTGTGAACGGTAGGCTTCACATCAAACTTTGCCATGTCTTCCACCAATGACATTGCATCTTGCCCTTTCCCCTCTTTGCGCAAGCCATCTATCAATACATTGAATGTGATTGAGTTTGGCAAACATTTCTCAGCAAGCATCCCTTTGAATAATAAATGGGCATCTTCAGTTTTCCCAGCTTTGCAGTAGCCATCAATCAAGGCTGTATATATGACTTCATTTACTTCGATGTAATTTTCCTTGATGGACTCAAAGATTTGATGTGCTTTTCCAACACTGCCCATTCTACAGAGGCAGTCGATAAAAGCACTAAAAGTCCAACAATCAGGACTGAAACCGTCTTCGATCATCAAATGATACAACCGAAAAGCGCTATCTACTACACCTGCCTTACACAGCCCATAGATTAATGTGTTATATGTAACGCGGTTAGGTGACAGCTTACTTTGAAGCATTTTATTAAGCATCGCCATTGCCCTGTCCATGCTTTTTCTCCGACAAAACCCACAAATCAGTTCATTATATGTACAAGCACTCGGACAGACTTTATTTGACTTCATAAGATCCAAAATACCCATTGCATCATCCATCTTTCCCGATTCACAATACCCAACGATCAAGGCATTGTACGGAACAACACTAGGAGGCATACCTTTCTCCAGCATCCTATTCAACATTTTCATCCCCTCATCCATCCTGCCTTCCTTACAGAAGTAATCAATCAACACTGAATAAGTATAAACATTAGGCTCACAGCCTGTTTGATCCATCTCCTCGAAAAACTTCAGGGCTTCTGTTTCCTTACCCGACTCACATAAAGCGTTTATGACAACTGTATAAGTACGAACTGTGGGAAAACAACCATCCTCCTTCATTTGCAAAAACAACTTGAGAGCTTCATCTAGTTGTCCATCTTGACAAAGACCATGAATAATATTAGTATATGAAACCACGTTCCTCTGGCACCCCATTTCCGGTATCAACCGAAACACTCTATATGCTTTCTCCAAGGCATGATTTTTACAATAACCCAATATCAATGAAGTGTATGTAAATGTATCAGGACTAAAACCACCTTTAAATAACTTGGCAAAAATGTTTTCAGCCACAACCATGTTCCCTAACTTGCAATACACATTAAGCATTGTATTGAATGTAATCAAATTAGGCAAAACCTCATCATCCAATACCATCTCCTTATACAAAACCACCAATTCATCAATCATAACGAAATTTGACAAACACATTAAAAGCCTATTATATGAAGTAAGAGAAAGCTTAAACCCTAAACCCCCATCATGGGTTTGATTCAATTGGCGCAAGAGTTTGAGCACAAACCTTGCATCTTGGATAGAAGTGCAGGATTTGATCATGGAATTCCGAACATTCTCAGCAGCGTTGAGAAACCCGTTACGTAGAAGGATGAGGAGTAAAGGGTGATATGAATTTACAGTGTGGATATAACAATGTTTTCGTTCGATCCATGTGAAAAAGTTCAGAGCGGTTAATGGGTCGAGGTTGTTGAAACTGAATAGGGAGGAAAAATGAGTCGGGGTCAAAAATGGGATAATAGAATGAAGGGAAGGGTGTTTTCGCCATTTGGGGCGAGAGAGGATAGTGAATAGTTGTGAAGTAAGGTTGTGGTCGTTGTTGTAGTGGGGTTGTTGTGAGATTGAAGAGAAGGGTTTGGGAATGAGAAAGTAGTGATGGTGGTGGAGAAGAGAGAAAAGGGGCGTTGATTTTCTCATCTAAAAGCCATCAATGAACAAGAGCATGAGGCTATGGCTTCCAATACCATGGAAGACGATGAAGAAAAGAGAGAATCAAAATGGGCTTCCAAACTTATACGGGCCTAGCTGTAACATCGTGGCTCCTCCTCAGCCATGCTTTCGATGCTGCACTTTAATGTATCTCTTATACTTTTGCCCAACTAATTCCTATGTGTATTGATTTAGGGTTTACCATTTCGATAAAAACATTATCTTCATCTTTTAAAATATTTTTAGAAATATAACTTGTAATTTTAGGTTTCACAGTAAGAGTGTAAAAGTTCGATTCAATTCGATATTTCGTCTATTTCAGTGATCGAACAAATACAAACATATGGTTTTGTTCACCTCAATCATAAAATTTACTAACCGAACTGTTCATGAATGGTTCGGTTCGGTTGCACGATTTTTTCTATTTTTAAAGAATCTTACAATAATTAGTTTCTACATAAAAATAATATTAAATTAATAGCAATGAGAAATTCAAACGTGTATTTTGTTTTAATCTTGACTCTTACACTATTATTATTTTTTTATATAGATATATCAATATTATTACATTAACAACTTTTTAATCTGAAATTTACTTACTATATTCTTCTTATTTTTATATTTTATGATGATTTCTTCCAAATATTAAAATTCGTTAATTTGTATTGTTGCATCGCTAATATTGTGAGTCTGGTTGAAATGACCTATTAGTATTTTAAAAATATATTTATATAACGACCAGTTTCATTTCACAAATTAATAAAGTTTTATGAGTAATTAGTAAGAAAAAATAATTTATGATGACTACTCGAAAAAAACCCATAAAACTTCGAGGGGTTTTATGCATTTTTCCAATATCTTTTCAACATAAACTCAAATTAATTAGAATGAGATACAAAGTTCAAATACTCTTAGGTCAAAATACATTTACAGTGTATCAAGAAAACCGTTGCTTATGAATGTAGTGATAGCTGCATCTTAACTTTAATGATGATAACTTACTCTGGAATTAAGGCAATAAGTAAAAACATTTAAGAATAAGGGTAGGGATCCACTTACTCCAAGAGTAAGTGGAAAAACACTTACTCCACATCATGATCATTCATTCTTGGGAAATCCAATGGTTTGAATTGGTAAATACATCTAAACCATTGGATTTTTAAGATTTAATGGCTAAGATGAAGAGTAAGTGTTTTTTTGGAGTAAGTGGATCCCTCCCTAAGAATAATAACTTTAACATTTAAAATGAAGTTAGCATGGAGTTATACTTTACTTTCATTATAACCAACTATTGATTATCCATTTTGGTGAGAGGTGTTTAAGGAATGGGTGGATAAATTAAATAAAATTAATATTCTCCTTACTTTGAGGTTCCAAATACAAAGAGAGTGAGGAATAAAATAAAACCACTTGACTTTAATGTGGACATAACTATCAACTTTCTTTTTGGGATTGATATATTTAAATATTAACAGAAAACATTGAATGAAAATTATTTTCCCATATTTTAGTACGTATTAAATTGTAATTTATTTTATGGAAATGATATATTCTCATACTAAATTCTCTTACTAACCCTTCTATCAACAAGAAAGTGTCATGTGTCACTTGTAAACCAATCACTAATAAATAAAGTATCACTTTGTGACATATGTCACTTTTTTGTTGGTAGGAGGATTAATAACAGAATTTAGTAGGAGGATATAACATTACTCTATATTAATATTATACTTTATGATATGGAAATACATAATTAAAACAAAAAATTATAAAAAATGAATAACTATTTGTAACAGTAGTATGGACTATTCAAATATATATTATATTAAAAACAGAATATTTGTAATAATAGATGACAAAATACATTAAATAAATACATAAATCTAAATCATGACTAATTTATATAATTAAATAATGTTGGTGAGTCTCATGTTTCAGAATTTTGGTTTCTTGCTTGTGGGAAATTTTGTCAAAAAAGTCCAATGACATCTAAATCACGTTACTAGGATCTGTTGACCAAATGAATAATTTGATTGTAAGATGCGATTGTAGTTAGATTCATTGCATTGATCATGTGTAGTAAAAGATTGATTGAGAGGTGAAGATTGAACACTACACTTCATTAGCCTTCTATTTTTTCTGGTTTCAACTCCATATTACTATTTTTAATTAACTTGTTCAACAATGAAAACTGTTTTGTTTTTCAATTTCGAGTTAATCCAAATTTTGGAAATTAATTATTGTTTGAGTTTTGGTTGAATTTTATTTTGGTTCTCTAAACTATTCTCACCCCTCATTAAATAATTTTGTTTATTATTTTAATGGATGAATGCAAAGCTCGAACCATTCCTATTTTACAAGTGTTTGAGATTTAAGAATCCAAAAATATACAAGAATGTTGGGGAGGGATCCACTTACTTCAAGAGTAAATGAAAAAAACTTACTTTATATAATATGCATCCATTTTTTGGAAATATAATGGTCTGAATTAGTGAGTAAATCTAAATTATTGGATTTTTCAAGAATTGATAGTTAAGATGTGAAATATGTTTTTTCCACTTACTATTGAATTAAGTGAATCCATCCTCAAGAACGTTCTTATTTGATTAATAAATGTATTAAAGTAACTTACTCTTTTCAATTACCAATAAAGACCATGGTATATGACTGATATTTAGAATCTCTTGTAACTTAATGGATCCCCATAGCCAATTATCTAGGAATGTCAATGATATCGGGATGCAATTGCAGATTTGAGAAACATGCAACGCATTAAAAGAGAAGAACTCATACCATATATTGGGTTTGGGAACAAATTAGACACTGAAATATTGAACACTATTCCATCACATCACTCATTTACCTTAACCTTTACCTAAGATTGGGTTAATAGTACTAGAAAACAGAAGGCACAAAAGTTAAAATGTCGAGGATCCACAAAACCACGTTCTTTGGTCTTTCCAATCCCATCAACACTTTTTCTCTCTCTAAAAACCATTATTCCCTGTAACCTTTGACCTACCCTTTATTTTGCCAGACCCAAAATCACCATTCTCACTCAAACCCTTCCCCACAATGAAAGTTGCAACCTTTTCTCCTTTCCTCTTTCCTTCCGATCCAAGTTATCTCTAATACTACACAGTAACACTCCCCAATAATGCAACACCCCAATTCCGCCGCCGAAAATGACAACCACCACCACCACCACCACCACAACAACAACAACAACAACAACAACGCCACCACATCGAAACGGAAGAGCCGTTTCAAGCGACCCATTTTCAAGGTCCTTCCGGGTCAGATCGCGTTCCGGATTGTTTGCCACTCGTCAATCATCGGCGGCCTCATCGGAAGCTCCGGCAGCTTCGTCTCCAGTCTCCGGCGAGAGACAGGTTGCAAAATCCACTGCGAGGAATCGGTCCCCGCCACTGAGGAACGAACGATCCTCGTGATTGGATCGATATTAAGCCGGAAAGGCGTGACCTTGATCGGCGTTGAGGGTGATGGTGGTGAGGTTGAGGTTTCGAATGCTCAAGAAGCTCTGCTTAGGATTTACGAGAGGATTTGGGAGTTAGAGGTAGAGAAAGTGAAGCGGGTTGTGTTGAATCGTGAGGTGCTGTGTAAGTTGTTGGCACACACTTCTCAGATTGGTGCTGTTGTGGGAAAAGGAGGGAAGAATATAAACACTATTAGGAACAACAGTGGTGCCAAAATCAGGGTTTGTCCCTCTCCACACTGTGCTCCTGAAGATCAGGAGTTAATTTTAGTAAGTCTTTTTTTTTTATTATGGAAATGATTAGATACTATTTTTGGAGTTTTCCAACAATACTGTTGGCCTGGTCTACACGCTTGATTGGTAGGACTCTTAAAGTTTATGTTGGGAAGTAAGTCAAACTCTCGTTCTCCTGTGTTAGGATCTCTCCGGATACATAAAAAACTACACTTTTATTGTTTAAATATAATATTATGACATTTTTATCCTTGAATATAAGTATAAAAATAATAATTTGTCTCTCCACTAGTGAAAATATTCTGTTCCCAACTTCCCATTCTCCGTAGGGATTTTCAAATACAGACTACTTCTCTCATTGCTAATTGATTTTGAGATGTCACTTAACTGTCTATATATGAATTGATTTTGAAGCCAAATGGAAAGTAGATGTCAATATTGAATTTCTTAGAAATACAATTTGTCATTTCATTTCCCTTGTAATATGGGCATAGTTTCTTTGTTTTATTCTGCCATTAGCATTTCAACTTATATGGTGAGTATGTGTGCTTTTCATGCAGTTGCCCTGATTCATGCATATAAATATAGGGAAATGTTTTTTTTGTAAAACTGGGTTGGTGGACACCCAAAAAACACCTTCTATTAATGTCACTGTGACTGTCAGTGTGTATTGATGTATCTCGTATTTCAAGGTGGGGTGGAGGTTTTGTATGCAAATGAGGTGAGAGAGGTGTCAAGTCTAGTTTTACAAATGAGTTGTAATATTTATGGGGATCAAGTTGTTCAAATCTAAAAATTAAAGATCCTAGATCCATGTTTTCAATTTATTTCCAGGAACTCTCTAAATAACATATTCACTTGTCATTGAAATGACTATAGTGTTGAGAGTATACCTGGATAAGGACATTGTATTCTTTTTCATTATCTGGGAACTTGTTTGGTTGGCAGATAACTGGTAAAATTTTGGCTGTAAAGAAAGCACTGATTGGTGTGTCTCAGTGTCTCCAAGATTGTCCACCATTAGCCAAAGTCCCAGCATCTTTGACCACACCAACTAATAACTATTCTGATAAGTCAACATCATCCCCTGATCCAGATGCCGAACTTTTTCCTCACTTTAATTCATGGATACACTCCATGGAAGGTCTATCTCTTAATGATGCTTCAAAAGGAAGAAACTCTAATGGAGCTTCTGGCCATGACTCAAAAGGGACAGAACACGAAGTTGCATTCAGATTGCTTTGCACTAATTCTGTAGCCGGGAGTGTGATTGGCGAAAAAGGGGCTATAGTCAGAGCTCTAGAATGCAAAACAGGTGCTTCCATTACCTTTTCACCTCCATTAGCTGAGTTTGCTGAGCGCATTGTCACAATTTCTGCTATAGAGGTTAGTCATGTGAGGAAGCTGCAATTTCCAGTTTGTCTGTATTTTATTCCTTAGCCTTGATCTCAAAATATGTTGATGCACTCACATAATATACAATAGTGCCATTTAAACAACCTAAAATGTAACAACTTTTCTTACAACAAATCAAACTATTTCTATCTCTCCCTTGCTTTTCATCTTTTATCTCTACACACATTTCAAAATAAAAGACAACTTAAAGTTGTCATAGTTTGGTTGTCAAAATAACATTATTGTATAATATAAGCATGTGTTTTGATAGAACTGCTTGAAAACACTTTTGTTTGCCATAATTTTTGTCATTGATTTGGAATTGCCTTTTGTTCATCCAGAAGCTTGAATCAAGTTATTCTCCTGCACAAGATGCTGTTGTTCTTGTCTTTGCTAGAACTATTGAAGGTAAATTTGAAAGGGGTTTTCTCCCAGTCTCTGATATGGCATCACCTGTAACTGCGAGGATTTTAGTTTCGCCAAGCACGGTTAGTTATTTGAGTGGCAATGAAGGACGCATCATTTCAGAATTGAGAGAAGTTACTGGGTGTGACATACAAATATTGCATGGAGAGCTACTTCCAAGTGATGCTTCAGATAGTGATGTTGTAGTACAGGTACAATTATATCTCTTATATAATTCAAATAAACTGTTTTTTGAAGGTTATTTCAATAAAATACTTGAAATAGAAAATACTATTATGTCCAACAATGTGAAGTCCTCAGGTGTTAGTTTCTATCAGGAACCCTGCTGTTATTTTCTGTAAACTTAATAAGTATCTTTCCAACTTTTCTATCTGCTCAGTGATTGGTTTAGAATAGGTTAGGTCTTAATTGATAGTAACAAATATCTTATATTATTGCACTATGTTAACTTCAGAGGCATCTACGCACTCAAAATAGATTGAGTTTTGTTGTTTTCCTCCAACATTCTTTCATTACTGTTTCCCTGTCAAATTTGTTGTACTTGGAGATATTTCATGCAGATCACAGGTGGGTACAAATCTGTACCCAATGCTCTATATAAAATCACTTGTAGCATCAGGGATAATATGCCTAATGAAGTGCTTCCTGAAGCAAGAATGAAATCCAAATTGAAGGTGAATAAGGACCCTCCAAAGGGTAATCATTTTGCCCATGGAAAATCTGCTTCTACTTCTCGGAGGTTTATACCACAGGTATTCTCACCTCTTCTGTATTTACACTTTTCTAATTTCGATTGCAACTCTTTATTTTCTTACTAGTCTCCGAGGACGAAATTGTTTAGGAGTGTGTATATTTTCAGAATGCAGGGGTTCGTGCTGCAGGGAATGGACACACTGGTTTAAGTGGGAATCGGGGACGTGGGAGGTCAGTATAATGCAACACCAACTACAAGTGTCTTTTTTGTTACACTTCCCCTTTTCCTTTTTTCTCGGTCCTGTCTAAGTAAAGTCGAGCATTCGATATGCTCCTGTCCTCTCCTCTGTAAGGCTATAGAAGGCTGTTGGGTTTCCTAAGATAGTGTTCTTAGAATTAAGAGATGAGTCTTATATGCAGCTGTGGGCAAAATTTTGCAGCAGACAGGTACACTGATAATATATCTCAAAAGAGAGTAAGGGGACTCTATCATTAATGAAAAGATTTAAGCAGGCTGCCATATCATAAGTATTCCACAAGTGATACCTTAGGTTCTTAACTATTTCATGTTGAATCTGTCTGCTTAACCTTTCTCTCATCCTTTGGGCTTCATAAAATATTTTGGCAGAGGAAACAAGGTTGCTACCGTGACAAATACTACTGTGGAGATTAAGGTTTCGGAACATGTCTTTAGTTCTGTTTATGGTGAAGATGGTGGAAATTTAGATCGAATCAAACAGGTGCTTGGTTATCCCCTTTATAAAGTTAAGATAGATTAATAATTTGAGGTGAATTGTGGCTGGCTGGTTTGTTATGCTATGTGTTCTGGTTAATTAGTGTGTTTTGATCAATTTGGATTCTAGAGAACTAATAATTTTTTATTAAGGCTAGCAAATAAAATAAATAAAACATAGTTTTAATTTATGATATCTATATATAAGATTCCACTTTGTTACATATGTTAGGTACCGCAACTGCCTAAAAATAGGATGTTATTTTTGCTTTATTTGCACTGTGGTAAATTTATCGGCCATTAGCATATACAGTATTTATTATTTAATCATGTTTGGCACAATTTTCCGGAAACTACTGATAGCTTTTGACATCAAATAATCAGTTGTTGATTATGTTGAGAATTTCATGATCAAGATCAACTTGCTTGTAAGATTGCTAAGAGCAGAAAACTTATAGTGAATGTACATGTATTTGCTACTCATTCATACACACATAGCCTCTCAATGTTTATGGATTTTTGAAATGCTTTAACAATGACATTGGTATTGATAAAGTGTAGTATTGTTGGATCAGATTTCTGGTGCAAGTGTTACAGTTTATGATCCTTCTGTTGGTACAAGTGAAGGGAGGGTTGTTATATCTGGTACACCTGATCAGACCTTTGCAGCTCAGAGCTTGCTTCAAGCATTCATTCAAGCAGGACAAATAGCACCAGAGTCTTAGTATTTATAGCCATCACTTATTCTTCCTTTTGGAGGTGCCTTAAGTGCTGTACATACATATTACATGACTCACTCTTTTTTATTAAGATGAAGCTTAACTCTCATAGACTACGAACATATATTTTATTCTCTCTATTTTGTTGTTGTTAGCCGATTCCAACTAGTGGGATTAAGACTTGATTGATGTTGTATTTTGTTGTTGTTTTTCTTGTAGAGTCATCAATATTTCCAACCCGTGCTGAAATAAGAAGATTTGATTTTAACATTTTCTAAATTATTTTTTTAGAATATTAGTTATCACTTTATTTAGAAAATATTACTTATGAATTTAAGAAATTTGTTTAGAGTTTGATATAAAATTTATAGTGTAACAGTGATTTAGTATAGATAAAAGATAACATAATCAATGATTATTTAATGATTGAGATCAACTAATGACTTTTTAACATGGTACAGTGAGCTTTCAGGTGTACCCTTATGGTAAACTATATCGTTTATTCTTACTTCTTCAATATCTGTGCATCATGTAATTTGACTTTACTGAAAGAAATTTACGCTAATACACGTTACAGTCTTTGAACAAGTACTTGTATTATTGAGTGACAATGGTAGTTAGGTAAGGTTCTTATAAAAAAGATTGCAAAACAATATATGAACTACCTTTTCTTTTTAATTTGAGTTTTAAGGTTACCCGTTTAGAGTTAGTCTTGTGAATGGAAAAATAGGCATTGAGAGAATATTGTTCCCCTTAAATGGGTCTTTCCCACAAGGTTAATCATTAATGAATATCTTGCTTGAAATGAATTAATATTGGTAATAAAATGGGCCTTCCCCACTAGAATTTAAATGAATATCTTTACAACATCTCTATACAATGACAGCAGGTTATGTGATTGGGTAGGTTCTTTAATTCTTTGACTTGATGGTTCCAATACAAATATTGGCTAAAATCACTATATCTTATTTTGTTACATGATTTTAACAAGACCTATGATCAGTATTTTTAATCCATTGGTGCTTTTACTTGAACAAAAGAGCTTCTTTTGGCTTTTCAAGAAGAGACAAGATTGTTGCAGCAATATGCTTTGATGAAAGTCCAGCTTCTTCAGCCTGATCTTGTGGTGCTCCATGCTCAATGTATTTATCGGGAAGCGTCATTGCTCTCCACTGCAGGAAAAGATCAAAAGAGAATTAGTACTAAAAAGATAGGGGCAATCTAGGAGGACTACTAATCAAAATGAAATCATGGAAATAGTGAACTATCTACATAGTTTACCTTCAGAGGTCCATCTAATATACCAGTTATGCTTAGGTACTGTGAAACATGTGATCCAAAACCTCCAATAGAACCCTCTTCCACTGTGATGAGAAATTCATGCTCCTTAGCTAATAGCTTAATGAGATCAGTATCCAAAGGTTTGCAAAACCTTGCATCTGCAACTGTCACATGAATGTCTAGTGTCTTGAGCATTTGTGCAGCTTGCAGGCATTGTTGAACTACAGAACCATATCCCAAAATAGCAACTCTGCTGCCTTCTATCATAATTCTGCCTTTTCCTATCTACATAGCCGAAAAAATCACCGTTTGATTACTTATCTAGTGAGTATTATGTATTGAAAATGCCATTTAGTTACTTATACTAACCTCAAGTGGGGTTCCTTTGTTATTGAGGGGTAAAATGGATCCAATTCCATTGCCCCTTGGAAATCTAAAGCAGCTTGGTCTGTCATCTATGGCTGCAGCTGTTGCGACCATGTGCATCAGTTCAGTTTCATCAGATGGAGCCATGACCACCATGTTGGGTAAGCAAGCCATGTATGTGATATCAAATGCTCCACAATGTGTTGGTCCATCTGCACCTACCAAACCAGCTCTATCCATGGCAAATCGGACAGGTAGTTTCTGAAGATCTACATCATGGACCACCTTTATAGCCAATATAAACCATGAATATAAGATGTTTTGTGATATTTAAATTGACACAATAATAAAATCAGTCTCTACTATTCTCTGTATATTCATGTTGGCTCACCTGATCATATCCACGTTGCAGGAATGATGAATAGATTGCACAAAATGGCTTGAGACCTTCTGCGGCTAAACCAGCTGCGAATGTCACAGCGTGTTGTTCAGCTATACCCGTGTCAAAACAGCGGTCTGGAAACCTTTTTTGGAAATAATTTAGACCTGTTCCACCACCCATTGCTGCGTGTATAGCTACTATCTTGTTGTCCATTTCAGCTTCTTTTATTAAAGATTCAGCAAAGTACTGGGTGTACGTAAGTCTAGAAGATTTTTGCTTAAACTGATGGCCAGATGGTGGGTCAAACTTGACAACACCTGAAATTGTGATTTACATAAGCACGAGTTTCCTTAAGAATTGGTCCTCATAATTTTGAAAGAATAAGACAAATAAAGTGATCCCACCATGCATTTTATCAGCAGCTGCTTCTGCTGGGGGGTAACCCTTCCCCTTCTCTGTCACAACATGAATCAAAATGGGACCTGGGGCAGGCATCGCTTTCACATTTTCAAAAATGTGGACCAAATCTTCAATGTTGTGACCATCCACAGGTCCAATGTAGTATAAGCCAAGCTCCTCGAAAAATGTAGAACCAGAACCATTGATCATACCTCTTCCATATTCATCTACCTTAGCTGCAACTTGGTGTGCTTGTCCTCCTATTTGCTTTGTGACTGTCTGTTGCAGATAAAATTCGAGTGAGATGTCACCTTATATGCAAATTTGACATAAGAACTGAAACAAAACCATTAGCTTCTAAGAACAGTTTGAGAGGTTTACTTTAGCAGCTTCTCTAAGTTTGCGAAATTTGGTGCTTGCTTGAATTTTGCTTAAATTTCTACTAAGCGCTCCAACCGGAGTTGCAGGACCATCAAGTGTAGCAGTTGGCAAAGACACTTGCTTGTTATCATTAAGTATAATTATCAAGTTAGCATCAAGGAATCCAGCATTATTCATGGCTTCATAAGCTTGACCTGCAGTCATTGCCCCATCTCCAATGACCGAGATGACGCTGTTGTTCTTTCCCAATAGATCCCTTGCAACTGCCATTCCTACCATTTTTGCAGCCACAAGAACAAAAGAGCAGCCAGAGTTACTTTCCACTTTTTTTATGTCTACATATCTTTTCATAAAATGAATTCATGTTTCAGATAACTTACCAAGACCAGCAGATATACTTGTAGAACTATGCCCTGCTCCAAAAGCATCATGCACACTCTCATCTCTTTTAGGAAAGCCAGCTAGCCCTGAAGTTTTCCTAATGGTGTGCATTCTAGACCTTCTACCTGTGAGAATCTTGTGTGGGTATGCCTGCAATATGGTTTTATTTTCTTAGACCCTCTTACACAAAGCACAACACTTAGGTAATATTTGATGGATGTTTGAAAATGAGGTGAAACAGAACATATGAGATTTATTATATCCATGAATTTAGTTTATTTATTTTAAGTACTCCTTTTGATTTCTGATAGAGTTTAGAGAAAAGATAGTGGGATCTCACATAAAATGATTTGAAAAGTTTAGAGTTATTGACTTATTAGAGGATATAAACTATAAAATAAGGTAGTATTATTAAATTTATGAGAAGGTTAATCAATATCTAGTAAATAAAATAAAACCTTGCTTTGGAAAACTGTGAATTTAAAAATTTGAAATCCACTAAACTTAACATTTTAATCTAAGCTTTCCTTTGATTAGGACAGTGTTAACAACAACATAACTTTATTTAGGCAATCCAACCTAGCTAAAGAATAAAATTGTTTATTGATTTGTATTGAAAATAAGAAAGAAGAGAAGGAAAGATATACCTGATGTCCAACATCCCATATGATCTTGTCTTCTGGGGTGTTGAAAACATGATGTAATGCTACTGATAATTCCACTACTCCCAAATTTGAGCTAAGATGTCCACCAATATTTGACACTGTATGTACTATATCTGCCCTTAACTCTGCAGCAAGTTGTTCCAGATCCTAACAAACATAATATAATGCTCAATCTTAATAAACAAACAAACAAAGAGGATCTTTAGGATGATTCATGATATAACAATATGACGTCATTAGATCTATGTAATTGAAACGGTATAAAAAATTCATATACAAAGAAGACAACTATATAACTACCTGTATGGATAGATTCTTCATATGAAGTGGGTAATTGATTGTATCTAGCAATGGAGTTTCTGGTTTCTTGCTTGAGAATTTGATGTTCCACCCATCTTTCTCTTTCTTTATAATTGTCCTTTCTCCATCTTCAGAGTTACTTGCTGAAGCTCTCACACAGAACTAATACATGCAAATCACATAAGGTCTTTTGTAAGAAAAAAAGGAAGAATATTGATCCATTATATATATATATATATATATATTAAGAGATAGTGTCTTTTCAAATAGTTAGAGCATATAAAAGCCAATTTAAACAGTAACACATAGGTGTGTTATCATCTGAGAATAGTTCATTGCACCAGTGACAGAGCATGTACCTGTTTAATGTAACCATGATTTGGACTAAGAGTTTTGTGATATGGAAGGAAAGAATGCATGTTTGGGTTAAGGAAGGTGGTGGAGAGAGACATGTTTGTGCAGATTTATGTGTGTGTGTTAAAGGAAGAAGAAAGGATGATTGATATATAAGAGAAGAATGAATCAGAGTCTAGTACCAAGGAAGGAGTGCATACATAACTTGGTTTCTATCTCTCTTATATATGTTATTAGATACACTCATTAAAAAACAAGTTCATTTTTTTATGTGGTGATGTTGTTTTATTAATGACAAAAGAAATGAAATGGAGTTTGACTATAAAAGATTTGAATTTAAATATTCTGTTAGAGGGTCCAATAATGAACATTATGATACATGATACAAGTTAAAAGTTTCCTCTTTATTTGGAAAAGATTTCAATTCTCCTTTCCTTTGGTACTAAAGAGAGAAACTATTACATCCCTAAAAATAAATAATCTCAATTACATTTTTACAAATAAATTTATTTAAATTATTAATGCATAATTAATAGTAAATTTTTTATTAAAACCATTCATCATATACCAGAGAGTGGATTGTTTGTCTACTGAAAATTATAAATCTAGCGTTTTATTGCAAACCAAAGAGTGGAGTGTTGAAACTTAACGTGGATGGTAGTTGTACTTTGGTGTGATCCATGATCATGACGGCCAATTGATTTCTGGATTTTTAGCTAACTTTGGTATTGGATCTCCCATCCTTGATGAGCTTAAGGCAATGAAGTAAGGTTTAAGGTTGGTTTGGAATTTGATTCATCGAAAATTGATTTTGGAGAGTGACTATCTGGAAGCAATCGACATCATTTTCAAAGGTTTATAAATCCGGAACCAAAATCTAGCTCTAGTTATTAACAACATTCGTCGTTTGCTTATGAAAAATTGGGATGTTCATCTTCATCATGTGCTGAGATAGGGCAATATGGTGGCAGCCTTTATGGCAAAAGTTAGAATTCATGTTTATGCTCATGTTCGGTTCTCCTACTGAAATTAACTCACATCTTATAGAGAGATCTTTCTCGGTTAGTCTAGTTTTTCTTTTCTTTTCCGATGTACAAACAAAAATCTAGTTGCATTGCATATCATAGTTTATTTAGTGTAATGTATTTTAGTCGGAGCATATATTTTGTCCCACTATTTATATCATATTTTGCAGTGAACTTTACTATAATACAGTACATAATTGGGAGAGGCTGAATCTTGTATCTTTTAAGAACACTATTTAATATTTAAGAAGTATTCATACTCTTTAACTCGCTTTAATTAATTATTTATTAAATAAAGTATTAACTATTTTTTATGTTTATGCATTTCATTTAATATTTTAGATTCTTAATATGTATCCAATTACATTCCTTATAGCATACATTTTAAGGGGGAAAAAAATAAGAATTAATGCACTATGTATTCTAAGTACTTAAAATACATACTGCATCAATTTTTATTTTTTATGAGAAAACACTCTTTTAAAAGCAAATATATCTATACTTGCTCTTGAATCTTATGTTGACAATGTCTGGGAAGAAGTAAGTCAACCAGCTTATTTGATGAAAAATAAGCGTTTTAATATAGGATTTAGAAAAATCCTTAACTTACAAACCTTGATTTGATAAGCATTTGGGTGACTTAGTGTTTCTTAGCTTATAAGCTACTAACTAACTTTTTTTATAAAAAAAAACTCACACGCCAAATAGTTGTACTAGGTTTTCTATTTTTCTATTTCAAATCATTAAGTTAATTGACTAGTTTTTAAGCTATATTCTAAGTTTAGGGCATGCACAACTAAATGAAAAGTTGATAATAATTACTCCTACAATTTAAAGTTATGCCCATGAAATAATAATACATTGAATGATGCGTAAATTTGGTATGTATTAACTAAATATCCTCACTATGCTTTTATCTCTTTCTTCCCATAACATGGGGGAAACTTAGAAGTGAAAAAAAAGAGAAAAAAATTGTTAAAAACAATCAAAAGAAAGTATAATCTTGTACAGATAAATAACTTCAAACCAACGAAATGCAAGTCAACACACACATCACTGTTTGCTATTTTTTCAGTTTTCATTTCTTTATTTTTGGGTCAATGTGAAAATTTGACTCGGTTTTTCTTTGAGTTAATAAACTATAAAATAAGCCACTTAAGTTTATCCTAAGTCTAACAATGACCTGAAAACTTATACTCATTCAAACTGAAATCATATTCAATGGTAGCACCCTTAATAAATTTAGCTAAATAGATGGGTATGACAATTATAATGAAAATATTGAGAGTGAAACAAATAAGCAGGGTGCTATGATTCGTCATCCATGTTGACCCAATGAAAAAAATTGTTATGATTATGTTCATTGAATACGATCCGCTCCATTAATGGAAATGAAAGTGATGTATAAAACAAGACAAAATAAAAATAAAAAACAATTTTATTTTTCTATTTATATTTGTAATGACATTTTTATATATAAAACTAAGTGTAATAATAATACTTGTAATGTTTATACGATTTAGTTTCTACACATGAATTGGTCAGAAATCGAAGCATAACATTCAATACTAGTCAATAAATGAGAGCTTGAAATATCGAACTATAATATTTATTAGTTGACTTTTTCTGAGTATGATTCACATTATAATATTAAAATTCAACAATTCAAACTCATATCTTTTCCAATGTATTTATTCATGTAATAAATATCAACCATAACGTGTATACTATGCTATCTATCAATCGCTCTTGGAATATATATTGTAATTAAAGGGTCGAACTATTGATAGACCAAATCACCAAATTACTCATTGGTTTTGCTGGCAAATATATTTTAGTAAATACAAGAATTATATAAAGGACAAAACTTAGGTACAATTCCTTAGGTACAAATGGTACTTGTATTCTATTAAAAGGTGACACATGACCTTTCAATAGGCTACAAACACCATTTGTACCTAAGAAATTGTACCTAAGTTTTGTCCATCCTTATATAAATACAAGACTTTTTAATATATTGGATACATTTTTATAGGATTATATTAAATACATTACTTCTCAACAATATAATTGCTTATTTGAACCGAGAATCTCACGCTTATATTGTGACCTGAATGACAATGAGAATTTAATTAGAGTAGATAAAGGTTGAAGTCAATGTTGATGTGAGTGTGTACCATGTGTGAAACATGGGATATATTCAAACATGTGTACCTAGTTGTAAAGACAAACTTATAGGAGTTAGGTTAACATTTACTAGTTAGATTTGTTAGGTGAGTGAGGATAAGATATGTTAGTCTAGGATTTAGTTAATTAAGATTATATTGTAATCATTTCTTTTGAATCTTAGTTCCGGAATTTATCTTTATAGTTAGCTTGTCAAGCTCTTCATTATATCTCTATGGTTAACTTTGTCAAGGTCTTCATTAATGTTAGTGCATGCTTAACTTTTTTATTATTTATTTTGATATATCTTAATTGTAACCTATGACCTTGATATGTTTCGTAAGATTAAAAAGTTTCTTTATAGTACCCTTGAAATAGACAGTTTGAGTGAGGCAACCCATATGGTAGGGATTTAGATATTTTGTAATAGATCACATGAAAAATGTTTTGGTGATAAATTGTCGAACATGACCTCTCCCAATTTAAATATTTTTTAAAGGTCATATAAGAAAAGAAAACAAGAATGAGTGTATTAGTTATACATTCACATTATATATTCATGTGATTATTATTTAGTCATAAAAAAAAGCAATACAAATAAATGATGGATGATGTATTGAATATGTGTAAATCTTTATACTAACATTGCATAAATATTACAGAGAATGTAAAAATTATGTCACAAATGACTTAACAATCATATTTATTGAAGGTATGTCATTTATTATAATGGTCATACTTATTTAAAAAAACAAAATAAATCATCTCTATTATCATTCTTCTATGCCAAATTATATGATTCACTATATCACATATAATTCAGGTTCAACTTTTCAATAACCTAAACTCAGCCTATTTTTGTAAATAAATTCAACTGCCAATTCATATAGTTGAAATATACTATGATTTAGTTGTCAACCCGACTCGTCAATTTAGATTAAGATACTATGATTCAGTTATTATAGTTTGAAAGCCAAACCAACCAGGTTTGAGATACTTAGAGCAAGGTTTGATGTTGGGCAACTAAGAAATGCACATGGCATAACAATATAATAGCCTTGACCTAGTAATACAGTAAATAAATAAAGGAATATGTAGGTGCAAGAATATTACCAAAACCAGCTGCTATATAAAGAATTGTTAACGTGATTATTATATACAGTGCTCTGGGCTGCTAAAACTGTAGGGTGTATACAAAACAACAGTTAGTGTTAATATCAGTATTGGATGGTGTGGTGGCGTAACCAGAGGTCATACATAACCATATGAAAAGCATCATATTTGATAGGGGGTGAATTCCATTGGAAGTGTCTCTGAACCTGATACAAGAACAAGACAAATATTTCTTGTCAGTTCAACCACATCAGCAAATAATTCAATTTGCAAGTTCCATCATGGATCCCTTTTCTTAATTTCTATTTTAACTTACATACTGCTGACTCTTCAAACATAAATCAAATAATACAGGAGAAAATAGAAATGCTGGAGAAAAATGAAACTACCAGCAGTCAAGGGTTTTCTGAACTATAATCATAGGAAGCAACAGGTATGTTATAAACTAATAATGAAACAAGTATAAGATGTGAAAAAAATCAAATATTTCATTGAATAAATAGATTCTACATAAAGTAATCATATGAATTCTACCTTTACTAGATTATTATGAAGTGCAACAAAGTCAGCATCAGGTATTCTTTTGAGGATTTGTTTAAGCTGATACACATCACTCTCCTTGAGTACAACAGCATATTTTCTCCAGTCAAGAATATCATTAAAAGGAAGGTCATAGTAATTTGACAATATTACTGCAAAACAACATTAACAACTTCAGTTACAAGGTTGTCTAGAGACACATACAGCCCATCTCAAAAGTCAAAATTATATGTGTAACAGTATTTCATTGAAACTAGCTACAATTCAAATATCAGTCGTAGTATCTTCAAGAACTTTAGAGATCCAGAGCAAGCATATTGGCCAAATAATAACTATGTCAACGGTCATATCTGATGTGTAGCAAACAACTTTGGTTGAATACCTGAAGTACAACTGTAATCTGTTTAGGTGGGTTTTATGTTGAATTTGAGCTGCATTATCACCCTCCATTATTACTTCATGAACTTAGCTAAGGTGCTTGGAGGGATGGAGTATGGGTGGAAGGTCCTAAATTTGATCCCAGTTCATTCTAGTATTATAGAATCCAACCTACACCAATAATAATATAAAGTTGCACCTATTATTCATTCCACTTACAGATCTGCTTTTTCAAATTGAACTATATATTTGAAACCTACTGGTTAATTGATTATTAAACCACCATATTTCAGACGCTGTTGTATCCCATCTCCATAAAATTAGAATTACATTCTTAGGGGGTGACAGAAGCAACCAAGTTTTAATCAGTCTAGAAATGGACAGGGTTCACAGATGTTTCTTAGTGGATAGACACCTTCAATTCATATTTTAACATAAACACAAAAGAACCCAGGCATCTAACACAAATTCAAGATAAATGCAAGTTGGTAAATCTAACCATTTCATATCATCGATGAAACATAAGAAAAAGTGAAGAGCCATTACGCAATAAGTATTAAGTTTACATATACTTGCATTGTCACATAGGTATGCAGTTTTCAGATGTTTAATATGGCACTATAAAATTAAGGGGGAAATCATCAGAAACGGTGACTCTTACCAGGGATGCATCCATAATGGATAGAGTCAGCAATTCGAGCACTATTAACCTGTGAACCACCAGGACATATACAAAACTTACTCCTGTAAAATCGCTTCTGGTATACGAGATGCCCATCTGCCCTACTAATTCTGTTGTTTGAAATATCTAGTTCTGTATCATTTTCCCACACACGTGCAAGAATAACTCTAATTTTAGAGTTACGATGGCCAGCCCAAAATCCAAGAGTAGTCCTGTAAAGCACATTTTTATCAAATTTTCAGAATGAAGAAAAAAGTATGCAGAACCATTGTCTATTGATCTTGCAGAACAATCAAATACATCAATGTACCAGCAATTTTTATTTATTTATTTTAGGAAACAAATTATCTTAGCATCTATACTAATTCTACCATTTGAAATAATTAATCCTATATCCCCTTTTACATGAAACAAATAAATTTAAAATAAGGTTATTGGCTGGGATAACAACACTGAAACTAAGTATCTTGTTCTTGTTGCAATATAGAGTTTATAACCCATGAAAAACACCAACATTTTCCATGTCTTCGCAAGTAGTGTGTACTCCATAATGTTGATAATGTTAACCCAGGTCACCAGAAAATTAAAGTGAAGTGCAATTGTAGATTATTAAAGAAACTGAAGTCTTGTGGGTTGTGACTTGTGACCGAGTTCAAGATACAGGTGCTTATATATTTTGACGAATATCAAGCAATTTGCATCACTTCTATTAAGTGGCCACAGCAAGATTAACAGACGATTCAAAAACAGGATGATATGTCATCTAAACAACAAACCTCTAATCCCATACACCTAACTTACACCAATTTGGGAGTAACAATCTAAGTGGTTAGAACATATATCTTGAAATTCTTACCTGTTTTCTATATCATTCCCGCCAGCTGGAAGAGCAAATGGCTGTAGTACTTGAGGGAGAGCAATATCCTTGTGTGGAATGAATCCAACATCATAGCTGGGAGAGCACACTGCTCGAATGGAATTCTTTACAAGTAATGGAAGTCCTTCTGTTGCTCTAACACCAACATCATGACAAGTGACAAAGAAGTGATCAGCACCCAAGGTTCTGTTCCAATACGGATATTTGGATATTAAGCTCTCCACATAATTTTGGACAATTATGGTCATATTGTCATAAGATGTACCCTGCATAACATACAAGCATGAGAATAAACTCTGCCTAGAGGCAGGTACTAACCATCCAGCAAGATATCAATTAGTACCAACACAACATCCCAAAAAAAGCAACTATCTTCTCAGATCTCAACAACAACACTAAAAATGTGAAGAATCAAGTTACAGCAGATAATTAAAGTCCATGGTACCTTGCCACGCATCTTATGACACGAAATTGGGATGAAGAAGAGGTGAGCCTGATCGGGATCAAGGGTACGAAAATGACTCTCTCGAATGTTCTGGAAGAAATAGCCTTCACTAGCATACTTCCCCGTCAGCTTCCTCGGGGTTTGATAAAACGTTTTAGGATCACCATCTTCGTATATATACACCTTGAACTTGTTCTCCATCTCAGCAAAATTAAACTTGAACACGCGCGGCGAGTGATAGATATCAGAAAACTCTTCCCCATCTTGTTCTACGCTTCTAGAAACTTCTTTTGTATCGCCTAATAAGTTGGCCACAGAGACCTTGGAAAATAGAATAAAATGTGAGATGAGAAAGTGATTGATTGACGTTGAAAAGGAAATGGAAGGCATCAGAGCCGTGAAATACACTTGTGAGATGACTCTGAAGCCTTTCATTTCCCTCTAAAACTCGACTCGTAAATTGAAAGGGGTTTGTTACCTGAGGGGTGGAATAACGGAGGGAGAGGAAGGTGAAGGAGAGAAGGGTGAGAATAGCGAGGGTGAGGAGTGAACATCGTAGGGTGGAGAGTTGTTGGGGTTGCTTACCTGACGTCAGCATTGGATTGGATTGAGAAATGGTGGGTGCTGTTATGTTGAAAACGATTGATCTTAAGAGAAGAGGAACCAGATGTGGGTTTTGTATCTGTGGAGCAATTCATATAAAATTCTCATTTTTCAACCACAAGGAATCAAGGATCCTATACTCATTTTCACATCCCTTATAAAATGATAAAACTCACTCATACCAAACATTTAATACTTCTAAATTCACATGAATTAGGACAATAAACATTGCTAAACCAATCATATTCACTTGATTTAGAACAAATTAGAACAAAACTTGTGTGGATATATATGTTGAATATTTGTGTTTTTGTATACTATTAGTTATGACTAAATTTTAATTAGAATTACATTTATAATGCGTTATCAAAATTTTATTAGTTATTTCTATGTTAATATGTCTCCACATATGTTTTTCTCCATAATTTATGTGCTCCATGGTTAATAATACGGTCATATATTTTTTTATTCTTATATTTATAAGTCATGATGATTTTAGTCAGTCTATTTTAAGTATTTGGTCCAATGTTATAAAAATTGTACTGTACTGGCCGGTTCAACCGGAAAACCGGTGACCCAAACCTCTAACCGGTACGTTACGTATGTTATATTGCATATGCAATAGAATCAGTCAGAACCGGTTGAAAACCGGTCAAATCCAGTGAACCGGTTAAAACCGGCTGGTTTGTACATTATATTTTTTTTTTTAAATTTCACTCCTAAAAAGTAAAGATACACCGCCTCACATTTCAAAATTTCAATTCTTCACCAATTCTTCAACTTCAATGATTGATACTTGTGTCATTTATTTGTATTTTGCGTTTGTTAAGTATAATTTTGGATTGATATATGTTTTGCACTTTAGAATTTTGATTTTGTTAAAAACTTAATGTTGTTTGTTTGTGTGAATTTGAAGTAGATTATAAATATGAATTATAAATCTGAATACCTACTTATTTGAAATTTTTTGTTATAGGTTTATATATATATATATAAAAGGAGGTATCTCCGGTTTAACCGACATACGGTTTAATTACTGAACCACCGGTTGAACCAGTATATCAGTATCATCACCAGTTTGATAACCAGTACGGTTTTAATAACATTGATTTGGTCCATCCATTTATAATTGGTGTTGATTTTCGTGCTTGATATTGATGCTGAACGGAAAATACTAATGTGAAATCAATTTCAACTTCATTTTCTTCTAAACCTCTAACAACAATCCCAAGTCCAACAAAACAATCATCTATCACAAGTCACTTTGCCTTACTTCTTGACTCCAATATGGGCAAACCTTTGTTTCACCATTGATAGACTTAGCCTTAGACTATAAGTTCTTTCAACTTTATTATCTTTGTGGTTATAAAATTGCACACCAACACTTGCAATCATCAATTCAAGTGAATAGATTCAAGACCAAACCCAAGATATGTCAATTCAAGAAGGTCCAGATGAGTTTTTGTCTTTATGAACTATGAATTGTTTTTAGTCACTATAAAAAATAAAATGATGTTTTTAGTCTCTAAAAGTTGTTTTTAATTCCTATTATTAAAGAGTACATGGCGTCACATATATGATCATCATTATATCAACTAGAAATTTCTATTCACACTTGAGGTGGAAGATAAAAGTCAATCATAAGATTAAGATGATTAACCTTATACATGATATAACATAAAGTCCATTATATGCCAACCAAGTATAATTGAGTTAATATCACAATGATGATTGTAATTTATATTTTTGTAAATGGAAGATATCCACTTATATTTTAGGAGTAAGCATAAGAAGTTACTATTTATTTCACTCATTCTTTTGCATTACAATAAGGATGTAAATTCATTTCCTAAACAATATCATTTATCCATTCACTAAACCACTTTATTTATGATTGAACCTTCTCTATTTCCATTAGAAAAACATTTTGACGTAAATGACATCGTTTCATTATCTTTTTATAGCACCAATAAGCTTCATTGGCTTTGTAGTTGAACAAAAGAACCCAAAAACTTCGTCTAGATAAGCATTCCCTGATATCATTTGTCTCTTTAAATTCGTCATTGAATTGTTATCACATATTTTCTTCTAAGATGAAATTAGTGTCATCTTAACATTTTCCTTTAATCACGTTTATTATCCTATATCATTTAAAATCACAACAAAAAGATCATCAGAAATTAAATGACCATGATGTCCTAAAAAAAAGAACTCTCATAAAACCCTATTTTTGTTAGGAAACAATGAAAATAGAAAAAGCTTAACAAAGATTATTATGAATTTTTTTATTTAAAATTACCCAAAATGGACAAATTGAAATTGACCAAAATTGCTTACAAAATGTATTCTTCCTTGAACCTAAAAAGGGAAAAGATGAAAGACAAAAGTTGAAAGCTGTATTAATTCAAAGGTGAGTTCTAACCTGCGAACTGCAGGTTAGTTCGCTTCTAAGCGAACTATTATTATAGCCGTACGATTTTATTTAAATCATTTCAGCTGTTGGATATGGTACTGGGTACCAGTATATTTTTTGCTAAAGTCGGTTTGGGCCTTGGTAACATAGGTGAGAAGTCGGTCTGGCCCAAACCGACTTCTGTTGTAATCGATTACATTATATGTTGTAATCGATTACACTATTTTAGTAATCGATTACAACATATTAAAGGCATCAGATCTGTGCATTTTGTATTATGTAATCGATTACAATATAACAGTAATCGATTACACTATTTTAGTAATCGATTACAACATATTAAAGGCATCAGATCTGTGCATTTTGTATTATGTAATCGATTACAATATAACAGTAATCGATTACAATATAACAGTAATCGATTACACTATGCTAGTAATCGATTACCACATATTAAAGGCATTAGATCTGTGCCAAACCGACTTCCTATGAGAAGTCGGTTAGGGGAAAACCGACTTCCTATAAGAAGTCGGTTTGGGGAGGGGTTACTTCTCTTGAGAAGTCGGTTTGGCAGTGTGTGACTTCTCTTGAGAAGTCGGTTTGGCGATGTGTAACATTATACTGAAGTCGGTTGATGCATAACCGGTTTCCTAACTACAATCAGAGACTCCGTAGATACATATACAACATACTTCAGACACACTTTACATACATTTACAAAATAATATTGCAGAGACTTTAGAGACTTTGGATGGAAGAAGAAATGAACTTGAATCATGAAATACCAGAAGTATGTAATTTGATATATTATTTAGTTTTTGGTAATGATGTTTTTAATATTGAATGTATGTTTTTTTATATTAATTTTAGGCTGTAGATGAAATTGATGTTAGTGAAGATGAAAATATTAATGAAGTAGAGGAGTTTGATTTTGAAGAAATTGACTTTGGATCATTAAACGAAGATGAAGTAAAAAAATATAGGTTTGCAAACAATGATATTGCATATAATTTTTATAAGATGTATGGTATGAAGAAAGGATTTGGCATTAGAAAATATCATACCCGTCGGGACAAGGATGGTGAAATTTTATGGCAATCATTTTTTTGTGATAGAGAGGGATTTAGGGATAAGAAAAATGAATTAGTTCGAAAAAGGGCTCCAAGAAAAGAAACGAGATGTGGTTGTTTAGCAAGAATGAAAATTCACATTAACAAGGAGAAAGATGATTGGTATGTCAGTTTTTTTGTTGATGATCATAATCATGAATTGGTTGGCGAACATTACGGTGGGATGATAGCGTCAAACCGAAGTATGAAAGAAACAGACATCGCTTTGATGAACACAATGAGAGAAGTCGGAATTGGAACAGGCAAAATTTTTGGTTCATTCGCCGGTCAATCTGGTGGATATCGGTATATTGGATTCTCTAAGAAAGATATGTATAATCAAATTCAGAGACAAAGAATAATAGGAAATGGTGACGCAGAATCAGCATTACAATACTTGAAGGAACAATCAAAATCAGATTCTGCAATGTACTGGAGACATAGTGTAGATGAAGAAGGTAAGTTGCAACAATTATTTTGGGCGGATGGATGCAGCATTTTTGACTACTCAATTTTTGGAGATGTTCTAGCTTTTGATGCAACCTATGGTCGAAACAAGTACAAGTTTCCGGTGGTCATTTTTTCTGGTGTGAACCATCACAAGCAAACAACAGTATTTGCTGCTGGTATTGTGTCCAACGAGACAGAGGAAACGTATGTTTGGCTTTTGGGAAATTTCTTGGAGGCAATGAATGGGAAACATCCAAAGTGTGTTATCACTGATGGTGACTTGTCGATGAAAAATGCAATCAAAAGAATTTTCCCTGCAACTCATCATAAACTATGTGCTTGGCATATATGTAACAATGTTGGGAAAAATATAAAGAAGAATAACTTTCATAAGGACTTCCAGAAAGTTATGTATGCTGATGTTGAGATTGATGAATTTAATATGATGTGGGAGGAACTTATTGCTAAGCATGCACTTCATAATAATGCTTGGGCATCTCAGATATTTGATTGCAGAAGTATGTGGGCTAGGTCATACATTCGAGGAAAGTTCTATGCTGGTTTGCATACGACATCACGTTGCGAGGGATTACATTCACAAATGGGGAGATATGTAGAATCTGGGTATAATGTTACTGAATTTTTACATCACTTTCAACGATGTCTAAGTTACATGAGGAACAATGAGGTGATGGAAGATTTTAAATCTTCGTATGGTGATGAATTGTTACAAACTCCTTATCATAGTTTAGAGGGTCATGCTGCTTCCATATATACTAGAGTTGTTTTCAAAGAATTCCGTGAAATTTTATTGGAAGCTGCAAAATTAAGGATAATTTCTTCCCAACAAACCTCAAGTCATGTCATATACAAGATTGGGAAGCATTATAATCCGAACAAGAAATGACATGTATCACATTATGATAATGGTAGTAATGTGGACATCAAATGCTCGTGTAAACGAATGGAATCTTTTGGGATGCCATGCAGTCATAGTGTTTTTGTGTTACTAATTTTGGACATATCACAATTGCCATCTTGTTTGGTTCTGGAAAGGTGGACAAAGAAAGCAAAAAATGTTGAAGGTGTTAATTTTCAACAATGCGAGTTAAGCAGAGAATCGGTTAAAAGCAGTAGATACGGAGCTTTGAGTGATGCTTGTAGGGTGTTATGTAACCTTGCTTGCGAAACGGAGGAAGACTTTTCAGAGATGCTGGAAAAAGTTTATAACGAATGTGGTAGACTCCGATCAAAACAACACTCTAGTTCGATGGAAAATGTTGACAATGCCAATGTAGATCAAGTAAGAGACCCAGTTCGAGTGCGTGCTAAAGGGAGAGTACCGGGGATTACCTCAAGGTCCAAGCGAGGTAATCAATGTGGTATATGTCGAGAAATTGGGCACAATAGGGCAAGTTGTCCAAATATTGTTGGTAGTTGTAGTCGTACTTTTGATAATGATTTCAATGAAGAATGATTGTAGTACTTTGTAACTTATAATTTTATGTAATATTATTTATCTATTCATGTAATTTTATGTAATATTATTTATCTATTTTAGGTAACAATCATTTCATGAATAATAGACAATTAAGTTAACAATCATTTGATGAATAATAGACAATTAAGTTAACAATCATTTGATGAATAATAAACAAAACATATTTTATATATAATAAACCATGTAAACATTATAAATCATATTACATGGACAATAACATGACTTCCAAGTTAACAAACTTACAAAACAAACCATGATTTTCAAAAAAATATAACATAACATGGATGATAACATGACTTTCCAAAAAACCAAAAATAATGGATGATAGTCGTCTTCATATGAAGGGTAGTTTTGACCACATCAACGTAGATTGGGTCTTTACTTCTTTCTTCATCTTGTTCATGTCGTGCATAACCAATTTCATAGCTGTTTTCATCCTTACCGTTTCATCGTGTAACTTCAATTAAATAAATCATTAGTTTATGGTTGTAACTAATACAAATAAATTATAATTATTCATTTATTTATACCTCCCCAATAACTGTGGACATGAACGAATCCTCCATCTCGAGTCATTGAATAACCCAAGTGGCAGAATTCCGACTACATTAAATTACAAAATGTTATATTTTATTACAATTATAGATCAAAATTATTTAATTGTAAAAGTCATTACCTATTCCATAAGTTAGGAATTCCTTCTCCATTTTTTATTTCCCAAGAAGACAAATTCTTAGGGAAATATTTCATTTTCATCTCGTAATGTGGTTGATTTAGAACTCTATCGAAGATGCTAGCCTAAAAATTTGTAAATATGTAATAAATAATTACGTACAACTAAATAAATATATAAATTAAATGACAACACAAATAAAAAATTTGCAAACCATTTTTAGCATATCTGAATGACGCCTCTGTCTGAATGTTTTCATATCCCATGTGTCGAGTTTGTAAATGACATAGTCATCAATGTCCACGACCATTAAATACCAGTGTACATTGTCTTCAACCATCGGCACATAGATCTTTTACAATAAATTAGAAAATGTAAACATTATAGATTTTTTACAATAAGATGTAATGATAGTGAAATGAGAATATAAAATTATTACATATTTTAACTCCTGAGAGGGAGGCATCCAGAAATTACTGTAAGATGTAATGATATATTCTTCACATTTTCCAAGAAGGACTTCAACCTAAAAAAATGTTTTTATCAATATAATTATTTAAATGAATATAGTTAATTTAATTAATATTTTGTTTGCTCAAAATTACTTACTGAAAATGTTGGTGGTAGGTACCAAGTTGTTATTGCAGAATTATCATGTCTTTGTATATGTGTTCGTAATTTGGCGAGGAGTATGAAAATCTATTACAATATAAATTTTTTAAGTCTACAAGTATATGTGTACAACAGTTATTTTTAAATGGTTTGAAATTTACTTTATCATTGATGTCTCTCCCGGTAGCAAGGGAAAGGAATTCACGCCGAGACCCAGTTTCATCACCAATCATGAATAAATCCTCACTACTCAAGTAAAATAAAACGCAAGTTAATAACAAATAAGCGTAAAATAAAAAAAAAAATATAATTGCTTACTCTAGATCAAGTTGTTCATTGAAAATATAGGCAGATATGCGGGATTCTTCCCAAGTCAGATCCATAATAGGAGAAGGTTTAAAATATGATTTCACCTCCTACACAAAAAGTAATAAAATTATAAATTTTTAAAAACTTTCATTAATTTTAAAAAAAATTCAATTAATACCTTTGGGATAGTATGACCTTTGGGTTTGGATGCTTGGTTCATAATTTTCTTACAATATCTTTTCACGGTAGGGGAAATAGAAGTTGAGCCCCTACCCTTTTTAATTGGTTTTTGGGTTGACGGCGGTGTACTAAATAATCTTTTGCCTGGTTTCGGTAATTCATTACCCTCGTTCATGACAGATTTACCCTACAAGAACAAATAATTAATGATTATATTAAATAATTATGAACTTGTAAGTTGTTATAATTTTTTAAAATAAATATTACCTTGTCACTCCTTTGATATGGACTTCTTGATGAAGTGGTAATTCTTTTATCCATATCATCATCATCATCAGATATAGTGACAATTTTATCTGCCGGTGTTAAACTAAATTTCTTCACTTGTAATTTTTCAGTTTTAAGATCGGCCACTTCTTTCTTCAGATTTACAACATCTTTCTCCAAGATTTCTACACGTTCGATCAGCAACTGCAATGAAGTCGGTTTGGCCAGCCCACATTTTCATTTTCACACAGAACCAAATTATTATTAAACTAATCAGAAATAAACCAAAAAAAATACCCAGCACAGTTGGTAAATCCCTAACCACACTGGAGTGGGTTCGAATCCCACTCATGCATTTTTTTAAATTAATATATATGAAGTCGGTTTGGGTCAGCCCACATTTTCATTTTCACACACAATCAAATTATTATTAAACTAATCAGAAATAAATAAAAAAAAATACCCAGCATAGTTGGTAAATCCCTAACCACACTAGAGTGGGTACGAATCCCACTCCTGCATTTTTTAAAAATATTTTTCAATAAAATAAAAATATTTTCCAATAAAATATTTTAAAAATGTATTACTATAAAATATATTATTTTTAAAATGTATTACTATAAAATATCTATTACATAAATATAAAAAATAAAATCTATTAGTATATCACAATGAATTAATTTATACTATTTTCATCACATACAAAAGTTTTAACAAATAAAAATATATCTATTAATGATGGTTGATTAATTTCGGCTATAATGTTGTTGGAGAAGAAAGAATCGCTAGGTAATTTGTCATGTTCCTGAAAATTTCAATAATTCAGTATGTAAATTTCAAAAATTTATAATGAAAAATAACACTACAAATAAAAACTTACACTATTAATATCTTCTTCACCATCCATATTCAATGCAATCCAAAATTGTAAATGCAAGTAGCTCAATGAAATTGAATGCTTGTTCATTAAATAGAATTGTTACTACGGTTTATTACCCAGCAATAAATGCATTATCAATTTTGAAACGCAAAAACCTACGAAAAGCTATGTAGAAGTCGGTTCGGCCCAACCAAACTTCATAGAGAAGTCGGTTTGGGCCAACCAAACATCATGACAAATGGCAGTACACATGGCAGAGGAACAGTACACATGGCAGATGGTCGGTTTTGGGCAACCCGACTTCCATAGGGAAGTCGGTTTGGGCCGAAGACACATGGAAGACACATGGCAACTCATGGCAGACACAACCAGCAAGTCGGTTTGGCCCACCCAAACTTCAAGTCGGTTTGGCCCACCCAAACTTCAATACACATGGCAGCGTGGCAGGCAGCAAAGGTACACTTGGCACAGGCAATTTTTTATGGTTCCAATGTTTTGCATGTAATTTGATTGGACGTGTATGCAAAAAAAATATTATCCATACCCTTCAATTTATCTATTTATACTAACATGTTGAACCAAAAGTTACATAAACACTTACTTACACTACAACTATCACTTCTCTCTATTATAATTTTCTATCCATCAATTTCTCACCATTTTAACGATGGCTGAATCACTACTTAGACTACAAGACCAACACAGATCATCTGTCATCAATTATTTGGTTATAATTTTTGTTTATTTTAGTATATTTAACTGTTAATTTATAGTATATCCAACATTTAAATATGTCGTTATTCTATCAACTTACTTATCATCAATTTTCAGAAGTCGGTTTGGCAATTATTTGGTTATAATTTTTGTTTATTTTAGTATATTTAACTGTTAATTTATAGTATATCCAACATTTAAATATATCGTTATTCTATCAACTTAGTTATTTTATCTTATTTACTAATTCACTACTAATTATTTATTTTATTTTATAATTTTAAAGGAACCATCTAAAGATGTTATAAGAATGAGACATGTGAATAATTTTGATGAGGAACCATTACTAAATGATATATTACAACTCACTGGTTTTTCAAAATTATCTAGTCTTCGATCTTTCAACATTGACCCATGTTTAATTACTGCTCTTGTTGAAAGATGGAGACCAGAGACACACACTTTCCATCTACCACATGGTGAATGCACCATAACATTAGAAGATGTGTCACTCCAAATAGGAGTGAATGTGAATGGCCTACCATTAGTTGGGCCTACATATTTCGATTGGAATGAAATATGTGAGGAACTATTGGGAAAAGTTCCGAGTGACGAACAAGACATGAGGGGATGCGAGTTAAAACTAACTTGGTTGTTTGATAACTTTGAAACACTACCCCTCGCCCTACACAATTGCAAAAAGAGCAATTTTGTAGGGCACGAATCTTATACATGATAGGCGGTGAGTTGTTACCCGACAAATCAAATAATATGGTACATTTAATGTACTTACCTTTACTAAGAGATCTAACAAGAGTTCACCGATATAGTTGGGGTTCGGCTTGTTTAGCAAACTTGTATAGGGAAATGTGTCGGGCAACAAAGCCTAATGCAAAAGCCATGGGTGGGTGTTTAACACTTCTACAGTCCTGGGCATGGTATCGCCTACCCTTTTTGGCACCGATAGTTGATCGTCTACCCACGTATCCATTTGCTTCAAGGTAATATAAATTATTTACTATACATTACATATTATTGATCTATTTTTTACTTCTAATATTAATAAATTAATTATTATTTTTTAGGTGGGGTCAAAGAAATCTAAGCTACCGAGGAATTCCACGTGGAGACTTGACTGCATATAGGTCACGCTTGGATCGTATGGATGTCAACGATGTAATAATTTTATTATTCAAATCTTGCTTAATTAAATTAACACAATGTGTAAATTTCCTAACGATATTTATTTTTCACTTATTAGTTTCAATGGCTTCCATATGAGAATTATATCGACAATCTACCACGTGAAGTTCTAGAAGATAAGAATATTTGGAGTGCTTGCACAGCATTGATCTGTTTCTCCATTGTCGAATGGCATCAAACAGATCGAGTAAGACTACAGTTTAAATTACTGCAAGATTTGCCACAACCACCGCAAAATCTAGATGCCCTACACAGAGTTGACAAACAGGGTAATCTAGATACAAACTGGGCAACTAGACATGCGGAGTGGATTGACTATTGGAGTAATCGGAGGGATCAAGTCCAACAAGGTCCTCAAATCCAATATCCAATTCACACACAACAATATATAATGTGGTATAGAAGAAATACTAGATTATTCTTATCTTCAGAAGCACAATTAAGAGACCCCCGACAAATAAATTATCAACAAAATCAACCTCCCACATACCAACAACCCACATACCAACAACCAACATACCAACAGCCCATATACCAACAAAGTCAACCACCCATATACAATAGAAATCAACAACAACCATACTATACAAATCTACCTCACATACCTCCAACATCAATGTTCCAACCTACTATGAACCCGCCTACTATGTTACAAAATCCTTTGTATCAACCAACAATGTCTGCCTCGTTTAACATTCAACCAGGAAGAATGTCTTTTCACGAACCGTCACAACACCATCGCAGTGACGACATGATGCCTAGCCGCCACTCATTTTCTACCGATCATAATGACTTTATGAATAACTTACTCGGTACACCTGACTCGGCGAATCAACTTTTTAGTGATATAGGCTACAACCTCAATCAAGATGGTGCTGGTCCAAGTTCTTTTATGGTTGACACTAATATTTTTCCAACGGGGCAGACATATACAGTTCCAGACCTAACACCGACTGAAGTTCGAAGGACAAGACGTAATAGGCAACCACGTAGGTGTGGAACGGGAGGTCATTTAGGAAATCATTAGATTTTTTAAGATTTTGTAATTAGAATTTATCATTAAATATTTCAATTTTTTTTAATTACTTAATTTTAAATTTTAAAATTTTATTTTTTTTATAATTAAATTGTGTAAAATGTGAAAAAATGTACATATCTGATGCCTTTAATATGTGGTAATCGATTACTAGAATAGTGTAATCGATTACTGTTATATTGTAATCAATTACATAATACAAAATGCACAGATCTGATGCCTTTAATATGTTGTAATCGATTACTAAAATAGTGTAATCGATTACAACATATAATGTAATCGATTACAATAACCTACAAAAGTCGGTTTGGGCCAGTGTAACATATCAACAGAAGTCGGTCTGGCCCAAACCGACTTCTCACCTATGTTACCAAGGCTCAAACCGACTTTAGCAAAAAGTATACCGGTACCCAATAACATATCCAACGGCTGAAATGATTTAAATAAAATCCTACGGCTAAGTTAATAGTTTGCTTAGAAGCGAACTAACCTGCAGTTCGCATGTTAGAACTGGCCTAATTCAAAACTTCCAACGGTCACGAAATTCAAGTTTGAACTATCCCATTCCACTGTAAAGTTGGAAGCACTCGATTCTGAAACTTATTTTCTGCCACAAACAAATCTTTCTCTATCTCTCACACACTTCCTTCTTTGTTGCCAAGACTCCATCTTTTTCATGGATCCAACCCACTCCATCGATTTTCAGCAATACCCACAAGCCCTAATCTCAGAGCACAAAGATTCGGTAATGGAAGATTCCGATGAATCCTTGCTCGATTCAATGGTTTGTGATTCCAGTTCACGATTGATCCCAACTGGGTTTACAAGACCTGACAAAGCAGGTTAGAATTTCTGAAATTTCATTTTCACCATTTTTTAAAATCAAGTTTAGGGTTTATTGTTCGATTAGGAGAGGTCCCATTTCCCCTCTTTCTTTGAATTTTTTGTTGTTGTCTTTCTAGGTTTTATTTTTCCCAATCGTGTTTTGATTTGACATCACTGATTAGAACATGTCTATTGACTTTGACTCTACTCCTTTTTGCATCTAATCTTGTTCTGCATATGTAATTAGGGTTTTAGAATTCTGTTGTAGGCTTAAGTAGTAAGCTACGCAATTAGTTTGGAAATGTAACACTAATCTGATCAAGGGGGTATTTTAGACCAACTCATCAACCCTTTGAGCTTTCAGTGAGTTCCATGAAAAAGCAAAGCATTATGATGCAATAGTTAAACAAGGGTCTAAGGTTTATAATTAGGTAGTTATTTGGAGGATCAAGTGATTACTTCTGATATCTTGTCTTTTGAAGCAGATGGGGAGTATTTCATGTTTGTGAATGCGGGTGGTGAAGCTTTTAATGATGCAGATGGCAGATTAACTTTCCTGAGTGACACCTTTTTTGATGGTGGGAATGTTTTTCGTACTGATGAGCAGATAGTGTGTGCTGGAGATTACCCGTTTATATATCAATCAGCTCGACTAGGAACTTTTTGCTATAGGTTTGACAAGATTCCTCCAGGAAACTATGTTATCGATCTTCATTTTGTGGAGATCATTAACACAAATGGGCCAAAAGGAATGAGGGTATTCAATGTATATATCCAAGAAGAAAAGGTAAGCTTCGGCACACAAACTGGACTTTTTTCTATGTATTTACATTTGCCAAATTTATAGAATAAAAGCTTCAACTCCTTTTTATTGAAATAATATGGCAGGTTCTGTCTGAATTAGATATATTTGCGGTTGTTGGAGCCAATAAGCCACTACAGTTGATTGATCCAAGGGTGCGTGTGAAGGATGATGAAGTAATCCTCATAAGATTTGAAAGTATAAATGGAAGCCCATTAGTCAGTGGGATTGGCATTAGGAAAGCAACAAAGGTTTCAGGTACTTTATTTTTGTTTACAGTGCTTGAATAATTTTCCATGGCAGAGATGTTACTTAGCATCTTGCTGTCTACTTTGTCATTTTAAAAACAGTTCCACAAGTGACGAGTGACTACATTAAATGTAACTACTGTGCTATGGAGTTTGAAATTCCTTCACCACAGGTTAGAGGTGCAACCTAGTTGATAAGTTGCAGCTTGAAGTTTCCTCGACTCATAACATTTTACTTTCTCTTCTTTTCATTGTGATGTTTCAGAAGAAAGTTATGTGGACGAAATCTACTGCAAAATATGAGAATAAGATTAAAGAGCTTACTATGCAATGTGAGGTCAAGGCAAAAGAATGCTATGAGGCATGGATATCATTAACTGCAACCAATGAGCAATTGGAAGCAACCCAAATGGAACTAGACAAAGTGACATTTAAGTCACTCAGTATTGGTATGTTTTGCGTTTTCCTTCAAGAAGAGCATGGAAATTAGATTCTTCAAAAACCTTAGTCCCAAGTCCCAACTTATTTAATAAGATTTTTTGACAATTTTGATACGTATATATAGTAACTTAAAAGATTTGATTATTTCGTTTGATATTCATAGCTCTTGGTTTAAATAAATATAACGCCGATGGATGCACATATACATCAGTGGCAGCACCTTATCAATTTTTGAACTTTTGCTCCTAGGTTAACACATTCCTAATTCTACTGTTAACTTATTGCAGATCAAACTTTGGAGAAACAAGCTGAAAACCTGAGGAGTATTTCTAGCAGGTATGAGCTTGATAAGAAGAAATGGGCAGAAGAAATTATCAGTTTACAGGAAAAAGTAAAGGTAAAATTCATGAGGTTTTTGTTTTAACCTTATTTTAGAAAAATGGAAATTACATCATACGAATTTCTGCTCCAATTTTTTTTTGTTTTTTTTGGCAGTTGATGAAGAGGGACTATTGTCAACTTTCCTTTGAAGCACATGAATGTGTTGATTCAATCCCTGAATTAAATAAGATGGTCTTTGCTGTTCAGGAATTGGGTATGCTTGAGTTATTACTTAATCTCCATTTTGGTGAACTTTTTGGCCTTTGAAATGGTATGGATTATGTTAAGGGAATAAAAAATCCTTTGCAGTTAAGCAGTGTGAAGATCTCAAAGTGAAGTACAACGAAGAGATGACACAGAGAAAGAAGCTCTTCAATGAAGTTCAAGAGGCTAAAGGTATGTTCTCATGTTTACTTACTATTAGTGGATATTCCAATTTGAAGACAATTATAAGTCAAAGGCACTGATCTGTTTATTTATGAATAATAGGGAACATTAGGGTTTTCTGCCGCTGTCGTCCATTGAATAAGGTTGAAATCTCAGCTGGGTCTTCAACAGTGGTGGATTTTGATGCAGCAAAGGATGGATGCCTAGGAATTTTGACAAGTGGCTCCACTAAAAAGTCATTCAGATTTGACAGAGTTTATACACCAAAAGATGATCAAGGTAGAAATGTGTAGTGTAATACAATAGTCGTTAATGACCATCATTCTTTTTTTATATGTAGTGCAAGACTCATATTATTCTTTTTTTGCTTTGTTTTTTAACAGTTGATGTTTTTGCTGATGCCTCATCAATGGCAATCTCTGTGTTAGATGGCTACAATGTTTGCATCTTTGCCTATGGACAAACAGGAACAGGAAAAACATTTACCATGGAGGGAACAGAAAAGAATAGAGGAGTAAATTACAGGACTCTTGAGCTCTTGTTTAAAATTTGCAAGGAAAGAAGTGAAACATTTGCATATGACATATCTGTTAGTGTGTTTGAGGTTTATAATGAACAAATCAGAGATCTGTTGGCTACAGGACCAACATCAAAAAGGTATTTTTTATTGTTTGTCATTGATTCCATTCCTGAAACAATTGCCATATTAGTGTAGGCAGAAAATTGAAGTAGCTGGAATGATTTCTCTTCAAATTGTTATCAGGTTGGAGATAAAACAAGCATCTGAAGGATCTCACCATGTTCCTGGTGTTGTAGAAGCCAAGGTTGATAACATTAGTGAAGTGTGGAATGTACTGCAGGCTGGAAGTAATGCTAGAGCAGTTGGGAGTAATAACATCAATGAGCATAGCAGTCGATCTCACTGGTACTTAGCTCTTGCATTCCCTTCCTGTTTCAATATAACAAGAAGCTTTCTAATATATGTCTCACACCTCTACATCAATGAGGTTTTCTCTACTTTTTACTGATGGCTTCTATTTTTTTTCAGCATGCTTTGTATAATGGTAAGGGCTAAAAATTTGATGAGTGGCGAGTGTACCAAGAGCAAGCTCTGGCTTGTGGATTTGGCAGGTAGTGAGAGACTTGCAAGGACTGATGTGCAAGGAGAGCGGCTTAAGGAAGCACAAAATATCAACAGATCTCTTTCAGCTCTTGGGGATGTGATATCAGCTTTAGCAGCCAAAAGTAGTCACATTCCGTATAGGTATAACCACTCTTCTCTTTACCCTTAGCCCACAATAATATGTAACATGTTTTAATCATGCCATTTCCTTTCGGATCTCAGGAACTCAAAATTGACACACTTACTTCAAGACTCATTAGGTATGCCTGTTAAGTTCTGTTTCTGTTTCTTGATTTGTGAAGTAAGATGTACCTTCTGCAGGCATATATTGATAACTTTGATATCACATTTTTTCTTACACTGCAGGAGGTGACTCCAAAACATTGATGTTTGTTCAAATCAGCCCGTCAGACCAGGACGTAAGTGAGACTATAAGCTCACTTAATTTTGCCACAAGAGTGAGGGGCGTTGAGTTAGGTCCTGTTAAGAAGCAAATTGACACGGGCGAACTTCAAAAGATGAAAACAATGGTAGGCTGCTTGACCCTTAATGGAATACAACCAAATTTATTTTATATTTGGCAATGTTTTATATAAATATTTATGGTTTCCTCCTTTTTGCACATTGGTATAGCTTGAAAAGGCGCGGAGTGAGTGCAGAATTAAAGATGAGTCTATACGGAAAGTAGAAGAAAACTTGCAAAGCATGGAGGGTAAGGCCAAAGGCAAGGATAATATTCTTAAAAGTTTACATGAAAAGATTAAAGAACTTGAAGGCCAGATTGAGTTGAAGACATCCATGCAGAATCAGATAGAGAAACAAATTTCCCTATTATCAGACAAATTGAAAGGAAAAGAAGAAATATGCAGTACTCTCCAACAAAAGGTTGCTCTCTCTTTGAAATGCTACTTGATTTGTGGCTCATCTGTTATTTATTCGTCGTTAGTAACACAAGTTATTTAGCATGGTCTTGGTTTTGTTAGTGGCTCCAAAACTCTTTAGCTGGGTAAGTTATTGGAGCATTCAACATTCATGTCTAACTAGACACTTGCTTGACTTGCTTCTAATGAAGGTGAAAGAGCTGGAGAAACGTCTGAAAGAACAACTGCAGTCAGAGACGGCAAGTTGTCAACAGAAGGTTTGTCTGTCTACTTTGGGAAAACAGCTTCTTCCACTTTCTTCAATTCATCTTGGCACAATTTTTGCATGGACATGCATTATCATATACAGATGAAGACAGAAAATAATTATTCGAGAAATTTTTACCCATTTGTTTGAATGATAGATCAATTAGTGTCATTAAAAAGATAAGTTAAATCAATTCTTCTACATAAGCAGGTGTTGGAGCTGGAAAAGAAGCTGAAAGATCAATTGAAAGGGTCAGAGTCTCAGTCTGCCATTCTAAAAGAAAAGGTTGACAATAACTAGAGTTGTCTGTATAATAAGATATTTTGTCTTTTTGTAAATGGATATAATCATTGTCTTCTCCTTTTATGTTCACTGTTTCATGTTTCATATTCTTCAGGTGAAGGAGCTTGAGAGAAAATTGAAGGACCAGGATCAGAATTCTGAGTTGTCCTTCTATCGGCAACAGGTACTTCTCAAAGAAGAAATTTATTTCTAGTGCATATTATCGATCAATTGCAAGGGTCAGAGACTCACTCTGCGGCTCTGCCATCCTGAAAGATAATGTTTTCAATCAATAGCTTCTATTTTTATGTTAATCGTTTCATATTCTTCAGGTGACGGAGCTTGAGAGAAAACTGAAGGAGCAGGGTCAGAGTTCAGAGCTGTCCTTCTATCGTGAACAGGTACTTCTCAAAGAAGAAATTGCACCGCACATGATAAGTAAATGGATATAATCAGTGACATTTCTTTTTATGCTCATTGTTTCGTATTCTTCAGGTCAAGGAGCTTGAGAAAAAATTGAAGGATCTGCAACAGACCTCAGAGTTGGCCTTGCTTCGTCAACAAGTATGAACTCAAAGAAATTTATTTCTATTGCATAATATTTTATCAGCCATGTTTAAAAAGCTTGTGTTGTGTGGGATTTGACCAATAGTAGTAGCTTAGTATGTTTTTAATTTAACTTATAAATGTAATCTTCTCTGAATGGTAAAGGGTGACCCAATACTTAGTGAGCTATGGGGATGATAGATGTACGCAACCTTACCTCACAAGCGGAGAAGCTGTTTCCAGGATTAGTGTTTAAGTCCAATAATTTTTTTATCAGAATTTGACCATCTGTGCATAATAGCTTAATATATTGAAGTAATTTTAAGCTGCTATATGTTAAGTGGGTTGTTTTATGTTAATCCATGTAGCAATGTGATTATGTCAGGTGAAGGAACTAGAGGACAGGAACAGAGAACAAGAGCAACAGTGGCAACAACAAGCTCATTGTTTTGTTGAAGCAGCAAAGGCCACACCTGACATAGGCAAAGGATGCAAAACAAGTGAGGAATGCCCAAATGAGATTGACCCTCATATTTTAAGGAGTTCAAACTCATCAAACCACCAGATAAATCAAGGTTCTACTTTGTTCAAAGGGAATGATTCTACTCATCATTTGAGAAGTAAACGGGGTTTCAGAAGCAATGAAATAGAGAACAGTTATGTCATGTCATCATCTTTACACAAAAGGAAAGTCACAAGGAAATCTGATCCACCTATGATAGGAAAGGGTGTGAGGCCAATAACAAAGCCAGTTATTACTACTCAACCTCCATTGTCTCACAAGAGAGCTAGCACTAGCAGAGATGTTCAAGGAATTAAAGAGAGGGACAGTAAGAAGAAAGTTTGGAATAGATAGTAGATGAAAAGTTGTAACAACCTTTCATTACTATTTACTTACAATTTGATCAAATGATTATTAGTTTAATCATTTCTATTTGTGCATTTTCTTGTAGAATTTTAATCATTTAAGTAACACCGAAGTCACACATATATGATGAATAGGTATAAAAGTTTTTAAATAAGCTAAGATATGATGATATTTTTATATTAAAAAAATATGATAACAAATTACTTGATATTTTTATATTAAAAAATATGATAACAAATTACTTATCATATCAAATCACTTATGATAAAAATTTTGGAAGTGATTTTGAAAGGTGTAATATTTTTTAATTATGGATGATTTAATTATATTTTTTTTTCCCATTGTTGAGTATTTAAAGCCAACATAAAGATTCTGATAAGTGATATGGAGTAATATACTATCCGGAGATGAAAAAATATAACATAATCAAATTAGATGATTTAATTATATTTTCTTCCAATTGTGGAGAATTTAAGGCAAATAAAGATTCTCATAATGTGCTCATGGCCTTTCGGCAGGAATGCCCTTTAGAATTTTTGTTAGACTTTGCATGTGGCTTTTCCTTTAATTATGTTTCTCTGGTCATACATATGATTACATACATTTGTTAGTGGAGGGAGCTGTGTAGAGTAATCAAAGATGGAGAACCTTAAGATCTAGAAAAGGTTTTCATGTTTATAGAGAATAGACTCAATAGAGAACTATACAAAAACATTAAATCATTAACACAAATTCAATATATTAAATTAATTTTTTTGAAAGGTCATGTATTTAACTAATGAAATGATTTTTTTTCCGTAAGCACATGTATTTAAATAAGTCTTTAAAAAATCGAACTTATCTATTAGATGTTACGTTAGTAAATAAAAAATAAACCCTTTAATAGTATTTATTTATTTTGGTTGGAAAGTTATATTTATTTATTTATTTAGGTACTACCTAGTATTTTTCACCTTACTGATAAAGAATTAATCACATTTGAAGTGTGTGACAGCCCTTATAATAAGTATTGTTTTTAATAATCACATCCTTGATCTTTTAGTCTTTTTGTATCTAACATGACCTTACAGTATTCAATCAACACCTTGTTGGCGAGATTCTTGAGATCCATACAAGGTAACTAATGAAATATGTGACCTGACTTATTCTTATTGGAGATATATATGTTGGTCATGAGCTTCTTGCAGCAGTAAGTTCTAAAATGACAGTTTGCCAAACACCTCAGTAGTGCAACAAAAAAGTCTATCTTTCCAACTATATCACGTTACTCACGCACCTTCATGTTTTTCATTTTCCTAAGTTCTCTCTTCCTTTTTTATCGTGACTCATGCATGACCCATATAACCTATGTACATAATTACAAAAAGAGCTAAGCTTATTGTTTACCAATAGGAAAAAAAGATAAGAAAAATGGCCTGTAATATATATTATTAGGAAAATAATATCATTAACATTAAATACAGTTGCACTATGTCAAACTCAAATATAACATGATGGTTTAAAAGTAGGATATAACATTTATATACTCACAATATAATAGTTGAAATACAAACTTAAAACCTAAAACCAACCATATTTAAACCTCCATTTTGTTAGGGAAGAGTAGTGAACTTTGCATGCACATTTAGCTCTTTAATGTGAAGGATAAAGGAGGGAACAGCATATGTATGATATAATGCTAATCTTTTCAGCATTTGTGGGGTCTCAAAGAGAAGAATAAAGATGACAGTGAACAAGAAAAGCAAAACTCAATGCTTTGCTTCTTCTCTCTCACTGTACATTATTATTATAGAGAATTGCAATGAGAATTTATGTTCAGTTGGAAATAGCATGGATGAAAGGGCTCATTCTCCAACACTACAAAAAGCTATACATTACACTTTGCACCCAAAAAACCGAACCCTAAGCTTTAGATGCCATATTTTTATGTCATTATATTCAAACGTTGACAGTGTTTCCTTCAATTCACTTTCAAACCAACACTTTGTCAGACACCACCAAAAACACACTCACACTGCAACTAATAATTACGAATAGACTTAACAGACAATCGATGAATATTATCCGGAAACGTTATAAAGTATCATCTAAACATTATTTAAGAAAAATGAATATTTTCTTATTTTGAGAATGGCTTAATCTTGAAAATTATTTTTTTATTCCTTGACCTATATTCTTATGCCATTTGTTATTATTTTCTCATTTTTTATTGCACACTTTTTACATTTAATTCCTAATTATCTATATGTAGTTGTTATTTCCAAAGTAATTTTTTTTATAATTAAGGTAGGTTTAAAGAAACGAAAAAAATAAACATGGCATAAGTAAATCACCTTTCAATCAACAAAAATTGATCCAGCAGTGGATAAGGATTGGGGTGTAAATTTGAATTCTACTAGTAACGTGAGAATCTCACAATCATAAGGTACCTCTATAAAAACTGTCGGGGAGGTGTCACTTATCTGATTCTCCCAAGCTTCTTATTCAAATAATTTAAACTAGTCGGGAATGATGATTGAATGAGATTATGCGTTCAAATCTCACTCATTTAAAAAAAAGTTATAAAATGGTTTAATAGTCAAGGAGACTGAGAATTCGAATATCCTTAAAGTAAATAAAAACATATCAACATTCTATTAAAAAGGGAGAGATAGCAGGGCTATAGGGGTTGATAGTGCAGGGCTAAGAAGAGGTGAAGCAGCAAAAGCTAGAGTCAGCTACTGCGTGTCTTGTGTCATTTCATTGATCACTACTAACTGAACAGTTTCAGACACACTTCTGTCATAGACACACACAGAGGGAAATATGCTAAGATTGTTGTGGTATATATAAGTTATGGACGTCTAAATAAATAACTAAATATGCATATTTTTTTGGGTAAGTATTTTAAATTACATACATAATAAGTAATATTAATGTCACCTTTAATTCTGATATATCAACTGAAGATAAAACAAGTCAAAGATATTAAGTTCTCCTCTTCTCTAAACTAACACCAGTCCGAAAATTCCATCACAGATCCCAAATATACAGTGAGGTAAACAGTAAAATTATCACCAACTATGAGAGTTCCACATAGAGAGGAGAGATCAGATATAGACAACTCCTTGATTCATTAAAATTTAATTGATTCCTGACTTAGTTTATTTAAAACAATTATGAATAACTTTAAAGTCACCCAGTTGAAGTACATCTTGTTCAACACTTTATTCTCTTTCAAGTAGGATCCATCCTTAATTTATCAATTAGTACGGAAATCAGCAGTAATTTGGATCCACACGCATAACACAGCACAACCACCTAAAATTAATTAAGAATTAATAACTAAGCATTGATGCAACTGATTAGCATCTTCTACTTGAAATGATGAGAATCAATGAAAACATGAAATGGAGAGTTTATGACAAAACATTTTAATCTTAGTTTTTCCATCTGTTACATATATGTTCTTTAGAACCCAACTTAAATAATAAAAGACATAATTAACTTCTTCTTTTTGGATAACCACATAATAAACTAACATGTATTGGTATTAATTTCTTCCAGCATTGAAAAAAGGGTCTACCTCTTAATTAGTCCTCTTTATCTCCCTTCATGATTTTTTTTTCTGATTGAACTAGCTAGGGCAAAGAACTATAATGCTGCTGCACATTGACATCACCCCAAGCATGAATATTGCCATTCCAGTTGTTACCATTATCGTTTCCATGGCCATGTCCACCACCACTAGTAGTTGGTGTAGCAGTTTTTGTTGTCACTGATGCATAAGAATTCCCAAAGAACCACTCAGTTGGTATATCACCACCACCACCACTTGGGCCTTCTTTTCTTGAACCCCCAATAGGGAAAGTCTCTGGATTTGAAACCTCAAGGTTCTGAAACAAAATGGGTTGAGGCCTCTGGGTCTGGCTAATCTCAAGGTTACTACCATCTTTCTGGTTATCTCCTCCAAACAGCATAGACAACCTTTGCTGCTGAAGCTTCCAGTGCAAGTCCTGGTTCATAGAACTCAAGGACTCAATGGAGGAAGCAAGGTTGGGGTTATGAAGGTTCATTGAACTCATACCGTGTATTGCATTTGCAGCATTTGTACCATTAAATGGGTAATTCAGACCAAGCAAATTTGAAGAACTTGGGGTGGTGGTACCAGAAGAAGGGTCGAGATTAAAACTTGGAGCATTTGTGACAGAACCATCTCCAAAAGAAGAGAATTGGTTGTTGTATATGGAATTAGTGGTTGGAATTGGAGGGTTATGAAGGAATGGTAAAGTTAAACCACCAAGTTGAAAATCATGAATAGGAGGTGATGAAAGAGAATGAAGGAACTTGAGGCCACCACCAAGGTGATGGTGATGTTCTAAAGAGGAAGTACCACCACCAGAGTCTTTGGAATCACATGAGAGCCTTGAAGACTTAACCTTTTTGTTCTTCCTGCACCCTCCACCTATAGGAACGTTACGCAAAGCGCCACCTTTTGTCCAATATCTTCTACATGTTTTGCAGAAGTGTCTTGGCTGTGTAAGGCTGTAGTTATTGTAGTAGCAGAACTTGGTGTTCGGTGAGTCACATCGTGGACACTTTAGGCTTTGTTCTTGTGGCCTTGTTGTGCTGGTGCCATTTTTCTTGCTACCAGAATTAGAATACTGTTGATTATTATTCTCATGGTGTTCTTTGGTTGTTGCTGCTTCTTTTGGAGATCTTTCATGTTGTGACATCATCATTGAGAGGGAGAAGAGGTGAGAGAGAAAATTAATGAAAGGTTGTTTTTTTAAGAGTTTCTTTGTGAAGAGGTAGAGATACTCACCAATTGAATGGTTTCATTCATGAAAAGGAAGAGGAACAGAAAGAAATATAATGATCTTGAATTAAAGAAGGTGATTACGATTGAGTAAAATGATATGAGGTTGTGTGAATGGCATTTTTCTTTCAGATCTAATGGAATAAAGAAAAGATGTGTGTGTTTCTACCTATATGTTGTAATAACTTGTAAGGAAGAGAGAAGTGCAGAAAGAAAAAGTGGGGCACATATGTCACTAGGAAAAAATAGTGGGTATTATTTATACAAAAAAATGTGAGAAAAGAAGAAATGTGTAGATGATCCAAAAACTGTTGTGGCAGTATGAGATGATCCACAACTACAACAAAACTATTAGATAGAGAACAAGCTCCTTTAATGCGGTTAGTAATGATGGAAGATGTGTATTGGAGTTAGATGAATGATTATATATTTATATTCATGTTTCATCATATAGTGCTGCAATGTGCAAATACTAGCTTGCTAGTGCATGCTTATTATCACCTTGTTTTGTTTTTTATTTTATCACTTATCAGTATACAATATCTTTCCTTTCTCAGCTGAGACATGTTTAACAAACTTTTTCGTCATACATGCAGGACCTTTCTTGTGGATTTTGACACTTGTGTTTGTGTATAATTGGAAAATTCTTAGCCACAAGCATTTTTAAGTGGACCAAAACTATAATGACTTCACACTTTTACATTATTGCTTTTTCACTGATTTTTCTAAGTAGCACGTATAATGTAACTTAGATAGTACTCTCCATCAAATGAGTTTCTTAATTGAGTCAATTTCATTACTAGAGAAGTTTGATTTATATATTTATGTTCACTAGTAACTCATATTTTTAAAGTACTGTGTTAACTAAAGGAGCCAATATATACTTTCCCAAAAAAAAAATATTAGCAAACAAAAAATTACTTTATTTATTTATACACTTACATTTTAATTCTACAATATATTCTTAATAGGAAGAAATGTGTGGTACACTGGTACATTAACTTGTGAAAAACATTATTATTTGATAATTAAATGCATGGTCAATGACCCAGAGGAATATAGCAATAAATCTTAGAAGCTGTAAATGGAAGCAGCTATAGAACAAGAAATGGTAGAGGTTAAGATAATATTGGTAATAAGAGAGAGGGAATAGAGTGAAGGAAGTTGTGGGTTTGAGTCTCACCCAAAGCAAAATAAAAAAAAAGTTATAAAGTGGTTTGATGATTTAGGAGAAGGGGTAGAGTGAAGGAGTTTGAGGGTCGAGTTTCGTCCACAACAAATACTAACGTACTAACAACTAACATTTGCGGGGGAGAAAAAGAGTTCTGAGTCAGTAAAAGGGATCACGATAGCTGCAGTGTACATATAACATATTAGCATCACTGGTTAATGGTTACCCTCTACACTGTCCAACATAGCTTGTCAATTTCCTTCTTTGAAACGTCCCTTTTGATGAACTAAAGATTAACTGCACATTTCTTTACTTAGAAACTTACAAGTACACACAAATAATATAAAAAAACTCACACGTGTCATATGTTCCCACATCCCTCTAATCTTGCTTAAACAACATCATTAACTTTAGTTAATTTCAGTGAACTTGTGGTCTATTTTGAACAGCATTGCACTGCTCCATTACCAGTGATATATTTGCATGTGTATATGGCCCCTACCATGACCCTTTCCTTTGTAACTTAATCAATCAGCATATCAGCAAAAATATAGTACAAGCCTTGGAAAAGTTTTGTTCAGCTACAATTGGCAACTTGCTTTATTGAACTCATAGACCCAGATCAATTTTCAGTCTTTTTCTTTTTTGTACTATTATTATATATTTTTGCATCAAGGGTGTTTCTCATCATTCAATTAGAAGAGACTAATCGATTGGAAGCATATAAATTATCAAAGAGAGTTCTATATTTATGAATAAAGTTTTTCCCCAAAATTTTAACCATTGACCTTATAATATATTAAACTATTCAGACATTTATCATTTGTATGAAACTTACTAGTTACATTTTTAATGATACAAAGTCATGCAAGTACTAAGTAGTAAGTACCAATAGAATGGACTCAACAGTCACGTTAACTTCTCTCCACAACTTCAAAAATGGGAGAGAGAAAATTATAAATGATCTCATGTCCCAAAAAAAATTTATTTTTATCTTCAAAGTCAATCATATTCTACCAAATAATAAAAATAATTGTTTTCTATTTTTATGATTTTTTACTTAATTAATTGATATTTTTTGATTGGATTGAGACACCAAATATTGGGACATGTGATATCAACTGAGATAAAATAAGTCATTTATCTCACTTAGATCAATCCAGTCTGTTTGATACGTTTGTTTCTATAATTGAGTCTGACAAATGGAAGGAAGTACAAATGTGAAAACCCTTATAACTGCAAAGATACCCAATCTATTAACAGGGCTTTAACGGTCGTGATCAACAATTTACCTGTTTGTCTTGTTGTAGCTTAGTTGATAGAATAGAATACCTTTATGGGAATCAGGAGATCCACTTTGTAAATTTGCAACAGAAAAAGAGATTTACATTCATATTACAAAGCATCATCACCTCCTCTCTCATATTATTTATTTGTATCCAACCCATTTTCCTGTAAGAGATATTTAATAAAGTTATATGTGTTATTGATTATATACAATAGAATCTAACCCACAACCTCCTTCATTTTATTCTTTAAACCATTTACCTTAATCACCAGATTACCTTATGACTCATCAGGTGATCAAAAAATATTATTTAATAGTTCAATATTACTTACATTTCTTAAAGTAAAAGTTAAATTTTATGCTTAGAATGCATAGTTTACATTTCTCAAGTTACATTTTTTTGGATGAAACTTTTTTGCTTAACATTTGAGTCTCGTTTCTAATAATATGAAATAATGCATAGTTTTATTATAACTTAGAAAATTATGTAGGCACGTGCATAAATAACTAGAGTCTTGTACAGCAAGTATGAAACTGGCGCTAGCTATCTAGCATGGAAGTTAGATATAGTAGAACCACCGACCAAAACTTGTGTTGTATGATGTATGGTTGTGAAAAAACGAGGAGCATAACTAGTTGTTCTACACGCAATGAAAAACAGCAAGGTCCAGTGGAGAAAGAGAGAGGGAGGGAGGAAGGAACACGTGAGACGTGGTTGAATTCCCGTGAGACCAAACTATCTAGCATCTCACTCTAACTACTTTTTTTTCCCGCAAATATTAGTTGTTAGTAAGTTAGTATTTGTTGTGAACGAAACTTGAACCCTCAAACTTCTTCACTTTACCCATGGGTGAGACTCGAACCCACAACTTCTTTCACTACATTCTTTAAGCCATTCACTTTGACCACCAGACCACCTTAGGACTCTCACACTAACTATTTTTATTGTCTACTTCATTGTTCATGTTTTTTAAGTTAATTTAATATGTAGCCTGAAGAGAAAACAAATTAATAGACCAATATGTCATTGATATAGTGGTGTAAGACATCACTAGATTCCTAGGATAACCAAAAGGTCAATATTCAATTCCTAAGAGCGACACTTAGCTTATAAGGAGAGATAACTACACATCCCATAATAGATTAGTTTCTTTGAAATACTTGTGTGAAGATATGTATCAATATAAAGAACTTTATGCTGAATATTACTTTGGATAACACAAAAATACAAACACATATATACTAGTCTTTGTCTTGAAAAGAAAGGTAGCTCTACTTTGAAGACAGACATAGATACCACAAACCTCAATTTGGAAATCAAATAAAGAGATTTTGTACTATATGATATACTATACTACAAGTTGAACCAATCCTGCAAGATATGCGTGGATCCTTAATTGCAATCTGGAAACTACATTTCCTTACAAGTTAATTAAATTTTGCTATACCATGACAACAATGAAATTAAATTTAAACTCAAGTTATAGTCAAAGATATTAGCTCGGACAAGGTAAAAGTCACACTCTTATAATTTTACACAAACTTTTCTTTTTTATATTATAATAGATGCTTGTTAATTGATTAATGGTTTATTTCTAACTACTCACAAGTTGGATTGAAATATTTATGATATAGTTAACCTTAAGTCATATCTAGTCCCGTTGGACCGTAAGTCATATATTTAACACCACTAAACTATTTTAAAGCCACAAAATTCCTAATTAAAAGGTAAACACCAATTCGTAAATATCAACCATTGAGTGTACATTTTCAGAGTAAATATATTACCCTAATTAATCTTTTTATTAATCCTCCTATCTATAAAAAATGATACATATCATAAATTGATATTTTATTTATAATTAAATGATTGGTTTACAAATTACATATGTCACTTTGTTATGAGTAGAAGAATTAATATGAGAGTTTAGTATAAAAATATAACATTATAATCATATCCTTTGATGTATGACTATGAAATAAATATCACATGTCCTTTACAATTCTGAATTCCTTTTCCAATTATATTTGAAATTTAAATCACACATATATAATTCATAAAATCTTCTCATTGAAAATGCATGATGCGCATAATGACATTCTTCCTGTCTAGAATATATATATATATATATATATATATATATATATATATGTATATGATGCACTCATAATAATCTCTCTCTTGAAAGATTATGAATATGCAATATTGTGTTATTGTTGCACGCTTAAAAAAGTATGGTGCACATGCTTGAATTTTAATTCGGTTGAAGGTGCTTAAATTTAATCATGTCAAAGTGCAATGATCCTTTACTTTGTAAAGAAAAAAGATGCACCAAAGTGCAACCATCCTTTTTTCAAGATCAATAATATAAGATACACAAAAGTGCAATAATCAACCTTTTTTTAATCAATAAAGTGCACCAAAGTGCTAAATCAAACCTTTTTTAAAACCAACGAATGTTACCAAAATAATCACCTTTATCTAATTTGTTTCCAAAGTACATTTAAGAAATTAAGTTGGTGTTCTTTTTTGGCGACTGTTTATGGCTATTGAATTGTGGTGGGTTCCCTACCCGGGTGTTGAGTATATCATGGTTTTGTGTCTTGTACTTCAGACACTCAAACCCAGCACAATATCATATAACATAGAGTTCCCTACCGTGGGAAGGATATAAAAGAATCATTTCTAGTAATGAAGATACAATTTCTTAATTTTGCATTTGCCTTCAAGAAATTTAATGTCATGAATTCAAGAAATTTATTTTAATAGATTTTTGAATGTTATCATTTTTTATGACATGAGTTCATTCCACTTTTTTGGTAGTACTAATAATATCCATTACCATATGACGACATGAGTAAGGAATTGATCACTTTTGGTGTGTGTGATTATCCCTTCCACAACCCACAAAATGAACTGTTGACATTTTTGTTTTTTTTGGGTAGGATAATGCCTTAGAACATTAATTAGTACAAAGTGGTCATTAAATTAAAATTTTAATATTAAAAATTAACATGTGCCCAAGTGGAAGTAAATAATGCAGTAAATAAAGAGTCACTTCATTTGCAATGGAGAGTTTATCAACAACTTAGGTCATAGTGAGGACCATGGCTTCTAGCTATAGGTAGTGCTAAACTGCTACATCTCTCATTTGTTGTGTACTTTGCATGGGAATTTTGACCCTTCTACTTTTAATTCAATCTACACAATAGGCATAGTGAGTGCTAAGTAATTTTATGGGGTTCCCTCCGTTTCATTTATGATAGCTTAGCTTCAATGGGTAAAAATGGGAATTTTTAACATTAGCAGTATGGGATATATTGATTAAGAGAAAAGGGAAGAGATCAATAGAAGCAGACAAGGGTGACAGGCCTGAGAGAATAGATATGGTTTTGAGGCATACAATGAACAAGTAATGAAATTATGAAAGCATGGTACAGAAACATGTTAGGACAGAATTCAGAAGCCCTCTTCTATTTACTTCTCATAAATAAATGCAGAAAGAACAAGAGAAGTAAATAAGTAATTAATGTTATGTCTCTCTCCTTCCTAGAGTAAAAATGTGGACAACAGTGGTTTTTTTTTTTACATGCTTGGAAAATATGATACTTTTCTATATAACAAAACGTGTAGAAAAGGGAAAATTATAATAGAGTGAAGTGATGAGAAAAATATAATAAAAGGGAAAATGCACTTCTTTATACTCTTAGACTCTTGGGAGTGGAAGCATGATTCTTCCAAACATTAATCTGTCAGAGATCTGTTTATAAAATGCTTACTTCATCTAATTGCCCGATTGTGGACATCGCGGGACATTCTTACTCTATTTGGAAATCTAGGGCACATTTGAAGGTAATCACCTTTGCTTTATTTCAGGACAAAATTCCATCTAAGGTTGCTCTCTCTTGGAGGGGTATTTCTTTTCATGACGGTAGTGGGTTACTTCGTTCATTTTGTAATGATGAATTGGAAACTTCTACCCATCTTTTCTCTTCTTGCAAAATCATCTATTCTGTTTGGCAATTGTTATATAATTGGTTGAACATTTCTGTTGCTTTGCCGCAAAACCCTCTTCATCATTACAACAATCATTTGGGCATGGTATCGGATAGAAAAGGTAGGAAGGCTTGGAGTATCATTTGGCTTGCAACTGTTTGGGCAATCTATAGGCATCAAAATGAAGTCATTTTGAACAAAATTCGTCCATCCATCAAATACATCTTAGACACTGCACGAGTGAATGTTTGGCTTTGGATAAAACACACCACTGAGAGTGATTTTACTTTGTACTCAGATTGGCTTGCTAAACCTCTTGACTGTTTAAAAGTCACATTGTAATTTTATATTATGTTGGGAAGTAAGTCTCATATCGCCTAACTCATTGTATTGGGAATGATTTAAATACTTGTTGGGCTACTCCTCTCATTGCCAATTGGTTTTGAGATGAAACCTTAACATGGTATCAGAGTCAGAGTCCAATTTCTTTCCGGTTGTCATGGACCAAAGATGTCATTTAGTTATGGGTCAAAGGTAACCTTTCGCCTGGTCCGGCAGGCTTATGTGGAGGGGCATGTTGGGAAGTAAGTCTCACATCGCCTACCTCATTATATCGGGAATGATTTAAATATTTGTTGAGATATTCCTCTCATTGCCAATTGGTTTTGAGATGGAACCTTAACATATTCTCATCATTCTTTTACTTGTACATTTTACTCCATCCAATAAATCTTCTTTTGCAGACCAAAAAAAATGAGAAAAATATAATAGTAAAAAATGATAATTTTGTGAAAACAAAATATTTAACAATTTCTTTGGTTTGTTTAACATATCACACAATGTTAAAGAACGTTGAATCAAAACTTAAAAATGCTGTCTTGATTGATGCACAAAAAAATATTTAAATATTTAATTGTTTTAATAACGACAATCGAAAGCATACTTTGCCTACGCCATGTAGTAAGGTTCGTCAAATGAACAATCGCTTTCACTTCTGATTTAGACATGGCGTTGACTGAATGTAAATGTCATCAGAAAATAGTGATAAAAATATTATAATAATATAATATGGTTAAAACTTATTTATTTCTCTGCTATGTAATGCATGGCTCTGGTAGACATGCAGCTACGTACCGTGTTTGGTAGATGATAGTGCACAGCATTTTCCACTGCCAATTTCTGATACCAGACATGTCATAATGGCCAAGTTCGACCAGAGCGAACCCATCATAGTCCAAATATTTATATTGCTTATTAACTATCTTATATTAAATCTAGGTTTTTAGTGTGTATGTGCTATGTTATTTTAAAATCGGTTTTGGGTCACGTTTAACCAACCTTGTTGTTACTATTTTCTTTTTCCACTTTTAGGACCTTAGGACCTTAGGGTTAGTAATATGTATATATAACATAGGTAACAAATAGTATTAACATTTTTGGGTTGTCCTCGTGCTTATGTAATGTTTGTCTAAGTTAGAATGGGCATGCCCATTTTTTAGGAAATTTATGAAGAAAGATAATAAGTATTTAGGAGAACACACGTATATATAAATATTTAGAGTATGAAGTGATATAGTTCCAAATGGCTCGTATACCCAATTCTTAGTTTTTTTCTTGTTGGGCGTTGCCCTTTTATATAAAAAAAAAACAGTTGAAAGACTAATAAAAATTATAAATATTTTATTTTCATCATTTGAATGAAGAATTTGTATGTCCTAATGTAGATCAATTTTTACACTACATAAAGGGTCAATATTCTAGCAGGTTTAGTCGTTCAATCTTAATTAGTATAATCAATTGTTAGGTATGAGTAGTCCAATTGATTAATCTAATCAGTCCACTAGTCTAGTTCACTAATTTTTCAATCGAGTTGGAATTATGAGCACTATATTTTTTTATTGCATTTTTAACCTTTGCCGTTCAATAGTATGTGATCGATGCATATCTTTAACGAGGTAACATGTTTAAATTTTGAAAATAACTTATTTATACCTCTAGGTAAAACTCAACAGTCAATATAAGAAATCGAAATATTTCTCCTTACTTTCTCGTTCAGCATATTAAAAGATTGTAAAGAAAACGTTCAAGAACAGAAAAAGTGTGAAAAGCCAAAAAGAAACAAACACATAACTGTAGCATCCACTTGTCTTCATTAACGCATAGTGCTATGCCCTATGAATTTGGGCTTCATAGTCCTCCGAGTCTTTCTTGCATGGGCCCTATAATCTCTTAGTTTTGTATTTTTTTGTCAGCAAAAGAAGAAGAATTTTATTAGAATGAGGAAGAGATTACAAGAGGAAGGAGTAGGAAAATAATAATTACAAAATAAAATTTAAGCATGAAAACCTTCCCGGAGATACTCTTACACCAAAGTCAAACATTCATCCTTGCAGTGTCCAAGATTCATTTAGTTGTAGTCTAAATATTATTGAAGATAATGTCATTCCTATGAAGCCAAATAGTCCAAACCGTTGCCAACCAAATAAAGCTCCACACTTTCCAAGACTTTTTGTCTGACACCATACCAATATGATTCAAGAAGTGATGTAAAGGATTGAGTGGTAAGACAACATAGATACCCAACCATTTGTAAATTGATTTTGCCAAACAGATTCAGTAATTGAGCAAGAAGAGAAAAGATGAGTAGAAGTTTCCAAGTGTTCATTGCAAAAGGAGCATAATAATCCGCCATTAGTAAGGAGGGGAACACCCCTCTCGGGGAGAGCATCTTTAGTATGAATTCTGTATTGGAAAAGTTTCCAAGCAAATGTAAGGACTTTTGAAGGGGCCTTAGATTTCCAAAGAGAAGAAGTATGCTGAGTCATTACATCAGTTTGATCAATAGTATGAGTGAGTAGTTTGTAAGTAGATTTGACTGAACATTGCCTAGAAGTGTCGTGTCTCCATTCCTAAGAATCTGGTCGGTTGTGCTAAAGGACCACCTGCTTAAGGTCATTCAGAAAAGAGTTACAAAACTCATATTCCGAAGTAAAAAGTCGACGCCTTCATGATACTTTCCACTCCCAAGACTCTCCCACCCAACTCCCAAAATTACAGACATTATCATTAGGTGAAGTGCTAAAATTAAAAAGACACCTATACTTAGAACATAAAGTTGAAGACCCGACCCAATTATCATACCAAAATCTTGTGTTGGACTCATCCCCTACTCGACGAACCAAGTCATCCCAAAACCAGTTATCAATGACTTACTCCTAACATCATATAAGCCTTGTATTGAACAGTGATAACATCAAATTAGTCTCACTGTTCAAACTGAACAAAAACCTTTTATACAAACTATTTTATGTTATTATCTCTGCCTGAACTCATTAAGATTATGTTAAGTAGTTTTTAATTTATAAACTTTTAATGAGATAATTAGTTTTAGTGATGGAAATAATAATAACAAATAGAAATTTTCTACTACTTCACATAACCAACATGGCATTAAGCCCATTGGCCAAGTCGTTGGCAAGTGCTATTTAACATAATTGTTTGAGAGTTTTTATACACTAGGAGTTATCCCAATTTTATTTATAATACATTCATCCACAATTTTATATTATTTACTTTACTCATCTAATCAATGTTATTAAAACCGTACCGGTTATCAAACCGGTTAGGGTACTGGTATAGTGGTACAGTGGTTCAATCAGTGGTTCAGTAATTAAATCGCATGCCGGTTAAACCGGACATACTTGCTTATATATATATATATAAACCTATAACAAAAAATTTCAAATAAGTAGATATTCATATTTATAATCCATATTCATAATTTACTTCAAATTCACACAAACAAACAACATTAAGTCTTTAATAAAATCAAAGTCTAAAGTACAAAACATATATTTATCCAAAATTATCACTTAACAAACGCAAAATACAAATAAATGACCCAAGTATCAATCATTGAAGTTGAAGAATTGGTGAAGAATTGAAAATTTGAAATTTAAAAAAAAAATAATAATAATGTACAAACCAACCGGTTTAAACCGGTTTACCGGTTTTCACCGGTTTTGACCGGTTTTCAACCGGTTTTGACCGGTTCTATTGCATATGCGGTATAACATACGTACCGTACCGGTTAGGGGTCCGGTTCATCGGTTTTCCGGTTGAACCGGCCGGTACGGCACGGTTTTCAAAACTATGCATCTAATACAATATTGATATCTTCATTTAGTTGAATCTCTTTTAATATTTTAGTCCAATATAATATTGTGGGTTAAATCTATAAACTTTTCTCTTAAGTGGAATGATATATTTCTTTCACATATGTATTGGAGCATTTCAAAATTTAATATTCTCACTTGAATACTATAATTTACATCCCCTCAATTTCTATATGGTGGTGTATATTGTGGTAAGATATATAAATGTAATGAATCGTGCTATATTTTTACCTTTATAATAAGGTTCCTTCTTTATATTCAGTGTAACTAACAACTATAATTTTAGTTTACATTTTGGAAGATAATCACTGACAATTTCTATTTCATATTAATATTCAGTAATGTATAAGGGAATAGTTATTTTTGTATTTATTATATTTTAAGAACTTTTATGCACAAGACTCAAACCTATTATATCTTGTTATTATTTTTTAAATAACATATGGACGATACTCATGTGAGTCATATCGATATCTTGGTATTAGTTATTTTTTAAAATGATTTTTTTTTGGTAGAATGCAAAAGAAACTAATCTTCTTTATGCAAGAGTCAAAAGATTAAGGATTCTCTCGATAATAAAGAGGTAATTAGTATTTGTATAGAGATTAACGATGAAAATGTTATTATATGTGTAAAAAGAATGATATGATTGTTTTTTATTTTGAAGTGATGTATAGAAAAAGATAAAAAGACAATTATATCATTCTATTTATAGATGACATTTTCATCATTAAAGCTAAATATAAATATATTGCAAGGTGAAGACACGTTGATGCAAATGCGATGCTTTAGCATTCAGTCAAAGCACGTGGCACTATATGATGCCATTTGAATAAATGGACTGATGAAACACAATCTCTGACAAAGTGGCGTGGCAATATCTTATAGCACCAAACGATCTAACGGTCCAAATAAAAACAACAAGAATATTACAATTTATTATGTGATGGAAATAAGTCAAATAACGCCCCATGTTGGGAACTATAAAAAGTGGGTCTTTAGCATCATCATATTCCCATAGTAGTTGAAGAGAGCGGGTGAAATGGCAATAGAACCAGAATTAGAGCATCCAAGGAAGGCATTTGGATATGCAGCAAGGGATAGTTCAGGTATTCTAAGTCCTTTCAAATTCTCAAGAAGGGAAACGGGTGAGAAAGATGTGACATTCAAAGTGTTATATTGTGGCATATGTCACTCCGATCTTCACATGGTCAAGAATGAATGGGCCGCTTCCACCTATCCACTCGTACCTGGGTATGCTCTCTACTTCTACTTTAATCTTCCTACATATATTAACTCTAACTTTAATATCTTATTAAACCATAATTATAATTATAATATCATAACTGTAATGTCATATTATTATTAAGCAATAATATTATTATATTGATAATTCATATAATTAATTAATGTTATATTAATTGAAGAGTTCTTATTAAATGAATTTTGATAAATGAGTTTTCCATCGTTGAAGTTGAAGTTGTTTTTAATGTTTGTTTGAATAAAATGAGTTGTGTTTAATAGTCTAAGTTGTGTTTAAAACTTTAAATTAAGTTTTATTTTTTTCTATTGTCTAAATAACATATAAGATCGTAAGAAACAAATAAACATGTGCATAAATTAATTGCAATTATTTTTGAAATTTTGAATTTATGGGTACCCATGAATCCGCTGGGTAGTATATCCAGCTGGTATTAGTACGAATCTGAGTCCAAAAATGAAGTAACGAGACGAGTCCGAGTAATACACTATCCGCCTGGTACCAATTGCCATCCATATTTGACATATTACTCTATGTAGCATATTTTAAAGTATGCCTTTAAATATACTAAAACATTTAAATAATTAAAAGAACGCCTTTAAATATAATAAAACATTTAAATATTTAAAAGAATGCCTTTAAATATAATAAAACATTTAAAAAAGTATGCTTTTAATTAAGCTGATTGCCATATTTTAATTGACAAATATAACCTCTCAAATTCCGCCTATAAGATTTATATATTTATTTTAAGTATATATAATATAAACTAATTAATATAAATATAAAAAAAATTATATAGGCAGATCTTTTAGCTTTAAAAGGATAGGTTTAAAAGGCTTGGTGTGGCTAAGTACCATACCCTTGATATGGCCTGGCATGTTTTCGTAGTTATATTAAGTAATATTTTTTTCTACTACCAAATATATTTCCTGGGCCTTTTTCGTTTAGGAAAATTTAAAGATATATGTTGGTTTGGCTATAATTAACTCACCTAGAATCAATCTTGTTGCTGTACTTCTACTTCACATCTCTCATTTTACATTTAAATTTATCTTTATTTGATCTTTGTAATGTTCTATATGTAGTGAAATCATGAATATGTTGTGTGTACCTCACAATGCTAAATACTGTTGTTTACAAAATATAGGCATGAGATAGCTGGTATAGTAACAGAGGTGGGAAGCAAGGTACAAAAGTTCAAAGTTGGAGACAAGGTGGGTGTGGGGTGTTTGGTTGGTTCGTGCCTTTCATGCCAAAGCTGTCATGATAACCTTGAGAATTACTGTTCAAGTTCTATTCTCACATATGGTTCCAAGAATATTGATGGCACCATCACATATGGAGGCTACTCTGACTCAATGGTTGCAGATGAACACTTTGTTATCAGCATTCCTGATAACTTGCCTCTTGATGCTGCAGCTCCTCTCCTTTGTGCTGGGATCACAGTTTATAGTCCTCTTAGATATTTTGGACTAGACAAGCCCGGTTTGCATATCGGCGTGGTTGGCCTTGGTGGGTTAGGTCATATGGCTGTCAAGTTTGCCAAAGCCTTTGGAGCTAAGGTGACAGTGATTAGTACATCGCCTAACAAAAAGGACGAAGCAATAAAACATCTTGGAGCTGACTCGTTTCTGATAAGTCGTGACCATGATCAAATGCAGGTAAATGCTCTTTGCATTGTGAATACATGTTTGTTTGAATTCAGAATGATAATGAATTCACTAATGATTTTCTCTAATGTTTTTCTATTTATAGGCTGCAACTGGCACTTTGGATGGCATTATTGACACAGTTTCTGCATTTCACCCCCTTTTACCAGTGATTAGTTTATTGAAGTCTCATGGAAAGCTTGTAATGGTTGGTGCACCAGAACAACCTTTAGAGTTGCCCATCTTTCCTTTACTTCTTGGTAAGGATGTGAAAAAATGTTTACTCAGTATAGTGCAACTCACCATACTTTATTTACTGTTATTATTTCATAGTATGGGTGAAGGTTAAAATAATTATTACAATGTTTGCTATTGTTACATTATTGATAGGGAGAAAGTTAATAGCTGGCAGTAACATTGGAGGGTTAAAGGAGACACAAGAAATGATTGATTTTGCTGCAGAACACAATATCAAACCTGAAATTGAGGTCATTCCTATTGATTATGTGAACACAGCAATTGAGCGTCTCCTCAAAGCAGATGTTAAATATCGATTTGTGATTGACATTGGAAATACACTGAAATCAAGCTCTTAAATTTTGCTTGATTCAGATTTCAACAAAAGATGAAGCTTCACTTTCCAAGGAGATTTCAGATTTCTATATCCATTATGTATCACATTCCATTGATAAACTCCCAGTCCAAGCCTTGTCATTTTATTACATTATGAGCTAGTCTCTTCTTTCATATATAAAACAAAAATATTAACCTAATATATCATTGATGTCTAATGACAGGCTTTATTATTTTCTTTCTTCACAATTTATGCTTTCTTTCCAATGCTATTGATGATGTTATCTATGACACTGTAAAATGAAAAAACAAATTCCAATGCAGAGTCACACGAGCATATTGACTCACTACAAGTTATATGCACATCAAACACCCTGAGTTTCAGGACTTTCTAAGCGGATATAATCATACATAACTCCTGGAAAAGGGCTTCCAGCTCTTGCTTGTCTCAGATAGATGGTGTTCTTTCCATTTACCAAATGACTGCTAGGTATAGGTATGCTAAACAACCAGTACAAGCCATGTATGCCGTGCCTTGCTATGGCATTGTCACCACCAATTAGCCCTGTTGTGAAGACGGGGGAACGAGCATCTGGCTCATTCACCCGAACCTGGTAACCCATAACAAAAATAAGTTAGTGATAATAGTTAAAGTTTCATCGGACTTACCGGACCAGTCGAAATGTTACATTTGACCCATAACTAAAGAAATTTGGCTTTGGATACCAAGTTAAAGTTCCATCTCAAAACCAATTGGCAATGAGATAAGTATCTCAACAGATATTTAAAGCATTCCCGAGACAATGAGGTAGCGATATGAGACTTACTTCTGAACAATAATTACCAATGTTTTCGAAGTTGTTTACTACATTGTTTTGTAAACAATTGTGGGAAAATATGATTGATGTGTGTTATGACCGAGGAGACTAACAAAACAGCAATGTACCTGCAATTCAGCACCATTAGCGGATGCTAGAGCCAGTTGTAGTGTGTAATTTCCTTTAGATAAGCTATTTTGAAGTTCAAATACAATCTGCCATATGGTTGGTTGGTATGTGTTTTCTACCTTCCTGCATAAACCAATGGCATTTAAAGGAAAATGAAACATAACTTGAGATAATTAACCATTTCTATTAGCAAATTTTTACCTGGTAACTTGAGCATAAAACCAATCCTTTCTATAATCACTAACTCCAACAGTGAAGACAAGATCATCATGCGGATATAAGTCAGAGTAACGTGCCCACAAACCGTATTCCCTAAATCTTTGAAACATAAATATTGTATGTTAGTAAACCGGGAAAAAGTGTGGAGATTAGTAGAAGCTAGCACCAATTGTTAGCAATAGGGTTTTGACTAACTTTTCTTTTGTATTATTCTTGTATAAGTTGTTCAAGAGCGTAGGGTAAGGGTCTGGTACATAGAATTCTGCAGCTAAACGATCTGGGGTGCCAATTTCCCAAAGGGTAGGACCATTTCTTGGAGGACTGTATATGAGCGAATTCAACTTGACGTCATTTCCTATAGGTACAAACAATTAATTTCAAATGTAATAAGTTATAATTTATTTGCATCTAAAGCACAAGGAATGAAAAAGTTCACAATAAAAAAAAAATCATATAATAAGTACTTAATTAATGTTTGACATGTGTGAAGGTATTTCAGATTTGACCAACCATACATATTAAATATTGATTTGATAACATATAATAAGAAATTTCTACACAATAACTAATTCTGCAATAGAGTTGAAGATGTTTTACCTGGTGTTATGTTGATTGAAGTCTCGTATTTGTAATCACCAATGAAGCCAGGAACCCATGCATACAAATTATATTCTCCAGGTACGATATTTTTTATTTCAAACTGTCCATTCTCATCGGTTCGAGTCCAGAATTGGTAACCCTGGAGTTAACCACATATAATTCACTTTTAGTTACATCAAAGTCATTGCAAAGTTCAAGAAACTGTCTAAATGGCTCAAACTAAAATTGTACTTTGCTTTCTTCTTGCCATGATCCTGCATTTCCAGGAACAGCTAGACCAACGTAAGCATTCTTAGCAGGTTGAGGCCCATCTTTGGTTATGAACCTAGTAAAGCAAAGAACTTAAGCTCGTTTCTACAAGCAGTTATTCTATGACAAGAGAAATTCATGCATCGACCTAGAGCATGCAAGTCAAATGCAGTAATAGGCAATATGCAAAATGGTTGATCTAATGCATCAAATTCATTATAAAAAGGTTATAAGTAAACCAAATAATAAAATGTAAGATTAATCAAAACATTCACTATAGAGTTTTATTATTTCAACATCAACTTCAGAATGTCATATTTGATATAGAATGATGTCACTGATGTTCACAAAATATTTTAGTTTATAGCATATATACCTATCTTGGATATTTAAAACTCCCTCTACTCTACCCCGTTGATTGGCTGGAACGAAATCCTTTGATTGTGTGAAATCATAAGGCCAACTTTGGATTTCTTTGGATTTCTGAATCAATCAAAGAATAACAATAAATTGCATGTTGCCAATAACATAGTCACTTACACATTAACAATAAAAATGTGTATAATAAACGATCAAAACTTAAAGGTAATTATTACCTGTTGTGTAGCATCTGACCACAGAGAATCAAATTTAGCATTACTTGGAGCAGAGTTAAGGTAAGTATAAAATGGTCCATAAACCTTTTTATGTGTCTCTCCTTGTTCAAATGTCATGCCTAGGCTCTTTCCAGCATAATGTGTGCTCACAAACATCTACACGGACAAAAGTTGCTTATATCATTGATATGGTAGTTAGAATAATATAACTCTCTTAAGTTAAAAATAATGATATATCAGTACTTTAATATGTTATTGCACACGCATAATAAATTTCTCTAGAGAGGAATGAGGATGAAGATACATTGAGTAAAATTGGGCCAACATGGGAAGTGAGATCTTGATGAACAGGTCCACCATTGCGGAACTCATTACTTGGTGTTATCATCCAAATGCCTACTGTTTCTTTAGAATCTTGTGTAATCCAACCTTGAAGAATGTTGTCTTGGTTCTCACACGAATATTGGTATTTGTCATCCACCTAAGTCCAACACAACCATTCAATTATTAAGGTGCATTTTAAGGTTTAAACTCATAAAACCACATTATAAGCATGATATATAACTACAATAATAATAATAAGTCCTAAAATGGAAAAGGAGGAGCATGCAGAAAGGGTTTTACCTCTCCCATAAATTCTGGCTTAGATGCATGGGTTATACGAACAGCTTCAGGATAAGCCAATTTCTCACCCGTTTTTATATCTCTTATTGTTGGCATGTTCCTTTGCCTAGTATCTGATATTGCCATGTAGTGGAAACTGCATCAGAGGTTTTTCATTATTAGTTAACCATTTTTTTCTTTTAGGATAACCACAAAATAGTGTACATAAAGAACAAATTTATATAATAAAAAAAACTGGTGTAGGTATGTGTATTCTAAATTTCACCGGTTAATCAGATATATTAAAAGTTTAATTTTAATTTACCTATTTACATTTACATTTTATGTAACTATTAAATAGTCTGTCTAGGACAAAAAAGCATTGAAAATAATCTCAATGTGTATAGCATATTTCCTCTCAACTCCTTGTTCCCTTTTAATCTAGAGTAATTTTGGAATGGATTTATGTATCATCAACTAATTATATAATATGTGAAATTTTTTTATATTTATTATGAGAGCTATACATTTAAGATAATAATATAATTTTGTTTATGAAAAAACGGGGCTAAAGCCCACCAAAACCCAAGCTAATCGAGATTACATTACAAGCATTAATTAGTTTTTATATATTTATCTATTGTGAGAGTTAAACATTTAAGAAGGTAATAATGTGATTGGTACATGAAGTATTGTGCGCGTATTACATTAATTAGTTTTAAAAAAATCCATTTAATATTTTAAATTATATATTTGTTTGACAATTTATATACGTTGATAAGTTGAAATTTTTTTTTAACGAAACAGTTTTTTTTGTAAAAAAAAAATATTAGCTCACCTACGTGTACTTTTTAATCTACTGGTACTTATTCCTTTTTATGGAGAAATTTCATCTTAATCTATCATAAAACACATTGCATGCTATGTTTTTCAACAATATTTACCATAGTTTTTATTCAGATTATTTCATTAATTATTTTTAATCAAATACATATCAATATGACAACATATAATATATTAATTATATTACCTTTCATCAAGCTTGTAAACAAATCTAATTTGATAAATCTCTACTCTAGGAAATCCGGCTGGACGGTCAGATATTACATATGAATAAAACCCTGAATCACCTTTTCTTAATATATACCTGCAAATTAAATTTTATTTTTCTTCTTTTAGTAACATGTCATACTAAATTTATACAAACAATAATAATGTTAATTAGTTCAAATAATACGAATGATTAAGACAGTTGAATCAACCTTTTATCTATGTTCATGGGGACATTTGAGCCTCTTAGAGAAGTTGTCCATGTTCTTGAAAATGAAACCTCCACTATGTTCTCATTCTGTTCTATAATTGAAAATTTTGTCCCATCGATTCTGCAGTACACAGATTCAATTCAATTATATAAAAATTTGTCCATTGAATGACGTTAGTGCATTAAGCATGCAATTACTTTTATAATTAGTGGTATATGTTTTTCCCCAACAAAAGTGCTATTTCCTGCAACAACCAAATAATAGTTTTTTTTTAACCGTAGAGATTATCAATGTAGAGTTTAACTTCATACCAATAAAACTCTTTCAATTTATGATTTACTTATCTAGTATTATGCATTGTATCTAACGATCCAAGGAGCAGTAGTACAATGACGTTTATGCAAGTTTATCATGATTATCCCTCATTAGCAATTAGTTAGCTTGTTATTATCAGTTACCTTTTATTTTTGGGGTACATTACGTTGGTTTATTATTAATTTCAACAAGTGTATAAATGCAGAAATATATTGAGAGTAGTTGAAACATTATACCTCTGAAAGAGACCTGTTTTTCCCGGTTCATTCCAAACAACATCAAAGTACCTAGAAATATTACAGCACATTGATTATATAAATTAATTCATGACTTATATTGAGAGTAGATCCAGTTTTTATGTCATAATTATTCAGTTTGATTAAATATGAAGTAGGTAGGTACCCTCTATCAATTCTTTCAAGTTTAGGATTAAACACATTCTCAATTCCGGCATATGATATTCCTAGGATATAGCCTTCGGGGTTTGCAAACGTCACGGTAACGATGCCGTTGGCAATTACCACCTGAAAATATAAATCAATTGTTCAAGACTTAATATATATATAATTTATGAATCAAGGGTACTTTAATATCCTTAATGTATTTGTGTCTGATCAATGATGTTTAAATATTATATATAAACAAGTATTTGAGGAGAAAACCTAACAAATGATATGTTTTTTCTATTAATTTTTTAATTAACTATAAACTGGCTATTACCTGCTTATTATCCTCTGTATTCACGGTGACTGTAGATTGATCCAATGCGGATTTTGGGTTGCTGAATAATAAAATTAAATTCAAGACATTAATATATATATCAAGTTCAGGGCAATTAAATGTAACAGTAATAAATTCAAAGCTTTAGTTTTACATTTAAATAGGACAATATTGAAAGGTCAAAAAAAATTAAGAGAAGGGAATCTACCAAATAAGAACAAAAAATGAGACAAGATATGTCAATTATTGCATGCATAGTGATGTGCTACATTGCTAGGGAGTGCTAATTTTCCCTCCCTATTCTCATTACAAAACTGTATTTGGTACCCTATGGTGGGAATTTGTATGAAAGCGAAATATAACTAAAATTTAAATACACAAACATTCAAATAATTCCACAAATGTATATAAGTGTAAAAGTGGTGATGTGTTTACATAAACAGCATAATGTGAATTTTTGGTGCATACACTTTCACCGCTTCTGTTATTTCTGAAAGTAAATATGTAATAAACTGCATAAATTAAATTTACTGATATATTTTAACATGTTGATATAATATATTTATTAACTTAAACATATTTATTTTTTAAGTTCTTGTTAAGGTATCTACTCGGCCATTGCATGAGAGACTATTGTTTTTTTGTACTATATATAAAAAACCCTTTCCAACAAGCTTAAGTGTAGATATCTGGAATCAAAATTAAATTTTTGACCTTACAATATAATTTAAAAGTAAAAATCTCTTCATGAAGTAAAAATAAAGATCGATCTTGATATAATGTAATTAGTTAATAAAACTTGCATCTGTTTAATTCAAACTTTTATAAACAAACTATGTATATCTCTTCCACTTGACAAATTGAATATCCAAATTAACAAAACCCTTATTTAGGTGTACAAATTACATACATTACGTAAACCCTACACTTAAGCAAACAACTATTTCAAAAACTTCACGTTTTAATATAACTAATGTCTTTCTTTTGAATGGTCTTTCATGTTGTTTACTTGTTATTATTTTGTTGTGATTCACTATGCTACATATATTGTGAAGAAACTAAATAGAGAAGCAAGAGATTAGGAAGAACCTAGATGACGAGGCACCAAGCACAAAGTGGAGCTGTATTACCATTCCTAAACACCATATGAACAAAACCTGTTTCCTCATCATACTTGCCACCTTCATCTTTTCCCAATATCAACCTGCATAGAATTTGTAACTTCATATAAAAAATAAGGTCTCAAGTTCTTAAAGAATGGGAAAATAAACTTACAAATAAATATATATATATATATGTATATGTATATATATATTTATATGTATATGTGTATATGTATCTACATATTGTCAAGGTTCTTACTCATCTATAAAGAACTCATATAAATTATACTGTGGGGTGATGGCCTTATATATAACTGTAGCCTAATGACTAAGTGAACACTACTTTCTCTTTGATACTCTCACATTTATTAATTTATGGGAATAAACTATAAAAATACCACAAAATTTACGCATTTTAATTTGTAAATAGTTAATACTAACTATTTTTTTGTAATTACACAGTAAATTTTAATGATTAGTAAAATTGTTTAATACATAATACATAAATAATGTTAAACTAATGACAATCAAAAAGTAAAACTCATGCATTTTTTACATCATTATAAATATCGAGTGTTAGATATTTTTTAATTTTTTAATTTACTTATCTCATTCTTTTCAATCAATTTCGTATTTTAATAGTAACTTCATGTCAATATCAATGCTACCTAACTTGTAGTGTTGCATTGATATTGTTGTGAGTCCGATTACAACTATTTACTTGTTGACCTATTAATAATTTAATAAAAATATAATTATACATGAGCTAATTTCATCATTTGATAAAATATTTAAGTGATGATTAAAAAGAAAAAATAATTCACTATTAGTATTTACAAAATATATAAAGCTTACTCGACTTTATCCACTTTTCCTTTATATTTATTTGCCCTTTGACTCGTGCACTGCTTTCTAAATTTCCAATTAGGTAATGGCAATTAAGGTCCACGTTATGGGTATAACAGTCTTTTAAAAAAGGAAATGTACTAAATCCTTTTAATAATCATTATATCCATAAGAAAGTGACATATGTTATTTGTAAATCAATCATTGATAAATAAATTATCACTTTGTGACATGTATCACTTTTTTGCGGGTATGAAGATTAATATGAGAATTTAGTATGAGAATATATCATTATTCTTTAAAAAATATATATCATGGGAATGATTTAGTAGAAAGTATGGATGACAAAAATATCCGGACCCGTGGGTACCTGTCAAAATATCTGCAATATGTACCCACAAAATTAGATCATGGATGAAAACGGGTATCATGATATCCACCTCGTGGGTACCCGCGTATAAATTTTAATTAAATATTTTATACTTAGTTATTATTAATTTAACATTATATTTGTTTTTTATTATTATTTCATAAGTAGTGAAATTATAATATATATATATATATCATATTATTTAATTAAAAATTATTTTTATAGATTTATTATTGTAATATATATATATATATAAATATCATTAAAATTGGAAACTTGTTGGGTACCTGCGGATACCATTACCCGCACGGGTAGCTACAAACAGTATGGGTATGAGTATACACTATCTGTGCCGACCTTACCCGTTGTCATCCCTAGTAGAAAGGGTGTATATAATTACAAAAATGTTTCTCATAGCAAGATTATCAGTCAAGGTATAATAATTAAAGTAGATTATATTCCAAAATTTCCACAGTGTGGAAATCCTTTTTAACATATGAGTCTTTTTTGATATTTTTACAATATTTTTAATTTATCAAAGTCATGCTTTGAAATATTAATTAACTATTAAAAAAATATTAAAATGGTTTAATATATATGGGTTCAACTCATTTAGTTTGGTTAATATAAATCAATTTAAAGTATTTAATATGATAAATGTTGATATCATTATATTTAATAAATGACTAAAACTTCTGAGATAGACTCATCTCCATTACTCATTATTGGAGAGGACATTTCTGTTTTTAACATATTTTAAGGGTAAATTTTAATCTCAGTATAAATTAAAGAACATAAATATCATTTTTTTTGTTTTTTTATATATTTTCATGCAACTATCATCTCCAATAATAAATAGAATTATATTAGATTTAAAACCACAAAATCACAAACTGCATCTTAAAAGAATTTTGCATACAATACAGCATAATTTGTATTTGGGGTATTTTTTAAATATTCAATGAATTTTAATGATATATGGTATAATTTTTTCTTTTTAGGTGAATCTTAATATGCCATAATCTTATTATGCCAAATTTAAATAGGATAGCCTATCTATATTGATATCCATAAATATATTATTTTTAATAATACACCTAAAAAGAATAATTTTAATATATTAATAATATATTTATTGCAATTTCTAAAAAATGTCAAATAATATTTTTTTAATGTTTATTATTGGTATTTTTATGGTTGGGATAACTCATACTAAATAAATATAGTCATACCTTAGATAGTTTAAGAATGTGTATAAGAAATTCTTATAAGTCTCATTAATAGAGTAGTTCAAATGAAGATTATTTCAATTCCCTTGTTGTAGATGGGTGAAATAACAATCATATGAAAACAATTATTAAATCTTAAATCATTGATTCCATCAATCAGATAATGTCAAAAAAATGCTTGATTATAAATCTAATAAATGTTTCTCCATTAAAAATAACAAAAAAATGTATACATGTCATCCTCTAATAGGTTAATTGTACTACTAACACCTATGGTAAGATTGACCAAGTTAAACAATTATTTAGGGCAAAATTTATTGTTTTCGACTTTTCTTTATTTATATTTGTTATTTGTGAGCTTATCTATTACTATATAAAAAAAACTTCGGTTAGAGATTTTATTTAAACTTTAATAAAAAATAATTCATTTCCCCACAAATCATAATTTATTATCCATTATTATTATTAAATACACATTATTGATTTTCAAATTGTATCATTTTTTTTCCATTTTTTATTTTCCTCTTCCATTTCGTTTTATATATTCTTCTTCATCTCTCCCATTTCCATTTCATATCTTTCTCTCTATCTCTCTCATTTTGTTTCATATACTTCTGTTCATCTATGCAAAAAGGTAAACTACCACTTCAATTTTTTTTTCATTTGACAGAGTAGTTGTTTTCCCTTTTGTATTTTATTTTCCTTCATAGTGAGTTTTGCATTTTATTTTCGCTCATAGTGAGTTTTGTATTTTATTGTCCCTCTTAGATGATTTTTAATATATATGTTGTTTAACACATTCATTTTGTTTATTGATTAAATTGTCCTCGTTCCATATGTATCTCATGAAATAAAATTTATGGAACACAATTTGGCTTAACTTTTTTTATACTTAATTTATGTTATTATTGCTACATCTCTGAAATTCGGAAATTGAGCTGTTCATTCATGTTCTATGAGTTTGCAATTAATAGAAAGTTCTTTATATTCTCTATAATCTACTCTTATTGATAATTCAATTCATTCTTTTTCTTATTTTCCACTTATTTTTTAATGGACATAAATGTTCATAAATAATTTTTGTAGAATAAAAAAAAGCTAAGTTGGAAAAAAAAATTATCATTAGAATTGAAAATCATAAATAACAAATGTATTTGTTATTCATGTTTTTTCGTTTAAAATTACTATTACAATGGATGTTTGAAAGTTAAAATTGAAGTTGCAACGGTGCATCACCATCCCCACTACTATTATTGGTCATATAATTTTTAATTTTAAGAACATGAATTGTTTCTACATACTTCAAATTTTTTAACATTCATTTGATTATAAGAAATTTGTAAGTGGTGATTAATGCATTATTTAAGATTTGAAACAAATAAAAAATAAGAAATCATAAACGTTGGAGCTTATTATATAAGTCAGCACAATGCAGCTCCATGGATTCAGAAATGCGTTTAACCTCCGCCTGTAACTCTTTCATACGTGTGTTGTCCGCCATGGCAGCAATGAAAGCACCAATGTAATAGTATGGTGTTATAACTCAATTAAACAGTAACAAAAAAAAGAACCAGAAGGCTATTTGTATTAGAAGAAATATAGAAGCTGGATGACAATGGATATGAACATAAGAAAAGAAGAGAATAAATGTATCTCAATAGGAAAAGATTCCTCTCCAGTACTGGAGAGTCCAGTACTGGGAATGTGAGAGGGTTGCTTTTGAAAAATAATTAATTTAAAAAAATGTGAAAAAATCTGAACCATTTAAATGCTATTTTTGCTATGTGTTAGCATCCTACATATGCACTGTTCTCTCATGTAATGGAGATGAGCCAAACTCATCTCAACAAGGAGAAGGGGGAAGAGGGATTACAAGAGGGAAGAGAATAATCATTACATTCCATATCTTTCCTCACCCCACATTCCACTACTTAATACCTCACCACATATTCCCCAAGCCTAGTGTTGGTTGTCCTAACCCTACTTCCTCTCCTCAGCATCTTTTCCTCATTTTTTGTAACTAATTCTGCTAACTCAGCACCGCCACGTTTTAGCTCTGTTACATGCAATTTAAATGCGAATAAATAGACAATAACTCAATTTTATTCATCAATAACTTAATAAGACCATACAAATTTATTTATCTAACTTTCTCAACTTTACTAATTATGTTCAAATATAGACATCTAACCAATTCCAAATCATTAATAATATTTCATCATCCAACTAACTATTCGACCAATTAATAATTCATTCACCTTCCCTTGTGTAGTTCTTTAATTTAAATTGTAAAAAAATATACAATTTTATCTCATTCTAATTTTGTATTAATCTATGTACAATATTTAACTGTTACTATTACTATAAGAATTAATGTAATTTTCACTCCAACAAAGCTTTGTGATACTTTACGAAATGCATTTTAATATCAGATTCTTTGGATTTTAATCATTCTCTATTATAATTAAAAAAACAAATTTGACATTGAAGTTTTTTATAACTTTTAAAATATTTTTTTATTAAAAGACTCATAGTATCAAGATTTGGTTTCCATATTTTCATTATAAAAATAAAATTTGAAATTAAAAAAATTGTTTCATTTTCTACCACTTTTTGAGTATCATGTTTCAATTTCTTAGTTTAATTTTGTTAGAATATTTAAATTTGAAATTATCATTTATTTTCATTATGTGTTTGAATAGGCTAATAATACACGAGTAACACTTGTATTCTTAACAATGTGAATATACAGATAACATGTGAATTCACAGGTAACTTGTTCGCTCTTAACAATGAGAATGTACAAGTAACATTTGTGTTCTTAACAATACAAATGCACGTTGAACATGTATTTTTTTAACTATGCGAATGTATATTTTTAATTATATGAATGCTCTTATAATATACGTGTTCTTAATCATATGACAAAAAATATTACTTTGTGCGTATGCACGAGTACCTTGCTAGTATTGTAATAAAATTATGGTTATTTAATTAAATTTTAAACTTATTACTAATTAAAGTATAAACATATACCATTTGATGATATTTTGGAATGATCTATGACATTTTGTTCTAGTAAAATTCTACTTGATTATTTAATTAGTCTTTCATACCAATAAAACTCTTTCAATTTATGATTTACTTATCTAGTATTATACCAATAAAAGAACTTGTCCTTTGTTAATTTATTCAGAGAGATAATTTTTTTGTCTATTGTGGATTTGGGTATAATGATTAACCGACGCTGGAATAGTTATATGGGCAAACCCATTTCACGTAGAAGAAAGTGTATAGTTGGAAAAAAAGTGTTTTTTGGAATCTAACTAAAGTTTATGTGTTTTATAGTCAAAATTGCTTATTTAAAAATAAAGTAAAAATTAATTTGATTCTGAAGTAAAATTCCGAATGTTATATGATGGGAATTATTACTTTGTTCTAAATATTATGACTTCGGATATAAAGATGGGAATCAGCACTTTTTTATTTTTCATTCATGCCTATAACGGAATGCAATGGTTACATGATTATAGCAATCAAGAAAAGACAAATATTCTTCAACAAGCTTCACCTCTCCTAAAACTACGCTTTAAAATTTCCTGATTTTGCTTTAAAATTATTTTTATATGTTACAGAGTTTGGATCCAATACTTTTCCCAACAAAGCAGCTGTTAGATAAGATCTACATCTAATAACTTTTTCATTGGTTAGGGATGTTATTATAAAAGTATTTTTATCTGACAATCATGATAGAGCAAAAACATTAATAATGATAAATATTTAAATTTTTTAAATGATACGATGTGTTTCTATTTATATAAAATAAAATTTGAAATAACATATCTTTATTCTTAATGTGTTAGTGTGTCACCGAACCAACACATGAATATGTTAGTGTATCTCCAGCAACTAACAAAATTTTCATTCTTATTTATAGTTGACACATTATTTTATAATTTATTACAACTCTTCATAAAATAAAAATAACATCTACTTTTTTCATAATATCAAGCATCATTCTTATCTGAATGTCATAACTTATCACACACTTTAATATTTTTTATCAATGAATTAAAAATTGCTATAATTTATTATAAATAAAAGATATAACTTTTTGTAGTAAATTATAAAAATATATTAAATGAACACGAATAAATAAAACAAAATAATACATTAATTAAAATATTACATTAACTCAAAGATATTTTCAGTGCAAAAGTATGTTTTCCTGATCAATAACTCTTCTTATTCACCAAAACTATTCTTATTTAAGGATAAGCTGATTTTTTTCTCCCCTAAAATAATATTGAGTTTAATATTTATATAACATTAGCATAACTTCTTTCATGTTTAGTCCATCTTAACTTTGACATTGTAAAAAATTTCTACATTTTAGTACATAAATATTAAAGGCATTTTAAGAAAGGTTTTAGTGTTGTTTTGCCACAAAAAAAGAAGGGTTTAATTCTGATATTGGTTAGTTTGTATAAAAATTGCCTCAAAAAATTACACCTATTCCATTGTGTAATATCTATATATTATAAGCATAAAAATTTATATACAATCAATATAATATTTATCGCCTACTTGTATTACTTGGACTTAGGAGTCAATATAATGATGGTATTAAACATGAAAAATAAATAATGTAATAACATCGTAAAAAACACCGATACTCTCAATATCCACATCATTTTCATAAAGTAATTATATATATTTAAGTAATTCTGGATACACATTGCTAATCCTTCATGTTAGAAAAGCAAGCAAAAATGGTCACTAATAATAGAATTAAATATCAATTCTTATTTTTTCCCAACTTCTCAATTACTTCTAAATCTACAATGATATGGTTATACTTTTAATTTGACTCCCGGCATGAATCATTGCTAAGAAAGACCTACAAAATTGAACTTGCCCAAGTTTCAGAAATGAGAACCTATGTTGGACGAAAACTAACAAAAGTTTTCTGTTTTTATCAGCATTTTTTTATTATTGAATCAAAAGTTAATGACACTATATTAATTTTCTCAAGGTTTATCTCTGAATTGAATTTTCAAAAGAAAACAATAGTAATGAAAGAATTTAGAGTCATAAAATATAATTGTAAGATGACTTTACAGTCTTTATTCCCCTTTCATTTCTTTTAACACTCAACTTACAAACATATCATTAATGGACAAGATTAATATTTTCATCCATATAAGTGGCATTGCCAATTGGTATTAAGGGTTGTTTTTAGGTGTGTTTTTAAATACCCTAACTAATTATCAGGATATGTCAATAGAACCAGAATTAGAGCATCCGAGGAAGGCATATGGATATGCAGCAAGGGATAGTTCAGGTTTAAAGTTTTATTCCAGTAAGGAGACGTCACCCGTTTAAAAGTCTAATCTCACGTATTATTCTATAACATATTTAAAAGTATTTCATTAAAAATGTTAAAACATTTAAATAGGTATACTTTTAAATAAGCTAATTGACATGTTTTAATTGAAAAATATATCATCTCAAATTCCTAATATAAAATTGCCTATAACATTTACATATTTTATATTTATTTCAAGTATATAATATAAAATAATTAATATAAATATATAATAAAATTATATATGTCAATAAGTTAGGTTTAATAGATTTTCTTAAAAGTCTATATCTAATTTATTTATCTAATTTATTTAAGATAAATAACTTTTTTTAAGAAACCTGAGCTCCTTAAAAAGGCATGGGGTGGCTAAGTATCAGGCCCATGATATGGCCTAACAAGTTTCCATAATTATTATATTAAGTAATAAATTTTTGTACTACGAAACGTATTACCTCATCCTTTGAGCTAAGGTGACACTAATTATATACATCGCCTAACAAAAAGGAGGAAACGATAAAACATCTCGGAGCTGACTCGTTTCTGATAAGTTGTGGCTATGATCAAATGCAGGTAAATAACCTTTCTATTTATAGGCTGCAACTGGCACTTTGGATGGCATTATTGACACAGTTGATGAAGCACCACTTTTTAAGGAGATTTCAGATTTCTATATCCATTATGTATCACATTCCATTGATAAACACATTTCAATTTCATTTCACTCCAAGCCTTGTCATTTTATTACATTATGAGCTACTCTCTTCTTTCATCTATAAAACACAAATATTAACCTAATATATCAGTGATGTCTACTGACTGGCTTTATTATTTTATTTCTTCACAATTTATGCTTTCTATCCAATGGTATTGATGATGCTATCTATGACTGTAGATTAACTGTCAAAGGTAAAAAAAAAACCTAATGCAGATTCAAACGAGCATATTATCTCACTACAAGTTATATGCACATCAAACACCGTGAGTTGCAGGACTTTCTAAGCGGATATAATCATACATAACTCCAGGATAAGGGTTTCCAGCTCTTGCTTGCTTAAGATAGATGGTGTTCTTTCCATTTACCAAATGACTGCTCGGTATAGGTATGCTAAACAACCAGTACAAGCCATGTATGCCATGCCTTGCTATGGCATTGTCGCCACCAATTAGCCCTGTTGTGAAGATGGGGGTGTGAGCATCTGTCTTATTGACCTGAACCTGGTAACCCATTACAAAAATAAGTCAGTGATAATTACCAATGTTTCGAAGTTGTTTACTACATTGTTTTGTAAACAATTGTGGGTCATATAATATGACTGATGTGTGTTATGACCGAGGAGACTAATAAAATAGCAATGTACCTGCAATTCAGCACCATTAGCGGATGCTAGAGCCAGTTGTAGTGTGTAATTTCCTTTAGATAAGCTATTTTGAAGTTCAAATACAATCTGCCATATGGTTGGTTGGTATGTGTTTTCTACCTTCCTACATAAACCAATGGCATTTAAAGGAAAATGAAACATAACTTGAGATAATTAAGCATTTCTACTAGCAAATTTTTACCTGGTAACTTGAGCATAAAACCAATCCTTTCTATAATCACTAACTCCAACAGTGAAGACAAGATCATCATGCGGATATAAGTCAGAGTAACGTGCCCACAAACCGTATTCCCTAAATCTTTGAAACATAAATATTGTATGTTAGTAAACCGGGAAAAAGTGTGGAGATTAGTAGAAGGTAGCACCAATTGTTAGCAATAGGGTTTTGACTAACTTTTCTTTTGTACTATTCTCGTATAAGTTGTTCAAGAGCGTAGGGTAAGGGTCTGGTACATAGAACTCTGCAGCTAAACGATCTGGGGTGCCAATTTCCCAAAGGGTAGGACCATTTCTTGGAGGACTATATAGGAGCGAATTCAACTTTACCTTACTTCCTATAGGTACAAACAATTAAATTCAAATGGAATAAGTTATAATTTATTTGCATCTAAACCCACAAGACATGAAAAAGTTACGATGTGTAAAAATTTCATAGGATAAGTACTTAATTAATATTTAATGTAAGTATTTTAAATTTGACAAACCATACATGTTAAATATTGATTTGATAACATATAAGAAGAAATTTCTACACAAGAACCAATTCTCCAACAGAGTTGAAGATGTTTACCTGGTTCTATTTTGATTGAAGTCTCATATTTATAATCACCAATAAAACCAGGAACCCATGCATATAAATTATATTCTCCAGGTACGATATTTTTTATTTCAAAGTGTCCATTTTCATTAGTTCGAGTCCAGAATTGGTAACCCTGCGAGTTAATGCCATATAATTCACTTTTAGTTACATCAAAGTCAGTTCAAAGTTCAAGAAACTGTCTAAATGGCTCAAACTAAAATTGTACCTTGCTTTCTTCTTGCCATGATCCTGCATTTCCAGGAACAGCTAGACCAACGTAAGCATTCTTAGCTGGTTGATACCCATCTTTAGTTATGAACCTGGTAAAGCAATGAACTTAAGCTCGTTTCTACAAGTGATTCTATGTAAGAGAAATTCATGCTTCGGCCTACAACATGCAAGTCAGATGCAGTAATAGGCAATATGCAAAATGGTTGATCTAATACATCCAATATAATTCATTATAAAAAAAGGTTACAAGTAAACCAAATAATAAAATTTAAGATTAATCAAAGCATTCACTATAGAGTTTTATTATTTCAACATCAACTTCAGAATGTCATATTTGATATAGAATGATAGAGTTTGGCTCCTCTCAATATAGGATAGGCCAATGCATACCTAGGATTAAAACATGTGTCATAAATAAAATTTCAATGATCCAGATTTTAACATTTTTTAAATTATTTTTTTTATAAAAAACATCTTCTCTCACATATCCAGTACTGGAGGGTCCAGGAGAGGAATCCAATTCACAATGATATCACTAATGTTCACAAAATATTTTTAGTTTATAGCATATATACCTATCTTGGATATTTAAAACTCCTTCTACTATACCCCGTTGATTGGCTGGAACGAAATCCTTTGACTGAGTGAAATCATAAGGCCAACTTTGGACTTCTTTGGATTTCTGAATCAATCAAAGAACAACAATAAATTGCATGTTGCCAATAACATAATCACTTACACATGCATTAACAGTAATAATGTGTATAATAAACGATCAAAGCTTAAGGGCAATTATTACCTGTTTTGCAGCATCTGACCACAGAGAATCGAATTTAGCATTACTTGCAGCAGAGTTAAGGTATGTAAAAAATGGTCCATAAACCTTTTTATGTGTCTCTCCTTGTTTAAATGTCATGCCTAGGCTCTTTCCAGCATAGTGTGTACTCACAAACATCTACACGTACACAAGTTTCTTATATCATTTATATGGTAGTTAGAATAATATAACTCTCTTAAGTTAAAAATAATGATATATCAGTACTTTAATATGCTATTGCACATGCATAATAAATTTCTCTAGAGAGGAATGAGGATGAAGATACATTGAGTAAAATTGGGCCAACATGGGAAGTGAGATCTTGATGAACAGGTCCACCATTGCGGAACTCATTACTTGGTGTTATCATCCAAATGCCTACTGTTTCTTTAGAATCTTGTGTAATCCAACCTTGAAGAATGTTGTCTTGGTTCTCACACGAATATTGGTATTTGTCATCCACCTAAGTCCAACACAACCATTCAATTATTAAGGTTCATTTTAAGGTTTAAACTCATAAAACCACATCATAAACATGATATATAACTATATAATAATAATAATATAACAAGTCCTAAAATGGAAAACGAGGAACATGCATAAAGGATTTTACCTCTCCATTAAATTCTGCATTAGATGAATGAGTTATACGAACAGCTTCAGGATAAGCCAATTTTTCACCCGTTTTTATATCTCCTGCTGTTGGCATTTTCCTTTGCCTAGTATCTGATATTGCCATGTATTGGAACCTGCATTGGAGGTTTTTCATTATTTGTTAACCAATTTTTTGTTCGGGATGACCTCAAAATAACATATAAATACATATTTTTCCTTTGTTTTTTAATGTCAAAATGTATAATTTTATTCTAATCAAAATGATATATATATATCGTTGAAGATTAAATTTTCTTTTAGTTTTTGAAGCATTTATTTATCCATTAATGGAGAGGGTACTAACTCCCTCAAAAAGAGAAATGGACATAAAAAACAATTTTTTATATAATAAAAAACTGGTCTAGGTATGTGTATTCTCAATTTCACCGGTTAATCAGATATATTAAAGTTTAATTTTAATTTACCTATTTACATTTACATTTTATGTAACTATTAAATAGTCTGTCTAGAACAAAAAAGAATTGAAAATAATCTGAATCTGTACAGCATATTTCCTCTCAACTCCTTGTTCCTTTTTAATCTAGAGTAATTTTGGAATGGATTTATGTATACTGATTATATAATATGTGAAATTTTTATATATTTATTATGAGAGTTATCCATTTAAGATGATAATACAATTTTGTTTATGAAAAAGTGGGGCTAAAGACCAACAAAACCCAAGCTAATCGAGATTACGGGTTGTCAAGACGGGCTACCCGGACGGGTTAGGGTTAGCATGCATTGGGTTCGAGCTGAACTGGGTCGGGCTAAAAAGTCCAGATACAATTTATGCATCTTAAAATGTAGCCCAAACTCGCCCTAAGCGGGTTGCGGGTTGTGGCAATCCGACCCGCATAATATTAAAAAATATTTAAATTTTAACATATTTAATATATTTATATATATATATATCATTTCATATTAATGCATAAATTTTTTAACACAATTGTTATACACAAGCAACCAAACTTAGAGATATAATGATTTGTGTTTGAGTTAAGATATTATGTCAAGTCTACGTATATCATTCGTAACATAACTCATTTATTAAATATGTTATTTCTATTAGATCGTCAATATCAAACATAATATAATTTGTAACTTTACTTCAATATAATAATGGATACAATAAAAAATAATATCACTTTGGTTTATAGTAATGGTAGTATAGACTCAAATTCAGAATGAATTCTATGTGTCGAATTATAATCACCATAATAATATTTCTTTACTTTGTGTATGTATATATTTTGTTTGCTCTTTACCAACACTTTCATTGTGAACTGTTATGTTAAATTTGGTCGTGTGGAATTCTCTTTGGTAAACAATTAGGTTTTCTTTCAGTTTCGTTGTAAAAATTATTTTATTTTTTATGTTTTTGTTGTAGAAGTTAAATATACAATTAAGAAAATAAAAATGGAATATATATGATTTAATGTTCTCATTTAATTTGATACAATATTTTGCTAATGTGCTTAAAAAGATGTTAATCAAAATAGGAAAAATAGTATAATGTTTAACTTGATAACATTATTGTAATTTATAAATATTTATGTTATAGATATTACTCTATTTTTTATTCAAAGTTCATAACACAATATTTATCATCGATTATATATTTTTATTATAAATTATTATGTAAAATAATTTTCATCTTAAGCTTATTACCTAGCCAAAAAGTACCCAAAAAGTTTTAAAATAAGGGGAAACGGGTAGCCTGAACCCGTCCGGATAAGTCCGGCCTGAGCCCGGTTTTAATATAGCCGGCCGGTCCGGACTAAAAACCTTGGATTCACTAAAAAGTGCCAAATATAATACTCAAAACTTACAAAAGTTCGAGTTGTGGCGAACCAGCCCGCACGGGTCCACCCATTTTTACAGCTCTAAATTTACAAGCATTAACTAGTGCAGTAAGAACAGCAAATTTTTATATATTTATCTATTGTGAGAGTTAAACATTTTTAAGAAGGTAATAATATGATTGGTACATGAAGTATTGTGCGCGTATTACATTAATTAGTTTTTTTTAAAATCTGGTTAATCTTTTAAATTATATATTTGTGTGACAAAATTTATATACCTTGATTAGTTGAAAATTATTTTTTAATAATTTAAAAAAAAAACATATACTAGCTCACCTACGTGTACTTTTTAATCTATTGGTACCTTTTCCTTTTTATGGTGAAATTTCATATCAAGCTATTATAAAACACATTGCATGGTATATTGTTCAACAATATTTCCCATAGTTTTTATTCAGATTATTTCATTAATCATTTTTAATCAAATATATAGTAATGTGATAACATATAATATATTAATTACCTTTCGTGGAGTTTGTAAACAAATCTAATTTGATAAACCTCTACTCTAGGAAATCCAGCTGGGCGATCAGATATTACATATGAATAAAACCCTGAATCACCTTTTCGCATTATATACCTGCAGAATTTATTTTTCTTCTTTTAGCTAGTAAGACGTGGTAATAAATTTATCCAAACAATAATGATGTTAATTAGTTCAAAACCAAGAAAATGTTCTTTCTTTTAGATATCAAAGTAATGCGAATGGTTAAGACAGTTGAATCAACCTTTTATCTATGTTCATGGGGACATTTGAGCCTCTGAGAGAAGTTGTCCATGTTCTTGAAAATGAAACCTCCACCTTGTTCTCATTCTGTTCTATAATTGAAAATTTTGTCCCATCGATTCTGCAGTACACAGATTCAATTCAATTATATAAAAATTTGTCCATTGAATGACGTTAGTGCATTAAGCATGCAATTACTTTTATAATTAATGGTATATGTTTTTTCCCAACAAAAGTGTCATTTCCTGCAACAACCAAATAATAGTTTTTTTTTAACCGTAGAGATTATCAATGTAGAGTTTAACTTCATACCAATAAAACTCTTTCAATTTATGATTTACTTATCTAGTATTATGCATTGTATCTAACGATCCAAGGAGCAGTAGTACAATGACGTTTATGCAAGTTTATCATGATTATCCCTCATTAGCAATTAGTTAGCTTGTTATTATCAGTTACCTTTTATTTTTGGGGTACATTACGTTTGTTTATTATTAATTTCAACAAGTGTATAAATGCAGAAATATATTGAGAGTAGTTGAAACATTATACCTTTGAAAGAGACCTGTTTTTCCCGGTTCATTCCAAACAACATCAAAGTACCTAGAAATATTACAGCACATTGATTATGTAAATTAATTCATGACTTATATGGGTATAGAGTAGATCCAGTTTTTATGTCATAATTAGTCAGTTTGATTAAATATGAAGTAGGTAGGTACCCTCTATCAAATCTTTTATGTTTAGGATTAAATACATTCTCAATTCCGGCATAAGATATTCCTAGGATATAGCCTTCGGGGTTTGCAAATGTCACGGTAACGATGCTGTTGGCAATTACCACCTGAAAATATAAACCAATTGTTTAATACTTAATATATATATATATATATAACTAGAATCATTTGCATTAATGATAAGGCAAATACATTCTTCATTTGTTTTGTAATGATAAAAGTGTAATTTCATTATAATTAAATAAATATATGTGTAATTAAATGTTATATTTTTCTTTGATTTTTGAAGCATTTGTCTCTCTTTTAATAGAGAGGATCCTAACTCATATATATATTATTTATGAATTAGGGGTACTTTAATATCCTTAATGTATTTATGTCTGATATCAACCATGTTTAAATATTATATATAAACAAGTATTTGAGGAGAAAATCTAACCAATGATAAAAAAAAATCTATTAATTTTTTAATTAACTATAAAATGAGTTTTACCTGCTTATTATCCTCTGTATTCACGGTGACCGAAGAATGATTGGATTTGGATTTTAGGATGCTGAATAATAAAAATAATAAAATTAAGTTCAGGACAATAAAAAAAAAATATATCAAGTTCAGGGCAATTAAATGTAACAGTAATAAATTCAAAGCTTTAGTTTGACACTTAAATAGGACAATATATATTGAAAGGTAAAAAAAATAAGAGAAGGGAAACTACCAAATAAGAATAAAGAACGGGACAAGATAGGTCAATTATTGCATGCAGTGCTGTGCTACAGTGCTAGGGAGAGCTAGTTTTCCCTCCCTATTCCCATTACAAAACTGTATTTGGTACCCTATGGTGGAAATTTGTATGAAAGTGAAATATAACTAAAATCTAAATACGCAAACATTCAAATAATTCCACTATTGTATATAAGTGTGAAAGTGGTGATGTGTTTACATAAACAGTAGCATACTGTGAATTTTTGGTGCATATACTTTCACTGCTTTATGTTCTGAAAGTAAATATGTAATAAATTGCACAAATTAAATTTACTGATATATTATCATTTGAATATAATGTATTTATTAACTAAAACACATTATTTTTTAAGTTCTTGTTAAGGTATCTACTTGGCCATTGCATGAGAGACTATTGTTTTTTTGTACTATAAAAAACCCTTTCCAACGAGCTTAAGTGTAGATATCTGGAATCAAAATTAAATTTTTGATCTTATAATATCATTTAAAAATAAAGATCTCTTCATGAAGTAAAAATGAAGATCTTGATATAATGTAATAAGTTAATAGAACGTGCATCTGTTTAATTCAAACTTTTATAAACAAACTCTGTATGTCTCTTCCACTTGACAAACTGAATACCCAAATTGACAAAACCCTTATTTAGGTCTACAAATTACAAACATTACGTAAAACTTCACATTTTAATATAACTAATGTCTTTCTTTTGAATGGTCTTTCATGTTTTTTACTTGTTATTATTTTGTTGTGATTCACTATGCTACATATATTGTGAAGAAACTAAATAGAGAAGCAAGAGATTAGGAAGAACCTAGATGACGAGGCACCAAGCACAAAGTGGAGCTGTATTACCATTCCTAAACACCATATGAACAAAACCTGTTTCCTCATCATACTTGCCACCTTCATCTTTTCCCAATATCAACCTGCATAAAATTTGTAACTTCATTTAAAAAATAAGGTCTCAAGTTCTTAAAGAATGGGAAAATAAACTATATATGTGTGTGTATCAGTGTTTTACGAACGTAATACTATATAGTTTAATAATGATATATGACTAAGTTCTTAAAGATGAGTAAGAACCTTGACAATATGTAGATTCTGCAGCAATTTCTTTCTTGAAAATTCTGTTTGTGATTTACACAGAAAACAAGATGACCATATGACTAAGTTTATGTCCTAAAACAAGTTCCTCTTTCACAGTGGAATTGTGTTTCCTTTTCTTCTAACTCTACGTTACTAACTCTCTTTGGAACAGCTTGACAAGAAAAACAAAGTGAGGTGGATGGAGTTAGGCTTGGTTTACCTATTTATAAGTTTATGATGTTGCATGTTTATGGATAGTTTTGGTTATTCTTTATTTTATAATTTTTTTCCTTGTAGATATTTCTTCCTCTTTTAAAATCTATTTGCTGATTAAAAAAATATAATTGTAGCCTAATGACTAAGTCAACACTACTTTCTCTCAAAAAATCTATAAAAATACCATAAAATTTATGCATTTTGTAAATAGTTAATACTAATTATTTTTTTCCTAATTACCCCTTAAAGTTTAAGGGGTGATAAAATTGGTCAATACATAAAGATGACGTTAAAATAATGGCAATGAAAAAGTCAAACTCATGCATTTTTAATATGAGTGTTAGATCATTATTATTTAATTTTATGTTACGTATAAATTAATAATTTAATTATTTTTAACTCTACAATTTACTTATCTCCTTCTTTTTAATTAATTCATAATTTAATGGTGATTTCATGTGGATATCAATGCTACCTAATTATAATATTGCATTGTCGTTGTTGTGAGTTCGATTACACCGATTTACTTGTTAACCTATTAATAATTTAACAATATAATTATACATGAACTAGTTTCAACAATTGATAAAATATTTAGGTAATAATTAAAAATAAAAAATAATTCATCATCCTATTTAGGAATGATATAAAGTTTAAATTGAGTTAATCCACTTTCTTTTTAATTTATTTGCCCTTTGACTCGTGGCACTTCTTTATAAATTTCCATTTAGGAAATGACAATTTTTCCTTCAAGGTTGAAGTAAGGTCTACATTATGGGTATAACAGTCTTTTCAAAAAATATCATGGGAATGATACAGCAGAAAGGTCGTATATGATTATCAAAGAAAATAGAAAGATATTATTGATCGATTTTTATAATTAATTACAAAAAAAGTTTCTCATATACAGCATGATTATCAGTCAAGGTATAATAATTGAAGTAGATAATATTCCAAAATTTCTGCATCCTTTTTAATATATGATTTTGTGTGTGGATATTTTTACAATATTTTTAATTTATCAAATTCATGCTTTGAAATATTAATTAACTATTAATATATATATTAAAATAGTTTAATATATATGGGTTCAACTCATTTAGTTTGCTTAATTAACTATTAATATATAACTCATTTATCAAATTCATGCTTTGAAATATTAATTAACTATTAATATATAACTCATTTATCAAATTCATGCTTTGAAATATTAATTAACTATTAATATATAACTCATTTATCAAATTCATGCCTTAATGTATACTTAAATAAATTATTTTTAAAGGTTATTCTTACCAGTCTCATTAAATACAGTATTTCAAATGAAGGTTATTCCATTTTTTGTGTGACAAAGGCGTGAAAAGAAAAATCATAGGAAAACAATTATTAAAATTTTGTTATAAAACCTAACTCGGTCAAGTTGGTTCAACTCGACTGATGTAAATCTTAAATCACTGATTCAATCAGTCAGACCAATAAGATTGGTCAAGTCAAACAATTATTTAGGGGGAAATGATTGTTTTCTACTTATTTTTTTATATGTTTATTATTTGTGACCTTGTATTGTAATAAAACTATAGTTGTTTAATTAAATTTTAAGCTTATTTGTGCGCTTTTATTACAAATTAAAGCATAAACTATATCATTTGATGATATTTTCATATTATTTGTAATATGTTGTAGTAAAACTCTACTTGATTATTTAATTAGTCACTTATATAATGATAATGTTTTTAAATTTGGATTATAAAATTATTAAATAATACTAACTAATATTATTATTTTTATAATTTTATAATATAAATGGAGTGAACCAATCAAATTAGAGATTCATTCATTTCCTTACCATCCATATTAGTTGCTCCACCTATTAGTATTGATTGTTGTTGATATATGTATCTTAAAATATCATAATTAATTATTGGGATATATATTTTATCTTAATATTATAATAATTAGTTATTGGGATATATATTTTATTTTAGAATCCTTATGATATTTTTTAAGTGACACCCCTGAGTTTTAGAGAAATTACACAAACTACTCACACCTTTTTAAAACCTACAAAAATTATCTCTAATTATATATATGCATTACACTAACTACTCATGGGAGAGATGGGTGTAATTTCTTAAACAAAAAACGACGACAGTGTAATTAAGTCGAATAAAATATGATACAGTGTGAAGACAAGTCCAAATAGCATAAAAATCGATGTTTATTCATTATTTTGGTTAGTTAGCAGAAGGAAACTGTGATCAAAATAAATTATTTGTGAATAATTTGATAAGTAAATTATAGAGTAAAATGGGTGCTATATAGTAACATTGGTGTATAAAAAATGTAAACTAAATAATAATAATAAAAATAATATGACAACCGATTTTGAAAGCAAATGTATCTCTAAGAATTTTCAATGTTAATAATTTAACATTATTTTTATGAATGAACCAATTTCACCAACAAGTAAAGTTTAAGGGGTAATTAATAAAAAATAATTCTTAATGATTACCCATAAAACATATAAAGTTTATGAGATTTTTATTGACTTTTTCGGGAATATTACAATAACTTTTTAAGGATCGGCTGAATTTTCTCTGCTAAAAAATATTGAGTTTGATATTTATACATCATTAGTATAACCTGTTTCATGTCTAGTCTATCTTAGCTTCCATTATTTATGTGTATTATTTTTATTTAATAGTCAATAATAATTAATATATGAATGATGTATAATATATTGACATTGGAAAAAACTTCTACATTTTTATTACATAAATATTAAAGGCATTTTAAGAAAGGTTTTAGTGTTGCTTTGCCAAATTATAATCAGAATAATATTCATTACCTACTTATATTACTTATACTTAGCAGTCAATGTAATGATAATATTAAATATGAATAGGTATTTTTAAAAAGCATTGATACTCTCAATATACACATCATTTTCATTAAGTAATTATATATATTTAAGTAATTATGGATACACATACCTAATCCTTCATGTTAAAAAAGCAAGCAAAAATGGTCACTAGGTGAGCATGGGTCGGGTTGTGATGGGTTAAGGCTTGTCCTTACCCGACCCTAAATATTGTTCGAGTCATTTTTCTGAACTCAGACCCGGCCCTAGACTTGGAGTTAACCCGAACCTAAATATTTACAGGGTCAGCCTTTAAACCCGGACCCGACCCTAGACCCGATTAATTATAACGTATACTCATTTTACATAAAGTCTTTTAATATTATTTATTATTATGAATATGTAATTTGACATATAAAACAATATATGTGTATACATATTATTAAACATGTATATATGATAAAAACTTAGAAAATCAATGATATTTTCGACCAAAAAAAACAACAACAATTAATATTTGAAAGTTAAGAAGTACAAATCCGCTAGTGTGTCTCTATAGTAAAATATATTGTTATTTAAGAAGAATCAATGAATCATAGAAAAAGGAGCTAAGGACAAGTGGTAAGTTCTATAAAGCAATGGCACCTAACAAAGAGGACACGTCAAGATCCATAGTTGATTTAGGTGAAGGACAATGTGAGATAGGCTTGGAGTATAATGGACTATAGCCAGATTCATAGATAGGACACTTATTGGAGGAATTTAATAACACTTTAATTTGTCACCTATTTGTTAAGTAGAAGATGATGACTTCATACCTAAACATTTGCCAAAAAAACTTGTCCTTCGTTAATTTATTCAGAGAGATAATTTCTTTGTCTCTTTGTGGATTTGGGTAGATTAGTATAATGATTAACAGATGATGGAATAGTTATATGGGCAAACCCATTTCACGTAGAAGAATGTGCATAGTTAATCTAACTAAAGTTTATGTGTTTTATAGTCAAAATTGCTTATTTAAAAATAAAGTAAAAATTAATTTGATTCTGAAGTAAAATTCCGAATGTTATATGATAGGAATTATTACTTGGTTCTAAATATTATGACTTCGGATATGCAGAAATATAAATATGGGAATCAGCACTTTTTTATTTTTCATTCATGCCTATAACGGAATGCAATGGTTACATGATTATAGCAATCAAGAAAAGACAAATATAATTCAACAACTTCACCTCTCCTACAACTACGCTTTAAAATTTCCTGATTTTGCTTTAAAATTATATTTATATGTTAAAGAGTTTGGACCCAATACTTTTCCTAACAAAGCACCTGTTAGATAAGATCTACATCTAATAACTTTTTCATTGGTTAGGGAAGAAAGATATGTTATTCTAAAAGTATTGTTATCCAACAATCATAATAGAGCAAAAACATTAATAATAATAATAGTTAAATATTTTAATTGATACTACATGTTTTTATTTGCATGAAACTACATGTTTTTGTTTTTAATTGCACGAAACAAAATTTGCTAAAACATATATTTATTTTTAGTCACTTAGCATGTCACAGAACCAACACATGAATGTGTTAGAGTATATACAACATAAAAAAAAATTCATTCTTATTTGGACCAATATATTATTTTATAATTTATTACAATTTCTCATAAAATAAAATAAACATCTATTTTTTCCACAATATAAATCATCATTTTTATTTGGGTGTCACAACCTACTCCATACTTTTACATTTTACAACAAATATAACAAAAATTAAGAATAATTACTTATTTATTAATTAATAAATTAAAAATTGCTATAATTTATTATAAATTAAAAATATAAACTTTTGTTGTAAATTATAAAAATAAATTAAATGGACACAAATAAACAAAACAAAATATTACATCAATTCAAAGATATTTTCAGTACAAAGGCTATTTTTTGTGATAAAAAACTCTTCTTATTCACCAAAAACTATTCTTATTTACCAAGAATTGTTCATAATTAAGAACAAAACACAAGAAATACGAATGTCACAAAATAAAATATAATAAGAATGTTCTTATTCTCTTAATAAAAACCGATATGCATGCTTGTACCCTCAACTCAACTTGTACTAAAAAAATATATATAATATTAATTGTTGTTTGACCTAATTTTGAAAATAATAATTAAAAATACAAAAACTCCAAAAACAAATAATAAAAGAGTTGAAAATTGCATTCCCTCATTGTTGGGGTTTTATATGGTCAATAATTTTCAACATTTATGAGTATTATAATAATTTTCAACATTTATGAGTATCAACTCAACTTGTACTAAAAAAAATATATAACATTAGTTGTTGTTTGACCTAATTTTGAAAATAATAATTAAAAATACAAAAACTCCAAAAACAAATAATAAAAGAGTTGAAAATTGAATTCCCTCATTGTTGGGGTTTTATATGGTCAATAATTTTCAACATTTATGAGTATTATAATAATTTTTAATACTTTATAAAATTAAGAAATTATATGGTGTTAAGTTCATTTTTTAGATGTTCCAAAATCAACTTTATCTTGAATATTTAAATTTGAATTCTAATCAACAATAAACTTTAAAAGAACATTTAATAAGACATTTACACAAAAGTATAAATTTTGAAAACCCAGTAACATAAAAATTAATTAAATAAGACCTATTTTTGAAATGTACATAATTGTTATTTTGTTTTATAATATTTATTGATCTCAAATTCATAATAATAAGTATTTTTAAATAATGATCAAATTAAGTAATAATATAAATTAAATATTTAAAATAATAATAGTAAATGAAAAAATAATAAATTATTTTCAATTTTTAATAGTTATGTTATGACTCATGTTGTACATTACTTTTTGCTTAAAGTCAACAAACGATTGTGATAATCAATCATGTCTCTATTACCTCTCAAAGTGAGAAGTTAGTTTATGGCCGATATAATCTTATGTTATTAATTTTATTTTAATTAAAATGATTTCTTTAATAAAAGTAAATTAATTGATAAGTTATTTTGAATTTAATTGTGATATTATGATTTATGTCATATCTTAGACTTTGCTTCGAACCTAGAACTACATAGTCTTGATTCCACTATTATATTTAGGAATACGTAAAAATAAGACATATTATTGTGAACCACATTAATAAAATATTTTTAAATTTTGTTTTAAAACTAAAAATAGTGATATAATTAGTTCATACGATTAGGGATGATACTATTTTAATATATTAGATTAGGTATTAATACCTTCTCTAATCACTAATCAACCATTAAGGTTAGAACAATGGTTCAGTGACCATATGAATACTTAATTGAATAGAAAAATATTTTTTTTCATTATTAAAATTTAAAAGTAAATGAATCATTAATTAAACACCAAATTAAAAATAAAATAAAATTGTACCAAAAAGTATAAAAATAAAAGATTACCTATATATTTTAGGGGAGAAGAACCCAACCCTACCCGCTCATCTCATATGGCTTAATCATGATCAAACTCGAATAAGGTCAGATCCCATCAGGTTTAGGGTTGGGTTCGCGTTCAAAATTTAGATCTGTTCAATATTTACGGTCGGAGAAGTGACAATCATGATCAGGACTAACTCTTTTCTTGTCACTCATTCGTCATGTTTGTATGTGTCTTTATCAATTGCGTACCAAGTAATGACATCTCTTTGATCGAAAATATCATTAGTCTCTAATACTTTTATTCATATATACATGATTAACAATATATATGCCTATATCATTTTATATGTTAACTTATATATACATAGTACGTAATAAGTAATATCGAATTTTTTTAATCTAAAATTAGTATACATTATATTTAATAGGCTATGGTCGAGTTCATGTTCAAAGGCAGATCCATTCGACATTTAGGGTCTGATTAGCTTCGATCTAGGTCAAGATCTAAGTTCAAAAAAATGACCATATCAACATTTAGGGTCGGGTAAAAAACAAACATATATTAGTCAATTTATGTTCACCCATAATATATACTTTCAAAAAATTATAAAAATTACGGAATTATATTTTTTGAATTAGATATAGGAGGTTATGAGTTTGTACATTAATTAAAAATGGAAATGAATAAAAATAATAAAATAAGGTTGTCTTGCATTAAGAGATAATTTCTTAACACTATTGTTCTAAGGTCCAGATATATCTTTTGAAAAGAGGTTTACCTATTATCATTTTTTGAAGAAAAAAGCCTAAAAGAAAGATATATTTCTTAACGCTAATGCTCTAGGGTCCAGATATAAATAGACCACATGTGCCATTAGTTGAAATATGAACAAAAATACAAAAAATAAATAAAGAAATATTATAGTAACATAAGAGAATCTCAAAATGATAACTCTTGAGTCGTCTTTATCTTCTTTCTTGTTGATCATCTTGATTTAATTCAAGCTTATTATATGGCATGTGAAGTCAAATGCTAGTATGTTTTTTTCTTTTCCTTTTCTTTTATTTTATTCAATTTATATATTTTAATTAAGTAATTTATTTTTTAATATTATATACTTTATTTTAATATTATAAAATTAAATAATGATTTATTAGTTTTAGTTTTTTTAATAAATATTTTATATGGCTTAATCATGTGGACTGCCAAAGACTAGTTGCCGAAGTCTGGAGAGTTGAGGTGGTTGGTTGTCCTATGTTTGTTCTATCCCAAAAGTTGAGGTTCCTAAAGAAAGAATTAAAGACTTGGAATATTCAAGTGTTTGGGAATATTCATGACAGAGTCAAGAATGCCTTGGAAAATGTTGAAGCCATCCAAGCTGTTATCAATTCGGTTGGCCAGGATGAAGAGCTGCTGAATGAAGAGAACTTGGCTCAGAATGAGCTTTTGCAAGCTTTGGCGGTGGAAGAAAGTTTCTGGAAAGAGAAGGCTAAAGTTAAATGGCAGATTGATGGTGACAGGAACACGCATTTTTTTCACAGAGTCACTAAGGTCAGACAAGCCTCTAAAGCTTTATCTTCTCTTCGAGATGGGGATAGCATTTTAGCGAGACAAATTGAAATTGCTCAGCATGCTTTAGCTTATTTTACTGACTTGTATGCATCCCCTAATGATACTCTGCGTAATCAGCTAATCCAATCAGTCATCCCTCCCTTGGTTTCGGCTGAGGAGAATTGTATGCTGACCAAGCAGCCTACTATGGAGGAGATCAAAGCTGTTGTTTTCGATATGAATGGGGAGGGTGCTCCTGGTCCTGATGGTTTTGGTGGCTGCTTTTATCAGAGCTTTTGGCAAATAGTTGGGGAGGATGTTAGTAAATCAATGTCTCAATTCTTTAGGGATGGTTGGCTTCTCCCAAATCTCAACTCAAACAATATCGTGCTCATTCCTAAGCATCCTGGGGCTGACAAGATTGAGGATTTCAGGCCAATTGCATTAGCTAATTTCCAATTCAAAATAATTACAAAGATTATGGCTTCTAGACTTGCTGTTATTGCTCCTAGAATTATCTCTCCTCAACAAAGGGGTTTTCTCAAAGATAGAAACATAGGAGACTGCATTTGTTTGGCTTCTGAGGCTGTTAACTTGTTGGAGTACAAAACTTTTGGAGGTAATATAGCAATTAAGTTAGACATAAAGAAAGCTTTTGATACGCTTGATTGGGTTTTCTTAAAAGACACATTAGTTGCTTTTGGATTTAATGCTAAATTTGTGCACTGGGTTGATGTCATCCTAAAGTCAGCTAAGCTTTCCATTAATGTGAATGGGGAAAATGTGGGTTTCTTCAACTGTTTGAGGGGTGTTAGGCAAGGGGACCCTCTCTCCCCTTTGCTTTTTTGCATTGCTGAATATGTTTTTAGCAGAGGTATTTCTCAGCTAGCTGCTCTTGGAAGGCTTAGTCCTATAGTTGGTCCTTGCGGTTTAAAATCTCCTACTCATGTGCTTTATGCTGATGACATCCTGATTTTTTGCAAAGGTCTCAAATCCAACTTGTTAGCTCTTAACAACCTCATTAAGGAGTATGCTCAAGCTTCAGGTCAGCATATGAATTCAGCCAAGTGCAAGTTTTATACTTTTAATGGCACAACTAGAAGAATTTCCAATTTAACTTCATTATTGGGTTTTAATGTTGGGTCATTGCCTTTTAATTACTTGGGGGTTCCACTGTTCAGAGGGAAGCCTCGAAGGCTGCACCTTCAACATATTGCAGATAAAATTATTGCTAATTTAGCCACTTGGAAAGGCCTTGCTCTCTCAATTATGGGCAGGGTGGAGTTGGTGAAGTCAGTGATTCAAAGCATGCTAGCTTACAGTTTTCACATATATGCTTGGCCTACTAATCTAATCAAAGTCTTAGATGTTGTATCAGAAATTTCATATGGTCTGGGGATACAAAAACTATGAAAATTGTCACTATAGCTTGGAAAATTGTGTGCACTCCTATAAAAGCAGGGGATTGGGGTTGAGATCTATCAAGCATTTGAATCAAACTGCTCTTTTGAAGCTGTCCTGGGAAATGGTTTCTGCTGACCAGGAATGAGCTCTTTTTTATAGACAAAGATTTGGCTTTGATAAAAATCCTAGTACTAGATATTTCAGGTCTTCTATTTGGCATGGCATTAAGGCTCGCTGGGAGTTGGTAATGCTGAATGCTAGGTGGTTGGTGGGGGATGGAGCTACTGTTAATTTCTGGAAGGATAAGTGGCTTGGGGATGCATTGGTAGACCTATTTCACATTCTTTCTTGTCTGCATTCTGTCCTTGGGGCAAAGGTGGCAGATTTTGTGCAGCAAAATTGTTGGATAATCCCCAGAATTATAGCTACTACATACCCCAATGTGGTTGAGGACATTGTTCAACTTCACATCTCAAATGTTAAAGACAAATTGATTTGGCAAGGTACAGTTGATGGCTCTTTATCTCTTAAGGCGGCTTTTAATTGCCTTGGAGATGATGTGGTGGAATACTTCTGGTGCAAAACAGTGTGGTCAGCATCAATTCCTCCTTCTAAATCTTTCACAACTTGGAGACTTTTTCACCAAAAAATGCCAACAGATGAGCATCTTCAGAGTAGGGATTGTCAACTAGCTTCCATGTGCAGCAACTGTTACAACCATGTAGAAACCTCAAGTCATTTATTCATGTCCTGTCCTTTTGCGGTTAAATTATGGGATTGGCTTGATGGAGTTTTTAATATTCACCTGGACACTTCCTCAATTGAGTCAATCCTCTCAATGTGTAATGCTCAATGGAGCCCTCAGGTTAAAGGTGCTCTGACCGCTGCAATTATCCATACTATTAATACAGTTTGGTTTTGCAAGAATCATAAGCGTTTTGAAAACAAGACAATATCGTTATTGCAGGCTCAATCTAGAATAAAGACAACTACCTCTTTATCTTGCAACAACTCCAACCTGTTGACGAATAATTCGGTGGGAAATTTTTTAATTCTTCGACAGTTTAAGGTTACGCCGAATTTTCAGAAAGCTCCTAAAATCGGGGAGGTGGTTTGGATGGCTCATCTTGCTGGGTGGATTAAAATTAATACTGATGGCGCTGCGCATGGATCTTCAGGACTGGCTGGTGGCGGTGGCATTTTTCGTGATTATCGAGGTAACTATTTGGGGGGTGGGGGGGGGGGGGGGGGGGGGGGTTGCTGTTTTCTATGGGGTTGAGGACTCTCTTTTTGCTGAGTTAAAAATTGCTTTAATGGCAATTGAGATTGCCCATCAGAAAAGGTGGAAAAATATTTGGCTTGAATGTGATTCGACTTTGGTGGTGGATGTCTTTAAGGGGAATAGTATGGTGCCTTGGAGGTTAGCTAACAATTGGCATAGATGCTTGGCGCAAATTTCCCCTATGTGCTTCAAGGTTTCACATATTTTCAGGGAGGTAATTCTTGTGCGGATAAATTAGCCTATTTTGGTGTCTCTTCTAAAGTTTACACTTGGTGGGACTCTATTCCTAGATTTATTTTTGAGGAGTTTAACACGAATAGGTTAGACTTACCTAACTATAAGTGCAACTTCTTATAAGGATTCAAGGATCTAGTCCCTATTCACTGCTTAACTGCTATTTTCTTCCTGGGAGTTCTGGTGGCATACCAGAAAATCTAGGTAGGGGTGTGCAGGTGTTATTTTTGTGGTCTAGCATTTTGTGCTATCAAGTGGGTATTGCTTGGTTTTTACTTTTCTGCATAGTTCATTAGTGCTTCTGTTATTGGCAGAAAAGACCATTGTTTCCTAGGCTATGGTCCCAATCTATGTATTTGTGTTTAGTTTTATAAATGATAATTCATCCAGGATGAAAGACAAAAAAAATTGTTTTTAGATCAATTAGATCATATCAAACTTCCTTTAAATAATTACAACTTTTATTTTTATCATTAATTAGTGACACATACTTGCTCCTTTGTGTGACACACGTGATTCAAGGATTCTCATAAATAACACAAACATTTTTATTACCATTCAAATTCATTTTTTAAACTTAATCTAACGGATGATTTTCTTAACAATTCCTTCTTTTATCTTGATCTCTTAATCCATATTTAATGTTTAGTCACTCCAATAAAATTGGATAGATACCACAGTTTTGTATATTACACTTCTCACGTCTAACACATCATGATAGGGTTGAAAAAATACATCTCCATTATACATATTCTTAGATTTTTTTGTCATATTAAAAAATCTAAAATAACTTATATTATTTACTACTATATTTTACATTTCATAATAATGGGCTAAACAAGTAGGAAGGGGGAAGGAAATACCTGGGAAAATCTTAGAAAGTGAACATGATATGTAGAAGATAAAGATCTATATAGATAGACTAAGATAACAAAGTTGGCAGATCTAGGAACTTTGAAAGAAGATCAAATGAAGCTAGAAATTTTCAAAGAGGATAAGTAATTGAAATGTTAATGAATCAAGTAGAAGAAAACTAGATTGCACTTGAGCAAGATTAAAATATGATCTAGGTCCGGCTTTTGTGAATGTTATTAGGGGATCAATGAGGCCACAAAAGGAAGATCAAGCTTAAACATGTCCTATGTTTTGAAATTTGCATATTTCTTTGTCATATGTTAGGATGTTAATTAAAAATTGATTGATCATATTGTTCGATGAATAATTAACATCCTTATACATTGGTTGATCATATTGCTCTATTAGAATAATTTCTATATTTCCCTGTCATACGTTAGGATGTTAATTATTCAGGTGGTTTGGTAAATCCTTGTCTAATCCTAAGAGCAATGATGTTGGGATCATGGGAATAATGGATATCTATAACATCATCTTTCAGTGTCGTGATAATTTTAGTTCTGATGTCATATTCTTGGAAGGCATTCATCATGTTACGTTTTTCTCACCTCTTTTTTTTCTTCTAGAAGTGCAAATTTGTTCATCCAGAACAACTATCCAAAAATGAAGGGGATTTAAATCCAAAAATAAGGTGGCAAAAGAATCACCAGATTTTTTATGTGCATGGGTACTATACTTTTTGTGGCTCAAATTCAAATTAGCCTATACTTTTGTGATCCATATTCGAAAAGAAGATGATTAATATACAAACAAAAATTAAAAGGTTATTTTTTAACTATAGGACCACATCACATGCGGTAATCAAAAGCAGTTTTGACTTAAGTTAAAAACTTATGAACCCTTTTAAGTTTTTAAGACCCATTAGCCCAAATTGGCAAACCAAACTAGGAAGGAGAATAAGGGAGGAGTTGAATTGGATTCTTGTGTGGCAGTGCCAGAGGGAACTACTGTATAGGTTCATTTGACATTAATTTATTGATGCACAAAACTACCAACATCAATGCACATTACGGATTATACCCACTTTATTTTGGCATTTGATAACTTGATATAGTGAGGTAAGGAATTATTGGATTCCCAATAATATTATAATTCTCATGAACAATGTTTGTTGGGAAAAACAAACACACACTTTTAAAAGGAGTAATTACGTATCATGGGCTGATAAGATACTATATGAGATACGACTGATTATACTAGAAAAATTGTCTTTTGACTTTTTAAATGAATTTTTTGATATGCATATAAAATAAAATTTAAAAAAATAATGAGAAAAATAATTTTGAATCTGTTGGGGAAAAGATTCTTACATAAAATTAAAAAAGGCAAGTTGGGCATTATGCAATTTACTCCATCTAGAGGAAGATTTTCTTGCTTGGAATCTGTGAACATATCATTTGCTGATGATTGACACCTGGCTGATCTCATTGATGTAAGCAATCACTTTAATATAGTATTATCATCATTAATTTGAGTCCAATGATGCCTTAAATATTCAAATAAGATGGAATCTTATTGGTTAATGAAATATTAAACACTACACACATGGGTTTAACCAATAAAAAGCTGGAATTAGAGACAATCGACCACACTTTACGACTAAAATTATCACTTTAACCAAATCGAGTACTTTATAATTTACACAACTTTCAAAATCCTAAAACAAAATTTATATTTTCTAACTTCAAAGTATACTACTACCTGAGTGCGTGAAGGTGTGGGAACTTCACCCTTTACGGGTCACACAAATGATGGTACGGTTTGTTCACCAATAGTCACATCCTCACAGGCGTGCCAAGGCTTCCCTCGATTGGCGGATGAGGATTCTCTCAACCACTTCGCATGTGTGTCTAACCAATATCATTTACATAAATTCAACAATGTATTTTTTTACCAAAGAAGATTCACTCAAGTCAGATTAACTAAAATCTTGTAGGTAAAAAGTTCAATTAGTTAATTTAAAAATAAGTATTATTAATGAATCTTGATAAAATTGCGACAAAAATGTTTGATTAAGCCTATAAAATTTTCAAGTATGATTTTGGAAAAAAGACTTAAAAACAACAAAATACATGGAATAAGATCAATAGAAATGGAAAGTGTATAGGTAAGTGTTATGATAACCTTGCACGTTAAAGTCTTTAGCATAGTAGCTACGAGCTAATGCTCTAACTAACAATGGAGTTGTTTAAACACAATTATGTTATATGTACAGTTCATAGTGCTGACCCATTAGGGTGTGCTATTCTTTTAGTCATTTTTTAAATTTGTTGCGATCTGATGCCAAACATTATTATTTTACTTATAAATTTGTTCAATACTTTGTTGATTCAAATAATATTTTTTTATATTATCATATCCTTGATGTGTGATTAAAATATGGGTCTAACTCCAAAAAATATTATAATTGTAATTATGGAATGTTTAATGTAAGTGCAAAAAAAAACTAGGAAAATATGATTGTGATGTTATTATTGTAACTCCGTTTTTTGATAGTTAAATGTATGTTTATTGAATGAGTAAAAACTAATTATTTTTTGGGTGCATCACTTCTCACCTCTAAAATATCCGTTTAAGGAACCAAACATTTATTTTTGACCTTGTAAGAATACTCTTATGGAATTTATTTATTAAAGGTGGAAATTTACACTTCAAAAGAAAATGATTTTTGTGCCTATTATAACTAGGTATTCGTACAATTTTTTCCTACTATTCACCAAAACAATTTATTCCAACATGTGTATTTGTACTTGTAACGTGTCAGAGAGTTATACGGCTGACGGCGCCATAAGAATTCTATAAAAAAACAGTTAAATATTGCACTAGAATATGTATTCCACCGTAGAAACTAGAAGTAATTAAATTAGAGTCCCAACTAACACCATTAATTTAATTTAAACCATCATCTTAATCTGCCTTGAAGTCCGAGTTAGGATTCTCTCTAATAATGGACAGACAATTGATTCAAAAATCAAAGGAAAATGCAATTTTCACGGATACATATATTTTTTTGATTACAATAAAATTATAATTTGGTATTAAAAACAAAGAAAAATATACATTTGTCTCTCTATTAATGAAGATGATCTAGTTCATGAATTCCTTTCCTTTCATTTCACAGTAACTTTTTCTGCTTATAAGAATAGAAAATGGAAATTAACGCATCACAATATTCTTGCACCTCAAAGAGCCTCACAACTACTGATCTAGAATAAGTAAGCATTCATTTGATATATGAACTCCTATTTAGCTTTACTGAAGTTGATTTAATTTATCCTTTGATATCATATAGTTATTATCGAAAGATTTTGATTAGTTATTTCAGAAGCCCTAGGTGCATAAAAGTGAAGGAATGGGAAGAGGGAAGATTGTGATTCGAAGGATAGATAATTCTACGAGCAGACAAGTGACTTTCTCAAAGAGGAGAAAGGGATTGTTCAAGAAAGCAAAAGAGTTAGCAATCCTTTGTGATGCAGAAGTTGGACTTGTCATTTTCTCCAACACTGGAAAGCTCTATGAATATGCAAACACAAGGTTTGTTCTTTATTTCTGCAATACAATATATAGATCTATTTACATCGTTTTGAACTTATCATTCACTTGCACTCATTTATTTACAAGACTGGTATGCTTATGATATAAACAGATCACGAAAGCACAAATCTGTAATGTGTAGACTATAATGCAACCAATATATATGTGTGGCCGTGGATATAATTAGTTCTAGGAGACCACGTTACATCACTATTTTGAAGCTTTGAGCCAAGATGTATCATCACCATTTTCTCAGATTTCTGGCAATAGTTAGCATGAATCAAAATTCTAGGATGAAAGATACCACGGTCTAGGATATTGTGAGAGCATTATCATGGAAAAAGCTAAGTATAGTATGAAAGATACCACCATATAGGTGCTCTAAGCTAATGCCTAAAGCCTATATATTTCTTTGTGTGCCCTTTTCTTATTCTGTGGTTCCATTGCTAAATCTGCTCAATTATCCATTTATGTATGGTTACCAGATGCTATTGAGGAACTATAATGTAAAAAGAATGGTGGTTTAATTTAATTATGACAATATAGTTCAGGTTTTTAAAAAATTTATGCCTCTTGAGAAGTTATAGACTCATTTTCCACAATGAAGATTGTAAGGCTACTTGGTTTTAAAGACTCTTAAGTCTTTAAAAAAATTAACTACTAGATGAAAGTTTATATTAATTTTAGTACATCTTTGATTACCAACTTCACCTGCCTTCTTGTTAACCCAAATGTAGAGTCTACCTAATTAATGTTAGTCGATCTACCATTCTTGAAACCTGTTTGTTAGAGATTGGGGGAGGAATTTAAACAATAAATCAAAACCTAATAACAAACTTGATATTACATCCTTATCCAAGACCTTAATAAAACTTTAGATCTATATTTTCTTTCATTTTTAGGCCTTTAAATTACCCAAATATTTGATTTCAACAAATTCATAGTTAACTTCACTAATATAAACTACTGAATATCTATATTCTTGAGTGGAATCACCAAATTAAAAGTCGAAGACAAGATAGGATGAACGGCAGAATAAGGGGTGGGAGTTAATATGGAAGTTATTTCTCATTCATGGAGATTAATTTTATTCAGATTAGGCACTTTAAGAATATACTCATAGGTTGAAATAATTTAGAAATTTAAGGTAGGATATTTTTGTAAGTAATGGCATGTACATAGATGGTTAGCCCCGTGCAATGCTAATGATGTTTGTCTTGTAATATGGAGATAATAGGTTCAAATTCTGAAAATACAGTTTATATTTGTGAGGATAATATATCCATCCAAAACCTGATTAGGTCGGAGTTGGCCACCCTTATAAGAAGTGAGGATGACCCACAGATATTACATAGTTCAGTTGTGAATAAATTAATCATTTTAGATACATATTTTTATCTTTTTATTCCTGTCCCTGTATAGTTTATGCCAATTTTAGAAGGAATTTGAAGGTATGCATGACTCCAATCTTTGCATATCTTTAGCCACTATCTATTTAGATTACTTTAGCTGATACTATATATGCCTTTTAGTTTTTATCAAGTTTTACTGAGAATGTGTAAGTGTTAGGTAGCAAACTACTAGTTGGTGGAACATGTCACATCACAAAGCAAAGTTATTCAAGCCCCATTTAGGATCATTAACAATTGCAAATGCGAGCATCAGATAAAGTGTTGTCTCCACTAATTTTTATATAGACAGGCTTAATATAATAATAATTATATTATATTAAACCTTTGTTAACCTTACTAAGCAACTTTGGTTTGTTATAGGTTTCATTGTCGTTACTATTCGTTTGTTTACGTACCCTAGGCCCACGGTGGGGTGTGTGACTTTGCATCATTCAGAAAAAATATTATGTGATTCCTGATCAATATTTTTAATCACATTTTCATCATCGATTTGAAATAAAATTTTAAATTAATAATATATCCTCAATAGTGAGAATTTAATTGAGACTATTCATCCTGAAACATGTAATCTTTCAGGATCTAAACCTTGGTCTGCTGAAATTTGAAGCACATGTAGGTTAGTATATGACATAATTATGTTATATTAAAACTTATATATCATATCAACAAGTCAAGTTAATTAATTTGGTTTTATCCAAGCATGATTGGATTCAGTTTATGTCATAGCTAGCAAATCACTGCAAAAATATCGAGTTATCTTCGGAAGTTCATATCATGAAAAACTCATCCTATAAACACCTTTACTCAAAACATGTGATTATGATCACCCAAACTTGTTTTAGGTTTTTATTTATAAGAAAGCAACACAAAACACTAGACTTCAATTTCAAAGAATTATACCTAGAGTTGGAACATTTAATTAGGCCTTCTACACTCACTCGCCATAACTTAGGTTTGACTCTCATATTTCCCTTGTTGGTAGGCAATTGTACATTTCACTTTGATATGAATCTTCACATCCTTTGGCTTGCATCTACACTGCTCAAACATGACCTTTATTAGGTTATTTCACAAGTTAACAAGCTACTGATATATATATATATATATATATATATATATATATATATATATATATATCTTTTATGGTGTTATATGCTATATATGTTTTCACCTGATACAGATTTAATGATCAATGGTAGCACTTAATGATGATTCTTTTATGTGACCAGCATGAAATCAGTGGTGGAGAGGTATAACACATGCAAGGAGGAACACCAACAACTGATAAATCCAGAATCGGAAGTCAAGGTATGCACTGTTAACCACTCTTTAGTGTTGTCCCATAGTTCTGCCATAAATAACAACCACAAATATAAGAGTATGTATTTGATTTCCATCTGAATTGATTGTTAGTTCATAAATTTGTTGAAAAGTTCCATTGAGTATATTATGCTAAATGTGTAACACTTTTAGGACCTTAAAACAAAACTACGAATGATTCATGATTTAGTGATCTAACTAGATAAATAGCTTTGGCCAATCTGTCAGAGATTATAAGAACAGTGACAGTACTGTACTTATTTTTTCTCACATAATATTACATATTTAGCCATTACAGATTTAGCATATAATGACTAAGTATGTAACATTATGTAATTATAAGAGCAGTGAGAGTATTGTACTTATTATATCTACAAAATGGCTAATATTTCCGGGCATCAATTGTGTCATTTTAAGTTCAAGCACTACCAGAATAACCATCTTATAGCTTCATAAAGAGAGTAATAATGCACAAATACACTACATCTCCAAAAGAGATAAGAACAAATAGGCATGTATACAATCCAAAAAAAAAACTACAAAACTCATGAATACAAAACAAATAGTTCGTGCTCCTTGTATATGATCACATCTTGCATTACTGGTAATATCACAGAAATTGAAATTTGTGAGATTAAACTGTATTATAGTGTTTTTAATAATTACTAAATAAATAGGTCTGGTGAAATAACTAGGTATTGAAGAAGTAATAAGACAGTATAATCTCATATAACTAACAAAATTACAGCAATCCCTTAATAATATTGGGTAAGTGATGAAAAGTAACCCAAATGAGGCAACCTCCCCTTTCTCTAAACATTTGTATACCATAAAATAAAATAAAATAAAATAAGTGCATTGTATTTTGTGTAAATATGAATTCAAGGCACCAGAATGCGTTTTGGCAAAATTGTAGACAAACTTTTTTTGTCTCACAAAGACCAATTTCCGGGGCTAGAAGTCTAGAATGCATTCTTGTTATTGAAGTCTAGAATGCATTCCTATTATTGAAGTCTAGAATGCATTCTTGTTATCTCATTAATTGTTTGTATTTCAATCGTGTTATTGATGTCTTACAAATTCAGAATAGCAAAAGATGACAAGAATGCAACACAAATTGCTTTTGCTACACAAATGAAAGTCAAGATCAAGCATAGTTCCTAGGATCTAACTTCAATCATGGATAAAAGTTACATGTATTTTATTTGGCATTAGTGTTTTAAATTATGATTACGATCATGGTTGCAGTTACTACCATTATAGTTCTTGCGGCCATTGCGATGCGGATTGCGAACGTTGGAGTGTGAATTATTTTGTGATTAAAAAGTACTTTTGAATTTGATGTAGTCTGCAATTTGAATCACTGTTTGACATAATCAAAATGTTTGGTTGTTATTAGGATGAATATTCTATAATCTTGGACATTCTAAGTTAAACGAACTATCTTTTAATGGAGTTATGATAATTAATATCAAGATAACTCCATTAGAAAATTGTTTGTTTGTCTTTGATTGAACAGTATTACTAGAATATGTTCAAACAATACAGCCAGACAGTGGTATTAGTATTCTTTACAGTGATCACAAATGGCTGAGTTGGTACATCATAAGAACTTGTTGGATTCTTAAATAAACAGAAATTTTTATGCTGATCAGCTCAGACCAATGTTGATTTAAATTGAGGTTTCTTTTGATTAATCGCAACACTGAAGTGACTGAACTATTGCCACATTTTTTTTCTAATAGTAATTGGACATCTGAAGCTTCATTAACTTACAAATATTTGAAATCAACATAATGTTGCATAAATCTCATGATATGGATATTATTTAAAGTGACACCAATCTCAGTTTTTAACTATAAATTAAACAATGAACAAACATTGCTGATGGAGAATAAGACACTTAAGTATAAGTTTATTTTGAAGTTGTGGTTTTCTGTTATATAGGATTGTTTACTTAGGGGACTTCAATAAAGTAAAGTTATGGATTTTGTGTTTTATCAGGACTACATATTTCTATCCCACTTTTTCTATGTGGTGTGAACTTTATTTCTTAGGCATTTGAAGGGACTAAAAATGTTAGTCTTGAATAACACAAAATACCCCTCTTGTTTTCTTCTTGGTATTTAACTTTTTATAAGCAAAATATAAATACATGTTTGACAATTAGTATTTAATTAATCAAGGTTATTAGTATTCTCAATTATGTACAGGTTTTTATAGTGGCTCTAGTTTAGATGCCAAATGGAAACTGCATAGTGGCTTCTAAATTTGCATCACAATCATTTCATATCCCAGTGTGGGTTATGTTGAAGCATTCAGCAAGGATCTAACTCAAAACGAAGAAAATCAACTTATTTTTTGCATTTTTTTCCTCTTTGCATTACTCACTTACATAATTCTACTTGATAATTGATAGTTTTGGCAGAGGGAGGTAGAAATCTTAAGGCAGCAACTACAGATTCTACAAGAAAACCATAGGTACCAGTGCAACTTTTCTGTTAATTTATTTAGCAAAACTTTTTTTCTTTTCATTCTACTAAAGCAATTAAACAGGTACAGTTCTAGAAACACTTGAGTTCATACCAGAAGATATTACTGTACTACTCCTTCCACTATGTCAAACCCTTATACTAACATTGGTTTTTGATTGAAGAAAATGATTTTGTATATCTCATAAAGTTCTGTATATGATAGTCCTAAGTCCTAACATTCTAAGGACACAGGCAATTGATGGGAGAACAACTTTATGGTTTAAGTGTCAGAAACCTACAAGATCTTGAGAATCAACTGGAAATGAGTCTCCAGGGTGTGCGCATGAAAAAGGTTAACTCCCTTCAGATTCTATGAAGATTAATGTGCTTGATTAATCTCATTAAGGACCATTTTAAGCACTTTGAGAAAATTTAACAAATTTAATCAAATTCTGCAGGAACAAGTTCTAACAGAAGAAATCCAAGAGCTGAACCGAAAGGTGTCTGAGTAATCATCTTCACTAATTTTCCTATAAAAACATTTATAACACTGACTAACCCTTATACTTTATTTTCTTCAGGGAAATCTTATTCATCAGGAAAATGTGGAACTTTATAAGAAAGTTAATATCATTCAACAAGAAAACATGCAATTATGCAAAAAGGTATCCTGATTAAGTTACATTATCTGGCATCTCCAAAAATGACTAGACCCTTACATTCACTTAGCCTATGAAGTGTGATAAAGTGATAATAGAAAGCTCATATTGCTTAACAATGAGTCTTATGTCACAGGTCTATGGCATAACGGATATGGCTGTAAGCAAAAATATTTTCGTTCCGCTTCCATTCGATGTTCACGCAGGACACGATCGACAAGCATTGATCCAACTTCAATTATGCCCGCCTGATCGAGAAACATGTGAGACATCAGGCAGTGGCAGTGCAACAAAATGAAGGTCAATTAGCAGAAGTGAAGAGTATTTGTAGATGAGTGTTACTCACATCACTCAAAACAAGAATTGCAGCAGAGAAGAATGTGCTTCCAGAAATCTGAATGTTTTGAATAAATGTTAATCAGTATAATTATGTTTGCAAAATGTGATATGGATGTAAAACTGCATGAGAGATCTTGAATAATATATAGCATGGACATAAAAGTTTGATTGATTAATGTAGGAAGAGATGCAAAGAAAAATGTTGCAAAGAATTCTAAGAGAGTTCTAGAAAATTGTGTCAAGGAGGAGTGTTGAAATGTGCCACAACTTTCTAGAGACTTCTATATGAATGTGATATATTTAGCTTTGTTTCTAGAAACTTCTATAAGAACGTGGCAATGCATAATATTTATCTTATGTCTAGAGAATTCTAGATAAATTACATTATGATATATATAATATGTATTGTCTAGAGGTTTCATGAGATTCTTGAGAAGTCCTATAAATAGGACTTATGAGGTTAAATGTAAAGTGTGTGGTAGTGAAATATGCTCTACTATATATGAAAATCTAGGCCCTTCACACCACCAATGTACTCCTCCAATTATTAATCTGATGTTCAACTATTACTTCTATCACCCGTTAAAACCTAAGTAACCTACATTTTCTTGGAGATAACCAAATAAGAGTTCTATGAGAGATACAATATAAATTCTTGTGTTAGTGATGCACTTTCTCTCTATTCTGTCAATTCAAATCATCTTGCAGAAACAAAGACACACTCATTATGTGATTTCTGACCGCTATTTCCCTTACTTAGTTTGAGTTTTCCCTCCACAATGCACCTAGAAAAATGCAATTTTGTGTGCTTTATATGAAAAACTAAAAGAGAATCCTATCCCATTTTACATGCAAATAGTGCTACACACAGCTTCACATAAATGCAATTATTTGTTGGCTATGAATGTCATGCACAATTAGAGCATGCTAACATTCCCTCACCTCTGAAAGTCAAACAGAATTTCATTGACAACATTGTAACACGTATTAATTAAATGATGACAAAAACATCCTTTTATAACTACTCTATTGGTTGGATATGGTTGAGTACACCGTTATTTGTTTATTTATAAATAAAACATAACATGACATGAAATTAAAAAGTAGAACATATTATTTGACAGCAAAACAAAACAGATTTTCCATCATGTTTTATCCTTGCACCAACATTATATAGTGTGCACCTTTTGGATGCAAATAACGAACGAATGTTAATGAATGAATGTGTGCACACGTGAAAAGAATCATCTCCGCATAGAGAAGTTGATGGTTTTACATGTATATTGAAGGGTTAAAATGTAATGTAATTATATATAAAGAATAAAAATGTTATATCATTATGTTTTTTATATTGTTTTTATGTACTTGTCTCTTCAGTATTTGAGAGCACCCTAACTCCAAACTCGTGCAGACACAACAATAAGAAAGATTTGAATGAGTGTTAAAAGGGAAAGATGAAGTTAGAAGGAATGAAAAAAAATGGTTCTTAATTGTTACTTAGCTCCAAGTGATGTTTTTTTCATGTTCAACTGGGCTAAAAGGACATGTGAGGCAAAGGAAAATATATTGGGAAAACTAACAATAGATAGTTATAATCATAATCAAATTTTTTACACTAAATGTGTAGTACTCACATTTTCACGTCCCAAGTAATTTGTTTTAACTATATATACTCTGTACATCATTATTTTAGTGATAGATTATAAATGTGATGATAATATCTTGATATCCATTATAAAAATAAAATATTTGCATAGATAACAAATATTAGTACTTCAATGATGACCAATTGGAAAACATTAGTACTTCAATCTTTTAAATTTTCTGATTAGTACTATAATTTCGTTTTCCTGCATAATGCAAGATGATTTCATAAAATTGTGCTTTAAATTTCAGATTACAGCATCTAATTGGTGGAATGATTGTTGCTGTATGCAAAATAATAACAAGCTAAGTGTAGTTATGCATCCCAAAACGAAAAGAACAAATAAAGTGATGAAGTGAAGACCCCTTAATATATATGGTTGATTCCAGAGACCATGGTACTGTCATGTGAATAAATTAAATAATACACCTAACAACCATACCTCAATCAAGCTAATAAATATACTAGTGTCATTACAATTTTGTGTATCTATTATACATCTTTAAATTACACTTGTTGAATGGAGTCAAACATGCAGTGACTTTTAGAAGTCATAACAAACCTATCAAACATTGCATCATTACATCATAAATATAAAAAATCATTCCTGAAATCTTCACCGTTAGAAAAAGCATCAATTGTACAACCTCAGAATCTGCATTCTATTATGTTATTTGATCAAATATATTATAATCCAAAACAGAGTTCTTTTGCAGATTATATCTCTTTTTCCCTCTTTACCAAGGAAAGTGTGAAAAGGGATTGATTTCTTGCTTGAGAGTTAGGCATGCTCTAGAGTCTAGACTCTAGTTCACTAGTAGTGACTAAAGAGTGTGCACCATGTGATGGAGAAATTATTGCACTATCCGAATCAATGGTATATCACATATCTTCACCATCTTATAATTTTTAGTCATTAATAATGAAGATTTGTCCTGAACTATTCATTACCAACTGCTTCATTTTTTGCAATGAGAATCCAACCGGTTGATTGCAGCAGCACTACACATTACAATACAGAAAATGGAAGCAATTACAAAAATTGGGTAGTGATAAGAATAGATGACACTGGTAGATCCAGTTCAATTAATTACGAAAATAAATGAGTTAGATGCTATACATAGTCGATTTTAAACCCGGATAAAGTGTGAAGATTGTGTTAGGCACTTGATTACCAATGTAAAACTTTGTCGAATCTCTATGATATAAAAAGTTATCTATGAATACGTCTTTGGTATTATGATATGAATGGCATAGTTGCATATACAGTCTTGAAGATAGATTTGTACCATTTGGTAACTTCATAACAAAACTATTGAAGTTAACTTCAAAAGAATCAAAACAAATGACATTCTCCTTCTTATATTGAAAGCTACATAAGAGGCACATATATAATCACAAATCAAAGATATTATATAGAATTAGTGATGTAAATCCCACCTAACATCTTGAAACACTTGACAAAGCTTTCTAGGTTCTTCAAGATGGCAACCTTCATCAAAGTTATGAGAGTAGCTAACAGGATCATATTGAAATGATATAATAGGTTTGGATCCACACAATGTCTTGCTTTCCTTCATCAACCTTCTAAGGATGTTCCTCCACCTCAAGCCTCTCTTGCTTTTGATGGGGTTGTTGAAGTATTGGACTCTCGAGTACTGAAACTCGTTGTCGAGTTGAAAGCAAGAAGGAGGGGACATCATGCACCCTAAGATGCAAGAGGATCTTTGCATTGTGATTGTGAGATCTTTTTCCATTTTCAATGGAGAGCATATGTTATGTTTAAACACAATGTTTTGATCTTGAGGTTGGAGTGCTTTTTTATCTTCTCAATTATTCTCTTTGGCAATGAGTGGGTTAAGGATTTAAGTGCTTATTACCATTTAGTCCTGGCTTGGAAAGATAGTACCATGCTGTAAAATTGTAATTCTAAATCAAAGTTTATTTATTTAATCACTTTTTGTGTAAGGTTGTTAATTATTCTACATGTTTGTGATGTTCACCTATGGATGACAATAGTATCGGGCGAGCACGGATAGTACATTCTCGTATCCATACGTGCACTATTTGTAGGTACCCGTGTGACTAATGAGTATTCGCGGATCGTCAACGAGTTTTTTATTTTAATTATGTTTTTTTATATATTTTACAATAATTAATATATAATAATAATAATTTGAATAATATGATATCTATATGATAATTTTATGATTACAGTATCTTCATTAAATTGTATTATGAAATAATAATAAAATAGACAAATATAATGTTAAAATAATAATAATAATAATTAAATATAACATATATATAATTTAATTAAAATGTATATGCGGTACCTGTGGGCGGGTATCATGATATACATTTTCACCCATAAACTATTTTTGCGGTACTTATTGAAGATATTTTGACGGGTACTCACAGATCTGATATTTTTGTCATTGTTTTTTTTTTCAAAAGAGATAAAATTTATTTTAATAATTTCTACACCTTAAAATAGGTAGATTTTCAGCTATTTAGAATTAAAATAAAATAAAATTGAAGAGATAGATATAAGAGAGAAAAGTATAAGGTGAAGATAAATTGAAATATTAATAACACAAAATTATTATTAAGAGTTAAATATGCATATAGTGTTGGCGTAGACTTTTTTACCCTAAGAGACATCAATTTTGAGTCAATAACAATTAATACATATGATAAAAGATAGTTTAATAATATTAAAAAAATTTATATATGTTTTTTTGATCGGCAAAAGATAATATTATTAAATAAAGAAATATTTACACAACACAAAAGAAAAGGAGATTACAAGTCAATATAAATACAATGTAGTGGTTTAAAGGTCTAGTCAACAAAATGAAAAACTTTTATATAGTTGTTGAATACATATTAAACTCTTGTTAGTAATATTATTTTATTAATATATAGCAGATCATCATAGCTCATTCTGATTAAATCAGATATAATATGTCACTAATTGAACAAAGTGACACTGTTGTGTTGCCATATGGTGGTACATTAAAGGCCAGTGAGGTTCGTTATTTCTTATATATTTTATCACTTAATCGGTGCATAATCTATGATTGGAGTTGGGTACATGAACTTCTATCTGCCCCGGAATATGTTGGTACATTCATATAATTAAGATGCACTTGTTAATTGCTTGTATATTAACGCATTAACCCAATCAAAATGATAGTTTCCTAATAAAGTCATATTAGAAAAACAAATAACTTAGCTAAAAGCTGGAAATGTATTTTTCGCTTAATTGATATTGGATTTTACAAATCAGAAAAATATATCTCTAAGTTATGGACAAAATAAAAGGTGATCAACGTTTTTTTCGCTGTTGAATATTAGAAAATATTGGAACCATATTGGACCGTTTCTGTAAGGACTTGTTGATCGAAATGAAAAAGAAAATGGGATGTTAACTAGTATCCTAAAGACATAATTTAAGGAGAATAAAAATAAAAAACTGTATTAAAAAATAATATTTTCATATTTTGGGAAATAATAAACTTTTTTTTATAGATTTTCTTCTTTTATATTCCTTAAATAATGCCTTTTTCCTTAAATTAGTATCTTTTTTATATCTTCAAGACAATTAATAAATGGGTAGGGATCCATTTACTCCAATAGTAAGTGGAAAAACACTTACTCCACGTCATGATCATTCATTCTTGAGAAATCCAATGGTTTGAATTGGTGAGTACATCTAAACCATTTGATTTTTCAAGATTGGATGACTAAGATGAAGAGTAAGTGTTTTTTGGATTAAGTGAATCTCTTCCATTAATAAATTTATTTTAATTGTCATCCAATACTTTTTTACTTAATATTAAAATGATCTTTAAGTTTAAGTTTTGGTAGGACCTAGCATTGATCTACTAAATAAGAGAATGAATATACTCCATTGTCCTACTTTAATATCTTATCATTTTTCAATTTTTCATATAGATAAAATTTTGGTTTGAGAGACTCCCAACACATCATATTTACAGACACCCAATTTTTCATATGTCTATTTAAAAAATTAAGAATCAATTATTATTTTTTCAAGTTTGTCCTTAGTGCATTAAATAAAATGTGATTATGATGAGTATTAATTGCCATAAATAATTTAGTCAAAATAAAATATTTTACATTTGCAATTAACTCATTCAAATGATTATTTTTTGATTTTACATTTGCAATTGGAAAATGATATATTCTCCTACTAAATCATCATACTTATACTTATACCCACAAGAAAGTGACATATGTCACTTGTAAACCAATTACTAATAAATAAAGTATCACTTTGTGACATATATCACTTTTTCATGGACAAAAAAATTAGTAGAAGAATTTAGTACGAAAATATAACATTACTATTTGCAATTAACTCAAGCTAACAAAAGTAATAAGAATGGAGCATATGTGATTCTGGTACAATCACATGTTCACAACTCCACCAGGATGAGGATATCCATTCCGAATGGTATCTCATTCCATGTCCCGAACCAATAGCATATTATTATATGAATAAATTTAAAAAAAAACAAAATGAAACATTTTCATTGTCTTGAGACAGAAAATGAGACACCGTTAGAACTGGTGATCTTTATCCCACAAGCCACACCCCACCAACTACCTCTATGTGTTGGAACTTGGAATCTGTCTTGTTTTTCTAATTCACATATGGACAATTTATACTTTAAAATTATATTAAATATGTATTTATATTTTTGACATAAGTTATACAACTTTATACATGTCACCAAGTGATTTGCATTTGCATACTTAAAACGAAAACTTCGTACCCAAATTTATTATTCATGCGTGAAGCAAGGGCAATGTCTTTTGGAAAAACATTTCAACCCCTTGGTTTTGGTGCCATCACTTGCAAGCATGCATATTTTCAACTCGATTAGATTCTTTTCACCTCCAAATTCAGTTAATTCCCATTCCCCATGCAAATAGTAGTTTACCTTGGATCGGTTATAGCAATATTAATTTTTTAAATTGGGGTAACGTTATAATACTCATATACATTTTTTACTATAAATGAATTGGTTTATTTGCTAAATTCATTTTTTACTGGAATGGTCAGAAGTTCAAAACTTAGGATCAAACCCAAAAGGAGATAAGTAATTTTCTATGGTTGATGATATAGCGGGAAAAGAGTTTAATCATGTCAAATCAAAGCTCAGCTCAATAATGATTTGATTAGTTCGAAACTTGACTTGAGTTCGATATGAGTTATTTTTTTAGCTCGAGATCGACACTATTAACGTTCATGAACTATTCAACTCAATTCGAATTGGTTCATTTACACGCATCAAATAATTAATTTATTTAAAAAAAATATTGCACGTTGTATATATAAATATGACATTGTTTATATATATAATAATAAACATAAAAAAAATATGGGCCGTGGTATAATAATAATAAACATAAAAATTATTTTTTTTATATATAAATATTTAATTTTTTAATTAACATGATATATTTTTATTGATTTGATATATTGTTTGAGATACATTTTGAAACAACGGATCCTTATAGTAGGAAATGGTATGTAAATCTCTTTCTATTGGCCTTCTTTATTTCATTAGATCTTCTTGGATCTTGTTTGATTAAAGTTCAACCATAAGGATTGCCTAATGGCATAATTATATCTTCTGTCGCACGATATTTCACATGTTATATGTTATGAATTGTGATTAGTCGAAAAAAATGTATTTAAGTTAAAATATAATAATTATTTATTTTTGTGACAAATCACAATCCATGGCACATGGAATGACATATATTGTACATCTACAAAAAAAGATGAATAAAATGTGAGTTGTGAATAATGGACCGAAATACAGCACATTCCATGTCCTTCCCTCGCAGTGTCGCACATGGCTCCATGATATATATTTAGATAAGAAATTGTTTATCTTTAGTTAATCATGTTTAACTTTGGAAAACTAAAAATACACTTCATGATTCATTTTTAGTCAAATTCTTCCAGTTTGAAGCCATGAGAATACTTGGACTGATATGTTGCAACTTTCCTTTTTATTCCATGATTTAAAAATAATTTTGGTAGATATTCAAGATTGCATATACAGAACAACTTTGTTGAGATATGCAAATCTCATTTTAGTAGTCTTAATGATTGAAAGGATTAGTCTAAGAAAAAAAAATAGTATCTCTTTTTTATGATAGATGATTCTTAACTTTTAGTGAAAGTTGTTTTGTATTAAGAAGCATTTTATTATCAACAATGTTGGTTTGATTGATAAAGATTCAACTCATAAGGATGTGAGTTCTAATCTTGTTTCTCATAGAATAATATTGTTAATAGGTAATTTGTAAGTATTTATGTATATATTCTAGAAGTTATGAGCTCTACCCTAACTTGCACATTGTACGTTCTGTTGAAATAATATTATTTTTATTGTATTTTGTTTCAGTTGACAAATACCTAACATACAAAATATCCAAAAATTAAATTTCCTATAAAGTTTTTCAATTTTTAAATCACCTATGTGTATTCCATTCTATGAGTATCTGCTATAACCCAAAAATGAGGACCACATGATAAAATTTCTTCCTTAGTGATAGGATGTGGTTAAATTGAACCCTCCAGAATATTAGGCCATGCATAACTAATTAGCAGCCCAATTTAAGATTTTACGGGTAAAGCCCATCTATATTTAGCCCGGTCTTAAATGGCGTTCATTCTTTTATGGGGCTAAGATTTTGAGTGGGGCCATTCTACCTGCTATTTTGCTTGTTGCTATTCTAATTTGAGGAAAGTTTGTTGATACTACCAAAAATATCTCATAACTATTATGAGTAATGAATTAATCACTTTTGAGGTATATGGTTATTCATCTTAATAAGTTTCGCTCATAAAAATTAAATCATTAACCTTTTGACTATTCTAAGGATCTAACAGAGTTTTATCCTATTAGACCATGATTAATTTTATTACAGCTTCATGTACGATAATATATGCACATGTACTTAAAGAAGATTAACAAATTCTTGCCAGGTTATCAACTATGAAACAATTCTTTAGCACTTGAATTATTCTTAGTTGGCATTTGTATTCAATTAACCCTATTTTATATGACACTTTGAGCATATCATTCCTTTTTCCATCCTTGATTCAAAAAAATATATGCACTAGTAGTATAAAAGTTTTTTATATTGTTACTGTATTATTTATCATGATTCATTTTTTAATATGGTTGACTTATAATTATAAGTAATATAAAAAAATAATGAATATATAATATTGATTGTGTATAAATTTTGATATTGACGGTTATAACCCTATTACGAAATAAAAGTCCTCACTCGTCTTAGCAACAGTACAAAGCTTTGGTGGCAACATCTGTTTCAAGCATTTTGTGTTACCCTATCAACTTTGTCTATGAGCAACTTTGTGGCCAAGAAATAGTGGTTGCAGATAGGGCTTTCATGGCCTGCTTTCGTTGCCAATATATGAAAGCAACATTTTATTTTTGTAGCCCAACATTTATTTTTACTGAAAAATCTTCTTTAAATAACATGACAAATAATTAATTCCATTAGTGTTCATGAGTATGCTTCTTATATGATAATAATGTAATCATTAAACATAGATAAAATACAGAACTATGTATACGAATTCAAGACTTATGAAGAGAATAACACAGAGGAAGTGAGAATAAGTTACCTCTATTAGTGAAGAAAATAGTGTCCGATCTTTCACCAATGATGTTAGATATATTTAAATTGGTAACTACATGATCAATAATTTGGATGTGACTCATATATCAATGGTAATAATTTCTCTACCAATTAGAATCAAAATTAGCTACATCAAGTGCCTTCTTTAATATGCAAAATAAATTGAAAGAATTAACTATAAAAGTAAATTTACATTTTAAACCATAAGATATATGGAACGATTTATTCACTGTCCCAAACCAATCAGAATATTATTCATTTTTATTAAAATATAAACATAGCCTAAAGGACCAAAACTATAATTGAAGGAAGTGAAACACACACACTTTGTGCGTGAGCGTGTCTGTAAGATGGCAATGGCAATGGCACTTCGGAGGCTTTCATCTTCCATGGAGAAACCTTTACGTCCTCTCTTCAATGCTGGTTCTGTTTACAACAAGGTCACTCCCTCTCTCTTCTTTTCAAATCAAATTCCAATCATTCTTCATAACCTTATCTTATCTATATTACTCATCATTTCCGTTCAAATTTCATGGCTCCTTAACTCTTCACGTTGGATTCGTTTTTTTATTGTAGTCTTCTTTGCCTGATGAAGCTGTTTACGATAAAGAGAAACGTGTTTCGGTAAGCTTATTATAGATAGTATATGTAGTTGCTTGTGGATTCTATGTTTTTTATTGTGATGTGAGATTCATTGCCATGCACTAATTATTTTTGAATTTTTTTTATTTGATTGGTATTTGTGTTTGAAGTGGCCAAAGCAACTGAATGCTCCACTTGAGGCTGTTGATCCTGAGATTGCTGATATAATTGAGCTTGAGAAAGCTAGACAATGGAAGGTATCACTGTTACTTTGTAGTGATATAAGAATGTCATTCTTTACGAGCCTTTCCCGTGTTTGAACATCAAATTTTGTATATCATACATATTTATCTCTATATCTCACATAATAATAAAAAAGGACGAACTAATGTGCAAGGTTCCCAACTAGTGGGGTCTGGAGAGGGTAAATGTACATAACCTTACCCTTGCAAATGAATAGGATGTTTACAGGATTTGAATCCATAGTCTCTAAGTCACAACTCAAGTAACCTTACCATTTTGTCGAAGCTCATTCATGACCTGCATGTCCCTTTTTTTGATGTTCAAGAAACAATATTTTTTGATAATAGGTTATTTATAAGCTTTGGTCCTTAGCATGTTATCAATGTATCATAGGTATAAGAACTTAAGCTTTTGGGAGAGTTGGTCCTTGGTGTGATATCCAGTTTTAGCTTAATCTATTTGCTAGCATCTTTCTCTGCAATATTGGCATGTTGAACTTGAAAAAAAAAATTCTCCATTTTCTTTGGGTTTGTGTAAAATATTTGATGTAGTTGTGATGTTGCATGATATGATGCTTCCTTAAACGTAGGACAAATATTTGGTCCACCATCAGGATTTTTTTTTTTAAATTTTGCATTTCAATTTCGACCTTACTTGTTTTCCTTTTGGTGAAGGGGCTGGAATTGATACCCTCTGAAAATTTCACTTCTCTTTCTGTAATGCAAGCTGTTGGCTCTGTCATGACTAACAAGTACAGTGAAGGATATCCTGGTGCAAGATATTATGGAGGAAATGAGTATGTCAGTCTTTCACTACACATGTGTTTGTTTTAATAACTCATGGACATCAATATGAATAGTGTGAGCATTTTGTATTATATTCTTAGAGTACCCGATTCAATCCAATTCAATGATCATGGATCTTTCTTATTTCAGGTATATTGACATGGCAGAAACACTTTGCCAGAAGCGTGCCCTGGAAGCATTTCGGTTGGATCCTGCTAAATGGGGAGGTAAAAACTAAAAACACAAGGCAGACATATCATAAATGATAAAAAATCTTCTTTTTTCTTTTTTGCTTTATAGATTTTGAAAAGGCTCCTCCAAGTGAGTTTGCCTTTAAAGTGAGCAAGTAAGGGGGAATTCACCCTTAATTTGATTAAGTGCATAGAAATCTCAACATATTACTTTTTTCATAGAACTCTAAATTAGCAATGGATATGCTAAAAGACTAAGAGTAGCATTTTAACTATGAATCTCAGAGTTAAAGTCTTCAATTGCTAGTTTTTAACAGTCTCCTATGAGATTCTTCGAGGTTCACAGATTGCTCATACTTCATTGTTACCTCTAATTTGCAGTGAATGTGCAGCCTCTGTCTGGTTCTCCTGCAAATTTTCATGTTTATACTGCTTTGCTAAAACCACATGATAGAATCATGGCACTTGATCTTCCTCATGGAGGCCATCTTTCTCATGGATACCAGGTAGTAGTAATTTCCATCTTGCATTTCATGCCATACTGAAGTCTATAATAGATATATGGGTTCTTGATCAATTCTGTCAATTTTCTGTGAATTTCTTCACAGATTAGGTAGCAATAACTTTGTACTCGTTTATAAAAATTTAACTTCTTTATATGTTTATGTATTCGTATGTACATTATTGGGAATGAGAACTATCCAGATGAAATATTAATAGTTACTACCATTTTCACTATGCAGACTGACACCAAAAAGATATCTGCAGTCTCTATATTCTTTGAGACAATGCCATACAGATTGGATGAAAGCACAGGATACATTGACTATGACCAGGTATCTTTGCAGTTTTTTATCATGGTCATGATCCTTCTGGCTATTCATCGTTTCTGGAATAGTTTTATTTGCAAAAAAATTATAAGAATTTTATTTGCATATCAACTTGAACATACTCATTATAAGTATTCATTGCATACTGGATCTTAGAATTAAGATATTCACATGATATATACATGGTAAGTCCAGTAAAATGCTGCATGCATATAAATTGAATTCCTCATCATTTATAGGGTTTAACCACACCACAGATGTTTATCATTAACCCCTTTCCAAAGTCTAAAGTTCCCAGAATCATGTTCTGATGAATGCTAATCAGAACCTACTTATGTGATGTTCGTTTTATTTACATGGACAATAATGCTATTGATCTTTCTGATTAAAGGGCCATTAATTTAAACCTCTTTGAGTTCGATTGAAAGCCTACGTATCTAATAATTCTTCAAACTTCTCAATTCAGCAGCATCACACACACAAACATGCATAGCACTTTTGTGCCAGTTCAAGGTTTTTTTATGACGTGAACAATTTTGAAATGCAGTTGGAGAGATCGGCTACACTCTTCAGGCCAAAATTAATAGTTTCTGGAGCCAGTGCTTATGCCCGTCTGTATGATTATGAACGCATACGTAAGGTAATGTGTACATAGTACATCAATGGTTTTCGAAATGTTAATAGATTGCCTTCATTAGAATTTGTGATTTTTACTTTTAATGATTTTCTGGAGCATCTAACGTTGAACTCATGAAGCATGTTACAGGTGTGTGATAAACAGAAAGCTGTGTTGTTGGCAGATATGGCACACATTAGTGGATTGGTTGCGGCTGGTGTTATCCCATCACCTTTTGATTATGCTGATGTAGTGACTACCACAACTCACAAGTCACTTCGTGGCCCACGTGGAGCTATGATCTTCTTCAGGAAGGGGGTAAAAGAAATTAACAAACAAGGAAAAGAGGTGTATTCCTGAACAAAATTCATCTGACATTATTGTATAGTGACTTTTATTTGGCCATTTCATGTTTGTTTCTATAAAAAAAACTTATGTACATTCATGGTGTGAGCTAAACTCATTCTTCTTTCTTATTTGAAGGTGTTGTATGACTATGAGGACAAAATTAATCAAGCTGTCTTCCCTGGACTGCAAGGTGGTCCTCACAACCACACCATTACTGGTTTAGCTGTTGCGTTGAAGCAGGTATACAAGTAGAGAAGATTATGATTGATATTTATTTTAACTGTTTTTCATTTGTGAAAAACAGATGAAAGGCATATATGTCACAATCTAATTTTCTTTTCTTGATATTGAGGTTTGTATATTGAGTTGCAACTGCAACAGACAATAAAATGGAAAATGAGTAAGGTTTTTCGTCTTTTGAGCTTAAGAAGGTTTGTCTGAGTGGCTGATTTGGACAGTGGCATATTTTTGACTGAATTGGGTTGTGTTTGAAGCGTGGGTTAGTTTCCTTTATCCAGTAAAGTGTGTAACCTTAGAAATTCCAAACAACCTCTCTGCTTGCTGGGGTAAGGCTACTCACTAAGTGGGAGTCTCGTGCACGAGACCGACCTTTTTTCTTTAAATGATCATCTCTGACTCAGGCTAGATTGTAAATAGATTGCCTTTTTTCTTTTTGTGTGTAAATAGTTGATATTGGGAGAGCATATGATGTATGTGATGCATATAGTGATAGTATCTATTGTTTCTTTTTCTTATGTGGATTCAGGCTACGACTCCAGAGTATAGAGCATATCAAGAGCAGGTTCTGAGTAATTGCTCAAAATTTGCACAGGTACATTAGAAAGGAGAACTGAACTGTATGAACATATTTATGCAGATATTGGATTTTAATATACCATAGGGGTTGGTCTCCTTGGTAGACCAGAGCGATTAACTCGTATTTTAACACTAAAATCTTAATATGTTGCAGGCTCTGACTGAGAAGGGCTATGAACTAGTTTCGGGTGGAACTGATAATCATCTAGTTTTGGTAAATCTGAAGAACAAGGTAACCGAAAAGTACTTGGTCTTTTCATGAAAGCATCTTTGAGTCTTCCATTATACGAAATATAACAATCAGTGATAATTATTTGTTATAGTCATAAATCTGAGATGAAGTTACTAGTTATTATTGTGATCTAGTCTAAGAAATTTTGTGCCCTACTAAGAGGAACATATTGTCATATTCATTAAATAAAGCCACAGTTTTTCGTCTAAACAGTAATACACCAATTTATGTTTTCAAAAACCTTTGTACAGGGTATTGATGGTTCCAGAGTTGAGAAGGTGTTGGAAGCGGTTCATATTGCAGCTAATAAGAACACTGTTCCTGGAGATGTGTCTGCTATGGTTCCTGGTGGCATCAGGATGGGTACAAGCTCATTCATTGCTTATATCTTAATTTTATATCCTTATTCAATTACTTGCATATAGAGGGAGCTTTGTAGCACTGGGTTTCCTTTTTAATCAATTACTTGATATTGATAACTCTTTGTGGATTTTTCAGGAACTCCTGCTCTTACTTCCAGGGGATTTGTTGAGGAGGATTTTGTTAAAGTGGCAGAGTTTTTTGATGCAGCTGTAAATATAGCTGTGAAGGTTAAGGCAGAGAGCAAAGGTTACTATATCTTCAATATCTGTTCTAAATTTGAGCTTGTTTTTATCTGGACAATGCTGGTACAAATGTTGATAAATCATTTCTGTGGGGTTTCTAGGTGCTTAAATGGCTAAAATGTGATTGCTTTTGATTTTTTTTATTTTAAATCAGGTGGAAAACTGAAGGACTTCTTGGCTACAATTCAGTCATCATCTTACTTCCAAACAGAGATTGGAAAGCTTCGCCATGATGTTGAGGAGTATGCAAAACAATTTCCAACTGTTGGTTTTGAGAAAGCAACCATGAAGTACAACAAATGAGAAAAGAAAAACTTCCATTTGGTAGGCTTGTCAATTATATAATGTCATTTTTCTACTCCCATTCATTTTATGTTATGTTGCTAAGGGATACACATTAGTTCATCAATAATATCTCTCCTATCAAACCATATGCAATTAATCTGGTAAGGTCACCCCTTGAGCTGAAACATGCATGCAATCAAGTTTACGAAATTCTAGAGTATCTGGGTTCCACCACGCTAGTATTGAAAAAGAAAATGTTTGACAACTGTATGGTTTTGGACTTGAAATCATGATAAATCATTAAGGTTAGAATCAAATCATACTGCATTTGACCTCAAATTGGACAGATGCACTTCTATCATAAGCTTCAGCCTTATAAAATGTAAAATTTATAGACACCAGACCAGAAGACTCTCTGGTTTCTTCTAGTTTTTTTCCTCGTTAATGTATTCATTTCAATTTTCCAGTATTTGTTGATCTTCATTCTAGACAAGCAGTTGAACACAGATGTTGTTTGTTTCCACCAAAAGTTTGTGTGCATCATTAAATTTCATTTGTGTCCACTCAAAACTTAAATTTATATATTCAACATATATTAAAAACAAAAAGATACCATTTATTATTAACCTTGAGGAGAACTTCTGAAGTGGTATTTTAACATGACATTTCCAATAAAGAAAAGCTTGCATTTAATACTTCTAAGTCTAACTCTTACAGATCAAATTTCCACAATCAAACTACACAAAATCATATTCTGATACATTATTTAGTTTGCTATGTGGCAGGTAACACTTTGATCTTATTGGCAAGCAATTCAAGGTGATCAGTTTTCCTGATTCTTGGAGGAGGAGGACATCATATATTATATAAAAAATTACCTAGGAGCCTTTTATCTCTGTATGAATCTAGAAAAAACTTGATCATCAGGTATTTTCTTGAGATGTATAGATACATGTGCAATAAAGGCTTGAAATAATCAAATATATAAAAACATGCTGGTTTATCTTTGCTTCAATGGGTGTGAATGTGTGATTACTATAAACATTATTACAATTAGAATTCCTGATGTTCTTCCCATAAATCCAACCAGCCTCTTCCACTGCATAAAATCCAGCTTGGTGCTTATATGACTCTTTTGCTGCATATTATGTTCCTTTTTTGTATTCTTTTAAGATTAGGGGGAAGTTATGGCAATTTAAACCGGCCTCACTATCTGCTCAATCCAACATATATTGCAGTATTGCTTGACTAACTATTGCGTTACAAACCGAGTGGTTGATAATGTGGAGATGCATATAGGCCGATTGATTTCTGTTGCAGAGAAAATCTGTGGGATTTACTGAATTTTCTTAGCAGATAAATAAGACATCAATGTTATTTGGTTATAAAGAACTCATGATTTAATTAATCTTTGAAACCAGTCACTTTCTTATCCTATGATTTAGTTAGTTTGATCTAGTTATGTTTTTATCTTATTATCTGTCATCTTATTTCTTGTAATGATATCTATTACTCTCCTTGCAACACTGGAAACATGGAAATGAAATGCGCATTGGTGCTGTTTTGGCAAACTTACAAAACCCGATTGGATGCTAATATAAATGGTTTTGTGTCATATGATGTTTCTATCTTCATTCTTTTAAGATCATTAGCCAATTATAACAATTCCATTGACTATCAGCCCCATGCAACATATTGCATTACTAATTGATCTAGATTGTTTGAAATTCAGTGATTCATGTTTAGTGTTTACTCCTATAAACCTTTATTCTACTTTAGTGACAAGTTGGAAAACCAGACAACAGCAATATGTGTATACACTGTTTTCTATAATTATTCATTAGTATATCCAGAGAGACAATGAAGCACACCACATAATAAGACTGGTACTTTAAGAGTATGAAATATCTCACCAAAGGCAAGAAAATCTTAATAGAAACAATCGAATTCCTGAGTAGAAAATGAAATGTAATATTATTTGATAAATAAGAATATTCACTCAATAGATTAAAAACAGATAAATTAAACACGATTAACTATTAAAAATAATAATAATAATAAAAAGTAAACTAAATCAGATTATAAAACAAATAACTAGCGGAAATGAGATAACATATTAAAGGATAACATATTAAAAGATAAAATATAACCAACTTATTAATAGAATTCCAAATAAAGTGACAAAGGCTTGTGCTTTTTAGCTACATTGATCTTTTTTATTACTTTTGTAAATAATGTCTATATATAGATAGATGATGTAGACATGACCATGACTCATACCAAACATTTAAGAATTTTGATGAATCCAACAAAAAAACAATCTCATACCAAACATTTAAGACTTTTCATGAAACCAACAAGAAAACAATCTTGTACAAAAAATGAGACAGGTCAATCGGGTGTTTCTTGTTGTCAGTTACTGTCATCTAAATCCATTTTAATTTTTATTTAAAGAGTCAATTATAATTAAATGCGATTTTTTTCTTCCTCTTCTTATTTAACTCTAACTCTCACTTTGTCCAACTTCACCACTCTCCTTAGCTTCTTCCTCTTGTTCCCTCTCATCCATGGCATCTTCTGCATCACTCCAAGACGACGTCGCATCCAATCCTCTTCTCCAGGATTTCGAATTCCCTCCTTTTGACGTCATCGAACCCAACCATGTGCGACCCGGCATTCGTGCACTCCTCAATAACCTGGTATCCTTTCTTTCCAATTTCGATTTTTTATCATTGTTTTGTACTTTTATTCGATTTTGGATAATGGGTTTTGTTTTATATTTGATGGGGTTTCCCTATAGGAGAGTGATTTAGAGGAATTGGAACAAAACCTTGAACCATCGTGGCCCAAGTTAGTGGAACCGTTAGAAAAGATCACGGACCGGTTGTCTGTGGTTTGGGGTATTCTCAACCATCTCAAATCTGTTAAGGATAGTTCTGAGCTTAGGTCTGCTATTGAAGATATTCAGGTATTATTTTTGTTTTTTGGGTTTTTTTTAATATTTTTTGATTTTGGGTCAAGTATTGTGTGTTTCTTTAGTGTGTAATAGTTTTGTTGTTACTAATAGTTCTATCATGTTGTTTGCAGCCAGAAAAAGTTAAGTTTCAGCTTAGACTAGGGCAAAGCAAGCCTATTTATAATGCGTTCAAAGCCATTCGAGAGTCTCCTGATTGGGAGACGCTGAGTGAAGCTCGCAAACGTATAGTTGAAAGTAAGCTACTTGAATGTTATGTTGTTCTTGTGTACTTGTGAACTTATTTCTATGTTAAGTTACTCCTAAATGTATTGGCATGGTATTTTATATGTTGCTTGAATTGTTTCTAGATTTACATTTAATAAAATGGTGAACTGTGAAAGATGCTGGACGTGTAATTGGTTAAAATTTTCAAGTTTTGTTATGCTGTGATGTGAATCCAGTCACTTTTTTAAATCAACAAAAAAACAGAATCAAGTGTAAGGGAGAAAGAGTTTGTTCTAATTTTTTTGTGTTTGTCATGTAATATGAAAATATCTGCGTGACTGTCTTCCATGTTGGATAAATTCCTTTCTTTTGAAATCATGCTAAATTAAAAAGTGTTGTTCTATTTCAACTTGATCATAAATAAATTTATTGTCTAGGGCTTGCCATTTTAGATTTTACATTAGCCCAGTGACAATTGCACTTGTGCCCTTGCAGGCCAGATAAAGGAGGCGATTCTTAATGGTGTTTCTCTTGAAGATGACAAAAGGGAACATTTTAACAGAATTGAACAGGTTTGTCCGGATAACAACTAAAAACAGCACATACTATAGTTATTAAGTACTAAGCTTTAGCTAAATATTGTTTCTGTTTTATGGAAGCAACCAAGCCTGTACCCTTTCCTACGGGGATGGAGAATGAGATTGTGGGGTTTGAAAATGTACATATTTTAAAATTTAAAATTTGAATGTATACGACTAACAAAATAAACAGGATAAGTAACGTGGATTATGAAATTCTGTTGACAATTTTTAAAAGCAAAAAGGAGCCATTTACAACCGTTTGAAATCCCAATTTTATTAGCAATGTATGTCAGTAAGGGGTTTTGCTTTATTCCTTACTCCCAACTGCACCAAATATAGTATGTAAAAAATTGTTTGAATGATGCTACTTACTCTCAGATTCTAGAAGTGGAGGGATGGATTTACACCTTAACAAAATTTCAAGCAATGATGCTGTTTTTTTGTTGATTTTTATTTTATTTGAATTTTTTTATCACGTGCCATGCACAGGAGCTGGAAAAGTTATCACAAAAATTTGGAGAGAATGTTCTTGATGCTACAAAGAGATTTGAAAAGCTAATCACAGATAAGAAAGAGATTGAAGGATTGCCTGCTACTGCTCTTGGGCTGGCTGCACAAAGTGCAGTGTCTAAGGTATATCATGTCAACATACTATTCTTATGACAATGACTAGCTTTCTGAGTTTTAATTACTTGGTGATGCTTACAGGGGCATGAAAATGCCACTGCTGAAAATGGGCCCTGGGTAATTACATTGGATGCTCCAAGTTACATTGCTGTTATGCAACATGCTCGCAACCGCTCTTTACGTGAGGAAGTCTACAGGGCATATTTATCATTTGCATCTAGTGGAGATTTGGATAATACAGAAATAATTGAGCAAATTTTAAAACTTAGGTTGGAAAAGGCCAAACTTCTCAACTACAATAACTACGCTGAGGTGTAACTTTTTTTCATTATCGAGATTTTAGAATACAATTCTATTGTAGGTTGCTAACGTATGATTCATCAGGTTAGCATGGCAACAAAAATGGCAACTGTTGATAAAGCAGAAGAACTTCTAGAGAAGCTTCGCAGAGCTTCCTGGGATGCTGCAGTGAAAGGTATTCTATAAGATGTTTCTGATAGAGAGCGTGCATTAGCTTTTAAATTGTATCTGTATTTTACTGTCGTACGAAGTTACAAAAGGGGGGCACCCAACGTGAGGTCCCATCTAGTGGGGTCTGGGGAAGATAGATATACACAGTCTTACTTTTGCAAGCTAAGAGGTTGTTTCCAGGATTTGAACCAATGACTTCCAGGTCACAAGGAAAGCAACCTTACCATTATGCCGAAGCTCACCCACTTATGAACAGAAAATGCGTCATGTATATAGACTTCCTGGAGTTAGGTCTGAACTGTTACTGAATATTCCAAAATAGCAAAAACAACATGCCCTTTTCTGCATAATTCCAATTTTGACACCTAATAGCTTTGAGCGATTGTTTATTTTAATTTGGTTCCTGTTATATATATATATTTCAATCCTCTTTAGTCATGCATTAACTTACTGTTTCATCTTTGTTTTCTTATAGATATAGAAGATCTTAAGAAATTCTCCAAAAGTCAGGGTGCATCGGAAGGTGCTAATTTGACACATTGGGACATTAGCTTTTGGAGTGAGAGACTTCGTGAGTCAAAATACGATATAAATGAGGTTATTTTTTCTCCCTCCTACCATCTTTAAAGAAACACTTTAAGAAAGTTTGAGTTTTGTCATTTATCTGCTAGATAAGATGATAACCACATCTGGAATGATTAGAAGCTTAATTGTCATTAACACAGTCAATTTTTTCCACTTCTATTTCAGAAGCACTAATGGTTAACTTGATGACCATTTTTATAGAAAAGTTGCAAGAATTTCCAAAATATTTGTAACTTATATGGTTGAATGTTGTAAATGATTTATTGATACACAATTTCTAAAATATGTTATTAAAAATTGATTTTTTTAATTTCCAAAGTGTGTTGTGTGTAAAGAAGGTTTTCGTATTTTGTTTTTATTCCTACATACAAGTTTTTTGGCCACTACTCAAGTAAATTTTTGTTCTCTAACACCACACTATGACATATTGTACTGAGGAAAAGTTTAATAAGTTGGTTCATCCTTTGCCAATTGTTCACTCCAATACTCCATGGAATAATGAACCAACTTTTTCAAGATTCCTTCACTTTTAATAATATCTCGGTATGTTGTCATTGAAACTTCTATACAGCCTTGTAAAACTTAGACTTTTGCTATTATGTCGTGTAGGAAGAGTTACGGCCATTTTTCTCTCTGCCGAAGGTTATTGATGCACTATTTAACCTTGCAAAAACACTTTTTGGCATTGAAATTGAGTCAGCCGACGGTCTAGCTCCGGTAACTAAATTACTTCTGTTTCATCTTTGTTTATTGTACTGGGGAGCATCTATCTGAAATTTACTCACAAATGATTATTGTTATTTAGGTTTGGAATGATGATGTTAGGTTCTTTCGTGTTAAAGATTCTTCAGGTAGTCCAATTGCATATTTCTATTTTGATCCTTATAGTCGTCCTTCTGAAAAAAGGCAAGGTGCATGGATGGATGAAGTTTTTGCTCGTAGTCGTGTATTATCACGCAATGGTACCTCAACAAGGTTGCCTGTCGCACACATGGTGTGCAATCAATCACCTCCAGTGGGAAACAAGCCAAGTCTGATGACATTTCTTGAGGTAGCTCCTCAACATACTTGTCTATTTTATATTTTTGTAGCTATGCTCATTATTTATGGTTGGGAACAATGAAGTCATGTGAATAAAGTGTCAAACTTGGTTGCGTTTTTGTCAATGGTTAAACTAGTCAATACTCACAAAAGGTGGCTGATTATAATAAAATTAATTGATCATTAAGGCATGACATGTCAGGTGATAACTAGACATACAGTTCTTAATTCATAGAGTGAGTTTGTGGTTATTAGTTGTTAACTCAGTATAAATTTATAATGTTTCACGACCATCTCTGTTAACTCAGGTTGAGACTGTTTTCCACGAATTTGGCCATGCTCTTCAACATATGCTTACCAAACAAGATGAGGGTTTGGTTGCTGGTATTAGAGGAATAGAGTGGGATGCTGTTGAGTTACCCTCTCAGTTCATGGAAAATTGGTGTTACCATAGGTAAGTAAGAATATATGTCCATATGATTTTTATACTTTATACCATTGTCTTATATGGATGTTTCATCCTTCCTTTTCTTGTAACTACAGTGATGATTGTAATTTCTGTGCTATACCCTACTTTATTTAATGTATTCAATTTAATTATATTCTTCATCCTCTTTGTTTGAAGTCTCCCAGATAACATATCGGTTTTCCCATATATGTTTGATTCTTTGTAACTATTGCTGTCCCGGGGCATTGGTAATACTTTTTCTTTGTGTTTATATTCGATGTGTCAACATTCTCCCCAATTATTCTGTATGGGGTACTGGGAAACTACTGGGCTTGTTTACAGGTTGCTTTCAGAGGCCTGGTCCCTTTTAACCCGTTATGAGCCGATGTGTTGCACATTAGTTTATTTAGCTTTTGAAAGAACAATTATGTTTTTTTTTTTAAATTAGAGTATCATGTATTTACATATTTATGCCATTTTATACTGATCAGAGAGACGTTAATGGGCATTGCAAAGCATTTTGAAACTGGGGAGAGTCTCCCTGAAGAAGTATATTTGAAGCTTGTTGCTGCTAGAACTTTTCGTGCGGGTTCCCAGAGTCTTCGACAGGTAGTATGGATGTATTGAGTAATAAAATAAAAGCAAAATTATATACTTCTTTGTTTCCCTTCCAAATTCATGTGATAACTATTATGTTCTTGTTGGTTTTAAGCTGGTCTTATCATATATTGGTGCTTTGGCAATCTCTGTCTTGTCTTCCTTTTTTATTTTTACTTTGTATAGATATGGTGCTTAGAGCCTTAGGTACTTATATTTCCACAAAACCTGTAAGATCCCTCCTAAGGTTCTTTAGTTCTTATTTTATTTACTTTCATTGTGTCATATCCTTGTACGACTGATGTACTTTGCAACCCTAAAATTGTATTTCCATCTTGTTTCTGAGGGACGGAATAAAACTGATTTAAAATGCTAGACATTTCTTTTCAATTTTTTTGTTAGTTGGTGTAAACATATGTGTGTGTGCGTGCGTGTGGTGGGCTACTCCCACATTGACTAAATGAGAAGAAGAATAGTTTACAACGATTTCAATGTTGCCAAGATCCTTAAGCTAGTGTTTGGTTCAAGTTGGTTTCTCTCCATGTATGACAAGAACTCCTACATGCCAAATACTCTTCCAAGCCCGAAAGCCACCATGTCAAAACACCTCGTAAGTTCAAACCCTCTAAAGCCCAACTCCTGCAAAGCCCAGTGTTAAATACCTTCCCAAAATTCAACAGTTATAATTGTTTTCTTCATAAAAAGCTATTTTCTTGGGTTCTATTAATTCTCAAGTGAACTTCCTAATTTGTTTGTAAGGATTCAAGGTTGACTGTAACTAGTTTGACCTTATGTGTCCTTTGTTATGTAACTTATGTTTAAATATATGACTTGCTCTCTAATATATATTTATTAATATAATTTCAGATCAAATTTGCAAGCGTGGATCTGGAACTTCATACAAAATATGTTCCCGGGGGACAAGAATCTATTTACGATGTTGACCGTAGAGTTTCTGAGCGGACTCAAGTGATTCCTCCATTTCCAGAGGACAGATTTCTTTGCGGCTTTAGTCATATATTTGCAGGTTTGCTATGCCTCTTATATGTCTTAAAAATTATGTGAGTATCTCAACGAAACTGACCTTAAAATTTGTTTTCTGGATTTTTCATTTGTTAGGTGGCTATGCAGCTGGATACTATAGTTACAAGGTATATTACTTGCTGTCTTATTTTATTATAATAATGACCATTTGCCTTATCTATCTTGAGTCTTTTTTCTTCACTTATTTACCTTTTATTTTTTTGTTGGTAGACTAGTTCACCTATTTTCTTTGGCACTTTTATTCTCTTTGTTCCCCAACCCCTTCAACAAAGGAAAAAATAAAACTATATCTTATGGATGGTGAATTTGCCTGTTGTGCAGTGGGCGGAGGTGCTGTCTGCAGATGCTTTCTCTGCATTTGAGGATGTTGGACTGGATAACAGCAAGGTATATTTGATAAAGGAAATCTATCAATATTGACTTTATTGTTGTATGGTCATGCTTGCTTAATTTTCAAAATCCCCCATGTTTCATAATTACTTATAATTGAATAAACATAGTAGCCTATCTCCTATCATTTTTTTATATATAAATTAATAGTGTGTTACTCATCTTACTAATGGAACTGGTGGGACATTTGAAGATTCCTATGGTTTGTGAGGTTGATATTTATCTATTTTTTGGTAAATTAAGGTTACTATTACTGCTGGTGAATTTTATGTTTTTCCACTTTATTAATTGTTAACAATTCAGCATTATATGTCCCACATTCTTGTATGAGATATCCAATCTGAATTTAGGTTTTGGTACATTGGATACGAGAGTAATTATTAGATTAACAAGACAAGCCACATACCTATAACCAGTATGTGCAAGGCTTTTGAGTTTTAGCCCCTGTTTTTACCAGTGATATTTGACATGAGAGAAAATGAATAATGGTGTTTTGCAGCACCAATAACTAGAAGGTAAAATGGGTTAGAGTATGAGAATGGAGTATCGGGTACATTTTGTTAATAACATAGAAAACAAGAATCATGTGCAGGGTCCAAAGCAATGGAGTGTGTGATTAGATGTTTTTTATAATCAGAAAATAATTTTCACAGATTTTTGGCAAGCGCCTGATAATGTTATCCTATATAATGGTAGGATAAACTAGGTGGATCACATATGGCATACCAAACATGTGATAAAAGAGAAATGCTATACCCTCCAGGAAATCCTCCTAAGCAGTTCAAGTTGACACATTACATGCAATATCTGTGGAGTATTAGTTAATCTTGACTTTTTCAGCATTTTCTCCTTTTCCAAGTGAGTAGGAGAATTTGTTGGAGGATATCTAGTGATAAAATAGGGCATGTAGTATAAACTTATACTTCTAGGCTTTATACTATGTAACATAGTCTTAATGAAATTAGTGGAGTTTTGTTGTCTTGGTAGTACCATCGTTAGGCTTGAAATTTGGGTGTTTGCGTCTTAGTGGTTTTCGATTTTCCTACACTGGTAAAGAAAGGAGAGATTATTTTGCACTTTCAAAAGTGATACTTTCGAGCAATAAGTAGCTGTTGTATGAATCTGATTTTCTCTTTCCTCTTTCGTCCCATTTCATTTTCCTCTGGTGATATGATCCTGCATATTCATAAACTTTCTTAAATGATTTGTAGTATGCATATAATTATGATAATCAAACATTGGTATGGGATGTTTCTGATTTTGAATGTGGGTTATCACACCTACTTGAGCCCTTGTTTAGTTAGCTTGTTTCTCTACTTGCTATATTTGATTGTGTTCATTTTGTATGCAAACAGGCTGTTCAAGAAACAGGACACAGGTTCCGGGAAACCATTCTTGCTCTTGGAGGTGGCCAGGCACCATTAGAGGTCAGATAATAATATCCCACAAATTCAGTCCCCCTTTCAATATTTCATTTGTTTAGTGCACTTTGTTTTTTTGGTTTAACCAAGGGTATCCTTCAACCTATGGGTAAGGAACTAATTATTTTTGGGTGTATGATTGTCCCTCCCAACAAGTATCATTCCTAAGGATCGAACATTTGACATTTTGGTCTATCAGAAGATCCAGTGAGGCCTTACACCAATATGCCAACATTTTGTTGGTAGTGCAATTTATTAATAAAGAAGTTGCAATTGCACAAAATATCGTAGAGGAAAAAAATGTATACACTGACAGTGTATGTGTCTTATACACTGCATTATATTATCATTTACTCTTCAAAAAAAAGTAAAGCAAACGAATGGTAATTGATGTACTCACTATATATAAATATTACATATCATAATGGGATTATGGTTGATTTTGATCTAATGTGTTAGAACATGTTGTGGTGCTGCATGTAGGTCTTTGTGCAATTCCGTGGGAGAGAACCAACACCAGATGCTTTGCTCAGCCACAATGGCTTACTATCAGTTGCAGCTTCAGCATAGAGTTGGCTCTCTTGTATCTTATAAGTGGGAATGTTCTTACTTTTATATTTTTAGAATAATTTTAACCTACAACATTTAAAGGAACTTAAAAAATTTAATAAACTATTTTTAAGTAACTTGGCTTTGAGCAAACACTACCTGAAGCAAATTCATGAAAGCTATGGGAATATAATGTTTATTAGGTACTATCTTTTTGCATTTTTTATCACACTACAATATAATAGTAAGTTAGCACTAGTTATGAAAGCTACCTTCTAACAACTTTATATTACTTGCCTTAACATCATCCTAAAGAGGTAGGTGGGCGATCTAATTTGATGAAACCTTTTTAACAATTAAATGCTAAAAAATTATCTTCTTTTTAATCAATAAACGATGAAAAAAGGTGGTACAATGCAAAAATTAGATTGGGTATGATTTAGTAGATGTATACAATCTTTTTGAGACTAAAGAATAACCGTTTGTTATGTTTGAGACTCATGATTTTAACCAGCAATAACTAAGCAATGGATTTTAGGAAGCTAAGCCTACTTCTATTATTACTCAAAGTAATGTGGTAGTGGTTGGTTAGGGTTAAAATGAAATATAATAAAACATGTCTACCAAGTTATAGGTCATTAATCTTAGCTATTGGTCAATTTATTTTATCAATCAATGACTTAGATTGAAAGAGCATTGAAGGTGCACCTTACTATCTTTGAGTGAGTCACCAATAAACGTGATGTAACATTGGAATTTTTTGGGTTAAGAAGTAATATTGAAATTTAAAAATTAATAACATGAACAAGAATCCAATATACTTAACAATAGTATTCACCATAAATCATGTTGAGTTTCACTTTAAGTATGCTAAAATGTCCTTGAATAACCACTGTAATATCTTCCTTTACTGGTAAATGGTAATTAAAGTTGCTTTTTTGTTCAAAATTGTGAACTCAAACCCTTCAATTTTGTGCCTTTTTTTATGGGATGGTAAATTCCACTATTCATTACACTATTAACTATTAGCAACTACATAAATAAAAGGAAACAGTATGTATTTAATATCCTTTATAAAAGGAAAATAAAGAAACAAAATATAGCAGAAAATGGAATGAATTAAGTGAGGTAGAAGTAAGTGGTGAAATTGTATGAACCCAAAATACAGTGAAGAAAGTTCATTTGCATTTGTATTGGATCTAAGAAGAAGAAGAAGTGATGGCTCGTGCAGGAGGAATAACAAACGCAGTAAACGTGGGAATAGCTGTTCAAGCTGATTGGGAAAACCGCGAATTCATTTCTCACATTTCCCTCAACGTTCGTCGTCTCTTCGATTTTCTTGTCCAATTCGGTATACAATCTTGTCACTAATTTCTTACCTAGTTATGTACCCTTTTGCATCATAAAACCAAAAAACATCTCAAAGTTTGAACTTTTTTGATGGGGTTGGTTGATAATAAAATATGAGTATTACCCATTTGTTTTTGTTTTATTGTGTTTCAGAGGCTACAACAAAGAGTAAGTTGGCATCATTGAATGAGAAGCTTGATGTATTGGAGCGTTGCCTCGAACAGCTTGAAGTTCAAGTGGCCAATGCTTCTGCTAACCCTTCTCTCTTTGCTACTTGATTTTGTAATAGTACACTCACCTTTCATGTAAGCACCCTCCCACCTATTATAATGTAAATCTCATGCACAATTCTTGATCTGTAATGTTTGTTCGAGAAATGTTTTAATAGTGCCACACTGCCACTGTCATGCTTTATTATGTAATTCTTGTTCTTGGTTTGCAATGATTTGGGTTATCATATTGCTACTACAATGCTTTAATTGCAACTTTGGAGTAACAGAACCCTTTTGTTCATAAACACATGTTTTTGTGCTTATCATATTTTTAGATTGTTTGTCCTCTAATATTGCCTTTTAGCTTGGTTCCTTCCAATATAGTCATGTCTTAACATAATTCTAATCACTTGAGATCCCCCAAAGTCAGTCATCTTAGTTAGTGGTAGACTGTAGTACTGGCCTAAGTGGAAGTATCAATTGATTACCTTTGGTAAGTTACATTTTGTAGGAAATAGGAAACTCAAGTTAATCAGTACACCATATCTTTTTTCTTAACTGTCTGTCTCGAGCTTGACATTTGTCTAGTACAAAGTGAGTATTATTTATTATTGACCTAACAGATTTGCTCACTCTTAATGTCTTTCAAGCTGTTCTATAACAGCTAGACTTCAATTAAATTTCGTCTAGGTAGCTCTGATTCTGGACAATTTTGTATCTCTTAGGTATTATTTGATAGATGTGTTAGAACGGGGCAAAACATAGCATGGGTTTTATTCCGTGTTTAGTGTATATAAATACAATAGTACATGAAATGGAGTTAAAAAGTGAGACATTTTTTATTCTACTACATGGATTGAAACCAGAGAGAATAGAATAGAACAAAAATTACATCTATTTTGTTCGACGCTAATTGCTACCTTGTGTAATCTCAAATGATCTTGGAGGATATAGAAGTTTGGGTTTTCTCGTCCTCCTTCATTCTCTTTAAATTGTTCTCCCTCATTCTTCTAAGTTCTAATGGTGAGTGTTCAACATGGAACAGGCATTGTAATGCATAAAGCAGAGAAGCTTTGGCATAAGAATATATATTAAAAGTTGACCACAAATCACCGAACAATGAAATATACTTGATCACACCTGGAGGTTGTGTTGGTCATCCAATATGATTGCATTGGTCAAATTTTCTTTGGAGGGGAAAACTAATGTTGCCTTACTATCGTACTGAACTTGCAGGTGTCAAGCCTCCATAAACTGAGATATGAATATTACCTAAGCCTTTCTACTGTATAATAAGGCTGATATGATGGCCCTACAGTTCTAGTACTTTTCTGTTAAGGTTCTATCTCAAAAACCAATTGGCAATGAGGGGAGTAGCCCAACAATTATTTAAACCATTCATGAGACAATGAGGCAGGCGATGTGGGACTTATCTCCAGCGTTTAATTGGGATTAAAATGGACATAAGACAAAGGAAAGAAGAGATAACAGGATCTCTTAGTAATTGTTAGGATGTTCTTCCAGATTTTCCTAATCTATCACAGTCCAACCAAGTGTCTAAATCTACATTGAATGCATTGTTGAACTGTCTTAGATTAAATTGCAGTTAAATTGGTATTGGGCAATCTCTACTAGTCAAGTTTGGACTTGATAAATGATATTGCCTTTGAATTCCATACCATATTGGCTCACTCGCAGTTGACCCAAAGTATTCTTTTCAACCGTCAAAAATAGGGTTGAGAAAGAGAGATTTAGTTTCAAGATGCACAGAGTTGATAAAAAGTACAAATTAGAAGTAGTATTTTCTTCTTTACCGTTTAGAATTTGTTATAATCAAAAGCAATTGACAAAAACGAATCAAAAGAATTCCAATAACCCATTTACTATCTGGGCTGTGGTTGGGACAAGGTTTGAGTGGTGATGGTTGACTCTGCTGTAGATGATGAAGTTGATGGAAGCACCCTTTTCTCCATGACAATAGAGTAGTGGTTCGATCCCCCAAGGCTGTCTATGGACTTCATGTATTCAGATGCATTGTTTTCTATAATGAGAGCATCTTCCAACTCACGTACAATGTCAACCATGCATGGCCTATATGCTGACATGGGTTCAATACATTGCAGTGCTACTTCCACCACTCTCCACATTGCCTCTGCATGATATCCTCCCTTAATGCCAGGGTCCACAATTTCGTCAATTTTTGATGCTCTTATATATGGTTTAGCCTGCACACAAAGTTATTGTTTAGTGCCAACAAGATATAGACAATCATATAGGATTGGAAATTGATAAGTAAAATGTCATTTTGGCATGGTACAACCAATGAAGTTAGAATAAAATTTGGACATGCATGATGAATCATACCCATTCAACCAAGCTCCACTCATTCCTCGGTCTCTTTATGTTGAGAGGTTCCCTGCCACTCACAATTTCAAGTAGAGCCACACCAAAGCTGTAGACATCACTCTTTTCAGATAATTGCTGGGTTGAGTAGTACCTGCATGGGAGATAAATGCCAGGTGTTGTGAAAGTTTTACAAGTCACAATTGCAATCTGTACACATGAATTTGTCGTGAAACACATATAGGACTACGAGTATCGACTCTTCATTATTTCAGTTGAATTTACAGATAATTATCCTTCATAATCTGTAGTTATTTTATGTAACAATGTAATTTCTGTATGGTTTTAAGAAAATGTACACTTCAAAATGAAGTATAATAAAAAATGTTACTGAAATCTCTCAGATTGGTTGAGCCTCCATGAAAGAAACACAATGCAGTCAGTATATATTAGGAAACATATTCATAATGTACAGTTCAGTCATTTTTGCACGTATGTGTTGATGTGTGTGTGTAATCCAGATGATTTCAGTGAACTTTTATGTAGGAAATGTAGTAGATCTTCTTATCGAAGTCATAGAAGAGAGCAGTGTGAGAAGTTCAGGTTAATTGAGACATAATCCTGGAAGACTACTTACTCAGGATCCAGATATCCCGCAGTTCCTCTTACTTCAAGGGAAACATAACTGTCTCCTTCCTGAGGAGCATATTTTGAGAAACCAAAGTCTGCAACTTTAGCACACATGCTATGATCTAGAAGTATATTGCTTGATTTTACATCTCTGTGTATTACAGAACGTCCTGGAAATGTGTGAAGATATGCCAAACCTGATCAATCAGAAAATTCGTAAATACTCAAGAGTCCCCAACAAGTTATAGATGAAAATTGTAGTGAAGTCAGGTAGGTCTTGTGAGTAAATTTAAAAATGTATCATGGCAGGAATTTTATTTTATTTCATTTCATTTTTTATTTGAAAGTAGATCCATGATGGACAAAATACAAGTGAATTGAGTTGTCAGATTTTACTAAGTCAATATTGCCCTCTTTCTTCATGTGTATTGCAACTATGCTGAAAAGCAACCTATAATCTGTTTCGTTTCCCTTCCACTTAAATTTCCTTGTAAATCTCACTATATCAATATCCATTGGTGCCTCTGAACTATTAGTGACTCTTCTTTTTTTAATGTTTCCTTCATTTATAAAATCTTCTCCTTTTCGAGGTGCATTCTGATATTGGCACAGAAGAAACTCTGAATTTAAAGAAGGCTTTGGTAATCAGAGGATGCAATATTCCCTTGATTATTGTTTAAAGAGCCAAGGCTACAGAGGTTAAAATAACTGAAGTTTTTATTCGTTATGTCGCGCTGAGTTCTGGTAAAAGTTTACGCTTGCGTTAATATTGCCTAATTAGAGATCACAAAAGATTTATTTATTTGAAGAATTACAGGGTCATTTTCCCATCATTTTAAAACTAATTTTAGGTATGATTTCTTTTTTAAACCTTCTTGATAAGATGAAAGTTTATGTATGGATTAGGTCTATTTGCAACAACTTTGTAAAAAATAAAACATCATATTACTTGCCTCGAGCTGCACCGAGAGAAACAGAGAGTCTAGTTGGCCAGTCTAATATTTTTCTCTTTGCTGGTTCCCCTATTATCAAGTTGAATTTTAGAATTATTGGGTATCAAAACATACCAGCTGAAATAATTGAGATATTTACCATATAATCTATCTTGCAAAGAACCGTTGGACATGAAAGGATAAACGAGAATTTGCTGATCCTTTTCATTGCAGTAACCAAGAAGAGGCACTAGGTTCTCATGCTGTATTGCAGAAAGTAGGTTTAGCTGCAAGGTGCGTCACAGACTAGTCAGATGGTACAGTGAGGAAAGTAGGGAAATGAAAGTAACAGGGGCATATCACATATTTTACATCTAATAAATTAAACCTCGTTATCAAATTCTTTAGTTCCCTGAGTTGATGTGGCTGACCGAACTTTCACTGCCACTTCTTGACCATCTTCTAGAGTGCCACGGTAAACAGAGCCAAACCCTCCTTCTCCTATTAAAGTCTTGTACCTCTCTGTGACCACCTCTATGTATTCCAAAGTGAATATTTGAATTGTCACGACCAAGGACTTTATGAAGAAATCATCCTTGCTTGCTGGGAAAGAGAAAATTATGTCTGCATGTTTTAGTAGAAGAATATGTCATATATAAGTAGTATAGATTGGACCAAACCTGCCATGCTAAAATCAGCATTTCCCTTATGTGAAATAAAATGTATGGGGATAGCAATGTTCTTCTGCACAGCCTAATATCAACTGTCATTATAATTATTGTTGACGTCCTTGACTTTCCTGTTATATAGGTATGAAAAATATGTAGGGATAGAATATGAAATTGTTTATAGCTATCTACGTAGAAATTTGCACAAAATATGTGAAGTTTTCAAATATATTTTCCCTGCATTACTTTTATCCTTAAATCTTTGTGCAGAACATAAGCTCGGGATTTTTATCTTGCATGTTTGTAGGAGCCAATAAAAGTTAGAAACTAGTCAGCTGTATCTAAAACCATGTGCTATATTTAAGGTGACATTTCTCTAGACCAATGACCTTATGATCTGAGATTATCTTTAAATAATGATATGACTATAGTTTTGGTTTACTCTACATACAAAATATTGTTTTAAATTGCATAGAGGCATAGGATATCAAAGATTAGAGAATATAAAAGGCCTACTTGTTGCCATTGGATAGTTCTTTTCTCCAAATCCTTCTGATGGAGTTAATTTAAGTCTATAGCAGCAAACCAAAATAAGTCCAACAGCCAAAGTAATCAAGATTGATCCACATGTAACAGCACCAATAACGATTATTTGTCCAAATTTAGGATTATCTGCCTGGCATTCTCCGCAACTGAAATATTAAAGTAAAAAATTAATAATGAAACAAAAAAGTTTTGCTTTCTTCTGTTTTAAAATTTTCACTGTTTTGTTTCAGTTCATACTCTGTCTTGATTAACGAACTGTTCAAATTTGCTGGAACCTTTTCACTCATGTGTTGATTGCAGCCATAATATCTGAAAATAAATAAAATACAGTCTAACCTTGTAGGTAGTATATTAAAAAAATTACAATGATCAAAAGCAGCTTCCTAATATAGATGAAACTTACAATGATTTTAAATGTGGCAGTGAAGGAATTGATTCTGGAAGTGACCCCATAAGATCATTGTAGCTCAGATCTCTGCCCCATAAAATCATTATTTACAAAATAATTCAGTGGTAATTTTCTTTCTGACAATAGCAACAGAATGAAATTGCTCTATGATTGGAATCTTAGTGAAGGAAGAAAGGAATTGAACAATATATGTAACATGATATTGTTAAAGCCTATCATTTCAAAGATGATTCATAAGGACATTGAACACAGAGTAAGGGAGGTTAGGAACTAGTTATTAAATTGTGATTTATTGTCATCCATCTACATCAAATTTCAAGCAGTGCTTGTTGATCTGTCTAATTTTAGTGTCACCTTATCCATAAATTTTTAGAACATATAATACATATGTAGTTTACTTTACACAGTTTTCACACTGCTTCTGATATAGTGGCATGGTTGTGCTAAATGCTAATTGTTTACTCTAACATTGATAAAGATAGTATAAGTGTTCTAGCTCAAACAGTATCACATTGAAGGAATAATTACATTGATATCAGCAAGGAGGACATAGAAAACGATGGGATATAGCCATTGAAGCTGCTGTGGCTCAGGTTCCTGCACATAACAAAATAATTACAGGAATGCAACAAAAACATATGCAGGTTACCATCCTAAAATAAATTCAGAAGCAATTCAGCAAGAGTTTGGAAAGCAATACAGTATTTTTAAGTTGATCATCTCAGTGACACTGGAAGGAATTGTTCCTTTGAGATTACTAGAGGAAAGATCCCTGAAAACAGAAACAATGTACTTAATAATAAATTCCTTATGAAAAGAGGGAAATAGATCAATATGGACATAAAAATAAGAGTTAGTTTATCTAAAAAAGATTAAAACTGTGATTGGTTTGATATATTGATTGGTTAAAGCACATATGGATGCATTGCCATAATCCGAGTTTGATATACTTATAGCAGCATTTTCAAAGGATGGAAGGACTTACAGCTCAGTGATAACAGATGAATTATCACATGCTATTCCCTGCCAGGGGAAAATAATACAAGGGTCTCCAGACCAACTCTCTATCACTTTATTGTCTTGGTTTTGTAACAACAGTTCTTTTCTCAGCTTCTGGATCACTTCCACTGAAGAAATGAAAAGTGAGACAGATTAAGTGTTGGTTACAGATTAAAGTTCATCAATATGGCAAACTTTGTGCAGAGCTGAATAAGAGTGACAAATCATGTCTACTCATTCTGTCAAAAATTCAGGCTAAAAAATTCTAGATGTCTAACATTTTCCAAAAGATAACAACAGCACTCACCCTCTGTTTGGTTGGTCTCTTCAATCCATGGTCGAACCTGTAGAATTTCATAAGCATTCATAAGGGGACCATTCTCAGAACCAGATGCCTTGACCAAGGTTAGATTAAGTAATCCAGTTGCTGAAAAGTTCAAGACAGTGTATCTATAGTTTGACCCTTCAGCCAATATATCAAACCTCTCCACTTTAGCCTCACTGTTAACATGAATGTCAAACACCCTTTGGCCAGCTTTTAGTGAGCTATTTAATTCAAGGAAGTATAGAAACACACGGTATTCATAGCCCTCATTCTCAAGGTCGTTGTGGATGAATTCCAACTTCTCGGGGTGAGTAAGAGCTGTTTGTAGGACTTGAAGAGGAGGTGTCATATTAGTTTTGGGGTCAAAGTTGGTGGCATTGGAAGATAACAGAAGAGCATATGATGGATTTGAAGTTCCTTTCCAGATTCTATCACTTTTGTCAACTGGATACCTGAAACAGGTAAATAACTGTAAGCTTTTTTGTCCATGTACATGCTTTCCGTGCATCTTATAGTTACTTTTATAAAGTGAAGCATAAGTTATTTAAATCATGTGTAAGGTTCATGCACCATGCTGCTTAAATTCAGTTGGTCTAAAACATTGTCGGGCTCAGACATAACACAAATTGAAATTGTCCCCTGCATAGAGATGTTGAATTCATTTTAAGTATTCTGTGTATGAGTATATTGCTTCCATAAAAGCCAAAAAAGTGATAACCCCTAAAGCCATATAGATTATCTAGGAGAAACATTTCCATTGTCAAATGGAGACAGAATTTATCTCAAGGTAAAGTAGATTGCGTACCTGATGTCATCTCCCTCGCCCTTAAGATTGTTTCTGCTTATCAGTTTTAAAACACTAGTAGGCAAACCATGTATGTACTCTTCAGGCAATGGCCTTAATTCAAGCTGAGAAATATAGGGATTTACTTTCTCCTTCACTAAGCAGAAGTCGATGTAGTTTTTGGTGGCTCTGAAAACTCCCTCAATTCCCAGGTCCTGGAGCCTGGATGATATCACTGAACCTAATTGTGTTACCCCGATTGTAACATAAAAAGAAGAATTTGATAATTCACCAAACGGAAATATGCCCCTTATCAGATATACTCCATTCTTAGTTGTTGGCAAATTGTAGCATCTCTTTCCCTCATCTATATCAAACAATCTAACATTTTCATTGCTTCCATAGTTCGTAACGTTCTTGCTTATTTGACTGCAACTTCCTTTATCAGAGAACCAGCTATAATCTATTGTGTAATTTAAGGTGGTCAATGGGTCTGCATAATTTGAATCAGCACAGCATGCTATGCTCTCAAACCCTGCACAGAAAATGTCATAGGTTATATGCATTTTGTGAAAACTTGATTTCCCCCGATATAAATTTGAGCAACATCAGGCAAAGAAAGTCTGTAGTGGTTTTAAGAATCTCTAAATATTGAAGTATGAAAAATACTAGTTCTATTTCTGCATCCTTGCTAAGCATTTTTTTTCTTTATTAACTACAAGTATTTGTAGACCTCGAGTTCATGTTAAAATAAATTGCTAGCTATGATCGAAGGTGAAGAAATCATGTAATAGATATAATGATCTATAAGAATAAATAGTCTTAAGTTACTAACCTTCAGTTGCAGAAGCTGATCTGATGAATATGTATAGGCAAATAATATATGACACCAGTCTTAATATCCAACTATGCTGATGTTCCATCTTTAAGAAATATAGAGACTACCCCTTAGGGTTATAAAACTTGAATCCATGCTAACTATTTCATGTTCCATAAAGTACCATGAAATTTCTCATGACAACCAACACTCCTTAGCTTCTGTATATGTTAAGACAAAAATAGAAGGAACCTTGTTCAATACTACAATTTGTGAACCTGTGAAAAAATCTGCAGGGTTCCCTCATAGAAGAAAGGAGAATATGTTAAGAATATGAGTTTGACTTTAATCCTGGCAACTGCAGGAGGTAGCTAGGAAGGAGATGGAAGAAGAGTTAGAGATTGAGTTAGTACAAATCCTTAGTTATTTATGTTTTATTCTTTATAAGCTTTATTATTAATGTTGAACATTATTATTATTCTTGTTGTTTTGGTGTTGGTTAGATGATTATGTGTATTTAATATTTCATGACATGGTTTAAAATATTTGGAAATACCACTCATATATCTCCTTCTACCATGCCCCCTCTCATTTGCAGCCAATGGATGCAACATCAAGAAAATAAAGTATGATATATTGGTATAAATTTGAAGTTTTATATGGTATATGTAAGTACAAATTGTTACTTATTGTTGTGGAGATATACTTTATATATTTATATACCTCATTTCTCATTTTGTCAACTAATGTTTTAAACTAATGGTTATGAGCAGATAAAAAAATTTAAATATAATTAACTATTGGGTTATGAGCACTATTCTAGTAATCCTGTGTCTCTGATTTCACCCCAAGTAACTAATGAAAAATTTGCTAAAACAATGATAATACTATTATGATTAGCACAGCTAAATGAACCAATTGTTCTTTTTTTTCTTCATATTTTTGTATAATATTTTGCTTCTGTAGAAACTTGAAAATTGAAAAAAGCAATTAAGAAAGTAGAAAGTGGCTCAAGGAACCCTCAAAAGAACAGGTAACCCTTTGACATCCTTAAGAGTACTATCCTAACTAGTGAACATGAATAGACTGAAAATTACATTACAGATTAAATTAGCATCGTTCCACAAAGATTCCATATAATTGTTTAAATAAGTGTTACAGTTGTATTATTTCCATAAATAGGATACACCATACCTACCAAAATTATACATCATACCTACCTCGTGTTTGAAGTTGTTGGATATATTGATTGATTACAAAATCTACATTATTATATGGTCAACTATTCACATATAATATTATCATGATTAAATCTGTTTAACTGTGCATGGATCAGATAATGCAGATTTGAGATAATTATATATATATATATATATTAGAATGTACATTACATATGCTTGCAATGTTCTCAAGTTGTTATTTTTTCATGACTTCAATCACCTCATGTTATTTTTTCTTATTATACCTTTTTATCTGCTAAAAGGGATGAAAATCGCACTTATTGAATCAGTATAGGCACATGTTAACAGAAAATTGTGGGTAGATGTTAGAATGAGTTATTTCAAACTAAGTTTATTTGGAGGCATTGTAAATGCAGAAAGCATTGATATCTAAGTAGGATATGCACTGAATTTTGGGATCACTTTACTAGAATCTATTATAGATCAATGAGATATTATCACAAAGTGATAAATTTAATCAACAAGGAATCCTAATAAATATGATGCATCTGAACCAGTATAAATGTTAGGTACATACTTTCTGACTCTTCTCTTTGATAAAACTATGTACCATTTGTTCCTCTTATACAACAGCACAAAAACAAAGCGCGGTTAATATATACCATCCATTACCGCGGTCAAACAGACAGTAGTCGAACGTGCTGTCCTAAAGCAAAAAAAACGTTGTTGCTTAACGTATCTGGCATAGTGACTCGTAACTAAAATCATATTTTGTTGGTTAACACTTACTGGTATATATCGGAAGAAGTTAAATCATAAAATGTTAATGAATATTCTTCAATTATTATGATGAGAGGAAAGGGAGAGAGTGGGGTATAAATTGCAAGAATAATAACTCTAGACATATCCTCAAAACCTTGAATCAATGGTGACATATAATAATAAATTAATCTTGGAGTTAGATTAGCCTTTAGTTATAATCAAAGGTTTTCGTCATTGTTTAATATAGAATTGGCCAAAGTTTTTTATCATTATTTCATAATAATAAACTTGGGGTCAAGTTGGCTTGCTTATACCCGACAAAACGAACTTGATGCTTCCAATGGATTTATTGGCATACTCCAATTTAGCATATTATTGTCTTTGATGAACAAAAAATCATCAAAATCCACTTGTGCATGATCACTAACTAGTAGAAGACTTTTTTTTTGGATAGAATGAAATATTTTATAATAAGCATCCAATAACCGTTTTATTAATTAATAATTCCATCTAATTGGATTATAAACTAAAAATTATTTTTATATGTCAACGGAAAATCCTAACATTATGAAATTTGCAAAGATAATTGGCTTCCACTCATTTCTTTGGGATTGTAGGCATCAAAGTCTTCTTTCAATTAGTGATGCTACATTTTATATATACTGATCATTGATCAGATCTGAGGTGCTTTACAAGGAAAATTGTACAGAAGGGATAAATTATAATGATTCATTGAATATCAAAATTAAATTCCACTTCAAAGTAGAGTTTCCTTTAAAATCAACTTCAGTAAGATTTGTAGCAATCTGTACTGGATTTTACATAATGATAAAAAATTGTATAGTCAATATCGTATGTTATTATTTTTTGTACACCAATCAGAAAATAGTTATCTCTTTAAAGAACAATCAATCTTAAACTAGTGATTATTTCTTATTTCTATTCATATACAAGTATTCATCTAAGGTAATGTCTAGTGGTATAAGACCTCAGATCATATGGATTACCAAAATGTCAAGAGTTTGATTTCAGAGAGCAACACTTATTATTAGAGACAGACATAAACATCACTAGATAACTTCATGATTATTTGTTATTTTTACATTACTTCTCAAGTTCTTTTTAAAATGTTGTTTTAAAAAATGTGTTTTTATGTAAATGTCGTGTGGGATTCTTCTCCGTTAATGGAGAGGTAAATTATTAGTTTTACACTTGTTTTCAATGGTAAGAATGTAATATCATTATCTTTAAATGATATAAATGTCATACTATATTATATTTTTATGTTATTTTCTTAGTACTTGTCTCTTAATTAATGGAGAAGATCTTAACCCGTAAATGTCATTCTTAAAATTTAATGCAATAATGATTGACATGTTTGAGAATTTTTTTTTGGAGTTTAAAAATTGAAGGACCAGTATGAAATAAGTGGAATTTATGAGCACCAAGATGCTAACTTAATTTTCTTATATATTATTTTAAAAAAAATGGAATGATAATAGAATGAAGTGGAATCGACGAAGGTAACCCTCGTTATCCTTTGCAGCTTCAAACTGAGTTAAATTTCATGTTAATAATGGGGTACGAGGTTTCTATCTCAATCTTCAACACCACAACTACCCTTTTCTCTCTCACTCCTTACTCTTCTTTTGCTTCTATCTTCTTACCTTCTTCCAACTCTTACCATTCCTTCCATCACCAAAGAAAAAAACTTTTGACTCTTAACTTCAAACCCCATTTTCTTCCATGCGCTTCTCTGCCCAGTGAGTATTGTTTTCCCACTTATCATGTTTTTTTCCGTTTCCTTTCATTTTGTTCCCTATTGTTTATTTCTTCATATGCTTGATTTTTTATGTGCTCAATGTGGGTTTGTCAAAAGGGTTAGATATATGGTATTTATTTGTGAAAAACTACTCATTTGATATTTTTATTTTACATGTCTAGATAAGTTATGTAGCATGGATGTAAATGTTGTGTTCCATGAGTGTACAGGATAAGATATAGGATTATTAACGAAGGAATGCATTAGAGAAAGTTGAGTTAGTAGAAAAGATAGTAGAACATTGCCTTAAGTGGTTAGTCATACTTAGAGATAATGAAGAACACATAAAATTTAGTTGGTGTTAAGGTTCCATCTCAAAACCAATTGGCAATGAGAGGAGTAGCCCAATAGGTATTTAAATCATTCTCGAGACAATGAGGTAGACGATGTGAGACTTACTTTCCAACAGTGGGGACAAAACTAATATGCAGATACAAATATATAGAGTAGAAAAATTTCGGCAGCTCTGTGGGGTGTCTGCCTCACTAAGTTGTGAGTAGGTCTGTCCCTGCTTGGAGAAGACCTATGGAAGCCACATGAGAGTAAGTCATATGGAGGGTAGCCGAGTAATTAGAGCCAAATGGAGACAGCAAAAACTATAGGCAAAAAACATCAAGGTTTGTTTAGACTTTAGAGGTAACCAGTTTGTCTGTGGAGTTTAAATGATGGGACATATGGCATCGCTTGAATCATCTTGCTAGCCTCACCTAGTAGAAAAAGGCTTGATTATATGTAAGTAAACTCTTCGAATGATGCCTAGACTGGTCAAAAGATTGATTTCGCTGTTCCTCAACTTCTTTGGTCTGCACCATCTTACTGTACTGTTTTCTAAATTGTTGATAGTGTAAGAAATTAGTATGTTACTGTTTTTTCCTGTTGCACTAGCAAACAACAAGGAGAGCGATTGTCTACAAATATTTCTTTTTTTATCTTTGTAGTATCTTATTCCTAAAAAAATTCAGGACAATTTCTAGATGTCGTTTTTTTGTTGCCTCACTAAAAAGTGAAATTCTTTTTAGGTCCACAAGCTAGCAATGCGTCCACAGTTCAAGTGGAGGAGCAAGAGGAGGTTGAAATTGCAAATGGTCACACTATGACTCAAATTTGTGACAAAATGATAGATTTCTTCTTGAATGAGAAGACCAAATCAAAGCAATGGAGGAAGTACCTGGTTTTTAGGGAGGAGTGGGATAAATACAAGGGTAACTTCTACATTAGGTGCCAAACAAGGGCAAACATGGAGAATGACCCATCTATGAAGGAAAAATTTGTTTCACTGGGGAGAAAGATGAAGAAGGTACGGTATTATCAATTATTCTTTATTTTTCTTATGTTATTCGCCACTGTGCCCCCTTGCTACGTTGATTTTTAGAAATAGACTCTTTTGTTACTGAGTGGAAGTTGGAAAATAACAAAGAAACCTTTTCCTATCTATTGTTTTATAAGTTTTTTGGTTTGAAGTATCATAAAAACAAAATCTCGTCTAGAATTTTTTTTTTTTTACTTTTTTGCAATAATGGTGTGGATACGTTGTCCTGATAGTTCTTGCAAAACTAGTAATAAGATAACATGTTTTTTCTTTCTTTAGTAACTATTTTTTGTTGGAAACAAAAGGTACAAAGCATTCAATCAAAAGTTACTTTCATATCTACCCACTTGCTTGGTTTTAGAGCTTCTTCCACGGTTCTGTTTGATCAGGAGTAAGCATTGCAGATTGATGATGAAATGGAAGGACACGGAGAACTTCTCAAGGAGATACAAGATAGCCCCACTGACATTAATGCCATAGTCACACGAAGGCGCAAAGACTTCACAGGAGAATTCTTCCGCTACCTTTCTCTTATTTCAGATACATACGACAGCTTGGAAGATCGTGATGGTAATTATGTATAAGTGCTAAAAGAGTAGAAGTTGTTTGATTTTAGCCTTTTCTCGGGAAGACTATATTTTCTAAATCCAGCAGTCACAAGAAAGAAAGAGATGAAATATGATAGTTAAGAGCGTTCATTGTTGTAATTAAAAAAGAAGTGATCACGATAAAATTGCACTATTCGTACTTTAAACTTCGCTTAAACTAAATTGGAAGAAATAAAGAATGACATTTCTTCTTCAAATGAAGATATTGGGTTTGGATATTTAAAATATGTCTGCCAAAAAATGGAGCTTTAATGGCTTATTCTTGCATTTGTAAATTTCACTTATGATGGACCTATTTTTTAACCAGCAATTGCCAGGCTTGGAACTAGATGCTTGTCAGCTGTCAGTGCATATGATAATACTCTGGAGATTGTGGACACATTAGATACAGCTCAGGCCAAATTTGATGATATCCTCAATTCTCCTTCTATTGATGTAGCTTGTGACAAGATCAAAAGCCTTGCAAAGTCCAAGGAACTTGATTCTTCTTTGATATTGTTGATAAGCAGTGCTTGGGCTAAAGCAAAAGAATCTACAACAATGAAGAGTGAGGTATTATTTTGAAATATGATGTTACATGGGTTTGTACTTATTTATTGTCCTTCCACCCTCTTCCAAGAAAAGACCCTCACATGCCTCTAATTGTGCCTCGCCAATAACAGTGATGCTTTATAAAACATCGAACCGTGTAGAATGTATTCATCTTGCGGGTTTATTTTATATAAGCATATCTAAAATTTCTTTTTCAGGTGATAACTTGCTGCATATTTTAAGTTGGTGTTGGTTTTGCATTGTTATTGTTCCAGTTTTTTTACATACACGACTTGAATGAAAATGTTGATACATGTGATATTACTGAGAGACAAAGACAATCAAATACTATACTCTTCTGTTTCTTAAGATCACCTCTCTGTTTTGGTTGCATAAATCTAGTTAATTAGACAAGTCAAAAAGTATTATAACTATTGTCAGACTTTCAATCAGTTGATAACTATTATCAAACATTGGTTCTGCAGTCTACACTATTTTTTATTGTGATGCAACACATATGCAATCAGAAACCAAGTCAAGGTCTCACAGTGACTTTTAACCAGTTTATACATTCACATCTATTCATGATGCTTTATCATCACTGGTATAATTAAAGGTTTAGACCCCCAATTACAATAATATGGAAGACTTAGAAGTTGGGATTTGAAAAAGTGGTCTCTTTTTTCTCATTTCTGTAATGAAATTCACTTGCATCACTCAATGATTTAAGACTGAAAAAGACCTTATGTTAACTTTTGCTTTAACATTACCCTGCATCATAATTATGTACATAAGAAGGCTATGAATGTTGTATGGCTTGGGAATTGATAAGTTCTAACTTCTTTCCGTTTCCATCAATTTTTAGAATTTGGTATGTCCTCATGCCTATGTTTAATACTGCATTCTAATGCTCAACAACCTTGCTCGTTATTATGCAGGTGAAAGAAATAATGTACCAATTATACAAGACCACAAAGAGCAGCCTAAGGAGTATCACACCAAAAGAAATAAAGCTACTCAAGCATTTGCTCAACATTATAGACCCCGAAGAGCGATTTTCTGCATTAGCAACGGCTTTCTCCCCTGGTGATGGAAATGAAGCCAAGGACCCTGATGCTTTATACACGTGAGAATACCCTACTGTTTCATTCTAAAGTAATATCCTTTTTGTGATTGTTCTAATACTCCTCTAATTTTATTTAATGCGATTATGCAGTACCCCGGAGGAGCTGCACAAGTGGATTAAGATCATGCTTGATGCATATAATCTGAATAAGGAAGAAACAGATTTGAGGGAGGCCAAGCAGTTGGTTCAGCCTGTAGTTATGCAGAGGCTGCTTATCCTTAAGGAGATTATTGAAGAGGAATACATTGCAAAAAATGCAGCTCAGAAAGCTGAAACAAAAGATGATGACTTTAGATCAGATGAGTTTAATTTATAAGGTGATTGTCCACTAGGTTTATGTCATAAAATTGTTGACTGTACTTCTAGGTGTAAAACTATAAAAGCATTCACTAGAGCAAAGGTGGATGATGTAGAACCATTTTGACCTTTGTGTAACTTAGAGTAGAACCAATATTAATAGTAAGTAGTTCTGTTTAAAAGTTTCAATATTTCTTCTGAGATTTGTTTTTTTTTTTTTGTAAAATCAAACCAAAGCAAGATGCTAGTAATAGGTCATTGGTTAATCTGTGTTCTGTCTGAGATGGAGTTATTCTGATTGTTTTTTTTTTCTTTTGAAAGTTCATATGCAGCGTTCAAAAGAACTTTGTTGGATAACCAAGGGGATATTGTTATATGTTTTGAGTTTATGTATGCCATCCCTTTGTTGTTCCCCATAATAAGCATAAGGATGTAAACACTATAGGCTTTAAGCATGCAAAGAAAAAATTGCCTTAAACTCAGTTTTCCTTTATATTATTTTTGCATCTGATTAATGATGCAAGACTTATGTGGTTAATATTAATAACCATTGTATATAGGTAATTGCTTATTATTGTTTTAATCACAGGTATACATCATCAACTAAATATTGATAGCACAGGATGGTTTGGATTGGATTAATCAGAATATTATTTTTCTTACTATTTTTAGTCCTGTTCTTCTAAACAATGTTATGTTTCCAATCCAATCCTAATTAAATTTACTTTTCAATCCAATTTACAACTTTTTTAAACATCAAGAGGGACAAGGAACAATACTACAATGGTCAAGAGGGTTATCAAGAGCTCAATCTTGAATAAAGTTTTGCAAACCATCAATAACACCAAAAAGTCAAAATCTTGAGTACAGAATATTAATCATTAGTTCAATCTCCAAGTCATCTTAAACAAAATTACATAATTACATATCATACATATCTCAGGACCAAGTTGGGAAATAGCTAGAAACCAAACCAGGTTAATCAAAAAGGCTCTAGATAAAGCACACATCTTCCAGTGGAAGCATCTAACTGTATATTTGTAGCTTCTTAATTTTAGTTTTCATTCTAGTGCAACAATTTTCATATCATCAGCAGATAAATAGGATTGAGGGGTCACAGCAGCATTCATCTATGAGACAACAACAACACAGAGCTGCAAGACTGAAGGAGGAAGAAAAAAGAAGTGTGTCAATTACACCAAGAGATATATTTTTCACACATCTACCTCAAAAAAATAAGACTTGCATAGAGGCATAGCCAATCAAATATATCAAAGTCATTAAAATATCAATTTGAAATGGATAGTAAAATTCTTATTGTAATTATTTTACACTTATACAATTTTGATTGGTTAAGTAGAAAATGGATAAATTTAACATGAGAAACAATTTTGCTCTTCTGCATAGCAATGGAAAGTTGAAAACTTACCATCCTTCAAGGAAACCAGTTTGTCTTGCAGGTTGTGGAGCAGCATACTGATACTGTGGTGGTGCCATTACTGGAGGACCTTGATAATACCCTGCAAACAAAAAACCATTCCCCACAAACTAAAACCTTTCAAAAATTGAAAGAACAGAAGGACCAAACGTTGAAAAAATAAGATCATTTTTTATCTCTAAAGTGGGATATAAGCTAAAAAGATAAAGCTGAAGTTCTCTCCACCAAACTCTACTAAATAAAGTACCTTACCCTTAGGAATTTCATAAAACAACATTGTTTTATCATTAAACAAAATCCAGTAGACATACCATAACCATAACATGTAGGTGTTTATTATTAGAGAAATAGACCAAAAAGAAGAAACATGAGTAGAAGGGTACCTTGAGCAGGGTAGGGATATGCATATTTTGGGTCACTCATTTCTAGCAAATGATGCACAAACTACAGTTTTTTTGTCACCCTCAAATCAGAATTAGTTTATGCACCTCTAATATGCTTGTAATAATATATGATAAGCATAAGATTTTTAAATGTGGGTTTTGTTCTCTTCACACTTTAAATTCTAACCTCTAGAGTAGTTGTTTTTCTAGAAGGGTCGGTAATACACTCCCCCATATACATTAACTTTAGGCCACATTTCAGACACATATATTTAAGCTTGATTTGAAAATATAAAGAATATGTAACTCCATAACAAAGAGAATAATGTATCTAGTATAAGGTCAGCCACTAAAATCGTGACATGTGTATCATTTAATCATTTTTTATAAAAATATTTTTAAAATAAAACAATACATATGTCGTTCTTTTACTGGTTGGAGGAGATAAATTATTTTCTGGTATGAGGAGATACTTTATTATATAAAAGAAAATATATTTAAGAAGAAAAAAAAGTTGTTGGTATTCTTTTTCTTAGATTACATTAAGGGGTTTGCGTTTATTTTGAACTTTCTCGAAAAATAGGTTTCGAAAAATTTCAACACTGATTTGGCTACGTGTCAACATCATGTTAGTTGAGAAAAGACTTCATTTTGACTGTGATACGTGGCAGCCGTTTAGTCACAAGATGCACGGTCTTTATAAAATAGTAATAATGCACAATGATGCTAGACAGCTAGGAACAAAATCGAATAAAGCATATCAAAAGCATGAAAGGAGAATAAAGTTAACATAAAAGTTTTAAATTAAATTAAGACATTTGAATTTAATGTATTACAAATTGAAGAACAAAATTACTTTTAACCTTTTGCTTAACAAATTGCACGAGGAACATAGACTTGTGTGAGTCCCATCAATGATGTGAAATTTAATACAATAACAACTCATAATTTTGGAGGAGTAATAACAAATAATCACAGTAAATAAATATCTTACAATAAAAACCTCAATATTTTAGCTTGGAAAATCTTTTAAATATGAGAATTAAAAATGAAAAACACAAGTCAATCGAATTATACTTTGATGGAAATAAGGGTATACGAATATCTTAAATCACGACACAAATGATACCTAACAATTTGGCAAATAAGAAAGTTGAAATAGAGAACTAAGAAATAAGAATATTTTCTTGACTTCATGCTAGAAATTCTCTAGCTTATATAATTGCTATTGCATTTTTATATAACTATGGTAAATATAACATAACCGCGCACCAAGCTAATTCATATAAAAAGAGAGCAAAGTCTTACCTGTTCTTGTACTTTTCCCTTTTGATCATACCTTTGCACCTACTCAGATTCGATCACAAAAAATATTGTATTACTAATTTAGTATTTTTAGAGAAAATTGTGACTAAATTAATCCCTAGAAGATTACGTTGTCTACCAAGTTAGATCATCAGTAATCTTTAGGATTAATAAAGTACTTTCACCTCACCACCAACCTAATTCATATAAACAAAAAAGAATAATGTATGTCATGGTATAAGTAGATAAATTATTTCATTCCGTCACTCAAATCGTGACATATGTACCATTTATTTTCTTTCAATGGCTGAATGAGATAAATTATAAGGAGATACTTTATTCTCTAAACAAATTGCCCTTACTTTTACATTGTAACTGCTTTTCTTTTTCATTAAAACTTACGTATACAACAATAAACAAACTTTAATCACATTATTATAAATTAAAGAAAAATAACAAAATTTATGGATCACGATCTTGTTCTAAAATATGGAAAGTCTTTATGACAAAGTCATTCATCACTTCTGATCGTATAATGGTATCTTTGCCCAAATGTATAAGGATTCCAACAGGTTAACGAAGCCCTATAAAAATTAATAAATAAAAAAGTAGCTAGCATAATCACTTTCTTCAATATATTCTCACTGCTTTAACTAAATCGAGTTTCAATTGAGTACTAAACTATTATTCGGAAGTTCTGATTAAAATAGAATAAAAAGAACTCATTACACTCAATCTTATACTTTTACTGCATTGTTTGATTTTTGCTATACTTGTTACTTGCAACTTATGGCATATATACCATAAAAGTCCTACAACTATAGGTAAGAAACTTGGGCCAAAAGCATGCTTTTATTATTACTATTCTTAGTGAAAGGTAACACAAATATTTCACCACCTTAATTATTCATCATATCAATTTCAGGGTGTCACTGCTTCTTCCACAAACTCCTTTCAATGATTCTAATCCAGAAATAATATGTAAACTCGGATGTAATGGAAAGCCAAAGATTGTGCCATATTAAGTTATTAACTCATCATGTATGTGGAACACAGTTTAGATTTATGTTTGAAGGAGGACCCTGCACAACAAATAGGTTCCTAGTACTTTCATTTTATGTCCAAAGTTTCATACTTTTAGGAAAGACTAAGGTTTTGGATTCTATAAACTGAATTTTGTTTAGCAAAATGTCAAGCTATCAATGAATTACATAGTTGACATTTATTAGGCATCAAAAAATATCAATTGAAACCATGTGCTCTACATCACCTACACTCAAAACATGACTTCCAAGGGGCAATATCTTCTTTCCTTGTTCATCTGCAAAGCTTAAGTGTTCACAAGGATCCACCAAAATGCTTGTTTCTGTAGATTTGTAAGGAATAGTATGAAGACGGTTGAATCCAACTAGCTGTTTTTTTGGAGAACCTTCAATAACTTTTGGCCATTTAGAGAACAACATCACAACATGGCTGCCATCCAAATCACCATGGTTCGTCACAGAAATGTGCACTGCGAAACTCATTGACTTGCAATTTTGCAACTCATCAACTTGAACATAGTTAACTCCGTAAACCTCTTCCCCATTTTGACTTAATAAACTCTTCCTAGGACTACTTTTGGTGGTTCTAGACAGATTAATTTTACTTGGAGATGATAAGAACTTGTATGTGAAATCACTATAACTTAAGCCATGCCCAAATCCATATATTCTACTTCCAGTATAAAATCGGTAGGTCCTTCCTGGATAACCACGAGTAGGATCAGCTCGCATGCTCATGTCGTTCATCGGCACTTTGGTAAATGACTCAGGGTACCAGGTCATTGGCAGCCTTCCACCTACATCAATGAAAACAATCTTCATAGTTAGAACTTTGCCTTGGACAATTGAGGAAATTGCACTTAAAACTAGTTAATGGAAAGTATGAGTCCACAATTGCGAATGCAAACATCCTCACCCTAATTTCAAATATTCACAATATAAAAAAGACATCCATTTATAGCAGCGTTTTCAATTGGAACTATAAATACCTGGATTGACCTCTCCAAATATAATTTCAGCTAGTGCTTTTCCACCAGCTTCACCAGGGTACCCAACCCAAAGAATACTAGCAATTAGTGGATTTCTTTCGGCGAAGGAGACATCAAGGGGTCCTCCACCAGTAAGAACTAGAATCACTGGATTTTTACTAGCAGCGGCAACAGATAATACAAGGCCCATCTGTTTACCAGGTAAGAGAAGACTATCTCGGTCATGATCTTCTCTCTCTTGTGTTAGGTCAAGCCCGGATACTATAACAACAAAATCAGCTCCTTTTGCAGAATCAACAGCCTCAGCAAAACCATCATCAGAAATGCATGGTACATCATGGCAACCAGAAACATATGTTATCCCCTCTGCGAACTCCTTAAGCCCATCATATAAGCTTTTTGAGGAGCATGGAGTTCCTACATTATAGGTACAAAATCATATGGTTCAGCATCAGGAATTAAAAGGGAAGGCAACATAATAATTGTAAGGGATACAAATACATGTCTAAATATTGAAATAATTTTCATTCTTCACTGAATACTATGGATTATAATACTATGAGACTGGGATTAATAGACACTATAAAGTATAATCTCTCGAATCGATCAGACCTTCAAGTAAGCTAGAAAATAAAAATGAAGTTTCTGGGAAAACATTGTAAGAGTTGTATTTTGATAATTCAGCTTCAATGTGCTGTGGACATATACCATTGGCATTGAACTAGTTGAAGGGTAGGGTTTCATAAAGTGATAACCTAAGCAAGGGTATATAATGCAATTAAAGTTAAATGAAAAAACAAATGAAGAGGGAAAAATTATGATGCTCCAGCATGAAAATCATACCTGAGTAGCCACCGCCTAAAAGGTTAGTAGCTGCCATTGGGCCAATGACAGCTAAGGAGACACCAGTACTTCTACTCAAGGGAAGTAACTTATCATTCTTCAGGAGTACAATCCCTTGCCTTGCAGCTTCAAGTGCCAGTGCTTTGTGCTCTGAAGTGCAAACATCCTTGGGCCCAAGTTGGCCAAACTTGCCTCTTCTAGGTTCTCCATCATACAGTCCAAGGCGCATTTGAACAGAAAAAAGGTTGAAAAGGGCTCTATCTAAGTCCTTCTCTTTTACCTTTCCTTGTCTGATTGCGGATTCAGTATTACGAAGCATAAATGTCCCACAGTTAATATCCACACCTAAAAAACAACTAATGAATCAAAATGTCTTGGAAGCCATCCAATACATACGATGTTGCTGGAACGAATTCAATGAAACCATGCATTTAACATATATAAATAAAAATACCTGCTTTAAGAACATCAGCAACAGCATCCTCCGCGGATTTTGTGTACATCTGATACTCATAAATTGTGGCCACAGCATCACAGTCTGAGGTGATATACCTACAGTTGAAACCATGAATCATGGCAATCAATAAAAGTTATTTTTGTTCCAATCAAGTTAATTGAAAAATTCCTGAAAGGCATTCTTTTTACCCTTCAAATCCCCAGTTATTTCTAGCAACTCCCAAAAGGTCCTCACTAGCACAAGCAGGAACACCATTCACTGCATTATAGGAACACATCAAGCAGCTAGCTTTTCCTTGCTGAATGCAACTTCGAAACGGAGGCTGATAAGTGTCTGCCAAATCCTGCGTCGAAACCTATATGCACAACCCACCAATTGATATCAACTAGAATCTATTGTCCTATATAAATATAACACATTTCTTACATTTGACCCATGCTATAAATTCTTTTTTTTTTCAATAACAAAAAGTCAATAAGTAAAAGAATAATATAAATATCATATTTTTAATAAGAAACCTATTGAATTGATTCATTTTAATGAATTGATTGGATTGTAACATTGGATACTGAATTCAGAGATATCAAAGAACTATAATGGAATACACCACCAAACAACATTGATCAAAATTGGGAGGAATTTGAAACAAATGGTTAGATCCTCTTATTTTGATTAGTCAAACTGAGAAATCCATAAAAATAAAGAGATAAAACTTACAACAGCATTGAAGCTATATCTAGAAAAGTTGCCCCAGCTTTCCAAATCATAAGCAGTGAAATGTTTACAACAAGCAGAAACCATAAGTTCATCACCATCACCATTATCATTACCTTGAAGACCCTTCACATATTCAATGCTATAAGCAGAAGCAACCATAGGGTCCTCCCCTGGTGTTTCTTGACCCCTACCCCATCGCGGGTCCCTGAAAATGTTAATATTGGGTGCCCAAAAAGTCAACCCAGCTTGAGCCACGTTATACATAGCGCGTGCCTCAACCGCAATAGCTGAAGCAATATCGAACCATAGAGAGCGGTTGAAAGAAGAAGCGGAGAGAATAACTTGAGGGAATAATGTAGCAGATGAAACGGTGCCGTTAAAGTTGACGCCGGGGCCGTTGGGTGCGATGCCGTGAAGAGACTCCGACCACCACTCATAAGAAGGGATGCCAAGGCTTGGAATGGAGGAAGCGGTGTTGGAGAGTTGTTGGATCTTTTCAGAGAGGGTGAGATAGGAAATGAGGTAATGAGTTCTTGTGGGAATGGAGAGGGAAGTGTTGCAGAATGGGTATGATGAAAAATGTGATTTTTTGCATGGGAATTGTGGAACTGAACTGGGTTTTGAAATTTGGAAGAGATGAATGAGGAAGAAGAAGAAGAAAAAGGAACACCATTGCTCAGACATTATTCTTTGCTTTTCTTCAGAACTGTTTTCACTTCACTCATTTACTGCACAGAATCACAGTAACATAGTTAGTGCTCTCAGGCTCAGCTGAACTAATCATTCATACCAATTTTATTTTTTTCTATTTTTATTTCACCACAAAAATAATTAATATTGATTGCAGCAATAAATACAAATCTGATAAAAGAATATCGTTTTATTTATTTATACTTTAAACTCGAGTAATTCGTTATCAAATAACCAGTACAAATCACCTTACATTTTTATATTTCATTGTATTCCTAAAAAAGCTATGTGCAATTATTGGTTGAGTATGCAATCTCTACATATATTTTTTACTAATCATTCAACTTTTGTGTAATATAGTTGCGATGACAATGGGTCTGGATAGTACACTACTTGGGTCTGCCCCGTTCTTTCATTTTGGGACCCAGAGCCGCCCCAGACCCATGCAGATACTCGTCGGGTCTGCTACACACGAGTCCATGGGTATCCAACAGATCTACGAGTACTCAAAAATTCACATAATGTTTAAAAAATTGCAAAAAAATATAAATTGTAAAAAAATTATAATACAACGTGTGAGAATAATAAAAGAAGCAAATGATAATAAAAAAATTACAAAATATAATTAAAACATAAGTCACAACTCTAAATTATAAATACAATTTTTTTTATTACTAAAAGCATAATTTAAAATAAGACAATGAGTGATGAAGAGGAAGTGAGACTCTGATGGAGAGGGAAGATGATGAGAATAAATAAAATAATGGAATTAGGATTTAGGGAGGAAGAGTAGTTGTTATGGTTAGAAATTAGAAAATAAGGAAATTGAGTTATGTTTATATATATATATATATATGAGGAGAATAAAGAAAATAATAGAATTATGATTTAGGGAAGAAAATAATAAATTGAGTTATGTTTATATATATATAAGATCAGGTCTGGGTACTAGCGGGTCTGGGTACCACATTACCCAGACCCACCTCATTCAACAGCGAGTCTAAAAATACTCAGCCCCAAATACTCACGAGTCCAAAATAAAGACTCATATCCTACCCGTTGCGGATATTTTTACGGGTACCCATTACCATCCTTAATTGCACAAAGCAAAACACAATATTATTTAATCGATTAAGTTTGGGCTTGAAGTAACATTGAGCAACTAAATTCTCAACTAGTGTAGGTTGGTAGCCTAACTAAATTCTCAAAAGTATAAGCTCAGGCCCATGGACAATAAATAGTGTAGGTCGGTTTCCAAAATGATTTTTTTATTTGTGCTACCAAAATGAGTTTGAAGTTTAAACATTGGGAATATATTCTCCTCACATTTTTCTAAAAGAAAAAACAAATCCCTTTACTAAACTGGAATGTAAACAAGAACCTAGATTCTCAAAAAAATGGAAACCACATTCTACATTAGTCTATACCTCAATATTTTTATTTACCCAAATGCCAATCCTGTCAGAAAAAGAATATAACTTTGCGCTGCCTGTCTCTTTTTAGTACGTACTTCCCAACAAAGTCTTATATATTCGTCTTCGAATCTTTTATAGTTTTATAATATAAAGTTTTTATGTTGTAAGGAATCCTGACCCAAGAGTCAGAAGGAACAAATTATGTGCCACTTTTACTCCTAAATGGATAACCGTGTAGCAGATTCTTAAACAAAAACAATACAATTTGGTATAGAGTCAAAGATGGTACAATATATTATTGGGTCTAATATTTATATATTGATAGTATAAATATTTATACATAATTAATATATAATTCATTATTCATTTATATTACTTTTATTTTATTTAAGAGTTAATGATAATTAATAACGTGAAAATCGCATCTCTTTTCGTTCTTTTCCACCACTCCAATTGAAAACGAGATTTGGTCTCTGGCACTTGTGTCATAACATTGGTAATAATTTATACAATAATCAAACATTAGTTACATAAATCAAACACTCTCAGAATGCTCTGTCATAAAGTTCATGGACAAAGTTTTATAAATTTGATTATTGCTGATCAAAGCAGAAAGCTAATATGAATTGAATACAAATTTATTAATCCAATATTTGACACTGGTGCTGCAACTTATAGATGAAAAATTATTGGATGAAAATGCAAGTAAGCTAGGGGAATCTAATGATTTCATTTTTGGAATCTATGTTCCCATTTTGAACATATTATTATGAAACTATTCTGGCATGTGAGTTTTGCGCATTACAGTACTTACTACTGTAGTTTAATTTGGCCATTTAGTGACATGTGAAGGTAAATTAACATGAATAAAAATACATAGAAGTGTCAATTCGATGTTTTAATTAATAGGTACAAACCTATACAAACTATACGAGTATTATTGGATATTGACAATGATTGGAGATTTCTTCACATTGTGATATCAACATTTATCAAATAAAACAAATAGGAATGATAAATAAATACAAAAATACTAGTTGGGGTTTTGGCAAGCAAAGTCATGTGTCAAATTGTACATCACTAAGAATGCATGAATTTAATTTCAGTCGACATTGAAGTCCTAACTAAATCCAAGCATATAGGATGCAATATAATCATCAATTGGACATGATAATTACACTATTTTAGAAGCATTCTCTAGGGGTTCTAGTGGCCAGTTGTTCTATCAACGCATCTTTTTTAACATCAAAATGAATTGAGGATGGATTCGTTGGCTCAAACAGTAAGTTTTTTAAACTTACTCTAAATCTTAGCTATCAATTTTAGGGAAACTCAATGGTTTGAATTAGTGGATAATTCTAAACCATTGGATTTCCCTAGAATTGATGGCTAAGATGTGGAGTAGGTTTAAAAATTTTACTCTTTGAGTAAATGGATCCCCACCCAAATGAATTACTCTAGTGAAAAAGAACATTAGTAATTTAATATTTGACTTCTAAAAGGTTAAGTAAATAGATATTGTCTTGTTTAGACTTAGATTCAATTGAATAGTGTGTTCTACAACTCTACCTTCCTTAGCATGATGATGTTATCATGTTACATATATAAATTTGATCTTATATTCTTCTCATGATGATGAGTTACCTACCTACCCTTTTCACATAATATTATCAGGTAGCGTCACTAATAATTTCATCATACTTCTACTAACTTTTTGTCATTAAGCAACATCTTACCGTTACCACAAATATAAAATAAATTGCCATTGCATTTAGGCTATAAAAATCAGTGGTGTGTCTAGTGATAATTGTGGCGCATCATAGCTGATATTGCACATGAGCAATTTTAGCTTTTTATGACAACCTATATATATATAGTTCAAAATAGGCTGGACCCAAAACATAGATGACTATACATGAACTGTAATTTGATAACTGTTGGAAAATGGGATTTATATTCCATTTACTTGAGAATGCTAGACACTTAATTTAGAAATGATTATTAAAAGAAACAAATCATATATTGGTCCCTTAATATTATTGTGGATTGAATGTTCACCTAAAATAACTTAAGGGTAAATGTTGGAGTTTTAAATATAAACAAGATAAGTAGCATGTGATTGAGAAGCAATTTGGTCACACATGTCCTCACTGTATTTTATTGAACAGCGTGTTGTTATTGTTACAGTGACAGATGAATAATTTGTAAAAGTTCATGCTTTTGTGAACATGGTTTTTCACATTGCCATGTTAATTGTATGATGATTTCACAAAATCAAGACCCATGCATTCATATGCTACATAAGCTGTCGCCTAGTTATGTAGCAGTACTACTTCTATCAACGTGATCACACATTTCATTTCTGCCTTGGGAGTGGGTGAAAATTGTAGCAATTGTGACAAGTTCAGTTAAATTTTCTGAGTCTTGCTACTCGTAGTGACACATTAAAACTATATACTAGGCTTAAAATTTAACTCATTTAAGAAAACATTAATTGTAGTAAAGTAGTGACAATTTTTTATTTACCTGTTTACCTTATTAAAAATGCTTTAGGTGGAAGCTAATCATGTCTCGGATATGTGTGGAGGTGACTAATAGGAGCTTCGTAAAGAGAATAAATCAAATGAGATCAATCCAATTCTCAGAATAAGAGGGAGAACAAGAAAAATCACAGAAAGACTTAGAAATCAATATTTCATTCAATATATATATAATCGACTTCATCTAATGGAATAAATGTGTGGTTGTTGTACCTTAGTGAAATGCTTGTATTCTAAATATTGGCCCACTTTTATTAAAAACTCTTAGGTTATAGTTATTTAGTGAACATTTGACTATAGTTGCATATATGAACAAAAACAGGCTGGCATGAAAGGAAACAGATTAACATGGAGAAATTAAAAGAAAAGAAAACATGAATTGGTTGTTAACGAAATTTACAACGGTCCAAATTATTAGATTTCTAATCACGTGTATGTAATTACAAGTTTCTTAAAATTGTATACACAATCAAAACTATTGAGTATCGAGTATAGTGTACAGCCAAAACCATGATGAGAGGGAGAGATGCATTATTTCTCTTTGAAACTTGGAAGAGTCAGGGATTGCATAAAATATGAAAGAAGAACTAGAGAAACTAAAGATAGAATCTTGGGTCACAGTTTTTAAGGAATGAATGGGAATTTAAATAAAAGTTCTGTTTGGGTGATTATTTTGGCTAAAAGGGGACATTAATTCATCTTGAGTGTGTGAGAGAGAAGGAGATTCCATGATCTTAATAATGTATAAGGCTATAATAAGCGTAAGTCTAAATAAACTTTTTGGCTTTATTCAAGTGTGTCCTACTACATTGGATATAAAGGGGTGAGTAAAAGAATTTATAAGTGAAAAATATTCATACCTTAAAGTTTTGGTTCAAGATATAGTGTCTCACTATTGTTGAGTTTATCCAAGTGTGAAGTATGGTCCAACAAAATTTTAGGAACATTGTGTTAAGCCAGCTGTTTCATGAAATGACAGGTGTTAGATGAACATCTGACTCTACTTTACTATAAATAATGTTAAACACAATTTACTATATCATTTTACATTTGTGTAACTTTTATCATTCTATTATACCTATTTAAATTTTACATAGTCACATTTCGTTTTTGTAAATCTTAAACAAATATCAGCAAGCTCACATAGTTAAATTCTCAAGCATATTAGATGTTCTATATCAGTCTCATGTATGAAAAAGACAATAAAAACAAAATTCATTCAAGTGACCTTTATACCTCAACATAATTAATCTCTCACTATTAAATCATTTTACTTATTACTTATTACACCATAAAAAATGTTTTTACTAATAGACAATATTGCCTCAACTATTATCCAAATCTATTGTAACAACCACATAATTGTTAGAGACTATTATTTAAATTCCGACCAGGTTATTTTAGTATTGAGAAATTTTGTTGGTGTCTGAATGTCTGATGGATAATGTGTAAGTCCTTTGTAAGTGATCATAGAATGGTGAGGTTTCTTCTTACACTTAAACCTTTTTTTTTTAGGTATTCACGTGAAAAATAAATTTCAAATTGTGTAAAATTGAATGAATAGTAATCTAATGTCTTAAAGGTTTTTGGTTAATATATGAAGTCAAATCTACTCATATGTTTCTTTATTTAGCTCATAGAAGAATGTTATATCCCACATACGAAGATATCCCAATAACAAGTGGTATAATAGACCAACTCCTCAATCGAGTAGTGAAGCAACAAGTGGTTGATAAATTCTTCGAGATGCTTATGTTGAAAGTCTTTCTGACAATAGGTCAAGGTGGCATATTCCGTTGATGACAAGACAAGTCCGACGTAAGTAAACAGAAAGTTGAACTCTAGTATATCCGAAACTCAAAAGGAAGTAACTCGCATTTGAGGGAGATATATTAGTATCGCATTTGAGGGAGATATATTAGTATCGCAAGCATGAAGAAGAAGTGTCATGCTATGTAGGAGTGAATGAGTGAAAATGTGCTATCAGTATAGCGTATATGTTTATTTCACACAAATATCACATGTCATTTTTATTACTTTTAATTAATCATATGACAGCATTGTGATTGGTTCAGTACAATATTTGGGACGGAATGAGGACAACTAATTTGTATCCATTTATTTCATTTAGCATGGAAGAATACTTTTTGTTATTAAAAAATAAAGTACTATTTAAACCAATACCTCCCACTTGCTTCAGCCTAGTATTACTCTGTTTGGTTTTTTCTACAATTCACCTCCCTTGTAGACTAGAGTGAAGAGGAAGACAGAGGAAAATAGAACAAACATGGAGCTTTCACAACTTGGTTTTCTAGAGGAACTACTAGCTCCAAGAAGAGATACATGGAATGGTTTATCCACTGGGATGAGTAGTGAACTATTCCCTAGTAGTTGGAGCATTGACTCTTTTGATGAGAGTCCTTATTTATCTACTTTCACTCCCTCATCTGCTGCATTCTCAACATCATTAGACCATAGATTTGAATGCCCTTATGGAAATGATGCAGCATATCCATTTGTTGATCGGTTCACAATGCCAGAGCTTGGTTCATCACACACCACGAATCATGACCTGGAACCACTTTTACCACAAGAGGATAACCCATCATCAATGCATGATGAAGAACTTGGCTTTCTTGGAAATGGTAACCTGGGTTTGGAAGAAATAAATGATGGCTGCAAAGTTGAGGAACAAGCTTCAGAGATTCCAGTTTTCAACATGGGCATTTGTGGAGAGAGAAAAACAAAATACAAGAAAGTAGAAGGGCAACCCTCAAAGAATCTCATGGCAGAAAGGAGGAGAAGAAAACGTCTCAATGATAGGCTTTCAATGCTAAGGTCAATAGTACCTAAGATCAGCAAGGTGATTCAAAAGATCTATTTAGTTTTTTTTACCTTAATCTTTCCACGTCCTTGTTATTAATGTCTCAATCCATAAAAATATGATTAGTTTTCTCATGTTTGTTGTGGTCTATTTTTGTTTGGTTTTTTATTTAAACTAACTTTGAAGCGTAAACTAACATGAGAATATGCAACTTGTAACAGATGGACAGGACTTCCATTCTTGGAGATGCCATTGATTACATTAAAGAGCTTCTAGAAAGGATAGGAAAGTTGCAAGAAGAAGAAATGGATGAGGAGAAAAATCAGATAAACCACTTGGACATTTCTAAGGAGCAAAAACCAAATGAAGGAATGGTAAGAAATGCTCCCAAGGTATGTATGGCTTAAGCACTTAATTAATTTGATGCATAAGCACATACAAAATTCCTAAACAAATTCATGTGATGCCATGTTTTTGCAGTTTGATGTTGAGAGAAGAGAGAAGGACACCAAAATAAGCATATGCTGTGCCACAAAGCCTGGATTATTACTGTCAACAGTGAACACCTTAGAAGCACTAGGCCTTGAGATTCACCAGTGTGTTATAAGCAGCTTCAATGATTTTTCACTGCAAGCATCTTGCTCAGAGGTTTTGTAACCCTATTTTAATGCTTGAAACCAAACATGTTTCTTATTTGTTATGACTTGTTTAATGTTGTTATGGTCTTAGGCAGCTGAACAAAGGAACTGTATTAGCCCTGAAGACATAAAGCAAGCACTATTCAGAAATGCAGGTTATGGTGGGAGATTTCTATAGGGGGGAAAATGGAAAGTAGCTATACCAATTTGCAGAATGTGTAAAAAAAGCAACATTTTCCTCTTGTGTAATTCAAGGAAATAGGATGGTAGAAATTTTAAAGAGATTCCAAATAAGTTGTCTTTGATTGATGATTTTATTCTTGCAGCCTTAGCCTCTATTAATTTCAACATAAATTGGGGTAACTTTAGAACTAGCTTTTTCTCCCCTTATGTGATAATACATTTTTCTAAAAGCAATTAATAATGCAGGAGAATTATTGTTAAACCTATATTTGGAATGAAAACTTATTTTAATAGATTCCTGAATATGCAGCAGCTTAAAATTTTCTGTTCTCAGACATTCAACAAATAATTGTGTGGCAGTGTTGGTCACACAACAACAATTGGATGATGCAATTTTAAAAGGGTTATGGTCTTTGTAAGATTATTACATAACACTTACATGAGTGGTTAGAATTGCATTTATAAAATGAAATCATTAGCTTAATGCTTTATGATTTCTCAATAATATAAAGATGAGGCAGTCCCATCAATGGACCATTGTAAAGTGTAAAGTTGTTATATCAGCTTCTTAATAATGCCACATTTAAATATGTTCCTTTTCATGTTCTATGCCCTCTAAAGTGCTAAATTTAAACTTATAGAACTAAACATCTCTTAGAACTAAACATTTCTTAAACTAATATGTTCCTTTTCAGATGGTAATAGAACTAAACATTTCTTATACCTAAAAAGAACTTAAACATTTCATTAATGTTCCTGCATACTTCATGCTCTTGAGTTAAATTTGCATAGAATGAAGTTCAACCCTCTTATTTCACTATGGTACGAGAGTCTAATTTGATGAAACATGACAAGGTAATACACGTCAAATGAATGTAGAATGACCCATTAGTTATAGGATCACAGTAATAAAAGATGTACACAAGTTCCATATACTTAAATGATATGGATCTTTACACTTAACCGCTCACATTTTTTCCTTTCAACCAAACATCCATTACTATTTACAACAAAGGCTACAATTCACCACAAATTTTATCTATAGCAATCCAATCTTATCCAATGTCCCAAAGAGACCATAACCAATTCCACATCAAAATATCTCATAAATTCAAATTGGTCCTCCAGTTTTCTATCCAACTTATCATAAACTTAGGGTACCTGACAAATTTTGTGGACACCAAATTGTGGTGAGTGGTGTCTCCTTATATAAGACAAGCAAACATTACATTAACAAAAGGGGATATTAAATTTTATAACTTTCATCATTTATCATGTAGGCACCCTAAACCTCGTCGTATCATTAAAACCTCTTTAAACTTATGGTTTAGAATAAAAATGTTAAAACAGGTTAACTTTAACATCCTTAGCTAAGTCTTAACAAATAATTCAATAGCTAAGTCTTAAAAAATAATTTAATAGATACATTCCAACTACAATTGAACTATTGAATTGTGAATTACTCCCTACACTGGCTTAATTACTTGTCCAGTTTTCAAGAACTTGGAAAAGGGTAAATACTATACTCATCAAATTAGTTGAAAGCTTGTGGAATCATTAACTGAAATTTAGACGTGCTTTTCATTAGGGTGAGTATAGATCAGTTAAGGTTTGTCTTTACCCTACCCTAAATGTTGGCCGAGTCGTTTTTCTGAACCAACACTCAGCCCTAAACCTGAAGTTAACACAAACTTAAATATTAATAGAGTCAGCATTTAAACTCAAATCTGACTTTAGACCCAATTAAATATAATGTATACTCATTTTAGATAAAGTCGTCTAGATATTATTTATTACAGTGAATATTAATATATTGGGTTACGATTGAATTGGTTGAGCCCAAATCCATGCCGAATTGCACCTGGGTTCTGGGTCTACTATGTTGGGTTACGTTGAATTGCTTGAGCCCAAATCCATTTTGTCCATTTTACTTTCTTCTCTTTCCATTTTGTCTTGTTTTCCGTAATATTAAAAATATAATTATTTAATATAAATAATTGAAAAAAATAAAAATAAATTAATAAAGGGGATAAAATTAGCACAGTCATAACCGTTGTCTTTCAAATGTCCTCATCGCCCTTGGAACATATCAAATTTTGCTCATCATGTGGTGTATTGGACTATTCGCAAAATCAGTGACGTGAGTCACGTGAGCATGCTAGCGATGTATTATAGGCTTTAATTCATAGGTCAATTTATACTTGTAATTTGTGCTTATGTATTGTACATGCAATGCAAGCAAAGCAAGTAATTCACGATGTCACAATTCTGTAACAACCATTTTATTCCATATCCAAATATTATCAACCCATTTTGTGCATGATTGAAGGAACAATTTCGGGATGAAGAATTGTGTCAGCTGGGCCTGCCATAAAATGGCTGTTTTTGTTTCATATATATTTCACTTTGAATACAATATATCATCTATCATTCATTTGAATTATTTTTATTTGTAAGTCAACATTGATTGAAAATAAATAGTGAATGATGCCTACACGATGTAATGTCAATGTAAATAATTCTTATATTGTCAGCGTATATATCTTTTTCTCATTCGTGTAACCCTTTATTTGAGTACATTATTTATCACTTTCCTAATGTAGTTTCATTGCTCCAAGAAGATGTAGATATATAACCTCCCCCAATGGAACGAATAATGGCCATACCGACCCCAATGCTTAATAAAGGAAAGTTAAGTGTGAATGTGTGATTGACTCATAAACCTCACGAGAATTGAGAAAATCAGAAAATGAAAGTGAACACAGAAAAAACGACTTACAAAGCTACCTCTACCACGTAACCCCTCCCCTGGTTTTTATCTCCTCCTATTAAACCCGTTACCATATCTTTATTTAGTTAAGCTCCTACTTACTTTTCTTTTCTCAACATTTGGTCACTAAACTTTTTCTTAATTAATCAAGACTCTCTTGTCCATTTTATATTTTTATGTATAAGTTTCTTTCTACAAATCATGTTGGGTTGTCGAACTAGGATCACATGTCCCAAAATATGTTTCACATAATAAAATTGAGACACATGATAAAAAATAATAATATTTTAATGTTTCTTTTTATTATTTAATTTTTTTTTAATGGATGACGCTGTTTTATTAGACACAGAATATGGAACACACTTCTGATACAGCATAATAAAACTATTTTCCTAATAACTCGATCAAAAAGTATCATAGTTCAGTATGAAGTAGATGGAGTCTTTTAACATTCTTTTGGTTGAGTGAAAAAAGAAGAGAAATAGGACGAGACAAGAGAAGTTTATGATAAATAAAGTTTTTCTCTCATTTGGTTTAGGGGGAGTTTAAAGAGAGGGAAAAAAAAGGTGTGGGACCCATTAAATATATTTCTCTTCCCAAGTGAGAAGGAGATGAGAGAGGAAGATATATCAATATCTGTTATCTCAAATTTTGTCTCAAACCATGTCACTGAACAATGATATTGAAGCAAAAAAATAAAAATATATTATAATTTTTGTAATTTATATAAATATTTTCATTGATCCGAGATATGATTTGAAACATAATTTTGGACGACAAATCATTGTCTATGGAAAAGTGAGTAATAAACAATCACTTATTTCTCTTCTTTTTATATACAGTCAAACAATACTAAAATTCACTTTATTTCTCATAAATTTCTCTCTTCTTATTTTTTCCTATAACGTAAAGTCAAATCCTTTAATTTATTGCTCTTGACATTTCATGAAGAAAATATGTATCATAGTTACTAGGCGTCTAGGTTCACTTTAATGATATAAATCTTGGAAGTACTCGTGGAAACCATGTTTTACTTAGAAATAAGGATGCACTAATTTTTGAAATGACAAAACTTAGGTATAATTTCCTAGGTACAAATGGTGCTTGTAGCCTATTAAAAGGTGACACGTGTTCATTATCACCTATATTTTGAAGAGAGAGATTCTTAATTGCAAAAAAAGAGAAAGACTTAATGATATAAATGAATACATGTCACCTTTTAATAGGCTACAAACACCATTTGTACCTAAGGAATTGTACCTAAGTTTTATCCTTTTTTTTTTAAATTGTTTAAAGGAGAAATATCAATCTATCAATTAATGTAGTTCAAAATTATGTTCCAGATGAATGTAAATATGCCATGAAATTAAAATAATTAAATGTTTAATATTTGTATATTTTTCTTCTACATTATTGGTTTGAAACATCATTCACACAACCAAATCCTTCTCATCGGATTAGATACTATTGTTACTCTTTAAAATTACGTGGCGACACGATGGGGAATGTGTTTGTACTGTAATTAAGAGCAGCATAGATTGTTATGCTGAATGAAGGAATACATTTTTTTTATTTGACAAATATCTTTGTTCTAAAGTATGTCCTAAACCTTAACTCAGATTAATCAAATTATGACATGTTAATTAAAAATAAATATTTATTATTTTTTCTATTTTTATTTCATTTTCATTTTCGACATTTTTTTATCTCAGGATTGATTCGCGAACGCTGACATTTGGAATATTTTCTCTCTCTTAGGAGTTTGACCGCTGAGGCAAGGGATATGATTTAACCACAGTTCTCCTATACCGCAGTTAAATACTTAACTCTAGTTAGGTAAGGGGTGAGATTGATCCCTATAAAAAGGACACCTCAACGTTACAAAATTTTCATCACCATTTCACAGGTAATCCTTACTACACAACAGCAACGTTGTACTTCCTTTGTTCATTTCTCTTACAATTTCCTTTGTTTCTCATTATTAGTTCTTCTATTTTGTCCTTGTTTTATTCTAGTTAGCTTCCCTCATTTCCGCACTAGAAGCTGCAACTTAAATCTCTGGTTTGTTCTCTTCTCTTCCATATACACAAAAAATAGTAACAAGTTCCCAATATGTTTAAAAACAAAGCAATTTTGATCGTTAATCACTATAGTGATCGTGACATTTACTTTGATCTTAAACCATGCAAGTGTTAAAAAAAGTTCTTTATTTTATGATGATGGTATTCATTTTTTTGTTTGGGTAGAGAAAGATGGCAAATAATGGTAATGAGAGCGTGGCATTGAACGGAAAAGGAGGAAGGAACGGACTTGCGAAGATTGAGACACATAAGAAGCATAGTAATGGGATTTGTCACGATGATAGTGGTCCAACGGTTAAGGCTCAAACCATTGATGAGCTTCATTTTCTTCAGAAGAAGAGGTCTGCACCCACCACACCCATTGAGAGGACTCAAACTCCATTCGCTACCCTCTCTGAAGAACAACGCTATAGGCAACAACTTAACTCCATCAGGTAACTATATATTCCGTAAAATTCCAATTATTGTAAGTAAAAAAACGATAACAGTTAAAAAAACTCATTCAAACTTGTTGAAACAGTGCATCGTTGGCGTCACTGACGAGAGAAAAGGGACCAAAGGTGGTGAAGGGAGACCCAGATAGGAAATCAGAAACCCAAAGGGTTGTTCACGATCATCATATCACTCCCACCATTGTTGTGAGCGACAGTGCTTTGAAATTTACTCATGTCCTGTACAATCTCTCTCCTGCTGGTATAATACAACCCTTTTGCATTCACATTATTAGTAATTGTTAATGTCAAATTATATAAACTAAACTGTGTCTGTTTTGGATTTGGTGCAGAACTTTATGAACAGGCTATAAAGTATGAGAAAGGATCATTCATCACTTCAAGTGGGGCATTGGCAACACTTTCTGGTGCCAAGACAGGTCGATCTCCCAGTGACAAGCGCGTGGTTAAGGATGATCATACCCAGAATGAGCTTTGGTGGGGAAAGTGAGTACTGAGTACTATTGTTTCAGTCCTACCAACTCACCATTTTCACTATTTTTTTGTCATTTTTCTGTTTTTGTTTGTATTTGATGAGAGATGAGACAATATTTATATATATTGTACTTTGCAGGGGCTCCCCTAACATTGAGATGGACGAACACAGTTTCATGGTTAATAGAGAAAGAGCCGTCGATTACTTGAACTCTTTGGACAAGGTACATCTTGTTTGTGTTGAATTTTGTTAGTCCTTTTTTCATTCTAAAAATGATGATTACAATAGCAATTTTAACAAATTGTGCTGTACTATATTATTTTTAAGATATAATATTCATCTCAAAAATGTATAAAACATATTTTACATACTGAAAAATAACAAACCAACATAAAATTTGAGCTAGTTAAATAAACAACTTAAGTAAATCAGCAGTTTTATTCCACTTTATATTTTTTGAGTTAAAAAGTAACATAAATTTGAACTCGTTAATCGGTTAAAGTTCATAAACTTTAATTAAACTGGAAAAATAATTCGCATTGATCTCGATTTAGAATTTGATTTGACTCATTTCCACCTTATGTTACTTAATAACATTTTATGTAAGATTATTTTCGAAAATTTTAAAGATAATATATATTATCAATATGTGTATGTTCTCCCATTCCAATTCCATAATCATTTTGTTAAAAGAGGATGATGTACTTTTAAGATAGTGACATTTGAATGGTGCCAATGTTGTATTTTTGTTCAAGTGGGGAAGAGGTGCCATGATCCCTTAGGTGACAGGATATTGTTGTGGTTTGTCACTACTCAGTAGCAGTGCTTGGTTTTTAGTATGTATATGTCCTTTTCATATTGCTATGAAACAGAAGATATGGTTCTATTCCATATCTTCAAGAAGGATATATTCTTTTCCTTTCCCAATCACAAGATAAATTGATTAGCTACACTAGACAAAGGAACCCAATTGTTTGGTTCATAGCTGCAATTACATCTGCTCCATGAATTACTTAAAATGACAAAATAATGGGAACCACCTCTTTGGAATTTTACCTTTTCTAGACCCTATTTGTTACATCAATGCAATACCTCCTATATATTCATTGTGTTATTGTCACCATGCCCTTCAAACAAAAATAGAGTCATTTCAGATTTTCACAGTTAATCACTATGGATAAGCCCTGCTGTGGAATATGTTCCCTCTCAGATGAATTGAGAGTTCTAAATCAATAATTTCTTTATAAATATCTGCATGACAATTCCAAATAATGTTGGTGATTAATTTGCAGGTATTTGTCAATGACCAATTCTTGAATTGGGACCCAGAGAACAGAATCAAAGTCAGGATTGTCTCTGCTAGAGCTTATCATTCCTTATTCATGCACAACATGTAAGTGAAAAAAACTAACAGTAGTATATCATTGCCAACACTATTTGTTTATCTCTTCTTGATTCCAGAACAAAAGGTATAAGCCCTGCCAGATAAGTGCCCCTATCGTTAACACTTAACAGCCTTAATATATTTATATAAATATATCATGCACATAACATATATATACACATCCCTGCTCTGTGGAGGATTCATGTTAGTTTAGTTTAGTGTACAAAATGGATAACTGGGTCGGTGACAGGTGTATCCGACCCAATACTGAAGAGCTGGAGAATTTTGGTACTCCGGACTTCACTATATACAATGCTGGACAATTCCCTTGTAATCGTTACACACATTACATGACATCCTCTACTAGCATAGACATTAATCTTGGTAGAAGGGAAATGGTTATCCTTGGCACTCAATATGCCGGGGAAATGAAGAAGGGTCTTTTCAGTGTCATGCATTATCTCATGCCTATGCGTCACATCCTCTCCTTGCATTCTGGCTGCAACGTTGGCAAAGATGGGGATGTTGCACTCTTCTTTGGACTCTCAGGTACAGTATCAGATCAGCACATCATGTATGCTACACTTCCATTGGATTGTAGCTCCAACCGAACTTCCCTACGATATGTTCCTATAGCCATACTACTTCACTGCTTGCTTGTTTTTACTATGATGCTTCACTATTAACATTAGTTATGGCTTGTGTTATCTTTTTCCTATAGTTCTAATGGACACTTTTTGTTTTAATTCATTTTAGGTACAGGAAAGACTACTCTATCTACAGACCATAACAGGTATTTAATTGGAGATGATGAACACTGTTGGAGTGAGACTGGTGTCTCCAACATTGAAGGTGGTTGCTACGCTAAATGCATTGATCTCTCACAGGAGAAAGAGCCAGATATCTTCAACGCAATCAGGTTTGGGACAGGTATATATTTATCTGAACACTAATTTTAACCAAACATCTTTGTTTTACCTCTATTAATTATTACTCCTATGAAATGCACATTTTAATCAATTTTCTTTCCTTTACTGATTGTCAGTTTTGGAAAACGTGGTGTTCGATGAGCATACTCGACAAGTTGATTACACTGACAAATCAGTTACAGGTATACAATGAGTTTTTAAGATGAATTCTTTAGAAATTGATCATGACTGTGATTGTGTAATTACTTGGTTGCCACTTAAATATTGTAATTTTTATTGCAGAAAATACTCGTGCTGCTTATCCTATAGAGTACATTCCAAATGCAGTGTTGCCATGTGTTGGGCCTCATCCAAAGAATGTAATACTTTTGGCATGCGATGCATTTGGTGTGCTCCCACCCGTTAGTAAACTAAACCTGGCACAGACCATGTATCATTTCATCAGTGGATACACTGCTTTGGTATTGAACCACATTAACTAACTTCACTCATACCTTACCATGTTACTTCTTCTCTGAGTCTCACAATCTTTATGCTATGATTATTACTATAGGTGGCTGGGACAGAGGATGGTATAAAGGAGCCACAGGCAACTTTCTCAGCTTGTTTTGGTGCAGCATTTATAATGCTACACCCTACAAAGTATGCTGCAATGCTTGCTGAAAAGATGCAGAAACATGGCGCTACCGGATGGCTTGTTAACACCGGTTGGTCCGGTGGCAGGTATGCATTTTCAGTTGTTACTATTGACTCTTTGTACTTGCCTTTGTTCTAAAACTCACTTTGTTCTTGCCTTTGTGAAACTACTGCAGCTATGGTTACGGTAGCCGCATCAAACTACCCTATACAAGAAAAATCATTGATGCTATTCACTCTGGAAGTCTCCTGAATGCAAATTACAAGAAGACTGAGATTTTTGGGCTTGAGATTCCCACTGAAGTGGAAGGAGTCCCTTCAGATATTCTGGAACCTGTGAACATGGTTACTTGTCCTTGAATCTATATAGCTTATTCTTTCATTTAGCACTGTCTTTTTATTAATAACATTGGTGCTTTTAATGGATTGCAGTGGTTAGACAAAAAGGCTTACAAGGAGACACTGTTAAAGCTGGCTGGATTGTTCAAGAAGAACTTTGAAACCTTTATCAGCTACAAGATTGGCAAAGATAGTAAACTCACAGAAGAGATTCTTGCAGCTGGTCCAATCTTTTGATCCTTTAACAGCCATTGGTTGTTATTGGGATTGTTAGGATTGTAGAATAAGTCTTGTCTGGGATATTGTTTTTTTACAGCATTTGTTGGTTTCAAGTTATGTGTAAAGTGGATATTTTGACAATTTTCTAGTTTTGGAGTGAATGGAATTATGGAATTCAAGTTCATCTAGTCTTTACACTTTCTTTCTCCCATTTCTTTATTGCATAATAAATTACTAATAGGGGATAATATAGTGATTATATAAATTATTTTGATAGTACATAGATATTATACATTTACACTCTACATTATATATATATATATATATATATATGAAAATAAGTTATCTCCTCTAGTCTATTCAATAAAATCATGACATATATCCTATTCATTTTCTTTCATTTATTTGCTATAACTTGTCATTCTTAAATTCTCCTATTTAAATGTAATATCTTTCTTAAAAAGTTAAATATTTCTCCTCCAATCTATATTTTTAGGGGATGAATCCATTTACTCCAAGAGTAAGGAGAAAAAACATACTCCTCATCTTAGCCATACAATGATTTAGATGTACTCACCAATTCAAACTATTGAATTTCCCAAGAATGAAGATCATGATGTAGAATAAGTTTTTTCCACTTATTCTTAGAGTAAGTTGATCAATTCCCTTTATTTTTATATTTTAATTGAATTGGTTATATATATAATTCTTATTTTTAATTATCTTATAAGTTTTGTTGTTATTTCAATGCACTAAATACAATTTTGATCGGAATATATTATGGAATATATAACCTTCTATACCCAAAAAGTGTGTGAGAATCAAAACTATTAAAAGTTATACAAAGTTCACACATCTATTACAGTTACCCGTGCACGAGGCGATATTTTTTGTTACATGATCAATAACACACATGTTACTCATACATTCATATGGTGAAAAATACACATGTTACTTATACATTCAGATGTTTAAAAATACACATGTTACATGTGCATTCGTATTGTTAAAAACAGACATGTGACTCGTATATTTTAATAATTAAAAACACATATGTTACTCGTAAATGAGATGAATAAAGTAGAGAAGAAATGACAAAAGTATCCACATCAATGTTAAATGTATACATATTGAAATATATCATAGAATTTACATTACAATGATATTAAAAAAACCATTATGTGATGACAAAGATACCCTTGAAAAATCCAAGTGTCAAGCATATGGTATTCATTTTAGTAATTACTATTTTCTCTATATTATTATGCTAGCCTATGAATTTTGGACCAGAAAAAATGAATGTGGTTGTGACACATGTGAAAATGAATATTGATGAATTTTTTTTCCTTATATATAATATATATATTAAATGTTATTATTATTATTATATCTTATTAAATATATATTAGGTAATGAACAATGAGTATAAGTGTATTTTCATCCCATGTGAGAGGTTGTTCTTAACCATACTTTTTGTCGTTGGTTAAGAACACATATTACTCGTACATTCATATAAGACAAATTGATTTTTACGTATATTTAAAACCACATAATTATCAATCTTATTAAAGATATATATTAGTAACATTGTGTAATAATTTGATAAAATAAAATGAAATATATAGACCAATTTTAATACAATGTATGAGAGTACATAATAAGAAGAGTGACCAATTTTGGAGGCAAAAAAATTAAGGAGAAGTTGACATATGTCTATGATGATGTGGCAAGAACATTTTTTTCTTATATATATATAATATAATAATAGATAAGAAAAAATGTTCTTCATGACACATGTCAATCTCTCCATCAAAGTTTTCCCTCGAAAACATACTCATGGCTTATGGTGAGGTCTCACACGTTATAACAATAAATCACTATTATTGCACTTAATGGAAAATAATTCATTTCCCCAAAAATCATAATTTATTTTAATAATAGTTTTTTATCATTGGAATTGAAACTCAGAAACAACAAATGTATTTACTATTCATGTTTTCCGTTTAAAATTACTATTACGATGAGTTTTTGAAAGTTAAAATTGAGGTTGGAGTGGACATCGCCATCCATTGCTATTATTGGTCATATAATTCTTATTTTGAGTAAATTACACACACCCCTTAGTTTTAATGAAATTACATAAATTACATCTCCCTTCTTTGTCCTTACACCAACTACCTCTCTCCTACACAAACCACACATAGATTTATAGATATATTACACTGACTACCATTGAATGTTATAAAAGTCTAATATTTTAAAGAAAAAATGTGTAATGAATGTAATTAAGTTAAACAAAATATTGTATATTGTGTAACACTTCAAATAGTACAAAAGCGAGTGTTTCTTTATTATTTTTGTGTCATTGAAAAATACATTAATAATTTCAAATAAATGTTTAAATAACTCTTATATTATTTTATAACGAGCCAAATAATGAAGACGCATTAACTCTTATATTATTTGAATTTGTCTACACAATATACAATATTTTGTTTAATTAATTAGACACATTATACGTTTTTTGTTTAAAATATTACACTTTTATATCATGCATAGGTAGTCAATGTAACATATATACAAAATTAGGGGTGATTTGTGTAAGGACAAAAAAGTAAGGGGTGATTTGTGTAATTTCACTAAAATTCAGGGGTGTGAGTGTAATTTACTATTCTTAATTTTAAGAACATTAATAGTTTCTACCAATGTTATTAAAACCGTACCGGTTATCAAACCGGTTAGGGTACTGGTATAGTGGTACAGTGGTTCAACCAGTGGTTCAGTAATTAAACCGCATGCCGGTTAAACCGAACATACTTGCTTATATATATATGTAAACCTATAACAAAAAATTTCAAATAAGTAGATATTCATATTTATAATTCATATTCATAATTTACTTCAAATTCACACAAACAAACAACATTAAGTCTTTAATAAAATCAAAGTTTAAAATAGAAAACATATATTTATCCAAAATTATCACTTAACAAACGCAAAATACAAATAAATGACCTAAGGATCAATCATTGAAGTTGAAGAATTGAAAATTTGAAATAAAAAAAAAAAAAAAATTAATGTACAAACCAACCGGTTTTGACCGGTTTTCAACCGGTTTTGACCGGTTCTATTGCATATGCGGTATAACATACGTACCGTACCGGTTAGGGGTCCGGTTCACCGGTTTTCCGGTTGAACCGGCCGGTACGGCACGGTTTTCAAAACTATGGTTTCTACCTACTTCAAATTTTCATTTATTATGGTAATACAATAAATTGAAATTGAAATCAAATTGTTTCATTTTCTTCAACTTTTCCGGTATCATGTTTCGATTTCTTATTTTAATTTTGTTAGAATATTCAAATTTGAAATTATCATTTATTTTCATTATGTGTTTGAATATGCTAATACATGGGTAACACTTGTATTCTTAACCATGTGAATGTACGAGTAACATGTATGTTTTAAGCAAGTGAATGCACATGTAACATATGTACTTTTAGCAACGAATGTACGGTTAACATATGTGTTTTAAACCATGCGAATGCATGGTTTACATGTGCGTTCTTAACAATACAAATGCATGAGAAACATGTAATTTTTTTAACTATGCGAATGTATGTGTAATATATATATTTTTACTATATGAATGCTCGTATAATATCCGCATTCTAAATCATACAACAAAAAAAGTATTCTCTTATGTGTATGTATGGATAACTTGAATCCATCCTTATATATAAAATAAAAATAAGTAAACTACCTATGGATTTGATAATGACACATCCTCAAAGGTCTAAAATAAAGTAATAAACATTCTAAGAACCCACTAAATTTCTAATTTTTTCAATTTAATAACATTATAATCAGTCATAAAGTCATAAGATGATTTGGTTAAGGTGAAAGACTTAAGGAATAAAGCGAAGAAAGTTGTAAATTCGAGTCTCAAGAAGATTGAGGTCGAGTCTAGTTCACAACAAATACTAACATATTAACGATTAACATTTGTAGATCTAAAAAACATTATAATACTAAGAATAAGTTTAAATTTAAACTTAGTTAGGAAGTATCCGCAGAAAATATAAAGACCCCTTCCCCTCCCATTTCACCCCATCTTCTTTTCAATCTACAATTCCAGCACTGCACAGATCACCGGTAATGTTCTCTCTCGTTTTCTTTCCCATTTTCCATTTTGGATTCTTTTCAATTCCACTTTCTATTGTTCCACCACTTCAATTTCTGCTTATTGTGCTCATCTTCTTTATTCAAATTGAGACCCTCTTTTTTTCACTTGATTCGGCTTCCTCTGATGAAAATTAAGCGTTTCTATTACTGGGTCTTTTTATTGCATAAACTTTCAATTCTCTTTGCTGATCCTGTAAGTGTGTGGCAATTTGGGGGAAATCAAGAACGGTCTTTTTTCTTAAACTCGAGTGAATATTTCATCATGTAACCCTAATTTTAGTGTTTCTGAGAAAAAAATTACGATTTTATTGTTATATTGGATTCTTTTGTTTACATTCTATCTCTCGATTCAACACTGTCAGTTATAGTGGCAAGAATATCAGCTTCGATTTCTAATCCCAATCTTGCATTTCTTTGTGCATTGGTACCAACAAGAGCAGGTCATCAATCAAATTTGTAATCTGGTGTCCAATTAATTTGTAACAAGCGATTCTCTAGTTTTTACATGAAACTGCAATGCGGGGCTATGACAGAGAAGTAACCATTCTGAAATCTAGGGATTGGAATTCCCATGATTATTCTTTTTTTTTTTGTGTGGTTATTTTCTTCCTTAATTGAATCACCATGTATGGGAACTTTTTATCCTACTTCCAGGAACCGGAGGATTATGGTGATTACGATGATTATGAGGATGAGGGAGAGAAAGGAGGTGAAGAATATGAAGAAGAGGAGGAATACGAAGAGGAAGAACCTCGCAAGCCCACAAAGGAAGAAGTGGAGTACCTTGAATTGAGGCAAAAGTTGAAGGAATCAATCAGAAGACAAATGAAGAAGGAGAGCAGTTCTTCCCTAGCAAGTTCCAGTGGTAGAAAGAAGAAACTTCCGTATGATAAGTGAGTCTTCAAAACAATCTTTTAACAGTATATGTTGTGTGTGCTAGAAACACCTTAAACATTAATGCTTTGAGGAGTCTCAAGTCTCAATCATGTAAAATGTACCATGTATTGCGTTGGGATTTCACGCAACAGTAAAATTTTGTTTGATTTTTATTTTTATGTTAGTAAGTTCTATTGCTCCTTTTACCATACATTGTGTACCAATGGCAATGCCTGAGGGTGTGGTGGCATTGTGTTGAGTAAGCTGTGCAGGGAATTTAACGCTGTATCATATCAGCCTCATTTTTCGAAGGCTTTTCTACACACACCCTTTTCTCTACCTCAGTATAGATGTCTGTACTATGCCTTATTTAAATTAGGCAGTTATGCTCTTATTTTTAATTTCGATTGGGTAATAGCTTTTATCTTGTTTCATGTTCAATTATGCATGCATTTTAAGATATCTCTAATTTCCTTTGTATGACTTGTAATTTCGGGTGCTATGAACTTTTGTGCCCTTCATCAATATGGTTTTTGTTTGGTTTGTGTGGTTGGGATTAAAGTCGTTAGCAGGAAGGATGTTTTAATATTTGTCTTCAATCTTAATGTTTCTGCAGTTATGGATCCTTTTTTGGCCCTTCTCAACCAGTTATTGCTCAGAGAGTAATTCAAGAGAGCAAGTCATTCTTAGAAAATGATGATTTGGCTCCCAGGCCGTCTAACTCAACTCACACTGTATGTTTTCAGAACCTTTGTTATGCATTATTTATAAATCTTTCTCATGTTTTTTTTTATGATACTAGCGATCTTCATTTCATACCATTATATTTAGGTATAATTTGACTTATCTTTTAGGTTTGCTGAGTGTTATATGTGTAGTGATCTCATATATGTAAATTTATTGTTGGGGGTCTAATTGCAACCGGTACCAGTTTATCACATGACAATGCACTAAAAAAACTAACAAATAAAAAAAAGTAATGTTTCATACAAAGCTTGGTCCATTTAAATATATTATACAATTAGATTTAGAGGGAACCTGAGGTATACCTAAATTAGTTCTATCAATGTTTTTGTCAATGGACATGATTTATGATAGAGCATTATAACATTGTTTGATCCATGTAGCTAATCCCACCTGGTTGAACTAAGGCTTGATTGTTGATGTTTTTGTATTAATGTTTTAATTTTTAACTTTGATTTAAAGTTTGTTAAGGATGACTTCATATTGTGAAGCTCCTAGGAGTGATAACTTAAGTGTGATTTGACGTCAATATTCTACTCCCGTTCACGAAGAACTGAGACATTAAACATTTCCCAATATTCTTCATGCATTATTTTGTACCGTTTCATTTTTTTAAAAAGTCAAATTGCTTTAGTCATCTATTTTTTATCAATGCCTTTCGCTATTTGGTTTTCACATTACTGGGAATATGCTGCAGTTTGCTTGCCTTGTAGTAAATCTGTGATGCTGTTTTCTCATATTAATCCTGTCTGCAGAACAAGAACGCAAATAGATTATCTAGTGGAGGATTGAAGTCTTCATCTCATAGTCAGGCGCCAGCCAAAGTCAGTCAGGTATTGCAGCTATTGTGTGTGAGGCTTCACGTATGATGTAATTTTCTAGTCACCACATTCTAAAATGGTTGTGATATACTGTTGTGTTCAAGCAGAAGATAGTTAAAGCCCAGAAACTGAAGGATACTAGAGATTATTCATTTCTTTTGTCTGATGATGCTCCAGCGCCTAAGAAAGAGCCCCCTCCTCGGAATATATCTGTGCGCAATTCTGGTATGTTACTGCTTGGTTATATGTTCATGCAGTGTTTGATGTCAGGGTTAAAATATGTTACTGTAATTGAGGAAACTTATACAGGGTTTTTGCTGATGTTGAAGAGGGACGGCCAGACCAAGTTGCAGGGAAGAGTAAACAACCTATGATGAATGGTGGCAAGCTTGTTCGTAGCAGTGGTGAGGACCGGAAACCTGTTTCTGGGCCTGGTCATTTGCCTCCTAAACCAGGGTCCAACTATAAGTTAAGCTCTGCTGCCAGTAAGGCCAGTAATACACTAGATGGTTCTAGAAAAACGTTTGGTAGCAGTATTGGTAATGGCCCAGCTGTTTCTAGAAACCAGCTTGGTAGCAATGGTGTTAACAGACCAGCTGATTCTAGAAGACAGCTTGGTAGCAATAATGTTAACAGACCAACTGATTCTAGAAGACAGCTTGGTAGCAATAATATTAACAGACCAGCTGATTCTAGAAGACAGCTTGGTAGCAATAGTGATAATGGACCAGGCCGGCCAGTGGGGCCAAAAGGCATGCCTTCAAAGATGCCTGTCAGTATCATGGGGAATAAATCATCTACAACTGGTATGAAAATCCCTGTAAATGGTGTGCACAGACCGCTTCCTTCAAAGGTGCATTCGTCTGTTCAAAAGCAGAATGTCGAACAAAGAAAGGACTTGCGAGATCAGAATAAACCTAAGTTGGTACCAAGACAACCAGTAGGACCATCAAAAGTTCAGGTGTGATGCTATAAATACATATATATGCATAATAGATTTTTTTTGTTTGAAGTTGTACTGTAGCTCCTTATTAAGATATATGTTGACTTGCTTGATAGATAAAAAGGCCACTGCTTAAGCCAAATCCCAAGCATTCTGAGTCGCAAGATCACCGCCCCAAGAATAAGGCTGTCAAACGACGCGCTGATGATGGGGAGGGTGAAATGAATTTTAGGAGTATGATCAGATCTATGTTTAAGTAAGCTCTTTATGTTTTGCATTGATATGTAGATAATCTTGATTTCTTTATACTATTTGTGTGGAGAGATTTGTGAAGTAACTTTCTTTGACAAGCAAACAATTATTGTTACCATTTAGCTGGTGTTCGCAAGTTAATTTGCTGACGTAGGAATTCATCCACATATACAGAGTTCTTATATTTCTTACTAACCTGGGTTGGGTAGTTGGGGTAGACCTTCAACTGTAACAGAGAATAAGGTTAGCCTTGTACGAAGTTTAATGGTCAATTTTGGCTGTAAAACTGGTCTGTTACTGTTATTATTTTTTCAAGGGTAAACTGCCAATCTATAGCTGATGTACACCTTTTCTTCGTTTGTTTTGAATTCAGAAGTGTTTTCCAAACCATTCTATATTTTGACAGTAATTACAACATTTTTTTGGTTGGAGGTGCTTGATTTCAGACTGCTGATTTTGGAATTTTTCTGAATGCTTTGACTGGTTTTTAGTCTCCCTTCTGATTACTTATGATAAAGAATAGTTGATAATCATTTTGTTGGATTGTTTGCAGTTACAACCCCAACAAATTTGCTGATGATGACGATGATGATGATATGGAGGCAGGCTTTGATGAAATCTTGAGGGAGGAAAGGAGGAGGTTTGTTTCTTGAGCTTAAAAGCATGCTATAATATTTATATCTATGATGTTATTAAATCATAGTTTTACTTGTTTCTTTAACCCAACACACGACCTAATGTGAGGACAAGAGCCTATTTTATCTTATAATTTTTCTTTCTAAAAAACTTGCTTTCTCTGAGACTTACCCTGTCCTTCTGTTTCCTCAAAATCTGGTGCATCTGACTTCTGTTTCTCATTCTTTTTTCCTTATTTCGTTATTGGCTTTCAAATGATTTTGATGTGTTTATTATATATAGCAGAATTTATGAATGCTTTATACCAAGTGATATTTTTTAGGGTGTTGATGATTTTGTGTGATATATGCAGTGCCAAAATTGCTAAAAAGGAGGATGAGGAGCAACTTAGGTTGATAGAAGCGGAGGAGGAAAGAGAACGGAGACGAAGAATGGCCAAGAAGCGTAAGCTTGGCTTGTAGAGCGGTGGATGCCACCCTTGGCTTCCATTGTTTGGTTCAATTGTGGATTTAATTGCCTTCAACCAAAGGCTGTTTGATTATGGGTTTGAATTAGTGAATTCATCAATGATGATTAAAATCTTTTCAAATTTGATGTTAGTTAGAGTTATTTGGAAAAGGAAGTGATGTTTTATGTATGATTAAAATGAATAATGCTAGTTGTATAATTCTTGTGGGTAATACTAGAGTATAATTTCTTTATTGCTAATATTATATTAATCATACAACTCCATTGGCAACCGTAACTAACAATGCTCAGCATGAAGTTTTATAGGAGCTGTGTTGTTGGGAGATGTGTCATATCCACTTTGATGAATTTTTTGTCTTCAAATTGTCAATAAGGTACACCATTTCATTAATGGTAAGTAGCTAATTTAGATACTATTTTTATTTTAGGTTTGTCCTTTGTACATGATCCTTTACAAAGTTACATGTGCATTAGTTTATTTTGTTATCTGAATACCCCTTAACATATTCAAAACCTAAGCCATTACTTGAAGAAAGCAGTGACGATATACCCAACGATTCGAATCAAGTCCAATTTTTGGTGCACTTTCTGGTCCTAATACCATGCTCACCAAGTTGACATGACACTGGTGTATGTATTGTCTGCAATACTCTTTTTTGTTTCTTAAAAAGGGCCATACAGAAAGAAACTTGTAACAGATACTGTTTTGGTATGCGTACTTCACTACTTTCCAAAGTACGTTTCATGTATCCTTTTTCTTTGGGCCATGCTTTATAAGTATTGGAGTGCATGTATTGGGCATCCAGACAAACGTACTTTTTGACTTTTTTCAGATATGACACCTTCTAAAATTGAGTTAGTATTGTATATCCCAGATTAAATTTCTCAAAATCCTGAAATAGAACAGAATTACTGAAATATAGTCCAAGTTCTTTTCATGATGTTCTCTATTCCCTGTGTACTGGTATTTGTATTTTTTTGGGTGCACATGATAACAAATCCTTGTATTGATGTGTATGCAATACATGCTCTGGAAAAAACAAGAAAGACAAACTCACAGTACAAAATAAAAACGTGCGTTTGTGATGGGCACATCCACCCCCCAAATGACAGATTCTGTTTTTCTTTGAGTGTATTTATCTAATTTAAAGATTTATATATATGATAACTACACCATCCCATTAAATATAAATGATGACAAGTCCTTGAACGGAAGAGATTATTTAAATGAGTTTTTTAATCTTCCAACAAAATTTAATTTTTCTATGCATATATAATCATAATCCAATCCGTTACAATGTGCCTAACTTTGAGCAGATGATAGTTTCAAGTCCCTAAACTTAACATGACGTTTACTTATCGTCATCATTCCATCCTGGGTAATCACAGAAATGTCTTAAATGGTATTGCAATCTATTTGACGTACAACAATGTGTTGATTGAAATATGATTTCCCCGCTTAAGGGGTAACCATTTGCTTAAATTGCAATCTTTCATCTTTATTCTTTTACCCATTGACCTTCCACAATCCTACCAAAAAACTACCACTGGCCTTTCTTTGTAGTAGTAGTACATCATCTTAATTTTAAAATAAAGTAAAAAAATACATAATTTTTTTGTACCACCAAATATCCTCACCATCTGGTTAATGAACTAATTCATTTGTGTTGCTGTTCCTAATCCTAGTCTCTTAAACTTCTAATCTATATTTCTACATGATATTCATTTTTCTTTCCCTATGTATGTAGGGTTAATCGACTATAAAGTATTAACTGTAAAACTAAACTCCTATTTGCTGGAGCAGAAAGAAAACCAGAGTGGCTGATATTGGATTCGTGACAAAATCATTTGTCTTCATCTCTCTCTTTTGGTTGGGTGAGTCACTTGCATTTGTCAGACACATCTAAATTATTGAACTTTTGCTCTATCTTTCAGTGACTTCTTGTCCTACCCGTTACTCTCTTCTGCTTTCTACATCTCTCCCATTCATTTTATTTACAATTTGGAATCTCCGTCACTCACAAATCCACTTAAAGAATCCTTCTTTTTTAAGCCTTTCAATTCAAATCAATTGGGTCGGCATTTGTTACATTCTGTTCTACATAGAATCATACCGCACTCTTTTCTTCTGTTGTTCACACTCTTGTAGTCCTATATAACCATCTAACAAAAAGTGTTGGTTTTGATTATTTCTTTTCATCCAATTCTTTGGGAGCCATCTAAAAGCACTGTAAGATTCTACCTTTGTTCAAAACTCAATTTTTTTTTACTATATACTGTATTCAATTTATGATTAAATGATAAAACTTGAATTATCCTACCCTTTTCTGGAATTATTCTTGTATATTATTTCAATCTATTAGACATTTTTCTTAGCCTGAGGAAGTGAGTGGAAGATGGATCGTCACGTCACTTTCTTTCACCTGTCCTTATTTTATATTTTAGTGAGCAAAAAGAGAGTGGAAGATGGAGTGTCACTTTCTCTCACCTGTAAAAAAAAAATCTATAAGCTTTTCAAATTATTATTCTTTGGCCCCTTTTTGGCTTTTCCCTTCAATGCTTGTGCATATCTTCATATCCTCTGAAGGAGTTATTGGAACATGAGTATTCACATATATGGTAGATGTGCTGAAGGGTCTAGACTGACAGAAGAAAAACCATTGTTCTTGTTGATTCTTAGATGTATGTTATCCCATGTTTCACAAAATCTTTCTTAATTTATTGTATATCAAATTTGGATGAGATCTCTCCTTATTCCATTGCTTTATAATTGCATCAGCCAGTAATTGATCTCTTTACCTTCCAAAAGATTCTAGGATTTGGTATGTATTCTTTTTTCTTTTAATACAGTTAATTGATACCTCTTAGATGTGTTTTCTAAAAGAACAAAGTACATAAAGCAAAGGACTTAGTTTGTTATTACTTAATCAATGTCATACATACCTCTTATTGTGACATTATTAATTCTGAATTCCAATAATTTATCTATAAACTTCACATGCCTTGAACTTCCAATAATGGATTGTATTCTTGAAACACTAATAACCCTGTTTGCTCTGCTACAATTGCAATGATAAGCTTATTAAGCTAAACCAAAATTATTTGTTTAGATGATCTGTTTTCTGAAGGATCTTACATGTACTGTAATTGTAATTTTACTTTACATGTTCAAGTTTCTTAATCCTATATTTTTCCCTCGTTAGAAATTTGATTTTTCAGATGGGAGATGTGGCTAAGGACCTTACAGCAGGGACTGTTGGAGGGGCAGCACAATTGGTAACTGGACACCCCTTTGACACCATAAAGGTCAAGCTCCAAAGCCAGCCTACACCACTCCCTGGCCAGCTTCCTAAGTATTCAGGTGCAATTGATGCAGTCAAGCAGACAATAGCGGCCGAAGGCCCGAGGGGTTTATACAAAGGTATGGGAGCTCCACTTGCTACGGTGGCCGCTTTAAATGCTGTCCTTTTCTCAGTAAGGGGACAAATGGAGGCATTGTTGAGATCCCATCCTGGTGCCACTCTCACTATAAGTCAACAAATTGTTGCTGGAGCTGGAGCTGGAGTTGCTGTTTCCATTCTAGCTTGCCCTACTGAATTGATCAAATGCAGGTCAGAGATCACTCATGATGTTTTTTTAGTATCATGACTCCCTTTTCAGTTTCATTTTCTGTATTTTCTTTCTATCAACTGCAAGATCAATTCCAAGTTCATCTATTTTTGTTTGTTTATCTGTGAAGTATCTCTCTTATTAAGCACTTATTATTACCTAATACTGGGTTCATTTGGATAAGCAGTAAGAAAAGTAACTTTAAGCTAGCAATAAAAAGTACTCTTTTTTATCTCTTCTACTTCTCTAATTTTTTCAGAAGCAACTCATTTCTCCCAAAAAGCAAACAAAACTGATTATAAAGGCTCTTATTTTAAGAATTTTATACAAATTAGGAAGTGTTGTTTTAATTAAATGAAGTACTTCTATTGCCCCAAAAAAAGTACAAACAAACATACCCTTTATCATGTTTCTCATGGTTGACATGAAATCAGATTGAATTTTTATTCCTCACATTATAAACTAATCACAAGTACTCAGATCCATGTACTTATCTTCTAACTAACTCCTATGTTCCATGGTAAATATCAGGTTGCAAGCACAAAGTGCTGTCGCTGGTTCTGGAACAGCTGCAGTAACATTGAAATATGGAGGACCAATGGATGTGGCCAAACAAGTTCTAAAGTCAGAAGGGGGCATAAAAGGCCTTTTCAAGGGCTTAGTTCCCACAATGGCACGTGAAATACCAGGAAATGCTGCTATGTTTGGTGTATATGAAGCATTAAAGCAATATCTTGCAGGAGGGTCTGATACCTCTGGACTAGGCAGAGGTTCTCTTATTGTTGCTGGAGGCTTGGCTGGAGCTTCCTTTTGGGTCATGGTTTACCCAACTGATGTTGTTAAGAGTGTGATTCAAGTAGATGATTACAAAAGTCCAAAGTTTTCTGGTTCAGTTGATGCATTCAGAAAGATAAGATCTATTGAAGGGTTTAAAGGCCTTTACAAGGGTTTTGGTCCTGCAATGGCCAGAAGTATTCCTGCAAATTCAGCATGCTTCTTGGCATATGAGATGACAAGATCAGCTCTGTCATGATTCATTCATATATATAAGATTTTATAATGGGTACTGTTGAGTTCCATCTTTCTTTCATTTTCATTTTATATTCCCAAATCTTTATTTCATCTTGGACTAATGCATGCACCCTTCTGTTTAGTATTGTGCTTTTCCTCATTATCATTAAAACAAAATTAATCTTCTAAACATAAAACTTGTATTTTTGCAATATCTTATGTATTTGAATGTATTCATATTTAAGCCATGACAAATTCTACAAGATACCCTAAACACCTTTGATAACAAATTCAACTTAAACAATAGACAAAAATAAATAAATACTCTGAAAGGCATCTCATCCCTGAACTTTTAGGCCTTTAGGCTTTACAGAACTGAAACCTTAGGCCTTTACAGATAACTCATTACTGACACTACCACAGTGAAAGATATATTTAAGAAGGAAAAAACTAAACTGAGTTATTTTTCAACAAAAAACATAACAATGAAATTGTGAGTGCCACATAACATAACAAACCAACGTATGACCAGCAAGGAAAACGCGGGAATGATTAACTGAGTTGAAATGTGTTGTTTTTCTTCTCTTGGTTTGTTATTTGCCTGGAGTGTTCAAAGAAACCATTACATATATATATATATATATATATATATATATACACACACACATAATGTTTATCATTTCTCATAACACAATCAACCCAAACTACCCTCTCATTCTCATGACTCCTCCACCCTTCTCATTGCTAGGTTGGATCATTTGGAGTTCACTGTTAGCTTTCCACTCTCACTTCCTTTTTCATAATCCATCATCTACTCCTTTCTTTCCTTTTATTTACTTATGATTAAAGTGCTAAATTTCGGTTGCGATCACAATTGCCATTATGTAATGTTGCATTTAATACAATTGTGTACTAGTATTATATAAAGAAAATTATACATAATATATATGTGGGTATCATAACAGATGAAATACTTAGAAAGAAAACAAAGATGTGGCAGTAATATTTCTGCTGACAAACAACCTCTGGAATTGGCTAAGAAAAAGAATTCCTATAAAGGAACATTGTTGGATCGGGTGGCTTGCCTTGAACACAGACTTTACAAGGCGAAAATTTAACTTCGGTCCACTTTTGTAAATTGAATCAACCCTTTTCTTAATTTATTTTCCATATTTAGACAACTAATATCAACTCATTCTGTCTATAGAATGATAGTGTATAAAACACATAGATGGGTAAGTGCATATATTTTTTTATCTTTAACCGAAGATACCTAAGAAAATGAGCACCCTGTGACACCATCAATTAAGCAACTACTATTTTGTAGTTACATGACACAGGGTGACACTCACACCTATAGTGGTGGTAAACCTTATTTTTAGGAAAAATATAGTCATAACATTATATTTATACATGAGTTATCTAATATAATACAAGTATTTATATATGTTAATTTATTGTTCCTTTAGCTTTTCCTGGAGATGGAATCGAGTAGCAGCTCTCTCCCTTTTACTCGTTTCCAACCTTCAACAATCTCCCAAGTTATTGTCACAAAGGAATGTCTCATAACCATAATCAGACAATGGAGTTGCAGGTAAAGAAAATATTTATTACTAAAGAACTAGTGAATTTCTCATGTTATTAATATTATTGATGGTTCAAAACTTAAATTCTACTTGTAATTTATAGGACTACAACTAAATCGATGTAACCAATTTTTATTATAGTGTCACTACCCAGTAGTCAAACTAAATTTCATATTTTTTCTTCTTATGCTACATTTAATTAGTGCTCGAGGTCTTGGACTCTCAATCTTTATGTTTTCCGATAATGGCAAGCTTGTACAATAATGGAAACCTCTCGGTAATCAGAAAACTATTTTTTATCACAGTGTCTCTTTAACTGGCTATAAAATGGATGGGGATCACATGTCCTCATCCATGTCCCATTTTGTATATTAAACCAATCAGAAAATTTCATTTAAGTAAAAATATAAATAACAAAATCAGAAATTAATATTTTAATATTATTTTATGAAGTTTGATTGATTAGGTACATGAGGACAGGAAAATCCTGGGACAGAGGATTTTTGTCCCTATAAAATACCAAATTTACTAAAAAGTTGTTGGTCTTTTTTTGGTCGGCCAAAGAAGATTTTATTGAAAGAAAGAATATTAAAAAAAAAAGCAGATTACATGATAATATTGATACAACCTAACATATTTTAAGTCTAATGTGCGTAATCAATAGATTTCATCCCCGCATGAGTTTTGATCCATAGCCATGATTTCACCATAGTTGAGTCCTGAACAGAAATGATAGAGGGTATGACTTTGTTGAAAACAAGATCATTCCTAACAAGCCAAATGAACCAAATAGAAGCAAGTCAAAACACACTCCAAATTTTCAAGCATTTACCATTCTTCACCATACCTAAGTGATAAGTGAAATAGTTAATAATGGGGTAAGAGGTAGTGCGATAGTAATATTTAACCACTTGTAAAGAAGTTGTCAGACTGAGTATGTGACCTTGCACAATGAGAATAAGTGATTTGTGTATTCCGAAGATTCATTGCAGAATGCACAAAGTGATCCTCCATAACTATTCAATGGGATCCCCGCTTAAGAAGAACATCATTGGTTGGGATTTTGTCTTGAAAAAGGTACCAAGCAAAAGTGATAACCTTAAATAGAGCTTTAGACTTCCAAATGAGGTTAGAGTAGTAGCTACAGATGTTCTACTGTTGACCATGACTAAAAATGTTGTTGGTCTAGTAATATAAGGCTCCACTAAATCCTCATATGACTAAAAATATCAATGATTCAGTCCCTTACTCAAAATGTACCCAAAAAAATACCAAATTTCAATTGGATTTAGAATAATCCAAATTTTTTGTGCAGCATAAAACACACCTAACATGAAAATTAGGAAAGGCCTTCGGCCTAAACCCTACATATTAGGCATCTTGTTGCCTAAAAGAATGTATGCATATACACACAAACTCTAGTTTCTTTTTTATTAGTTTCCAATGTGCATTAAATTAAGTTATTTTTTTCAAATTGTAATCAACTTTTACATCATGGAAAATATATCTATAAATCTTTCTTTGAGTGGCATATGTCACTTTCTTGTGGTATGAGAGGATTCATAAAAGAATATACATTGCTCTTACATTATTTATAGACTTATTAAATTATGTGCAAAACCTTAAATATAAAAAAAATTAGAATAGAAAAAGGTAAATAGAAAAGTTTAATATCTATGCATTGATTATGTAAAGATTTATACGTGATCACTACATCATTCATTATTTATTTGTATTATTTTTTTTATAGAATTATTAATAATTGATGATGAATAATAGATAATAAACGGACCGTGTATAAAACTGTTGCACTGGAATAAGCCTCCAATTAGTTTATGATATGATAGAAAAACATGTATCACTAACTTTTGTTCTTCATATCTTTTAGAAAAAGTAGTTCTGTTTATACAAAAACAAAGTCATTATATGCTGATGTTGAAGTGATGATGATTAGAAACATATTTTGCAAGTTAATAGAAAGAATCTCAGAATCTATGGTTGACATTCATTGGTGCAGGAAAAACCTGAGTCTATGCAGTTTCAAATGAAAAAATCCAGTCCTCCTAAGCAGCAGGTATTGAAGAATAAACCAAAGAAGAGTAATGAACTTCACAAGGGTAGAAAGAAACAGAAGCCTCGTATTACTTGGCCACATTTAAAACTATTAGGATGCTAATTGATTATATTGGCACTTGATTAATGTCTTTTGCTACTTCCGGAATTGCCATGCACATTATTACTAGCCATTTATATGAATGTGTTGAAACTTTGTTGTTTATTGCTCTATGATAATAAAATATGTTGATCTGAGTCTGGATTTTGTTTAGATTCAACTACTTTGAAGTTCTAGAATATACATATAGCTTAGAGTGCTTGGGGAAATGAACTGCTTCACAGTTTTAAGGGTCAGAAGGCCATGTGAAATCATGACCTGAAATAACACACATCATTTCAGAATCCAGATTCAGATAACCCAACGTTTCTAATTATTTAAGTTCAATTATTGGAAAAACGGTACCCATTGATCTCATCTTTTGGACGGTCCAAGTGTTTTTTATATTTGGCATATATACCATATACAACTAATACACATTTAAGGAATTTGGAGGGAGGGATCAACTTATTTCAAGAGTAAATGGAAAAACTTATTCCACATCATGATCATTCATTCTTGGAAAATCCAATGGTTTGAATTTGTGAATACATCTAAAACATTAAATTTTCCAAATTTGGAGGGTTAAGATGTGGAGTATATTTTTTCCACTTACTCTTGGAGTAAGTAGATTCCTCCCTTACCATCAAATTTGATACAATAACGATTATACTTTCTTTATATCCAGAAAAAACAAAGTTACAGCTTAATATTTTATATTATCACATGTCACATTATATATAGAGTAAATTGCACTCACACCCCCTGAGTTTTAGTGAAATTACATAAATCACCCATTACTTTTTTGTCCTTACACGAACCACCCCTAATTTTGTACATATGTTACACTGATTACCCCTGCATAATATAAAAGTGTAATGTTTTAAACAAAAACGTATGATGTGTAATTAATTAAACAAAATATTGTATATTATGTACAAAAATTCAAATAATATAAGAGTCAATGCGTCTTCATTATTTGGCTCGTTATAAAATAATATAAGAGTTATTTAAACATTTATTTGAAATTATTAATGTATTTTTTAATGACACAAAAATAATAAAGAAACATTTGCTTTTGTACTATTTGAAGTGTTACACAATATACAATATTTTGTTTAACTTAATTACATTCATCACACGTTTTTCTTTAAAATATTACAGTTTTATAACATGCAGGGGTAGTCTGTGTAATGTATGTATAAACCTAAGGTGGTTTGTGTAGGATGGAAGGGTGATTTGTATAATGACAAAGAAGGGAAGGGTGATTTGTGTAATTTCATTAAAACTCAAGGGGTGTGAGTGTAATTTACTCTTATATATATTATCTTATGAAAATGTTCTACTCAAGTGGGATTGCATGTCCATACGTCAGACTAAACTGTCTGATTTATATGACTTCATAACAGCCACAAGAACTAGTTTTTTATGTTGATCTTCTAAGGAAAACAAATGCTCATTATATTTCAGATGATGGAACGAAATTGTGGCTCTACAAACAGACAATGTTTCTAGCAATGTCATGACCATCATCATGCGTTGTAATAAAATAATTTTAGACTCATACAAAGCTCAATTATTTGATCACCAATATTTGAGAACAAATATAATCTAAATTGGCCTCAAATAATTGAGAATAAGTATAGGTTCCTCCTCTATTTATTGGTTAACTTTCCTTTCATTTTGGTTTTTCGGTGCAAAATAGTCAAATTTATATATGATTACGGTTCTTACTTGTATCTATATTTATTTATGATATATTAAAGCAATCAATGTCATGCTGCAATATTATTTATAGTTGCGGGATCCATTGAGTGCAAGTAACTACACTAGTGCTAAGTAAAATGGTTACTTCTGCAACTTGCAGTTAACATAATAACGTAAGGAAAAGACTGTATGGAGTAGTTGGGAGCAACAAGCATCTGAGCATGGTCTCGTGGTACAAGGATCAACCGTCTCACTTCTTATCTCATTCCAAGTATTCGACCAATCACAATGCTCCTACGTGAATAAAATAAAAAATTTAAAATAAAAAGTAACAAAAAAGTAAAAAATTTATTGGTGAGGGACAGGAAGTGGGACAACTGATCTATATCCTAATCTTGTGGGCCATTTCTAATTTCTTACACATCCCTAGGGCAAAATGGAATTAATCATCACCCTTTACTAGGGAAGGTACCCAACAGAAAAAATCTATAAATATTATTTATTGAAATACCTATTTAATGAGTTCTAAGTTCATGAATTATTCTCATGCATCTCAGGTTTCATTTCAAGTAGAAAAGATTAGTCTTATATTAAATATGTTAATCACACTGTATTTCCTGGTATAAATAGCTAATTTATCTCATTCAGCCACTAAAATCGTGACATGTGTACAATTTAATCATTTTCTACAAAAAATATTTCTAAAACTAAACAAAACAATACACATGTCATTCTTTTACTAACTGGAGGAAGTAAGTTATCTCCTGGTATGATTAGTTTATATATTCTCGTCACAATTTGGAAGAGATGAAAGCCATTAATCTTCATGCGTCATGACTTAAATGCACAGGAACTTCTTGCAACTTCGGATGCTTCTAGTAACATCAAGAAATTATTGGTTGGACCTCAACCACTATAGCATTTATGGTGCAGGAAAATAAGAACCTAAAATGAACTAAAAAAATAGGAGAGATAAAGGGAAAAAATGGTTATGTATTAAGTTAATGTTAACTAGACCATGCATGATATGATGATCCAAAAAACCTATAATTTCTTGTAACGTCCTATATTATATTCATCATGTCATTTACGAATTTTGTTGCCCTCTTTGACCGGGAAGCATCAATTGAATGAACCTCTATTAAACATATAAGAGAATTTAGATTATCACATTTTGATAAATGATAACGGGAAAAGATTAAAGAAAAATGTAAAATGATTTTGAATACAATCAATCGACCACATAATTCATGGTAATGAATAACCAATAGGTTGATGCAGGAGACAAGAAGAGGATTGATTTTTTAACATTAACTAGCAAAATACATGTGCATTTGCACGGAACGATATTTTATGTTGCATGATTAAGAACATACAACATACATTACATGTAGGGACGGCAAAAATACTCTTACCTGTGGGTACCCATCAAAATACCCGCAATGGGTACCCGCAAAAATAGCTCACGGGTGAGAACGTGTATAATGATACCCGCCATGCGGGTACCCGCATATATATTTTAATTAAAAAAAGTATACAAAGTTATTATTAATTTATCTTGTTTATTTTATTATTATTTCCTAATAAAATTTAGTGATATTACTATAATCATAAAATTATCATATACATATCATATTATTTAAGTAGAAAATATTTTTATAGATTAATTATTGTAAAATAGATAAAAATATAAATAAATAAAAAAATCTGTTGGGTACCGCTACCCGCACAGATACCCGCAAATAGTGCGGGTATGGGCACAGGTATACACTACCCGTGCCCGTTGTCATCCCTAATTACATGTGTTCATATGATTATTAAGACTACACAAGTTGTTTGTGCATTTGAATGATTAAAGCACATATTATATGTGCATTCGTAAACACATGTTACCCATACACTTTTGTAATTTTTTGATTGATTTTCATACTCAATAGTCTATATATTTGGTTAACTAATAAATAGAATAAAAACTTGTATTATTCAATCTTAATATAGACATGTACATATATAAAACTTATATATTTGTTAATAGAACTTGTTGATATTTTCTTTTATTTCCATAATATTATTTCTTATTAGTTGTTAGTATAATTGATTTATTATTTTATATTTTTTAAAAGGTATACAAAATGGGACATTATAATTCATTACTTAGATTTTTTTTCAAAATAAATACGGGTTTAATCATTTAGTATGACAAAATAAGTACCAATCCGATGAATGAAATCTTCCACTGTAAGTATGGGAGAGATGAAGAAGTAGGAGATAGGTGGGTAGAAAAATGAGTAAAGAATATAACAATGATCATATTTAAATGAATAGAGAAATAATTATTTTTAACAATTAAAATTAAAATTCATAAAGAGTTAGTAATCATGATTGTCCTTTGAATGCCATTTATTCTGTTTTTTTAAATTAAATAGTTGTTCATCACAATTAATTTTGGGATTCGATTGATGATTGTGTTTTGGGTTAAATTTCTCTTTAATGTTTATTAGACAAGATTGTCATTGAATGCCTTTTATTTTGTTTTTTTCTTAAATTAAACAGTTGTTCCCCACAATTAATTTTGGGATTTGATTGATGATTGTATTTTGGGATTAAATTTCCTTTGATCTCTATTAGACATGATTGCTCTTGAATGTCTTTTATTCTGTATCTTAAAAATTAAAAATTTGTCCACACAATTAATTTTGGGATTTATCATATTTTCAATTTTAATTAAAAATGTGTTTTTCAATTTCAACATTTTTTAGTCAACTCCTACTAATTTATTCAAATCTCAAAAACAAAATGAAGTGGTTGTCTAATGAGTAATATCTTTTGGAATTGATTTATTAATAAATATAATGGTTTAATATTGACAATCTTATTGTAATATCTTATGCAAATGCAAAAAGTTAATGCATATTTTATTACCACAATTCTTTACTAGTAATTGAAATTCAATAATTGTATTATATTATATTAATATTTGTACGCAATTTTAAATATTTAAATACTATTATATTAACTTTTAGATTCCATTTTAAAAATAATTCTAGTTTATAATGTTTTAAATATTTAAATATTATTATATTAACTTTTACATCTCATTTTGCTAATCTTTCATAGTTTCACATTGTTTATTTGTTATTACAGTTATAATGACACAATTACAAATTGGAAACAGGTTATTATTCCTTTTATGGGATGAAACCAATGATACTCAATCCAAATTATAACTATATAACAAAATTTATTGTCATTATTCATCTATGCAGTTTTTATTCCTTTATAAGTTTTTTACAAATTGAAGACAAAAACACCGTCAATAAAATATCATAAGTTGTGAATATGATTATCACGTCAACGGTAATATGATTATGAATATTAATATGTGAAAAATAAATTTGAAATTAACAATTATGACAACGTAAAAGTAAATCAAAGTTGTGATTTTTATAAGATCTTAGTCAGATCTACACTTAAAAAAGTGATTTTTATAACATTACGAAGAAATCACGAAAATGAAGTTCCATTAGAGACCATAGTTAGTAAAGAAAAATATAATTTTTTTGATAAATACAAAGAAAAATATAAAGGAAAAATAATGAATATGTTTACATTGAAGAATATGATAAGTCAGATCTACACTTAATACTTGAAGTTCAAATGGAAACCATAGTTAATAAATAAAAATGTAAAAAAATGATGAATACTAAGAAAAATATAAAATAAAAATGATGAATATGTTTACTTTGAAAAAGATAATAAGTCAGATCTACACTTAATACATGAAGTTCAAATGGAGTCCATAGTTAGTAAAGAAAAATATTTAAAAAATGATGAATAGAAAGAAAAATATAAAGGAAAAATGATGAATTTATTTACCGTGAAGAAGATGATAAGTCAGATCTACACTTAATACATGAAGTTCAAATGAAGATCATAATGAGTAAATAAAAATATAAAAAAAATGATGAATACAAAGAAAAATATAAAGAAAAAATGATGATCTAAAGATTTGAACAAAATAGGGAAATATAATATGATATAAAGAGGAAAGATGAAGAAGAATAAAGAAAAATCTTCTTTCGAGAATAAACACAAGTTTGTATTTTAAAATCGGGAGATAACGAAGTGTTGGAGAAATTAGGGATGATGAAGATTTTGGTGAGATGAAGGAAAATGAAGAGTTCGAAGTATTATGAATGAGAAAAGTCAGATGAAGTTTGAAGAATTTGGATGAGAGAAGTCGGATCAAATGAAATTAGGGTAAATGAAGAGTTTGGTGGATTTGGGATAATGAAAAGGTTGGAGAATTGTAGATGAAAGACATATGGATAAGCAGAGACCAACCGTTAAGATGTGAGTGTGTGTTTAGGCGGAGGAAAAATGCATGAGGAGCTGACATGTGGACAATGAATAGTGGCTAAAACATCTTTTTCTTATTAGATTAATCATATGGACCCATATTTGCACGAATGGAGATCACTCGTCCCATATTTTATGTCTCATTGTGTTCCAGACCAATAGGAAATTGACACATAGTTCAAAAGAAAATTCATAAAAACAAAAAGTTACCTTTTTTTTTATTTGGTGAGATTTGATTGGTTTGGAACAAATGAACAAAAACATTTGGAGATAGAGGATCCTGGTTAATATTTGGACTGCTCTTGGTTCTTATTGTATTTAAAAAAAATGTTTTAAAGTTTTGATGGAATAACCTCAAAATTGGATGCAGGTACGGGTTGAAACTTCTTTTGGTGGATTAGCTAAGCTTAATGAACTCTAAGTCTTAGATGGCATTGCATTGCAAAATCCTATATTATTATGCATGATCATATTTGCCTCTTAGATGTTATGTCCTAAAACCTATAAATTTTGTTATTGATGAAAATCTAAATAATATTATATAGTTGAAATGTGTTGGATGATATGATTTGGTATAATTGGAGAATGTCACGGGTTCCATCATTAAAGTTATTTTTAATATCAATATATGTATTACATATTAAATATCATGAATGATAAAATATGAATAATGAATAATGTAATGACAATATATAAAATTCATATATTGTCTGTCTATACATTTTTACCTTATATGTATAGGGAGTTAGCGATAAGAAAATACATCATTAATCTTTTCACTTGATATGAGTTTTCCTCTGCGAGAGAAAATATAAAAGCATGAGTTTCAAAAAAAAAATTATATCCTTCTATTAATGGAATGCAAACCAAAACCATAGAAAATATTATTTTCCTTCCCCTCTTTTTCATTCCTTCACTTTTCAAGTCAAAGTAACATAAATATATAATGAATAATGTTTTATCCTAATAATAAATTAGTTTTACAAATGGCACACATTATTTTTATATAGTTAATTAAGAAAAATCGTAAACTAATTTTATTAAAAGAGTAATACATAATGTTAAATTTAATGAGCATCTATATTATAATACTGAGCACTGAATTTCATGAGAGCAATTCTCCCATGTTCTTTCCTCACCGAAACTTAACCCATGTCACCCAAGCATGAAATTCATATTAAAGATCTCATTAATTAATATTTGCTTAATTCATACATTTTTAAGAATGTAATATCAATACACAATGTAAATAATATCACAAAGTTAATATATCATATATTATTTTTAAAAGTGTACTATTAATGGTGGATGATGCTACTATATGAGGTCGATTTTCATGTAAAGCATATTGGTCATATCAATCTGCTTTCATTTAAAATTACTATTTTTTATAAAAATAACTTAATTCTTATCAAAATGTTGTTATGAATAATCAAAAATAAAATAATTACATTTGTTTATACTTCTAAAATATGACATCAATAAACTCACGTTTTATTTTAACAAATAAAGTAAAAGATATTTATCACATTCTTTATTAATTTTTAAACAATATTATTAATGTATTATATATGTATATCAAATTTCACCAACATTAGTTTAATTAATGAATGAAACATTGATTTAATTCAATGTATCACCATATCAATACACTAATTTAGTAAGCGATGCAATATTATCGAAAAGTCCACTCTACATTCTACACCAAAGCCTAGTTCCACGGTTTCTTGAACCATGTTAGCAATCAATTAATTTGACAATACATAATTAATTATACGGAAAAACTTTTTTTTATCATAATAGTAATGCTTTTTAATACATGTCGTTTAAATCTGATTTGTATTTATATATAGAAGAAAACAGAGTTAGCAGTCGAAATTCCAAGATCCACAGCATCCCTCTTTTTCGCTTTCTCTCCCAGATGGAGAAAGGAGAGAACTCTTCCACCACCGAACAAGACTCCTCCGACAACCACAAACACCCAACGCGCCACCACCTAACCCTCCCTTCCGGCCTCACCCCTGACGAGTTCGAAACTCTCAAACCCTTAATCACGGAGCACCACACCTACATCGCTGACCCTGGCCAATGCTCCACACTCCTCGCCCAGCGCATCCACGCGCCACCGCAAACCGTCTGGTCCGTCATCCGCCGCTTCGATAAGCCCCACCTTTACAAGCACTTCATCAAATCCTGTTCCGTTAATGAACCGTTTAACATGACCATCGGGTGCACCAGGGAAGTTAACGTGATCTCCGGGTTACCGGCTGCTACAAGTACCGAACGCCTCGACATATTAGATGATGACCGACACGTCACGGGTTTCAGCATCATTGGAGGTGAACACCGACTCAGGAATTACCGTTCCATCACCTCGGTTCACGGGTTCGTACGTGATGGTGAGATCTGGACCGTTGTTCTCGAATCTTATATCGTTGATGTGCCAGATGGTAATACTGAAGAAGACACGCGTCTCTTTGCTGATACAGTTGTCAAACTCAATCTCCAGAAGCTAGCTTCTTTAACTGAAGCCATGAACCGTGATGGTAAGTAAGTAAATCATATTTGCTCTGAACCGGTTACCTAAACCGCTAAACCCGGTTCAGACCCAAATTTACCAAAATAATGGATTGGAATTTGAAAGAAAGGTTCCCACGAATTCCGGAGAAAAACGAAATCCGGAGTTTTTCTCTTTTCGTTCTCTTGGTTTTGGTTATTGTTATTTTTTTTTATGATTTTATTTCCTGTTTTGTTCATCTCCTTCCACGTTTTCGCAAAGGTGCTCTGTTTTCGTTGTTACAAAAACGTTAATACAATGACGGAGGACATTTCGGTCAATGCAGTTGTTGTACAGAACATGTTGACTTGTGGATGTTGATGCTTGTGTCTCTTTAACAATTTTGTGGATATGCCATATACTTCTTCCTTTTATTCCTCTCCATTTATATTTATATGTATTTTGCTTATTTTTTTTTCTACTTTTTTGCTGTTACTGGCGCAATCCTAATGTAGGAAGATGCTTCATTCTTTCGATTGGTACTATTTTATCATATATTTTCTACTAGTTTTACATGGTTTACATATATGAACAACATTAGAGAAAGAAAGAGAGAGAGAAAACAATTGATCGTAGGAATGAGCGATTCTTTGCTCTCACATAGTAAGTGTGATGCGTGCTACAATAAATTATTTTTGTCTTTTCTATTGAATTTGGACGTCACCCTCGGATATAAGGATCCTCTCCATTAATGGAGATGCAAGTACTACATTTCTTTTGTATTTTCAATGGCAAAATTGATATTTCATTATATACAAAAAGATAAAAATGTCTTCTCATGTTATATTTCCTTTGTATTTTTGTGGTACTTGTCTTTCCATTAATGGAGTGAATTCTTAGTCCTTATCTCTTGAGTCCTGACGCAACACTCAGAGATACGTTGGATGTTTACTAATTTGTTAAGGTAATTAATTTTGTTGTTTATTTAGATACAAATCATACAATTTGTTTACTTTTAATTATACTTACTATGCTAAAGATGTGATAATAAGTATGGAAATCAAAGTGGAATTTGCTCCATCATATTTACGTGGTATGTGATACAATTCACTTTCCTATCTATACATTTGCTCTGTTATAAGGTGAAATTACACAGAATCAACTTACACAGATTCTAACGGGAGTAGAGCTATATGACTAAGCAACGAAAAGCATCTAGTTGGTGAAAAAACAAAGAATTAACTAACTATATAAAGGTCAAAGATATGAATAGTCCTTCTCAAGATGAAATCAAATGTTTTGATTTCAAACTCTTCCAGAGCTAGCACACCATTTTGGATATTGGTTACGAATGAGTAGAATGAACCAACTACTAAATTTGTATATGATGAGTTTGTGGCATTGTTTTTTGGCGGTGTCTAATATGCGAACCCATATTTAGTTCGCATGCATGCGAACTATTGTGATTGCCGTTGGATTAGAAAAATCAGATCTGGACCGTTGATGGGATTACCGGTTAAGGTCAAGACAGAAAGTCGGTTTGGGCCGGGTTGACGTCATATAATGTGAAAGTCGGTATGGGCCTTTTTTACGTCCAGCATCATAGAAGTCGGTTTACCTGTGTGTAACATATGGCTGTTCAGAAGTCGGTAATGGGCCGACCGACTTCTGTGAGTAGTGTTTGGTGGATTATTTTTTTGTGTGTATGGGCCGAGTTAACTTTTTTGTTGTATGTTTTTTTTATGTATGTGTCCCAAACCATTAGTTTAGTGGGCCGAATGATTTTTTGTTGTTGATGTATGTAATTTGTGTAAAAAAACTGTATTAAAAGTGAAATTCAAAATGTAATATAAGATATTAATAAATAAATGATATTAAAAATGTATTAAATAAGTTATTTACAAATAAATGAATTTTTTTTACAAATTCCCTAAATGACCACCCGTTCCACACCTAGAGGTTGCCTAGGACGTCTTGACCTCCCTCTATGTTCAACCGCTGGAGGGTCTTCAGTCGTATCTGTCTGCCCTGTTGGGAAAATATTATCATTAACCATGAAAGAACTTGGTCCAGCACCATCTTGATTGAAGTTGAAGTCGATATGATTGAGATGCATGTTTGTTGACTTAGGTGTACCGAGTAAAGAAGTGAATAAGTCATTATGGTCGGTAGAAAATGAGTGGCGTTGAGGCATCAAATCATCAACTCGATCGCGGTGGTGTTGCGATGGTTAGTAATGAAAAGACATTTTCCCTGGTTGAATATTGTAAGATGAAGAGGATGGTTGAGACATTGGAAGTTGTGACGTCATAGGTTGGTTCATCATAGGTTGGTACATTGGTGTTTGAGTTGTGGGAGTTTGTAAATTTTTTTGGCGTGGGTCTCGGAGTTGAGTTTCGGAAAATAAGAATAGTTTAAAATTTATTCTATACCAAATATTATATTCTTGTTTGTGGATAGGATATTGGATTTCAGGTCCTCGTAGGACTTGATCCCTACGTTGACTCCAATATTCAATCTAGTGTGCATGTTTGGTAGCCCAATTTGCATCTTGATTACCCCGTTTGTCAACTCTATATATGGCATCAAGATTCTTTGGTTCTTGTGGTATATCTTGGACTAATCCAAATTGCAGTCTTACTCGATCTGTTTGATGTCATTCTACAATGGAGAAACAAATCAAAGTTGTGCATGCACTCCACACCCTCTTATCTTGTTGGACTTGACGTAGAAGATTGTTGATATAAGTCTGATAAGAGAGTCATTTAAACTGCAAATTTAAGAATAAATATTGTTAGGAAATTGATTGTTGTGTTAATTGTTATTGATAAAGAGTTTAAGATGATTTACATTGCTGACTTCCATATGATTCAAGCGTGACCTATAACTTATCAAGTCTCCACGTGGAACTCCTTGAAAGATTAATTGTGTTTGACCTCACCTTCAAATAAAGAATTATTGATTATATATTTAAAAAGTAAGAAATATTGTAAGTAATTGTTAATGTATAATTAAGAATTTATATTACCTTTTAGCAAATGGATAAGTTGGTAGGCCATCTAATCTTGGTGCTAGAAAAGGCAGTTGATATCATGCCCAAGATTGTAGAAGCATCAAACACCCACCCATGGCCTTTGCATTTGGTTTTGTTGCCTGACACAACTCCCTATACAGTTTGCCAAACAAGCTGAACCCCAGCTATAAGCATTTAATATGTACCATTTCCTCACATTTTAGGCTTCCATCTTCAATAAGGTTCTTGATCAACCACAATATGAAATGGAAATGAAATATTTCCCTAAAAATTTGTCTTTGTGGGAAATAAAAAATGGATATAGTATTCCAAACTTATGGAACAGGTAATGAATTTTACAAATTAATAATTTTATTTATCTATAATTGTATTATAATATGACATTTTCTAATTTATCGTAGTTGAAATTCTGTCACATGGGTTATCCAATGGCTCGAGATGGAGGATTTATTCATGTCAACAGTTATTGGACAGATATAAATAAATGAATAATTTTAATGTAATTGTATTATTAACAACTTCGAACTAATGATTTCTTTAATTGAAGTTACACGATGAAACGGTACGCATGAAGAATGCTATAAAATTGGTTATGCACGACATGAACAATATGAAGAAAGAAGTAAAGACCCAAACTACGTTGATGTGGTCAAAACTACCATTCATCTAAAGACAACATCCATTATTTTTGGTTTTTTGAAAGTCATGTTATGTTATTAACTTTTTGAAAATCATGTTTTGTTATGTAAGCTTGTTATGTTGGAAGTTTATCCCATTGGTAATTTCTTAGTACTGATATCCATATATAATAAGCATGTAGTAGGGTTTAAGTAAGAAAAAATGTCAAATTAATCCAGCCATGTATAAGGGATGATTTGAAGGATGCAGTGGTGAAGGAGTTAAATCTCAGCGTAGATATGTTAAAACTGATCCATCTGGTCGATATGGCTGTGTAAGTGTTTTTTGATTTATCTGAATTATATTGGATCATGAAATTTTGATTATTAATTGATCTGCAATTAATGCACTTGTATATATGTTTCAATATATTAATGGAATAATTAATCTAATATAATTCATTAGCTACATTGTCATTGTTATTAACAACATCATGTTTTGTTTATTACTCATCAAATGATTGTTAAATTAATTGTCATTAATAAAAAATTAGTGAATATTTTTTATTTATTATTCATATGTAATAATAATTAAATCATTAGCAACAATGAATGAGTAAAGAAAAGTTAATTGGGGATTCCAGTTGATATACCATGACACAAAAAAGAAAAAATATTACATAAAATTATACGTTAGAAAGTACTATAATCATTCTTCATCGAAATCATTATCAAAAGTATGACTACAACTACCAACAACATTTGGACAACTTGCCCTATTGTGGCCAATTTCTCGACATATACCACATTGATTACCTCGCTTGGGCCTTGATGTAATCCCCGATAATCTCCCTTTAGCACGCACTCGAACTCGGTCTCTTACTTGATCTCCAGTGGCATTGTCAACATTTTCCATCGCACTAGAGTGTTGTTTTGATCGGAGTCTACTACATTCGTTATAAACTTTTTCCAGCATCTCAGTAAAGTCTTCCTCCGTTTTGAAAGCAATGTTACATAACACCCTACAACCATCACTCAAAGCTCCATGTCTATTATTATTAACTGATTCTTTACTTAATTCGCATTGTTGGAAATTGACACCTTGAACATCTTTCGCTTTCTTTGTCTATCTTTCAAGAACCAAACAAAATGGCAATTGTGATATGTCCAAAATTAGTAAGACAAAAACACTATGACTACATGGCATCCCAAAAGATTTCATTCTTTTACACGAGCATTTAATGTCCACGATACTGCCATTGTCATAATGTGAAACATGTCATTTCTTGTTCGGACTGTAATGCTTCCCAATCTTGTATATTACATGAGTCGAGGTTTGTTGGGTAGAAATAATCCTTAATTTTGCACCTTCCAATAAAACTTCACGGAATTCTTTGAAAACAACCCTAGTATATATCGAAGTAGCATGACCCTCTAAATTATGATAAGGAGTTTGTAACAACTCATCACCATATGAAGATTTAAAATCTTCCATCACCTCATTGTTCCTCATGTGACTTAGGCATCGTTGAAAGTGATGTAGAAATTCAGTAACGTTATACCCAGATTCTATATACCTCCCAATTTGTGAGTGTAATCCATCACAACTTGATGTAGTATGCAAATCAGCATAGAATTTCCCCGAATGTAAGACCCCGCCCACATACTTCTGCAATCAAAAATCTGAGCGGCCCATGCATTGTTATGAAGTCCATGCTTAGCAATAAGTTCCTCCCACATCATATTAAAATCATCAATATCAACAACAACATACATAACTTTTTGGAAATCCTTATGAAAGTTATTCTTCTTTATATTTTCCCAACATTGTTACATATATGCCAAGCACATAGTCTATGGTGTGCTTCGGGAAAAACTCTTTTGATTGCATTCTTCATCGACAAGTCACCGTCATTGATAACACACTTGGGTTGTTTCCCATTCATTGCCTCCAAAAATTTCTCCAAAAGCCAAACGTATGTTTCCTCTGTCTCATTTGACACAACAGCGACGCCAAACACATTCGTTTGCTTGTGATGATTCACACCAGAAAAAATTACAACTGGGAACTTGTATTTGTTTCGACCATAAGTTGCATCAAAAGCAAGTACATCTCCAAAAATTAAGTAATCGAAAATGCTGCATCCATCAGCCCAAAATAATTGTTGTAACTTACCTTCTTCATCCAGAGTATGTCTCCAATACATTGCACAATCTGATTTTGATTGGTCCATCAAGTATTGTAATGCTGATTCTGCGTCACCATTTCCTATTATTCTTTACTTCTAAATTTGATTATACATGTCCTTCTTGGAGAACCCAATATACCGATATCCACCACATTGACCGGCAAGCGAACCAAATATTTTTCCTGTCCCAATGCCCACTTCTCTCATTGTGTTCATCTGAACCACGTCTGTCTCTGTCATTCTTCTGTTAGAGGCTATCATTGCACCGTAATGTTCACCCACCAATTCATGATTATGTTCATCAACAAAATAACTAACATACCAATCTCTTTTTTCCTTGTTAGTGTGGATTTTCATTCTTACTAAACAACCACATCTAGTCTCTTTTCTCGGCGCCCTCTTCCGAACCAATTCATTTTTCTTATCTCTAAATCCTTCCATATCACAAAAAAATGATTGCCATAAAATTTCACCATATTTGTCTCGCCGAGTATGATATTTTCTAATGCCAAATCATTTCTTCATACCATACATCTTATAAAATTTGTAAGCGATATCATTGTTTAAAAACCTATATTTCTTCACTTCATCTTCATTTAATAATCGAAAATTAATCTCTTCAAAATCTAACCCCTCTACTTCATTCACATTTTCATCTTCACTACCATTAAATTCATCTAAACCCTAAAATCATAATAAACAAAAACATAAATTCAATATCAAAAATAATAATGAACATTAATAATAAATAAGAAGCATACACAAAATTTCATACATCTGCTTATGAGTGAGTTTCATTATTGATGTTCATTTCTTCTTCCATCTAACAAAACAAAATGTAAAAGCTATAAATTTAAAATCACAAATATATAACATTAATGAATAAATATAAACAAAAATTTTAAATTCAAACTCACCTAAAAAATCTGTCTCTAGAAAAAAATTAGAAAGTTACATTGTCTCTCTTTCTCTCTGTAAATTTTTTTCGCAATGAACCAACACTGTGAAAAGTTTATTTATAATACATGTTCTAGGGAGTTATAGTGCACCACACCAACTTCTACAAGGAAGTGGTGGGTTTCTAGTCAAACCGAAATCCAACGGTTATTATTTAGTTCGCATGCATACGAACTAACTTAAGGTTGTATGTTAGATTCAGCCTTGTTTTTTCTGCAATAGCCCTGATTCTTTGAATGCAAGTATACGGTTCTCATCTTATTTTATAATGATGGGGTAAGATCTAAGGAAGCGAACCTCTTGTTCAAAAGAAAGTGATGATTATAATGTTATGCAACAAACAAAATAACATTCCTCAAGAAATAGTATACATCAGTACATCTTTTTAGTTTAATCCGCATAAGAGCTTTGCAGTCATATCTTGTTGATGACAATTGTTGTGTGGCTGCTTTCATGCTACATGACAAGAGTCACGTCTTTTAATTTCTCTTCTTTTCACAATTCACGTTACAAAGCTTCCTCACTTGAGAAATGCTGACCAACAAATACTTAGATTATACCATCAAAACTGTGAGCTGAATTTTCTCTATTCCCATTCAAATCTTGAAAGTCTAATTCACATGATTTAGTATATCATTTTAATAAAAAAATTATAATTTTATCATTGGAAGAAATAAACGCTCTAATTGTTTATCAATTTACATGTATTTTTTTATGAATGAGAAAAGGTAATTGTACTGGTGGAATTTTTAAATATTCAAATTTTACTATTATATATTTTATTTATTTGATTATTTATAATTCTCTTGTACACATTTAGTACTCTGATAATTTATTTATATTTATATTTTGAGCTTATGTCTCTAAGATTAACTCAACAATATTCAAAATCTACAAATAACTAGAAAACTACTTATTCACATATTCTAAAATCACCAACAATTGTTCTGTTTGGAGAGGTCGTCAAACACCCAAAAGAAACTAGTTTATTACTCATGAGGTGAGGGGATACCTTACGTAGTATCAAAAATATTCTAAAATCAATTATTTTAAATTTAAACAAATAAACTCAATTTAAGCCGAATATAGGAGGGGTTGATTGTATTTTTTATAGACAAATATTAATATGTTAGTATTTTGTAGTTAGTAGAATTTGAACCCTCAACTTCTTTTATTACTCCACTCCTTATGTTTGGCATAAATTCTAAGCTTGTAAGTTTTTATTAAAAGATGATGCTAATTATAAACTAGTGATACCTTTGATACTCACAATATTATATATTTCTGTGATAGGTAAGACATAAGAAAATAATTGTGTGTATTTAGACATTTTTTGGTAATTTATAGTCCTGGACTTACATATATAATTTTGTTAATATGCAAATGTTCTCATCGATACAAAAATTCCTCTTGTAGTAAACATAGCACATGAGAATTATTAAACTTCACGACAAGAAAGGTTAAAGAACGCAACTTTGCATGGCCCCTCTTAAAATCATCAAATTGGGGTATATGGGTTGATGCAAGTTGCCAACTTGGATACTATAACTACTAAGTTGGAGAGGGACATGGAATGAATAGAAGCAACAAAGACTAGCTTTAGAGGACGAAAATGATCAAATGCTTGTGTGTCAAAAGAATATTTTTAGTCCAAGTTGAAGAGTTTCCATTTTCTTTTCAATTGCTAGTTCATTATTGGCTCTTTGTTGAGAAAAGTAGTGGCCACAATCACAAGCTAAAGCCAGTGAAATGAAGATGTTAGTGCCGGAAAAGAAAGTGAGAAGTCCAATCATATTTCATAGCTGTTTGTGGATACCCTTCTTTTCCACTATAATAATATAATATCAAATATCCTTCCCTCTTTTCTAATTTGAGTAGGATGCGCCACCAAAGAATCATTTTTTATTCTTTTAATTCAGTTATTGGTTGATAAGGTACCACACTTTCACTCCAATATAAGGTACCAATCTCAAACCAAAATGCTCATTTGATTCTAAAATAGGACCTTTCGTTTTCTGTGGGGTCTCTCTAAAGTTGAATCATTTTTGTACTGTGGGTCTGTGCCCACAACTTTGAGCTTTACTTATCTGTGGAGCCTAGAACCAGAACCTAGACTGACTGCAATTCATGGAAATTACTATGCCATCAATTTGATTAGAGCTTTGCATTTAATTGTCTGCCATATCTTTTTATTAAGGTTTATGTTGTTAATATATACCCTATGTTACCACAGTAAAGTTGTTGAGTTGAAACAAGTTGTATGTCATTAGGTTAATAGACTAATGAGTGAATAGATCAATCATAAACACCTGCCAAAACCAAATATAGCTTATGAATTCTAGCTTAGTTAAAGTTAACTTAATAATGTTGTTTAGTCAAATTGAGCTTAGAAGTTGTTATTGTATCAAATCAAGTATCGAGTCGCTCAAAAACTCATCCACTATCTAAAGGGTAGCTAAAAATAAATAAACAAAATGTGCCTTCTTATAAAAGAAATCTTTCCCCCAAAAAAATGAAATTTGTCCATGGGCAACTTTCAAATCTTTCTTTATCTACAAAGGATATAATGTTTATACATTAACCTAAAAATTTGAGAATATAAAAAGTAAAAACAATAGTATTAAACATATAGTTTGATACAACATCTTATATAGTTTTGGTTAGTGAATATTTATTTTTACTCCATATAAATTTTCTTCTTTTTTGATCCTTGTATATTTTATATATTTGATTTTAATCCTTATTGATGACATATATCATCCACATATGACATGTTCATACTAGTTGTTAAGACGTACCGTAGTAATGGCTGACATGACCAATATGGTATTGGTACATAATTTACATGGAATTTTTGTCTTATCTTGTTTTTGTCCAACTACAGTATAATTTTGCAGTTTACGTACGTGTGAGGTGATGCTACTTTATGAAGAAGAGCATTATCCAAGAAGGAAATAACATCTATAGAATAAAATGTTTGTGACTATATTGCCTTCTCTTTGACTCTGAAAAGATCCTGAGAAGAAAAAGTAACCAACAATACTATTTGTTTCGAACAAAATTATGAGGTGAAACAATAATGAACAGTGGTCAAAGGAGATTAAAGGTTCATCATAAGCTTGTGGGATTTGTAAGCAAATAAATCAGGATGGGAAGATCTTTAACCGTGTGTTAAGAGATAGTGTTGTAAGTATAGTTGAAGAATATTCATTACTGGACAATAGAAATGGTTGGTTAATCAACTACCTATGACAGCTCCCAAATTGAAAGTGCTTTAAACACCAATCAAGTAACATAAATTTGATGCTGAAATTATCAAAATTTGCAACCTTCGTTTTGGAAGATGGGTATGACCAAACCTTGAATATTCAAAGATGCCGAATGGCTTGAGCCAAATATGTTATATGCCTAAACCATAAATGAGGCAGGGCTCTTTCCTATAACTAGAGTCACCGCACATTTCATACTAGTCATGAGTGTCTTGTTCAAACTTCAAAGAATTGATTGAGATACATTTATAACCGATAATTATGCACCTAGCCTAAATATTTGACTTGTGTGTGCAAAAAACCAAATCAGATGAAGCATTTATAACCAATGGTATAGTTTAAGCAAATGCAGGATTGAGATAACATGTACTATCCTACCTGTTTCATTCTCAAAAAAATATATTATTAAGTTAATAGATGTTTAAATCAAATAATTTAAGTTGTAATTTCTTGACCATGTGACCGAGCCCCTTCTACTAGAACTGCCATTTAGGCCAAACCCCATCAATTCAGTAACTACAGGAGAAATATGCAACTAAAATTGATGTCTAGAGATGCTGAAGAATCAATGGCAGTTCACAAAACCTACCAAATTTGTCATTGAATGCTATTCATTAAAACCTGTTCAAATTAAAAATTTCAAAAATTGAAGCAGTCAGTAACATAGGGTACCCAAACATAAAAATTAGCATTTCACATCATAGTAAAAGTTGGAGGATGACATCAGATAATAAGAAACAAACAGAGTAGATGAAAAACAATGGTGGAGAAAGGTATGGCAAAAATAGTTAAATCCAGTCCTAGATGAAGTTTATGAATGGTGAAAGGACAGCAACATATCCTAATAAGATAAAATGAAGTCATTAACAACTCAAATCCCGTATGGCCACAAACCTAATAAATGTTTTCATGGGTAATCATGGCAAAACTAGAACATCTTCAGGCTAATGTTCTGGATAGCATAGACATGCTCACAATTTTGTTTGGAAGTGAGCATATTATGAGAGGTAAACATAAGTTATTTAACAATCAAAGGAAGAACTGGAAAATAAAGGTCAAATAAGGGGTGGTCAAAAGTAGATGATTAAATGATGTTATCTAAGCAAAATCATAATACTAGAATAAATATCCAAATTCTAGTATTACAAATCATAGGAAAGACAACATTCAATTATTGAAGACCTTCCACCCGAAAGATAACATTCAATTAACTATGCACTTCAAGATATAATAATTGGTTATATTACACAAAAGAACATGACCTAACCTACATCACAAACATTTTCTGTAATCCCACATGATTACTTCCCTTCATGTTAAGGATCAGTCTTTCATCTTACAGATCCTGTCCAGCTGTCCAATTGAGTTGTCTGATCTTCAAAATATAGCCTAATGTAAAACTTGTCAAAGTAAAAGGATTGCAACCATTATGGTTATCAACAAAAAAGAGAGCCAAAGGAATCAGAATTGAACACTACAGAAAGCCAAAAAGAACTCTTACAGCCTGATTGTACATTACATGCCAATGAACAAGACTAAGATTAGTCCAGATAGAAGGAAGCACCCTCAACAAAACATGTAAGCACAGAATTGAAAGACTAGTGATCTCTCCACCTAGGACTTGACATTGGGAAAAACCCTGAAGGAGATGATGGAAACATAATGCCTGGAGAATGTGGATGTTGAGGGCCAGGACCTAAAATCCTTGATTGTGCAATGGGTGAGAATGGAAAACCAGGTGAAAGGGGAGAAGGAAATTGAATGCCAGGTGACAGCAGCGGATAAGGTGACCGAGGGGATAGCAAATTCATGTAACCAGTTGGAGAAGCCATGAGGAATTGAGAGGTAGGAGAAAGTAAAGGGGGAGGGCCATTTCTTTGTGGGGAAGGAAGACTAGGCATTGGAAGGTGGTTATTAGCATTCATATGTGGGATAGGACCATTAAATCTTGGAGATGGAAATGCAGGCATGTGAGGATTAGGAAGCAAAGCAGATGAAGGTGGTTGAGGCTGGACATTGCCTGGTACTTGGGATTGCGGGTGTGGATGTGGTTGAGGGTGTTGTTGTGGATGCGGTTGAGGGTATTGATGTGGATGCGGTTGAGGGTGTTGATGTGGATGCGGTTGAGGGTGTTGATGTGGATGTGGTTGAGGGTGTTGATGTGGATGTGGTTGAGGGTGAACTTGGTTACCCCAGGGACTTGGTTCATTCATTGAATTTTGAAGGTAACGCATGTAAGCAGAGATGGGTGATTCAGCAGTATTAGCCCACAGATCCCCTGACGTTAATGGTTGCAAAGGAGTAGGAGATGGTTGTCCAAACTGAGCAGGTGGTCTAGGTATGGCATTATTGTAAGGCATTGGAGGAGGGGCTGTATACACTGGCATTTGCGGGGGCATGTGTGGTCGATTAATAGGTGTCAATGGGGGAGGTCTAATTTTTTGAAGACGCATACTCTGCAGTTTGGGTTGATTGTTCAGAGGTCTAGGTGGATGATCCTGCGAGTGGTGCGAAGGCGATCCAGTAAGCTGCTGAACAATATCCCGGAAATCATTTTTGCTTATGTTGTAAACCTGAGGTTGAGGCTGTTGTCTAGCAGCATTATTACTAAAATTGGGCTGGTGTAAAGGACTCTTCCTTATATTCTTTCCCATTTTGTTCACACCCAAACTATCATTGTCACGGCCTTTCGAGTTATTCATTTGAAGAAACAAATCGAAAATAACACTTACTACAAAAATAAATTACCACTTGTTTCTTTCCCCTTCCAGTGAAACAAACCAATTCATGAGATTCCAAGGGCACCCAAAAAATTCAAAATTCAAACTAAAACACCATCAAACTCATGTAACAACCTGAAGAACTTCAAAATTCTAATATATAAAACTTCAAAAAACCAAACTTGAGCTATAATCTAAGCATCCCAGAAGTCAAGCAAACCCTAAACTGAGCAATGAAGACCCAGAGTTTCAGATTTGAATATCAATTCGAGCGTGATCCTTTATCAGAAATAGAAGCAATATACAGATCAATGCCACCAACAGCACCAAAATTAACCATAGAACCAAGGTAAGAAGCAGAAAACATACCCTTTTTACAAGCTAAATTCAAATCCAAGAAAACCGAATCAGCCTCATAAAATCCCCCAAAATCTTTTACCAGCAGATCGAAAATCCAAATCCAAGACGAAACTATAAAACGAGAAAATGGAAGAAATAAAAAGGGGTAATAGGAAAGGGGGTTGAGAAAATTTTGAAACTTGAATTGGAGGGACTATGACTTATTGAAAGAATAGAAAAGGGTATGTGAAAAAAAAAAATGAAACTTGGATATTGTGCGAGAGAGGGGAGAGAAAGAGAAGGAGCGAAGAAAACCCTAATCTGGAGAAGAGAAAAGAAGAGAGAAGAAACAAGTTGGGGATAAAATGGTCAATGTGTGGGAATAAGAAGAGAAAGGCTTCTTCTTATGTTCCCTTTTGTTTTTATTTGTTTAGGGCTTGACCGTTTTACTAATCAATTGAGGAGCAGAGCATTAAATATTCATTTATATCTCCAAGTTTTCTGTTAGCATTTCATTCATAAATTTAAATTATTATTTTAGTTAGTAGAAACATAGACTTATACCTTTGTTAACTTGTTAATTGCATATGTGGCAATTCAGCTATTAATATTTTTAAACAGACAGCAAAATAATGTTGACATATCATTTTTATTTAAAAATAGACCCAAAACAATATTGCTTTGTGCTTCTTGGACATGATAAAAGCACCAAGTTTGGTTGAATAATGTATCTTCTTTAGCAGCCTCCTCTAGTTCATCATAAAAAACTGTCTTGGAGGCTTTCCAAACAATGGAAACAACCCAAAATATATCCAATCTCCAAATTGTGTCATATTCTCCACACAATCTTAAACAACATCTTGATTACCTTTGAATACATCTTTAACTCAATTATCATATTAATAAAATTATTGAATTATGAAAAGTGTTGTTAGTTAATACTTAATAGTCTTGCAAAAGTCTTATCTTACCGTTCACTTACTTTAATATTAAGTTAAAACAATTTAATTCATATCTTAGTTATTTATTTTATAAAAATTTAATAGTTTAGATCTAATAATTAATTCAAATTACATAAATAATTAGATTTTATATGATATTGAACAAATCAAAATATATCACAATTTTTTGAGACATTAAATCACATTATATCATAATTGATTTGATTTTTTCTTCGTTTCTCTTGCATTGTGCCTTTAGGCCACTCGAATTACCAAATAGAAATGTCTATGAGCATTACATGCATGCCAAAACAGACAAATGAGTAAAAATTGTATGTCTTACTTGCAAAAATTTGTAGACAATAAGGGCAACCCATAAGCACATTAATTGATAATTAGTAATATTTTTGAATATTTTATTTAATATACACAATATAAAACAAAGTTAAATATAATAAAGACACTAATAATACAAAAGCATTTAACATTTATTTTGTCAACTATTAATTATGGTGGTTCTTAAAAATACAGTGTGGCTCTTTTTCTTTAAGTGTTAGGTAGATTTTTAATAAAAATGCATTAAATAAAATCGTTAAAATAAAATGATAAAAGTATTTAATATTATTTAATAATTAGGGATAACATCATAACAATGAAATATAATTTAAGATTTCTCTCATAAAGCCTTAAATGTTAGGTAAGGTAAATACTTGAATTACACGGAAGCAATAAATGAATTTTTAAAAACAGTCAAAATGTTTAAAAAAAAGCATTTAATACTTATCTTATTTGATAATTAGGAATGTTATTGAAAAATTATTCCAGACTATGTTACAACACAAACCTTTGAATTTAAGCAAACATCAATTTTAATTAGATATAATCAACATAATAGTAATATAAAAAAGCATTTATAATAATTAAATCAAAAAGTAAAAACATTATAATTTTAATTAGTTAATTTGTAGGATCCTTGAAAGTTATTTAGAATTTTTTAAGTAAATCTATAATATTTAAAAATTGTTAAATGAACAAAAATACATCAATATGACATACAAGTATTTCTAATATATATTTGCATATTTGATATATATACCTATATTATATTAATATTGAAATTAATAATGGAGAATGCCATAAATAATTTTTTACCCCATTTGTAAGATAAATGTGTGACATGGTGGTACGTAGACCATGTTTAGAAGTATAAATAAAAGGTAATAATTATATTTTTAATCCTTCAAATCAATATTTTGATAATAAAAAATATGTCATTTCTATTAAAACTAAAAAATTAATCAATTGCTGATATAATTTAAATAAAAATAAATTGATTTTGAATAGATTTGACTGATATGATTGTATAACCAACAATATAAGTATTATACTATTGATTCATCGGTTTTTCAGTTGAAGCACTCAATACTATCCAACTTTCATAACCAAGATAAATTTGATCTACACTTTAATAACATAAAATCATTTAAAATTTATATCGTTGACTAATTAGGAGTATTTATGAAAGTAATATTTTGGTTTGAAATTATGCAAACTGCGCCACCACCCCAATGCTTTTCAAGTATCTGACTGTGATATATTAACTATACCAGTATTATAGTTTTGGAGGGAAAGTTGGCGGTGTCTTGGGAACGAGGATCTCTCTCCCAAAAACCAGTATTATAGTCAATCATATCTCACTAAATAACGTAAAAATGTTATTTTATGTTTTTTATATTCTTCTTTTGAAAGAGATGACACCTTACAATTAGTTTATGACATAATGAGACATAAAATGTGGGATAACTGATCCTCATTACTTTCTTCACCAAGTATCCAACCTTAAATTTCAGTTCTCAAACAAATCGAAGTATCCAACCTTGGTCTCTCTTAGTAACGATTTACAAGCTAGAATATGCAACCACCATGGTAAATTCTTCATTCTGCATTTCCTCCTATATTCCCTTCCACCTACTTTCACATTTGTTTTGCAGCCCCACTTTTTTGTACACCCAACGTTGTCTTTTTCTCTTCTCACCATTAACCGTTCTTTGTCGACTTTTCTACGCTTTAATTGCATTATGTTTTGCTTCATGTAACAACACTCTTAACATTTTTTGTCATCATGAATTAAAGTTCCTATTTTTAGGCATGATTTCTTGATTGTAGAAATTAACCTGTGATACTGAATTTCTTATATTGACTATTTATTTGTCCCTTCTTCGACCTACATTATTGTCTAGTGTCTATTGCTACGGTCACTTCATAATTTACCCCTTGCATTATATTGCTAGTGTCTATTGTTACATCAGTTTTTGTTCGATAAATATCTTCCTTTTTATACATTTTAATTATATTTTCCCTATAAAGGCAAAATTTCATATATAGTATTGTAATGTACAAAGGCCGATGAACAAATAAGATGAAGTTCACGAATTGAACCTGAATTACAATGAATTTGAATGGAATGAAAAAGACAGCAAAAAATGAATACAATGGAATAAAATAAAACCAAAAGGTTACAAGGAATATAAATTACAACATGGTGCAAAAAAAATAACGTTCTCATAACTTGTACAAGGCGCATGAAACACCATATTATAATGTACATCCACTCTACCTCTTTCAGGAAGCTTTAATTTATACCTTTCATCTCTTTGATTATCAACCTCTTCAAAGGACCCAACAACCAAGTATACACAATGCAAAACAAGATCAAATTAATATAACAAGTTCAACAATATAATCATCTTATATATCTCAACCATGGCAACTCACTCTTTGGTCTTGATTTTCAACCAAATTCTCAAAACTCCAATCCCTTCTCATTCCACTGCACCTCACCAATCTTGGTTCGGAGCTGCCCGAAAAAGAAACATTTCCGGTGCTATGGACGCGGCGGTGATCGGCCTTAAGTTTGGCCACAGCCCCACTTTTTTCCCCTTTTGGAGGAGCTATATTACCGGACCAACTTCTATCAGCCCTTTTGCATGCTTCCCTATATTCCTTTTCGGTGTATAAATCCTCATAGGAGTCTGTTCTTTGAAGTACCTGGCTGCATGTAAGGCAATTGAGACTCATGATTGTATTTCTTGGGTCCCAAGGCAAGCTCTTTTCTTATGGCTTTAGGAAGATTGGTGGAGGAAAGTGAAAAGGGAACTGAGTTTATATAATTTTTTTACCAGAGGGAATGAAAAGGGATATCACATGATGGGTTGGAAGAGAGAAATGGGATAATCAAACTGATTAAACAACCTGTTCTTACCTTTTGGTATTAGTTTCTAATCCGTAAATATAGCCTAGCCACCCACATTTATAATTGGGGTATGTGGTTATGTTTAGTATTGACTATTGACCAATGACCCATTCATTCCTATTTAATTGGTTTTACAATCTACATGCCAAAAAGGATAACACATCATGCATTCAACGTCCTCTTGTGAATGACCAAGTTACAGTGCCACAACAAGTATATGTAAGAAAATAACTAATACAAGTTGACATGGATGTAACACAATGATCTTGAGTAGAAGTAGATGCATTGTGTAAATCTAATGTAGAAAGAGACTTGGTTGTCATATATGGGAAGACATGAAATTCAAAGAAGTAATTATTGTCTCTCAAACTCAATGAGTTTTTACTAATATATGGAACAAGTAAGATATTGTTTAGGGAAAGTTTGGCAGTGAACTAGAGGAGAGAAGAAATGATTTTTACTAACAAAAGCTAATAGAAATAGCCCGGTTTAGTACACATGAGGATAGTCATTTGGGTCACGAGTGGAATTATGGCCCAATTCTGGATCTCCTCTGGATGAGTGAGCAGATGATCCCCAAAGCCCATAGGAGGAGGCCTGGACCCATTCGCTATAGGCCCATTGTAAGCTTCGGATTGAAATTGTTTTTATACCCCAAATTAAATAGGACCACCATACTAGTCATAATATTGGAAAATGATATATTCTTCTACTAAATCATCCTATTTATTTTTCTACCCACAAGAAAGTGACATATGTCAATTGTAAACCAATCACTAATAAATGAAGTATCATCTTGTGACATATGTCATTTTTTTGTAGGTATGAGGATTAGTATGAGAATTTAGTATAAGGATATAGCATTGCTCAAAATGTATTAACCAGACTGATTTAATTGTGTACAATTTCGCTAGATCCGTATGAAGACAAAAAAGTTAATATTTTAATTTTTGCAAGCGACATTTATTAGGAGGTGGAACCATACACCATGAAAAATATTAATTCTTTTCTCATAGAGTGAATGTATACCCTTAATAGTATCAAAAAAAAAAATAAAGTCACAAAATACGTCTCATATGTTATCTCGGATCAATTATTAATTAAATTAAAACAACAATAATTTTTTTAATTAATATACATATTTCCATTAGCACGAGGCAACAAATGGGACATTGCTACGCTCAAAACCGAAATTGTATTTGTGATCAAAACGTTAGGAGTAGTGGTAGGAACAATTGATTGTCATTGGTAGAACGATCATCTTGGAGGATACCATTTGCAAATTAACTCATGTTACAAGGATTTGAAACTTATTATGTATGTCATTGGTAGGATTTCCCTAACGTTCTATAAAATTTAAACGAATGATCAATCCCCATTAGAATATTGTTGTTATCATTTACGATAAGTATTGTTTGTGAGAGATATAATATGAATTTTTCTTATACAATATTTGATGTCTAATTTTGTAGGCCCACTAAACCAACACAAATATTAGTTTTAAGATTATTTTTATAAAAGCTTTTGAAAGATCAATTTTCTCAAATATAATTTAGCTTTATTTCAATTCACTTAAAAGGTATTTGTGCCAAACAAACTCCTATAGTCCTATGATGTCCCAATATGAGGTTGTCAAGACTTTCCCCAAGCCAAACCATTCATTCATAGCACCTGCACAATTTCCAATTTTCCATCATGGACGTTATCCGATGTACATAGATCCTCTGTCCAAACAAACTTTGTCTCTTCCTGATTTAATTGGTGCGTTACACAGATGAGGACATAAACTGACACAAGAGATCTTCATCCGATATGCCATTGCTTTCTCCAGATTCTCCATCTTTGACTCTTTGAGTGTCTTGTACGATGCATCATGCGCCTGTTATAACAAAAGCGGATGAATGAATGGGTTCCTTTTGAACGCTTTCATATTTGTCACAACGCACTATGCTGGTAGCCTGGTACTGCAAAGCAATGAACATTCCATCTATGCCTTTGCTCTAGTATTAAAATGAAAAGGTTGATTTTACAACTCACCCACCATATAAGGAAAGGGACACATTACTTATGGTCAAATCCGTAGGGTTATTGCTGAAGCCAGTAAAAGGAAAACTGTTAAGAGCATTAACAAACACAGTAAATCCTGTAATAATTGTGACAGTATTAAAATCAGAAAGTTGATTTTACAACTCACCCACCAATAGAAGGAAAGGGACACATCATTTGTGGTACCAAATCTGAAGGATTATTGCTGAAGGTAGTGGAAGGAATATTGTTGAGAGCATTAACAAACACAGTAAAACGCTCTATTAATTGTGACAGTGTTATCTTCCTACTGAGGCATGTACATATTGAAATAATTTCTTATTTATGGCACAATTCACTACGTAGTTATTATCTTGATGTGAGAGATAATAACGAGTCTCAAAATAAATATTGCACACATTGAATAGGTAAAACTTAATAATGTATTGTGTCAGTGAACATTGCTACTAACATCATCTGTTTCAGGATAGAAGTTATTATCACAGATTCACAATCTGGACATGCTAATTTTAATCTAAATCTCTATATATCTCAACATTCTTAAAATGCTATGTAGGTAGTAGCTATAATAAAGTGTGCAAAGCCAATGCAGAAAAAAGAAATACACAAAGCCATATAATGATAAACTCCAGTGACAACAATTTAACAAATCAGAAATAGTTGGTAAACACATGTAATTCAATTCTACCTTCCAATTCCACGTTATTTTCAGTAGAACTTAAAAAGGAAAGGATGAGAGTCCAAATTCTAGTATGTGTCACACCAAAAAATTAAGGGTCAAAAAGGGCCAGTACTAAACTTGAAAAAGTGGGCAAAGACGTAGAAACTAAAAAAGAATTACAACCAACATAAAGATAGAGAAGGACTTGGAAACATTTCCTGATGAGATGCATTTTTCACATGGCTGAAAGGGAATCATAGACTAAACAACAGATGTTGATTCCCAACAACTAGTGATCAAGCTCCACCATACAAAAAACAATCTTTTCTGATGGCATCAGACAGTAAAAACACTAAATGATTTTTGTTTGTGCACAAGGGTATCCCAAATGAGTTAAGTCTTTTCCATATATACTACAAGGATGAATCCTTGAGCCAGTCATTTACCAACTGTGTTGTGCATTGTTGGTAAAAGAAATTGAACTTTATCAAATCACATATAGATTGGAAAAGTTTTTCACTTCTTCAATAGAGGCATAATAAAATCCGACATAAAAGTTGCATACTGTATACTCAAACAATACAACACAAGGATGAATACCATGCAGTCAAAAAACCCACTGGCAGAACTGCAAATAGTCACTGATAAGCTGAAGAATAATGATACTCAGAAATTCAAGAGGTTCACATTTATGAAAATATATATACAATCTAGACACAGATGATATAAACACACACAAAAACCTACTTTGATTTCATCAAAGCCTAACTACAGCCGCCCATACCTAGTTTATCAGCTTCCCAAATTGAATTACCTCAGAATTTAGACTATGCTAGTTACCCAAAAAAGAACCTTAAAATGGGAAGAGCTTATTTTACAGAGCTTGCTAGTGGGAAGGTTTAAAATATCCCAGAAACACTGCAAACTTGTCAAGAGACATATCTGAATGGTGCAGTGCTGGGTGAAGCAGAGATACCTATCATTGGCCATCGCCAACTTTAGACGACAGTGCAACGCGTAGCTGCTCCTGTGTATAAAACCTGCTTCCCATTTTCACCGTAGCTTGTTGGATCATCAAATCATTCACCACTGACACACTGGCATGGTGCACATCCAAGTCCAATTCCATCAAAGCCGCCATCAACCTTGCAGCCGGGTGATTCTTCTTGCTACATTGGATCCTTACCATTGCATCCCAACCAATAATCTTAACATCGATATCCAAATCAATCAGCTTAGCGCTTCCGACACTATTCGACATCTTCAATTCCTTGTCAAGTGGAGGTGGTGCATCTGAATCTTTGGTGGTTTTCTCAAGTTCCTTCTTCACTGAATCCAATTGCTTCGCCAAACCATCTTTGTCTGATTCAAGGTTCTGAAGCTTGGATTTCAGCTCTGTAATGTAAGAAATGGCATCCCCCAAGAGGGATGCTTTATCCATCTTTGACACGTTTGGAACCACCGCACGAAGCGCATAGAATCTCTGGTTCAGCTTCTCCCTCCTCTGCCTCTCTGCTTCAACATGATTCAATGGTTCCTCTCTGCCATTTGCTGGTTTCCTCCCTCTTTTTCGGGGACGTTTTTCCGGTTCGACCACTCTAGTGCTTTCAGGGTCCTTCACCACAGAAGCTTCAAGATCCGAATGATCTGAATCACCACCACCACTAGACCTCATATTCGAAGTTGAAGCCGGCAAAACAACACCAGAGGTGAAGGAAAGCATGTCATCATCATTGCCGCTCCTCGAAGTCTGGGATCTCCTCTTCTTGCTATTCTCCTCCGCAGCAGGAGCAGCAGCAACAAATTGAGACTGACCAGAGAAAAAATGAGACATATTTCCATTTGTGTTGGTGTAAGAACTCTTCTTGCTCTCCCCGAAGCTCAGAATCTCGCCTGATTCTGGCTTCAGAGAATGGTGGTTATGCTTATTGCCCCCATTCTTCACACCATTTCCTTCAAACCCATAAGCAGAAAAGTTCAATTCCCGAGAAAATAAGGTCTGCTGTTGCTGCTGATTCTGCTTCTGGTGAGGAGTCCTACTAGGGAAGTTAATAGCACTTGGGGTTTCCGTTAAAGTACTAGAACCAGGGGTTTCAAGCTGTGTCGTTTTAGGAATAACCTGATTGTTATGATTGTTTCTATGACTATTGTGCAAGCTCGGAATAGAAGCAGAAACATCACCATTAACAGGAGCAACAACAGTGTTTTTTGTATTCACGGAATCCCTAATTTCAGGATCATTGAGCCATAACGAAGAAGGGTCGTTCTCACCCTGATCCGTGATTGTGCTAGCGGTGAAGGGCCATGAACCCATATCATGATTGTTACTGTTATTGTTGAAATTGAATAAAAATCTCACCTTGTTCATTAGATCAGGGTTTTGGAAAACCATTTCAGTGGACCCCAGTTCCACAACCCCATTCGCCGCCGGTATGCAAACAATAGTTTGAAGCCCAAAAACCTGCGCCTGTCTAGCCCTCTCAGAAGCCGATCCAGCAAGCCGGTCCGAACCGGTGACCCAAACCGGGTTCGAGTTAAAGAAAGCCTGAGCAGGTAACTCAGAACCATTGACAAATGACTGAGTCATGGAAACAAGGAAGAACCACTCTGTGTCTGTGACTTCTTCATCTACTGTATCGTTTTCAGTTGTAGAGCCTGAGATGAGAGAGTTAAGTTCTCGAAGTACTTTCTTCCGGTGGTTTTGTTCTTCAGACGAAGTCTTCTTAGTGTTATTGTTGTTGGGTTTTGATTTTGATTTGGATTTGTCATCGTCGCCTTTATAGTAACCATCGCCCCAAGCGAGGAGAGTGGATGAAGATGAATAATCATAAGAGGATTGCCAGAATATGGCATAGGTCCATATGTGAGTGACGTGGCCCTCGATGAGAGCTTGGAGACGTTGCTGAAGGGTATCCTGGTTAAAAAGGGGTTGTTGTTGGTGTGGTGGTGGTGGTGGTGGTTGTTGTTGTGGTGGAAGTGACGGCGTAGGAGGTGGCCAGAGAGAAGAGAGATCGGAGGAAGAAGTAGTGGACATAAAAGCCTCCATGACGGAGGAATTGTCGTCGGTCCAGAGATTCATTATGGAAACATATAAATAAGGAAATGGAAAATGTAGTGGTGAATGAGGAGTGACAGTGGAGTGGGTGGTGCTGGTTCTGGTGCTGAAAACTATGATGGATAGAAAGAGAGAATAAGAGAGAGAGGCTCAATTTAGATTTTAGAACAGAGGCTGCATTTGGCATTTATTTGGATGCATTTTGGTTGAATTTTATATTGGGTTCCAATTTCCAAGAGAACGAGTGAGTGTGAGCCTTCCACGAAATGGGTGTGCCCCATTGATTTGCAGGGAGGGTGAAAACTGAAAAGGACGGCGTCACGTTTTAACAGTTTTTAAATGATTTCTTCAATTAGTTCTTAAACTAATTACTTAATTAATATCTAAATTAAACAATTAAATAATACGGTTAAAAATAATATAATAGATGTTTTAGTTTTTAGGGACATTTCATTGAATGTTGCTTGAATCCAAGGACGGACCAACATGGTATTTAGTATTCCCTATTTAATATATGTAAATAGTATTCCCTATTTTCCCACCAAGTTATATAAATATAAATTACACTTTATATTTAAAAGTCAAAGCTAGCCGGTCCAACTAGAGCTAATCATCTTTTTAAGAAGTTACTACAAATTACTTTTTTTTGATACCATGATTAATGGAAGAGATTCATTGTGTACATTTAATATTATGTTTTTGGGTTATGTAGATGATCTAGACCAAGATACTGAATTTCCCCCAAGAAATATAATGTATACTGAGGTAGATGTGTAATCATCAAAATAATGTGCTTTCCCCACCTCCCAAATATCAATATCATTATACGGTGAGTGCTTGTTCAATTAGATATTGGATCTATTAAGATTATTATACCAGACAACATGTTCAAATTTGATTTTTAGATTTAAAAAAATAGTCTTACATAAATGAGTTCCTCTTTATATACAATGGATGTAAGTTTAAGCTTACAACTTTCATTCCACTATCCTCCAACTCGAATCCTAACTCACCTCAATTTTAAGTATTTAACTTCAATGAGGATAAGATAGGTAAAACTCACTCACTTCCACATACAACATTGTCATCCTTTACATATTTCTTCACATAAGAAGGATCCTCATCAATATTGTAGTAGAAAATTCTTGATTTTTTTGTTTTCAATATCAAAAGTATTATTGTACATATAAAAATAAAAATGTTACATAATATTAATTTTTATTTTATTTTATTTGTAATGTTACCTCTCTAATATTTTCCTTTATTTTTTACTCGGTTTCACACTAGTTGAATGAAAGCTGACCAGTCACCTCTGTGGGCCACACCATGTCAGAGTCTCCGCGGTGAAGTTGGTCAAAAAAAAAATCATACACGTCTCAAATATTCGCCACAGGATTTGATCTGAGCCTTTGGTGCTTGGACCATTCGGGCCTTTGGTGCCACAGGATTTGATCTGAGCCCTAAGAAAAGAAATGCAAAATAAAAATCTCAATTAAAGATTAGGTTTCTGTAATATAAAAATGTATAATTAAATATTTACTATTATGATATCCAGATTATTTTTTCGTAAATTAATGAATAATAAAATTAAGAGCTTAACAACGTTTTCTTAAAAGCAAATTAATATAATAAAATAGGATGATGTCACCTTAAACGATTTTTTGTGTGCCAGAAGACAATTGGATCAATAGATAGAGTTGATAGGATTTCTCAGTGATCTTAGCCACGCATATGCAAATATGATAATCAAAATCATATATTGTTGTATTAAATCCTTAAACTAATCATCTTACTCATAGAAAAGTAATATATATCATAAGTTAGTATTTTATTTATTAATGATTAATTTACATGTAACATATACAGTAACAGATATAAGATTCAGCAGGATATGCAACATATGTTAAAAATTATAATGAATATATATAAACAATAAAAATGTTAATATCAAATTCACAAAATTAAAATATATCTAATCCGTTAACATATATATTTCATAATTGATCTTTATGTGACTTTATATTATGATATCATTGAATTATTAACTGGTTATCAATGATATTGAACATTTCTCGCTCAATATAAGTGATTAGATGGTTTTTCATCCATGTATCCCTCATTCGATTATGCAACCAATTTTTCGCAATTTTCATAGTTGAAATATACTCTTCCAATAGTTGTTGTAGTAATAGGTAAAATCATTGTCAACTTTAAAACAATATAAGCTAATGAGTAAACAATATATCTTTCACTTTTGAATAATTTATCTAAAATATTATTGTTCCTTTTAAATAAGCAAATTCAATACTAATACACATTTCAATGATGAAGTTGATTATCAAATATCGCTAATTTAATTAAACAAAAATCATGTGGGTAAAATTTTACAAATTCAATCAGTTTTATCATATCAAAACTATAAAACAAATTGACTTGTTTTAATTTAACATGCATCTTATTATTCAACAAATTTTGTATTTCAATATATCAAAATAATGTATAAAATCATTATTATTGATATTGATAAATTAAGGTTTAGAGATCATATGAATAAAATGCAAGTTAAAATCATAAAATAATTGTAAGGGTAAAATCGGACAAAAGTTCACTTATATAACTATCAGTTCTCTTTAATTATAATATAAATTTATTGACTTAAATGTTCAAAATGAAAATATAAAATTAATTGATATCGATAAATTTAGAATTGGTTAGAAATAAGATGTAAGTAAAATATAATCTATTAGTAAAGATATATAAAATATCGCAAAAAAGAATTTACATCAATTGTATATACAATAATAGATGTATAGATTAGATAATCCCACCACTTGCTTGGTGAAAAAGACTTTGCTTTGTCGTGAAATATTGTTAACCATTTGGGAATAATATACTTTCCATTAATGGAGAGATAAATATTTGTTTTACTTGTATTTTTAATAGTAAATATCATTTTAATATATGTAAAATGATAAAAATGTCTTAAAATATTATATTTTTTTATATATTTGTTTCTCTATTAGTGAATAGTGTACTAACTCATATAAGAAGGATGTCATTTCCATGTGAAAAACACCTCCACGCTCGATTTTGTTTACTTGTTGCCCATTTAATATTCCCCACTAACCTTTCTCTATTACTATATTGATCGCGATAATAGATCATCGTGGATTTTATAATGATACTTTTTCTGGGGGTTTGTTGAGTACGGTATATACAAAGCGTTTAAGGAGTAATATTATATTTTTCAACTAAATCCTTATATTAATTCTATTATCATAAAAAAGTAGAATTAATAGAAAAATTTAGTATAAGAATATTATCTTATCACAAACATTTGTTTGTAAGACCATCGAGGGGAAGAGATTGGAAAAAAGAAACATCAATAATCAGCGCATACGGTAAAAGATATTAACTATTAAGTTGTGTTTGTGTGAAGAGAGAAAAAGATTGGATCCATGAAACATCACATGTCTTCAAAATGTAAACTGTATTTAATATAAATATTTGATGAGGTATATGCTATATAGTTATTGGCAATTGCTGCATAGAATTCTCATGGACTGAATATATAATTTGCTTAATTGATTTGGGTCCTGTTAGCTGGAGAGGTAAATGTACTTTTGGGTTGTATTTGTTGATGATTTGAAGTGTCTTTCGTAATTTATTTATCATAATATAATTTTTGTCTTATAAAAAGCTCCGATTTATTAACTCAAAATAGAAATAAGTTAATGGGGATACATGTGTGACCTATTTAATTTTGTTAAATGTTGCATGATTGATGTGGAGAATCACATTATTGGGAGAGATCCACTTACTTCAGGAGTAAGTGGAAAATACATATTATTCATCTTAACTATTTAATCTTGAAAAATTCAATGGTTTATATGTATTTACCAATTCAAACCGGAAGGGATTCATTTACTCAAATAGTAAGTGGAAAATACATACTCTTCATCTTAACCATTCAATCTTGAAAAATCTAATGGTTTAGATGTACTTACCAATTCAAACCATTGAATTTCCTAATAATGATTGATAATGATGTAGAGTAAGTGTTTTTTCATTTACTCTTGCAGTAAGTAAGTAGATCATTTCCCAACTTATTTATATAAACTAATAAGAAATGAGAGAATTAGTATATAATATGATTCAAAATAGTAGTTTTGTTGAAAATGATGTGACCCTTCCTTTGGTTGACTCGAAAAAGAAGAGAAATAGAATGAGATGAGAGAATGAAAGAAGTTGAGGAGAAATAAAGTTTTTTTCTCATTTGGTTTAGGGGAGTTTGAAGATAGAGAAAGAAAAAGTTGTGAGACCCATTAAATATGTTTCTACTCTAAGTAATGAGAAAATGAGAGGGAAAGATATAGTAAGATTTGTTATCTCAATCTGTGTTCCAAAGTATGTCCTAAGACAATAATATTGAAGCAAAAAAATAAAAAATAAAAAAATTATAATTTTTTTAATTTCCATTAATATTTTCATTGATACATGACATGATTTGAAACATAATTTTAGACGATTAATACTTTTCCAGGAAACAGAAGGAAGAAACAATCACTTCTTTCTCTTATTTTTATACAACTAAATAACACTAAAATCCATTATATTTCTTTTCTCTTTCTCTTCTCATTTTCTTCCAAGAAAGCCTAAAACATTTGAAGAAATTAATTAGTATATAAAAGGTTTAGAAAAGGAAGGGTTCCTTAAATTTACTTCACCCAGGTCTTTAACCGACCAACTTTTTAAACTTTGAATCAGTTTTCCTATATTACAATGCATATGGAATTTTTATTTTTCTATATTTGTAACCTTCCTGTATCCACCTTTTCAGTTTAAGGGTAGCTGCATAAATATTTGTATAAACATATTATCCATCGGTAAATGTAATGTTTCTGCTAGTAGAAATTTCGTTGAGTTAACTATTTTTTGTAAAAAAAAAAAGGAGTGTTCTTTATCGAGAAAGGAAATAGTTGATGACACATTCAGAATATTGAAGGCTGGGAATTCCAACTTGGCGGCAATAGTAGAGTTTTATTATATTCAATCATTAGTAATTGCTTTCTTTACTTAACTTGTCATTGTGATCGCTAAATGTTTGCAAAAGTTATATTATGTGAACAAATGTAGAAAATATTTGGTAGAATAAAGTAAAATATATAAAATAATTTTTTTGTACATACATAAATCATCATATTTATATTCATACGTTAAATTAGCAATTATAAATAATATAAGAGTCAATATTTCCTTATTATTTCTGATTTATTACAAAATATATTAATAATTTGAATGATATATTGTTTAAATCACTCTTATACTATGTTGTAACGAACAAAAAATAATAAAGAAGTATTGACTCATATAATATCAGAATTTGTCTCAATAATATATCATATTTTGTTAAATTGTGGTTATGGTTTTTATTGCAATTATTAATTATTGCAGAGAAAAGGACGATCATTAAAGCTTTGATTTCGATTTTGATGCTATTATTATTATTATGTATTGAACAATCTAGAAGTAGAAAGAAAATCAGGCTATGGAATGCAGAGGAGTTGTGAAGGGTACTAGGAGTGTTTGTTAACTTCTATAAGTAGTTATTAGTTATTGTTAGTTCCCTTGTTTATAAGTTAAGTTAGTTAAGCAATTGATAGTTAGTTATAGAAGTTCTCTATGATTTAATTATTATTTTTACTAACATAAAATTCTGATTACAAAAAAACTACCGATCATATTTTGATTTTTATTATATTTCTTTGTTCTTACAAAAACTGAAACTAAAAGTAAAGTTCAACAAAAAAAACTTGTCATTTTATTTGATGGACGGTGGGTACAAAGTTGTTTAATTTGATGGATACTGAGACGATGGTGAATGTTTCCACATTTTAGTTACTACAACATTTAGCCAAACTAAAATGCAAGAAATAAGAGAAGTATACGACCCTAAAAATAGTAATAGGGGAACGAAAATCATGAGATATTGAGGGTGATGAAAAGAAAAAATGTCAAATTCTGAATGAGGAAATTGAACACACAATACACAAAGGCCCCCACGTGAAGGGTCTTAGTGGTTTGCTACAATAAGCTGAAAATGTGCCCTAATGGTAGGATTCCTCTCCGGTACTGGACTTTCCAGTACTGGGTATGTGAGATGATTAATTTTTTTTAAAGTTTAATTTAGAAAAAAGTGAAAAAATATGGACTATTTAAGTAATGGAGAGGAGCCAAACTCTAAAAAAAAAAAAACAAAGGCCAAAGCTATTCTCCTATGTAAAAAAGTAATGCACACATACAAGTAAATTAATGCAATGTTAGGGAATTACAGAACAATGATTTGTTGTTTCAGGTTTACTATTATGTTTGTCTAGCACAATGATAATGAATTAAAAATAATGATAATAATAAAAATTAAAATTTTAAATTAACACGACATATTTTTATTAGTAGAAGAGAGCGTATGTAATATAATTTGGGACAATAGATCGAAATATATCATAGGGACAATGCTTGTTTGAACTTTGTGGGTAGTAAAGTCAGAAGTCATGTTTGTTTTTAATACTTTTGGAGAACTTTTTCAAAATGCTTAGATCTTCTGTAGAATCTTAGAATGGAAAGAACATATAGTTACTGTGCCCAAAAATGATAATTATACCTCCAATTAATCGGATGTGGTGTTTGAGAAATTGAAGAAAGTTGATATATAAATAAATACTATATTATTATTCTGGATATAATAAACACCACGATGAGAATGAGAATGAGAATATTGGGGTATTGTGGTCAATCCAAAAGGTTAAACAGTGTGGGAAGCAGATATGAAAAGGAAGTATAAGAAGCAGAGTCGTGGAATCAATAATTGACATGTCTATGACATGCATCTAGACATCATAGACCCCAAAGTTAAAGACGCACGTTCTTCATGCTTTCAGGCCCTACTGTACTTAATGGTGACAACGCATGCAACTTGCTATATAATAATATTTATTAACGACATCTAAGCATCTCTATATTCATTTTGATTTGTATTATGCTATATGTCTAGTCATGTTAATGTTATTGCAATGATAATGGGGACATTATATTGAGCTTACAGTACCCTTGGTCCAGTGCCCCTTCAATTCTTCTGCTGCAGACCTGCATTATAGTTGACTTCATATTATGTATTTAGTTTTTATTCTTCTTTTGTAATTGAGTAAACATCTCCTTTACTCTTTTAACACAATTCTTTCTGTTTAGCAAAAAAAGAGCTTTCATGAGGTATAAGCCAATTACCCTTGACAATTCTTTTGATTCCAAGGGCAGCACTCGTATCTTCTTGGGCAAGGTTGTGTAGTTACAATAATCTCCATCCGTAAAAGAGTGATATAAGGTCTCACTAGATTTTCAGGATGACAAAAGCTTACGGGTTCGATTCCTATGAACGACACTTGTTGGGAGAGATAATCATACACCCAAAAGAGATTAGTTCTTTACCCAAATGGTAGGGGAATCCATTTGGTAGTACCAAAAAATGATGAGGAGATATTGAATATAATTGAGTATTGGTCTAATAATTTAGTAAAATAGGATAACTGCTTAGCACAATTAATTTATACTAATAGTCCATTAATAAATGAACCATGCATAATTATCACAAGGAAATATTATTAAAAAAATGCTTATGCCACTAATAAGGTACAACTCTGTCGTTAGGCAATTGGGTTCTTTAAAATAATGTTAGTGATTCAATTTTTGTTCTTTGCATAGAAAATATTTGTTTATTAAGATGCAAAATACACTGCGATTTCTACCTCTCCAAAGGAATTAAGCTTTTGAATGTCAAAGGTAGGATACTCTTACAATATGTATAATTGTTTATAGCAGACCGAAGAAGTCCTACTAATTTTGGTTACCAAGTAACCCAACTAGATTGGGCCAGTTAAGGTTGTTTAACTGTTCACCAAGCCCAATAGCTAACCCAACTTGGTGGAATTATTGAGCAGCCCAATACGGCTACTGATTGATATTTCAGTCTTTATGGCAGGCTGGCAGCCCAAATTATTAGAAGGAAAATGACATTTAAGATTTCAGAGGTGATCAATGTAAGGATAAAAAATTGAGGAATTGTTTGTATAATTTCACTAAAACTCAGGGGTGTGAGTGTAATTAACTCTTTCAAATTTTGTAGGATGATGTTGTTAGCAGCTTTTCTCACATGATTTCATTCTTAGACACGTAATGCACACTGTTTGTTTGATAGTTTATCTTGTTGATCTAATCCTAGAATATGCAATATTGTAGCTCATCATGGTAAACATTGTTAGTTGGGTATTTTGCTTGAATACTCCCATTGATTTGTGTCCTTTTTCTTTTATGTTGATGCTAGTGATTTATGAGATTTGAGTTTCTAAAAGTAATATAGTGGATTCTCTATACTATGGTTGATACAATACTAACAGATATTGTATTTTAGATTAAGTCGAAGATTCAAAAAAGTGTATAATTATCCGTTGAATTAAGGAGTAAGACATTTATACCAATAAAAAAAATACATTCATTAATTATAGGTGATTAAGTTAATTAAATATTTATATTAGGGATTCGATTTTTATAATAAAATATTAATACCTGTGAACTGGTTAAACTATATATTTCATTAAAAATTAAGTTGTCGGATATTGAGGGTAGACATTTGTAGCATAAAATAAAAACTTAAATACAATATATATACTTAATGTTGATTCAACTTTAGTTTTGGTTTAACAATATACTTTCTTTCTATTTCTATTTGTGAAATGAATCAAAATTTGCTTTGCATTTAAATAATGATATGGTAACATCATTAGATAATAAATAATAAAATATGTGGTAATCGTGTGTTAACCATCTCACTACTTAACTAATAATTAGCACTATACCGAAATCAATGAAAATTATTAGAAATTAAAATGAAGTCAAAAAGAAGTCAAATTTATGATATTTAAAATCCATTCTTCAAAAGAACTCATATTGTTTTTTATTTTCTCCTTAAAATATTATTGCTGGTGAGAGACAGAAACCATTCACCCAATCATCAAGCCCAACAAAGAACTACCCCTCCCTCTAATTTATATTGAGGCTACTCTAGTAATTTCAAACCAGTTTCCTTTTAATAATAAGAAAAAAGCAACAGAGACAAAAAAAAGTTTAATTTAGGTGAGGTCTCAGGAGGTTGTTCTCACCATCACCACCCCCTGAGAAATCACAACCCCCAATTCTATTATCCCATAAATAAATAACCATTCTTTCTAAATACCCATTATTCCTTATTCCCCCTTTTCCTATTTTCTTCTTTTCATTCTTTTTCTCTCTTCAACAATGGCCTCTTCTGACCCCTTCACCGACAAGAACACCGTGTTCCGTAAGCTCAAGGCAAAATCTGATAATAAGGTTTGTGATTTTTTTAATGTTTTATTTGGTTTCCCAGATCGGATTCAGATCTGTTTAAACTTAAAAGGGTTTTGTTTTGTTTCTTTGTTTCAGATGTGTTTTGATTGCAACGCAAAGAACCCAACTTGGGCTTCTGTGACCTATGGTATCTTCCTATGCATTGATTGTTCCGCTGCTCATCGCAGTCTCGGTGTCCACATTAGTTTTGTTAGGTAATTTATGATTGCCTCATTAGTATAGCTGTTTTTGTATTCGGGTTTGGGATTGGCATACCTTGTTATCTGCATTTTGTTATTGATTAGCATTGAATGTGCATTTTGTTCAATGTATATGATTGTGTTTCGTTTCGTAGATATTCAGCAAACTCGTTTTTTGTTATGACTTGACTAGCCGAGAAATCGGGCTTGGTTGCATTAGATCAAACATGGAGTTTTGAGAATGGGAAAATTATTATGTGATCCATGAAGGGTTCATAAGCTCCAAGGGTTTGTTCTATCATTTGATATCTTGTGATTTGTTGCTCAGCACATGCTTACAGGTTTAAATCCTATATATAGTTATTTCTGTGCCACGAATGTTCTTGGAGGCGGTGTGGAAACCACATGTTTTTAACCACACGTTTACATGTTCAACCACGTGTTTTTACAACATGGTGTTTACATGTTTTATATTTTTTTATTTCAGTTTGGCATTCATTGCATGTGCCATTCATTTGGGGTTAGCTTTTCAGACAATCTTTTTGTTGCTGCTTTCCTTCGTTCATTGAATGGATCAGATCTATGGATGCTTAGGAGTGAAAAGATGATCAATGACATGAAGTTATCATCTTATGTTCCTTGTGTGTTCATGTGGTATGAGGATCTAGAATAGAGAAACTGAATAGATACTTAATTGGAAATAAATGAGCCTCCAAATTGCACTGATCTCCACTTCTAAACACTCGTTTTAATTGATTTTTTTTTTGGGGAATGCTTATACTGGGAAAATTGAACAGGAAGAACTTGTCTGATAAACATTTTCAACCAAGATGCTTCGTATTTTTTAAAAGTAGAGGATCTATTTTTTTTAATATTATTGTGCTTTCCTTGAGTAGTTTGGATTGGAATGCTCTGCATTTGTGTTACCTAATTAAATTCCGTGCTTGTGTGTTCTGCATCTTTGTAACATTTTTTGACGCGGTTATTCTGTTAAAGAAATTCCATAAAGGAAGGGAGGGAGGAACATAATAGAATGATGGGAGAAAAGTTTGATCCATCTATAATTATATTTTTTTATGTAGATCTACAAATTTAGACTCATGGAGTCCTGAGCAACTAAAAACGATGAGCTTTGGAGGAAACAATCGTGCACAGGTTTTCTTTAAGCAGCACGGTTGGACTGATGGTGGTAAAATAGAGGCCAAATATACATCAAGAGCTGCTGAATTATATAAACAAATACTTTCTAAGGAAGTATCTAAAAGTATGGCTGAGGAAGCAGGTTTAGCATCATCTGTTGTTGCTGTCCAGTCTCCACAAGTGGCTAATGGACTTCCTGAAGTTAGGACCAATGAGTTACCAAAAGAAAATAGTCTGGGGAAGCCTGAAACGCCTGAGAGCACTTCTTCACCTAGAGCTTCACATACAACATTTTCCAGTACTGTAAAAAAATCTATTGGTGCCAAAAAAACTGGGAAGACTGGGGGACTTGGTGCCCGGAAGCTTACAAAAAAGGTATGCAAATAGTTATCTGTTTCACAAATTTTATATTACTATAGTAGAAGAAATATATTAGCAGTGTCACTTATTTGATCATAATCTTACTGTCACTTAATTTGTGGATATTTTTGCTGACAAATTATTATCCATATGACATGCAGCCAAGTGAGTCTCTCTATGAACAGAAGCCAGAAGAACCACCTGCTCCAGTTTCTTCCCCAGCAAACAACAATTTGCCTACTGGACCATCACCACCATCTCGGTTTGGGTATAAAGAAAATGTCCAGTCATCTGATTCGAATTCGGGAGGGGGGGATACAAAAATGCCTGGTCATGTGTCTGTGCCGAAGTCATCGAGCTTCTTTGCAGACTTTGGAATGGATAGTGGTTTTCCAAAGAAGACTCTGTCAAATTCCTCAAAAGTGCAAGTAAGTCACATATCAGCAACTTTTTAAACTGGCATGGTGTAACTTTACGCATATTAGCATACTGTTCAGCTAAAATCTTTTAACAAAGACATAGAAAAGCATATTAGCATACTGTTCATAATTGTGGGAGACAATGCTATACACATTTTTTCTCTTCTACTAATGAGGAGAAATCTGAAGCTGTTTTCTGTCTTCAAATGTCAGCACTAAAATATCAAAATAACTCTTATCCTTTCATGTCACTATATCCAAATTAATCTTGAAACTGAACATAAATATGTCATTTCAGCACTTGTTGTTTAGTCATTAAAGACATAATTCTCAAATGATAAAAGTTGTAATATTATCAATTTGATTTCCATATTGCTCACTGAATTCTTCAGTATTTCATGCATTCTCCATATTATCCTTATTATTTTCCCATTTCTTCTTTTTCCTTTTTCTGTTTTTGTCATCATTATTTACAATCTTTCTTTGTGTGCATCCCATGCATGTGTGTTTTTTACTGGTAAAAAAGGAGAATGAAATGCTGGCATACACATGTAGAAACATGTATTAAGCATTCTATGCCGATCATATAAACGAATATGCCTGATAAGCATGTTCAAATGGTCTTAAGAGTGTTTTTTATTAATTTTCCATCCATTTAAGTTTTTTCAACTTGTATATTTTATGAAGGTGTTTTCTTCTTGGAGACAGAGAAAGGGTTGCTTCTCTTCTTAATGCTTAGGCCTTAGGTTAATGGGTATGGTGGTGTGGACTAGGGCTATGGTGTCTAATATGCCATAAGATGTTGAGAACATATGGAGGATTTGGCTGAGTAGTGTGGGTTTTATATATTTTTATACTGTATTAGTTGTTTGATAGTTGAATGGTTGCTTTAATTATGGTCCCCAGGAGCCAGCTCAGTTGGTAGAGCCGCACGACGTGAAGTGTGAGTACCTGGGTTCAAACTCAGACAACTGCACAATTTCCCCACTCCCACGTCAAAAACTTTGCCTATAAAAAAGTTGCTTTCATTATGGTATTGAATTTTGAATGGTTGCTTTGATTGGAATACCTGTTTTTGGTGTTGTAACTATACTCTTTTGTCATGGAAAGCTTCTCCAGTTATGTTGTGTGATAAAGTTATGACGTTCTCTGTGTAGCCTACTATTAGATGCAAGGTTGCTTCTTATGTTAGCCTCTTATTTATTTGTTTTTGTTGGCCTTTTGGGTTTTTAATTGGCTTGAAATTGGAGTTATTTCTAACTCTCATCTATACCAAACTGATGTTTTGAAAATTCGCTGATGATAATTTACTGAAGTGGATCTATTGATATTAAATGGAGGATGGCATGCCCATACTATTATGAACATTCAGCAATATTTTGTGGACGCTGGAGAATACATTTTATATAATCAGTCATCTGACATTCTGACTTCAATAACAGTAGCCACACCTGTAAACTATGTACCCAGTGTTGTTTTTTCCATCTTTTCTGGTTGATAGATTAATCTGAACCTTATTTTGTTTTGGTACCTAACTTTTATCAGATTCAGGAATCTGATGAAGCAAGAAAGAAGTTCTCAAATGCTAAATCTATTTCTTCATCCCAATTTTTTGGAGATCAGAATAAAGCTGAAGACTTGGCTGCTCAGGCTACTTTGTCCAAGTTTTCCGTATGTATCTTTTCTGTTAATAACTTGCTCGAACATTGTCTGAGTATACACATTTAGGTAGATCTTGGATGTTCAATACCGGTTATGGGACTGGATCAGATTGCTTATTTAATATCTCATTTAATTTCCTGATTGTTAGATTGATATCTTATTTCAAATGGAGGGCCGAGATTGAGAAGGAACGGTCGCACTTTCGAACTAGTAACCCCTTTACAAAAAATGCAGTCAAATTCTAGACAAGCATTTATGTTGCGGGGATCACAATTTATTTTTCGTTGTGTTCCTGGCCAGTTGTAATTTGTTTTATATTCTGTGATAGTAGCCATGGAAAATACCCCAAAAATTATTTCTGAAGTAGACTCTGGAAAAACTACTATTGTTCCAATTCCCTACACCATTCTACAGTAATGTCTATAAGTGAAAACTCATGTGTGGGTGTCTCTTTAATATGTTTTATTGATAATAGTTTCTTAAATATGTTTTCAATAATTAGCTAAGCTATTTTTCTTTATCATTATGGACAGTCAGGTGTCAATATAATGTATGTAATTCAACTTGGTATAGTTCTAAAAACCTGTTCTAATGTGGTAAAACTGGTAATTTCCCATTTTAATGAATTGAGAAGGGTGAACTGCTTTCATGCTTTATGCAAGAGCATTCTTATGTTTTATTGAAAACAACTTTATGACTTGTCACAAGCATGAACAAATTTTTTATCAGAAATTTTTATAACACTGTAATGGGTGGTTTTTTAAGGTTGATGTTTGACAGAATTCTTCCTTTTGTTATTTCAAGGGTAAAACTGCCATCTCCAGTGCTGATCTTTTCGGCGACTCAGACTCTTCCATTGACCTTGCTGCTAGTGACCTCATCAATCGGATATCATTCCAGGTATGCCTTTGGATTTAGGAACTTTATTGTTCATGTCCTCAATCATGTTGCCCATGAGGCCATGACCTATGAAGCACAGGCACTTCAAAATAGTAGCTGTGTCCCCGTCGGACTCTTATTCATATCGGACACCTCCGTACTATATTCTACAATAACTCATGACAGCTTTTAAACATTATTCCTCTCGTAGCTGTGTCATGTCTTATAATTTTTAAAATTTGCCGGATCCTCTTGCTCATGTTGTATTATGTAAGTGTCTGGTGTGTATCTGTGCTTCCTAGCTCATACCCTCCGCCGTCTTTTCTCTCTTGTTTTTCAGGCACAAGAAGATATCTCTTCCCTCAGAAACATTGCTGGAGAGACTGGGAAGAGACTCAGCTCCTTGGCTTCCACTTTGATAACAGATCTTCAAGATAGAATACTCTAAAATTGTATGCTTGTATCAAAGAAAATCCTTGGAGTTTGTAACAGTCAACAGCCACTTTTGTTTTGAATGTAATAGAAGATTGTGCAGTATACAATTCTTTGAGAAACAAATATAAGGTGCTATTAATTTTGAGACGTGGGTAGTGTTTATATTTTGTATGGCATGAATTATTATGATGTTGTTAATGTGTTATAACATGCTTTTTCGCTTAGTCAGGCTTATGCCAGTTTGTAATGAACTTGTCATCTTGTATCAATTTGAAAATTAGAGTGGTATGACAGTTTGTAATGTTGTTAATGTTCGATCTTTAATATGTCAAAATCTTCACGTACAAAAATGGTTATTACAATATGATACGTTACAATTTGACCCATATTTTTCAGTTCGTTCAATGATTTTCTGATTGAACTCATGAGTCATAGTTATGTTAACATGTGGCTTTAACTATCTGCTCTGATTTATAGAAATGACTTTATTTCATGTTGATGATAAATTTTGAGTGAAAAAGTAAAATATAATGGGTCACTCGAAAATCATGTTGACCATGAAGAATTTTGAGTGAAGAAGTTCAAAAAATCATTATACTGATTGATTCATCACTAAAAATGTTAAAAAATAAATATTAGTTCATAATGAAAAGAACCATTCACATTTATGTGAAATAAGTGAAAGTTGGTAAATTAGGGCTTAATAATATAAATACCCCAAAGAGAAGCGCTTAGCACATTAGCATTTATTAAAGGAGGAAGTTGGTGAGATAAGAGCGCGCACGATGTCATTTTCCTGAAAATATTTACGTGCCAAAACATAAAACATACCTTTTCCCTCTCTTTTTGAAAACCCCATTATTCATTTTCCCTCCTTTTTATCTAATCCCTAACCCCTATTTTTCCCAAAATTTCCCTCTTGTTCTATATTCAAACCCTTCCCACCTAACAAAATTCAACTCTTTCTCCTTTCCAAAACCCTCTCCTTCAATCACCTACTACCTTGCAACGTTCAATTTCGATACTCAGTTCCATTCACTCCCACTCCGATTCCAAAACCCTATTCAAGATTTCACCATGTTTAAAGCGATCCCAGCACCTACCGAACTCAAAGAAGGGGAAAATCAAGCGAATCCACATCCTCCTTCGGCACCAGACCTGGTTTCCAAAACCCTGAATTTATCTCAGTTGTTCGATTGCGGAGAAGAAACCTCCACATTTGATGACGCTCCTATGCCACTCTCGGTGGCTCCACCCTCCAGCGAAGGTGATTTGTTTTCTCCAGATCACGTGGACGATCAAAACTGGCTCTACTTAAATGATAACATTGAGCCTTCAAAGAATGAAGATTGCTCTCGGGTGGTATGTGTTTTTTCTTGATCTTAGGGTTATTAATTTATTTCCTAATCTTTTCTTTTTTAACGATATATTTGTCTTTATAGGGAGCTGGGCTTTCAAATCTTGGAAACACATGCTTTATGAATGCGATCTTGCAATGCTTTACGCATACAGTGCCCCTAGTTGAGGCTTTCCGTTCTAGTAGTCATTCTTTCCCTTGTGATCGTGAGTTCTTTTACTTCCTCTTGTTTCAATTTAGTAAACATGCCCTTTTTGCTTGTTCAAGAGTTAGTTAGGATCAAATTAATTAGTTAAATCTGTAGAAAATTTGATGTGAGTTTTAAGCACTAAATAAGCTACTTTAAATGCATTTAATGTGAAAAACTTACCTGTTGCTCTATGATGTTGTTGGTGCTGTTCACCAATAAAAATACAATATGCTTGTGAATTAGTTAGGAATGTTTTTAATTGAAAATAGTACTCCAAGCACCTGGAGAACAACATTAAAAATTTTGTCTGTAATTAGTAGTCTGTGAGCTGATGGATTATTTTGTCAAATAAATTTTATGTGTCAATATGCTCTAACCATATCTTTTGTACTTGCAGTTAAGTGTGTAGTTTGAGCATACTAGTTTATTATTTTTGCTTTTGTTTTTTTAAAGACTTTGGTTTTTGGATTTGGGAATTTCAGGTTATAACAATGAATTCTGTGTCCTTTGTGCTCTTCGTGCCCAAATTGAACATTCCTTAGCATCTACAGGAGGAATGGTTTCACCTTGGAAGCTGGTTAAGAACTTGAGTTGTATCCTTTTTATCATTGTGATGATTATTAATAAACTACTTTGCATCTCTATTTTTGGGCCTATGTCAATCAATTGATTGACAGAATTAGCGAATGTCATTAATAGTGATTGTTAACTCCATAGTGACCGGATATGTAGTACTCTTTGGTATGGGGACACATTATGCCACTCTGTAAATATAGCACATGAAAGATATACTTATTCAATAAGCTATTTGAGTTTTTGGTATGTTTAAATTGTCACTTTGTATTTTTTATTTTATCATATTATTATTATTATTATTATTATTATTTTTGTTACATTAAATTAAACTATTAAAGGAAGGCTACTAAGAACCTGACACCCTTTTTATTGTGTAATCACGCCAATAAAATTATATTGGGTTCTTACTGGGATTTCTTTAATAGCTTAATTTAATCTAACATAAAAAATGAAAAAAAGATAAATAAAAATTACAGTGTGTTAGTCAAAATGTATCACAAATCCAAATATTGTACTGAATAAGCATACCCCTCACATTCCATATATTTACAAAGTGATGTAGTGCATACTAGTACCAAGGAGTATGCCTATCTGGTGAGTGGTGACTGTTATATCACTGGCTTCTGAAGTATAGTCCTTTAATCAATGCAAAGGGAGTTTCCTTTTTCCTTCTAGCTGTTCTGATCTCTAACATTGTAGTTATTATCGACTAACTGTGCGATTTGAACCTCAATATGATGCAGAATCCATGGACAATGATGCACCACGAGGTGAATCGTTTTTGTGCCTGGATCGGACAAAATTGATGGATTCACTACTAGAATTGTGGATCCTGCTATTCAAATCTCACCATGGCTGCAATGGTGAAATCATAGGCCACACTTCCTTTCTGGGTCGGGTTGAGCACGATCCCGTTTTTAAAACCCTAATCTTTATGATTCACGATATAAATACATGATTCAGTTAATAGGTCTAACAATTCATGTATGATTCTCGATATTAACTACACTTATCCTTAACCTCTCAATAGATTTTTCATCTACCTTTCAAAGATACCAGCAGGAAGATGCACACGAATTTATGCAGTATGCCCTGGATAAATTAGATAGGTGCTTTCTTTATTTGAAGGAAAATAATAAGAGTTTTGAAGATGTTAATCTAGTAGAGAAAATTTTTGGAGGTCGTCTCATAAGCAAAGTATGATAGTGAATTTCTTTATCATGTGTTTGCCTTTTGGCTCCTTTATGGTTTAGAATGTTGTGTTCGCTAACTTTTATCCTATATCCTTCTGTTCCAGCTTTGCTGCTCTAACTGTGGCCACTCGTCTAATACTTATGAGCCACTAATTGACATGAGTTTAGAGATAGAAAATGTGGACACTCTTGCAAGTGCTCTGGAATCCTTCACCAAGTTGGAATATATTGAATCAAATTTCAAATGTGATGGATGCAAGGGAGAAGTTTCCTTGGAAAAGCAGCTTTTGTTAGATCAGGCACCATTGGTTGCTGCATTACATTTGAAAAGATTTAAAACTGATGGAACTTTTGTTGAAAAGCTTGACAAGCATGTGGATTTTCCGTTGGAGTTGGATTTGCAGCTGTGCTCTGTTTCTGATAAAAACAGCAATGTGAGTTGTGGTTTTACATCCATGTTTACATTTCACTAAATTGTTGTGCATGTATTTATTTTAATATTCTTTTTCCCCTTGTGAGTTCCTTATTTTGACTCATTGTTCTACTGATAGGAACCAATGAAGTATGATCTGTATGCAGTTGTTGTGCATGCAGGAATATCAGCAACTTCAGGACATTACTTCTGCTATGTCCGCTCAGCCCCAGATATATGGAATAAATTGGATGATTCACAGGTATCAACTCTAGAACATGGCACTAAATACATACCAATGTTGTAACATCTGTTGAGTATTTTATTTCAACTCCATTTTGTGAAATGTAGTGTGCATATCCTTAATCATTGTGTTGGTTATTGATAGTTATTGTTAATATCTGAAATTCTTCAGGTTACTAGGGTCTCAACAGACTCTGTGCTATCTCAGGAAGCATATATATTGTTTTATGCACAACAGGGTACACCTTGGTTTTCAAGTATCATGGAATTGCCAATGCCGTGCTTGGATCGAAGTATTTGGAATACTTCTCCTAAGTCTGTTTTAGGCCAGGTTGACAGCTCAGATGAATCAAGTCCTCTTATAACTGAAAATATTGTAAGTGATGAGGCTAGTGAATCCAAAGAATCTTCTGAGGAGCAGCTTGATTATTTTTGTAAAGTAAGGCTTGAGTTACCTAAGGTCAATGATACTATTGATGCTTCTCATGGCTGCAAACAATTTCTTTCTAAGCCCAAGCAGGAAAGTGTTGGTTTGAATTCCGTAAAAGATACCATCCAAGTCCAAGTGCCACTTGAGAAAGGTGCCATGTTGATTGTAAGTGCTTTGGTCAATGGAGATTCACATGTTGAGAGTGGCAGTCCTGATAAAAACAAATGCTCTCAAGAAAGTGTTGATTTTGGAAAGAATAATGATGGTTTCAATCATTTAACTTCTTCCATCTCCCCTTCCCATGTTTCCCCAGGTAATATAGTATGCTTTTACTGAATTACCTCCAATCATTTCTATGAGTATTATTCCTGTTTTAACTGCCCTGAGTTGGATTTGTCAGACAGGAGTTACCACATTGATCGAGATCATTTGAAGAAGAGTAGCAGGGGTGGTAAAAAAACAAGAAGCAAGCATGTGAGAGATGAGGGAAATTCTGAGAGAAAAGTAGCTTTGAGATATGCTAGCAAGATGCATGGTTCAAGAAGAGATGCAATTTTGGCGTTAGTTGGTTGCAATGGGAAAGAATTGAACAAGAAGAGAAAAGTGATAGATTCATCACTGTGCAATGAAGACAGTCATCAAGGTGTTCCCAAAAAAACAAACCATGCTTCTATCATGCTACCTGTGGCAGCTGGAAGTTCACAGTGAATAGTCTTCGCCTTTTGTCATTGGTTATTATTTTTTCCCTTTCCGGTTAGTGTAAGCCTAAATATAATTTTGTCAATACATAGGTGAACACCTCGAGATAGGATATCTATTATTTTATTGGTTCACTGATTTTCTGCCCGGAATGTTTTTTTTAACTATGTATATATATGTTTATTTTTTATCTAATCATAGCATATTTTTGCTTATAAAAATCAACATTCTTAATCTAATTCTTTTATATTCTTGCTAACTCTAAAGTGAATTTGACTTAGAGTTTTGCATAAAATTTGATTTTTTGGTTGTGATAGTGGTATATAATGAATACTGATCAAATTCTCTAGAGTGACAAGTCTATCTTTGGACTAGCACGCATTGGTCCTGATTAAAAGAGTGTCTCTACATACATCCATGTCGTAAGGTTTTCAAGAGTGACATTCATCTCCATTAAAAGAAAAATATCAAAGAAAAATATGTATTGACATTTGTGTTCTTCCATCTAATGTTAGATTTTATTTTTACCCTTAAAACTCAAAGAAAATAATCAATTTTTTTCTATTAATGGAGATGAGTTTCATTTGATTTCCACGTGTGCACTTTACTGCTGATTAAAAAATAGTTTTTGGCCCAAACCTGTTAGCTTCAATTTTGAAATTCTTAACTAATAGCCTTCATAGAGAAAACCCTTATTGAACCAAAAGTTCTTCACAAAATCCTTAACTGAAATCAAACTACTCTTGAAAAACATATAGGGATGGAAATCCACCTTTCCTCGTCTTCACTTAACTTAAACTTGCAACCGAACTTTGTTACCATCATGGCATCATCACTTTTCTGATTTCTTTGGTGGAATCGTGTGTATCATCCACTAGGTGCATCTTTTGTTGCATTCAACACATCTAAGTATATGACAACATCATCCTGCCATCCTAATAACTGAAACTGTTCTTCATTCTTCTTGTTCCTATCCTATTTTTTACATTCATATTGGGGTGTGCCCTTTGGAAATCTCCTTCATACTTTAGATGGGTGTTTTGTTTCTAAGTCAATATTGTGTATGTTTATTCTTTATTATATTTTCGACTTCCACAGACATCCGTGTATCTTATACTATTAATCACCCTTGTTAGGAATATGTTGCCATTTTTTTATTTCTCTTCATCAATTAAATCAAGCAAAACTAGATTTGTGTTGGATGAAGATCACATGTCCTCATTCATGTCTAATTATCAAGTCAATTAGGAGGCTAGAAAATTAATAAAATGAGAAATTAATATTTAACTATTATTTTATTTTATGAAATTTGATTATTCCTTGCCCATTTGGGTTTGTGCTAGGTTTGTTGTTTTAAATTCGATAAAGGTAAAAAATGAAAGGACATGCATGTATATTCGAATAAGTGAGTGGCTATTCAGAATATAAATAGATTGACATTAATCTTGCAGAGCTTTTCCTCTTTTGGCTCACGTAGACAGTACTACAATCTATGAACATAGTTTATAGTTTATAAGCATCCTCGTACCCATATAGATTCTTATTGTTGTTACTAAATACGGTTATAAGGAGCTAGATATTCATTCTAGACATGAGAATTTCAAGGTAATTAATCTCATGGGTAGTATCCACCGTGGCCACCACCTTCCCCATTTCCACCACCAGCTCCATATCCACCCCCATGTGCGCCTCCATACCCACCCCCATGTGCGCCTCCACCCCCAGCACCACCTCCACCGCCACCACCACCTCCAGTACCTCCTCCACCGCCGCCACCACCAGCTGCTCCACCACCGTATCCTCCACCAGCTCCTTCTCCAGCTCCTCCACCACTACCATATCCGCCTCCATGTGCTCCACCAGCACCGCCTCCACCACCTCCGCCACTCCCATTACCACCTCCACCTCCATATCCTCCACCATTTGCTCCCCCGTATCCACCACCAGCTCCACTCCCTTCTCCAGCTCCATAACCACCTCCATAAGCACCCCCTGCACCACCTCCATGAGCACCCCCTGCACCACCACCTCCCCCTCCTCCACTGCCACCTCCACCACCACCTCCATGTGCACCACCTTGACCATACCCTTCACCACCTCCTTTACCAGAACCTCCTCCATATCCACCCCCTGCAGCACCGCCTCCTCCACCTCCACCACTTCCTCCACCACCACCTTGGCCTCCGCCACCACCACCGCCAGCAGCTCCATATCCTCCACCGGCACCTTCACCTCCGCCAGCTCCTCCTCCATAGCCACCTACACCATGGTCACCCGCACTTCCACCACCACCGCCTCCACCTGCACCTCCTCCTGCACCTCCCCCACCACCATAACCTCCTACACCAACATTGGCACCACCATGGATGCCACCACCAAAGCCAGTGTCTAAGCCAAAGGTGAGGAGTGTTCTTGCAGCAGAACACACTCCCAAACCTAATAGCACAAAGAAAACAATATTGAAAACCTTAGAAGTTGTCATTGGAAAAGTTTTGAATGATTTTTTAGGATTGAAGGTGGGTATTTATAGATAGTGATGGTGGCCCACTAAGCTATTGGAGGGGTCCAAAAAGGACATGTAGAAGGTGGTTCTATACCTTGCTAACTCACTCACACTAATAGACACACTATAGTGTGCTTTTGCTGTCACCCATTAGCTTCATCTTTGTTCACATTGTGCTACCAATCAGCATGTTATAAACCTAATTTCCTCTATCTCATAAAATCATACTTTATCTGATTTTTTGTTATTATTGATGATCCAACTCATTCCTCTATGTATTTTGTTTTACATTTATCATCATTGACCAGTGCTTGCTAAAAACATTGTCCAAGTTCATCAGAGTCTGCAATCTGCTAATATTGTAAGTAATGATTTAAATTGTGTTCATAATGAGTTACATTTGTGGGGCAATTATGAAAATTTATATCATAATATATATATATTATGGGTGAGCATTGGCTGGGTAATGGGACATGCATATTGGAAATATATTTACTAAGAAATATAAATATATTGATGTTAGTCTTGCAAACCTCCATTCAAGATTCATGCATAAGGTGGTCTAATTGTTAAGGTGAAAGATTTAAGGAATAGATTGAAGGAGATTGTAGTTTCTACCCAAAGCAAACGAATAAAAAGAATTATAAAGTGGTTTGATGATTAAGAGAATTGGTAGAGTGAAAATTCACTCAGGACTTCATAAATTAAAATTGATTTATATGCATCCTTATGGAATCTATATAGATTTGGGTTCTTATTCTTGTTACTGAATATGGTTACATGGACTTAGATGTATATCCTTTCTCCTCATCAGAATTTAAACCTAATTAGTATCAAGGATAGTATCCACTGTGGCCACCAACTTCAATCCACCACCACCAGCTCTAGTTATTTGATCACCTCCACTCCTGATTATTTCAATAAGTTACTAATATCCTATACAAAATAAACTACACCAAATGCGTAAATAAAAGTCCATTTTCACCATTTGTGTAATATTTCCGCAGAAAAGCACACACTGTAAAAGGTGCATGGTTCAATAGACATGCCATATAAGGGTGTACTTTTTTTGCAATCATCCATTCATTCTCTTAATCTTATATATTCTCATTTATTGTGCTACGGGAGAGCTTGATTATGTAGACCAAATCACCTCTATCTTATATAAATTATAATAATATAGCACGATTCCTTATTTATTGGATATCCGACTCATTCTTCAATATATGCAGTCCACACTTAGCACCATTGCCCCTTTAGCTAACAAAACTGTTTGAATTTCATTATGTTATAAGCAACTTGTTAATCTTCTTTGCTATCCGTATGACATTTGTGTATATTTTAATGAAGCTTTTTTTTCTTTTGATAATGCAATAATTTCTTAATTGATATGATTCATTGCTGTGTTGTAGTCACTATTAGAATATAGTACCACTCAACATTAATAAGTACCAATAGGAAACCAAATTTAAGTTAGTCTAGAGTAGTTGGAATGCATTATAATTTGTTACAGATTATTGAATTCTGACTAAAACCTTCATATTTATTTCTCAAGAGAGAACAAAATAATAGAATTAATTAAAAAAACGAGAGAGAGAGAATGGCATAACTTACAGATTCACCACTACAATTGAGCAGAAAACTACTTACGTGTGTCTGCAAGGTAAGACAGGTAGAGGGTGAAACAAATCAATGAAATGACAATGTTATTTTGATTTTGAAATAGATTTTTGGTGTGTTTAAAGATAAAAATGAAAAATAAAAGAGACTATAAAAATAGTTTATTTGTTATAAAAATTGTTGAGGTTAGGTTTTCCAAGCATAAGTACAGTGAATGAAATAGGGAGATGCACTAGAAACTACTCTTATTAGTTATAAGTGGCGGGCTCAAGAAGCACTTTATGGATCAATTAATTAACTTATCCTTTTAGCTTTGACAATGTAAAGGTCATACATAGTACAACATAAAAATCTATTTGGGCACACATTGGTTAAAAGGAAACGTGTTTCCTCTTCTTTCTATCTTTCCTCCATTTTTGTCTATCCATTTGAGTCATTCTTCCTTTAACTTTTATGGTAATGTATGAAATATATCTTTAATATATACGTTATAGCTTTATATACTTAATGATATATAATACATAAAAATGATGAATAATACTTCCATCATATATAACCAAAATCTTTCATGTCAAATCATCGATAAAGGATATATAGAAAGTAGAACTTGAACAGAAGCGTACCTTAACGTATTTATTGAAAATATGATAGATGAACTTTAGTTGTACTTAGTCTTGTTTGCAAATATGTGTTCATAGTAGAACATGTAGGTTCTTTAATCTTCCAATTGTAGATCACCCTTAACCGTAGTTTCTCCTTTAATGGGATGAAGAGAATATTGATTTTGTTGTGTGTTGTTGTGTTTCATCTTATGATCTACAATTGGGGACCATAACCCCTTATTTATAAGAAGTACATATCCTTTCATGAAGGGTGATACAACTTGATTTTCTTACTTCCAATTTTGTCAATCGTAAAAATAGAAATAAGGAGAATAATTATTTTCCTCTATTTTTAGGTATTTACATAATAATTTTCATGATAATTATGTCTATAGTCATACACCTTACTTGAAGTAAATCACTTTAATTTGACTAATAAAAATAATGACACAAACACATTTAAATATTACATGTGTGATCCAAAATTTCTTATAAGTCCTTTCGTTAAATGACGTTATTAGTAGTCATATAAGTATGTAATTCTAAAATGGTTCACATAGTGTAATAAGTGTCTATAGTGAGTTAAATGTAAGATCGTGGTTGATAGCCTCCATAAACAAATTTTACCAATATCATGAAACATATTAAAGAGATGTACGGCCTATTCTGCAACTTAGTCTATAATTTTTGTAAGTCTTGAATTATTTTTAAATTCATTTCCAATAATTGTCATCACAATTTTGTCCCCAAATTATTGAAATTTATAAGAGTTAATTATCCATTTTATTGAATTAAAACCATGTTTTTTTTTCTTTCAAAATCAACAGCAAAGTTGTGTCTTGGACTATTAGACCAAAATCATATGACAATTTCTTACATCTATGACCAGTGGCCATTTGTTCAAGTTCAATTGAAATAAATACTACTAATTAAATTTGGCAATTAATTAATAAGTCGCTTCAATTCTACCCGAGCATCAAAGAATGAGAAATATCGACATTGTACTTTACTTTAACATGCACTCATTACAACGCACTCTTTGTCGACGATGAGAGTTTTGTGTATGTCAATTCTCTATTTAGTAGGTTCAAATTTAATTCATGGAATAATAGTGTGCTAAAGAGTGTGTGATAAAAAGCGTATTACTAATATTATTTTCCGAAGAATTTCCCAAAGAGTAATGGCCAATTACCATTTACAAACATCAATGACTGTTGAAATTATTAACTCCGGTCATATACTCGAATGAGGGTTATGGTCAATAATAACATAAAGTGGGATAGAAAAAAAATCATAAAACACGTGAACGTGCATAAAACTATGGTCTAATTTGTACTAGTTACTGTGGTTTCACTATACATAATTTGCATATTAGCATTAATCAAAAAAGAAGAAATGAATGATGAATGGGAATGTTGAACAAATAATTGTTGCTTTAATTTGAAGGCAAAGTAACCCTTATCCCATATCCATCGCTAGCTAGCTAGCATTAACAATGGTGAATCTGCTTCCAGTTCATGAAATGGAATGTAGAATATAGTGGATTATCACATGCATAAATGGAGGTTGCGGGACCCACCCATCTAGTGGATTGTTCTTTTTTCCTTCACGCTTGTCTGTGATCAGCAGAATTTTTTGACTCTAAGGTCTCTACTGAAGTAACATATGATACAACATATCATATTGTTTCACAACTCCCGACAACCGCGCTTACTAGAAAAATGATGTTAAAATCAAGAAGAATAAGGAGAAGTATTAGATTAATGACGGTCTATTAGGTTTATTTGTCTTTGAAAATAAGAATATGAAAAATGGAATTTTAATTCACTTTCTTTCTAAAGGGTTGAGAAAAATATTACTTTGATTACAAACGGGAAACAAAAAATGGTTTCTGAGTAAATTGCAAATTATGTGAATAATATGCTATGAATTAAGATGCAAACTAAAAAAAATCAGAATGTGCTATATTTTTATTGTAAAATGAGTTGATTCATCCTCTATCTTTATTTGTCAACTTGATCATTTGTTTTTCTATTTCTTGTTTGCCTTTTAATGCTTTCAATTGCTTTTTTAGTTAGTTACAAGTCTTGTTTCTCAGTTTTATTTTTTTGTTGATTTAAACTCAATGTTAATGATTTAGTTAGGAAAAAATTATAGATTTTGTATACAAATTTTATTTTTTGTATCCATTGGAACTAAATTATGAGTTTTGATTGAGAAAATAGAGGAAAGTCAATTTTATACCCATTTTTAACGTTTAAATCATTGTGTTTGTCAATTTTTAACATTTAAATCATTGTGTTATACCTATGTATTCTGGGCTATGTGAATGACAGATCCATTTTCTTACAAGAAATGTGGCATTCAGCTTATGAGACTCTTTGATCCAAGCCCATAAGTATCAGAAGCTTTATGAGACTCAAACCTGCAAGTGAGTCTTTGTGCTGTTGCCGCTACATGTTGTTATAACAATTAATAGACAATTAGTGCGTTAACGAAAGAATTGTAACAACATAACCTACATGTGTTTATTCAAGTAACAGTCCCTTAAACATGAAATCATGGTTGGTTCCCTAGATTCAAGTGTATGAAATAAAATGTTGTTGGATTCGGCTTTAGACACCTGATTATAGCCTAGAGATATTGTTAACAGAAAAAGTATACTCAAGTAAGTGATATAAAAAATTATGTATGGAAAGTAATATAATGTGATCAAATTTTAATCTTACTTGAAAAATTGTTGTGTTAGTATAATGATTAATGAACATTGCATCTTGTGGCACAACAAAATAGCCCTATTATATATCATCCCAAAGAAGCCCAATTGGCAACACACTGCATCAGAAATTGGAAGTTTGGTGTTCCAAAAGTGTACGTGGTTATTTAGGAAAACACGCAAACACTAATGAATCTTACCCTTCACCAACGCCTACCTTTTTTCTTTTTCATTTTCTTGCTTCTTGTCTGATTTGATGGCATGGCTGAAAAATTATTGATATATGATGTGTTACCATCAATTTGCAAGGAAATTTTGTGGTTTTCTTGTGTTACATATAAAGTTAAGGTCCAGAACTAATTTTAGGAATAGAGCATATCCATTGTGCACCAACTAGATGGGGCCTTGAAGTTGAAACTACATAACATGCAATCCCGTCCTTTCTAATAAACCAAACCCACAATAATGGAGATATCATAAAATTACAGTACCTGCTAAGAAGATTTTTTTTGATAAATTTTAAATTGCTTATTAAGTTTTGAATAAGAATAATGAGTTCAAATTTTTCATAAATATTATGTTGGTTTTTATACTCAAGAATAAGAAGAAAAAATTCTAACCAAAGAAGTCATGTTGGTTTTTGAGTGTGCGAAATGGAAAAGGAAAAGTCTCACATGTAGAGAAAACACTTGTAAAATGCTCGAAAGTAAAAGACTTACTACATGAGGTGCACCCTAAGGGTGAGATGAGTTTTGTGATGGCAGTGACGCACATCACATGGTTACCACGCACTATCAACTTGTCAACTTGGATCATGTTTGGGCCTTGTGGTGTAAATCTTTTTCAATAAACTAACTATTACTTTAATTATTTTTTATAAAATATAGGTCAGTCTATGTCAACAAATCCTCACACGACTCCCACAAGCGAGCACACGATCGACAAAATCCAACGCTTCATCTGGTTGTTCATTTTTTATAAAAAATGTTATGTTGGTCGTTATTTTTCTATTTGTTTGGGTTCCCAAGTCTATAGATAGAGCTTTCAAGTTCTTGACAAATTGTATTAGTCGAGACACGATTCTTCTGATTTTTCTTTCTCTTTCTTTGTCGATGAATTTTCAGCCTCTTTTTTCCTTGGTTCTTTAGAGTGACAATAGCGATATAAAAATGTATTAGTCATATTTTGTAGGTGTAATTCTTGAATGCTCCCTTTAGTGGGTGGGTGATACATTAAGTTGAACTATTTTATTTTCGGATATTGTAGTAGATCGTCTACTTGTACAATATTTTAAAATATCACGAAACATCTTAAAAAGAGTATTTTCGTCCTTGACTCTATCTCCCAATAATATTAATCACACGGTCTTAGACCAAATGTTGTTGATAATGCATGAGGGTACATAAACATTTATTTTAATTTATTGGTTAATACTTTTCTAACAAACTAAAAAATGAAACAAAGTATTAACCTAAATATATGAGCAGGTAATTATTTACTTATATAATATTTATTTTTCATTTAAAAATAAATATAGGAAAAAACACGATGTACTTAAATCATTCGTGTGGGAATGTATGTCGTATCCGTTGGGATAGAATCCATTGTCCCACAAATAAGATTGAGTGAAAAGAATGAGAGACATTCATGATCTACGCATTATCCAAAGCTGAAAAGAATGCCGCCAAGCTCTGCAAAAAGGTGAAAGCCAGGTTCAGTGTGTGCATGCGATACAAGTTAAACCAAATCCAGCATGGACACCTTCACGTGTTGGAAGGGTCAGAATGCACATGACATGTTCTGGCTGAGCGTGGCTACAAGTGTTGGCGTGGGGACTCACACTTAGATATGGGGCAAGAGAAACCATGCCTTGTGCATGAAGGAAATAATTATTTTCATATATTACATGAAATCAATGTACAAATAATAAATAATAAAGATGTCATGTTTTTTTTTGGAAAGTAAGTCTATTGCTTTTGAAATAAAATCTAAACAAGTATTAGATTCACATCTCAACTTTTCTCATGTTATCATTGGTCAAAAGATATTACTCAATCATGGTCAAATGTTATCATTTGTCTAGCCTACCATACATATGTGAAGAGAGTATATTGAGAAGTAAGTTATACATTATTTGTCTCATTCTCATACACACATTTTAAATAAAATATGAGTTTACTCCTATAATTATCACTTGATCATAACATATTTAATATTGTTAAATGAAACCAATATTTTTTTATTTGATTACTTATTTGGTTTTTCCATACCACAACTAACCAATTTTGTTCCTATGTAATTGGAAAACAGATCCTCTCCTGTACTGGAGGGTCCAGTACAGGTTAGGATTGTGACATGTGGCCTTTCACATTTTTTAATGGTATGGATTTAAAGTTATTTTTAATTAAAAAATAAGTTTTAATCTTTAAAGCAATCTGGGCCTCATATTCCAGTACTGGACCCTCCAGTACTGGAGAGGATCCCAGCCCATGTAATTGAGGGTTTGATAACTTCATTAATTTTTTTTGCAAAATATGTTTTGAATATGAAGTGAATTTTGTCTCTTAAGTTTTGTTTAGGAGTGTGATTTTAGAGAAGGGAAGAGATAACTTAAAAGGTTTTTCCTCTAGGAGTGGAATGAATGAGAGAAAAAGATTTTGGAGGGTTTCTCAAACTCTCTAAAACCCTATATGTGACTATTTTTATAGTTCTTCCAATTTGAAGTTTTTCTTGAGACAATATAAAAATACTTAAATAATTTTAGTGAAATTATATAATCATATATTATTGTCAATTTCTCATTGTTAATTACATTTTAAAGGAAAAATAAAAAATATTCTAATATTATCATTAATTTACCTTCACCATCTGAATTTCATATTCTCATATATGAGAGAAAATTGATTTCCTTTCCCCCTTCTCTTCCTCTCCTTTCCTAACCCTTTGATCTCTCTCATTATATTTCCTCCCTAATTAGCAAACATAACATTATCATAATAATATTACTTTTTTCCTGCAAAACGATTGACCCTTAGTATTATATTTAAGCAACCTGCTTTTCTCCCAAAATGTATACTGGTTATTTATGTTTACAATTGATATATTTATTATTAACTTCCATATAACAATTACTCATATTGTATAATACACGGAAATGTTATGTCAAATGTACCCCAGGACAATGTTCACTCTCAAAAAACGCTTTTCTTTTCGTTGTGGCGTGTATCTATGTGACTATGCCCATGCATTTAGGCCTTGTTGCCTTAGCCGTTGCCTTTGCTTTGTTTGCTTCGGCGGATTTCACGATTGAAAGTTACATTTCACTGGGGACTCACTGCTACACTGTCTGCTGCACCGTATATATATATATATATATATATATATATATATATATATATATATATATGTATGATGCTTGTGCTGAAAAAACTCTGTACTTTTTCTATTGGTTTTGGATCATGCATAAATATTTGTATGATCAAACATCATGATTATTATTATTGATATTTTTCGTTGTCCTAGATATTTTTATGGTCTTTCCTTGTGGGAGAAAAAGTGAAAAGATGTGGGGGTATGCGTATTTGATTTTCAATGCATTGTGAAGATAACTTGAACAAGGTTTTTCTCTGCCTTATCCCGATGAAGATATTGTTTGCATTCCCCCAAAGAACAGTTTATGGGATCCACTAATATTACATTAATTGAAAAAAGGACAAAAAATTAAATACTGCTCCTAATAAACAATATACGTAAGATATGGTATAAAGTAAGTTATAGGATCTGTTTTGAAAATATAAGACGTTGTGTGGAGTGACAAGGTTATTACTTAGACTTCAGCTTCATTATGTTTCCAACATTGAATTTATTCTAGAGTAAATTACACTCACACTCCCTGAGTTTTAATGAAATTACACAAACCACTCATTTCTTCTTTGTTATTACACAAACCACCTCTTCCTCCTACACAAATCACCCCTAGATTTATACATACATTACACAGACTACCCCTGCATGTTATAAAAGTGTAATATTTTAAAGAAAAAACGTGTGATGAATGTAATTAAGTTAAACAAAATATTGTATATTGTATAACACTTCAAATAGTACAAAAGCGAATGTTTCTTTATTATTTTTGTGTCATTAAAAAATACATTAATAATTTCAAATAAATGTTTAAATAACTATTATATTATTTTATAACGAGCCAAATAATGAAGACGCATTGACTCTTATATTATTTGAATTTTTCTACATAATATACAATATTTTGTTTAATTAATTACACACATCATACGTTTTTTTTTGTTTAAAACATTACACTTTTATATTATGCAGGGTTAGTCAGTGTAACATATGTACAAAATTAGGGGTGGTTCGTGTAATGACAAAAAAGTGAGGGGTGATTTGTGTAATTTCACTAAAACTCAGGGGGTGTGAGTGTAATTTACTCTTTATTCTATATATTATTTAAATCATGTCTTTAAGGCAGATAGTAATCCTTAAAAAAATTAATAGAATTATGTTAACAATCTTAAGAATATTTATTCAAGACAGAGTTTATTTTTTATCTTCCCTAAATTGTATTTAGACATTTATTAATGTTTTCTAAAAAATAAAGTATGATTAAGTTTATAAACATCAATGACTAATTGACTAATTCTCGCAGAACACATGTAGTTGCGTGCTGTGTATATATGTCAACGTCGTAATAAAACTGTGCTAAAAGTAAATTCCTTATAAATGCGTGGTTTATGTATATATATTGACTTTGACGTTTGAATATCCGACAGGATGACTTTAATAATAATATTTAAAATGAAGTAAGACATTTCTTCTGCCACTCCTTTTTTAAACGAAAATATAATTAATTTACCATTTCAAAGCTACGCGGTGATCTGTTGTACATGTTTGAAACTTGAAAAAGGGAGATTCCCCTCACACCAAAGAAATGTATCAAGTACTACTTTTACTGTATCAATTACCTCGAATATATTTTTTGTTTGTTTCAATACACATGTTATATAGAGAGAAAATTAAATAAATTAATATGTTCAGCGGTTCAATTCTTTTCCCTTTTGGTTCAAGAGGAGGGCTAACGAAAAACAATCTAACATTCTCTTTTACTATTTTATTTTCCTTTTATAGTACTTTGAATAATTTCAGTTGTTAATACCACCTTTGAGTTGGATTAGATAATTAAATGAGTCAACTAATGAATAATCCATTCCCCGAAAATAAAAATCAACAAATAAAAGGATAAGACAATACAAAATTGAGAAAAAATATATGCACTGATAATGTAAAAGATTTTTAATGATCATTTTCATATGAATAATGTATAATACACTAACTATATATAAATCTTTTTGAGAGAATATATATTACACTCTACAAAATTGGTTTAGTTTAGAGAATGTGATAACAAAATACCAATACCCTTTTAATTAGAACGGGTCTCGAGGAAAGCTAGATTATCTTCGTGAGCTAGCACTTAGCAGTTAGTTTTCATCTCCCAAATCCTAATATACCCCACTGGTATGAGAAAATACATTTAATTATAAAATGATTTTAATCAATTAGAAGCATTAGCTTAAAAATTATATTCGTAGAAGAGTACCACTAAAATAAAATTATAGAGGTGTCTTCATTATTGGATTCATGTGTTCAGCTTCAAACTTATTGCATTAAATATTCTCGCTGTTGGTGTTACACCCATGGTTGGAAATCAACTTAAATATATGCTAAGTCCTACCCATATTAAAATATCTGCAACCACGTTCTTAAGGTCAAATAAGCGATTCTATAGATGCATTTAAATCTCTGTTTTTTGTTTAGACTCTAGAGATCAGTTCATAAAGTATATCCCAAATTGCAGTTGTTTTCATACAGAAACTGAACAGAATGTCCTCTTGTTATGCGTGGATATGTTCGTGTTCTATGTCTTCGATATATACTACTATTATAAAGGTTATACATATATATATATATTGACATTGTAAATAAGATCTAAAGCTAGCTAAACAGTATCTAGCAAAGGTTGTTATTATTGAAATAAGATCTAAAGCTAGCTAAACAGTATCTAGCACAAGGACAAAATCTATCACGGTAAAAAGGTCAATACCAAACCCTTTAGACTAATTAATATAAATTACGTTCAATAATCATTTTAATTTTTTACATTATTTTAAGAATGAGAGAAAACAGTTTTGAAAAGGTATATAATTATATATATCTACATTGTTAAATTATATATCTTTTAATATTTTGAGAAGTACATGTAGCTTAGTTGCTTTTTCAGTATACAATTACGGCTTACTCGTGTGTTTAATCACTTATCACAATTTTTGTATAACAGTGTAAGCAACAATTGTAAACTCAAGTAAAGGTTGTAGAAATTAAAATAGTCTTTATAAACTTAATTATATTTACGACTTCGAGTCTTAATTAACAAATTCCTAACCAACCCATTATCTATTTAATAAACTTTTTCAAAGTAACATATGGTTGAAGTGAAGTGTTCTTCGGCTGCATAAAGTAATGTCACTACATAGTAAGCTGCATACAATACAATTCAAGAGAACTCCATGATTAAAGATGCTCCGAGGAATGAAGCTAACAAAATTTTTGTCATAAACTAATTTAAAAAGTGAATAAGATTGAAATTTAAGAAAGTACTAATTGTAAGAATATTAAATAACTTTTATGTGAAATTATTCATTGCAGATTCATGCTGCCACTTCACTTCTTTATATAGTTTTTAATGTTTAAGGTTAAGTGGTTAACCAAATAATTTAATAAATTATTAAATGAAGTAAAAAATTAATGCAATTTAACTAAAATAGTCTCATTTAATTCATATTAAAAACTATTAAAGAGTAGTTGAGATATAATAGGTGAAAATGAGAAGTTAGATACATGGGATAATTGAAAAATACATTATAAATATATATTATCTTTATAAAATATCATCAACATTTGGACAAACATTAAAAATTTAAAATATAAAATAAAATGAAACGGGTGGAGTTTTCTAAGGGCAATAAAGCCTCCTTGGATCTATTTTCCACGCTTCAAATGAAATGTAACACTATTGCTTTTGAGTTTTGACTATCATCACAAAGGCTAATCATTCAGCTGGACGAGTTTATGTAATATAACTTCCTTACCATTTTCCGAACACATTTTAAAAATACCTCACTTAATAAATGTGATGTTTACCAATTTATACAAATGAATAAGCAGGATATTTTTAAATACAATGGTCACATGCCGCAAAAGTACTGGACCAAATTTATGTGGCAAACTCTGCCAATGATACAGAAGCACATGACATGTTAATTAACAAAAGAGAACAAAAAACAATTGCAGAAAAATTAAAGTGACACAGAGTTGTTAATATTGACGAGTAAATAAAGGCTGCATAGAAGAATCAAATCAGTTCCTCTTGTCGTGATAATTAAAGATTTAATCGTACTATTAAATTTTCCCCGATTCTCAATTTTTGCTGGAAGAAATTCAAACATCCCGTTCTTGTATTCTGATGCCGAATTCATTCAGTGATAAAAACAAAAGGGAAAGAAATAGAACTAAAAATATTATCTGGTTAATCCGCAGGAACCACATGTTAGTGGGACCAAACATATCAAATAACGATAAATCAATTGCATGAATTTGTAACTTCTACGGCAGTTAAAGCTCACAACCATGTAGTACAGCAATCGTGCCAACTAAAGTAAACTTTTATGTCTTTCAAATCATACACAAATCATATCACTACTCTTATCATAGAGATCAATAAAACAATAACCAAAATTAAGCGTATGTTTTATAATACAAACTCGGATGAACAACATACTTTAAGCTTAAGTTTTATAATACAAAGAGGCAAAAAGCCAAAGAGGACACAAACTCGGATGAACATCTAGTAAAACTATTAATTTTGGAAATCATAACCAAACCCTAATTGCATGACATGTTCAGAAGGCATATAACATTAGTACTATGATGAAGAATGAAGATTATGATGAAGAGAACACATAAAAGATAAATTATTATTGTTCATGTTGATTTATAATATAGTGCTATTGTTATTATATTGTTATGAGCATCTCTACAAAATTTCAACCTCTATACAAAGGAGAACGCTCCTGAACAACTTTAGAAACCTTCGAATTCCGGAAAGCCTTCATCGGACTCGGAAAGAACCACCCCTTTCCCTTCATTCTCCCTCTCAGTTCACCGTCACCGCCGCTGGAACCCGCCAAAACCGCCACCGACTTAGACCTCGCCATCACCGCCTTACTACTCAAATCGCCGTCGTTAACTTCCGCCAACGCCTTCTTTGCTTCAAAGTCCGGCTCCCCACTGTTCTTCTGCGACTTGAACACTGACCAAAACGACCTCGCCAACCCGCTCCTGTTGACCGCCGGCGATTCCCTAACTCCGCTGTCGGAATCAAAACTGCCGCCGATGCCGGAGAATCTCGACCGCGATCGGAGAAATGGAATCGCCACGGAGCGCGATTTTCGAAGAGTTGGCTCGCTCTCGATGAGGCTATGAATACGACCAACGCTCCCACCGCCGTCACCAGCGAAGGAGAACCGTGAGAAAGAGGAAGATGATGACGTGGAAGAAGAGGAGCTGGTGGGGCAGCAAGAACAGGGGCGCACTTTAGCACAGTCAGGGCAAAGAGTAACGAGGCGGTCACGAAGGCAGGTTGAGCAGATTCCGCTACGTCGTCGTTTCGATGGGTGTTTGGGACACTTCCAAACCTCTTCTTCGTCAAGGTACATAGCCATTTTCTTTCTTTCCACTTTCTCTGTTTTTTCGGTAGAAAATAGATTCTTTATTTTTGTGGTAGGTTTTCTCAGAGTGGGTGGGGTTGGGATTTTAAAAGGCGTGGGTTTGGGTTTGAGGAGATGAGTTAACCATGGTTAACATCGTGGGGTGCTTTCGAGATTTACTTGTTAACATGGGTTAATAGTTGTTAGCGATAATTCAGGGAACTAAACGCCGCGTTTCGAATAATGGTTTGCTCATCACATTTTATGACTTGGTCCCCCTTTCCGGACGCATTAACGGGAATGCCATTGCTCACTTTTTGCCCAATTTATGTTATTGTCAATTTGTAATAAGGAAAATGATGAAATCATAGAAATAAAAAGTAGAGAAAAATAATATATCATTCTACTATATTCTTCTATAAATTTTCATACTCACAACAATAATGTGATATATGTTATAAAATAAATTTTATTTGTTAATAATTAATTTACAAATGATATATATATATATATATCTTAATATATAAGATTTATAAAAGAATTTAGCAAAAATATATAAAATTAGTCAAACTATGTAATAATTTATAATGAAATTGTTCTAGTTAGCAGGTTAAACTAATTTCTAAGCCTTAAATTAGCTAAGGAATTTTATAGGTCTAAATAAACAAAAAAAAGAAAATAGTATACTCCAAACTTTATATATCTTTTATAAATAGTTATTATGAAAGCTTTTACTCATAATTAACCTTTAAACTTTAAAGGTTGGTGAAACTGATATATAAATAAATATACTTTTAAATTAATATCAATGAAAAATTATAACTCATGCATTTCGTTTTAATCTCAATTATATATCATTATTAGTTTCATTTATTTTTTATATACACCAATATTATTGTATTAACCATTTTGTAACTCTGAAATTCACTCATTATCTTATTCTCAATTAATTTTATATTTTGATATTGATTTTCTCAAAATATCATTATTGGCTAATCTGCATAATTGTATTGCTATTACTGTGAATTTGATTGAATTGTTTTCCTTGTTGATTTGTTACTAATTTAATAATATACTTATACAATATCAATTTCACCAACTGATAAATTTAATTGGTAATCAGGAGAAAATAGTTGATGATGATTAATTATAACATTAATACTTATTCACCAAATTTAATTTTACTTTTATTATTGTGGAGACAACAACTTAATTTTGGAAAATAAACTGAGGCGATAAATCGAGAATGATACATATAAAGAAAAGAATAAAACAATCAAGCATTTTCAAAATAATTTTACATCAATACATCCATATAATTTCAAAACCAATGTTTTAAAAACCGTGCCGTACCGGCCGGTTCAACCGGAAAACCGGACCCCTAACCGGTATGGTACGTATGTTATACCGCATATGCAATAGAACCGGTCAAAACCGGTTGAAAACCGGACAAAACCGGTAATCCGGTTTAAACCGGTCGGTTTGTACATTAATTTTTTTTTAAATTTCAAATTTTCAATTTTTCACCAATTCTTCAACTTCAATGATTGATACTTGGGTCATTTATTTGTATTTTGCGTTTGTTAAGTGATAATTTTGGATTAATATATGTTTTGCACTTTAGACTTTAATTTTATTAAAGACTTAATATTGTTTGTTTGTGTGAATTTGAAGTAAATTATGAATATGGATTATAAATATGAATATCTACTTATTTGAAATTTTTTGTTATAGGTTTATATATATATATATAAGCAAGTACGTCCAGTTTAACCGGCATGCGGGTTAATTACTGAACCACTATACCAGTACCCTGACCGATTTGATAACCGGTAAAGTTTTAATAACATTATTCAAAACATTGGTCAAACGTCTCTTCAAGGTGAAAGGATACCTTGATGATAAAAAATACTTTTAACCAAAGAAAAGGCTACTTTACAGTAAAGGTTGAAATAATTTTGGCAATGTACTTCGACTCTTCTATTCTATCATTCATTGTAAAAAAATCCACTTTAAAGAGGTGAATGTGATTATTGGGAGTTGTGAAAAGTAATGCTAAATTGCAGACAAATGAAGCTCATTTTTACATTTACGATAGGACTTCAAGCTCATTTTTATGTTTTACAATCTATAAAATTAAACATTTAAATCACAACAATATAATTTTTCTTAAAAATAATTTGATTACACATTTTATATTGTATAGATAGCTAAAAACTTTATAAGGTTAAAGGTCTGAGTGTTAAACTTGTTTGGAATAGACAACAACACATACTAGAAAAAATTAGTCCTCCTATAACTGAGTGAATATATATGGTTAAAAAATTAGGAGGAAAATAATAAGGATTATTATTATTATTATTATTATTATTATTATTATTATTATTATTATTATTATTATTATTATTATTATTATTATTAGTAAATGTGTTATGTATCACATCACTTTACATGTTGTATAATGAGGGTCGATCGAGTATCTGGTAAGTGGGTTGTTAGGGCCCAAAGTTTTATACCCAAAAAAATTCATACTCCTAAGATAAGTTCACAATTGTTTTTATTAAATATTAAATTCTTCATATGAATTTTTTCAATATTTTTATTATAGTGATGATCACTAATATTATAGTTGACATATGATTAAAATTTTGTCCTGCCATTAACGAACAAAATATGAGATCATTTGAGCTTTATTAATAATTTTATAAAAAATAAAAAAAATTGATACTGGATTCATCAATAACAATAATAAATAATAAAATAAAATATATAATACGTTGTCATGATTAGATATTTTTGTTCAAATTGTGTAGATATTTATATAATAACACTATTTTATAAACAATGACACTCCTTTTATAAACAATGACTGCTCATTTTTCCGACCATTATTTTTCCAAATTATTAAAACCGGCACTGTGTACATTATATAGTTTATCAGTTAATCTTACAAAATTATTTTAATTCAATACGTTTAGGTATAAAGTTTCACATTTAGTTCCTAGCTTGTGCGAAAGGGTTGTTTACTTGAGTATCACGTGCAAAAATACACGCCATAAAATAAAGGCATCAAGGAGCAACAACTTTGACAAAATCTTGTTAACCTATCTAGCGCATTAGATGCATTTTGTACTCGTGCATTATTAAACAATATATTTGTTTGAAAAAACGGTCCAAAATTTTCAACCCTTAGATAATTTCTAATTCAAATGTCCAGAGTTAATAAAGTGAATTAATTTTTTCAATCCCTTAGATGTTTGTCAATTTAATTAACCGTGTTACCAGAAATCATAGAAACGCCATTACTAATAATTATAGAAGGAACATGTACACAAAGAAATCACGCTGGCCCACATAGTGATGGGAATTAAATGTCAACATGAAATCTTTTTGTTGTGACAATTTTTGACAAATGCTTTTATTTGAAGTGTTGTTGGAAGGTCTTTTCGCAGGGACGCTATTGGTAAACGTTTTAATGCTTAACATTGGCATGCATACTTTAATAATCTTGTTACTTGCGGGTTATAAACATGTCCTATTCAGTCCCTTACTATTTATATGTTTTTTAGCATAGGCAATAAATTAAAGATCCTGATAGTAACTTTAAATTTTTTACTCATATTCTAGTTATCAATTCTAGAAAAATCTACTGATTTAGATTTACTTACTAATTTTAACCATTAAATTTTACTAAAATTAACCATTAAATTTTACTAAAATTAATGGTTAAGATAAAAATTACGGGACTGAGTGAATCTCATCCCTGAATTACAATTCTCATAGCTTGTTATTACATCCCTTACTATTTATATCTTTTTAAAGTTACAGTATACAAAAAAATAAAAAAAATACTTATTTGCATTAACTTTATATAATACTAACGTGTTGACAAGCACTGTCGTGTCTGTCAACCCGTTTTCCTATCGTTTATAAAGTGTAATCCACATGCAATAAATGTGCAATGTAATAAATTATATTATATATTGTAATTTGCATATATTCAATTGGAGTAGTTGTTCAATATTAATAAAGTGATGCATATACAATCATGTTCATAATTTAATTATTCATAAAAAACTGTCATGTTCCCAAATAAACTGTAATATAAAAACTGCATCACTTATAGTTTATAGATGAATGAATAATGTACATATATATTAAGTTATAAATTCTAAAGGGTAAAATAAGTATTTAAAAATTATACGGGAATTTACATGAGAAGTTATTTGAAGTTTTCCCTTTATAAGTAGTATAGAAGTATATATATAGATATTTTTAATTTGTCATCTAGCTCTATATAATAATATAACGGTTAATTTTCACTTACTATTTCACATATTAAGTAGATATGGCTAAATTTGAAAGAAAAGTGTCTTAAATTTCTAAAATATAAATAAATAATATCAAATTCATTTTTATAAAGAGAAGCTTAATTGAGAACAAATATAATATCAATTTGACCTGGATATAATAAATTGTATTTTTGTTTTGAAAAAATTGACTATTGAATATGTTTGATCCACTATTTTATTGATATGAGAAGCGGGGTGGACTTTAACCTTTTGTCGATGATACGAGACAATTAGGATAAAATAAATTAGTTAGTTCTCGAAGTTGGATAGCGGAATTGTTCTAAATTTTCATGTGATTTGTTTGGCTCTTTAGTGCAAGTTTCTTCTTAACATTCGAGTGCTTGTCTTATTGTCTTTACGCTTTTCTATTTTTGATAACTATAAATCGTATTGAATTATTGGTGTTGCTTACAATTGGAAAATTGTTTATTAAATCATGTTCATAAAATTTAATTGCCTTATGATTCTTGAATCTATGAATATGTCTTGATTTATTTGTATGGTTAAATCCCAATGCTTAATACATTTCTGTAAGTTAATGAGTATACGAAAAGAACTGACAAAGCCTTATCCATCATTGCAAATAATTGGGCTTTGGCATGTTACATATTAATCATGGCTTCGGTTCATTCAATTTTCATGCTAGAAGAAGGCTTCTCTGTTGAGTGAGGCTTTTTTATTGGAAAGTGGCAATTATGGGTTTGAGGTGGAAAGTCCAATCATGGTTACCCATTGCTTCTATTCAAAAAATAATTTAGTTTTATTCCCTTTTAATAACTATACTTATCATATTTTTTATTAATTGATTCCACTCTAATAAATTGAGGTGTTTTAGTCCAAATATAATATTCATTAGAAAATTAATATATGTCCATTATCCTTAAATAATAAACAAAGATATATAGTGGAAAGAATATGTTATTCTAGAATATTATTTTGAAGTTTCTATGGGCCATACCCCATAGGCATCCTTTTGAGATGTGTTTAGTAATTGAATTTTAAACATAAGAGTAATGGAAATGTTTAAGAGCCTAAAAAATACATTTGTTTTAGTCATTAATTCTACTCAACCCAACTTAATCAATGGCTTCTAAGAAAACAAAACTACTCATGTGCGACTTAGCAAATCAACCCCACCTTCTTCAACTTCAACAATGCCAATTCTATGGAAAATTGAATGCGTGTAGTATAATATTCCTATTATGGTTTATTTGAAAAGTAGTAATTAAGTAGATAATTACTATAATTTATAGTCAAAAAATGAAAACTGAGTTTCCATAGTATGCATTTCAATGGATGGACTCAATCCACATACTATAGTTTTGGTTGGCATAAATCACATTCAGGTAATTGCCATCTAAAGCAACCAATCATGCCATGTTGGAACATCATCCACCTTCTTCTCTCGTCCTGTTTTCATGCATTATCTTGGCTTATGATGCATATAATGTGACATTAAAAGACAACAGAGGGAAATTATTTTTCTACCACAATAAGACACTAATTTTCAACACAATGGTATTTGCATGCATCTTAGTCTCGTAATCCAGTTGTCAGGTAAATATAATTAAGTCCAACATATATTCTTAACACAATTCCAAATAATATAATAGTCAATGTCTATTCATTATTCGTCTATTACAAATTGTATCAATAATTCTAATGAGAGATTTAAATCACTCTTATACTATATCGTAACTAACCAACGTAATAAGTAGACATTAACTCTTATATTATTTGGACTCGTCTTCACAATATATCATATTTTGTTTAACTTAATTACACATATTATCAATTTTTTAAGAAATTACATTTATCTCTCCTACATGATAGTCAATATAATATATGTATATAATTAGAGATGATTTGTGTATGTTTAAAAAAAAAAAGTGGAAATTTGTATAATTTTACTATAAAAATTAAGAGCATTCGATCTAATTCAATCAAATTTTAATGATATGCTTGGTATATTGATTGCTCCAGCTTTACTTATATAATTGTATTGAAAATTAATTCATAATCTTTTATCTTTATTTTTTGGTAACTGTATTGGAAATTTATTTAGAATCTAAATCCAGGAATTAATGATAGTTCACCCACATGTATTCTATTCTTTCAATGGCAAGAAAGTCAAAGTCCATAATTCCTTTTTAGTTTTTATACCATTATACAAAGCAATTGTTCTTTTTTAAAGCCTTGCGTGTGTCCATTCGTGGTGGCTAAAGATCATACAAGGTTATATGCAATATTGCAATTGGGCATGGTCCACACCCAATAACCTTTGTTTAAAGCATAATAATAATATATAAATGTCTATGCTATATTCCACCCCACGTAAGACCCCAATTATATGAGTATAATACTATATTTTCCACCTAAACTCAATGAGGGGTTTACATGAAATGAGTGGCCCGTGCTTATCCACAAACAAATATAAAAGTAAAGTGTGAAACAAATAAAGATATGCTTAGAGTCATTAAAAAAATACCACTTCTCCTTGCAACTAATGCGAAAAATTGTGGAAATTACTACTACTTGATTACATGTTGGTAAATGATGTTATAGTTTGTATTACAATTTATTTAATAAAGAATTTATCACATCAAAGATATCTCATGGTAAATAACCGGGTGTGAATCCTCTCCAAAATGGAAAAGAGACTATATCAAAAAGCAATAGAAAAATACAATTGAAATGACATTATTATCCTCTTAAATATAATAATATGATATTTTTATCCTTGAACACATATGTAAAATTCATAACTTGCTTACCTATCATCAATTATAACCAGGGAGGCAGTGATTAATACTTTTCGAACCTATAAAAAATACATTTTGAAAGGCAAATTATAAAAAGGAGTTTTGTCTATCATTTTCTCAAACAAACAACATATTGAGACACTTACCTATCTTTCATCAATTTTAGGTATTATTGATCTCTAATTGAACATTCATTTGATTTTTCCCAATGTCCCTTTCTAACTTCTCAATCTTTCACTTATATGTCAATGTTACTGTATATGAGCAAGAAGACTAATATATCAATCCAGAATGGAAGAATGAAAAATGTTAGGAAGCAGCACCTTGAAGGTTAAATCACATACGATTGGAATATCTATAACCTTAATTTACTTTAACCAAAGAATACATCAGCAAATATAACTTGATTAACTTCATTTAAATTTCATTATACCTACATTTTCTTATTATAATTAAATTATATCACCCTCGTGTTCTCATTTTTTCTGGAAGGATCAGACAATAGGATCTACTGCCTTGGATGAAGTGAGTGTCATTAAAGTTGCTTGAACATTTTCTGTATAGGGTGAAGTAAAAAAAATGAAGAGAGATTCAAAAACACGATTTTCTTTTATTTTTAATGTGAATAACCACACTTTACCACATATAACAGATTTTCCAAGACTTTTGTGGGTCTAACTTGGCGATCTGCATCGCAAATCTTAAAATATATTAAAAAGAGTTTTAGCCTAAGAGTTATTCATTTTTTAATACTCTTGCTTAAGATTGTAGTCTAACCAAAATTAGTTTTAAATCAGGGTCTGACACATTGATTAATTAATATTCCCAACATTTTATTTAAAAGTTTATATAATATTATGTTAATTATATAAGAGGGTTACCAATATGAAGTCTTTTAATGGTTCTTAGTTAAATTTTAGTTAGTGAAATGCATACGGCAAATATTGAACAATCTTTGGGGACCCTCTTCACCGTAATTGTACGTTTGAACCACTAACTTTCATGATTGCATGAATTTAGTCAATTAAATTAGATCCCTAAAAGATAATTAAAAATTGTTCCCTCTTTTCAAGCTTCAAAGAAGAACTTCTTAAGGACCTACATTTGCATGAAGGAAAAATCTATTCGTCTAATGGATTTTAATTGCCTAATGGTATTCCATCTAATGAAGAATCAACTTCTTTTTCTCTATTACAATATAATAAATAAATTGATCGGTGCAGCAAGCAATAGTTAGTTATATTAGTTTTTGTTTTATTAGGTTAGTTAAGTCACCTTCCATGTATTAATACTTCAGTCTCATATATATTTTTTGGAATTCAATTAATAAAATTCAATTATATTTTCTTTTTCTGTGATGTTCTGTAAATCCAATATAGAAACTCTAGCCACTTTTGTCTAATCGACTTATTCTATAATGATTCTCTCCTCTATATAAGTAAAAGTCAATCCAGTCAATATTATATGCCTACCGTAAAAGAAATCTTTATTATGCAACAAAAGAAGGATTCAAGATGTTTCATTTCACCCTCTATAACTAACTTGCATTTGCTTCAAATTTTTGCGAGTTTGGATGCTTAATTGAGGAATTGTTTGGTATATGAGTGTAGGAATGAAATTTAATGGGTATAGTAGAGATATAGAGTGTGTTTTGTTTGATTTTATTTTTCAATAAAGTCGCAATTGTTTTTGAAAAAAAAAATCACTTATAATAAAGTGAAAAATATTTGGGGTAAGATTCTTTCAATAATCAAATTTTATAAACAATCGGAAATCTAATAAACTACATTGAGTATCTTTAGACTAGAATTAGGTGAGATATAATAAATATAAACATGAGGCAAAACACTACTACACATGATAAATAGTTTATTTGATTATGGGGTTTGGTTAAAATATGATTTAATTAAACATTTTAAGGAGAAGAAAAAGAGTAAGACCTAACTACATGATTGATGCCCATACCTGGCAGTATTTATTAGTTATGTTATTATTAATCAACATAGTTTCTCCAAAAAATGAGATATTTGCTTACCTTAGTTTCTTCTACAAAGTGCATTTTAATCAAACATAATAGAGCTAAACAAAGGTTATATTGATCATAGGGATGACAAAAATATCCGAACTCGTGGGTACCCGACAAAGTACCCACTACGGGTACTCGCAAAAATAGCTCATGGGTAGGAACGGGTATCATGATACCCGCCCCACACGTACCCGCATATATATTTTAATTAAATAATTTATATTTAGTTATTATTAATTTAATTGTTTATTTTATTATTACTTCATACTAAAATTTAGTAATGAGACTATAATCATAAAATTATCATATATATGTCATATTATTTAAGTAAAAATTATTTTTATAAATTATTTATTGTAAAATATATAAAAATATAATTAGAGTGGGAAACTCGTTAGGTATTGCGGATACTCGCTACTTGCCCAATTGGGTTTGTAAACTATATCAAGTATAAAAGTTAATGCCTTGACTACTTATATTAATAACCAATGCAAGTTGGGTTAATGAAGCAGCCCGAAAAAATATCAGATATTTAGATGTTTTACTTTTACCATATAAAAACAGCGTGCTAATTTTGTTTATTAAAAACAAGTGGTCGAAATAGGCGTGCCCAAACTCATGCCTAAATGAGTAATTAGAATGGCAAAAAAAATGCCTTACTCACACACTTATAATGAGACAAAAGAACATAAATTAAGGAAAGAATGAATCACATTCTAAATACTAAGACAATATAATTGAATTAAATAAAATATGATATATTATGAAGACAAATTTAAATATTATAAGAGTTAATATATATTAATTATTTTTTCCGTTATAAACTTAATGATATTTCCAAGATATGTTTAAATCACTCTTATAATATACTATGAATAATCAAAATAACGAATAAAAATTAACTTTTATACTATTTGGATTTGTATTCATAAAACCATACTTTGTTTAATTATATTCAACATCATTTTTTGTTAAAAAGTTACATTTATCTCTCTTAGATAAATAGTGAATGTATTGTATATATTACATTTTTTGTTTATATATTGTGTAGGTTTAAAAATGGAATAATATTTTGTAAATTTTTAATAAAAATAAAGGATATAAGTGTAATTTAATTTGAAAATGAAATGTGATTAAAAAGGAAAGAAAGAGGTCGGTTCCTTAAGGCAAACGCATCTTGCGAGGTTTGGGTTGGGAACTAGGTTTGGTTGAAGACTTTGTGCGGATAAGAACGACCCCAATCCTTCTCTCACTCTTGGTTTAGTTTCTTTGTCTCAAACTCTATCTACCGACTTCAAGTCCTATACAATAACCCATTCCCTACCCCAATACTCATTAACTCTTCAAAATAATCCTATATTCACTCTTAAATAAAATCTCATTTTTTTCCTTCACCCTCTTACATTCAATTCATCCCCAACAAACACAATCTTTGTCTCACCAATTTCCTCAAGCTGGCGATCGAAAACCAAGACTCCACTATCCGGGAAATCAAGCCCAAGAACAGAAGAATCATGGTATAAGACATACTATTATATTCTTTTATTGATAATGCTAATGTTAATGTATTTCTTTTTATTATCAGACATTGGTGTTCTGTGTTATTCGTTTTTAGTTTCTGGGTCTGATTCAAGTTTTGATTTTTGATTGGTTTTTCAATAGGGTGCTGGAGGCCCTGATGAAGATGATAATAGGTGGCCACCATGGTTGAAGCCACTACTCAAACAAACTTTCTTTGTTCAATGCAAGCAACATGCTGATTCCCACAAGAGTGAATGTAACATGTATTGTTTGGATTGTATGAATGGGTCTCTCTGTTCTCTCTGCCTTATCCATCACAAGGACCATCGTGTTATTCAGGTTTGTTACCTCATCCAAGTTTTCTACTTTGAACCAAAACTTTACCATCTGACACATTTTGACTTCAGGTGTTACAGTCATTGTTATCAAAATCATCATTTTTCCATATTTGGAGCTACCATATTGGTTAAAAGTCTCATCTTTCTTTCACTTCTCAGATTTGAAACAATTGAACTGTTCATTAATTGGTTTCTCTTTCCAATTTATGCACCCAATGGCTAGTAGTCCTTGTCAAACACCTAGAATAGTGTGAAAGGAATCACAGTGAAAAAAATGTCAGTTTTTTTATGATTTTTGAGTCACTATTACAGTGTATGTATTGTTTTGACTTTTGATTATTCTGTTCTAAACTTCTAATGCACTTAGATTGTTTATTGTGAAAACAGATTAGGAGGTCCTCTTACCATGATGTGATTAGGGTTAATGAGATTCAGAAAGTGTTGGACATAACTGGAGTCCAAACCTACATTATCAACAGTGCAAGGGTTGTCTTTTTGAATGAAAGGCCTCAACCAAGGCCTGGAAAAGGTGTCACAAACACATGTGAAGTGTGTGAGCGTAGCCTTCTTGATTCTTACAGGTTCTGTTCGCTTGGTTGCAAGGTACATACTTTCCCAACATTGTCTTTCATTCTCTGTTCAATTTTAAAAGATAGATTTTCATCAATAAATTAAATAACTTGGTGAAATGGGAACTTTCCATTGCTTTCTTTTCAAGCTAGTTAAGATAATTTTTTAGTTGAAATCAGTTGACATTTTCTTACACCCATGAAAATGTTACCCTGAGATTCACGATACTCTTGGACTTTTCAATTTAATCTTTTACCTTAATTTCTCCGTAGCATTAAACAACAACCCCGTATTTGAAATTTTGGGATTTGAACATTGACTTCTAAGCTTTGTGTCTATGTCGATAGGTCTAGAACGATGTCACATTTATTGTATTATTCAATTTTGTTATTGTTATAGTTGATTTATTAATCAAAATTGAATATGAATTGCAGAGAGTTGGAACATCGAATAATTTCCAGAAGAAGCACTCAGCTCCAATGGCATCAGATTCGGACGATTCATATTGTAGCAGCAGCCATGCCCGAAACTTGAACTCTATGGTGCAGAAATTCACATCATCTACACCATCACCAACTTCAGTCAATTACAGAACAGCCAAGAGAAGAAAGGGAATACCACACCGTGCCCCAATGGGAGGACTAATCATAGAGTATTAGATATTTGGTATTTTTAGGCCATTTGCTATAATTATTCCCCAAATAGAGTATACACTTATGCAAGTGTTATATCCCATACTCGAGCTTCTTTTTTTCTTCTAGAGAAAAAGTTGCCGGTATTGAAGTGCTCTAGTGTGTCCTAGTGTTTATGTAAATAGAAATCAATAGAAGTGGAAAAGGTTAGGTCAAAGCATAAAATAAGGACACCTGTGAAATAGTTGATGGTGTGCCACGCGTATAAGCCAAATAATAAGTGAAAGCCCTTTTCAATTAAGTTAAAAATTGGTGTACTATTTTTATCGCAAAAATGTACCACTATATCTGTTATTGTTTGCGATTGGTTAGAAAAATAATTCATTTTTTCAACTAATCATAAATAATGATACACGAAGTGTTACACTTTGGGGTTTGGGATGTAAACTGTGGATGTGGGAAAGAAGACCACGAACAATGTACTCCTTCAAAATAGGTGGCATGTCTATATGGAAATGTGAAATACAGAAGTCTTATTACTATATGTGCCTAGCAATTATTTTATTTAACCAGTTTACTCTCTCCTTTTCCCCTTTATTTTGAAGGCTGGAATAAATTCTTTTAACACGTCCTCCCCTCTTCATTATATAGTGTAGTGTTATGTTGTTCATATTTATTTCTCTTTTTAAATAATTATTCTAATAATTTATTAGAAATTAAAGAAATTATTAATATAAAATTCAAGAGTTACCTAACTAACTAATATATTTTACACATAATTCAATCATGAAAATTAAATTTACAATGATTATTGGTTATGTAAAATGTAAGTGATTTTAAAACTAATTAATAGGTCAATACAATATTAAACAAAATAGGAAAATATATTTCAATATCTGGTCAAGCTAGCACAACTTCTACCAAAAACATGTCCACTGAAATTTATATGCACCTATGTACAATACAGAGATTTATGTTGAAAAGTGATCTAAAAGATTGTAGTGGTAAATGAAATTTCTCAACTTGTGGTGAGAATGGTAGTGGTTGTGAAGGAATGCAAAATACTCCATAAGGTTCCAAAATAGAGTGGGACCCACAGCTGCCGTTTTATGTTTTGGAACAGTCAGCATCTACACCTTTGATTAGTGTTGGTGAAAGCAAGTTGGATTGGTTCTCGAAAATAGAGATATTATTAGGTATAAAAAAACACGATTATTCTACCAATGGTTCCTTTGTGACACTTGGGCCCCAAGTCTTTTAGATCTAACGGCTGTCATCAACCATCATTCAACGGTAATGATATCTTCAGCTTTCCTAAATCATGTGGTAGATTTAAGCTTCAAATAAGTAGTATGAATGAACTATAAAGCATTATAAAATGGAGAGGTTAGTATTATCACAAGTATTAAACTGACCTTATAAGGAAATTAGTGTAATTTCTTCAAACAATTCCTTATGATGTTAACAAAAGTATACAAACTCATCAATCATACTTTAATATTTAAACTAATACACCATTTATATGTTAGTTATTAGTAATTCTCTTAAATAATATAGATGTAATAGTTGATGATATAACAATTTAAAAACTCATTCACGGTTAATATTTAAATACTTTAAAAGTAATTAAATCATAAACTACTAGTTGATGCTGTTAATATTGAGATTAGTTTTTTCATAATAAACTTTTCCATCTACCTCCGGTAATATGTTTCACATATTTTCATATGAATTTGATTCATTTTCTACGTGCATATTTGAACAATATAAATCATGTCCCCATGGCCCATAGTATTAAAAATAAAAACCTAAAAATGAATAAACTAAAACTTAATATATTTACACTATATATTCAATTAGAATATATGCTTAAACAGAGCAATTATCTTTTATTTATCAACCAACACTGCATTGAAATATTTGTATTTTATAAAAATATATATTTAATTAAAGTAATCTTGGAGATAAAGTATGATGAATTAATAGTTTAAAAAAATCTAGCATTGGTAATTTTCTTACCACCTTTCTGTCATGTCAAATTATTGAACTTTATTACTTGCTTTGGCAATTGACGTAGAACAAAAATGTTGCTTTAGACCGACCTAGTACAGACTTGCTTTTACACTACAGTTACGCGTTTAGCGTTGAGAAATCTGTTCTACGCGTTACTTCTTCCTTCATGTGTCAAAACTTGATCCATCCTAAGAATTACACGTAAACCTAGTACTCTCATTCCATTCCATACATTTTCGCTACACGTTTATATTTTACATTTTAATAATATCATTATTTAGTACTCTGTCTAGCCTCAATTTCTCAAGATTAAATGAAGTTATCATACTTAATTTTTATATCATTTGTTAAAGTAAAACATATTCATAAAGTTATAGTCCTTTAGAGTAACCTGGTTTAGGCGTAGAGTTTGGCAAGGGATATATTGATTAATTCTATAAAAGAAAGTACATATACATAACAGAAATCTAAGTCCTAATAACATACTTACTTTTTTAATTATACTCACTTAATCATTTACACACAGAACATTCGTGTTTTACTTATTAAGCACGAAATAGAGGTGATCATACTATGACGCTCTAAACAAGAAGTTTATAAGATACTCTAAATAAATATATGATATGATCTTTATAATATTATATACATATATATCATCTAGATATTTCCTACAAGACTATAATCAATATAATTTAAAATACTCTAATATACTTTCATATATTCTACTACACCATAGAAAAACCTATTAATTGTTTAAAGAAAAGTTAAATAATTCTTAAGTAGGTAAATGCCTAACTTAAATTTAGCATCACCTGTGAATAAGTTATTCATTCAAATGAACATTCCTTCATTATGTGTCCCAAAACATACAGCTGCAAATAAATTTGGATTTAATATATATACTCTAATTGTGTAAGTATGCTCAGTGCTGGCAAATCGTTCATCTTTATCATTCATATGTTTACTATTATTAATTCTTAAACAAAAATAATACAAATATGTTCCAAATGATGGAGTGACAGAAACATTATAAACAATTTTATACTAATATAATATTAATATTAGTAAATTTAGAAACATCCTAACATTATGTGCATGCCCGTCTAAAGTGGTTAGTTAATTTATAAATAGAACATTGCCTTCAAATTTTATTTGTTCTTTCTAAAAGAAGCATGGTGGGAGCCATGTAGGAACCCATTATTAGAACCAAAAGTAGTGAGTGGTATATACACTTCTTACTTACACCGCCTTATACTTTGCCTAGTGTAGATTAATATAGCTTATTTCTTTTCATGACAGGCTCATAATCCAAACATTTGTCCTAAAATGTTACCCAACTTTATATAATTATTAGAGAATAATGTATCTCCTTATATAAAGAGATAAATTATCTCATTTAACCACTAAAATCGTGACATGTGTATTATTTAATCATTTTTTTACAAAAAAATTCTCAAACAAAACAAAACAATACACATGTCATTCTTTTACTGGTTGAAGGAGGTAAGTTATCTCCTGGTATGAGGAAATCCTTTATTCTATTCCTAATTATTAACGCCATCCGAACTTTCGTTTTATTTTATTTTCTTGATAGAAAAAGGCTTCAAATGCATTTTATAGTATATGGGATTTGCACTTCTACATGTCATTGTATGTTCATTAAATATGCACCCTTCACTAAAAGATAATATAAAGTTATCACGACTTGTTTTTTTGTAGCTACAGCTGAATGTGGTCCCTTTTAATCAAATTGCTTAAGCTATGATGACATTGATTTTCTAACTCTTAAAATAGAATGGTGATAGGTAAAGAAAAATAAAGTCTAATGCCATCATGGCCCAAGCCGTGTTTGATTGTGTGAAGACATATATATATATGTAAAGATAATTAATAAAGTCTTCACAATATATTAAAATTTGTCATAAATGATATTACCAAAAAGTATAAATACAATTGTTTCATGTGTATCCACACAAAATTTTGTCTTCATCATCTATGAATGGGTTCATATTGGTATGTGTTGCTAGTTATTCTTGCTTAGTTTGCGCAACAATACATACTTTAAATACTATAGTAGTCTTGTTCATAACATCGTTTGTTTTGTTATAAGAATAATAGAAGACGAGTGGTTCTATATCTTATCATAAAAAATTAAGTGACTTTCTCAAGAAATAAATAAGTGCGAAATTAATATTCTACTTGAGATGTTAATTGTAGGCTTGTTATTATTGAGCCATAATATATAGCTGGATTATTATACGTATTCTATAATACACTATTATAATATCAATATGCCTCCATGTTCTATAGTTACGTTCCATTTTATGTTTTGTCATCTTTGATACACAGTACAGTTAGGCTAATGAGCAGTGATGGTTAGGTATCCGCAATTATGTGGCTCGATAATGCTTCATATTAATTATTTGCATTTAAAAGGGGCAACATTCAATTATTGACATAAAGTTTAACTTTTGATCATACAACTCTTCGAAGGAATAGAAATAATTAGGTAAAATACTTAATAACTTGTTACTTTTTTAAAATTAACATCACCATTGACATTTCATGATTAAATAAAAAATATTAAGTAATTATTTATTCTCTCTCTAACTGCTGCATTTAAGTAGCTCTAATGATCACACCCCATAAAAATTCATTATTATCTATTATTACCTTTCACACTTACACACTTAGGAGTTAGGACAAAGGTAGGAAGAGAAATAAGAGAGAAGGAGACAATTTTTAATCACTTGAATTGTAAATAATATTAATGTGTTTAAAAAAATCTTATATCAATCCTATTTATAAAAACATTATAATTAAATAAAAAATATATTATAAGAAATTATATATTAATTTAAGATATTATCTTAATATCTAAATATCCTAAAGACACTCTCTTAGTCATAGATAAGTGGTAAATAATGTTTCTCATGCTATCAATGTAAATTTCATTCTATATATACTCATAAATGTCTCAGCCCATATGGTGGTATTGAAAAACAATTATTGACACATTTTAGTTGTTTATTTTTTCCAGGCACAACATTTCCTAACATCAAGGACATAGTTTATCTCCCTTAAAGAAGGACATAATGTATCCCCATTATACTGCCACACAATCTTTTTAAATCAAATATAGGATTTGTTGGTCTTGGTTTTCACTTTTCACACCGTTCCACATTTAATATATCCACCATGGTCTTGGTTCAATGAATACCCGAATATACATGCATCCAGCATGTGGTTCATTTCTGTTGGATCTATTTGCATATACCTTTCTCCAATTAATTAAATGTACTAAAACAACTATGAAAAATAATTTTATATTTAACCACATAAGGAAATATTGAAATATGGGTATCCTCTCACTACAATTGCTTTGTGTTAGATTAGCATGATTAGGAAAAGGGAAGAAAATGAAAATGATGATAACATTCTTTGTATTATGTTGCTATATGATAATTGATACATTAGTTTCTAGTATAGATACTATTATATGTTCTATATCTACTATTGCTCCATTTGAACCGAAAATATGTGACATTTTAAGAAATAATTTGCCGGATGTTCATAGTATCGAACCACAAATCCACAAAGGAAAAAACAAATTCGTTGGTCTATGAGACCAAGGCAGAGGTAATGGCTATAAAGTCTATGACTTTTATTGGAGTGGTCTATGAGACTCAGAGAGAGGTAATGCCTATAAAGTATGAGTATATAATCTGAATATGGTGTAATTAAAGGGGCAAGCATTCCATATGCCACACGTTTAACATAAAAGATGATGGGGATGGATCCACTTACACCAAAAGTAAGTGAAAAAGATTTACTCCACATTCTATCTATCTAATCTTAGAAAATCTAATGGTTTTAATGTACTTACCAATTCAAACCATTAGATTTCCCAAGAATGAATGATCATGATGTGTAATAGGTTTTTATCTCCTTATACTTGGAGTAAGTGGAGATGAATGATTCCAAATATATATAGTCTTCTAAAGAAAAGGTCTCTAATTGTGGAAAAATATTATAATCATACTAACAATATTTGAGTTGAAATAAACTTATTAAATTTCAAGTAAATAATGCATCATCAATTATGAGCATTTGACTGAAATCATTAGTCCGAAATCATTTAATAATTTCTTCTGATTGTGGCCTAAAATAATAGTTTGCACGCAAGAGGTGGAAGCGTTTGAATGCTGCAGAAATTAGTGAGTAGAAATGTTCATTGAAGATGCTCTCTTTTTATGTTATGCATATAGTTTATAAAATCATTAAATAGTGTAAAATTTTATTTAATTTCACTAAAATAACCTCCATTTAATCCACAATGGAAACTGAATTAAAAAGAAATAGAGAAATAAATGATGAAAAATGAGTAATAAATAAGTGTATAATTAAATATAAATGGCAAAGACAGACATATAGCTCTATCTCTATATCCATCAGATGCAGTTGTTTTAGGATTGTTACAAAAATCCAACCTCAAGCCCCAAAGCCATGGTTGGGTGATCTTGGGCTATTTTGCATATAATCATAGTTCAATCATGGCATCTAACTAAAAATGTATAGTCATGTACTCCAATAAAATATTGTTTGAGTCTGAAATATCAAATGAAAAAAATCGAATAGTACGTTACTTGGTGAATAAGTTGAGGAAAGAGATGGAGAACATAATACAATTTGATGCCAAGGGTATGAAGGTACTGCTACATTCAGGAGGAGGAAGAGAACATATGAAGGAAAGTGAAACTAAAATAAGTGCATTATTATACTATAGTAATAGAGACTAACTTCACCCCTTAAGTAAGCCCTTACAGGAAGGATGTTTAAGTTATTATAAATAGCTTAAAGTTATTTAAATTGCTTTTGGTTCATTTTCACAACCAATGTGAAATTTCAATATTTTAACAAACTCCATCATGTCCATGACTATACATTTGATGCATTAAAATTGCAAGACTACCCAACATCCTAAAAGCTAGCTGAGAGGGATGTACAAGTTATTACTTATTCTGTCAGAAACCAGATTTTCCAAAAGGTCTTTGAAGAATAAAGCTTTTCTGATGATTTCACTTGTAAGCTTAAGGATTATTAGTCATCACGTATGTGAACTAATAAAAATAGATGAGAATGGAAAATCATAAAATAAAAATGAAGGAGCCCCAAAAACCTAGCTCTTCTGTTCAGACAACAAAGCATAAAGATATATTATAACATCACATCCAAAGGTGATTACATACTCAGTTTCAAGGTTATTAATAGGTTGGGAGAATTACAAGTCCTGAATAAGTTATTTTCTTTGTTACCAACTCACAGAGATTGCAACTCTATTCGATATCATCAATCCAATCACCATATATCCTACTTATTTTATCAGGACCTTTCCACTTCTTATGAGCTCTCTGTCCTGGCCTCTGAATAGCAATGGAAGGCCTTTGTGAAGGAACCCCGATATGATAGACATCAGAATGGGCAACTGGAATAACTGATGCGGCCACATTATCAGCAGGAGTACCGGCAGAAGCTGTGTCTCTACTTTCTCCCTCCACAAACCCACCATGTTGGCTCAATTCTGTGGTCATAATATCAGGATCAGGCTTTTTATGAAAATGGCTTACTAGGTATGATTTTGACAGATAAGCAGTGTAAGTGAATAAAAGTTTGGCATTTGCCAGAGAAACTGTCTTCAAAATGTAATACTCCCTCCATATAGAAAACATAATGAAAATGTAATAGTGCATATAATTGACAGATTTTTTATGCAATTGTTAGTTGTAGAAAACATAATGCTTGGGTGCTTAACTAAATCAGATTCCCACATAGGTCTAACTTCATTTGCAGGTACTTAAAGAATAGATGGTTAACATGTGTATGTTCTAATGAAGTTTCCTTTCCTTCAATGTTGATTCCACTATGTATGCAAAGATGCACCATTGTAAGCATAAAAAGTTCATCATTGTAAGCTTTGATCGATTTCCATCTATATGATACCTATCTGAGAACTACGGGGATGTAGGCAACCACGTTTTTATTTCAGAAACAGTGTTAATTGAGAAATACTCCTACTAGGAAGTGAAAAAATTAAATAATAATGTACCCTGCTCACAAGTATAAATTGAGGGACAACAAACAAACTATCTACTCTCTAAAGTAGCACCCTAATGTTTCAAAACACAACAATCAAAATTTTTTCCACTAAATGGATCAAATGATGTCATAATGTGCTATCATAGACAAACTATTTACATCTAAGTCTTTCTTAACAATTTCACCTATAGTTTTTCACTGCCTTCCTCTACAGATTTGGGTATCCTGTATTCAATTTACTGTCCCTATTGGGGCTTCTACAAGTCCTCTCCAAGCATGCCACAACCACTTAAGATGAGATTCAATTGTCTTTTCTACAATATAAATGATACCTCAACTATCCTTCTAATGCATTCATCCCTAACTATCTAATCTCTATCTGGAGATTATAACATAGATTCCAAGAAAGGTTCACTCGAGTGTGGCATTCACAATTACAAAGAAATGAGAGTAGCAGCATACCTGCAGCACCATGAGCAAAATGACATTTGTTCCCAAATGGACAATACCCTGTCAACTCCCACTTATTGCAAATCCTTGTCTTCCAATTTGAAGGCTTTAAATTAGAACTACCACCACCCCCAGCAGCAGTAACACTACCACTCCCAGTACCACCACCACCACCACTGCCACCACCACCACCACCACCACCACCATACCCACCAGGTCCTAAACTTATAGCCACACTCTCTCTGTTCCTCGAATTCTCATCATGCAAAAAAGTGCAACTATCTCCATAGGGACACCCTTCCTCAGTATAAAACTTCTTGCAATGTCTCCCCTTATAAGACCTCTGTGTATCCCCTGAATGCCCCGAAAGAGACGGAATCTGAAACTCCTCCCTCGGCGGCACCGATCTATCATCCTCATGCGCTGCCACTATCTCCTGCCAGTTCGGTGGTGGCCGCCGCAGCTCCTCAATGCTATGCGCGAAGTTACAGTTCGTGACGTAGGGACACGTGCCGGCGCGGAACTTGCAACATAGCTTCGTCTTGAAGAACATTTTCCCAATCGCTTTTGAACGGTTATTGCTAGACGACGCCGTTGCGTCCTGCGAGTTTCTTGATCTCTTTGGTGTGGATTCAACATCGTTGTTGAAGAATCTGTAATCGTCTTCAGTTGCCCATACAGATTGGTCGCCGGAGCCGGACGGTGACACGTTTTCACCGCCGGTGTTTATTTGAACGACGTTGCTGTCTCGGGTATGATCCATAAATCAAGATTTTGGTAAACCCTAATAAGTTTTTGGACAAAAAGTGAAGATTTTTGAGAAATCTAACAAGTGGGTAGTTAATTTAAACACAAGATAATGGGGTTATGGGATTTTATGAATGTTATGAGCGAAATGAAGAGATCTATAGAGTGTGGGTAAAATGAAAATTGTGTAATAAAAAAATAAAATTTTGGGAAAGAGGAGTGAAAGTGAAAAGTGGTTGGTTTCCTTAAAATACAAAGGAATTGGATCGGAGGAAGAAGATAGATACTGATAGATTGAGAGAACAGACAGTGGATGTGTTCAATCAGGTGGAACTGAAAACTGTGGATAAAATGAATTTCAAGATTCTTAAAAAATTGTGTAATATTTTAAGGAAAGTTTTTTAGTATTATTTGACTTTTTGAAGAGTGTATTTCTTATTCTTTGCTGAAATGGTACTTATTTAATGCTTTCTCTTTCAAAATAACTCTCCAAAATATAAGAACTATAAATATAATTAATATTTATTAAATTTTAGAAATATAATAAGTTTTATATTTAATTTTTTCAACCTTACTTTTATTTAATGAAATTTACTATCCAGGTAAATGTATTATCAAAAGATAATAATTTAATACTCTATTAAAACTATATCATAATATTATTTCACCTGTAAATAAATTATTTCATCTGGTCATTAAAATCATAACATATATCCTATTTTTTTAGTATTTAGAAATATTTTTGTACAAAATAGTTAAATATAAAACATCATGATTTTAGTACTTGAAAGAGATAATCTTCTTATATAAGGAAATACTTTATTATCAAATTATAATGGTGGCAAATATTTTGAAATAAATTTTTATTCTCTAGCAGTTATTTTTAGACCAGTGAAATATTTTCTTAAATAAAAACAATATAGAATTGGACATCGGAAAAAAAGTATATACTAATAATATATAAGCTCTATAAATTGTCACTATATTATCTATCATTTATATTTATAAACATAAAGTTAGTTCATAATAAATTTAAATAATCAATTTTATTTTTAATTTCTCAAACTATTTGTGGTAACTTAGAGTCGATTTCAATGAATGAAATTTTGAAAATGTCAATGTTGAATAAGTATAATATCATTTTCAATGAGGATAACTGACACGAATTATATATTTTATTTTAAAAGCATTATTATTTTGATTCCGAAAAATTAAATTACCAATTAAGAAAGAGAAATAAATCAAAGATAATTTGAATTTTCTCATTTATAATTTTATATTGAAATGGTAAATGATTCGTTGATAGTATAAAAAGCTCATAAGTACACCATCATTGGATATATATTAAACTATTTGTAAATTTCTAGGTGAAACATTTAGGTGAAATTTGATTCTTTTCACAATATAGTGAGAGTATATCTAGAACAAAGTCTTTTATTTTTCACAATATATGTAGTGAGAGTATATCTAGTTATCTACTACGTGGAGTTTATCCATATACAATACTTGAACCCATATAACTTTTGAAAGAAAATCAAGTATCATTTGAAATATAATTTGTCTCTTCCAATGTCACACATATCAAACTCCAACATCTACTCAACTATTTCAAGTTTTCCACTACCTTTAAATGGCATTTGTATCTCTTGCTTTTATAGAAACAACAGAAGCTTATTTGTTAAGTGAAAATTACATTACTATATGGTTTTCCCTTCCATTTCGGATTGTGATCCGAAAAAACTGATGCATGTAGCAAGGGTTCCAATCCAACACTTCAGCTCTTCTATCTATTTCAGGCTGTCACTACTTTGCATGCTTAGCACTTGATTATAGGCATCTTAACTAACGCAACATCATTCCTTTACATAATGTCACAAACTTCTAGACTATAGTTGTCACCAATCTAGAAGAGCCCCATAACAAACACCAAGGTTGTTTAATAACAACCATGAAATTTGAGGTTTTAGCTAAATTTGGAAACTAACTTAATTCAGTAAAATCTTGGAACAAACTACAATTATCACAACCACTGGTAAGCTACACCTGTCAGCACTATCATATCTTAACAATTATAGTCAAGCACGTGTAATATTTGTTAACTTAATCTTCCACATTATCATATTCTTTAAACCCAATGTCATTTATTTTTGTTTCTGCATGAGAGTGTTTTCAAGTGTAAGCAAGGTAAATGACATTGGTCATCAGAGAGAGGAGGCACCAACAAGCTCTAAGGCTTTCATTGCCACCACCTTCAACTCCATCATCTGATCACTTATGTCACCAAATCCATGTACCAACATCGTTGCCATCACCATCCTCTCATGAAAACTCTTCTCCTGGCATCAGGAACCTTTCTGATCTCAAGAAAGTTGCAGTTCTTGGCCATGGCAACGGTGGCACAGTATATAAAGTTCACCACAAGAAGAACCATTCCTTCTATGCATTGAAAGTCCTAAGATTCAATGACAATAGCATTGGCATACACGAACCTTCTATAGTACTTGAGGCCGAGATTCTTAAACGCGTGGATTCTCCATTCATAGTAAAGTGTCACGCAGTTTTTGGCAATGATAATTGCACCGAAGCTGACAATGGAGACGACCTTAGCTTTGTTATGGAGTACATGGAAGGAGGGTCACTGCATGATGTGTTGAGAGAAAAATATAGACTTCCAGAGGAGGTGATTTCTTTGTTGGCTAAGAGGGTATTGGAAGGGTTAAACTATCTGCATGGCATGCACATTGTGCATAGAGATATAAAACCTTCAAACTTACTTGTAAATGATAAAGGAGAGTTAAAGATTGCAGATTTTGGAGTTAGTCATATAGTGGAAGGAAGATTTGATGCAAGTGAGTTAAATGCAGGAACATGTGCATACATGAGTCCAGAAAGAGTTGATCCTGAAAGATGGGGTGGTGAAAATGTGGATGAGTTTGCAGGGGATGTGTGGTCAATGGGAGTAGTAATGTTGGAATGTTTTTTGGGTTATTTTCCATTGATTGGTCCAGGTCAAAGACCAGATTGGGCAACATTGATGTGTGCAATTTGCTTTGGAGAGAAGCTAGAGATGCCAGAGAAGGCATCACCTGAGTTTCAAAATTTTGTTAGGAGGTGTGTAGAGAAGGATTGGAGGAAGAGAGCAACAGTGAAAGAGCTTCTTCAACACCCTTTTCTGAATAGAAAGTGTTTCTGCATTACCAAGGGGCTCGGTGACTATGTCATTCATGAATGAAGTGCACTGAATTTTGTTTTTTTTTCTCTCTCTTTAGTTTTGAAATTTTGTTTTTGAGGTTTAAACTTAGTCTCTTCGGCTTTTGTTATTTCAGACCAAGATGAATGCAATTTTGAGTTAGATTTTGGAAATTAGAAGCTCAATAATTTCAAAAACTTACTACATGACCATGGCAGGCAAACTCTACAACTAGCAGGTAGTCTAGCTCATTTCCTAGGCATGTTGCTGCTGAATGATGACAATGTGTTACCACAAAAATACTCCAAGGCAAATTAAGTTTTCCACTTCACATTTTCTTGGAATCTTAACATCAATCTAACATGAAATTATAAGGAAACGACTAATATTCAGTATAAAAAATGGTGAATACTGTCAGACAATTTTTTTTTAATAATATTAAACAAATATTGTTTTATTTGCAACAGCAAAAACTTGCTATACAGACCCTTGTTCAAAATAAACACTCAATATAAACTTAAGAATACCCAACAAACATGTTGAACCTAGAGGGAATTGTTGGTGGTGACTGGTGAACAGTTTAATCAGCAGGTAATGCAATTTTTAAGATATCCAAGTGGTATAATGGATATGAAGAGACATAAAAGTGAGTACATGCACTGCAAAGACCATCCGTGCCATTTTCCTCCTTTGAAAATCTCGATTTAAAATGCACCTGCTATGATTCATTGACATATGTAATAATGTATGAGAATATGGGTGAGCTCATTTGTGATGCATTCGACTCTGCATGCATTTCATAGTATGAAGTGTTCAATATGGTTTTCCACAAAGATGTTTGCTTGTTTATTCACTTTCATTAGAGGTAAGTAAATTACGTCTTATTTGTTGATGATTTTATCTGCAAACCTAAAAGGAATCTATTGGCATAAAAAACCACTTGCTTGGCAAAACAAAACAAAACGTTAAGATGGAAATGTACCAATAGCGATTTTTCACACCATTTGCATAATCAAGATTTGAAATTTTGAACTTCCAACTACAGATATAGATCAACAACTACAGATTTGAAATAAACTTGGCTGAATATATCCATTTTTCTTCATATGAAACATAGGAACTAAACTAGCAATTTTTTCTCATAAGACTAAACAAGCAAACTTAAAGCTCCAAACTTTAAGAGCAAAAAAAGGGTATTGACCAACACACACAATATACACAAACATATATAGATATATATATCCTAAATCAGGTCATTGTTAAAGAAGAGCAGGCAATCATTTACACATAATTTAAAACAAAAGAATTAAAATTTCTTTCAGTAAGGAAACAATAAGATAACTCACAACAAGTACATTGTGACACATCCTTAAAAACCCCAAACACCAAGAGACAAGATCATATACCCCACACCAAAATCACACTATACTTGTTGAATACCATGTCATGTACTGAAACCAGATAAAAGCACTCGTGAAATCATCAGCAACGAAGATCCTATCACCAGCCAAAGTATATAATGCATTTGATCCAAAATGGAATCGAGAGTCTTCCACTAAGCAGCAAGCACAATGATGACGATTAGAAGCACGATCCCAAATATCACTAAAAGCAAGCATGTCTGTAAAGGTGGAAAAACATAGAACATACTATATTAGCAAAGAAAATTACATGGTTTTAAAATGATAAAGGAAAGGTGTCATAAAAAATCATGATAGACAATGTACAGCAACTCCCAGAAGTAGGAAATTGAACTGAAAGTATCAATACATCCCCGCTCCAAAATGAATCCCTCTATTAGTAGACTCCCAATTGTAAGTAACATAGTCAGGGTTAGTTAGATAGAGAACAACCAGGATATATATAATGAGAGATAGATTAGAGTGTCACAGTTTTGGAATTTGGGAATGGAGGTTGGGAGGCAGAGCCAGGACTCTCGAATTTTGTGGGGCTGAAAAAGTTAACTCTCTGTATTCATTCATGTTTCCTACATTTTCTGGTCTGGTACCTATGACCCACTCTAAAAAAAACAAAACAAAAATGGTATGCACTATGCAAAACGAAAACCATACTGGAAGCAACCAAAGCCCATAACAGAATGACAATGACTGGTCATTCCTAAAATTATGGACTATGTCCTATGTGGCCATATATATGAGTCCAATTTGATATGTCAAGATACTTTATGTGATAGGAGCATTTGGGGGGGGGGGGGGGGGGGGTGCTTAAGATAAATAATATAACTGAATAAGAAAAATAAATATTACCAGAGACGAATTTGATTTTTGTGTCTTTGAAGCTTTTGCAAGTTGAGATTTTGCTTGTGCGGTTGCTGCATGGGAATTATCGATATTGGACCCAATATCGTCTACAAAATGGAAATTCTTGACGTCAAATAACATGAACCAGTCCAGAGAAATAAAAGCTTGAGTTTATACAAGGACATGTGTAAATAGCGAACACAAATGGTTAAAAGAAAAGTTACCGATCATTGTTCCTTGCTCGTGGACAAGCACAGCAAGATCTTTGAAAATCTCATTTACTTCACCAATTTGCTGATGAATTTCTTGAATTCCTTGCTCTCTTTCTTCAATGATAGCCTCATTGAATGCAATCTCATTATCTAAGAATAATACCTCCTGCCTGCAGCGTGGATAATGCAGCTGAGGAACTAAAACAGTGCAAATGAAATTGTCTAATTTGAAAAGTAGCCTTCTTATAATACAAATGTGTGTTCAGTTTTTCATCAAATGTAAAGACGAGTGACAGTATCCTGCCATTGATCATGTTGCCAACTCCTTTGCGCCAGCAATAAAAACCTTTCCTTATCAACACATCTCAGGCTAGGTAGTCAATAGCACGCTATAGCTCTGCTACAGCAGAGTGTAGCAGGATTTCGGCTGTTCCCGTGACGACACAGTAGATAGCGGTTCAGATGACCATAGTGCCTGTAGCAAGTTAAATAGCGGCGGAATGGCAGGTCACATAGCAGGACACAACCCGCTACATGTTTTGCTGCAGTTGGAATCCTAATTTTAGAGAGGAAGGTCTTTGCTGCCCCCTCTTTTTAATAGGTGGCAGGTTTTCCCCCTAGGGTTTTAGGTAATTTAACATTTCCTCCTATCCCTTCTACTTAACACGTTGATTTTCCTAGGCCGTGTGATTTTTACTTGGTTTTACTTTTCTTATTACTTCTCTTTCTTCTTCCTAATTTCAGTATACATGTTTGGTTGCTTACATGTTCTTCATCAAAATAGAACAAAATTGCATGACTTACTAATTCACGAACATACCCCGTCTTTTCTCAACATGATTTTTCCTTGGCCCCTAATTGTTTGTAGTGGTTGTCCCGCTACCCGCTATAGTGTCTTTAGGGTCGGCCGCTACGCTGTCCGCAATTGACTACCTAGATCTCAGCCTAATCTAACTCACAAATGAATAATATGTTGAATTTGAGAAGTAACCCTCTTATATATAAATTTCTATTAAGATTTTCATCAAATTTAATGACATAAGAAACCAGTCATTTATATGTCGCCAACTCCATCAGACTTGCTACCAAAAAAACAAGAGAAAAATGAAGGTACTTTTGGTAGCAATATATTCTAGAATCAAACAAATATGCAAACAAATACCTCTGATATTTGATCTAAAATTACATTTCAAAATATTGTTGTGTAGGATCATATATCATATTATTGTAATATATCCAAATTTGATGAGGACAGCAGAACTATTATCAGAAAAAAATGCAATAAACTTGTGAAAATGGCAAACCATTCTTTCGCTATCAAATAAATAACATAATAGAAATCACCTTTTGGATTCCATGAGAAGGGCACGCTGCTCGGGAGGCTTATCAGATCTAACATCTACTTCGCTGCAAGGCAGAAACAAAGGGTCCGTGTCATAACCATGGTGTGCAGAAGTAATAATAATTTATAAGCAACAACGCATTGGCAGCCACTAGCGAAGCATAATTGTTCATCTAAATTAAGATATTTTTCATCGTATAGACTCCGACCACTCCACAATATTGCAACACCATAAGCTACACACACATAAAGCACAGTCTTCCCTTGCTTTAGACTCCAAAAATAATTCATTAGTCACCTGTGCGACAGAGCTGTTTGTGGAACAAAAGGAGTGTAAGCCGTTTCCCTCTCAGCAGAAAGACGCTGTGCCTTCTGAAATTCTTTCAACACTGCCTGAAAATCTTTTGCAAGCTTAGCATCTGCTATCTTCTTGTTGGCCTGCAAATACGACAAAGCCATTGAACATTTTAAGATAAACAAATTCAAGATCATGTCACCCAACAATTCAACATACAACTACCAACTATTCAGCTACAATAAGGGGAGATAACACCAAATCCCCTGAGGTTTGGCTTAATTGCATCCAACAACCCTCTTGCTTCAAAGGTTACACTCATCTCTCTTAAAGTGGTCAGTGCAATTTCAATGATAACATAAACCTCAAGGGAGCGGAGAGGCGAGTGTAAATGCGTAATAATAACATAAGCCTCAAGAGAGATTGGTGTAATGCCTAATGCCTCAAAGACAAGGGGTGCTGGGGTAATTAAACTGAAAGGTCGATACAATTTACCCCGTAAAAAATATAGAATAAACATTCATTTAAAAGAATCTGAAACTATTTTGAGGTATAAGAAATGGCAGGAACAAATTGAGTAAAATACATAGTTGTCATCATGCAATACAGAAATTGATCATATGAGAAATACCATTGCACATGCAATTGAAGAAGAATGTTAAAAAAACATACATTAACATTAGAATGGTGATCAATTTCACTAGCTTCCTTAAGTTTAGCGGAAGTATCCTTCACCAATTGTCCAATATGCAATCTCGTCTTATGCCTGCAAATTAACAACAGACAGAAATAAAGCTCAGTCAAATAACTATAACGCAATAAAAAAATCCCAATAATAAATTCAAAAAACAACAACAACGAGTAAGGAGAATCTCGAAATCTCACAGCTTCTCGCGGAGTTCGGGGGTGTCCTTAGGGGTACCGAGGGTATTGACGAGCCTCTGAAAGGTGGAGACGGCTGTGTTAATCTGGAATATTCCAGAAGCCACCGCCTGCGTAGGATCCTGTTTACCGTTGATTAGGCTCCGCCGTGAAGCGAAAGGCCTCCCAGACTCGATGTCCTGAAAGCTCATGTTCCTGTTGTTAAGGGTAGGTAACCCTAAGTTTGTGGGGAAGGGGAAATCGGAAGGGTATTGAAGATGGTGTTTGGGGGGTACGAGGATGTAGGGAGATTGAACGGAATTAGGTGGATTAGGGTTGTTAGAGGCTCAGATTCCGAAACCCGACTAGGAAACGTGATAGGATGATTGCTTTTTTTTCTTTTGGAAGGACTGAGGTGGATTCTTGGTTGCAATTTCCTGTCAGCACGTTTATGTGGCCTTCTTCACACTTCGGACACCTACTCCATTATGATAGGCCTTTTTTTAAATTTGTTATTCAACACACAAAAATACGTGGAAAAGTTTGTGGTTTGAGATTATTTTTTTATGGAAAATGATATATTATCCTACTAATCTTCCTATCCACATGAAAATGATATATATCACTTGTAAACCAATCACTAATAAATAAAGTATCACTTTATGATATATGTCAATTTTTTATGAGTATGAAGATTAATATGATGATATAATATTACTCTATTTTTATCCCAAAAAAACTACTCACTATTGTTTCCTTTGGTCCCCGAGAATAAGATAAGAAAAGAAAAATATGTGAGAGAGTAAAAGGAGATAAGATAGATTTTAGTGTTGCATGATTTTGTAGAAAAATAAGATAAATAATTAATTTTTTCCGTTTTTCTCCGGACAAGGATATGTTGTCCAAGTTGTATTACAAATTATGGTCAGTATCAATGAAAACATGTCATATCAATTAAAAAATATATTTATTATTTTTCCTCTTTTTGTTTCAATATCATTGATTTGTTACATGGTTTATGACATAGTTTGGGATAGCAAATTCTCGTTTCTCTTCTCCTCCCATTTTCTTATCCTCTTATTTTCTTCTCCTCATATGAGAGAAATTTTCTAGATTATACTCCATTTTCATTATATCTCCTTAAACTCTTCTCTAAACTAAAAGAAAGAAAAATATTATTTCTCTTGAAATATGTCTTTCGTCTCTAGTGGACAATATAAGCTTACCCTTTTTTTTACTCTCTAGTATTAAGTCAATAGGTGAAATTTTTTGAAAAGAGCTTATATATCTATTAAAAAGAAAGGTTACACCATTTGCTTGTTAACTTCTACAAATTTTATTTCAAGAATTTTGAGGTTTTCCAAAAATCATAGTAGTTTGATTAATGTACCAAAAATCATAGTAGTTTGATTAATATATTGATTGGTTTTATTGTAATTTATGTCATGTGCAACTTAATCCTTAATGTTTAAATATGTGTATTTTGATCCCATGTTAGTAAATTGTGCAAAAAGACCCACCTCTTTAGTTTTGGTTAATTTTGAGTAAAAATGCACATGACTCTAACTTTACGCAATATATCATATCATGTCCGAATTTTAGGAAATTCAAAATCAATTTCCCTTCTGTGTGATACAAAATGGACACTTGTAGAAGCGACAAATAAATAAAGAAAATAGAGAAAAGTAAAGAAATGACACCAATAATTTTAACGTGAAAAAACATTCTCAATATGATAAGGAAACAATCAGGGGACATAGTCCATAAAATATATATACTATAGAAAGTAGAATTACAAGATTTGATTCTCTTTTACAAAGAGGATAACACTCAATTTTACCCAAAATGATAGAAATACAAACTCTCTCTAATATCCACTAGGAATACAAGTTTCACACTAAGGTGAATATAAGCTCTCTCACACTTTCTCTCTATGTTGCTTTTTCTCACTTGCTTATACATTTTTTCCTCATAAGTTCTCTTTATATAGTGAATGGAATGAAGACTTCATCGTAAAGACATAGTGGATGATTAACTATTGTCATACTTCCAATATACCCAGAAAATGTTATTTCAACTTTCTAAGTTGGGTTTCATACTTTTAAAGAGTCATTGAAATAGTCATCATTTAATGTATACAATGGTTCATCTACCAAATTGTATTAGTTATACTTCCACATCAATTAGGAAGGATTCCCAACACCAATAGCTCAACGTGTGGCTCTCTTTAACTCAAGAGGTCTGATATCAAATAAATTATATTGGCCTAGGTTAGAAAGAGTGATATTATATTAAGAGATAAGTTCTACCAAAACAAAAGAGAAAATAATATGGTATGATATGCAATAAAAATATATTTTTATCATTGAAAACAAATGAAAAATAAGAATTTCATCGGAGATGATCTTATTTTGTTGCAAATTAATCTTAAAGATTCGACCATAATTATCAATTTGTTTTTTGGTACTTCCAAATGTATCCTTACATCTTACGGTAATGAACTAAACCATTTTGTAGAAAATCTTATGGAATATCACACTACTTGTTTCCTAATAAAATTCTTTTCTTATATTCACTAGTGCATTGTATATGTCTTATATAACTAAATATTCAAATTTTGTACATTTGATTTTATATAATTAGAATGTCTTTTGGTATTTGAGTGTACTTCACATTATAATTTTTTATTCGATATACTTTAAATTATATTTTTTGTTTTTATTAGAATGTCCAATTTAAGGTAAGAAATATAATATCAACTTGAAATTAATGTATTGATGGTAGTTACATCATAATTATCATGTTTTGACTTTTAACTTTACATAGTATATGTATAATTTCCAATATTAAAATATACTTGTATGATCTAAATCCTTTAAATTCGTTACATTATTATCATTTATTTGAATTACTTTTAAAAAATTAATAATAATTAAATATAAATGATTAATGATATAATAATAATATTGTATATAACTTATATAATGTAAATTTATCTTTCTTAAATAAAATATACATTAGAAGAACTCAATTGTTTAATGATGTAGGGATGTGATTTGAATATATCAATTGTAGTATTTAATTTATGACTTAATTATTCTTCCATATTCCAATTTCACGTGGATTCATGTTTTGAAAAATCCAAGGTTCTAGCAAGTGCGAGTCTAACCCAGGCACGTGCGAGTCTAACCCAGGCATGTGCGTTCAGTTTTCCTCTTAAAACTCAAATCCGACTTCACCAATTGCATTTTCTCTTTCCCTCACACCAAGACTTATTTCACCGACTATAGTTAAATTCCTTGGCGGTTTCCGATCACCGGAATCTCTACCTCAATTAATTCTCCGATGTCGGTTAGTTTTCATCACATCTCTCAATTCCTATCTGGTTTCTTCCAGATCTTTTTTTGCATGATTAAGATTCCTGAAGATCCTGTTAAATGCGCATAAACCATTTATAACTGATATAATAATTTATCGTATGCAAATGATAATGAGTTTTTCATGTTTTTTTCGTTAACTGATTGTTAAATATGTGTTATGATAATATGATTGATAACGATTGTTTAATAAGTTGTTTTAGGTTTATAGGTGTAGCGAGACAGAACTGTTATGTTACATGATTGCTGAAATTTAAAAATGCTGTGAAGTTAATTGTTCCATGATTGGTAATATAAGTTTGATATAAAGATTGAAGCAAATCATATTGAGTTTATCATTGCCTGCACGGTCATGTGAATTAGGCATGATCTATAATTTCCTTCAAAACTTGTATGAAAAATTCTCTGTAGATGCTGACCTTGTATTTAGTTTTTATTTGATGAGGGATTCTGGGAATTAAATTAGTTAAAAATTGATAAGAACTACAAATAGTAGATGGCTTTGTTGTCTCGGGTGCTTTGTTGTGGAATAATTTTATGTTTGCGCTGTAGATATAAATTTCAACATTACCTCCTTTGTGCTTTTTTAACTGTAGAGACTCCAGAAGGGTAGTTAGCTGTAATAGTAAAATTTGATGAGTAACATGCTTTCATTTTTTCATTTATAATGAGATTTCATAAAAATATGTACTTGTAGAAATGCGTTATCAGAGTTTTTAGATTTGTAGTGTTTGCATTTTTCCCAGACAAAAACAGTTAAAGTCAGCAACGTTTCCCTGGGAGCAACTGAGCGAGACATTCAGGAGTTCTTTTCTTTTTCTGGTGATATTCAATATGTTGAACTGAAAAGGTCAGTTGCAGTGTTTTCTCTCTCACATAAAGGTATTTCTAAGTGTTTTCATTTGTATTTTTGGTATACAAACCATTAAGTTTATATATTGATGCAGTCATGATGAGAAGTCTCAAATTGCCTATGTTACATTCAAGGATTCACAGGGAGCTGAGACTGCAGTACTGTTATCGGTAATTCGTTTATCATAGCTATGTATATATTTTTACTGTAATCAATTTGGGCTGAAAAATTCAGCTTTATGGAAACATGATGTAGTATCTATGTGTTACTTAGGAGAAAAAATCCATTACTGAATTCTGGAGTGCCTCATGATTGAAACTCTTACTAGGGAGGCTTTCATTAATCTCTTGCATTGGACTATTAATTCCTGTGTTGCCTGGTGTTGAAATTTTTCGTTTCTCCGCTTTAGATATAAACATCCCTTTATTGCTGGAACTATTGATAAATTCCAATCATCATTCAGCATCAGATTTATATAAATGGAGTGGGTTTGAAAGAGTTTATTATGCAAGCTTACTGATTCCTCTAGCTCTCTTCTATATAGCGGAGTTATTAATTTTTGTTTTGTGAAATGGGAGGAGTTAATTTTATTGCAATTCAATAGGATAGCCATTAGAAGTATGGTATTTGCCTTTATGTTGGGATATGGGACATGCGTCTGACTGTATCATTATATCCACTACTATATTTGACTGTATGATACAATGACTGCATATTTGCATTTGACTATACAATGAATTCATAAAATTGTCCATTGTCTGTTCCGTTTATTTCGTGAATAAACTTATTTAAGTTGCAATATATAATTAAATATGTCAGGGAGCAACAATTGTTGATCTGTCCGTTACAATAACTCCGGATCCAGATTACCAGCTTCCACCTGCTGCCTTGGCATTATCTGTGAGCATTGTTATGACCCTCTTCTATTTATTGTACCCAAGTAACTAGGTTATTTTGGTGTAACTAGTGTGTAATTTTTGCAGGAAAAAGGAAGTAATACTCCGGCTGGTTCTGAAACTGCTTTGCAGAAGGCAGAGGATGTGGTCACAAGCATGCTGGCCAAGGGCTTTATCTTAGGAAAAGATGCTGTCAACAAAGCAAAGACATTTGATGAGAAGCTCCAGTTGACCTCAACAGCCTCAGCAAAAGCTGCAGCAATTGACCAGAAAATCGGTCTTAGTGATAAATTAAATGCTGGTGCTTCAGTTGTGAGTGATAAAGTCCGAGAAGTCGATCAAAAGTTTCAAGTTTCAGAAAAGACCAAATCAGCATTTGCAGCTGCTGAACAGAAAGTCAGTACTGCTGGTTCTGCTATAATGAGTAATCGTTATATACTCACTGGGGCCTCCTGGGTAACAGGTGCTTTTAACAAGGTTTCTAAGGCTGCAGGGGAAGTAGGACAAAAGACAAAAGAGAAGGTGGAGAACGAAGAAGAGCAACAGAAGCGCAAAGTGGAAGAGCAACAGAGGCGTAAAGCGGAAGATGAGTATGCACATGTCCTTACCGAGTCCCCAAAAGCAGGAGCAACAAGTGAGAAGGAGTCTTCCAAGCCTGCTCCTGCTCAGGGTTTGATCCTTTGATTCACTTCTATGTGTATACCTTATTTGAAACTCCTATGAACTGTTTCTATATGATCACCAACCTTTTTTTTTCATTACCATGATAGTAGGAATTTGAACAGTTACTTGGACAAGTTTGCAATTGTTTTATTTTATTCTGAAAGATATACTGAACTGCATAGGTATGAAGTAATTTATTTCTGCAATGTGGTTCGGTTGTAGTCAATAGGAAAAATAACCAGAATACAAACTTGATAGAATAGTATTTAGTGAGAGCATCACTTAATTAAATACATGAGTACATAACTATTTTCCCCAGAAAACCTCAAAACTTGAGTGCTAATTTTTTAGTAGAAAAAGATACTGATAAGGAAATTAAAACTTAGATGCTCTTGTGAATAAATTTGTTTGTTTTAAGTAAAACTTAGATGCTTTATATGGGCTTGGCGGAGGGATGAGTGGAGAGGGTAGGTGTCTAGGTGATTAGGAAATTAAACTAGAAATTAAAATGAAAAATATTTCTACTTGTTGAATTTTGTCGCTCCTTTATTCCTAATTCTCACTAATTTTATTATTAACGGTTTTTTTAAGTAATTTTGAAGAACACCGAAGGGAACTAACCCATGAACAAATTTCATTGAGATTATATAATGTATTTTTTGTCACTTAATTTTCCTACCATTTTTCTTTCGCTTCCTTCACGCCTGCTGTCAGTAAAACTGTAATGAAACTTGTTTCAATTTACAGCCATCCATTTCTTTTCTCGTATGTAAACCTGTTGGGTTGCAAACATTCGTATATTAAAGGGAAAAGTAAATAAATCATTATAAACTATTTGTTATTTTTAATTACTAATACTGAAAAATTAATACTCGTGCATTTTATAATTTTCACTGTTAGATTATTATTATTTATCTCCGAAAACTATTTATTCCCTTCTTTTAATCATTTGTATTTTGACCACAATAATATTCTTTAGTTATGGTGTTGACTAACATGGATCGTTGCCTCCGTAGACTTATTATTGCTATTAGATGTCGATGACAATTAGTTCATGTTTCTTTACTGTTAGTATAGATTATCAAAATTAGATGAAAGAATATAAACTTTATATACATAACTTAATTTAGTAGTCAAACCCCAGCGGCCGAGCACCTATTCAGTGTCCATATCCACTACCCACGAGCTCGTTCGGTGAAGCACTACGTGTGAAGGTGTGGCTCACTCTCTAGTAGTACTCATTAAAATTGTTGCTGATCACTATGGACCATCTTCTCTTTACCATTTTTACTCCTTTATGTCATCATCTTGTTTTAATTTGCACTAAATGCATAATCAAAGGCAGTGGTGTCTGCATTGGATGATGCCAACATTTTTTTAAGAGTATAATATATATACACTGATAATATAAATATTTATATATAACTATATAACTAGCCCAACAAGTGTCTACGTATGTATAAAACTAAAAAAAAGGTACTTAGGTGTTAGGTGTCACCAGACGGCATATAGGAGTGCAGTGAGTACTTACTCGTGTCAAGACTTATACTTGGCATCCCTATAAGAATCACAAGTATAAGGTTTCAAATTTGATTTCATATTTAGTTACGATAAATTATGTTTTCACACCTGATTGAGGCTAATTGCAACTATTATAACGGAGAAGGTTGTTAGATATGTTTCTACATAATTCTTTTTGTCTATAACTCGATATAACTTGTTACGTAATTCTTAATTCTCCATCCAAGTTTTTGTTTAGTTAGTAATGGTCCCCAAGTCCAGCTGTATTTCAACACATTCGGCGCACCGCTGCTATCCTACGCCTTCTTCGCCCCCACAGCCACTTATCCTACACTCACTTATTCCTTGCTTCGACTTCCAGACAGAGAATATACAGACGAAAGTAATAATATTATCAACAAATTAATAAACAAAACGAATTTAATTTTATTTGTTTTTTTCTCAGGCGAAAACAGAACCGATTCTGATATGAAAGAACAAGAAGAAGAAGAAGAAGAAGAAGAAGAAGAAGAAGAGGAATATTGAATGGAAGGAAAGACGTATGAAACTGGTGCTTGTGACGCTACTTGAGGAGTAGAGAGAGAAAGGGATTAAAAATCGGCGAGTTTTCTGTGAAGGCGTATCTGTTGCAAATTACGAAGAGTTCGGAGTGCCAAAACATCGCTTCCTTTTCCATCCATGTAATGTTGCTCAATCTCCCTCACTGAATCAAAATTAACACATCTATCAATTAATTAAAATGCATAAATCAAATAATAATTGAATAAAAAGTAAAATGAAATTAATTAATGTACCTAAAGGATCATGATATGTATGCTTGAGTCTAGGAAATTGTTCCATGTCTGTAAAAAAAATTGGAGAGGAATTTCATTATTTCAATTATGAATTAAAGAAATGATATATTAGAGTGATGATTCAATTTCAGAATGAATGAATAGAAATGAAAATACCTGAAGGAGAGGGAGGGTGAGAGGAGAGGTAGAGGACGAAGAAGCATAGAAGAGTGATGATTGGGATGAAGTGGACGAATTTGTGTGGAGTGAGGAGTGGCAAAGATAATCGGTGAGTCTTAGGGTGTTCCTCTTGTTCTTCCTTGTTAACACCATGGTTATGAAGCTTCGATGATGGTGAACCCAAAGACTGTCTTTGCATTGTGTTATGGCTATGTGAAAGAGATAGAGAGTGAGAAATGAAGAAAGAGAGTGTATTCTATGTCAAGTTGTGAACTGTGTTTTAATGATTTTGATTTTGTGTTTTAATTGTTTGGTGTGATTTTGGATTTAAAATTGAAGTTAATTTTATGTTTTTGGCAATTCCATAATTTACTGCAAGATTTACTCTCGTGACCTGACCTGATCCTTCGTTGGATCCTATGCTGATGAATGAATTGTTTTCTTTACTCTATTTTTTGGTGTTTCCTTTTGCATTTATATTCATTTTAATGTGTGGTGGGTGGGTGCCTTTGTTTTTTTAATTCTTTATGCTTCATTTTGTCACTTTCTCCATAAATTAAAGCCTGTTTATTTTCAACAAGCATCCCTCTATAGGGGGGTTCATATTTCCGTTTTTGATTTAATTGTAAAAGTATTATTCCATTATAAATAAGAACTATAATTGTTCTTATTTTTATAGTTCTTTCCGTCAACAAAGTACATGCAGCGGCAGCATATACCCAACGCCAAGGCATATTGCCACATAACGTCTTACATCATTACTTGTGGATTGGGCTAACCCAAAAGGTAGGGTTAAAATGGAAACACAAAACTATAATCTAACGACCACACTAGATGGGAAAAAGAATGGAATACAAATCATTTATCCCAATTAAGTATTACTATGTGTAATAATGTGAACTTAAAATATTAATTTATATCTACTTGATATATATTTGTCAAAATGTTTAATAATAGAAACTTGGGCAACGGGAAAACATTTTCAGAGCTGACCCATATATAAAACCTTATTCCGACAATAAAGAATGAAATAGAAAAAGGAGAATGGTGCTGTGGGAGATAACACTGGCAACTGCTTACTTTTTGGGTCTGAAACGAACCTACAGGCTTGCTATCAAGATTCAACGTAAGATCGTTCGTCCTAAGTACCCTAAGATCCGTCAATTTCTTCACAGGTTCATTTTATTCATCTACAACATTTCCATCTCATTCTCTCTCTCAACCTCAAACATTTGTTTGCAATTCAATATTTTATGTACTTTCAACGAATAAAAAAGTTAACTTGAGTTGTTGGTTGACGACTTTTGTATGTTTTGAAAAAGTTGAAAACCTAATATCAACTGTCACAACTAGCCATATTTGATTACATTTTAAGAAGGTGGGTCCTATTTGTTCATTCTCTCAATTGAGAAGTAATAGGGAAGGGTTCATTTATGTCAATTTGATGCTTAGAAGTTTGAAGTTAGAAAGGAATAATTGGGTTTTCACTTTTTCTGCTTTCTATCATTCCTTTTTTTTCCATCTTCCTTATGCCTTCATATGGCAGTTTGATGTTATAAAGTTCTCAAAATGTTTCTTAATATGAAGTTAAAAACCAGATTTTAACATTAAACAATTTTTGGTGCTTCACAGGCGAACCCGTGCTATATTTGATATAGCAATCAGTGTTCATAGGAACATTCAAGAAAGAGATGTTGAAGTGGGTCGGAATGTTGGAAACTTTGTTTTGCAATGGCTAGATCGAATTAAGCCATCAGCTCAGATCCGCGGTCCCCCTTCCGGATCCCCTAATGGTAGCTCAGGAGAGAAACTTAGAAAGAATGCAACTGCAACTACCAACAACAGCAAACCTCCTGGTTATTCTGGATTCTTCAAGAAGGACTTTGACAGGCATTTGTTTACCATAGGTCGCGTAGCCGAAAATCGGGGCGCGACAGCTGGACGCAACACCGCATCATGGCCAAAACCTTTTCCTACCATCTCAAGGATAGTGAATCAACCAAATTCTGCTTGGACTACCATCCACGGGAGGCACCTCAGCAGGTATGCTCCTGAAGCCTTCGGATCAAATTATAGAGGAAACTGGTCAGAAGGTGTTATTAGGAAGGACATCATGCAATTTATGCTGCGAAACTAATTTTTTTATCTCTACTGGAATTAAGGCTTGGTTGTTGTTTATTGGGAAATGTGGTTGGATAATGTCTGATTATTTTTCTGTCCGGACTCTTAGGATTTATATAGTCTGTCAAGTTTTCTTTTGGATAATGAAGGGTTATGCATTTGTTTTCAGTTTTGGTTAAAAGAACTAGCTGTTAATTACTTAATATCACAGATTATCAATTTTGTTGATTAATAATAGTGAAGATTGTGTAGTTCTGCATATAATTTTCTTTCAATATTTTATTTTTTCAAGCAACTCTTGTTTATCCAACTTGCTGTATATTTTTTGCTATCCATCAAGTAGATCAAACATCTGCCACAATATCTTCTGATGCAAGTTTATACGATATACTAACTAGTAACTACTGTGCACCAGTAATATATATCAGTTTCAGCACTCCATACACTTTCAATCACACTAATTAAAAATTGGTGCTACTCATATTTTTTGCATAGAACTTAAATCTAGCACCCTCGCATGGTGAGACAACACAAAGCTACGTGATTTCAAAACTAGCTTCATTAGATTGCTCTCACAATCCTTTCCCCAAAACCAATGTTTCAGTAAAGCTAACAAGGGATTGGGCATATTGCTCACCAACGATTTTTATACAGAATGTAGTATAATTCCTTCCTAGTGATCAAGAAGGGTACTCCCTTCTCTGGCAAGGACAAAAAGATCACCATCTCCCGTTGATATTCTGAAGTGCACATCACACTAATTTTTGATGATTTAAGGTTAATGAATAAACGATCTACGAGAAGAAAAAATTTGAGTTGAAATCGTGTAGAAAGTTGTATGTGAAAGTAGTTGCAGAAGCAGTGTGCATTAAAAAATGAGCCAAACTTCAGGGCATAACCTGTAAATTGATGTATGAAAGTAGCAATAGATCACAACATCCCATGAGGCTGAGTCATGAAAATATGACCTACAACCATAATGCATAAAAAGTAAAACATATTTGTTATCAAGAGTAGGTAAGACATATCCACCAGAATATTTTCACTCTATTAAATAACCATGTTCATCAACCTGTTCCATTGATCGACATTTTGCGACAATGGTTTTAAACACCGTGACATTAAGACCAGAAAACCCACCATAAAGATGGGAAGTAGCCACCATTTCCCTTCAATTTTAGAATTTTGTATTGAAGTAAAGCCTGAATCTGCACTCTGCTCTCCACTCTGCTCTCCACTCTCTATTATTGTTTATCTCAGACTAATTGCATACATCCAAAATCAGGAGTATGTAGCACAATAAAAACTTTCTAAACACAAGAAACATTTATACCAACACATGATCTGTGAAATCACCCAACACATGTCATGCGTTCAATCAAGTCAGTCACCCTTTAAATTCTGAAAAAGCTCTGGAAGATGGACATTAGTCAGCTTGGTCCTCTTGCTGATTTCTTTGTTCTTCTTCTTAGGCTTGGACTTGGAGGCAGGAATGCCTTCCATTTGTGCTGTGCTTCTCCTCTTTGCAGTGTTAGTAGCAGGCTTCATTCCATTCTTTAGGAGATCCTTCTCTATATCAAGCATATCACGAGGCAATTCAATCCCCCGAAAGAGCAATTTTAGGTCATCATCCACCTTAATAGGGACTCGGGGGTCATTAGGGTAAGCAATGTCTTCCTGTGAATCAAAGTTGGACAGAAGCCAAATCTGCCCTGCAGCTTTTAAAGCCTAGAAATTGATATAGCTTTTTAAGGTCTTGTTTCATTTGAAACCAATTTATTAAAATAAATTTTAAAAGATATTATAAATCAAATTTATCGAATAGTTCTAATGTTCTATTGCTCTTTACATATTTCAATAAAAACAAACTAAAACAGTTTACACTAATATTAATTTATCAGTATCACATAAAATTCTTAGAAAATAAGAACAGAGAAACAGGAGGATGACTTTCAAGAAAATGAAAAAGAGAAACAAAAGTAGGCAAGTGAATGGGGCAGCAGAGCCTAAAAAGAAGAATGTCAATGACTGTTTTAAAAAACTGGAATTCCCCTCCAGGCTGCTAAATGATTGATACAAAACTGAACTCCTTCAGTAATGACATTCAAAAGCCATCTTTTTACCCCAGTTACCACAGGACTCTAAATCCACATATAAGAAAGTAACAAAAAAGGTTTAACCATATTGAGGCTGCCTCCCTAAACAGCAAGATTTTGTAAATAATTTATTAAGAACAAGGTTTCCATTTCCACATTACCAACCATACTGACCAAAGGTTGGGATAAAACAAGGTTTCCATTTCCACATTACCAGCCATACTGACCTAAGGTTAGGAGAAAGGGTTAAAAAATGGTTATATATAACAAAGTAATGTGCAATGTTAGTTTATCTGAATCTTCATTCCAAATCACTCTTGGTTTTCCCAGCTTTCTTCTAGTCTGCCCCCTAGACTTAATTGACTTGAACAAACATTTAAGTTGAACATTGCAAAATATCAACAAACTGCGTGTAAATTCTAGTGAAAGGCAAAATATTGTCCACACATTTGCTTATGATGCTCACACTTGCTGACATAAGAAAATGTGTGAACTGTGAAGTCTGTGAACTATATTTTTACTTGAACATAATCTTTCAGCTATGCCATTATTTACTGTCAAATTAAGATAGTCAAATCTATAATATTAAAAGTACAAACGAACTTAGAACCTACGTGGTTTCTTATAGTTAGAATAACCAACCATAACTTCATGGAGATATAGAGTGTAGAAATCAATCTATTTAGGTTTAGTCCAAATACAAAACAACATTAATTTTAAAGAAAACTTCTTACAATTTTCATCTGTGATATGGACCTGCCTATTTAGAGTTTCATTGCATGATGAGATGAAAACTTTCGAGCATAAAATTTTAGACACGTGAATGAAGTCGATAAACTAATTAGACAATTTTGGTTGTGCTTTAAAGCACAACTAAAGGGTGTTAATATACGCTTAGATCTGTGTTTTCTCTTGAAAGAGCACTATGATGATCTGTGAGCATGATTACCCATAACATTTGAGATTCTTTCACAGGAATAGTGATTAGTGATCATGTTACTCCCAAAAATTCACTACACACGGGGGGGGGGGGGGGGGGGGGGGTCAAACTTGTGAAATAAGAATAGTTTCTCCATAAACCCAAGTTAATATCAGAATTAGAGAATCATCTATGACCATAATTCCAACAACGTAACTGAAAAATGAACATGAAGACATTTCCATCTAATATAATGAACTAACGAAAATCATTTACCTGCAAGTCCTCCATCACAGTTGGGTAAGCATCCTTTAAATCAATAACAGCAATGCCCTCAAGAAACTTACGTATCAGGACAAGCAGCTCCTTTCTATCCCTAACATCATGCTTCGACTACAGAACCCAAAATAATGGTATAACACAATAAGTTGTTATCAAAATGAACAAAACTGAGACAACAAGTTATCATGAAGATGATATGTGTGAATAAAAAGTTACCTTGTAAGAGAATCGTTCCCCATCATATTTAATTTTAGGATTTTTCCTCATACTTTCAAAAACATTTCTATTAGCATTCATGTCCACATAGCATACTTGATTAATCTGGTCTGGTGTTAAAGCCTGACGGGTCTGTAAGAAAACACAATCACAAACACAAATTGATCTATGATAAAATAAGGTTGAAGAAATGAATGAGTAGTTACAAATTACAAACCTCAAAGAGGAGATCAATAACACGCTTCATCTGAGCACCAACGGGGGCTTTGCGAATAGAGTTAATGTGTTGAAGCCTCTCAGTATCGTTTGAGAATTTGACAGAAGGAATTGGAGTAACTCTTCCATTGGTAGATGATGAAGATGATGATTTTAGGGTTTGAGCAGCTTTCGTAGATACAAGCGTCGATTGACACTTCTCTTGCTGCTTTTTGAATCTATCTAGCTTTTCTTGCAACGCCATATCTAATCTCAAGCACCAAAAATTTTATTTATTTATTTGGGAAATTTCAGAATCAAAATTGGAACCCGATTAATTAATTGAAAATTCAATTTCGTGCATTTCAAGTTAGAGTGATGATAACAGGATCGATCTCAGGAACATGTATAGCGAATGAATTTAATTTTTGAGAGAGATAACATATATATATATATATATATATATATATATATATATATATATATATAGAGAGAGAGAGAGAGAGAGAGAGAGAGAGTAATCGTGGAAGAAATTTCCGTGGAAGAATGAATGAATGAAGAAGCACTAAGTTTTCTTTGCAATGAGGGCTATTATTTGCCCCTTCAAATCACATGGGCCACCCAACCCATGAAACATCCTTCCCATTTTACAAGTAGAAAAAAAATGTATATACACGTTTGGGCGAGTGATCAATGTTTAGGATGAGGTATGAGACAAACAAGACCCGATAATCCGATATATTTCATGATCACTAGCTAATCATGTTTGTATATGTTAATCATATCCATTTGGCCGAAAGTATCATTAATTTTCTAATTTTTATCATATATACATTAATAATGTATCTACATATATTATTTCATATGTCAAATTACATATCTACCATAATAATTATTATTAAGAATATTTGATCCAAAAAATGTGCATTATATTTAATCGGATCTAGGATCGGGTTTAGTTTTAAAGGCCGACGCGATCGATATTTAGGATCAAGTTAGCTTCAGGTTGGGTTTGGTATAAAAAATAACAACCAATATTTAGAATCGGGTAAAGAATAAGTTTTACTCAGCCCAACCTAGACCGCTCTCCCCTAATACACACAATATTCTAATTTTTTGTCATTCACACTACATTGGATATATTAACTGCCTACATTTTATATTTAATTATTATTATTCTACTTTCTTTTTTCAAGAAAGGAAAATAAGGAAAGGAATAAATAGGATGGAAAAAAATTATGTAGTGTGAAACCAGATAGAATAATGAATAATAACATTGGCATATATCTCTATCTATACCAATATTGTGAAACCAGAGACGGACGTCAAACTGAAAAAGCTTATGTATTAGGTTTAACTGGTTTAAACAGTTAACCCGAGACGGACGCATACCAATGCTCATGGTCGTATGTATTGCTTAAAGGCATTATTAAAGCCTTGCATCATCTTTAGATATGCTAAACACAATAGTGATTCTACTTCTTTCATAAAAAGGAAAGACGAATGAGCTTTGTTTTCCTCACAAGCTATATATACATACCTAAATCTACATCCTTTTCATCATTTCCCCCCACTTTTGTTCAAGATAGCTTTTTAATTTATAGGATTAATTCTTAGAATAAATACCCTTTAGCTTCATGCATGGGGAGAAAAGTCACAAACTTTTCTGCTTTATCCCTTCCTCCATCTTTGTTATGATTATTTGGTTGTTGATTTTATCAAATACTCTATATATAAGTTTTCTAAAAGCATGTTGTCTTTGAGTCTAATACAAGGGTATCCATCTCCATTGAATCCATGACCAACATTCATAAAGATGAATCTAAAAGTTGAACCTGATTGTTTGCTCCGTTCAGCACATATTTTTCCAACGTGTTTTTAATCCCTACATGTAAATTAAGTAGTAAACTTTTATTTTAATCTTCATAATTTTTGTACTTTTTTTATTTGGTCCTAGCAGTTGGTATTGGATAGAGAATACTGACATGACTAAAAGAGGCCACGTCAATTATCTTATCATACCTTTATTTTAGACCCTATCAATTAATTAATTTTGATTTCAATCTTTATATTTCATTTAACTTTATACTTTAGTCTCTAAAGACATGATAAGCTAAATGATGACATCGGATTCACGCAGGTCATCTTTGTTAGCCCCATCAACATTTTCTATCTAAAGCTAATGACATAAACTAAATGCAGAGTGTTAAAAAAAATGTAAGGATACAAATAAAAAAGTAAACAAAATAACGTTAGTTGGACTAAAAATATATTTATACCTTTTTTAAAATATAAGTAAAATCTATTTACCACAATCAAAATAAAACACTACAAAAAAAGTTAAGTTAGATAAACCTTTCATAAATAAAATTTATTAGCTGGTTAGGTTCGGTCAACACATATTGACCTTGACTTTTAAAAACCCATTTCATACTTTTTTCCCCAGCAAAATATAAATTTATTAAAATAAAAGAATTTACAAAGGAATTGACGGATTACATAACGATGTTTAAACAATCAAACGGATTAGCGACTCAGTCAGCATAAGAAATAGGATCATTCCCATGCATACTTCTGGTCCATAGCCAAGCTTTAACCTTGGCATAATCCAAAATGTTGTGAGAGGAAGTCGTTACATTATTGAAAATAATATTATTTCTAGAAAGCCACAAAGCCCAAATAGTAGCTAGCTAAACAACACTTCAAACTTTTCAATCGTTTCGTGTTGTGCACCATACTTGAATTGAAAGGCATGAGCAGAAGTCATGGCAAACATTATTTACAAAGGGACATAAGATAAATATGGTCAATATCTTCATAAATGAGCGAGCACAAAGTTCATCAATTATATGAATAGCATAAGATAAATATGTATTTTCATTTTGTCCTCAATTTGCATAGCCACACATATGTTAACCCACAAATGTACCTTTGAATTTCATGGATGCTATTAAAAAGAAAATGACCAGAACATGATGGATGGGTCCAAATTTATGCTAATAAGAATGCATGATGTGATTTGCGGACAATTAATGACCACAACGGAGTACAGTGGTTTATAATTGGGCTGTTAACAAAACAAAACAAATCCCTAAGATGCATGTGTGTGTAGAAAGTTATTGAGTTGCAGAGAGGCAATGCACACGTTAAAGGCTTACATGAAATGTTTTACTTTTCCTCTTTTAATCCAATGAAGATACAAGGGAAAGGAAAAATAAATTTTGTACATTATTAAAAAATGTGTATTTTAATGTGAATAGTTCAATATATATACTGTTATGGTGAAAAAAATTGTACACGGTCCGGTTTATTATTCATTATTTATTTTAAAATTGAATGATTATTAATACAATGATGAATTATATATTGATATGATATTGTAAAAATTTCTTATATAATAAATACATATTTATTTTCTCTATTATAATTAGATACTATTATTTCAGCAAACTAAAATAAATATGTTCTATTAGTAGAATATTTGTTTAATATTTATATTGGCTGAGTATAAGGTAAAGTGACAAATATATGCATGTATGAAATGGAAAAGGAAATTTATTATCGGAGGGGATTATACCAACCAACTTGAATAATTTATCTTCTGTTTCTTAGTATTTCTCATGATTAAAAAACAAACAAATGTTGAAATTAAAAAAACAAGGAATTAGCTTTTCTCCATCTTCTCTTATCTTTCACCCAATACTAAACTCTCAATTATCGGAGATGATCCAGATTCATTACCCTACCTTTCACATCCACAAAAGAAACAGCTTCTTTCTCTTCCCCCACCACCACCAAGAGTATAGCCCATCAAGTGTCATTTTCTCACATATACTTCACACGAAAGAAACACTTATTCATCCCTTCACATACCTTGTCACTTCTTTCTCCTCTCTCTCTTTTTCATGTCTCCTTTCAATCACAAATCTCTCCTCTGAACTGCTCCCTCAGAATTGATTGAATGCTTAAAACTTGTTTATGGTGTGTTTGGTTTAAGATAAGAAAATGGGTAGAGAGAAAAAGGTGAGAAATATAATGTGAAGAAAGAAAAAGATGAGAAATAAAGAATAATTTTTTATTGTTTGGTATAAGAGAAATGAAGAAAAGAAAGAAGAGAAATGTATGTTTTATGGGGAGGGATCCACTTACTCCAAAAACACTTACTCTTCATCTTAGCCATCCAATTTTGAAAAATTCAATGGCTTAGATGTACTCACCAATTCAAACCATTGGATTTCCCAAGAATGAATGGTCATGATGTGGAGAGTAAGTGTTTTTCCAATTACTCTTGTAGTAAATGGATCACTCCCGATGTTTTATTATGTTATTCTTTTCTTCTCTCATTTTCTCCTCACAAGTGAAGATGAAAAAAATTATCTGACCCACACATTTTTTTACTATTTCTCTCCTCTTAGCAATTACATTTCTCTCTCTAACTTCTCTCTTTCCAACCTCTACTCTGAGTAAGACTTCTTTCCATTAATATAGATATAAGTGACTTTTTCATGTGTATTATAAGGGCATGTAATTTTATTTTAAATAAAAATGATATAAGTGTAAATATATTTTGTTTCATATGCTTTTTCACATTCACTCGGAAACATACAAAGGGTTAACAAAATCTATATTAATTATACTTTGCACTTCACTGAACCACCCTTTCATCTCAATATATATAATTTCCTCCCATATCCTTCAAAAATTTCGTACCCTCTTTATATATATTGCACAACAAGGCAAAGCAGGAAGGAAACTTAGTTTGGTGAGTTTCAAAGTTTGTTTGTGTTAACCAAAGTTATGGAGTTATTCCCAGCACAACCAGACTTGTCCTTACAAATAAGCCCTCCCAACACCAAACCGACATCAAGTTGGAGGAGAAGTACTAATGCAACAGATGGAGAAGTGGATTTGGGGTTTTGGAAGAGAGCTTTGGATTCTAGAAACTCCTTATCATCATCAATGCCTAAAACTAATGCCATATCTTATGGCCTGATTTCCCTCACCAATCCAACAAGGGCTTCTTCAAACACCAATAATGAAAACATTAACAACAACAACAATAACCCCTTCCAACCATTTCATCAAAATCACTACTTTCACCAGCATCCACTACTCTTCCAGCCACAAAGCCAAGAGCTTGGTTTTCTGCGACCCATAAGAGGAATCCCAGTGTACCAAAACCCACCTCCTACTATGACATTTCCTCAACTTCAACATCAACAATATCATAATCTTCTAGATACTTCTTCCACAACCATTTCACCTATTTCCAACACAGCTACTACAACATCCCCTTTTCATCATTCTCAAGTTTTGATGCGGTCGAGGTTATTGTCACGGTTCCCTGTGAAGCGAAGCATGAGGGCTCCTCGGATGCGTTGGACTACTACACTCCATGCTCGCTTTGTTCACGCTGTTGAACTCTTAGGTGGCCATGAAAGTAAGCATCATCATCATCATCTCTTCTCTCCTTTGCCCTTTCTTTTTTGAAAACAACAATTTTCTTCTTATTTTTTCTTACACCTTTTCTGGATGTTGAGAAAGAGATAATGGTAGACTATCACTGCAATCTTGACGTTTGCCCTTTTTTGCTTACACCTTTGCTTTCACTTTCTTTAAGACCGGAATTCAAGACCAAAAAGAATGAAAAACTGAGAAGGATCTTTGATATAACGTGATAACATAAATTTGATTAAATATTGTAATTAAATATTTTTTTCTTTTCTACTTGTGTTTGATTCGTTAGGGGCTACACCCAAATCAGTTCTTGAGCTCATGGATGTGAAGGATCTCACTTTAGCACATGTCAAGTCTCATTTACAGGTAATCTTAAAAGCGTCAATAGCACTTATCTCTAATTAATCTATATATGGTTTAGGGTTTAATGATCTTCGAAATGATATTGTCTCTAATTATACTTAATTCTTAATTTTTCATTGTTAATTTTCTTCAGTCCTTGGAGGTGAATGAAGTTGGTACAATTCTGATTGCTTGTTTTCAATGTACTTTGGAATTAATAAAAATGAAACTTAAAATTTGTATATATGGTACATTACATTACAAATTACAATTAGAGGAAGGAGTTAAGTCATGTATATATGTTTCAAATTCCAATGGTTTCCATACAGAGGGCCTTTCAAATCCTTAGCACTTCTTTTTCTATTAGATCTGCTGCCTCTGCTTCTGTTTCTGCAAGCTAATAAACAGCTTTTTGCTTGGAAGAATGAACCAGCTAAGTTAAAGGAAAATAATTCAATAGAGAGAGAAAGATCAGAGCTGGTACTTATCCATTTCTTAAAACAAGTAAGACAAACTCCCTCTAATTCAAAATCAACAAACAACCTCATACTTTAGTCCATTGCTAGTAAATAAATTAAAATTATAAAATACAGATTGTATTAAAAAAGAGTGGTGTTATTAATCATTCAAACATGTCTCATATATATATATATATATATAATTTTTACTATGTTATTAGAAATATTTTATTTTTGGACACTTTTACTCAAATTCTTCCAAGTAGTGATGTGGAATAATCTTAAAAAAAAAAAGATATTGTAAACAAGTACGTACCAAACACCATCATTTCTCAATGATATCCTCTCCTCCTCAGATATGGGTCTCTTTACCATGCTAGCTTTAACCATGGTTATCACTTGCTTCTATGCATATACATATTACCATGATCATAAATGCTTCTGTATTACAACTTGTACATTTCTGCAGATAAATTTAATACATCAAAGTTACTTTCTCATATATATATATATATATATATATATATATATATATATATATATATATTCATCTATACCCTTTAAAAAATTATTAAATAATGTAATTTTATTATAACTTAACTAAAATAATCACATTTAATAAACATTGGAAACTAAAAGGAAAAGAAAGATAATAAGTGAAAGAGAGAATTAATAAATAATTGTATAATTAGAAGAAATAAAGTATAAATGCATATTGAATTTTAATATCAGAAGATTTGAAATAAGATAATAAAAAAGTTAAAAATAAAAAGATTTGAAATAGAGATATTACAATATTCTAGTTGACATTCCTTATTGTTGGGAACTCCTCTTATCATGTACTAAATTGTTGTACATAATTACATGCTAATATGATTTTGGCAGGATTATATATTAAAATTAAATTGTAATGTTCTATATCTAATGTTAATGGTGCATGAATTTATTATATCCAGATGTACCGGACGGTGAAAACTACGGACAGAACAGCAGCTTCATCAGGTTAGTGCCTATTCTTTCATTTAGTCTTATATTGTTCTTCCTCTTCTCTATAACTTAATAAAAATGTTTTCCTTTAAACATGAATTAGGGCAATCTGATGTATACGATAATGGATCATCTGAAGATAATTCTGATGACTTAATGTTTGACATTAATTCTTCAAGAAGGTCTGATGTATCCATTAAACAAGATAAAGAATTTCATGGGCTTTGGAGCAACTCTTCCAGGTAATAATGCTGTTACCATTTCTTGTATTTTTCATTACATGTTCAATATAATTTTCCTCATTTCACTTTGCTAATTGTTTCTTTTACTAGAAAAGAATCTGTAAAACTTTGATGTAGAAAGCTGTATAAATGATAAAGCTGCTATATAAAATATAATTGTAACATATCTATAGTGAATTGCAATGGGCTATCACATGGAATGGCTTCAACTTTATCTGATTCAGCATAATAAGCAAAAGAAGCTATAAACAACAAAGTTAAATATGGCTTTCTTTTCTCAGTTTGCTTTTTTCTTTTGCATGGCACCTAGTATTGAGAAATATTGTTGAGAAGTAAGTCTCAAATCGCGTACATCATTGTCTCGAGAATGAATTAAATACATATTAGACTATTCATTTCATTGCCAATTGGTTTTGAGATGAAACCTTAGCATGATATCAAAGTCATAGCTCAACTTCTTTTCGGTTGTCATGGGCCAAAAGATGTCATTTTTCAGTTATGGGTCAAAGGTAACCTTTCGCATGGTTTGGTAGGCTTATGTGGGGGGACATGTTGAGAAGTAAGTCTCACATCGCATACCTCATTGTCTCAGAATGATTTAAATAAATGTTGGGCTACTCCTTTCATTGCTAATTGGTTTTGAGATGAAACCTTAACAAATATTCTCTCGATGTGTTTGGTTGTAACAGGGAAGCTTGGTTACATGGCAAACCGAAGGCTGATTCTGTTAGAAATGTGGCTTCTCATGAGGTATATATTTACATGTATATCTAAATTGCACTCAATACCTTTTTATTTCCTCTATGTTGTTTCCAGATTTATATGAATTTTTTACACAAAAATCAAGCTTCATTTGGAATGCATGAAAGGGAGTTGAGAAAAAAAGGAAAGAAGTTTAACATTTTTCATCTTGCCGTGCACAATATAGAGACGAGAAAAATAGAAGGCTTTCTATAAAACTGCTTTGTCCTTCACAAATTAAAATGGGGGTAGACCATTCCTTTTCACAAATTCATAATCTAGTTTTAATATTTTATTAAAAATTAATGAACATGCTGAAAAGAACCCTAGAACAGTATGACGTAAACCTACTCCATTTGGCTCAATGATCAATGGTCTAGATTATGAATTCGATATATTCAATATAATATAGTATGCATGAATGATAATGCATATTATATTATATATAATATAGTCTGACTCAAATGTCCCTTGATTCCCAAAAATGCATGCTATACTACATTGACCGACATTTAGATTTTTTTTATTTATCGGCAAATGTTAGTTGTTAGTATGTTAGTATTTGTTGTGAACCAGACTTGAACCATCAATCTCTTTCATTTCTCACATTCTCGTTGATAGACATTTAGTTATTTTTTCTTTTACCATATCTTCATTAAAGTACAGAAATTTTCTGATCTTTGCTTTTCTTTTATAATTTTTTTTAGAAGGATATGGATCCAAATTGCCTAAGCTGTGAGAGAATATCAGATGGAAGCTCATCTTCGAACCTTTCAGGATCAAGCACCAAAAAGCTTAACTTGGATTTAGAATTCACCTTGGGCCAGCCACTTTGAAATCCCGTTGAACACTTTGAAATCCATTATATATGTCTCTGAAAGTGAAGGAGCTAGAGCGTTGAAAGGAGAATCAGGAACCCACTTAGAAAATCAGAGAAAGAGAAGAAAAAAAGGAAAAAAAAGAGCTAAAGAAACTTGAGGAGACAAGAAAGATAGAAAGCAACAAAAGAAGACAGTTGGAGAGAAACAAGGCCTTGATCCAAATATTATTTTTTCTTGGTAAATATATGAAATCTAATTGATTTGTATGTTTTTTCTTTGTTCATTCCAAATATTATATTTTTCTTTTTTTTCTTTGTTCATTCCTTAAATTATATTAATATAGCAGCATTGTGATTGGTCTGAGATAGAGAGTAAGACAGCTGATCTGTGTCCACAAATGAGGGGAAGATAATGTATAAGATTTTCAAAAAGGAATGAACAAACTGCTTTTGTGGAATCTTGAAATGGATCAGCTTTTAAATCATATACACATTTATACAATGTTAAAATTAACTTAATAAAGTGAATAGTCATCACAATAACAGCCTTTAAATCAATGTTTTAAAAACCGTGCCGTACCGGCCGGTTCAACTGGAAAACCAGTGAACCGGACCCCTAACCGGTACGGTACGTATGTTATACCGCATATGTAATAGAACCGGTCAAAACCGGTTGAAAACCGGTCGGTTTGTACATTAATTTTTTTTTTAAAATTTCAAATTTTCAATTATTCACCAATTCTTCAACTTCAATGATTGATACTTGGGTCATTTATTTGTATTTTGCGTTTGTTAAGTGATAATTTTGGATAAATATATGTTTTGTACTTTAGACTTTGATTTTATTAAAGACTTAATGTTGTTTGTTTGTGTGAATTTGAAGTAAATTATGAATATGGATTATAAATATGAATATCTACTTTTGAAATTTTTTGTTATAGGTTTATATATATATATATAAGCAAGTATGTCTGGTTTAACCGACATGCGGTTTAATTACTAAACCACTAGTTGAACCACTGTACCACTATATCAGTACCCTAACCGATACAGTTTTAATAACATTGCTTTTAAATCCGAACATGTTTTGCTTTAAATAAAGATTGAAGGGATCGAAGTTCCCACAAGTATTCACCCCTCGAATATTCAGGAATTTTAGATACATACATAATTACGTGAGATCCTTGTACCCAGATTTTATGACTCTTTTTTGGTAACCCCAAGTATGAAATGATTGTGAAAAAAGTGCACGCAGAAAAATTGATGATAAAGAAAAAAGTAAATAATTTCATGGGAAGCCGAGAGCATGAAATAGAAATTCTCTCTAAGTCAGAGTCTTATCTTTCCTTTTCCTTGTCAATTGTTTCTTTCCCATACTTTTATCAAGGTATAATCTTTTGCAACTTTACAGTTTGGCATTGTAATTTTTCTAAGTCACTGCCAACTTTCTTTTTGGAGAAAATTATAAGAAATCATAGCAAAAAGGAAGGGGATATATAAAGAACCTTTGGATTTGAAAATACTGAATGGTAGGTGTTTGCTTAGGCTTTGAGCATGTGGTTGTAAAAAAAAAAAAGAAGGTTGATTAAAAGAAACAAAAGGAGACCGAGACAGTGTTAAAATTTAGGAGAAGAAAATCAAAAGAAGAAAAAAAGAAAAGGGTTGTGCTTTAGCCTTTTTTTCCAGCTTTATTTGCTTTCCTTTAGATTTTGCACGAATGCATGGAGTCATTAATGTTGAGATAATCCATTGGAACACTACAATTATTCAAATAGACTAGACTGTATTAATATACTTGAGTTTAAATATAAATATCATAATAATAATTGAATTTACAGAAAATCTTTACTTGAATATATGGTATCTACTTTTTTTATTACTCAAGATAATTTTGTTATCCCATAAATTCTATTACTACCTCATGATTCTTATTGGTTAAGAAAACTGTATTTCATCATTTCTTATTATTGTTATCATTACTATCCGATTTTGTCCATTATAGATCACAAGCATCCTACTTTATTATCGTTTATAATATGTATTCTACATGTAATAAATATCTAATTTAGTAAATATTTATTATTTTTCAGAAATATGTTATACTTCAAGATAGTTGGTTGGTGTCCACATTCCACGTACGAAGGAAGGCTCAACACAATAAACAAATAGTGGTGTATTTATTAGAGTAAATTACACTTACACTCTCTGAATTTTAATGAAATTATACAAATTACCCCTCCCTTTTTGTCCTTACACCAACCACCCTTCCCTCCTACACAAACCACACCTAAATTTATACATACATTACACTGACTACCTCTGCATGTTATAAAAGTGTAATATTTTAAAGAAAAAACGTGTGATGAATGTAATTAAGTTAAACAAAATATTGTGTATTGCGTAACATTTCTAGTACAAAAGCGAATGTGTCTTTATTATTTTTGTGTCATTAAAAAATACATTAATAATTTCAAATAAATGTTTAAATAACTCTTATATTATTTTATAACGAGTCAAATAATGAAGATGCATTGACTCTTATATTATTTGAATTTGTCTATACAATATACAATATACAATATTTTGTTTAATTAATTGCACACATCATACATTTTTTGTTTAAAATATTACACGTTTATATCATGCAGGGTAGTCAGTGTAACATATGTACAAAATTAGGGGTGGTTCGTGTAAGGACAAAAAAATGAGGGGTGGTTTGTGTAATTTCACTAAAACTCAGGGGGTGTGAGTGTAATTTACTCTATTTATTATTTTTGGCAGTTTCTTTAATAGGCAGTTTGCACTTTGCAGTTTATGTTGAAGTTAGAAATATATATAATGTGAATATAAATATTTTGTATAATGCCATGATCCATGTTACCTTCAAATGAAAAATTGTATTAGAATAACCACACAAAAATGATAGTAGTTACCTTAGGAATAACCACACAAAAAAGGCTAGTGGAACATAAAATGAGAAGGTGAGTTATATGTTTTTTTTTTGTAGAAATTTGAAAATAGTAAGGACAAAATAGGAACCACAAATTACACCATTGAGTGGTTATATTGGGTTTTAAAGTAGTATAGAGTAGTATATATAGATAAATTAATATTTTTTGAGGTTTGATTGTTTCTTTTAACCAATGTTATTCTTAGTTATCAAACATTAATATTTGATTTTACATGACATATGATGATCCAATAATCTTACACCCAACATTCTTAATGGGCTAGATTAGAACATTAATGGGCTATTCCCTCCATTCATTTTTAAGTATCATTTTTTCAAATAAATTATTTCTTTTATTGTTTTATAAAGTTCAAGATAATATTAATTGTTATTTTATTAATTATATCATTAGAGAAAACCAACGGCTTGGTGACTAGGAATGGCAATGGGGTGGGTCGGGATCGGGTTTGTGCATACCCAACCCCGAACCCGAAATTGAAAACCCGAACCCGAATTAAGCGGGATTGAAAATAATGATATCATCCCCGAATCTGTTGGGTTTCGGGTAACCCGAACCCTAAAAAACATATATGTATATATATATATATATAGCTTATATACGTGTGTGAAATTTTTATGTATATAGCTTTTTTATATATGTATTTATGTGTAATTTTATAATTTAACATATATTAATCAGGTTCGGGGTAAGGTATTAACAATACCAAACCCAAACCCAAAATTTGAACTCGGGTAAAACCCGAACCCAATCACATCTGATTTTTCCCGTTAAATACAGATCGAGTTCGGACGAGTAATCGTGGGTTCGGTTTTCATTGCCATCCCTATTGGTGACAGTGATGGGGTAGAAAATAACAATTAAATAAAACGAAAATGATTAAGATTTTTGTTAAAAACAATAAAATCTAGTAATTTATTAGTCTAAAACAACATTAAAGAAGTGGATTAATTACTATTTGTTGATTAATAATTATTGACATTGTTAAAGTTTATGCATCTCGTGAATTACTATTTGTTAATTAAAAAAGTAGATGAATTACTATTTTTTAATTAATCAATCTTCAACATTCAAAATCCATTCCAACATTTTCCATTACGGCAAAAACCACCACCCTCTTCAATAATAGAGATATAATTAAGTAAAAATTCACCACCACCATCTATGCTTGCTCCATTAACTTCCATTTTATTTACAGATTAAATGTATCATGCCAATGAACACATTTTTCTTTAAGGAAAATAGAAAATTTGGGATGCCCACTTTAATAACTTACTCTTGTCAATATTTAATACCAATGAACACATTTTTCTTTAAGGAAAATCAATTTTTTTAGAGGAAAAAATCAATTTCACATTCAAGAAAGATAGAGAAAGAAACTTGTTTTGGGGGTTTCTGCTGCTTATGGGAAAGACAAGGAACTAGGAAGAGACAAAAATAGTAAAACAAAGAGAAAGATAGGTAATAGAACATTTTAAAACAACACATTTTTATGAGCCTCACTTTTTCACATTTGAAAATGTTGCCAAACAAGTGTTACAATTGGCAACATAACTCCTGTAATAGGAGTATAGGACCCTCCTCCATGAACTAGTACCATGCAATAAATATGACTGTAAACGGTAAACCAAACAGTATGGAGTTTTTATCCTAATCAATTTTTAAAACTAATAATTCAAAGTAGGTTATTAAATATTATATTTTAAGTCATTATGTTAAAATGACTCCATAATAGAATAACTAATTATGAATAGTATCAATAAAAGAGTTTTGACTATACGTACAGATGTGGACACAACTAGTGTGAGTAGTGTTTGGAGACATAGATAGATGACAAACACATACACACTCCTCCAAATTATTTATTCATCATTACATTATCATTTAGGTCAGCCTTCAGATCTGCATGATATTGAAGTAAGGATCTGTTATCCAAAATTATATCTAAAACTAATGATAATAAATGAAAAATAGAAAAAATAATAATTCATTTAATTAGAATAACATGATTTCATTAGTTGATACATGATTTGAGACATCAGATCTTTGTGCTATATCTAATGCATTACTTGCCTAGTCTTCCTTATGGAGAAGATGGAAAACGACCACTGAAATGACGCCCCTTTTGACGCCATTGTTTTCACCCACACCCTTGTCCCATGCGTCGTCGTTTCCATCATATAGAAGACATACAGAGAGAGAGATTAATGTAATTTGAGTAGCTCGAGACGTTTTTGAATGAAAAGGTTGCAGTGTAAAGGTCCATGTTTTACCTCTGTACCTGAAACTTTGTTTCATCCAATTTTCATGCAATCAATTTATTGCAGTATTCATGTCAGACACTGCATGGGGAGTTTGGCTCCTCTCCCCCAATGCACACTCATTCCCAAGATTACAACATGTGTCAAATACAAAATTTCAATGCTTCAGATTTTAACATTTTTCTAAATTAATTTTTTTTGAAAAGCATATCATTTCACATATCCAATACTGGAGAGTCGAGAGAGAAATCAAATTCATGGGATAGATCAAAATAAACTACTTTACCTTTTTGTTGCACCAAATACAACAGCCTAAGTGAGCCTTTCATATTTTTGTAGGTTTTAATTTTGAATAATGTTATATATAAATTCTACTACAAATCTTTATAACCATAAATCCATAAAAATTAATATGTCATTTATTAATAAATAAAGTATATTTTTGAAACATGTGCCACTTTATTGAGAGTATGAATATTTGTAGAATGATTTAGTAATAAAATATATTATTTTTTAATATTTATTTCAAATATTTTTGTTCTAAAAATATGGAAAGGAACAAGTTAGTGCAAAAGTAACTCCACTATACAATATATTATAATGTAAAGGTTAAGATTGTTTGTTATTAGAAAGAGAGTCAAAGACAAATACATAATACTAGAGGGAGGATGAATTATGAATACAATGATAGTAAAACATTCATAAATATCTATGTTAGTATTCACATAACCACGAGGTTTATTTGAGCTTAGACCTAAATCAACTGTTTATTTTTTGTGTTGAAGAGAGTAATAAACAAAGTCTCTCTCTGTTGAGAGGTGAGGTGAGTGTTCAATTCCTTGTATTCAAATGAAGGATAGAATTGTCAACACAAGGAACGAGGCATAGTCATTTTGTAATCAATTGTTTTATCATTCATGACCTCTCTCTCTCTCTCTCACCACACTATCGTTTTAGCATCAGAGAGAATGCAGCTTTGTCCTTTCACTTCTTAATTTCATTTCATTCTTTCTTTCTATTCAACTTCTACTCTTGTCTTTATGTCCTACTATTCTGCATGTACAACTAACTTCATTTCACAGACAAAAAATGGGACTAAACTACTAAAGTCTTTTCTATGAAAAATTAGTTGGGCTACTTTTTTATTATCCACTTATTCTCATGATCAAAATTTATTAAGAAAAAAAACCTTTAAACTAATTTAGCTATAAGTGTTCTGGCATCTTATTTTAAAACCCAAACTAGGAACATTTTTTGTTGGGCTACATTACCACTACTTGGACTATTATATCTTCATCTTGCAACCCCTAATTCACTATACTTAAGTTCAAATTAAACGTCCATATAAGTTACAATTTGAAGGTTAATTTCATCTCAATTCAATCATAGTTGGTTCATTTTTTTAGAACTGGGATATATGTAAAACACTAAAATTCAGGTAGTGAAAATATTATTTTGGCTGAGCATTGTTTCTTGATGTATTAAACTTTGTGCACTTGGCTTACTTTACAAACTTAGTCATGGCTTAAGTGCAAGTTATTGTATCAACATGAAGCACTAATTAGCCATATATGACTCATTAGAAGCAAGGTGTAATTCAATGATATTATTAACATTAAAAAAGAATTGAAAACCATATCTAAATTAGAGTAAATTTTGTGTGAGCACTAAACCAACCTATCATTATGGCCACCAATAAATAACAACATATCAAAAGTGAAACCAAGTATATTATTTCTCTTTCTCTAATAGATTAAGCCCTAACCATGTCTCGCCTAATATTATGATGATTGAGAACACCAACTTCAGACAAATGATCTTCATCTATCTCTAACCATAACCACAATGTATTCTCACACGTTGTATTGTTTTAATTTAATGATAAATGTCAACATTCTATCAACAAGAATTAGAAGTATCACAAAAAAAATTAATTTTTATTATTTTATATAGAAAAATACTTAACAAGGGCTAGGGGCTTGTTTGGATAGAGATGAAAAGGTGAAGGACACTCGTGTTCCTGAAAGGTTAGGGATAAGTGGGTGACAAAAGTTGTCAGTATGACTTTATCTTTATCCAAAAAGACTCTAAACTGTGAATCATTCGTTCATAATTACTTCCTTTTCATACCTTAGGCCTTAACATAATGTGACGTTTGCTGAAACATTTATCACTCTTGTGCACAATAGTCACAAGTTGTAATATATTTTGCAATAAGTTTTTTCCCCTTTTTATATTCAAATTTCACTCATGTGTGGACCACTCTTCTAATATATTATTCATTGTAGTTAATGTAAACTGACTAAAAGTTAACCCCCGAAGCTGATGAGAAGAAGATTTCATAAGGATTTCAGGCATGCATGGTAATAGTGGTTTGTGGAGGGTAGTGTGTGGACCATCCTAAAATTTAATTAATTTACTACATTTCTTTAATCTCTACTATGTTGTCTTTCTGGATGTACCTTTCTTTATATGTATTTTTTTTCATTCTCAATATCTCTTTTTTGGTTCATCAATTAATTCTCTGCGGTGTGCAGTACTGTGTTGTATAATTCAGTATGGTTGCTTTGCATGCTCTAAAAATTAATAAAATTGTTCAGCATTGCAGTGTCACGGTAAACTTATAAACGGGTCCATTATGTCAATGATGTAGTAGCTCATTAATTAGAGAGACAACAAATATGTAATAACAATATATGATTTTTATAGAGTATCATTGTATTATTTAACATTTATGTTTAATTATCATTGACTATTCAGAAAAAATTAATACAAATAAATGGTAGATAATATATTAATTATGTATAAATTTTTACACTGCTACATAAATATTACAATTTAATTAAAACCATAACCACTACCATTCATTTTGACTGACACGTATATTATAATATTATATACAATTGACCCATTACCTAGCTAGATACATAGTTGGGAATATCTTAAAACAGATTAGACTTTCTTGTTGCAGAAAAATTATAGGCAGTTCAAAGAATCAATAAATTATTATTATTGAGAGTACAATCTCATCCATTTTAGAAGTATGAAGGAAAATCAATTATAAACTTTGATCACATAATCACTAATTGTGGACCAAACATAAATCATAAGAAAACTTCAGCCTGCATACAAATTTGGACTAGACAGACAAACATTATAATCCAACAAGAATAGCCCATATGTTCAAAACAAGCTACACAGGCCTAAAGAACTATGAACAAAATCATCAAACCCAATACTAAGATTAAATTTAGAACCCTGCCCAGTTAAAAAAAGAGAAGAAAATTGATATATTTTGTGCATACTAAAACATACAATCTATCTATCCATTATCTGCATTGAAATGACATCAACAGCATCATGGGCAGGACTATGGTTTCTCACCAGAAACACCACTGTTTCAACTAAAACCTCAATAACAAGCCTTGAGTTTTCAGTTCTAAAACCAAATATTGGAACTTTTCGATTATTCTCACCTTATTCTATGTGTCACAATGGCTCAACATCACTCACTCAACGATCCTGCAAGTGTTCCTATACTGCTCCTGTTTCCACTAGAACCTATGAGGTGATGCTTACCATCTTCTTTTTTTCATTTTAATATGAATCAATAACTTATATTATAATATAATATTCTCTTTGCTTCCTTAGAAATAAGATTAATGAAAGTTGTAGTAACAATTTTAATAGATTTTGAGGTATACAATGCCAAATTGTTTTTAATTATTTGCTAAGACTATGGTATGCTTTGCTTTTGCTTAAACCTATGTCAGTTCATTAGCTTTACCTCGTCAAACATCTGTCATATGCAAAATTTGCTATTGCTACATAGCTAAGTAAAATCTAGCCACGATTTTGATGGGGGTATTTAATTGCCGTTATGTTGTGCGTACCACAATCGTGGGAAAATATGGTAGATCAGTTGCAGTCGCGAAGACTCGTGCAACAACAATATTGTGTCCATTTTGATTGTTGAATGAATAAACTGGTAAGAACGGTTGGTGCAGCGGAAGCGATCGTTGCGCAGCGATGGTCACGGGGTTCGGCTAATTGTGCCTACTTCCCTGGGAGCGCTGAGCGGCTGCCAAAATATTATTAGAGAATAAGGATTACTAACCCTATCACACCCATGAGCCCAACTTCCCATGGAGTGTTTCTATTTGGTGCTTATATCTGGTGCACATTATAACAGACCTGATTCCAATATATAACATTGGTTACTCTACTTTATTCCAATACTAGGCGATGTGGGACTAATCTAATAACATATTTCAAACATCCCAACAGAACTTTGGTAACAAAAAACATGACAACTCATTGTTTTAAAAGTTCTGGTTGTGTAACATTATTCTCAGAATCCTAGTCTTTTATTGGTCCTCTTTTATTACTTGAGTTTGATTAAATCTGATACTAGCTAGGTAACAAAATGCAGTTTTCTGATACATCTTCAGAAGTGGAGCTGAGGTTAAATTTAAAAGGATTGGATATCCAAAGTTCAAGAGAGATATTGGTTGATACAAGTGATTCCTCTTTAGCTATCAGAGCATTGCGGCCAGGACTTCCTGTCACACTTATAGAAACTAATCGTCTTTTTGACAGGATTAAACCCTCCGAAACAATATGGTTTGTGCGATTGAAAGTACATAATTTTGTTCTTTAATCAGATTCTATTCAGCTTTTCCCTTCTTAGTTAAATGGTTTGAGTTGGACAGGTATATAGATGATGATGAGCTGGTTGTAAACTTCAAGAAACAGGACCCTGATTTGAAATGGCCTGATATAATGGAATCATGGGAATCACTTGCAGCAGGATCTGCACAACTTTTGAAGGGAGCATCAATCTACCTTGTTGGCAATTCAACAGAAATCAACTACAAAGTGGCTCAAGAGATAGCAACTGGTCTTGGGTACTATGAAGTCCAATTATGATTCTTATTGAGTTATTGTCAATATCAATATACTTACTGCGCATTCACATATAAACCTTATTTCCAATTTGACATATATATCAGTTATCAGTTATGAGATTTTTCCCACAGGAGAGAGATCTTTTTATGTTGCATAATTGGCTATAGCTATATTCACATGCTAGTAATTTCTAACAGCTTTTGTGAAGGCTTAATTATATCAACAGATGCACTTCTTTTATAGATGCCTATGATTGATGTGCAACTTTTATCAATGGTTTATAAATTTTAGTGTTTGATATTCTTATCAGGTACACACCACTTAGTACAAAAGAGTTACTGGAAACGTATTCCAACCAAACCGTGGATTCATGTAAGTGTCAATATGTCATTTTCTAAGCCTTGCTTCACATTGTCAAAGTTTTCTCTTTCTCCTCCCATGCTTCTGGTTTCTGGAAAATATATAATACAAACATCAAATTACTATATGCTTACACTATTTAATATGTATCAGCATCAACTTTAGCATCTTTAATAACTAAAACTACTACCAGAACTCTAGGATCAATCTTGGGAGTGAGTATAATGTCTTACATGGTAGTATTACATTGATGTTTGGTACTCCTTAATTTGTATGGCATGAAACTAAAGGAGTGTGCCAAATCTGCTTTTCAGCATATGAATATCCAGCATCTTATGGAAGCTACTGAGTTCTGATATTTCCACTGTGGTGCCTATTGTTTATTACTTTTATTATGAAGATATCCCTTTCACAAAGGGTGAAAATGAAAACTGAGTCTACTTTTTATAATCATGTCTGAAAATAGTGTATTTGTTTAAAATTTCAGTTGCGACATTTGCGTATGTATAAATCCATTATGTCCTTGCACACTTTCACTAATGCAATGCATCTTACTCAATAGAAAATACTGCTTAAATAAGTATATACATCTAAGTACTTATCATATTTTGCAGTGCATTAACAAGTGTAATGAATTCCAGGGCTCCTTGCTGAAGGTTCTGATTCAGTAGCAGAAGCAGAAAGCGCTATCCTTGAAAGCATAAGTAGGTTAGTCAATGGCTTCGTTTAATTTTATGGATAATTATGTAGTTGGGAACCAATACATTTATATGTGTTTGAATGGCCATCCTGTTTCCAGTCATGTAAGGGCTGCAGTTGCAACATTAGGAGGGCAACACGGCGCTTCTGGCAGAACTGATAAATGGCGACATCTCTACGCAGGATTTACTGTCTGGTTGTCACAGACTGAAGCCACAGGTAGTTTTTTCGATCTGTTCTTGAATCTTCGTCGCATTTTACAGGATAAATGTGCCCAACCCAGCCTTGTTTTGAACCTTCAAATTTACTCACGACTTGAACTAAAATACAGATGAGTCATCTAAGCCTCAACTTGAATCGTGAAGAAACTTTTACTACACTAAGGTCTTGCTCGATAGAGGATTTGAGAGGGGAAGAGAATGTTTGAAATAAACCTAACCATTGTTTTTCAGTGTATTTAAAATGAGGGGAGGAAGTTGGGGGATTGCATATAACCCTCCAGAACAATCACTTAATAATTTTTGCGAACATCTTAAAGTTCTCCCACTGGAAAAATATGAAGGAGACTAAACTTCCAAATGAGGGAAAGGAAACCTAGTAATTAACCTTTCAAACTCTGCTCTCCGCCTTTCATTTTTTTTCGATATACCTTCTCCACCCTTCCTCACCCATGTCCCAACTCCTAAACATACCCATGCATATGAAGACATGTGCATTCACTGGCATGATTGCATCAGTCTGTTGTTTCCAGTAAAAAAAAGCAATTTTGATAGCTTAAAATACAGATGAAGATTCTGCAAAGGAGGAGACCCGTAAGAACGTCAAAGATGGCAGGCTTGCATACACAAATGCTGATGTGGTTGTTAAGCTCCAGGGATGGGACTCTGCTTATGCCAAGAATGTGGCACAAGCATGCTTGAGTGCCTTAAAACAGTTAGTCTTGTCAGACAAGAAACTTCCAGGTACTTATGCTAATTTATTAGTTGATTCCATTCTTTTTTCAGGTAGATCCCATGTGTTCTATTCAGCTGTCATGTAGTTTCAGTGGTCAAAATTTATCAAAGTCAAAGATCTTAACACATAAGATTTTTGGACTGATTGTCTAAACACTGCTTTTCATTGAGATTAGGGTGTGATTTTAAGGGATGAGAATGGAGAGACAGGAAATAGTAAGGTTTAAAATGAGTAATGTAGCAAGTCAATTTATGCTTCCTTGGTAATAGATAAGAGGGATGGAATAAAATGGAGGTGAAAATGGGTGATGGGCATTGAAGGTGGGAAGCTTAAAAACAGTGGATTCTCATGATTGACTTCATTTCTCTGTAATATTGCAGGTAAAAAAAGTCTCTACATAAGATTGGGATGTCGAGGTGATTGGCCGAACATCAAACCCCCTGGTTGGGATCCATCAGGTGAAGGTGACAGAAGTCTTGATACACAATAAGGATTTTTGTAATGACAGTGAAACATGAAATTCAGATAGTCACAAAGTTTGTGTATGCAAAGCTCATGTATTACCACAAATATAAGAGACAGTTTCTGTGGTTCAAGTTGTTATTAACCTATAATGTTATACTTTGTATTGCCACGTGATGGAAGGTGCAACATGATTAAGGGCTCCCACTAAATCACATGTATCTACTAACAGAATTTGTAGAAGAAAATGTTAAAAAAGTGTGTTCTTAGCTTTGCTCAAATGTGTATACTTAGGTCCTCTTGATTTGGTAGCAATTAGCACATCTTTTTAATGATGACAAAGTTCAACCTCCTACTCATCTAGTATTGTGTTATTGAGATTTTCCAAGTAAAAGCTAAGAATCACATTCCAAAATGACCTTTTGAGAAGACCAATTTTCAAGATAAGCATTTTTACTTAAAACTTTTGATCACCATTCATAACTTTAGTACATGAGGTGCAATACTTAGTCGTTGACCATGGTAGCTTTTTCTATGAACAATCCGGAATCTTTTCCAGACAGCTAACAAGAAATAAAACTGCGGAGACAGATGTGGCAATTCTTATCGACAATTACATCTTAGATTGAATCTGAGGACAAATCCTAATCTGAAATCAAAGAGCTACGGACTACTTTTCCCCTTCCCCACAAAAGTAGTGAAAATCACCACAACTGTGTCAAGACACCAGACCTTGAACATTATTAGTGATTGCCAAAATAAGTAGAGCAACGTTAACTCTATTCTTGTCAGATTAACCAGCCCAAAATCTGGGCACCTTGAAGTGAGGTAAAAATCTGCCATGGTCAACATGGCTTGCATTGGAAATAAAATCTCCCTACAACCAGCCATTACTTCCACAAGTTTAGTCCACCATTTGATGGTACAAAGTGAGAGCTCATTTTGAAGTGCAAAAAAAAAAAAAGGAATATCCAATGAATTGGCAGTTTTTATAAAATCCTAGCATAAGGTAGACACTGGCCATTTATAGTGCTTCTGTTCACAAATGGTTGAAAACAAACTCTAATGAAGTTCTACTAGCGAATATGTTCTAGGTCCAAATAAAGATAAGAGAAATAAAAAAACAGATAGTTTGCGTCTCTTGTTAGACTTCTTCCTTCTTGATTGCTTCTCTTGTTTCACCACTGGATGGTTTCTGCAAGCACCCAGTTAAACATTTCAGGAAATAAGAACTATAACCGCATAAAAGAAGACCACGGGAAATATTCTGACTTCTATTAAAAAATCATTGGCTAATATACTTGACAGTAAGTAATTCCTTTAGGAGGTATAACTACAGCAGAAAGCCATGCACAGGATTTCAAAGCCAAATTTATATATACTCATATACTGTACCTTCAAAGAAAGACTAAGTATTGCAGCTCTCAAGAGAGCGTCTCCAACTACCATCCTCAACTTCTGTACAAAATTGTCACGGGATATCTGCTTTGACTGAACCAGAACATGATATATTAGAGATATTTCATCAATCAAACAGACAGAAGCATATGTTGAGCTACTTTACATACCAAAAATTGTTCATAATGTGTTTTGACAAGCTCCATATCCTGGGGAAGAACCTTCTTTCTGATAACGGCAAAAAGCAGAGGAAAAGGAAGAAACGGGGATGTTGGAACTTTCCGGGTGCTAGCGGCTTTTCCCTGATATCCCATAATTAAGAAAGCATTTTTAGATAAGGACGATATTTTAGAAAATAGGTGCTAATGTTGCCTTTTACATAGAAAACATGGCAAAGCATAAGATACAAAACTTGAATATCAATAACTTACAGCATCCACAATAGAACTTTGATCAGAAGTATTAATCCCAGAAGCATTACTCTTACTATGACTTCCACAAAAATGAGCTGTAAAAATGCACCATATAATACTGATCAAGAACAAAATACTTTTCAAAGGGAACAGCTTAGCAGCAGAAGTGGCTGGTTGATTCGTTTATGATTGAATCAAAGTTTAAGTGATAAATTTGTTGAGCATGAGAGAGACCAACCACAACGAGATACCAACAATCTATGACTGAAACCATGTTCCCTAATACTAAAATCTAGAACTTTCCCAAGTCTATGGAAAGAACAAAACATAGATACCAATTAGTTTGCCTCTGGTAAACTCATTGAACACTAACTAACTATAAAATGATATAATACTACAATGCCAAATTCTTTTTTGTCTTAGGATAAAAAATTCAATAACACATACAAGAAAGCCAAAGGAAAAGTTTATTACCTTCAGCACCTGACGAGACCTTGAAACTAACAACATATTCTGGATAGATGTGGGTGTTCATATTCATGTCCCATACAACATAGTGTGTCGGACTTTTGAGATCATCCACCCCATTATCATATGCACTAGAACTGGGACGAAACTGATCAGTGCCATGTCGGAGAAGCTCCATGTTCCCCATTATTACACGACAAAAGACCAAGTGTCGAACCCCATTTTCGTCATTATCACATAACCGTGCACTTTACAATTGGCAAACTTAAGGTTAGCAAACTTAATGCTCATATAAGGCTATCACTAAAATTAAAAATATTTTACAATTTTCTTATAATAAAAAAAGATTTTACCATTCAGAGTGGATAACAATAAAACTAACCTGGGGTAAGGGCAGGTAACAGCTGAAAGATGAGCACCAATGCCATATGCGCATTTACATGCAGATAGTCTACAATGGCCAAGCCCATACTCCATCATTGTAGACAGCTCTACTTTAGAGGAGGCAAGCCAAGCATACTGAACATTAGCATTACCATGAATTTTTTTGGTCATTTCAGCCTGCTTCCAGAATAGTTCCAATCTTGCTGGCATTGACATGCTTGAGCAGCGATGAATCTCAATGATATCAGTGTCAGTGATCCCAAAACTGCTCATTCCCGTGACAAACATTTTCTGTACGGTGTCTGTATCCAAATTTCCATATACATATTTGGTACAAGCACTTAAACCCATGTCTTGATTTAGCTGAATGTCTACGTTAACATCTCCACAGTCCCCTTTATTGATGCTGCCTTCAACTTGTGCATCATAATGGCTGCAGCTTTGTGTAGCATCAATTCTAACAGGTTCAACTAAGGCATTGGAGTCTCCACTGCACTCCCTCAGTTTGGATCCATCCACTCCCTTTAGATCAATTTCTAAATGTAATTTAATTTCACAGGAATCAGAACTTTTCCCAGCCTCCTGCTTGCAGAAATTATAAGGTTCTTCATCAGAAGCGGCAAATACTTCAGGGAAAAAGCATCCGCCTGCCTCATCGATCCAAGCAATAGGTTGCTGCAAACCAGTTTTCAAATCTAATTTATACATGTGGAAAAAATCTAACACAAGATGGTAGCCATTTGACTCTACCTCCACGGCTTCCTTCTTAATTGCAAGATCTTTCTTAACTAGTTCAACAACATCTGTAGGGAAGTCCAACCATTCACCATTTTTATAGAACATCAGACGTTCAGGCCTTCCACTCTTTTTGTAGTTCAAATAATGCCTAACTAAGGACTGTCCAATATGAGTACCAGAGGTTGTCAGCTTGCTTTTACCTCTACCCAGTTTCATCTGTTTCACAGCCTTGCCAGTTTGTGTTGTGAAAGATGGCCACTGAGGTAACAATCGTCGTGAAGCTCTATCTAGATACACAGAACATTGATTAGAACGCTTACGTTTCAGATTGAGTGCAACTCTATCCGATGCCTTTGCGATTTTGGATTCCATTTTTGTCTGCTAGATCAATATCTATTACCACACACAAATACAAAAGCTCAGACGCTGTAGTCAAATAGAAACCTAGACCTGGAGCAGATTTAAAGCAATAGTGGTGACTGTAGTGAAGAACGAGGCATAAAGAATATTTTGAAGTCCCTGCACATTTAAAACTTGTAAGAATATTGGACTAATACAAGATCATGTGCTCGTCAGTATAAAGTTGACATGATAAATAAAAAGAGGTTAATCAATATAGTATGCATGCATGACAAAATAAGTAATCTGAAACGCTTGCACAAATGAAAAAATAGCAAAGGGACTATCTCCAAGAAGAACAAATAAAAGTTCCAAGTATATAATCTGTTAAACATACCAAAAGAGCAATAAACAAGGTTCACAATTCAGCATGATAACTTTAGCTTGAAAAGCTTTAAACTTGTTGAATGAGAACATTTATATTCTATGATTAACAAGAATATAAACAAGCAATTCGATTTTGCAAGATTTTCAAATAAAATTATTACTTTTGATCCAAATTATCACTAGCTAACATCTCAAGTGTCCAATTAGACAAATAGGTACAAAAATATGAATATGCCAGACAATGAACGACGAACGACAAACGACAAAATTAAATGAAGGAACATATACAAATAATCTTAATGCATACCTGCTAGTAGTGCACATGCTTTTCATTGTGATACCACCTATCCTGAGGATGAAATTAGATAATAATAAATTCCACGCTCTTTTTAAGTACTTTGAGTAATTAAAACAACAAGAACATAGATTTTACAAAAAGAACCAAAAGTATCATATCAACATATCAGATCATAACTTAAAAACAATAAAAAATTATCCTTTGTATCAATATGACTACTACTAATAACAAAACGAGCCCCAGATTTCTTTTCTTTTGTGCAAAAGCATCAAAATCGTTTCAAAACCCGAGAACATCCAATATCAACCCCGATCTAACGAATCCAAGCCCAAAATAACAAAGTCAAACAGAACACTGAAAACTCCAAAACCCTTGAAATCGGTATAAACACAAAACAAAACCAACGAATTTAGAAAAGATATTGAAATTACCTGATTGCCCCTAATACAAATCAAGAAGAATTACCTATCACCATATACAAAACCCTAAACATCTAATTCTTTTTTCTATTCTCAATTAACTTCAGGCATCGAATTAGTGAAGGAAGCAGGTGGTATTAAAACCGTTCCTTGATGTGAATGATAAACCCTAACAATGAGGATTCGGCGAATTAGATTAGAGTTATTGCGAATCCTGAAAGGGAAAATTTCCTTCTTGAACAGCGACTCTTCCTATTACCCTTTTTTTTCCAATATTTGCGTATCAAGTTTTGATAAAGTCACCCGCTACCCTTACCCACTTTCCTCACACCCTCTTTATCATAGTGCTGACTTGTCATTTCAACTTTCACTATTTCTTCTTCTCATCCCTATCTTCGTCTAGAATCTATTATTTCTAAAAAAACAAATGTAAATATAAATATGATAAGATTATGTTCAATTTTAATGATATAATTATATAAAAATAATAATATAATGGCTATCATTCAACTGTCTTTCATTGATTTATGTTCAGAATAAATTAATATCATACTTCTTGCTTGATGGTCAAGAAATCAATATAATACAATTATACTTGGACCTAGCTTCTGCAATAGTATTATTTATAGACAATCACTGTCATTTAACTAATGTAATATGTTTATTATTGACAAAATTTCAAGATTCAATAATTACAAATATTTATATCCCTTGTGAATGCATCTCTATAGGTGCTATTGATCACTTCTAACTTGTACATAGCTGCATCTTTCTATATTTGAGTACACCCTGCTATGAATTCCATTATGCTCTTTGATTAAGATGATATCAGAAGGATATTATTGATGTTAATCTAACCTAACTAACCTAACTAGTAGCTTGTTTGAATCCATTAGTTATCTTCAAATCCAAATGTCTAATGCCAAACTCTTAAAAGACACAAGAGTGGCAAAGGAACCTCTAACAGAGTATTAATCACTTCCACTTTGGGTGTAGTTTATGAACGGGAAGAAATCTTATGTCCGAAAGAGTGTACCTTTCTATATATCACTTGTTTGTGATTGGTCAGAAATTTATTTATTTATTAAATTTATAACTTAAATATTTTTTTTACTAATTATAAATAATTGACATATAAGTGACGTTTTATAAGATAACTTATGTACACTTTTTTTTTTGAAGCGTCCCTTGATGACATGGTGTTTGGTGGCAAAGTGATAGATGCACTGTGGCTCCAATTTTTATTTTTTGTTGAGGTATATAACCTGCTAGTTATATGGCAAAAAATTGAAGTTGTAGCACCAACTTAATTTTATAATTAAATATCCATTGGAGAAATATGATAGGATTGGAGTGTGTGGGATAGGGATGAGAACGTGGTAAGGATTGGACTGTGTGGGATAGGGACGAGAACGTGATAGATGGGGACAGAGACTTTGTTTACTCAATCTTACAAAATATATTTAATGAAAATTATTCTCAACAAAATAGATTATTTATCACTAGCATGTCGGGAGGTCGACCCACATTTTTATTCAAGATTATGATTTATAATATATGTCGTCTCATTTGTGGTTAGAAAAATTATAACTCTTTTATTCTGATTATGATTACCAATTTATAATATGTGATGAATAAATAGTGTCAATGAATAAACCATAACCACACCTATATAATTTATATAAAAATGATACTTTATTTAAAAATAACATAGAATATGCATTGAGTAAAAAAGAACATTGAGTTATATATAATTTTTGGTAGAAATTATAAAATAAAGAAAGCAAAATATACAACTATAAATTATGAGTGATTAAGTTGAATTTTGGCTTTTATATATAGTATAAATAAACTATTTCACCACACCAATCCACCCAATATCACATAGTTAAAAATAATTCTTTATCTCTTTTATCAATTATTATTAATTATGATTTTGTACATTTTATTATAAGTAGCCATATATAATTAGTAAAACAATAAAATAGTCATTAACAATAGTAGAAAATATATTTTATATAATATTTTGTAAAAGTTGTGTGCTTTTAAAAGATACCATTCTAATAAACATTAAATATTTTATGTAAAATATGTTTAATAAAATAATGAATAATATTATTTTAATTTTTTAATAATTATAACAACCAAACATTTATAAATCATGTTTACTGATAAGTAATTTATCTCTAAAATTTTCTTAATCATTTTACCTATAATTTTTCTTAGTCTCGTTTTTGTTTTAGAATTTGGATTAACTTCTATTTGTTTCACTCCATTCAAGTGATGATACTACCATCTTTTCTATATATAAATTCTCAAGAATAAACACCATCCACCCAACAAATTTCTTTTCACCGATTCTCAAATTTGAAAGCATCATATTCTTTAAACTGCCCAATAACAATAATCATATTAATAAGATTCTTGAGAATATGATTTAAGGGTTGTAATGTTATTATTCCTTGAAACAAAGCTTGACCTAAGAGATTATCCGTTCATTCCATGATCTCCATAGAAAGGTTTCCACGTGTCCCATGGTAAGTACCAATAACAGTATTGGGCAACGATTCGAAAAGCAGCACGTGTCCCAGGCTCACACGCTTGAATCATAATAATCTCTCTTCTTCAGTTTGTTCTCTGTAGTGTGTGTTGAATTGATACTTCTCTTACCATGACCGCTTCTAACGCTTACTTTTCTTGTTTTCCTTTTTGTTCTTTCTCTTCTCTGAGTAAGACTAAGACTATGTCTATTCTCTCTCCCTCGTTTTCCACACTCTTTCCTACTCCCACTCTTAGGGTTTCTTCTTCATCATTTTATTCAAGATCTGTAACCGCTTCTTCACCTGTTCTTGCTGTTTCTTCTTCTTCTTCTTCTTCCTCACTCTTCTCTATCAAAGGCGAAGACAACGCTTCTTCACAAAAGGATTATTTTCCCGCCAAAATGTCCGCAACCGTTTCTTCTCGCACTTTCCTTGACGCTCAAAACGAACAAGGTCAAATCAACCTTTATCTTTCTTTTTTCCTTTAATTTCTGTTTTCTTTCCTACAAGGTTATGCTCTATTTATTGCTTACTATTTATTATTATTATTATTATTAGATGCAATGAATCAAGAGCGATAGTAAAGTTTTTAGATGCTTACTACGCGAGACGGTAGAGATTGTAGTTTTTCTTAGCCCGTTGACTGTCTAACATGACCGTTGTATAATATCAATCATCATGTCATAGAGATTCAATTAGTAAAGATTTTAGAGATTAATGTTTTGTCTATGAATATGATTTATAGTAGGCATTACGTGTCGTTTGATCTATGTAGGCTATGGCCGACTCCACTTGGTGAGATTAAGTGTTGATTGTTGTTGTAACATTCCCAATCTTGTAATTAGGAATTAAGATTGCCAAGAGCATATAGCTCGAGGTGAAGGCTTTCAGTTAAAGGTTGGGAAAATATTCTGATTTGTTAGTTAGGTAGTGTTTGGTTGATGTGTGAGAACATAATGGAAAGTTATATGTAGACGTCGCATAATGTTCTGGTTTGAGTTATTTTTCTATGTTTGGTACATTTTATAAATAGAAAACAATATAGGACTTGAAAAGTGAGACATTTTGGTTTCTCTAAAGGGGAAAACCAAAGAGGAAAGAATTGAACATTCTATTTCGTTTTGTTATGTTCACGCACCAAACATTGTCACCTGACCAACTGCTTCTTTTATCAAAAGATATAATTACTTGCTGCTCCATTTAAGAAGTGATAAATGTTGTTTTCTGAAGTTGTTTCATAATTTTGTTTTTGATTGGCTTTAATTGCAAGTTCCTGTCCATAACAATTTAGCTAAATTTCTTTTCTGTTTCCACCATGTTCTCCATTTTTATTTCGTATGAAAATTTGACATTAAGGGGCAATTTTTTTTTTTCATTCTTTTTCCTATTAGCTTTCTTTTTCCAAATGCACTTGTATACTTCCTAATGGAAAGATAAGTCCTGCACTCATATTTAAGATTGACTGATTTATATAAAGCACTGTTTTAGATGGCAAATTCATGGGCCAATTTTTTAGTTAAAAGTACAGTAAGACTATAGCCTAAAATTTGACAATGAAGGATGAACCTTCAGAGGTTAATACTTTTATACTGCTCTAAGCTAGGGGGAAGTCAAAATGTGTCAATTAGATGGTGAGAGGAAGAAATATCCATTTTATTAGTCTAGGATGTGCATAATAGTATACAGCCGTAGTGAAAGTGTGGGAATATTATTCTAGTTCCTACGAACTCTTCTTACTAATGCGGTTTTATGTGCATCTAATGCTGAAAATTGGTTTTCCTGCATCATGTTAATTGGTTAATTGCAGAGCTTCTTTATGGAATAAGGAAGGAAGTAGAAGCAGGATCCCTGCCTCCTAGTGTTGCTGCAGGGATGGAAGAACTGTACAAGAACTACAAAAGTGCTGTAAGTTTATATCCATATCTTATGTTCATATACGTGTACATTTTCCACTTTCCTTGTTGATGTAAACCTTCAATTTTATGCATACCTTGGAATAACTATAATTTTCATAAATTAAAATTATTCCTAATATATATGGGGACAGATGTTAGTTCACGCACAATTCACTACGGATTGAACTCCCAATACAGTGTGCAAAGTATGAAACAGTATTGGTGTCTAATGTCTATTGTTGCTATCATCTATTCTAGTACATACGTTTTATGCACTGGCTCATAATTGATATAATACATGTTTTAACGCATGGTATTCCTTCTGTTGCTGTGCTGATAATGGAATTGGTAACATGTTGATTGAAAAAGGTATATCAATTCCATTATCAAATCATGTTTATTGTCCCCTCTCTATTTGTTGAAACTTGAACACTTCTGATTTTTTTCAAATGCATTAATTGATAATGGTATTTCTACGGTCACACTAATATTTTCGCTTTTGCTTTCCACATATTAATTTTTTTTAATGTTTTACTCATTACTTGGACCTTCTTTGTGATGGTGAAAATAAATCAATTAAATTGTTATACTCGTTGCAGTTTAATATACTAGTTCATATTTTTATCCTTCTGACATTTAAAAGACTTAAATGACTCAGATGCTTTTCTTTTTGTATACAATCACATTTCAGGTTTTCCAAAGTGGAGATCCAAAGGCAGATGAGACTGTATTGTCAAATATGTCTGGTCTTTTAGATCGCATATTTTTGGATGTGACGGTAAGATTGAATCCTAGGATGAGCTTTTCTGATCATTTCCATGCCCTTGGAATCTTATTTAAGAAACCTTCATAGCATTTACGAATATACAAATGTAGTTTGCTTTTGTTTCAAAACAAGGATAAAGGATTATTTTTGCTCAAAACATCTGGTTGATTCTTAACAGGATCCTTTTGTCTTTCAACCACACCACAAAGCGAAGAGAGAGCCTTTTGATTACTACATGTTTGGTCAAAATTACATCCGCCCTTTAGTTGATTACAGGTGAGGTTACAAGTTATAGTTTTTACTGCTTCATCTGTTTGTCATTGATCATTCTAGTTCATCTATATGGCTTTTATTATCAATAATCTACACATGTGGTCTGTTAAATTTTCATGCATGAACTTTATATCCTTGACATAGGCATTTTCTTTTTAGCAAGTTTATTACTACAATGTTCTAAGATATGTAGGACTTTTGAATGGATTGCATTGGGTGAGTATTAGAGATAGTGAGATAGATCATACATGCATGGGTTGTTTTGGGTTAGTTGACATGCAATGCACAAAGAGAGGTTCTATTGGAGCTTGTTAGTCTCCACATGTTTAACATGTGCTGTTTCAGAAAATGGTTCTTTTGGGAATGACTGATATCAATGCAATTGTAATGATTTCTATGTTTCTTCCTGTGGTGTACACTCATCTACTTCTGAATAAAGCATATCCTGTGTGAATCATCATGTTGTTACCTTCCAATAGTTGACTAATACTTTTGATATCTGTTACTCTTTTGTTTGGGGACTGGTGATATCCTATGATGCATCCAGATGTGGCCTTCTTGTTGCATTTCCGGAAGTATAATCATGACATTAACAATCTGATAACCCATTAGAATGTATCAAGAGAATGATGTCAACGCCATTCTAGTTCCACCATGTAGCTTTTCTTAAATGTGATATTTTTGTTGCAGAAATTCTTATGTTGGCAACATGTCCCTTTTCATTGAAATAGAAGAGAAACTTAAGCAGGTGCCAATTTCTTATATATTTTGCATTTGAAAAATTACTTGTTTGTTTACTGTAAAATATTGGTAGAATTTGTAAACAATCTTTTTTCACAGAGTAGGGGTGAGGGAAATAATAGAAAGCCTAATGTTCCTTTTTGTGACTACCTTACGTTCTTAACCAAATTGGAAGGTTGGTATCTATGCATGTAGACATGACATTTTGGTGTTTATGTCTGTCAGATATGTATAAGTCTTTAAGGTTGAGAACAATATGCATAGTAACATTGTTACTAGTTTAATATGCTATCATGCATGACACATGAACTTTTTAACAAATCAATCTCAGATCTGGATCTTGTTAACTGATGCCAATCAAGTGACTGTTCTGGTTGTTTTCATTTTTCCATTGATATTGTGATCAAATGTCATCAGTTTCATTATGATAGTAGGAACTGGTCTTTATCATGTGTCTGCATTGCTATCATATAACCAAAAAAACACCGATAGACTTTTCTCATCTCAAATGTGCTTTGAATTCGTCGAGTTAGATACTCAGTTGATGCTTCTGATGCTGAAGTTGTATTGTACATATCTAATTTTCTCCGGGTAGTACTTCTTATTCCTAATGGTTGCATGAGAGACAAAACACTGGAAAGAAAAATTACCTGTTTATGAAATGTCAAACTTAATTCTGATTTTTGGATTTATAGTTTCTCGTGTATATCTGCCCCATGTTAACACAGTCAGAGAGGTGGTGAAAATGTCTGAATGACTGGAAAAATTACTGCAGGGACACAATATCATCTTGATGTCAAATCACCAAACTGAAGCAGATCCAGCAGTTATTTCGCTACTGCTTGAAAAGCGACTATCATATATTGCTGAAAACTTGGTAAATTTTGCATTTTTATTTTCTGGATACTTGTGGCATAGAATGTACTGCACATTTATATATACTGAAGTAATTGAATTCCACCTTTTTTTCAACAGACTTACGTAGCAGGAGATAGAGTTTTAACCGATCCTCTGTGCAAGCCCTTCAGTATTGGCAGGTTCATTTTACACTTCTGTTTATTGAACTTGAAATTTGTGCTGAAGTATGTTACTTAACACTTTTTTTTTTATAGGAATCTCATTTGTGTTTACTCTAAAAAGCACATGCTTGATGATCCGGAACTTATAGAGATGAAGAGAAAAGCAAACACACGAAGTCTGAAGGAGATGGCTATGCTTTTAAGGTATATCTACTAGTTTATAGCTAAATCACGTTTTCCTTTATAGATTCCAATTTAGACTGTAATGCATCCATGTTTTATAGAAATCTGTAAACATAAAAATTGAAATCTAAGGGGAAGAGCAAGTAGTAGGTGGAGTATGCTTCACTTTAGATGGTATCTTTTGTTCCTAGTGGCTTTTGATTTGTCAAATGTTCACTGTCTTGGTGTTTCCGCTGATAATATACTTGCTTTTGATATAGGAGTGGATCACAATTAATCTGGATTGCCCCAAGTGGCGGTAGGGATCGACCAGATCCCACCAATGGAGAATGGGTTCCGGTAAGTTCACTTTGTTGTTAATATAAAATATGTAAGCACATTATAATTTACTTTAATGAAACTCATCACATGCTTAGTCTTTCATGTATAATTTTCAATGTTAACTGGGTAGATGAAAAGTACCTGTAATGGCATTGAAAGCAGGTTTTCTTATACTTCTAGGAAGGATACTTCAACTCTGTGGCCTTACGGTTATGTCCTTTACATGCTTACAAGAAGAAATACTTAGCATGTATAGAAGGAGACAGGGTGGAATTTTTCGTTTTAGTTGAATCTGTTGTTTAAATAGCTTGCTTTGTTGATTTCTTTTCCCCTTTTTCTCCTCAAAATAGTTGAACTATTATCTGTACTCCACAGTAATGATGCAACAATAACCCAGCCTTGTTCCATTGAGTAGGATCTCAAGTACATGGATAAATCAATGTCACTGGAGTCTATGAAAACCAATTTGTTAGTAAAACTATTTACATCAAGGCTTGGTTCTATTGTTTTTATAGTTCATCTTCCACCTTTTAATTGGACTATCTTCATCCGGTGTTGGTGAATTGGCGAAAAGGAAAAAGAAAAACTAGAGATAACATCCTGATTGTCGCTCAAATTTAGAGTTCTTCTCTTCTGCTCTGATGTCTAGTTGGGATAGGATGGAAAACCCAAGTAGGTAATTTTACTACCTTGTGATTTGCTTGTTAATAACCATGAAAACGGAATCCCGATAATGTATTCTGTTAGGATAGTGCCTGTTTAGTTAGTTATATTCGTTTGCATCCACTTGTCTGTATTGTTCATGTGTTGCTTTGTAATAGTGTTAGGCTGATGCTGACGCTAGCTGTCACCACCAGCAAGGCTCTCCTGCTCTTCTATAAATAGAAACCCATCATCCATTGTGTAACTAACTCTAATAAATAATTCACTTACTCTTTCTCCCTTCTCTCTCTTTCATCTTTTCTTCTTCTTCTCCCTCCTTCGGCTACATGGATCTAACGATGCCATAATCCTTTATCATAAATCATGTTCATTCAGAAACATTTATCTCTAAGTCTTTCCTAATTGTTTTGCTTATGATTTTTCTTGGCTTCCCTCTTCTTATTGAAATTGAACTTGCCTCCATTTGATCTACTATCCTTGTTGGGGCTTCTAACGGTCTCCTCCACACATGTCCAAACCACCTAAAGCGTGACCCTACCATCTATTTTACAATAGGGGCTACTTTTCTTACTAATGTTTTCATTAACAATCTTATCTTGTTTAATGTGCCTACTAATCTAACACAACATCTCATCTTTGCTATATGGAATTTATTCTTGATAAGGTTTCATCTCAAAACCAATTAATGATGAAATGAGTAACCTAATTGGTATTTAAACCAGTAACAAGATAGGGAAGTAGGCGATGTGAAACTTACTTCCCAACATGTCCTCCACAGAAGCCTGCTGAACTAGGCGAAGAGTTACTTTTGTATGTCTAAAGGGCATCTTTTGGCCCATGACAATCGAAGAGAAGTTTAGGTCTGGCTCTAATACCATGTTAAAGTTCCATCTCAAAACCAATTGACTATGAGAGGAGTATAGCAACAAGTATTTAGACCAAACCTAAGAAAACGAGACATACGATGTGAGACTTACTTTTGAACAACTTGTTGATATTTTACCGCTCAACATTCAGTCTCATATAACGAATTCAATATATTGTGCGCCAATCTAAGTTATTGTTTGAACTTTGAACAATTCTTTTCTTTTGTTGTTCTGTTTTGCTAGTAGTTGTATATGATAAACATTTGAACTTGTTTCAACAATCATATTAGATGTGTTGACTAAACATGTGTGTATACTTCCTTACTGCGTTAAATTGCCAATTTTATGATCTTTTCATACTGATATAACTGATATAATGTATTCAGGCACCCTTCGATACTTATTCAGTAGATAATATGCGAAGGCTTGTTGACCATTCTGGTCCACCAGGTCATGTATATCCTTTGGCAATATTGTGCCATGATATAATGCCCCCTCCAATGAAGGTATGGTTGTTCATGTCTTGGGAGTTTCCTCTGTGATATTTTTTTCTTTGTTTATTGAGACAGTGTAACTTGCAGGTTGAAAAGGAAATTGGGGAGAAAAGAATTATTTCTTTTCATGGGACTGGCTTATCAGTGGGTCCAGAGATAATCTTCTCTGAAACAACTGCTGCTTGTAAAAGTCCGGAAAAGGTTTGCTAATTTTGTTAACCTGGACTTTCACTTCCTTATTTAGATATCTTATTTTTTTCGTTGACTATTGTGAAATATGGAAAATTGAATCCCTTATTTTGTATCTATTGATCAATGGATAATAAACATGATTATAAAGAGAATTACAAAGAGCAAAAAAAAAATTAAGTCAATCCTAATCAGAAAAAAATATCTATACAATTCCCTATCACTAAATCCCTTGATTTCAGGGATTACAAGTTGATTCTTATCTATTTATGATCATAATTTGATTTATTTGATTCTTGTAATTATACATAATATTTACATTGTGACAACTCTACCTCCAAATTTCTCTGAAAAGTCGCCTACTGTCATTTTGCTATCCTTGAAATGAGATGTGACTACACAAGAATGTAACACATGCCACCATTTATAAGCCGACCCCGCCTATAGCGGGATGAAAGTTTGGTTGATTGTGGTTGTTGTTGTAGAGTGGTATTTTGTTTTTATCATTACTCATGCTGCACACGTGAACTCCTCTTAAGGCTTATAAGGAAGGAGCCCTCCCACATTTGAGTGTGCCATTTGAATGATAAAACTGTGATGCCTCACAAGAACAATACACCTTGTGAATCTGTGAACTACCCTCTAGTGAAACTCACATTTCTGCTGGTACATACTGTAATTTCTTGTAATATGATGAGTACCATGTCAGAAGTTAAGCTGTCTATGTAATTAAAGCCATTATTCTGTATCCTTGGTTTCTCTTTTTGAATTTACTGATGGTTTTGACTTGTAACAATCTTAACTTGAGAAATAGACCGGGTGCTTTGGTACTTTATTTTCATTATCTTGTTTTCAAGATTCTTTTACTTCTTTAGTTTGATTGGTGTCATATGGATGTTATATGGTGCAGGCTAAGGAAGCATATTCCAAAGCAGTATACATTTCTGTGAATGAGCAATATAATGTGCTAAAATCTGCAATACACAGCAAAAAAGGATTAGAAGCATCAACTCATAAAGTTTCTTTGTCGCAGCCATGGAACTAGTTCTAGTCTGAAATTCTGAATATTTTTCATTATACTTTGTTCTGGAGATAAGGTACAATTCTAACTTTTGAGTTTAGAAAACTGCAATTGTACTACCATACATCATATAGGTTAGAGTTGAAAACCTTTCTCATTGTTGGGTCAAATATTCTTAGGTGCTGCTATTGTTGATTATTATTTGATAGAATGGCTGTTTTCATCGAGCAACAGTTGATTAATGCTTTAAATATTATTCTTCATTTTCAACTGTGTAGTTAGTTCCTTGGAATGTTTGACATTTGGGTTCTGTTTTTGTCAAATAGATTACAATCTAGTGATCCTACTGTAAGAGGTTGCAAGAATCTGAATAATAAGTAAAGAAATGCTGGCAAGAAATTATACCTCGAGTGATCAAGTTTTCATAGGCTGAGAAACTAGATAGTTAACTTGTTTGCTACCTGATATTGAACATCTGAATTTTGGGATGGTCTTATTGTATCAGGCATTAGGATAAACCAATATAGAGAGAAATAAATGGAAGCTGCAAATAAGATTCTTTTTTCTTTACTGCATATGGTTGAATTATGCATCACTGTGCTATAGCGGTTACTTATTTTCATGGCTGAAGACACTTGCTGTTTTTCTTTAATCATTTAGACTCAAATTTCGAGACTTCAATCAAAAGATTTCAATTGATTCTTTTGGAGGAACTGCTAATTACTACAGTCAATGATTAGCTTGATGGAAATTTGCAGCCAACTATGTTTTTCATATTTCGTTTTATCAGAGTTGAATGCATCAGGAGTCTGTCTCAGAGGGTTGATATTCAGCTGCTTACTGTACCAGTTCTCTCTTAGTTCCTTTCCAGATCCGGGTTCATTGACTGATAAAAACGCTACATATACTTTTTTTGGTTACAATTTGGTGTATCAGGCTCTCTCTTAGCTAGCTGAAACGATGAAAGGTAATTACTTTAATTTGTAATTGTAAGTCAAATTCGTTCCACTATAGATGAGTAGCTGTTATATGTTAATATTAGAACTCTTAGAATCAAATTGTTTAGACCGTGACTCTTCATAAAGTGGTTCAAATTCATGGATGATTATTCGTGATGTTAAAGTCGCTACATTTGGCCAATTCCAAGTTTATCTTCATCTGCATTATCCCTGTCTAGAGCCAGTCAGTTTTTAGCAAATAATATAAAAACTAAAGCTATCATAGGTGCATCTGTTTAAGGCAGTATCACAGTTGCCAACTTAGATACTTTATGTTGTTTACAATATAAAAAAAATTGAACTTTGTGATCTCTTGGAAAATTTAATCCATCCTTATTACTTAAAAGCCGATAGCTATTAACTTTAGGCCTTTATTTATGTGGAAAGAAACTTCGTGTTTGTTGACCCGAATTCTTATTTTATGGTATTAAGTATTCAATTTTTATACATTTCATTTTAGGAATTAGAATGTTTTTCTTATAGGGTTATTCTATTTTATAATTTTTTGTATTTATTATAATGTCCAATTTAAGGTGAGATGAAAGATTATTGTGTTAATAGTGGTTACTTAGGATTATATGGTTTTTTTGTGTGTAGAAATTAAAAAATGTTTAAAGATAAAATAGGAAATTGAGAATTATTTCATAATAATAGTTACATCATGTTTTGCCTTTATATATATATATATATGGGTTTTGCTAACTTAGGGAAAAGGGTTTTTTAGTTGGTGCAGGTTAGCATTGTGCACCAAAAGTTTTGGACAAAATTAACTCTCCTATTTTAATTATAATAAAGTTAACAATAAGAATAGTTTTATAATTTCCATCATCCCTAACCTTCCCCCTCCCTCATTAACTCATTCATCCCGCAATAAGGTGTGTTGCGGCGATACAGTAAATGCGGTGGTGTGTTGCGGCGATGGTGCGTGTGGTGGTGTGGGGAGGTTTAGTGGTGGTGCGGTGGTGTGGGGAGGTTTAGTGGCGGTGCGGTGGTGTGGGGAGGTTTAGTGGCGGTGCGGTGGTGTGGGGAGGTTTAGTGGTGGTGCGGTGGTGTGGGGAGGTTTAGTGTTGGTGAATGGTTTTGGTGTTTTGGGATGAATGAGTTAATGAGGGAGGGGGAAGGTTAGGGATGATGGAAATTATAAAACTATCATTATTGTTAACTTTATTATAATTAAAATAGAATGGTTAATTTTGTCCAAAACTTTGGTGCACAATGCTAACCTAACCTACTGTATATTATTTGTGAAGATAGAAGGAATATATTTGGATTGTTTGGGATGCATGTAGGCATGAAGTAATTATTGGCCTAGACCCATCACAAAACTATAACATCACAGATTTGTAAACCCACCCTTTATGAAGACTTAACTTTTTCATTCAATAACTCAATTTCAGAATTGAGAGAGAACTAGAAAGTTCTTACCAACGGCTCATAAGGATGGTTGAAAGGTTTAGGGTGAAATCTCCATTGATAATCTCAATTAATATATGTGATCTATAACTTTCTTTTAAGGTAAAAAAAATCATTTGAAAGCACATGTAGAGTGAGGCAGTTGCTATTACTTCTCTGTATGCGTGCTATTTTTCATTAAACTCTGTCTCTCTCACTTTTACTTCATCTTTCTATTTATGTGTCTCTTTTCCTCAACTTTCCTTTTGTCCAAGTTTGGCCAAGTTAGAATAAGAGATGGGTGGGAGAAACAGTAATACCACGAGTTCTCACTTGGAACCCGGACCAATGATGCTCACTGAGTATGGCCATTTACTTGCTACTTTGCTTCTCTTTCTTATATTTCCTATGCATATACGAGAGTAGGTCGAGGAACACATTTTTTTCTTAGTTTTTGTGTTTGTTTTTTTATTTCCCTGCACCCAACAACGATGCAATACTTTCATGTTTTTGTGAAAACATAATTATATCTCTGCTCTGGTCCCCCCTTTGAATAGTTGGAAGGTAGCGTTACGATACTACTGCTTCTTCATTATAGTTATGTTTGGGTTTTGTTATTTTAATAATATATATGTGATATTATGTGTGTAGTACATCTATTTTAGTTTTATACGTTACATATTGTAATATCCGAAACTATACTCGCATTGGATACAATATTTGTCGCGAATTAATTAATACTATATTTGAGATCTTAAAAAGAAAAACAATTTCTGTTGAGTTTTGGGCGATGTGTTTTGAATAATATTAGAACTCGTAGTTTAAGGTTTGCATGCACAGGCTCCCCAATAATGTCACTTTTTCTCATGCACTGGAAAGTTAATATTTTATTACTTAATGTTGGGGAATATGTATCTGTGAGTTACATTATTATTGAATAGGGTAAGGGAAATAAATATATAAATGAGCTTAACATCATATCTAAATCAAAAATCTTATGACATCAAACTTATAATTTATACACTTGTATACTCTTTTGTTTCATTTATTTGTACCATAATATTTGACTTCTTTCAGATTTGGAATATCCAATTTGACCAAATCTTGTAGGAACCAACAGTCATAATTCATATGAGACCAACATTGTAAATTGTAATAAATCTAATACGCGTGCATAAATACGGGCAAACTAAATTATATATCATTGAAGATTGATTGAATCAATTGTTACTTATCTTCCACTAAGTTCGTCGTGTCTCTGAGTAATAGTGTACACGTAAAAATTGAGTTTAATTGACTTATTTAATTTATTTATTGTTTGATTAGTTTTTCATTTAAGGTTACTTAATTTTATTAATTTAATATTACACAAATATATTTAGCTTATAAAACGAAATAAACATAATATTTCTTTACTGACTTATTAAGCAAGTTACTTGTTAATGATGGGGTCAAAAGTTATAAATTTCGGTTTTGGTTAATTTAATTAGTGAAACTCAGCTTTAGCTTAAGTTTGAACTTATTTATATAGCTAAACCAACATAATTTAAAGTAACACAAATTATTTATACTCTAAAATAATTGTACAAATGACTCTAGTTTGCTGTACTTGGGAAATCAGGTAGGAGTTAGGAGAGTTAGGTTAAACATTTATGAAAATTAAAAAAACAAATGATTGGTTTAGGGCATATAGTACAGCTTTTAAAGTAACAAATATATAGGGCATACCATTGATTGAGAAATAAAAGGGAGTGTCAAAGGCTTTTACTAAAACTGGATGAACAAGTTAATCTTAGTCACAATCATTGATGAATCCTATTGTTAAAAAAGTATATTGATATGTCCTTAAAATAAGCTAATTTTGGATTTGGACCTATTTGCCCAGTATCAATGAACCTTATTGAAAATGTCAAAAAAGGAAAAAGGAAGAAATAAATTGACTATATAGTATATGCAAGTATTTCTTCTAAACTTTTACGTCCTAAGGAATATTTTTTCACCATTAGTATTATTATCAATATGCATTTTAACCTAACAAACATGAGCATCATATTCATAAGTGGTCCTTTTAATGTATTTTTAAAACACTTATAAAAACAAATTTTCAACTACTTATAATGAGAAATAAAAATGAACCCATACAACATCAAATAGAGGTTGAAGATAGCACTTAGCAAAATCTCCCACATTTGGTAAAGTGCCCCCACACAACAAATCTCTTGCACACTTGATAATGTTCTAAGATTTTTTATCCACAATAATGCATTTCTGAGATATTTGTTTCTTCTTCCCCTGAAGTCTATCTAGGTGATTTTTTTCTTTATTTTTATGCTGTTTGAATTATTATGAAAACATAATTATTTGACACTAATAATAAATGAGGTGTCATTTAGCAAAGATGAAAAGAATGAATCATACAACTATAGAATTCTTAATGTAATATCTATTTAATGTATATATAAAACTTATAAGTACATATATTTTCTCTCTCTTAGAATATGAATGAAAGTGTAATATGTTGACAATAATAAGAGGGTTAGAACTAACCTTTTATTGAAATTTGTTAAATTTGGAAATCATGAAAACTTAGCATTAGCAATACCCGATTTGCTCTATAAAGAAACTAATCACTAAAATAAGTAATCATTAAAAAAAGGAAACAAAAGTTTCATTTTCCAATAAGAAAAATGTCAGTTAAGGAGAGTAGAGAAATACAATATAATATAACCTGCTTCACTGTATATCTGACAACTATGAAGTCATGCACTTAAACTCAAACTGAGTTTTATAATTAAAACTTGTGTCCTTTTCACTCTCTGTGTTGTTTCCATCAATACACTCCTCTTCTTCTCTCAGTTCATACTTCCTTTCTAACTAGCTATACTAGCTACTGCTATAACATTAACACTTTAACACTACCTCTCTCTCTCTCTCTCTTCTTCATTGCTTTTCTTCTAGAACTCTACAAACTTCAACTTGCCCATTTTACAAAACCCATAAAGTTCAAAACTTGTTAAGTACCCACATGGCTTCATGATATAGAGATTCAGAAAACTAACATTGTTTGTAACCATCAAATGAGTTTGAGTTTCTTCATCTCTTGTTGGGGGGTGAATGAATGGGGTGCATGGTTTCTCAACTAGCTTCAAAGTTTGCTTTCTTTCCACCTTCACCACCAACTTACCAGCTCAAAAAATGGGATGATGGCAAGCTCACTGTGGTTTCCACGGCGTCTCCGGCGGTGTCGATACCAAACGCCGCCGATGACAACTCCTTGGATGTTTTGGTTGTTGATACAAAGCATGGTAACAAGATTGTAGCTTTTTATTTGAAGAACCCTTATGCACGCCTCACTTTGCTTTATTCTCATGGCAATGCTGCTGATTTGGGTCAACTCTATGATCTCTTTGTTCAACTCAAGGTCAATCTTAGAGTTAATCTCATGGGGTTAGTTCTTTTCATTTTCTTCTTCAAAATAATCATAAACCCAAAAATAAACAATGTTTGTACTTGTTGATCTTCTGAGTTTGTTGTTAATAGAGTTTTATTTTATTTTCTTTTATTTCTATTTCTATTTCCTCTTGTTTTTTTGTCTTTTGTCTTGTTATTGTTCACATGTTTTTTCATCCAATCTCACGTTACTTCTGAGTTCTGACCCTTTTTTGTATTATTCTGTCAGTTAAATGAATTTTAACCCCCTCTCATCTTTTAAGAATATAATGTACTTTTTCTTTATTTTTTTAATAATTTGGTAGTGCTTAGATCTTATGTTAAGTGAAACTATACTTTGTTTTACATTTTGGTGACTCATTTATCATTGTGTGTATAACTTTAGATCTGGTGAATCATGAATGAGTGTGAATGAGAAACGCCAATGTCAATGCTTTTTAACTATCTCTTTTCAATGAAAGTAGAAAGTAGATAGAGTTGGATTTTTAGCACCTGAAGTTGCCTTATCCTAAACAAACAAACAAATAGGAGATGAAAAAGTAAAAGTGAAGGGGGTAGAGTACTTTCTACTTTGTATCTATGGTTCCTTCTTGGTGTTTTGTGCTGTGATAATTTTTGTACCTAAATAAATTATTGAGTTGACATTAACTTAATATATCATTTGATGTTACCATTCTTCAAATTTGGAGATTGAGGTGATCAATTGTTGTAAAAAGTTTTGAAGGACTAAATTGATACAAGTTCAATATTTTGGTCCCAACATTTCTGGATTAAAGTTGAAATTTAATCTTTTCCACAACCCTTTATTTATTTGCAGATATGACTACTCTGGTTATGGGGCCTCTACTGGAAAGGTATGCTTTCTTCAATAAATGCAACATGAGTGACTTGTTACATTGACCTACTAATACTAAATGCATGCTTAAGCATCATTCTGTTTTGTTGAAAGGGTAGATCCTGAACAGGGTAGGATAGCATATATCATTTTTCTTTACTATGTGATTAGGGATATCAAAGGCACCAATTAACCCATTATCTAAGCACAATATTAAATGATACTTTTTCTTTGTCGAAATTCTACGAATGCCGGTTTATTGTATCGATGTTTAATGTCATCACTTTGAAAATGTGCAGCCTAGTGAATCCAGCACATACGCTGACATAGAGGCAATATATGAATGTCTTGAAACTGAATATGGAGTTAGCCAAGAAGACGTGATATTGTACGGGCAATCAGTTGGGAGTGGGCCAACACTGCACTTGGCAGCTAAGTTGCCGAGGCTAAGAGGCGTGGTTCTACACAGTGCCATTCTTTCGGGTCTTCGAGTGCTCTGTCATGTCAACTTCACATTTTGCTTTGACATTTATAAGGTATATATAACATTATTGATTATGAAAAGGAATTTATAGCTTGCACTTGAGCTTAAAGTCAGAATACTAAGTAAAATATAGAGTAAATATTGTTCTTGATATAAAATGTGCTCCACAATCGTATCTATGAAATAGATAAATAAAACTCATATTGGTCCCGAAAAATCTTAAATACCTGGCAAATTTTCCCTTTTTCAGGGTAAATTTTAGCACACTTTTGTCCCTATCAAAGACTATTTTGATTATAATTTGAGATTCTTTGGGACCAAATTGAAAATTTTCATTTCTCGCGGATTAAGTTGAGGGATACCTTTTTTCTCAAGGACAAACTTGGCTCTTTAAATTATCAACAATGTAGATATTAGTGTTTAAATTAACATCATTTTTCGTTACTTGCACTGTATCATGTGATCTAAATGTAATTTTTCTGTATCATGCAGAACATCAACAAAATAAAGAAGGTCAAATGCCCTGTACTAGTTATACATGTGAGTATATAATCATATAGTTTTGCTACCTTTTTGCATCTGCTTTCTGTTAACATTTAATGCACTGAACAAAGATGTTACTGTGCATAATGTTTCTCTAGTTTTGGATCTTTTCATTATATAAGGAAAGCACATCACTAAAGATATTCTGATTAAAATAGTGGGTGACTAAACTTGTAGTGTGACTGTACTGTTAAAAGAAAATAATTAATTTGAAAATGAGTAATGACTAAATATTTAGATAAATTCTCTTATTACATGTTCATTTTTTTTGTCTTTTTACTACTGAATGCTAGTTGAATGTTTCATCGGCATGCTATGTCATGTTTCATCACCCTTTGTAATTTACCCCCTTAGATCCATATTATGTTTGCCTAGCTTTGTTTACTCTAATTAGTTTGAACATTCATAATGCTGCTTCTTTAGAAAAACAGGCATTTTTGTAAACAGATAGGGAATGCCCGGTTTGGTTAATCGTTTTTATTTTTTATTGATTATATAAATTGAAGTTCCATTGATATATAAAAGTATGATGTTGACCTTGTTTGTTCCTATTGTTCTCTGTTGCCATTTTTGACTTTTAATTAACTTGGCAAAATTTAAAAAGTCAGCTTAAAATGCGTATCGGGATTACATCATTTGGCCCTTGTTTCTCAACTTGTCCCATGCCATTTCATGGAAATTTTCATTGAACATCAATAATCATGCTAAAATCAGTTTCTGACTTTATTCACTAGGATATTTTATTTATCTTCCATGTCCCATTTCTCTGCTCCATGTGTAAGAATTGTGATGGATCTTTTAAATTGTTTTGCAGGGTACCGATGATGATGTTGTCAATTGGTTGCATGGCAATAGACTATGGAAAATGGCAAGGGAATCATATGAACCCTTATGGATTAAAGGAGGTGGTCACTGCAACTTGGAGCTTTACCCTGATTACATACGCCATCTTTGCAAATACATCCAAGAAATGGAGAATTTGACAACCGAAAAACGCCTCAAAAAGATATGGAAAAATGTGAAACTACAATCATGGTCTAACACCGGTTCGTGTTGCACATGCATTGGAGAGAGGTGTTGTACATTTAATTGTCCGGAATGCTCAGATTGTTGCTGCATGAATGTTTCCTTGTCTATCAACTTTCCTGAATGCTGTAAACCAAGCTGCATAAAGTGTTGCCGCCTACCGAAATTATCAAATTGTTTTGGACCATGTTGCTGCACAACATGTTCAAGGCCTAGGTGCTGCTACACTAAGAAGTGTGCAAGACTAAGTTGCAGCTGCAATAGTTGTTTCTGTTGGCAATGTTGTGTGGGAAAACACAATGACACAAATGGGAAACATAATGGTTAGTGTTATAAGATGCATGCTTGTATAGAAGGCCAATCTTGCTAACATCCTTGAATATTTTTGTGCAGTGATATTGCACAATTAGGAGGAAGTAGTGAATGATAACTGTAGGAAAATGATATGATTCAGTGTCTATTTTTATCTTTAGTTTCTTAAGCCCTAATAGAATTTTTGGCATTGGTGTTTTAATTAACTTTCAAGGCAACTATGGAATAACATGATTGCATCTTCCCATTTTTTTAATCTTCTAAGGCTTTTGCAGTAACTCAGATAATATATGTTTACAAATGTAACTATGAAGATATTTATTTCATAAGTCAGAACACAACATAAGCTAGATTTGCATCACATGATTTTATTGTGGCTTCAGCTTTACTCAAGTTAGCTACTGCTATTTCAAGGAAGCCTTAAATATCGACCGTATTATTTACATCTCATTTCAATCTTCACATACCACCATGATCGATATCATCTATTGGAGTTGTAGTGCGACCCTTCCGCCTAGTTTGACGACGGTGGCTACCGCCAAATTTCAACCTTCCAGTATCCTTAAATCTTTGTTGCTCCGCAGGTATAATATTACACTCAGGTGGTGACATTGGATACCTTAATGTATCATAACAATAAGAGTAGTACATGAAACGTTGTCGAAACCTACGCATGGCATGGCGGCGCATATGGGTCATGGTAGCATAGCTTTGAGCTTCTAGATCAGTGTGCTGATCAACACAAGCCTCTTCATGAGAGACTTCTTGAATGGGATCAACGTAGCATCCCTTGAGAACTAGGTCCTTGAATTCAACTACAAAAGGTGCATACTTATAGTTAACTTTATATCTTCCACCTGATGTGGCCCAATTTGATGCATCCCATATGGTAGCATATAATGACATTGGTTTTGATGGGTAATCTGCTCCCATTTCCTTACTTCTTAACACTTCTCTAATTGGAACTTCATCAATGTAAAATCTGCACATAATTCAATCACATAGAGATGAATAATTAGACATAGGTATGATAATAATATTTTATATAAAAAAGAAGTTCTGTAGTTAGACATAGGTATGATAATAATCTAACTAAAATTGTTGCTGTTTATGATGGAGATTAGCTTCATTATAATGTATGACTAAGTTCCCTTTTCTTAATTTTACTATGCCATTGTGTAAGTCCCCTTTTCTTTCTAGGCGATAAATTCCACTCACATTCTACATGCCCATTGACAAATTATAGTTTTCTATTAAGAAATCAATTGGAGAAATTATGTATTTTTGCTCACCCCACATCAAGTGATATTGCAAGCTATCACATCCAAGAGTCAACTCAAAGGTTTAGTTATACCATTATGTATAATGGGAAGGACCATGTTTCGATAGGGAAATGAGAGATAAATGATTATTTTTGCACTTTCATATGGATAAAAATGTCATTCCATTATATCTTAAGGATAAAAATGATAAATTATATTACATTTTTTCTCTTGTTTTAAATGTATTTATCTCTCCATTAATGGAGAGAGTGATAACTCGTTTGGATATGTATTACTTCACACAAGACTCATATATGATAAGATAAGCACAAATTTGTGCAAGGAAAAAAATAATTGTTTTAGTTTATCATCCATTATCATCACCATACAGACAAAAATGATAAGAACAAAAGTTATTTAATTCAAATACTATGATGCTATATACCAAACAAAATTCAAGTTGGCCACGAGTGTGGGCCTAATATAGCTTAGTAAAATTGGGAAGAGAATCATAATTCAAAACCATATGATTTTGACCGAGTTCTAACTCCTCTCAAATACTGAATACTGGATTACAATAAGAAATTAATATTATAATTTATTTTATTAAAATATAAGTTAAAAGTGTGGCTGTTGGATTTTTATTTTAGACACATGTCAAAATCATAATATGGTAATGGACTCTCCATAGATAATCAAAATTCACTTTGAGCATTTGCTAGCTCATACATACACACAAAAGTTATATATAGTATATGTCAAACAATGTAAAATCAATCATATATACTAGCACACCATGTTAAAGTTAAACATACCTAGTTGAAATATTTCCTAGCACAAAATATATCACACGTAAGACATAAAATGTACATGCAAATGCAGAACAGATCCACCTTAACATAAGATATTCACACATGAATCAATCATGAATATAGAAATTCCCTTACATTATGTTCTTGGCTGTCCAAAGGATGCTATATCTATGGTATTCTTTGGTTGGGTCGAACCATAACCGGTACCGCTCCTCCCTGCCACGGTGGGTGCTACCGTTGCCATACAAGTTTGTCTGGAACCGCCATGGTTTTCCGGCGATGTTACCTAAAAATTCAAAGTCCAACTCATCGTGGCTTTTCTCAAACACATCACCGTTTGATGTCTGTACCAAGCAAAAAAGAACGTAATAATTATAATCACGTTTAAAATAAATCTTGCATGGTCACAACACATAATGCTTAAAAACTTTAAAATTACATAAGAATATAAATTTGCTTGAAAAAATATAGTATATTTATTTAAAAAATTGATTGGTTGTGATTAATAGATATACTTGTCACAAGAATTACTCATATGTTCATATATAATCGTGTAACTGATATTTCTTAGTGTAAAGGTGTGGAAAGCACTTGAAGAATGCAAAGCACAATTACTCACACTGTTAAACTGTTACACTGCACTGCTCGAACAGTTTTATTTTTCATATTGTTTTTAAAAGTCAAACAAATAAAAGTGAGTTCAGAAACTGTAAATCTTAAATTGACTTTGCTAAATATATCATAAAAATATGATGCTAAAAGTTAGGAAACAAGAAAAACAAGAGTTTACCTGAACAAATTAAAAGAAAGTTTGACTAATTAATTACCATTTAGCGTGTTTTATGATCACATATTCACATATAATTAATAATAAAAAAGGAAAGAGAAGCAAGGAAGGAAAGAATCCCAGGAAGGAAAGTTAAAGCAGCATCAAACATGAAACTTTTTTTTTATCAAAATTAAAATAAAATAATCTCACCATTTTTTTTATCAAGAAAATACTGAGTCATGAAAGAAATAGAACAATACAAATTCAATAAATATTAATGAGATCGAAAAAACAAATAGTATATATATTTGTTACTTACATAAAAAGCGATGCAAACACCTGCAGTATAATTCGATGGCAACTTGATATTTGCACTGAAGAATCCATACTTGTACATATTCGAGGAAATAAAGCCCGAACCTATTCATCACACAAAGAGAAAACAAAAATATATAAAAACCTTGTATATATAAAATACATAAACTTGTTTTTGAATAGAAATAATTTGTATCATACGTTAAATATGATTATGGTTGGGAATTGAATTACCTGTGTATCGATCGAGGAGGAGTTTAACTCCGTTGTCATCGGAGGTTCGAACGACGTTGGCATCTCCGAAGAGTGGAGAAAAGCCGTCGTTGAAGGGTATGGTGGCGAGGTCGAAAGCTGCGTTGCTGAAACTGAAGAAGATGAAGAAAAACAGAGAAAGTGATGATAAGAGAAAATGAGTTTTGGGTGTTGTTGTTACAAAACAACGTAAACTATGATCCATACTATTTTTTTATGATCTTGTTTTTCTGTTTCTGTGTTGTGCTGTTTTTCTCTCTCTTCCACCCTTTGTTTTCTATCTTTAGTCTATATTTATAATAATCTAGTAGAGAAGAAGAGATTCTTATTTGCTTGATGCTGAGTTTTTTTTATATCTTTAATTTTATTTTATTTTGTTATTATATTTATTATTTTATTTTGTGGGTCGGAAAATGCCTTGGACGGGTGAGATTGTTGAATGGAAATCATTAATTCCATTTTGTATATCAAACTAATTGATAAATGAGGACACGAATCCTTTGTCTCATTCTTTGTTCTATTTTCTGTCATAAATTAATAAAATTTTATTTTTTGTTATTTTTTATTTTATTCATATAGTAGTATTGTGATTGACCGGATACATGAAATGAGACAGAAAGTGGGATGACCGGATGAGTGATCATTTTCCAAAAAATGACATCTTAGTAAAAAAATATAAAAATATAAAATAATTTTTTTATATTGTTTAATTGAATATGATTCATTTGGGACATGCAAATAAGATTATTTTCCTATATGTCATCCTTGTTTGGATTTTCACGGGGCATGCCATGTTTGAAAGTTTCCATTTCACTAGATAGGTGACGATTTCAAATTTGTGAATAGTTTATTTTATATCTAAGGAGAGAATATGTACTTATGGTTAGGTTGTTGATGTTTTTTGGGGTAGGAACTAGGAAGTAGGATGCTATATCGTGAACATGTTATATTATGTTGGAGTATTGGTGACTAATATCATAACATCGCCCACAAATTTAATGCTATCTATCGATAGCGTAAACTTTTTATATGAATTTTAAAATTCATATACTATGTAAGCAGAGGGATTTGGTCTCCATAGAAGTTGCTTCATAGGAGAGTCAAATACTGAATTCACAGGCAAAGATAGCTGACTCTAGATATTGTCCAAGTAATTGAAAGCTCTATTAAGAGTTCCTTCAGTAAAAAAAATTAAATCCAGAAGAAGGACCTAGTACTGAGTGCAAATAATGACATATCTTTCAACAAAATTTAAAAGTGAAGATTTTAAATAAAAAAATTCTAATTCATAAAATTTATTTTTATCTTAATTTTTAATACTAGATTTTTCAATACTGGAGATGATCACGGATAAAAAAGAATTAGGCTTTTTTAGTGTGTTTTTTTTTTCATAAGCAAGAGATGTTATCAATTTCATGGCATAGTCACCGGCCCAATGCCCAACAAATAATGGATTTTGTCCATGTATTATCATTCAAAGTTTCAAACTATTAGAAAAATAAGAAAAAGAAAAAGATTCTTACCCTGAAAGACCAAACTGGTGATTGAATTTCAGATCCTCTGTTGTTTTGAAATTTGGGCCGAAATTTTTGTGTGGATTTATTTAAAGAAGACATGAACATTAGGCCTCATCTTTATTGTCCAATATCATAATATCCTCCTTATGTTCTTAATTTGAATACTTTGGACCATATTTGTGTACCTAGTAGATTTCAATGAGACTTGGATTTAAAAGGTTGCAAACACTAAACAATGTTTTTTTATGATGATTTGCTAAGTAAAAGGAAAAAAATAAGATTATGACACTTTTATTCTTTTGATACAATTGTAATGTCATTTCTATTCTTATAATGTAGTGTAAAAGTAATAACTCTGCTTTCCAATACAGGAGATGAATCATTCTCGAGGGAAAGATGTGTGAAACTCATTTAAAGTCATGACTTAAGACTCCAAACTATGGCATTAGATGACCAAACTTTGGAAAAAAAACATGATATAAATATGAGTACAATTTTATATAACTAGGAGTGCAAAAATATTAACAATGATGGAATAAGTGAACAAGGATTCATATGTATTATTACTTATTATGTTTAAAAGTGAATAAGGATGAAATAAGAATAATAGATGAAAAAACTCTTAGGTGCATAATGAAATACAAGACAAAAAACAAATATATAAAATTCAAAAGAAAAGAATGTAACCATAAAAAAAGAAAATGAAAATAATAAGGAAACAGAAAAACTGTGGGTATAGGAAGTAAATGGGGATTTCAGGTTCACTGTGGAAAATGGGAACCGAAAACTCACTAGACAACACAGTATCCGTGTGTTCTTCTCCGTGAACACCCAAAGCCAAACCAATACATTTTACCTTAACCAAACAAACCCTAATTTTTTATCTGCCTTCAATTTCATCCAATTTTCACAGAGACCTAAGATCAATTTTTTACTATATTCCCAAAATTAACCTTCGTGCTCGCGCGAATTGTATTTATCTTGCCAGTTTTTTTAGTTGTAGTTTCTTTTCTTTGTTTTCATCATCCTCGGCAGATCAGGTTTTGATTTAGCTCCTGCTCCAGCTTTGGAGGATCTCAACTCTCTCTCTGAACGGTAATTTGAAAATTCTCAGCTTTATTTCACATGAATTAAGTTGAATTATCATAATAGCTTGATGAATTTCACTTTGTATCCTTGGTTTCATATGGTTGATCAAAGGTCTAGTTGTTGTTGATTTTTCAATTCTGGTAGAGATCAATGTGGTAGTGTTATAGATGTGAGTTGAACTTACAAGTGTTATTTTAGTTTTGGAGGTAACAATAGGGTACATCAAAAATTGAATCCTGGATGGGTTTTCATTGATTGGGAGGGAAGGGGGTTAACATATTGTTTCCTTCGTGTCAGGACTCAGGATGACCAATTCATGTGATTTAATGCTGTAGAGTAATTCCACGTAGTACCAGAAGCATGTGCTTGAAGGGTTTTGTCTGACAAGTGTAACTCTTCGGTTGTGGAATTTGACTGTATATTTTCAAAGATCATTGTTTCTTATGTTGCCTTGTAACGTAAGTTATGTTTTGTGGTGCAGAATGACTTACTGTATATTTTTGTAAGATACTGTTGTAAATGTATGGCCAGCAGTGAGATGGAAAAATCCGCAAAAGATAAGGAGTCTAAGACGCCTCCTCCTACGTCACAGGTATAAATAGGTTTCTTTTATTCTGTCCATGTCGATACCAACAACTAATGGTATTTTCTGTGTGACGCTAGAAACATTTGTTGTTTTTCCAGGAGCAGTCTTCGACAACCAGTGCTGGAACAAATAATCCTGACTGGTCCAGCTTTCAGGTTTTTGAGTCTTCATTGCCATATCATGTTTTGATTATTGTCAAGATCAGATTTTGATTCATATAGCTCTCTCATTCTACAGGCATATTCTCCTATGCCTCCACATGGCTTCTTGGCATCAAGTCCCCAAGCCCACCCATATATGTGGGGTGTCCAGGTAGTTTTCACTTACATTATAAATGTCCAATCTCATGCATGTGACAGCGTAGAACTATTTAGTCAACCTTATATTATGGTTATTTATAGTAAAATGTAGACCTAAACTAATTGGACCAAAATACTCCATATCTAAGCAGTAGCCTGAGGGCAATTGCTCAAAAATATGGTTGTCGATATTAATTGCTTTTCCTTTTAAAGTTATTATCACCAGTAAACAGAATTGCGAAGTGTATCAGCTGAAGGAAATTTGCCTCATGCTTTGGTTACAGCTAGCCAGTGTGTCTATTGTATTTAAGCCGGATTCATTTCATGGGTGAGAAGGATTTTATACATTTTTATTTGTTCGCCTGCTGAGCTGAATCTCCAGTTTATCGTTCTTTTTACGGGGTTTGAACAGTCATTACAAAAGCCCTATATTAATATGTTGATTGCATGGTCAGGGAATTAGGGGTTATGGATATAATCCTGTTCAGAAATTGACTATTTAGGTGTTACATTGATTGTTCCAAGTTTGCTATTGTGGCTGGTCGAAATGTGATAGTAGAGTGAAAGTGAGTATGAAACTATTTCAACTTAGTAAATTCACAATCTCTTAGCAGTAGCACATGAGTGGGTAGAGCGTCAATAGAAATTAAATAGCTAGTCAATGACAATGGTGGTAAAAGTTGCCAGAATGACCGTTGTGGGATACCAATTGGACTTTGATAATGACATAGTGATGGTGATAATTGTACCCATACTGTAGTCTCCCTAGTAATGATGATAATTGTACCCGTACTGTAGCTCCCTAGTAATGATGATAATTGTATTTGTAGTCTCTCTGGATGATGATGGTTGTAAAAATGAGATCAAGGCAATGGCGGTTGCTGGTGGCTAAGCCTAAGGTAGTGGGAATGAAGGGTGCTTCTGTGGGTGTGTAGGGTGTTGACAGTGGATGGGATGAAAGCACTGACAGTTATTGTTTCATAAATTTATAAGTATTGACACTTTGTTCTAGTTATGGGTAGTATCATCGGAGAGTAAATGCTTGACCAGCATGTGTATATTATGATTAATAATGACCCTAATTCCTTTAATGGCTTAGGCATATATTAATTTTCTTTATTTTATTGTAGCAGGAAATTTTACATGCCTTAAAAGGATATGCTTGAACTTCCTAATTAAGAGTGGTCCCATAATTATTCTTATCTCTGCAACCTGATTTTTTTTTAGATTTTGGTCTTCTATTGAGGAATGGTCTTCTTTGCTTATCATTCTAACAGTATTACATGGTTCGCCCAATTACCTTATGTACTGTGATCTGGTACTCTCGAACAAGGACCTGAGCTGTTTGCGACCCAGAATGCTAAAGCAGCATTCCAAACTTAAAGGTGACTTTCCTTTATGTTTAGCATTTCAGAAACCTTGAAAGGAGAAGGAAGTGTAATGGAGTGAAGTGTCAGATTTAGTTTGGTGGTATTATGGTTAAGTGATGAGGTGCGGTGGTAATGGGTGCTGCTGTTCTGTTTGAATGGGTGACCGTGGTGTAAGCTTCACCACTGCGTTTTATGCCCATACTTTCTATGTCTTTTACTATTTTCAATTACCATATCCTTTATGGGCCTCCCTGTATTCTTTTTAAATGATATGGGCCTTCCCCTATTGAATTAGTGATGAGAAAATAAAACAAGTAGATAATTGAAACATGGGCCTTCCAATTTTTTTTAACTTGTGCTTTATATTTTTAACAAGTTGATAGAATTGAAACGTGGGCCTCCCTTTACTATTTATTAGTATAATTTGAAGTTTATGCATACCGATTCGACACGAAATGAATTTTGACCTGAAAAAGCGACCTGAATAAGTATACATCTCGGTTCCATGTAACTAGAAAAGTCCCATACCATTTACCAAATCCACTGTGAACCATGTAGCACTGTTTTAACATTCTTTGTTATTTATGATGTTCTCATCTGTTTCCACAACTATCTATATTTCACAACATTTGTATTCCATGAAATATCTAGTTTGAATTCTGCTTCATTATTTCTTTGGTCCAATGATGAAATTTTTATTTGCAGCATATTATGCCTCCCTATGGCACTCCACCACATCCCTATGTTGCAATGTATCCACATGGTGGGATATATGCTCATCCATCAATGCATCCGGTATTCTTTTTTTAAACTGCGCTTTCTTGAAGTTATCATATTGTTATTGAATCACTAATCCAGCTACCACTGCTTGCCAATTGCCTCAAATCTATACAGGGATCCTATCCTTTTAGTCCTTTTGCCATGCCTTCTAATGGTATTGTTGAGGCTTCAGTAAGTTGCCATTCCTTATGTTTGTGCCTTTTCTCTCTCTTTCTCTTCCCCTGCTTTCCCCTACAGTGCCGGTCTTGCAGACTTGTACTTACTAAAGTAAGGAAAAGTAACCTATGAGTTCACATGCAGGGAAATACTCCTGGCAGCATGGAAGCGGATGTTGTTAAGCCTCCTGAGGTGAAGGAAAAATTGCCAATCAAAAGATCAAAAGGAAGTTTGGGTAGTTTGAATATGATTACAGGGAAAAATAATGAACATAGTAAAACACCACGGACATCTGCTAATGGAATTCATTCGAAGAGGTAAGGTGTGGTTTGTTGATCTATCTAGTTCAATTATGCATCCTCATTTGAATCAAAGTAATCTGGTGTGGCAACAAAATGCTTGCTCCCCTTCCGAATGTCCTTCCAAATTTTGTTGATTATATACTACATGAATAATGTATCCACCGCTAATTTCTGATTTACTCTTATAGGCATCTAAAAGAAAATCTAATTGCACGATCTACTAAAATTTATCTGGTGGACTTGATTATGTACATAATATAACTTATTGTTAGTTCAACATGTTCAAGAGAAAATTCTTGGCTTCAGAACTGGTGGATTTAATTTGAACCACCATTCAACATGCTATATGTGTCTTATTGGTAATATTCGGTTATTCCAGATCATGGAAATAAAACTATAAATTGTTTGACTTTGTTAAACAAAGCAACTCCCTACAGGTTCATTTTGAATGTGATTTAATCTCAGCCTTTTTAGAGCTTATTATTATCTGAAGTGTTACAGTAAATGGCCTAGGGATTCTGAACTGTAATTTCATATTTTGCCCTTTTGGGTTTGGGTCATGCTAGGTCACTGAGTGTGAGATAGTTGGGAATAAAACACTAGCAACATCCTGAAGTTGGTGTTTCCTTCCTTTGTGGCTTTCTTTTAATTTTTAATCTGATGAATTGTAGTTTTTTAATACAGAATGTAAGCTTTCTCTTAGATTACAAGAGTTGTATTTAATATTTTACTCCCAGTGCCTGAGGGATTCCACTCCAGTTACTTGATTTTTATCTTTTATCAATCTTGTTACCGTACTATCCAGTCAACAATAGGAAATGTACTAGCAGTTTGAATGTGTTTTACTTTTCGGATCCTATTGAGTACATTGGCTTGCCACATGCAATTGTAAACTGGCTACTCATGCTGATAGGAAATTTTTTATTTGCAGTGGTGAGAGTGCAAGTGAAGGTACCAGTGAAGGAAGTGATGCTAATTCTCAGAATGTAAGTTTGGTGTTGCAATGTTGCATGTCAGTTTGCTATTGCATTGCCAATGTGTCCATGAATACTTATTTTTGCAGTAATTGTAACTTTGGAGGAGTATAAGATATGTTACGAAAGGTGAAAAGAAAAGTTAATTTTTATGTTTTATTTAGCACATTTTTTAGTTACGTAAGGGTGAAGACTGGAGAGAACAGTGTAACTCTATATATTCCTGTAATATAATTCCTATAGGGTTGCTTTCCTGACAGCATCAATCAGTCATCATTTTATTCTGAAAAAGAACTGTAATTTAATTGATATAGATAATGTTCTACAGCATAAACATTCAACTGCTTCTGAATATCTTTATTTCTGTATTTTTGATCTAGGAAATTAAAATTATTGAATTGCAAGTGTGGGGAAAATGAAGAAATTTTATGTCGCTTCTTAAAAAATTATTACAAAAAGTTGTTCAAATGTTGCTATTTCCTAAGGATAATCTGTAAGATAAATGATGTTTACCATTTGTAAATGTCAAATATGACTGAACATCAGAATCTGGACAAAGTGACATGGGCTGGGTTTATAGCTCAAGCTCCTCATGTTTGTCGGACTCTCAATTTGTATGGTTGATGTTCCATGTTTCTGTTTTGTGCTTTTCAACCTAAAGATAGTTACCATATTATTTATCTCTCTCTTTTGTTTAGGATTCTGAATTGAAATCTGGGGGCAGGCAAGATTCATTTGAAGGTTTGGCATGGTTACCTGTTGCTTTTCCAATATAGTTCCTATCATCTAGTATTGTATGTCAACCCATAAGGTGTGTTGTTATAGCTGAAATTACCTTTTCCTCTTATTACAGAAGAACCATCTCAAAATGGAACTTCAGCACATGCTTCTCAAAATGGGGGGCTTAATGCACCTCATACAGTGGTTAACCAAACTATATCTATGGTACCTATTTCTGCCGGTGGTGCTCCTGGAACAGTTCCTGGACCCACAACAAATTTAAATATAGGAATGGATTATTGGGGTGCACCAACTTCAGCCAACATTCCTGCAATGCGTGGAAAGGTTCCAACTCCTGCAGTTGCTGGAGGGATGGTTACTACTGGATCACGGGATAGTGTTCAGTCTCAGCTTTGGCTGCAGGTTAATTTTTGACAAAAGGCCAATAATGTCTAATTCCTTGATAACTTATTATAGCTGTTCAATTAAATTGCATACCTTTTTTAATATAAGGTTCGTGACACTTTTTTGCTGGCTGTGAAACATGACTTAGAGCTTTTTAGCTTTTAGTGCATGTGGGAGAATTGTGAATTTAAACTATTCACATTTTGAAAATGATCACCTTTTTATTCACTATTTACAGAAAATAAGATACATTTGAGAAATAGAGTATGATCTTAAATTGTTGGGTAAACAATGATTGGAGATTTTTAAGTTCATATTGTGGTAATAAATGTTCAACCTTGATATGGAAACGCTGTGTGTAATTATAGTTTATTTAAAGTAAATATTAAATCCTATATCTGTACATGAATTTCAGCTATTCTCTTTTAACTGTGATAGTATGGACCGCCATGTTATGCTTTATGTTTGGCAGTTTGTGTTTACCTCTCTGACTGTGGTAGTATCTTAAACAAATAATTCTGATTATTTCCATATCAGACACCCTTTAGGTGAAAGTTAATGTATTCATTCAGTTATACTGATATACATTGGCCTTGTATTGAGAGCTTCATTGGCTGCAGACCATTTTAACTTTGGTATCAGACACCCTTTAGTTTAAAGTTAATGTATTCATTCAGTTATACTGATATACATTGGCCCTGTATTGAGAGTTTCATTGGCTGCAGACCATTTTAACTTAGGTAGGCACAAGCTTTGCCTCGTTGTGTACTTGTTAAAAGCACATTTCTGTAGTATAGTAGTAGTTTTAATGATTAATTCTCAAGCAAAGCCAATTGTACTGTTTATGGTGGCAAGGAGAGTTATTGTATCCTCTTAGCAGGATATGGTGTATTTGAACAGGTCTTTGGAACAGTTTTACATTGATCAGTAGGCTTTAGAGCTTACTGATTTTCTGCTAGAAATTGGTCCACTTGGGTTTTGTAAAGTATTATAAATGGGTAGGTTACACCCCCACTGTCAAAAGAGGATAACTAAACAAGGTGGGATAAGAGCATTTTTTGGGTCGGGGGGTACAATAATATGTTGTTCTCCCAGTGTTGGTTGTGCCATAAGAAGGGGCATAAAGCATTTTAGGAGTTGATAGGCATATTGAAATTGATTTGTTCCCCCTGGAACAAAGGTGTTGCAGTAATGCTTGTGCATGATTGGTATCTAAACCTGGGTGTTTAGGAATATAACATTTTTTTATGTTCTTCCTCCAGCTTAATTCTTGTGCCCTGCTCTTTGTTTGTGCTCTCCATATTGTTCCCAATTAGGATAGTTATTTCATTAATTTTCTCTCTGATTAAATTCCTTATTCCATTTTTTCGGTAGGCAGTTATTTGGGTAACATACAGTTTAAGGTTTGAACTAGTGATTGCCTTTTTCTAGACTTTCACCTGGGGAACATTATTTTTTATTTTTATTTTTTGGTTGAAAGCATTGTGGCGTTGTTCGACCCATGTGGCCGACCCCACCTAGTGGGATTAAGGCTTCGTAATTGTTGTTGGTTTGTTTTTTGGTTGAACTTGAAATACTGTTTTTTAAGTATTTGTCTGAGACATGGTTTTATAGTGTTATTGGTGCTTTATCACTTTCTTTGCACAATTGCATCTCTTTTAATCTTATTTTTCTGGTTCACTTTTAGGATGAAAGAGAGCTTAAAAGACAAAGACGGAAGCAGTCTAACAGGGAATCCGCTCGCAGATCCAGGTTGCGCAAACAGGTGACCAAGAGTAATCTATAGCCTTTTCTCGTTGTCCTGTGGTTGCATAATCATTATACAAACATGTCTAATTCATGTTTGAGTGTGCTGTTTTCAGGCCGAGTGTGATGAACTTGCTCAGCGCGCCGAGGCTTTGAAAGAAGAAAACGCTTCTCTTCGGTCAGAAGTAAGTCGAATCAGGAGCGAATATGAGAAGCTACTCTCTGAGAATGCAGCACTCAAGGTGATATTAAAATCTTACATTGCCATGTTAGACCTTTTAAAGAAAGGGGGGAATTACTGCTGTTTGGGAGTTAAAGTTGGAGATATAAGGTTATTTTAAAATAAACATATCAATATAGCATATATGCTTTGATATTTGGTTTCATTGATGTCTTTTGCTAATCAATATGCACTTTTGCCAGTTCTGAGTAATACCTTACAAAGGATAAGTTCATAGTGATCATGCATACTTAAATATTGATTGAGCAAACTAAGTAGTTAGACTTTTATGGACTGATATTACCATTCAACTAAACAAATTTCCACTTCTCTCCTGGTATACTGTTCTTGATATATGAACAGATTTATGCAAAGCCTTACCATGTTATCTAACCAATATATGATATGATCTACAGGAGAGACTCGAGGAACACGGTAACGATGATCCCAGGTCTGGAAGGAACGATCAGCAAGTGGATAATGACAGTAAAAAAAGTGGGCAGACTCATTAGGATCTAGCTACTCACTACATTATGATTTTCAGGAAGATAGCCTAACAAAATAGCAAGAGCAAGTTCTTGTTATGGATAGTTTGTAGCTCAAATTGTATTAAAGCTGACCATCTATAATGTGGTATTAAAGTTTGTGTGGTTCTATTTGGTATAATTCTTACGGATTTGTCAAGATTAACCTGGGTCATTGAAGATTTTTTAGGAATCAATTCAAGTCACTATAGGTTTTTAGGGACTAATTTGGCCCATGTCATTTAAAGGCAAAAATGATAATAATTGTTCTGTTACTTTTGCTTTATGCTGGACCTTTTCTTGGGAGCACATCTACTATCCCAAGATTTGTACCACTCATTCTCATTGGTAAGAAAATGTAAAACTAATATATATTAAATTCATGTTTTACTTTTCTAACCAATGAAGAATAATAGATACATGAAGTTGTATAAACTTTTGGTTGATGTGACTCCCTTTTCTTAAACAAATTATGTTGGAAATCTGTGTTTGACTCTTACAGAAAGTTGATTAATGAAATGGGACAAAAAGCAACCTTATCATCAATTAAATGATGTTTTTTTTATTCTAGTGTGAATTTTAAGGGATCACTTTGGATATTTTTTTCTACAAAAGTTAAAAGCCAGGCTGGTATCCATGTCTTAACACATGAAATACACAATAATGATATAAATTATAGTGTTTGATGTTCACCACATATCATCACATGACGATATAAATTATAGTGTTTGATGTGAGTGCCATTAGTATTGGTGGTGGAAATGGAGCAAGTAACAGTAATGTGATGTAGTGTTGGTGATAATGGGAGTGATGATTGAGGTACAATAAGATAAACATTAATGTGTGATAAAACATGTGATGGAATTAAAAATCAACGTGTTCACTTATTTTACAAAAATAAGGTCATAACCTTATTTGGTTACTTAGGGTTTATAATAAAAAAAATAAGTTTATCAAGTTTTAATTTCATAAACATTATAAAATAACTTAACATTTTATTATCTCTTAACATAAACTATCGCACAATCATTTTATATATTGTCAATGTATTACCTATCATTAACATTTAATCATTACTGATAACGATAACAAACAAATGCGTGTAATGCTTTTCCATTCTCATGCTCATAGTATTTGTGAGTACCCGTGCATGTAATGCATATGTGTAGGTAGCCTAAACGTTTTTGAGTTTTAATATATATTTATAAAATTTGTAATAATTAATACATATAAAATATTTATTATATCAATAATAAAATTTATATACATGTCAAATTAGTGTTGTGACAACCGGATCGGACCAGACGGTCCGACTGGCTCGATTGCTGACCGGACTTGAAAACGGCTCCATTTTGTAATCTTAACCGAACGAGTAGTTGAACCGCTTTGAACCGAAGAAATTTTGGTTGGACCGTGCTAAACCCGGATAACCGGAATAACTCAGGAAAAAACCAGGACAATTCACTTAAAATTTATAAAAATGGAACATTAATCTAATGTTTTGTTTTATTTCAGTCCAAAAAAGATAGAAATATATTACTTAAATATAGTTATATAAAATTATTGATTATATAAAATTTTACATTTATAAATTTTTACCCTAAACCCTAAACCAGACGGCTTAACTGTTTAAATCGGTTAGACCTAATACGGAAGTTTTTTCGGCTTAAAGTCCGACTCGAATTTCACAACATTAAGTTAAATATATCATTATATTCTAATCACTAAAATTCTTATAAAATATTAATTAAAAATGAATCAATAAATAATAAATAATGTAGTGAATGTATCTATTCTGTTGGAAAATGACGCATTGGCCCATACGATGAAAGGCAACATGAGTGGCCGTGTCACGAATCCCACATAACAAAACAAGAGTCAATGTTTGAATCACATGCGCCACATATTCATTTCATTTCATTTCATTCACCTTTTTTCATCAATAATGGAGGCGCTTCGATTCTCTCCGACCAACCCTCTTCTCCGTTTCAACAAAGCGCCACCCAACCCCGTCCGTCTCAACCCCTTCATCGCCGCCTCCGTTTCCCTCCCGGCGGAGATAGCTCCCATTTCTCACTCTCCTGTTATACCTCCTCGTCCAATTGTTAAGTCCAACTCCTTACAATACCCGCCGGGTTACGTCGGAGCGGTTCCCGATCACTCTCCATATTCCGGCGACGACAGTGCCATGAGTTATTTGACGAATATACTGTCTTCCAAGGTTTATGATGTTGCTATTGAATCACCGCTTCAGTTGGCGCCAAAATTATCTGAAAGATTAGGGGTTAAGCTTTGGCTCAAGAGAGAAGACTTGCAACCTGTTAGTATTTGTATTTGAATGGTTTTGAATTTTTTTGAAGTGGTTATGTTTTCACTTTACTTGTTTTGTGGATGTATATGGAAGAAACTATGTTTTAGAAACATTGCATTAGTTGTTATTTTAAAGTGGTTATGTTTTGACTTTACATGTTTTGTGGATTTAGATGGAAGAAACTGTGTTTTAGAAACATTGCATTAGTTGTTATTTTTTGGTTCTTACTTGAGTAGTGGAAAAAAATTAATGATGATATAGAGAAATTATATATTATGAAAAACACAATGAATATGATATAAATCAACATAATTATTACATTTATTATTGGCCATGTCTTTTTTTTTGCAATGGTATAGTTGAGTTGATAATAATAACAGTGTATTTATCACTGCCTTTCAGTATCTGGAGCAGTGGAAATGTGCATTTACTATTATTATTGTGTATCTCATATTGTGGATTCTTTCCAATCCTAGGTTTTCTCGTTTAAGCTCCGTGGAGCTTATAATATGATGGCAAAGCTTACAAAGGAACAATTGGAGAAAGGGGTTATCTGTTCATCAGCTGGAAATCATGCTCAAGGAGTTGCATTAGCTGCCAAGAGACTGAATTGCAGTGCTGTGATTGCTATGCCTGTTACTACGCCAGACATCAAGGTTCGTGTTTTTGCTTGCTTGATTAATGTTCTGTTTCCTTAAAAAGTGTGGTCAATTAAGTGATGTGTTTTCATTTCTTTTAAATTTATAGTGGAAGTCTGTAGAGAATCTGGGTGCTACAGTTGTACTCATTGGGGATTCGTATGATGAAGCACAAGCATATGCTAAGAAACGTGCAATAGAGGATGGTCGTACATTTGTACCTCCTTTTGATCATCCCGATGTTATCATAGGACAAGGAACAGTGGGGATGGAAATTGTGCGCCAAATGCAGGGTCCGCTGCATGCAATCTTTGTGCCTGTGGGAGGTGGTGGTCTCATTGCGGGTATTGCTGCTTATGTGAAGAGGGTTTCTCCACAGGTTCGCATGATGTTCTTTTATGATTTCTTTTATTGTATGTCTTTGTTCATTAAAAGGAATGACTGTTGACATATATTACACAGGTGAAGATTTTTGGAGTAGAGCCCACTGATGCAAATGCAATGGCATTGTCATTTCATCATGGTCAGAGAGTGATTTTGGACCAGGTTGGAGGATTTGCCGATGGTGTAGCTGTTAAAGAGGTTGGTGAAGAAACTTTCCGCATATGCAAAGAGTTGGTAGATGGAGTTGTTCTTGTAAGCCGTGATTCAATTTGTGCTTCAATAAAGGTGAGAATGTGAAATTCTTTTGCTTGTGATAGTTGGTGAGTTGTTATTGGTCCAAATGTAGTTCTTGTTTGTTTCAACGTCAACTAATTTTCCACATAAACCTTTCAATATCGTCTAACATCTAATGGAAAACACTCCAGATTATGTTGACACGAGCATCTAAAAATGACAACTGTTAAACTTGATGTAGGACATGTTTGAGGAGAAAAGGAGCATACTAGAACCAGCAGGCGCACTTGCCCTTGCTGGAGCTGAGGCATACTGCAAGTATTATGGGATCAAGGGGGAAAATGTTGTAGCAATAACAAGTGGGGCGAACATGAATTTTGATAAACTTAGGATCGTAACTGAGCTTGCTAATGTTGGTCGTAAACAAGAGGCTCTGCTTGCTACTATTTTGCCAGAAGAGCCTGGCAGTTTCAAACATTTTTGTCAATTGGTATGTCTATACTAGTTTTACTGTCATTTTTATATTGAACAGGTTTCTTCATATCTGAACTGTTTTTATGTTCTGGCAGGTGGGGCACATGAGTATTACGGAATTCAAGTACAGATATAATAGCAAGGACAAAGCTGTTGTCCTTTACAGGTAGGATCATATAAATGCTTGATCTTTTTTCCTTTACTTATTTTATTTTATCAATTTTTACAAAATCAATATTTTTCCTGGCAAATATCTGTTCACAAGTATTTTGTCATGGCCATATCATTACCTTGTCACCTTTTGTATTTTGTGTTCAGTGTTGGGGTACATACAGTCTCAGAACTAAAGGCAATGCAAGAGAAGATGAAAGCTTCTCAGCTTGAAACTGCCAATCTCACAGAAAGTGACTTGGTTAAAGATCACTTGCGTTACCTGGTATAGCCACTAGAATTTCCTTCATAATGAAGTTTATTTTATCATTTCCCTTTTCTCAATACTATCCTAACCACCATACTTCGTAAATAGTAAATACACTATCTATCTATGCTATTAATTTCTATTCAATCTTGGCTTCTTATTTTCATAAGAATTTAGTTTGTTAAGCATCAATCATTCATCTCCTTTTGTATTGGGCGGGCACCCCTTGTGCTCTGTTTAATACAATTTTTCTTATCGAAAAAAAAGTATTTTGGATTTTATGAGGATTCTAGCCCAAAGTAGCCAAGATGTTAAAGTTATGTCACCTGGCTGATATAGCATGTTTGGATATGCTCAAATTTAAGGAAAAACAGCCCTTCTTTTCTTTCAAAAATCTCAGTAAAGTTTTGATTGTAAACTAATCCAAACACACCAAGAGCTCCTCCCCATTTTGGTTTTCCTGCTGATCCCATGAAGTGTTTAATAAATAATCCTGTATTTGTATTGCTGTACCAAGTTAACTTTTTTTGAACACCTTTCAGATGGGAGGCCGATCAAATCTTCAGAATGAGGTTCTTTGTCATTTTACCTTTCCAGAAAGACCCGGTGCTCTGATGAAATTTTTGGACTCCTTCAGTCCCCGATGGAATATCAGCTTATTCCATTATCGTGGCCAGGTGGGCATTGCGGGTTTTCTGTTCCTTCCGCTGAACTTGCTACATGGCATTTTATGCCTTTTTTTCCCTTTTGTTCTTTGATCAATGCATCTGATGGCATTCTTATACTTCCTGGTCAACAGGGTGCATCTGGAGCAAATGTATTGGTCGGAATACAGGTTCCACAAAGTGAGATGGATGAATTCCGTGATCGTGCTACCAAGCTCGGATACGATTATACAGTGGTGAACAATGATAATGTCTTCCAGCTTTTAATGCACCAATGATTTTCGCCACTAGCCTGCACTGTGAGTTTCTGTGTACTAGATAGATTATCATATTTATTCCAACTGTGGACTTCATTCAAGGAGAGGGTTGGATGGAGGCAAACCTGCATGAAAGTGCCTCCATATATCAATTTCAGTTGATTAGAAAAACAAGTGCCTTGTAACTACTACTACTGCATAAAGGAAATTGTGGTTTATGTTTCCCATGTTGCAGCACTTTATCACAATGTGCTCTATAATTTAAGTTTTGTTTATTTTTGCAAAGGATTGAAATCCTCTAATGTTATTGCCTGGCCTTTCATCTTAAGTAGTCAATTGTTGAGATAGAGGATCACCCCAAAAACACTATAGCAGGATAGTGGTAGTGGGATAGCCGCCACAAGTAGTAACTAAGAAAAAAAAAATAATTTATATCCTATACATATAAATATAAATACGCCAAATTAAAGATATAACTTAAATAAACATTCATAACATATAATTATTGTTTAATAAATATAAATAGACAAAGCTGTTTATTCATAATTACCCCTTAAATTTTGGTAAAATTGATCACCATATAAAAATAATGTTAAATTAATATAATGGAAAACTTTAATTCATGCATTTTACTTTAACCTTGACTTATAGATCATTACTATTTTATTTTATTTTTTATTATATTAATATTAATACATTAATCACTTTTAAAATTGAAATCTACTTATTTTATTAAGCTCAATCAATTTTTATTTTGGAGATGGTTTATTTCTAAGTGGTAATTCGGATGAAAAATAGTTTCATGTGGGGATGCAAACTTTTCCCTTAATTTAATAAAAATGCTATTATATAAATGACTAAACTTTATGAACTATGACCTTCGGGTAGAGTAAGGAATCTATTATGAATATATATAAAATTTGGCATTCTTAGTGATACTGAAATCAAGGAAGATGTTTTCAACTAGTTTTCAAAAAAACCTTTCAGAGTAATTTACTACAAAAATAATATCACAGGTTTGATTGTAGTTTGTTATATGTTCGCAGTGAATTCTATACTCTTATTTTTTTAAAGAGAAAAAAAAATAACGGGTTCAACTAAAATAGATATACAATACAATATATGATTTTTCTGATAAAGTGAATTTGAATGTGAAGTAAGAGTATCTCTGGCCTTGACTAGTTCATTTGGATCTCAACTTACTAGATGACTCAAGGTTCAAATACACATACACTTTGTCACTTTAAACTAGAAGCCTTTTCCTTTGAAGAAACATAGCCAACTAACGTTAAGCCACAGCCTACACAGGCCAAGCATTTTTCTTATATTTTTTCGAGACACATTTTTCTTAAATTGCCTTTTGTTGAAATTTGAAAAATATATATTAATTTAAACTTTCTTGCATGAGCAAAATGCATGCAAACAAATAGCACCACCTATGTAAAAACTATAAAGAACATGGAAAGTAGGAATGAATCATCACTTGTCCCAAAAACATATCCATAATCTATCTTGCCTTACTCCAATAAAATTTTAAACTTAATAAAACCTTTTATATATGTTTCCTACCGCTCAATTTTTTAATAGGTTTCATAATATTATTAGATTAAGACATAGTTGAGTATAGGTGATATGCATTCCAAAAAATAGAACTGGAAAATGGGTTATTCTCAACTTCCGCGAGAGCGTACTCGAGTCATAACTTCCAAGACTAAAAATCACAACCTTTATGTCATTTTAATTGCTAATATTAACCTGTTTCTTAATGATAAAGTTACACGCAATTCTATCCTATGCTGAAAAAGAAACAATATAATAGATTTTACAGACTAGTATATATCACAAATTATCAAAGCAAAATCCATATTTTCATTAAATAGATAACCACCAAAGCTTGATTATTCAATAGAAAACGAAATAACATAATTTGGACTTTTTCAATTGAAGAGGATTCGGGAAAGGAAATATTCAAAATTTAATTGAGAACATTAGACATACATAGGCCAAGAAAGTAGCTGAGTTGATCCTCCCTCCTTCAGAACAATCCATGTTATGGCAGAACCGGCTTGCAGGAAGAACAAATCCATCAAGCATCATCAACATGTTTACAAATATTTTACCATACCACGACCTTCCACACTCAATTTTGTGGCCTGAAGCTGCTTCTTTTTTGGCGCCTTCAACTGCTGCAACTTCTTATTCATCTGCCGTAAACAATCCACACCGGTCAAACAGGACTACATCTCAACTAGTAAAGATAACAAGAACAAGGGGGCAAACAAAATCCTTGTGTTCAAGTCCATATATCTCATTTTTGTTAGACAAATTAATAAAAGTCGAGGATATACAATTAATTAAATCAATATCCATAACTCCATTTTATCTCGCTAGTTCCTTGAAACTTGGAATGCCAGAACAAAGGATAAAATTAAAACAATCATTAAGTTTAAAGCCACTTGCTAATTATCAAGAGACACAAAAGGCAATTAAAATGATCATCAATGTCAAAACTCCATCACCAAAAAATAAAGCACAAACCTTCATGCGGTGCTGATCTTGTGCAGCAGCTTTTGCTCGTGCTCGAATTTCTTCTGGATCAATTTTAGATTGGGGACGGATCACAAAATCCAAAGGTGTTGCTTCTGGCCTTGATGTGAGTTGCCTGGAGGAGGACTGTCCAGACCTAGGCCTGCATCACAGTCAAAGAACTTAGCATGCAAAAATTAAATTAGTGACTACTCGGTTCACACTTGACAGTGCTCAGCAAGTATACAAATGTCATTCAAGACTTACTGTGAAAGATCCAAATCAAGATCACCATCTCTAGATTCCATTCCTGCAGCTTTATTTGTTGGCCTATGAAAGTTCAACAAAAATATATAAATTCACCATATTCCAGCAAGTAAATCTAACAAAGGAGGAGGCAAGCAATTGAAGGTAAACGAGTACTTTTTAACTGATGGCCTCCTGTAAGGAACTCTTTCCTCCTCAACATTTCTCATGTCTTCAAACCGTGTGCTCTTATTGAATATAGGCCGGCTCTGGAATCACAACACAAAGATGACATATAATTAAAAAAATCTATAAGGAAGAAAAATAATTGTAGATAAAAAGAGGATAAGCTCATGAGAAGAGGAAAAAGTGCATAGCAATTTAAAAAGAATCAGTAACAGTACAAACAAATGTATCATAATGCTCAAACACAGCAGAATAAATCACCCAGGTTTTCTTCACAGGTGTAAACAGAATATCTTGAAGAAAAGCAAAAGACTTTGGAGGGAAGATAAATGATGAAATAAGAGTATATTCATGCATTACTTACCCATTTATCAACCAGTTCCTTGGCTAATTTCCTATTTAGATTGATTTCCTCATCAGACTTCGATAAAAACATAATTACCTGTCAAGAAAATACATATCAGTATAAGATTATCTTTAATTTTGATTTGTGTGTATCGGGGGGGGGGGGGGCTAAATGCTACTAAGATAGCATGTCAATCAAATGATGAAGTGAATAATGGAAGCTAGACCTTCCCAAGACCACTCTTCTTCAACTGTTCTCTTCTATCATACTGCTCTAGGTCAATAGGAAACTGCATAACATTGCCAATGAATCAGATGCTAGTTAATCTTCGTAAAAAACACAACTAAAATATTAAAAAGGTGAGAACTTGAGTACATCATTCAAAATCTGTAAAATTGCTGTGCGTATGTTTATATTTGGTAAGCTTCCATCAGGAAGAGGCTCAAGCCAATTCTTCAATAAAGTCAGCACTCCATGATCCAAGAACTCTAGTTGAAGTTGTTTCCTGCATAATAGTTGGTATAAAATTATTTGAGAAAAGTCAGGGGGCATCAAGAAATAAGGAACACCAGTTTGCACACTTAATGTGATTGCTTACTTTGAGAGGACTTCTGTAAGAAGAGGCAACTTCTTGAGTTTATTAATCGCAGGTTTCGCCTGTCTATTAAGTTCAGCATCCTCTTCAGCCGTAACCTCAAGCTCAGCCATGACATTCTCAACTAGTAAAGCTATTTCAGCAGGACTTCTCTCATTCTTCTTCTTTTTCTTACCTATCTTGAAAAGATTCTTGATCTCATCATCCTCTTCCCCTTCCTCAGCCTAGAAAGTCCATATAACAGACAAACATGGGTAAGAATAAAGCGTAGCTTTAATAAAAAAAATACAACAAATCCTACCATTAATTTCTCAGAAATACGTATCTGACTAAATTATAAGCACAACATGGAATATATTGAGATGACGGAAAGCATAAACTCCAAAAAACACTCATTATGTATTCTGGTTAAAAACAATCTACCAACTGCAGGGCCTTCGAATCACAAAAGTTATTGAACACAAGGGTTCTGATTTCAGGGAAACTTAATAAGAGTATTAATGGAATAAGTCTTCAACCTGGGGAGCATCGCCAGGAGAACGTGGTTCCTCATCACCATAATAAGCAGGTTCCACTCCGGTGTCATCTATAAAGTTGTCATCATCCAGATTCCTCTGACCCTCATGGTCATCCTATTCATGGAAATAAAAAGTAACATCAGAAACAATTTACAACCAAAAACACAATCCAGAGAATCTAAATTACTGTTACTTCATTAGATAATCACCAAGTCAATCAAATCGAATGTAAGCAATCATTGTTCAAGAATGAATAACAATGATAATAATAATAATAACAACAATACCTCAGAATCTCCACCAGCAATCGTATCCCACATCTCCTTAACTTCCTCACCATCATGATCCCTCCCTCCATTCCCGGAAAGCCCTCTCCTCGAACTCCCGAATTTCGAGGCACTCTTCCCACCACCACTGCTAGTATTCCCTGCAAATCTCTTCTCCACCTTATGCCTCTTCTCCTTCTTCCCACTGCCAACCTCCTTCCCCTTCTTTCTCTTATACCTCGCATCCCCTTCTTCAGATCCCTCCCTTGCAAACCGCGGAGCATTATCCTCCTCCTCCTCTACTTCATCATAAAGCTCCGGCGCCACCGGCTGTTTCCCTGTATCGCTCTTCTTGATGAGCCTCTTCCTCGGCTTCGCCCTCGAATCGTTGTTGTCGTATACCGGAGTCTGAGATCGATCGCGACCGCCCAAATTGTCAACGTCTTCTTCTTCGAAATCGTCCACTAGGCCTTGATGATTGGGCTGGGGAGACGCCTCGCGATCCGATTGAAAATCGTCATAATTCATCAACGCTTCTCCATCCTCGTCGCGATACCTGAAAAAAGCAAAGAATGAAAATTGAAATTGGAGAAATCGAATCCGTAACCCTAAAAAGGTGAAATTGAGTAGAGATTAGAAAGAAGAACGCACGGATCGTCTTCGTAAGCCATGGTTGGTGATTAGTGATAACACAGAGAGTGTTAGGGTTTGTGAAATTAAGGAAAGAATGGAGAAATTGGAATTGGAATCGGAATTTAAAGGTTGGAGGAAGATATGGGTTTTCGAAAACAGACACCAACCCTGGTCAGCACAAATAATACCTAACAATTTATTTATCATTCATATCTTTCATTATCACTATTTTTTTACTCTTTAAAACGGTTTAATTCTCATGCATTCTTACAATATATTTTTATATCATTAACTAATTTTATTTTATGTTATATTATATATAATATATATCATTTAATTAAACTTATATGTTTAGTTAAGAAAAGATATTTGAATTGCTTGTATTTTTGTGATTTTAATGAATAAATCAACTTCATAATATTTATGCATTCTCGTGTAAATTTATACACACTCAATACATTATCCATCATTTATTATTTTTTTAAGTTGGTGGTGATTAAACATAAATGATAAGTGATGCAATGACAATGTATAAAACTCATACATTATCGATAGAATATATTTTTTTGTTTCATGAATATTTAATAAAAAAATAACATGAAAGATAATCTTCATCACTAATATTTGGCATGACATTCTTAAGCTAATGTAGTCATCATCATTTAATAATGGAAAATAGTGTATACACTAAAAGTGTTACACAACTTAATAGATTAGTATAATATATATCATATACATATGTATTGATAATCGTTTATGCATATAAGTTGAGTTCAATCAACAAAATTAGATTGGGAATCTCAAACATTTGCATGCCAAGTCATCATATGAATTCATTCTTGTGGAATACTTGGAACCATGATTAAGGAGTGCTTGCATAGAAGCCAAGTAGCAACCATGCATGTCTTAGAGTCTAAAGTCTAAACAATATATGACTAAATTTCTTCAATATGTGACCATAACAAACTACACATGTACCTGCCATGATATAGTTGCTGCTAACAAGGCACACTATCAACTGTTGCATATTTTCTTATAAAAACTATGAATGGTTCTTTGAAGACTTCAATTCAAAGCTACTTGTGTCAATAATGTTGAGAATATGAAGATTGTAATGAATGCTTTGACGGAAATCAAGTGCGTGCAGTTGAATGCCTTTCATGTGTTCAAGTGATTTGTCGAGAATCAATAGAAGACGAATGACATAATAAGGTTGAACAATTCAAAAGCAACGGCAAAAAGATCTCAATTACCTTCTTTACAATCTAAAACATACAGTAAAAAGATTTGGTCAGTCTACTAATTATTAAGAAAAGGGTATTTGGATTCAACATAGTTTTCTGCATCCCATAGGAATGATCCAAAAGCAACAGCCTCCAAAATTAGCATTGTCAAACCAGAGAAGGCGAGTGAAAGCGATTCATCATTAGATGTTTCAATTGAACCATCATTAGAGACACGGATGTAGGGTCTTCCAAACAAGGCCTGAGTTTGCTTCTCAATCAGGGATATAGCTTCCTTTGATCGTATGATAGCAAGTCTCTGAAGCATCTCAGCATCCAACTGCATCACATAAGATCTCAATCTGTACGATTTACCTTCACCGATGTCCATATAATCCTCATCACCAAAACCTTCATTATAAGCATCGATCCTGATCAAAGAATCAGGATCCCAGAGCGGGTTTACTGGTGATGGTTCATCGTAACTTACATTTGCTTTACCCAAATCCTTGGGAAGGGTTCCCATTTTCCTCTCAAGTTGAAACCGATCATCGACACGTTTGAGAAAGTATCCGTACATTATTGAAGCAGCATACAACTTTCCCAGTTTAATTTTACTGATCTGAACAATGGTCTGGAGAGGACCAACAAACCGTTCTCCCAGTACCAGAGATAAGTGACTCTGTATCATCTCAAATGCCTCAGCAGAATGAACAGCTTCGAGTTTTAGTTCCTGATTTGGCCAAAAATCCACTTGACCGGTGGGATCTGAGGTTGTTGATATTTTTGGGATCATTGAAATGTTCTTTTCCAAAAATTTATGCACAATTGAGCAATACATGATCTCTTCCAATGCTGTGCGATTTTCCTTCTCTTTAATTTCAGCTATCCTCCTGAAATTCAGGTTTGATAAAATTGGTCACGCTTGCACCACCAGCAGTAACTAAATGAATAGGCAACTAATAAATGCAAATATAATCCTCCAAAGATTTAGCATGGAGAGGATGAAGAGCATACTATCCATAAAAAAACATTAGCATAAGATGGAAAAGGATGAAGAGAATAATACTCATAGAGAATCTGCATTAGCATAATATAAACAGCATAAGTATCTAACACATTAAGTACAGGATCAATAAGCTGATATTTTGGCTATGTAGGCTTATTTATAATCCAGCTGGAAGCTTCTAAGCTGGCTAAAAGCTTATAAGCTAGAAGTTGAAAGTTGAGAGATGATAAGCTAGCTCATTGGATAGGAACTGCTTAGTAAAAGTATCTGATAAGCTAACTTGTAGATGTAAAGAAAAATAATACCATATCTTATAATCACAGAAATTAGCTCAAAGATCTAATTAGATACAAGCTTGTAAGCTCCATTTTACTGAATTAAGACTTTTTACCAAACACATTAGCTAGATTATTTTTTATCACTAGCTTATAAGCTCCCAGGTGGTGTTAGCAAACACAAACATGGACTCATTAAGAATTAGGTACAAGTTTTATTTCACTTGCTTGCAAGTGCCATTGAAATCAAGGTTTTTTCCAGTTATATAATAGCCACAAACCACCTTTTAAAAGTATCTTATCCAAAACACAGCCTTATATTCTATTCCATTAAGCTTTGAACTCTTTAATCATTTCTGCACCTTACAGTAAGAATATAAATTCAGGAGGAAAGAAAAAATCGTAGAAGGTATCCCAATACAACTATGCGGGCAAATACCAGGAAGATGGTGTATAGTAGGATAGTGCAATAACCAGCCAGAGCAGTTAAGGTGAATGGCCGAGTCTTCAAAAACATTTTATTCTTAGTTACTTGTAACCCTGAACTTGATAATGTCCTGCTTCAAGTCCTTTGACTTTCATAAGTTTGCCACATAGCTATATCTAGTCAAGTCAAGGTAAGAGGAAAATGTCGATTTCTTGACTTACTTGTAAAGGGAATCCTGAGGTGAAGAAGATTCTTCTTTCTTGGCATCTTTAGCAGTCTGAAGATTTTCTAGTTGTTGATCAATGGTTGCTGCCAGTAGATGGGGATGTGTTTGTGAAATTTGTTCCAAAAGTTGACCAACTGGTGACTCCAATTGGAGAGGAGCAAAAGGCACCAAATTATCACCTGAATCTGCCGATGCTCTCGCAACTAAGCCTCTAGCCCGAAAATTGTAAAACTCATTATAGTGCTTGGTATTGCAAGATGAAGGACAGCTCTACAAAGAAAAGAATACTTGAGAGGTGCTTAGTCAAGAATAACAAAGTATAATTATTACTAAATCACAAAAATCTTTTTAAAAGTCATATATAAGCACTAAAATAATATGGTAGGGCATTATGGTGTCATTCAATCGATGTAGCCGACCCGACCTAGTGGGGTTAAGACCTAGTGTGGTTTCATAAGAAGTGGATACTGATAGAGAAAAGCAGAAATAAAGTAAAGATGAAATTGTAGAAAAAATACTTTGATAAATCCACTAGAAAGAAAATTCTTGGTGTCAGAAACAGCAAAGCCATGCAAATGGCGAAACTCTGGTAGCCTGAGCGACGCTGAGGGCGGAAGCACGGCCAAGATGTCACCAATAGCACTTGAGACCTGCATTTTCAATACTGCGGCTTCTGCGCTCCGGCGATTGGGGATAAACTAGAGAAGGAGCAAAGGCTGAAGGGGAAAATTTAGTTGTTAAAACAGCTTGTTTGTAAATTGTGATAATAATTAAATAAATATAAAAGAAATGTGATTTTCAGAGAAATGCACAAGCAATCATAGAGTAATTATTACAAAAGATATCTTGAACCCAAAAACAGATAGGAACTGATGATAAAATTAAACAAAGTTCCATAAATATACACTTCAAACTTAGAAAAAATGAAAAATGGAAAAAATAAATAAACTTCTGCATTTAGTTTTTTTGTTGGGTCATATTTTGTATTCAGCATTCACTTCAGACATACAATACTGGCACTGGCACACACTTTCCCCTATGAAAAACATTTCTAATAAATAACAAAACTCTTAACAGAAAATTAGAGTATAAAACCAATGGAGCTACTTAAGAGAAAGAATAAAACACAGTATACTCACACAAAATCAAGAAAAATAACATTTTTTTACAACATACACTCCTGCTACTTTGCATGCCATATTTTGAATTCAATTCTCACTTCAAGCATAAGATAATGGCACACATGTTCCCCATGAACACCAATAATTGATGGGGTAACTAAATTACATAAGAAAAAGCAATATAAGGTCACAAATGAAGTTATTTCATTAAAATTGAAAAGAAGCAAAAAAGAGAAAGAATTAATCAGATAAAAAAGTGAGAATGAAGTGAAGCAAAAACCAAAACAGATGGGATTGATGCTACCTTTATTGTATTGAAAATTGGGAACTTGGGTCTTCAAAGTTGTGGCTTTGAGTTTCACAAATAAAAAAGGGATGGCTTTGAAAGTTCAAGGCTTACTACAGTGTCGTGTTGTGGTCGTTTGGTGATGAAGGTTACAACATGGATACCACAAACGTGTGTGTCTCGATGGAAATAATATTATTTTGCCATATAATATACTAAATTATATCACTAGGAAGAAATATGAAGCAATAATAAGCAATTTTTTTATCTATAGGTTTACTTTATCTAAATTCTTATGAAATATATTATCAATGTAAAAAGTCATATTAGTACTATGAAGTAAAATTTCATCATCTCAAAATTCACTACTATAATAATACCATAATGTGACAATTACTATCTACTTTGAGGTTTTAATATCTTGATTTATATAAAATTAAAAAATTTCTTCAAAGTATTATTAATTATTAAGTCATATAACTAAAAAAGAATTATTTCCTTATTCCTTGATCAAGATATTATATATTAACAACACTTTTTCAATTTTATTTTGATGAAGTTTTATTATTCAATCCAATGTTTAGGTAGTTTTCAATAAAAAAAGTCGCAAATTTATTTTTATTTTAGTTCTCATTAAGCAGGTATGTTATAAATAAAAAGTAGTTATCGAGCGGGCCCATTTTCCGGGTCGAAACCATACGGGTCGAATATATGTAATAATATTGTTTGATTTCAATTTTCAACCCTTTCTTCTTTCTCTCTTGCCGTAACTGAGAAACTCGCGTCTCTCTCTCTCTCTTTGCAACAATGATGTCAGGGTTGATTAACGCAAACCCTACCATTTACGAAAAGAAGGAGCGTCGTGTTCGCACTACCCCGTCCTTTTCTGACCAAGACGACGCCGTTGAACCAATCGACCAACTAGAGGTTTTTGATATCCTTTTCTCCAATTTATCATCATCATTTCCGTCAATTAATCCAATATTTCGTCATAAACTTAGTTATTATTAAGTGATTTTTCATTAAGCTATTTTCAAACAACTTAATGATCCCTTAATTTAAAAAAAAAATCATCATATTATAGTTGTAATATTGGTAAATAATGTTCCCTTAACATTCACAAATCATTTGAGAGATATTAAGGACCCTGAACACCCTTACTCCTTGGAAGAGCTCAAGGTGATAACGGAGGAAGCAGTTGAAGTCGATGATAAGAAGAGTTATGTTAGGTACTCATGATTTTTTGTGTTTTTATGATTTTTCGGTTGTATGGAATGTTTAATTTGCTTGGTTTGTTGGTTTTTCATACCTCTGTGATTTGGTTTAGGGTTACGTTTACTCCGACAGTGGAACATTGCAGTATGGCCACAATTATAGGACTTTGCTTACGAGTCAAGCTCATGAGAAGTTTGCCTTTACGATACAAGGTAGTACTCGCAATTTTTTTAATTTTGTTTCAAGAAGTGACTCGGCTCAATGCTTGATACATGGAAGAACAACATGTTGGTAGTTTGTTTTGTTATCAATAGATAGTATATCATTGATAAAAGTACAAACACCTTTTTCACTTGTACGAGGATTTTTGTAAGGATCATTCTGGTTTAGAATGTAGAACAGATAATAAAATATCTGCTTAAACATAAATTGTTAAGAGTAAGGAGAAGGTGTATGAACTGTAATAACAGTTTGCACAAATAATAAATTTTGAGTATATTGTTTTTGCTTGAATGTTTTCTGGCTTCTTGCAAAACTATCAATATTATATGCAGTGGACGAATAAAGTGGTAGAGGCAGCATACTTTTGTACACTTGTTGTTTCTTTAAGTTAGCTATAAATGCCAGGGGATCAGAAATCCTCCTAAAATAGAAGTGCAATTAAATGTACACACTCGAACTACCCGTGGGCTGAAACCCATTAGACAACTAAGAAAAGAAACATAATCCCGCAAAATAGGCAAAATATATAAAGTGACCTTTATGTTTGTTTTTTAAGTTTCACTTTTAGTCTTGTATTTCTTTTTTGTCTCATTCGATCCTGTATGTGTTTCTGTCTGTCAAGTTTGTCCTACCGTCAACTTCCATAAAAGAAGCATGTTTACTCCATCTTCACTCTCCTCCCCCTTCTTCATCCTGTTATAAAACTCAGAAAATGGTCATTGATGAAGTTTTGGATCTTCTTATCTCTTAGTATCTCAAAACTAACCATATAAATCAAACCAAATCAATCATCCAACAGTAAATCATACCAAATCAATAATTCAACACCCTAAAAAGTAAACCAAAATACAAAAGCCCCTAAAATTCACAAGTATGTTCTGTTCATCTTGTTCAATAATTTTTGTTAAATTTGTCTATACCATGTGTTAAACTCAAAAGCTAACCTAAAATAAATGAATTAAGTGTTCTGAAAGATTGATTTGGCGTTAGGTGGCTGATTTAGTTTGATTTGGATGGTTAATTTCGAGAGAAGAAGCTTCATTGTTCATTAGTGGAGGTTTAGACTGAGGAATGAAGAACGAGGCAGAGGAAGGAGTAGAGAGAAGACCGAGATACTGGATTTTCAGATGGAAGGGCCGACTTACTTGACAGGAAAACACGTACATCACTATAGTGACACAAAAAGTACAGAACCAAGTGAAACTAAAAAAACACACATGACAGTTTTACCTATTTTGCTCACAAAATGTGTGAAGGATCTCTGCTAATAGTTGAACCTTAGCTAGAACTAGAAAAGCTATTTATATAACTTTCACTATTTGCTTAGGTTAGTCTGTCACAAAGCCAATCCTTTGTTGACATCAACGCTCTCTTAAGTTGAATTGAATCTACTTCATGATATTTATCCTGCCATTGGTATATCTGTTACATGTATCCTACATGTTTAGTACCATCTCATCTGCCGATTAGGTATGATCCACACTTTGTTTTCTTGTCTGTGGCATTTTTATTCTCTTAACTGATTATATGAGACTATATATTATACTGTCTATCTATTGTGCTTATTGACCTTCTATACTTCTTTTTTTAATAGAGAGCACTGTTCGGTAATTAATAATTTCCAAATATTCAATAGATCTTTGAACCGCTCTGCTATTTTACTGAACCTTCTTCATTTTGTTTCTCTGACAATATTTATTAAATTATGGTTAGGTGGATATCAGAGTAGCTCCTGGATCTCATGCTACTGAAGCTGCAGGTTTTTATCCCTCTTTTCTTCTCACTTTATTTCATTGATGATTATCTGTTTTACCCAAGTTGCTTTGAAAGAGTAAGTGAATTGTCACGAGTGGCTGTGACCTTAGTTGATTTTTTATATTCTCGGTTAATTCTTTGACCATGACTGGACATTAACACTTGTATAATGTATTCTCTTTTTTCAAGAGATGTATTCATTATATTTTTCTGTGTGACAAATGCGTATTCAGTTAATAAACAACTAAATGATAAGGAGCGGGTGGCTGCTGCACTGGAAAATCCAAACCTTCTGGATATGGTTGATGAATGCCTTGCTCCATCTTATGATTGAAGGGATTTTTTCTACTTCCAAAGCAATGAGATTGTAGATCCTTTTGTACTTGTGGTAGAAGTTAGTCAGCTTTATCTGCTTGTATGATATTTTTTTGCTGGCATATTGGTCAGCAAGTTGTGCCTACTTTAGGTAATAATTAGTTACATAGGAATGTAGAGTTGAAAAATGTCAGTTGTGTTGAGCTACCAAAGTCGTTTTACTATTAGCTCAAGAAAGAAAAGGAGTGACTGTTTTCTTTATTTCCAAGTTGCCACTTCTGTTTCATAGATCAAACTATTTGTATACTTTTGATCGAACCTATTGTCAGCTCTTTAATTATAATGAGAGCTCTTTAATTATAATGAGAGTGAATATTTATTTTGGTCCTTATAAATATCTGTTTGTACCTATTTGATCATTTTGAAAGTAAAAATTCAAACCAACACTTAAAAATCGTTTGGTTATATATAAAAATGTTTGCGAGTGTGTGTCAAAACAATGACCGATAGGGACTAAAGTGTCCGAAAATTAGTCGTAGAATGTTAAGAAGACTAATTTGACCTATATTTAATATCATTGGATGTTCGAAAATGTGTAGTGGTTATTTATATATGCAAAGGGAGGTGCAGAGCGACAGCATGAATAAGGCAAGTAATACTACAAAATTGCCACCACCATGCAGTCCTCAATTTTAAAATAGGGATTTTGATTTGTTGATCAATTGGCTACCCAATATCTTTTTGCTCAATCTGGGGTGTCTTATGCCTACTATTTCTATAGCAGCTGAATAGAATATGTTAAAATAACTTCCATCAAAACCTTGCTCCTAACAAAAACAAAATATTGTTCCTTACAATTTTATTCACTTCCTGTTCTTAAGTTTGATATGCATGTGCGTGGATAACAATATCACAAGAAAAAGAAGAGATGCTCAAGATTACCACAATCTCTAGTTACCCCTACCCTGTCTTTTAAGCAACAAATGTTACTCTTGATATCTCATAATTTGATATCTATGCTTTTATTTTAACAATTAAACTCAAAAATAATAATGGCATTCACCAATAATCTTTACATGAGCAAGCTCCATCTTTAAAATGGTGGAACCTATGACGGTCTCTTACCATAATTTCTCGATCATAGATAATGGAAATGAATTTAGTGTAAGTATGACAATCATTACACATCCTAAGATTTCTTGATATTCTTATGCCAGATCCCTCAGATGTATGTATTAATGCAAATGCAATTGCTAACTTCTGACTATGATATTTCAATCTCTGTATCTTCTCTTCTTCATCTACATCAAGCAACACCTGTGATGTATCTGCTACATACCCTTCAAATTTCAATTGCCATTCCATTTGGTGAATCATATCATAGATGCTGTTATATTGAGGTTGAGATTTGTCCTGTGAAACAAACTTGTATACCATTCTCTTCACTTGAACCAAGCTAAAACCCGGTGTTTGTACTGAACAATTCCCAACCATTTCTGTTCTGATCCTGGCCGCATTCACCCAATTTTGAGCTCTTACATACATATTTGCTAGCATCAAATAGTCACCAGGGTTGTATGGATTTAACATGAAAATATTTTTAGCTGCAATTTCCCCTAGCTCTAAGTCGTGGTGAACTTTACAAGCACTAAGGAGGCTCCTCCACACCACATCATTAGGCTTAATTGGCATGCTCTTTATGAGGTTATAGGCTTCTCTTAGCATCCTAGCTCTTCCCATCAGGTCCACCACACAACCATAGTGCTGAACCGTTGGTTCGATCTTATGCTCAAAACGCATGCGGTCGAAATACTGCAGGCCCTCATTGACAAGACCAGCATGACTGCAAGCACTTAATACACCAACATAGACCACGTCATCTGGTTCCAAACCTTCTTCCAGCATTTCTGAGAAGACTCTTAGAGCTTCCCTACCATGTCCATGAATGGCAAGGCCTGAGATCATTACGGTGTAGGAATGTCTATTCTTCTCAACCATGTTGTTGAACACAGACAACCCTTTCTCAAGACACCCACACTTCACATACATATTAATCAACGAAGTTTTCACGATAACATTGAGTTCACTAATGTTCCTCAACAAGATCCCATGTATGCACCTTCCAATATCAAGAGACCCCAAATGAGTGCAAGCAGTGATAACAGTAACTAGGGTGCTTTCTTCAGCCCTATTGCGCCCTTCACTGCTCATATCCCCAAAAAGCATCAAACACTCGTGCCACATTTCCACACTAGCATGAGCTCCAATAATAGCACTCCATGAAGCTACACTCTTTTCATCCATTTTCTCAAACACAGCACTAGCATGCTTTATTCCTCCAAACTTGCCATACATGCTGATCAAGCTATTTTGCACAAAAACATCACCTTTAAGACCCCCTTTTAAAACATGCCCATGGATTTGCATTCCTTCCTTGAGACAACCTAATAGAGAACATGCCTTGATAACAAAAGGGTAGGTGAAATTATCAGGTTCAATTCCCCTTTCAAGCATCTCAACATAAAGAAGTAAAGCTTCTTCTAGATTCATATAATTGACATTCCCTCTTATCATAGTGTTATACTCAAAGCTACCAGGTTCCTCAATTTGCCTAAAGATTGAGCAAGCATAATCCATGCTACCCCATTTTGATAAAGCACAGGTAACAACAAGATTGCTCTCACAGAAAGAATCCAATAAAAGACCCAACTTTAGAATATGGGCATGAACTTGCTTTAACTCTTCCAAGCTTTTGCACCCTTTTAGCATAGATAACCATCCCTGCTCATTGAATTTGATATTCAATTCTGAGCATTGGGGTGGTGAATTATTTGGTAGTGGCAAAAAATGAGTTTGGGTAAGGACAGTTGTCCCAGTCATCTTTGCATCCAAATCATGTTAAACAAACATACAATAATTTGCAGCCAATTATTTAGTCTATAAGATACAAGTGATGAAACATTTCAATATGACTAAGAACAAAAAAAAATCTGAAGATGGAAACAAAGGGATAGTTATGCACCAGAGAAAGAGTGTTTATGGTCCATGATGCTGATTAAACTGGTATGAAGCTGGTGTTACAGTGAAGAAATGTGAAAGAAACATTGGAATTTTGGTGGTTGAGAAAAAGTTAATATTTTTGTTAGGAATTATTTTACAGAAAGTATGAATCTTTATTTGAGAGGATTTGAATGTAATCCATGAAATATGAGAGAGCATTTTTGAACCACAAAAAAGACATTGTAAGACTATTGGGACAAAGGATTTCTGGATAGGATAGTGTTAGAACAAGATATTGGCCCCACCAGTTCATGACCTCTCATATCTTTCCACGTGTATATTTGGATACACGTGTAATTATGCATCTCTATGGAAGAAAATTTCCTTGGAGAGTATCCCAATGGATCATATTTAGAAACATCATAATCATTAGAAAAAAAAGATAAAAATGTATAAATTGAATGAGTTTTATATATTTTTATGGAAGTGGATCCACTTAATCATACTCATCAATTCTTGGAAAATTCAATGATTTGAATTAGTGAGTAGATATAAACCATTAGATTTCCTATAATTGATGTCTAAGATGTGGAGTCTTCCTCTTGGAGTAAGTGAATCTCTCCTCTATTTTTATTACATCTTTCATTATTCATATCTAATTATCATTAACTCTTAATAAAATGTAATTCAAATAAATAGTAAATGATGTAGTAAATATGTATAAAGTTACTCAAAATGATGTACAAATTATATTCATTCTATTAGCATTATATAAATGATGGTATCACCTTTAATCTATTTTCAAACTATTTAACCATCATTTATATATTAATATATTAATAATGGATAACTTTTAATAAAAATAATATATGTGAATTATGGATGCTATACATAATGTAAAATTTTTACATCAGAATGCACATATGTTTACTTTCTAGTTCACTTTGGAAGATTTGGACTTAATCAATCAGACTTATGTTTAATAGTTTATCCAATTCATCCAACTCTAAGATATTTTTTAATACACATTTAACCTGCATGATGTATTGATTTAATAGCTAAACATTTGAAAAATAACTAATTAAATTATAAGTATACTTTTTCAGCCGGAGGTCCACATAATATGTTTGGGTATCAATCTTTGACATGCTGTTAAAGGAATAATCCATCACGTATAATTTTTCCTATATACAAGAGAACATCAATTATTCGATTACAAAATAAATATAGGAAATAGAAAATCCCATGAACAAATGTATACATCATAATAATCTGTCATGTCAATGAATAATATTGAATCACTTTTATTATCAAGCATGATGTACAGCTGCAATCAAATTTTACCAATTAACAAATTTCAACAAAGTGGATGTGGTGATCATGTTTTTTTTCTTCCTAGAAGAACAACATCTATTGAACCCAAATTATTTTTCACTCTTGAAGCCATGAAATTATCTGTGTAATAATCAGAGGGTAATATGCACAGTTAGTATAAACAGTTAAGTATTATTTTTTCCGAAGAATCAATAAAAATTAAACATAAATAGTGAATAGAGTAATGTTATATCCTCTTACTAAACCATTATACTAACATGTCATAAAGTAATACTTTATTGGACTGGCCCACTCCATTGGATTCTGATGAGGAGCAAGCACCAATATATAATGCTGTTTCACTAATTTAAAAGCTATTTTTGTGTGTATTATTGACATGAAAAGCACTTATTGGAAAGCATCTTAATTTTCTTGTCATATATATCAATTCATTCCTTCAATATATTTGTCCATAATATGGCCAACAATTCAAGCTCATATGTTTGATGTATAATAAGTAACCAGCATTGTTAATTATTTGGCGCGTGGTGATTGTGGAGTGCCACATAAGGCCCACGAGTTCCTCTGTACCACAACCACTTTCAATTAACTACAACTACAACTACATTCACCACAAAGATTTACTTCTTTATCATTATTATAAATTTGTGACATGATTTGAGAAAAAAAAATCTTTATTCATCGGACATCTATTTGATTCTACAGAAGATCTATAATTAGCATTTAGCAATGGTTGGTATGAGTGGGACCCATGTCCAAAAAACTAATCTTTACCTTCTCTAACTCTTCCATTCATTAAAACCACTCCATCTTACTTACTTTATCAACTTCATCTCTCTCTTTTTTCTACTTTACTTTATTCCATCAATGGTTCTCATTATGGGTTTTGAGAAAGTTTTGTTTTTTGCCTTTTCAACCTCAAAAGCAAGGATACCTTAGAGTTCAAGGTCAGATTCGTTTTCATTCTGTCTCTTCTCTCTGCTACATTCTCATCTTTCACCTACCTCTTTTCTTTCACTATTTACTTCTAACTCATCTTTTTATTTCTTTTTCTAAAAGATCTCTTTTTTTTTTGTTTATTCTTAGCTCAAAATTCTAACTTTTAAATCTGCTTCTAATTTGACTATAATTTTCAGAAATTCATTCGTGCCTCTATATATTTGTCAAAGGTTGCAAATATTGATTTTATTTCTCTATATTTGGTTGGTTGTCCTAGTTTTGACTGTTGCTAATTCAGGTTAATATTTGATTTTGATTTGGTTTGGTTTTCTTTTGAGAGTTTTATTTTTCTATATAAATGAAGTCATTCAACTATGAAAGCTTCTTCATTCAACGTTTGATTGCGGCGGGTGCTTGAACTTGAAACTGTGACTGGTTCAATATTCAAGCCAAGATTCTTATATCCCCTTTATATTCTTATCTAATCCCACCCACTTTTTTCTTTCAGATTTTTCCATTTCTTTGGTCAATATCTATGTACTTTCCTTTGTTGATTTCTGTCTAGTTACAAAAATTATGTGATGTGTTGACATAGGTCTTAAACTCTTAATAGTTAAACTGATGCTGAAGAATTTGATAGTTTGAGCTTTGAAGGTTTAAGGGGGTGTGAGTGTTGCAAATATATGGATCAAAATAGGGGAGAGAGTTGGAGGGTCCCTGATGATTCTTCTAATCTTGACTACTCCATAGCTTTGGAATATGAGGGTCCAAAATTACCATATGAAGTACCAAGAGTTGAACCACTTGATGTAAACTCAAGGGTGATTCCCACTGCTGAACCACTGTCTGAATCACAAAGATCGGTTGCTTGTGTGAGGGGTCCTATGGTGATTGAACCAATCCCTCTTCCGGTGTCTCGAATTGCCGGTGTCACAAGTTCTCCTAATCATAGTCCAAGGTTGTCAGGAAGTTCAGAATCTGTGGTGTCTGTCTTACAAAACCATGATCTTTCTTCTGCTTCGGCTTCGCCTGCTTCGGTTCATAATCCTACAAGTAATCCTCCTAGGCAAGAAACAAGGAGGTCGCCCGTTGTCACTTTTAATACTAATGTTGAAAGGTCTCTGACAAAAGAGATGGAGGTTGTGAAGCCAGTTTATCCGGAATATGTTGGGGTTGTGAAGGAAAAGAAGAAAAAGAAAACAAGAGTTTGTTATAGATGTGGGAAAGGGAAGTGGGAAACTAAGGAGTCTTGCTTTGTTTGTAATGCCAAGTATTGCAGCAATTGCGTGCTCAGGGCAATGGGATCAATGCCTGAGGGGCGCAAATGTGTTACATGCATTGGTCAGCCGATCGATGAATCAAAGCGTTTGAAATTAGGTAAACATTCGAGGGTATTGTCGCGATTGTTAAGTCCTCTAGAAGTCAAACAAATTATGAAAGCGGAGAAGGAATGTCTGGCAAATCAGCTTCGGCCAGAGCAGCTGGTTGTCAATGGTTTGCCCCTTAAGGCTGACGAGATGGCAGAATTACTTGGATGCCCCTTACCTCCGCGGAAGTTAAAGCCTGGTAGATATTGGTATGACAAAGAATCTGGTCTCTGGGGAAAGGTGATGATTTGTGCTTTACTGCTGAGAATGTTTTTGCTTCGATTTCTCCTTACATAAAATATTACTTTTCCATTTGGTATAGCACGATGTGTTGGAGAAATATCTTCAATTTCTTAAAGCTTAACTCATCAAAATATTTCATTTCCATTAGTCATAGAATATTAAAGGTTTTCTCTTCAAATTCGTAAGACTGACTACGAAAATACTATATTTATATTTTGTTATCAGAGAACAGGCTTTGACTTTTGTCCTTGTTTATTTAATAGGGAGGTGAAAAGCCTGACCGGATCATAAGTTCAAACTTGAATTTCACTGGGAAGCTTAGCCTTGATGCAAGTAATGGAAACACTGAGGTTTACATGAATGGTCGAGAGATTACCAAACTTGAATTGAGGGTACTGAAGGTAAGCTTTTATCTTTGTTTAAACAAAATTATGTTTACTAAACTTAGCTGTAACTTGCTGGATTATGCTGTCAGACTGAGGGAGAGTGCTCGGTAGGAGTGAAAATGAAAGGAGTTCGGTGTTCCACCAGATTGTCCAATATACTATCATCAGGCTCCAGTTATTGGCTAAAGCACAGAAGAGTTTGATATTGATTAAATATTCTTCACATAATAACTGAGAAAGGATAATAAAAAATCACTTGTGACCTAATAGATGCACTTGTTTGTTTGCCTAGAAGACTTTTCTGATCTTCGGTTGATCCATAATAATAGTAAAACCACTTCATCCAGCCTATATTTGCTTCATGATGGTCCCTTCTAATAAGAGTTCCCTCTTATGGTATTATGGAAAGCAACAAAATAACCTTGTTATTTGAATTTTCAGCTGGCAAACGTGCAGTGTCCACGCGATACACACTTTTGGGTTTATGATGATGGTCGTTATGAAGAGGAAGGTCAAAATAATATCAGAGGAAACATTTGGGAGAAGGTATTCACTTGAATATTTTAAGGTGGGAAGTTCCGTAAGTCATATGAGGGTGTTGAATATTATTGAAAGAGATCTTTGCTTCTTTCTCAACAGGCATCTACAAGAATCGTCTGTACCCTGTTCTCCCTACCCTTTCCTCATGGACAGCCTCATGGGCAAAGAGATGAAACCAGTAATTATACTACAGTTCCTAATTACCTGGAACAGAAAAAAATCCAGAAGCTCCTTCTTCTGGGACTTCAAGGATCTGGAACTAGCACTATATTTAAGCAGGTGTGCCGTTTTTTTATAAATGTTTAGAGCTATGATAATGGTAATTGGTAATTACTTCTGATATAAGCACTTGTTTCAAATTGATAGTAACAGAGTAGATATGTGATAACTTAATTGGTGTTTAGCTTTTCTTCTTATATCCCTTCCCTTCCTTTAATTATTATCTTGGGGGGGGGGGGGGGGGTTGGAAGACTTGAAGTGGACTGAGTTTTGTATTTGCTTCATGTAAACCAATAGTATTAAGAGCCGAGTGTTTGCAGCTAGTAAAGAAATGCATTTTGGGGAATTTTGAAGAAATAATACAATTGAAAAGAATGGCTTAGAATAGTGGTAACATGCATGTTTTATTTACGCTGATTTTCTTCTAACACAGTTCTCATATGTGGCTCACTTTTGTATTTTCCGAGCAGGCTAAGTTTATGTATGGGAATACGTTTACTGTTGAAGAGCTGCAGGATGTGAAATTGATGATCCAGAGTAATGTGTACAAATATCTTAGCATTTTACTTGATGGAAGAGAGCGCTTTGAGGAAGAAGCTGTCTCTAGAATGCATGGACAAAGTTCTCCAGGTCAAAGTATGGAAGCAGGTAATATTTCAAGCTGTGGTAATTTCTATTCAGGTTCTGGCTTCTCGTGTTTACTGTTTAGCTAAGAGGAAACAGTAAAAAAAAAAACGGTTCGGTGAATGAGGGTCCTACCTAGTGGGGTTTGGGAGGGTCAGGAAACAGTGTATGATGAAATAGTGTAACTTCGGTTATCATCAACTACATCAAGTACAACTACAACCTATAAACTTCCTTTCTACTTGCATTAGTTAATCTTTCTCCATTTCTCAAAATTCATAACCCTGAACATGGAACAATATGGATTAGATTTGGAGGATGCGATATTTCCAAAATTAGTCTTGATTCTGTTGTGGGCGCATTACTATGTTGTCTTGTTTCTTTCCTGTGATTTGATGTGGTTGCGATGGTGACCTCAAACGCAACATTGTGGCTGCATTAGGTGATGCCTCCCGCAATTTAGAACCACATATTAGGGAATTCAAGGATAGCTGGGGAAATCAGCAACTGAAATTCTGTATTATCTGATTTCAATATTTATCCAGGTAGCGATGTTGAAACATGTAACAATGGTGAATGCATCTATTCCCTCAACCCAAGGCTAAAGCATTTCTCTGACTGGCTGTTGGATATTATAGCCACTGGGGATCTAGATGCATTCTTTCCTGCAGCCACACGTGAATATGCACCATTAGTTGAAGAAGTGTGGAAGGATCCTGCAATACAAGAAACCTTCAAAAGAAAAGACGAGCTTCACTTTCTTCCAGAAGTCGCAGAGTACTTCTTAAGCAGGGTAAAACCCAGTCATCCTTGAAACTTTGTCAGTTAAAGTTGTAAGGCACCCAAGCCATCAGTTTTTAGTCCTTGCCATTTTTCATAAATTTTTACATTGTTATTAGAAGAGGCATTACTTTCGTAATTTTCATACCATTAGCATTTTTTATGTGATCACCTAAATATCTTATTGTTACCGGTTTGCCAGTTAGTGGCATCACCTGTGTATCTTACTCCTCACAACTGGAGTCTTGTTAACATTTTGGTATTTTTATCTAAATGTTTTGTCCATCATTCTGATATTAATGTTTGCAGATGCTATGACAAGTTTATTTTCTATGTATCACAAAGAAGTTTTGGTTGGTTTTTTGCTAGAATGGTTTTCCTTTTCGGATTAGGAAAATTATAGTTATTTAAATCTGTAGTTAACTAATGTGCTCTTATTTCTCAGGCTGTTGAGATATCTAGCAATGAATATGAACCTTCTGAAAGAGACATAGTCTATGCAGAAGGGGTTACTCAGGGAAATGGTTTGGCGTTCATGGAATTCTCACTTGATGACCGTTGCCCAAAGTTTGAATTCACAGATAACCTGGATGCTCAGCCACCTCAGATCAAGTAAGCTATATTCATACCTCCAATTTCAAAACCTCTCTTATGAATGAAAGGTTTCCACTGAAGTTATGATTGGTTGATGATGCCATATGTCCATCCCTTCTTTAACTGTGGTTTTTAAGGTTTGTTTGCGAGTTGATTTATGTAGGGTAACATTGGGAAGTGAAAGACTTTTTAGCCATGAAATATACTTGTGAGATTGCTATAAAGTTTTCTCATTCATTTCCTTCTCCAAAAAAAACAACTCGCAAACTGACATTTTTCCTAGGCTAAGGTCTATCATGTCATCATTTTTATTTTACTACAAACTAGAAAATTTACCAACAACTTACATATCTTTATGTATGAAAAAGGTGGTTAAGGGTAACCTATAAAAACATTTTAATTTATGTTGCCCTTACTTTCCTATGTTGTCTCAGATACCAACTCATAAGGGTTAATGCGAAGGGCATGAATGAGGGATGCAAGTGGGTTGAAATGTTTGAAGATGTTAGAGCAGTGATTTTTTGTGTTTCCCTAAGTGACTTTGATCAGTTGTGGCTTGCCCCAGACAGCAGTGGTAGTGGAACACTTCTTCAAAACAAGATGATACAAAGCAAGGAGCTTTTTGAGACCATGATCAGGCACCCTTGTTTCAAAGATACCCCTTTTGTCCTGATCCTTAATAAATATGATACCTTTGAGGAAAAGATTAGTAGGGTATCCCTTAATGTTTGTGAATGGTTCAATGATTTTTGTCCTCTGAGGGCACAACACAATAACCAATCACTGGCCCATCAAGCTTATTTCTATGTTGCAATGAAATTCAAGGAGCTTTATGCTTCTATCACGGGTAGAAAACTTTTTGTGTCACAAGCCAGGGCAAGGGACCGTGTTACTGTTGATGAAGCATTCAAGTACATAAAAGAGGTTCTCAAGTGGGATGAGGAAAAGGAAGATAATTACTATGGTCCACCTGAGGATTCATTTTACAGTACAGACATAAGCTCTTCTCCCTATGTTAGACAGGAGTAATTTGTTCATTCCGAAGAAAATAAATAATATCATTTCGTTATTTCTGAGTTTGGCGTAATGGTAAGGTCGTTGTTGTTAATCCTATAAACAGTCTCTTCACTTGTCGGCTGACTAAGTACATCTACCCTGCCCAGACAAACCTCACTTTTATATTTGGTTATTTGCCTTTTGTAGAGGTAGAGGGTGGAAAATGTAACATGCTGGCTAGGCCTTGTTCTCTAATATTTTATCATGTCTTCTGAAATTTGAATTGTAAGTTATTAATGATTTTGTTGGTTTTTCAAGCTGAATCTCTGTCTTGTAGCTGCATGTATGCATTCCTTATGCATGTGGAGGCACTGTTTATGGGTACTTGTGCTTTTAGAAACCATGAATCCTTTAATGCTGTGTTAGGTTTGGTCTTGATAATTAATTTGAAGGAGCTAGAGCAAATGTTTTATATATGATGAAAATTTTGGTTGAGATTGATGAGAATAACACTTGAGACAAATATTGAAAGGAATATAGCACATAATGAGACAGACGTAGTTGTTTTATTGAAAGATACTATCTTGTAAACTACATTTACCTAAGTATTATCAATCATGATCTGAATATTTACTTCAATGATTTGTTAAATCTTGATTAGTTGTGCTACTTATACATTTTATAAACAAGCATATAAGCCCATTATCAGACATACTTGGGCGTAGTAATGAACTAGGTTTGACTTGTGTGTTCCAAAATAGAAAAAGTAGAGAAATGTTGGGATAAAATAACACAACCAATAATTGTTGTTGGAGAGATATAAATTGACTTGAAAACTACGTCACATGGCATACAGCAGACAGCAAGGTGACAGGAATCTATTGACATTATTGATATGATCTAATATACCATTTAAATGTATTACATTATTCCCATGAAAAATCAGTTATGGTTAAAAATGAATTGTAAATGATAAATTACAATATATCCTGTATTATCATTCCTAGAAATATTAGACTTAGTTTTTTAATATTTATTTTGTATTTTTTAAACAATGTATTTAACACCGATGCATCAGTTCATCATTGAGATCCATGTTAAATACATTGTTTAGGGTCAAAATGTAAAATACATTGTAAATGAGAACTATGTATTTTGTCTGCTGCTTTTTTAAACAATGTTTAAAGGAAGGAGATTCACTTACTTCACTTCACATCTTAGCCATCAATTTTAGGGAAATCCAATAGTTTAGCTTTTGAAGTCAATGGATCTCTCCTCATGTTGAAAATGATTGTGGGGGCACAAATAAATGAAAAGTGAATAAAAATGGCCATATCTAAGAATAATTCCAAATACATAGTTCATCATCACTCAAAAGTGTAAAAACAACCAGTTCCCAACTGATTCACCATGTCTCTAGCCCAGGCATATAGAACCAACAATGAAAAAGCCAAGTACATGAGGCTGCACTTTCTGGTAGTAATAATCATTCAAAAGCAGCAGACAAAAAGCAAATGAAGCACATAAAGTTATGGCTATATTGCCCATGTGACTTAAAAGTCTCTTCATCTTTTGTCTCCTAGGATGTAACACCCCTCACTTAAGAATATGTTACAATGGGCAGAAAACAAAAATAGAAAAAATCATGATCCAATCAAATCAGGTGTTTCTGCCTCAATTGACAACAATGCAGTGTGTACTTTTTCTGTCCAACCGTCCAGTCGATCCCGTAACGATTTGATCTGTTGAATTCCCAGAACTCTTGGCTGCACCCAGGAAACATGCACTGTGCCCTCAACTTGATCAATTATACCCTCAATTAGGTGAACCTGTAATAAATTCCCAGCATTATAAGCATTGCATGTAGAAGCTTCAAAATTTAACGGCTGTCAGACCTCTGTGTTAATTTTCATAAACAATGTCAGTTAGTCCACAAATGCAGAATTTCAACCCAAAAAGACATCCCAATTGCTTGTCTCGGAACAAAGCATGCACAACCCAATATCCTTTGAAATTAAGTATATAATGCAGAAATAAGAACGCTCTGCATGTATGTGCTCAGTTAAAAACATCCTCTGTAAAGGAGCATCATACTTTTTTTCTTGTTCAAACTACACATGCAATTGCAATTGCAGATAAAAAGCATCTACTCAATCACTAAATAGATACTGGAATGGTGATAGTAGAACAGATTATTTGCATTTGATAGAAAATATGCAAGCTTCTTACATCGCAGTTTTTCTAGAACTTCCAATAAAACTTACAGATAGGCTCTTCATGAGGAGATGCTCCACATCTTCTGTAGAAAGTTTTGTACGATCTGCAATTACACTCAAGGGAATAGTTCTATCTTCCGAAGGTCGACTGCAAGCAACCACAATCAGTTTTAGTTGGTAATTGGAAATAAAAAACATAGTTATCGTATTCATCTCCAAAGGAAAAAATTATTAAGGATCAAATTAATGCATATATACCTGAATATAATCTCCATCAGACAGAGAATGTTAATCTTTTCCAGCAACCTCTGTTCATTTTGAACTAGTGCTGGTTGAGCCCTTAAAGCAGCATTATGCACCCGGCACAATTCCTGATATCGAACTAAATCACCAGAATTGAATGCCTGCAGAATATAGTACAGCCATTCCACCTTTGTCCCAAGAAGGCTTTTGATCTGCAATAGATATTATTATAAATACCATCAATCAACACATAGCTTTAAAAGAATAGATGGCTGAAGCGAATGAATTTAAATAACACTTAAGAAATGACGAAATACTTACAATAGGATGTGCAAGTAGCTCTCCAAAATTGTAGATGTTATCCCCCAGCAAAGCAGAAAGGGACAGATCAAACGCCAAATCCTAACAAATGAAAAAAGACAGAGCATTAACTAATATGGCATTCATTGAGAAAATAGGAAACAAACATAGATAGGGTAAACTATAATGAACTCTCCTAAAAAATTGGAAGCAGGTATGATAAAATAAATTTTACCATTCATAAAAGAATATGAGAAAATAGGTTGTGCAGTGATAATGTAAAGGTGTTTTACATTGTCAGCACATCCATCGGTTAACAGTCATTTACACCATCAATGCACACAAGATTAAACTCAGAACACATCTTCAAACCACTCCATGTTAATCGCACGATATGTGTGATACTAACTACACTGCACATAAATAAATATATAATATGCATTTGTTCCATGAAATCAAATCTCCTAATATCCCATGCTTGAATTTCAAAAGATCACACTTATCCTGTTAAAGAAAGGAATTGTCTTAGCTACAAGACTTTACTTTAGCAGTCCAATATCACAGAACAATTTTCAGATCATCTTTTGATCTCCCTTTGCAACTATACCTATAAATCATCTTAACAAGTAAGCAGAAGAAAGTGCAAGCAAATAGCTATAATTCGATACGAACAAAAAAATGAAACAATTAGTAAAAAGTGAAACATTTGAAACATTACTGATTACACTATTACATACCAGCTTGAATGAATCTGACAAAGACTCCACCGATGTGTATGCCAAATAGAGAAGGGCACTTTTGTAGAACTCAGCAAATTCCTGGCGGGTTTTGTGATACTGGGATGATACCCAGTAGTAGCTAGCATAAACAGATGGATCAATGTCTGTCATGCTGTCAAGAGTACTCTTTCCATCTTCTAGAAGCTTCTTGCATTCCTTCTGGTCACCCTGGTCAAGCTTAAATATTGCTATTTGCATCTTACTGTAAAGAATAGGTTCTTCAATTCGCTGTTCTCTAGTGGCTTGAAGCTTCTCAATGATTCCTTCAAGATAACCAATAGCAGCTTCTTTCTCAGAATACTGACGAGAAACTATCACAGCAAAATGCGCAAGCTTGAGTAGGTTGATTTTTGTCTCAAAGTCAGTGATGAAATTGTGATATAATTGTACAAGAGCATCACCAGCCTGAAACATTGCAAAAGGGATAAATTTGTCAAACATAAGACAAGAAAAATGACATTACAAGCAAAACAATGGCATTGAATAAAGCATAAACTTACACGAAGTTCTGCACAATTTCCGTCATACTTAGCATTTTGATACTTAAGACAACCGTCAATTTGGAACAAACACTCCATTCTCACAATTGTTAAAGGAATCAAATAATCAAGTGTATGTAAAATAAGATTAGACAATAATTCCTAGGATAACAGAGACTTACCAAATTCAATTGATCACTCCTTTGGGATATTTAATGACAATAGGTAATATGAATAACCTAAATCTGACAATTTTGGTTACTTCCAGCTAAGAATGTGATGGAAAGATTAGCCTAGTTAAATAAGACTTTGCAATGAAGATCCCCACTCAAAATAAACCCGCCTAGCAAATGGTGGAAATCCACATCCCAAACTCATGAAGCACCTTATCTAAATTAAATAATTTGTCAAAATTTTAGAATGCTAGCTTGAACTTGTTAAAAATGAAACATCAAAGTTGCTCCATTACAGTAGCTGTGGTTTCATTCATATGACACCATACTATGATTTCAATAGTATCTGATTAATCAATCACGCATTTCGTAAATTCCAAACAGGTTGCCATATCTAGTATCTCAAACCACAAACCACATTTGACAGAAAATAGACTGTTCTGCACAATTGTACATAAAGAGAAACGCTAAAACTTCAGAGAATGAATTGACATTAACCAAAGTAAAAGTAAAACAAAGAAAACTTATTAATTTTGTCATATAACAATGAAAGCACCATGGTCGAAGTGAAAACGAGCTCAGTTCCCTTTTATGGGAAAGCTTTTCGCATTTAAATGGTTCTCGCCAGCTCGACTCAGATTAATATAAAACAAGATATACAAACTGGCAGATAAAAGCTTTCATTAATTAATCAACCCAAAATTACAAAAGGAATAAGTAACTAAAAGAAAATTACAAATCAGAAAACCCAAAAATCATAGCTTCTAACAAAACCCGAATTTCCTAAAGTTCAACAACTCAAATAATTCAATTTCCCAACTAAATCCATTGCAACACAATTTAATTCCAAAAACCTAAACGAAACATATCCCCAGTAAATAAAGCTTCCACCTTTTTCACACCCCTAATCAGAACAAATCAAACAAAAAATAAATTAAAGAGAATAAAACCAATCAGCACCACAATTGCGACTATTATAGCTAGCGTCCACGGCATCTTAACTCCCAACTTAAGTTCACACCGACAAATTAAAAAAAAACAAAAACCCTAATTCTCATGAAACAAAAAATGATCAAACAAATGGAGAAAGAGAGAGTATTGAAGTGAGGGAGAAATTGAACCTGGAAAACAGCGAGAGCAACGAACTGTTCGAGCTTGAGAGTTAGTTGATGCCATAGCTTATTCTGGTAGAGATCTGAGAGGGAATTGTACCAATCGGAAAGTTCAGGGTGCGAGTTCCGCAACGAATCCAAGTATTGCAGAGCAGACATGGCGAATTTCGCGATTCACAACACAGAGAAACGTCTAAATTTGAGGCTCTTTCTTTTCTATTTATATATATACCGATTTTTTGTTTCTCTTCTTTTTTTGTGTTCGATTCAAACAAAACATAAACGTTTTGGTTTGCCCTATTCGACGTCGTATTTGGCTTTCCATAACTTTATACGTCTTTCACTATTTTCATATTTTCCTTCTTTTGGGCTTCTGTGTCTACCAGACCTACTTATGTATTTTTTATAGTAATGACTCTCTTATCAAATCTTTTATAAATAGTTAAAAAAAAAAACTAAATTAATCATTAACAAATAAAATAATATAAATATAAGAAATAAAATAATGTAACTATAATTTCTTATAGGGTAAAAGATTGAATAATTTTCATTTTCTTTTATTCAATGGTCTAATGTATGTTGTAGTTAGGGATAGCCGAAATCAGTAAATATGAGAAACAAATATCCAATTATTTTAGTAGAAGAATTTAATAGAAATATATATCATTTTCCATAACATAATGGTTACATTTCGATTGAAAATCACTTATAAAAGGCACATTTTGCATTTCGTGCCCTTCCAATAAATACGGATGGAGGATCATAGACATTAGCCAGATTAGCAATAATATTTGAATCTAATATATTTTGAAGAGTTTTTTTTTTCTTTCTGTTTTTTTTTAAATTGCTTCAATCTCTATAAAATAGACAGTAGAGGAAATAGTGAAGGGAAAGAAGAAGAAAAGAGTGAAGATGAGTAATAAGAACGAAGACATTTTCTTCGATGAATTAGACGACGCCGTTTTCGAACAGTTAGACCTTGATCTCTCTACCATTACTCAAAAACCTTCATCATCCAATCCTACACAACCCTATCATGCAGTTCCAGTTTCTGCAATGCCTTTTTCTCCTCCTCGAGAACTCTCTCAGATTCATAGAACCACCCATTTTGATTCTCTTCCTCATTCTCCCCCTTCTCTTTTCCCTCTAAAACCCACTTCCCTTTATGATTCTGTCCCCGCATTTCAACCGCCAGATTCTGATAAAGACCTCGAAATTCAACGGTTGAAGGTAAATTCCCAATTGGGTATCCGTCAATTTGAGGTTTTGTTTTTAAAGTTTGAAACTTGGGCCCTTGTGTTTGGTTGTTTCTTCATGAAAATAAATGGGTCTACATTCAGGTTTTACTTAATTACATTAGTACCGTTCTTGTTTCAGAAGCTACGTTCAACTCTAGTAGGTGAAGTATGCAAAATGGTAATTGAATATCATATGAGATAATGTAACTTTTTGGATCAATAGAGGTGTTGAGTGTAATGAAGTTAAATCGAAGGGAGGAAAGTGTAATGTCCTCTTTTTTGGTACCTTTCATAAGTTCTATGATGTTATGGAGAGTTGTTGTGTCACTTTTTGTAGATGATTAGTCACACTTTTTTGTCAATCCATGCCAATAATATAAAGTGGTGGACTTTGTTAGTAATGGAGGGAATGGCTTCTAGATATTTCTGGACATAGTTCTGATAAGGCAAAAGTTATTATAAAGGAAAAACTGCAATATTAGGATTTGTTTAACTAATTCGTAGCTAGTTTTTGTGTAATTGGAAGTTGACGGTAATCCTGTTTCTTATTAAGGTATTTTAGGCATGTCTTCCACTTCAAGTGTTGAACCTTGAGGTTTCTATTTGTATTTTGTAGTGCCTTTTCATGTTATCTGGTTGTATGTTTGGGAAATGACAAGTGTAGGAAAGGTTTTCTCTTTGCCGAATTTTCCAGACAATTGTTTACCAGTGAACAATCATGTGCGTGCACTTTGAAATTGGTTGAACAATGGTCACTTTCAAATTTGAATAAGAAAGATTCACTTAATCTTTTTATTATACTGAATTTGGTATTAATTTTGTTGATGGCAAGATCAGAGGGAGCTGGGATGTAAATCAAAGCAACTTGCAGATCTGGTATGTTGGTACAACCATACACATTTATTGTTTTTAATTGGTTGGTGACAACATTCTCATTTTTCTGTTCCCCTTTTGCATCTGGGTCAATGTTCTAATTCTCATTCTGAATTAGTAAAATGTTGGTATGCAACGGCTTTGTTGCATGTTTTCAGGAAAAAGAGTGTCAAAAGTTAAAGAAAGAAAGAGATAAGAAAGAGGATCAGCCCAAATTTCTACATTCCAAGAATGATGGAGAAAATGCTCGTACTAATTTTTCAAAGAGTATAAACAAGTGAGTCAAACTTTATATTATAATCATAAACGTATCTTGACAATGTGATAGGTAGACAGAAGCCAATGACAATGAACTACTAGGGTTAAAAAGAGGCATTTTGAATATACTTGTAAGTTTATGAGCTCAAGCTGAAAATAACAATAAATTTGTAGACTTTTTGGTGTAACTATCAGCAATACACACTTGTACATGTGTGTATCTCACATAATGGTATATGGTAAGTGATCAGATCTTGTTATAGACAGCCATTGCTAATAGAACCTTGCTGAATGGTCACAATTAATCTTATGAATGGGCTCAACTAAAGAAGGAGTTAAGATGACATATTTAGTAATTGAATGACTTGAGTTACATATTACTCTAGGTTCAGTCATATTTCATGCCTGAGATTGTCTGTTAGATTCCGTCTCTAGTGTTTTTTTTAATTCTTTCTCTCATGTCACGTTGCACACTTGCGCTATATACAGTATCAATAAGTGGTATGAAATTATTACTAATGAGCACCTTGATGGCAGGGACTCAGGAGTTATTCCTCAGGACTATCTTAAAAATTCTTCAAATTTTCAAAATGGAGTGTCGTCAAAAGAAATGACCGGTGAGGCATGAAATAATCCCTCTTCCTCTTTCAAAATAATTTTCTGTTTACTTCTGATTTATGGCACCGTCTTGGCTTGTTATTGTTGTGTGTCAGTTGCGACAACTTTTAAAGATAAAGGAGTTGAAACTGACATGGTTAAAGACAACCTCTCCCAGAAGTTGCTGGAAATATGGGGATCTCCAACTGACCAAAAACTGGGAACTAGTGCTATATCCAAGTTGCTTGTGGGTTGTCAAAGAAATTTTCATATTCTTTTTGGCTGCATGAGTATGCGACCACCTTCTGAAATAACAAAAGAATTACTTACAGCTTCTTCTGGAGTAGGTTTGCATTATGTCAAGGATTGTTTTCATACTCCAGAAGCAGCAAAAGTGTCAGATTTCTATGTTGCCTTGATAAAGGTATGAGGGTTTGAGTTCAACTGTGCATTTCTGTATACTTTTATAAAAATGAAGTGTGTCATTATTAGCAACTAAGTTTTTATTGAGGGGGTGGGGGGTCAAATAGACTTGATATGGTCGAAACATGAAAGTGGGTATTTATGTTTTGATTATATTAACATGTGTATTTTCTGAATACAGATTGGGTGTGTTTACCCTCAACTCTTGTTTTCAGCTGGTTTCTATTGTTCAATCATGTTAGTTGGTTATATATCATCTAATTGTTGATGTGCATTGCAGATAAATGATAGGACAGATGTTTTGGAAACTTTGATTCAACCATTACTTGATCTCTGTGGTATAAAAAATGTGAGTACTTTATACTACATCTGTGTACAAATGTTTTATTTTTAAATTGCGGCCAAGCTTATATTGCTATCTTCTTATACACGTTACTTATTCTTTAGCTCTACAGAAAAAAATAAGGAGTTAGCCTTTTTAATAGATGCTGGTTGTTATTAAGGATCCACCATTCCTTCCTCTTTAATAAACCAATCCATCCATAGGGGATATGATTTCTTTCATTTGGTTATATCAAATATGCTTTTGCATTCTTAATTACCACTTTACTTTACCAGTAAGTTAAAATTGTAATATGTATATTCTATATATTGTTATTGAAGTAAATGGATGTTTGCCATTATTTTAGAAGTGCTCCAAGAATAGATGCTCTTATTTAAATGAAGAATTTAAAACATTTGAGCTCCTTTTCGCAAAGTGATTGATATTGTCAGTGGGAATTGTTTGAGCCCCTTTGTAACTAAAACATCTGAGCTATTTTAATGTGTACTGTTTCAATTTTTGAATGAGGTACATTGGGCCTACAATGAGTTGGATATTGTAGGTTGTAACCATCCCTTGCCTTAGAAACTACGAAGAAGTTCCCTGAATATAAAGGTTGAAGCATTTTAGCTCTGCTTTATGTATGCCCTATGCAGTATAGAAAGATAATTCTGATATATCTGGTTTATAAAACAGTTCTTTATTAAATTCATGGTAAATAGTGACATGGGCATCTTATTTGTAATGCTGTTGGCTTCTTGCACCTGACTATTTGTGAGTCTCCAAATGGGTTTTCTGTTTGAGTTAGAGCTTATTGGGTCATTGTTAGCTCATCATTGTATGTTTTGAAGTTTTTTTTTTAAAATAAAAAATCTTCCCATGCTTGAAACGTCCTCTCGTTTTCTATATTATTATATATTTTGCTGACTAATTTTCCCTTTCTAGCATAGGTTGTTATTGTCCATAGCTCTCTATGTATACTACATAATCTTCTGAAGCTCCTACTGGAAATGGTTCCGAATTTTGGAAGAAGGTATTCATTATGTGTGTCCTCTTCCCTTGTTTTTAACAAGTTACACTTTTGTGCCTTGTGTCCATTTTCTCAAGGTCACAATTCAATTTGGTCATTTCCTCTTTCTATTGTCTTGGTAATTTTATTATATTTTGTTTCATGTTTATCTACCATTCAACCACTAGCCCACGAGTTGACCCTGTGATCACTTGTCTTCACCAAGTTGATTTCTGGCCCTGGTTTGTTTACTACGTTAACAACACAAGAAATTGAAATATCTGGTCAAGTATGTCAGGTGTATGCGCACTCACGTGCATGCAGATAATATTGTGATTGATGGTGTGATAATATTGCAACACAAAAGACATAATATTAACTCCTATTTATACTAATACTAGACTCCCAATTAAATATCGTAAAAGATAATATAAAGTTGTTCAATCCTAAAAGATCTTCTAAGATACTCTAAACAAATCTAAAGTATAATCATCATAATATGATATATATTTTCACTCTAAGTATCATCTAGTTATTCTCTATAATATAATTTAAAATATTCTAAGATACTTTCTTATATTCTAATAGTGGGAACATGAAACCTGTGCATGGGATGGAAAATGTTATACTTGAACAAATGTTCTGTCATGTTTAATTATTTCTCTAATTATTGTTGGCAGTGAAACGTGCTGCAACAAAACATGATAAATGTAGTGTGGGTGTGAAGGGGGGCTGGGGAGGTAATGACAGGTGGTCTTCGTCAGTTGCTATTTTTGTTGATTTGATCAAATTGTTTAGCTGTTGTAAGAACTCTGTGATTGATATGTCCTACTAAATCAATATATTAATTGCAAAATATTTCTTCCACGTGTATGTAAAGTCAGTTTATTTCTTTCCTTTCTGGTGTTCATGTTTTTTTTGCACTTATGATCTGATCTTTACATTGCATTCTTCCCAGGGACAATATTTTCATTGATGGAGTCTGCATCGGGAAGGATGATGTGGATTATTGTGGGTTGGAAGTTGCAAAAAATGGAAAGTTCTTCAACGAAGAAAAACTAGGCATAAAAGAATGCTGGAGCCATCAAAGTACCATGCGACCTCATGTAAATTGGCTTTGTCTTTTTGAGGTCATGTATCAAATAGGTATGAGGATCACAGAAGAAAGCGTGAGAGTGGAGGCAGTGTCCATCATGAATCTAGTTCTTGTGAGAAGTGATGCATACAATGAAAGGGCGCTGTAAGTTTTAAAAGTACTGTTTTCTGTTAAAAATTATTTTTGAAGACATTATATTTATGCCAAGTGAACTTTGTGTTGATATAGGATTAGCCAGAAAATAGTATTCAAAACTATTTTGGAATTGCTTAAGAAGGAAGCTGGACTGCTTGTGAGAAAACATGTTCTGAAACTTTTGTACCTGGTACTGAATTGTAAGTTTGCACCAATTTACGAAATTAATTTTCATCAAAAGATACATAATTTGATTCATATCCCTTTTCATTTTAATTGTTCTTGCAATTACGACTTCGTGTCTCACTTATGTCTTATTTCGTTGTTTTTTTCATGACGTATTCTGAACTTCAAATCCTTGTTGTAGGAAAGGGGTAAGGATCCTCTGCAGTTATTGTTTAAGTGTGTAGCATCTCAGCCATTAAATAAAATACTGTTTATAAGATAAAAATATTGAAGACAAAAAAGAATTCATGAAATATCAACTCTTGGATGACTAACTGCACATCCTGTAGTTGTTTCCAGAGCTCTAAAGGTAATAAATACATCGGAGAGTATTGGATTTGAATGAAAATGATTTATTGTGAAGATCTCATTTTTTTTTAATTTGTCAAATGAAGACCCGTGGACAAAAAAAAAACAGTTACTGTCTCAATCAATTGTCTCAGAAGATTATTTCATGTTAGTCCTTGATTCATTATTGTTTCTCAACAAGTCCTTTTATTAGTAAGATATGATTCTTGAAACTGTGAAAGATCAACAAAACTACATTGCCCTAATTTTTTCTTACAGTGATGGCATGGAGGTTTGAACCTATAATTAATTTTATTTAATCAAATTATTATAGAAACTTGTTGGCAACTGGCAAATTACCTAAGCAAATACTTGTACTCAAATACAATCTTAATTAATCGAATGTTTGTCATTTAACTTCAATAAGCTCTCTTAAGTAGGATATGATACATCACAGTGCTTGGGCATGATGCTTGATACAATGCTACTTTTTGCACTCGATATGGAAGGTCTTCAGCTTGAGAATTCCTTGAACTACTTGCCTTTATTCTTTCGATTATTTAGACTGTCATATTTTTTGGCTTGCTCGTGTGCAAACCTAATTTTGTAAGGGGGTCTTTTATTATCCTGATTCTTTCTATTCTCCTTGGCCTTTCAAAATTTTCCTTTTATAAAAAAAAAAACAGGTCTGCTTGTATCTACTGCGCATTCCTTGCATCTACCCCTATTATTATTTTTGTTTTATTGTTTTATTTCATGTCTTAAAGGTCCAGAACATTTGGCCACCTTCTGCTGTGGTTGCAAAGAAGGGGATAGTAGTAGTGCTATGGATGACAATGCTTCCACATCAGAGTTCCAAAATTTTAAAACCATCCTTCAAGGGTTGGCTGATTGTGTAGTAGCATCTCATGGCAATGGTTTATTGGTAAGTGTGCTGACAAGTATTTTGATCTTGTCCATGGCACAGTCTGATATACCATGATTTTAATTTAACAAATATTCAAATAAAATAAGTACTCTTTCATAACTTTTTGGACAAAAGGGAAGATTTAAAAACTTTGTTCTTATTTGCTTCAATAATAGAGTGCAATGCTTACTTTAGTTTGGAAAAACAAATTAAAATTATATGTATTTCAAAATTTGAGGTGTTTTAGAATTTAATTTATTGTAATTTCAGGAGTTGAACGTAAGCAGAAATGCTATTCTTGTGCTGGCATTCCTCGCGTCATCAGGAAAACCGGGTTTTGAAATTCTAGTTGGTCATAAGCTCTCTAGAGGGGTACACTATCTTATGCTGATTTTGCAATTATTGGTATCAGAGATGGACCTAGAAGATAGAGCATATAATGTGCTGCCAGAAATTTTCAAGGAGAGGTAATTAAACAGGAGGCTCTGGATGCAGCCATCAAAATTGTTTGTTCCACTCATTGTCAAATTCTCATCATTTTTCATAACAATCACATACTTTTAAATTGTTTTCCTAAGGTTATATTTATGTTTATTTTGTAGAGTCCATGCATTTTATGAATGAATAAATATAATACATATATAAGAAGTTGATTCTCAGGTTGAGATATGGTGAAGTCAGCCATATTTCAGTTTTATGATGCATTTGAGTAGACAACTTAATTAAGCGTTCATTACATTACATGAGAGCTTATGTCCTTCCTATAAGCTCTTGTAAGATAAATTAAGCTTATAGGAATGTCAAGCTATTTTCATAAGTTCTTCCAAACACCGGCTTAAGTGATCGTATGATCAAATAAGCATAATTAAGCTCTCTATAAGGTCTTTCAGATGTTCCCTTACTTGATATGCATTTTCCCATGTATGCACTGTGGTTTAAGTGTATTTTTTTACTCATTCCAAGCAATTTGTTGTTGTCAGGACATTTCTGATACGTGAGATAATGATATTGCTCAACAGACTAGTGTCCAGTGCCGCATACTCTGCTACTGTCTTGCGAGTTTTAACAGCCACTAGAGATATGGCTAGTTTGACAATCGATGTTACCAGCAGATTATCTCGGAAAATAAAGAAAAATGAGCAGCAGGACAGCATGGTGAAGCATATTCGAGAAACGGAAATTGTTGACCTTGCTCGCCTATTCAAGAAAAGAGTATTCACTTATTTGGGAGATGACATAAAATAAGTTTCTCTTCCACTTTTCCAAGTTTTTGTGTGTATATATGTGCATGCATGTACCATTCTACTTCTGTAGGAAAGGTGAAGAAGATAGGTAGTAAAGTCACACCTTAGTTTTTTAGGACTTCACTTTTGCTTGAAATTGTGGCAAGCTTCAGCAGCAAGGCCTGAGGGGGGAAATTTTGATTGGTATGGCAAATATGCCTCATTCAAATTTTGTATAATTGGAGAACTTTATGTTAGTGATTGAGGCTATATTTTTTGTCTGTCTTTCTCATATATTGCTCACAAAATTCGTCTTATCTCTTGGTCTCTTAGGCTCATCCATTCAACTAAGAAGAAAAATTAAGAAATCAATGTGATGAAGCAAAACCCATGCCATTTTGAGTTTTGTATAACAAGGAACGCATTCTTTTTTGCCATGCTACTAATTTATTTGTTATATAGATTATGTTTAAAGCTTTAGTTTATAAAGATTATAAACCGTTGGATTTTCATTTGGATGAACAAATGGTTGGCCTCTGTACTAATATTTTGTAGGTTAATAATAGGGATGGCAATGAAAACCGAACCTGCGGGTACCCGCCCGAACTCAACCCGAATTTAACGGGGAAAACCCGATGTGATTGGGTTCGGGTTTTACCCGGGTTCAAATTTCGAGTTTGGTATTGTTAATATCCTACCCCGAACCCAATTACTATATATAAAATTACACATAAATACATATATAAAAGCTATATATATATAAATTTCTCACATATATATATATATATATATATATATATATATATATATAAATTTCACATATATAAATATATAAAAATATATGTTTTGGTTCGGGGTTTTTTCGGGTTCGGGTTACCCGAAACCCGACGGGTTCGGGGATGGTATTGTTATTTCTAACTCCGCTTAATTCAGGTTCAGGTTTGGGGTTGGTTAAGCACAAACCCAACCCCGCCCCGTTGCCATTCCTAGTTAATAACATGGGCAGATATCTTTTGCTGCATACACACACTTAAATAACTGTTTTACATTAAAAAATAATAGTTGTCATTTTCTTAATGATATGTATTGTATAAAATTTATACAGACTATTGTGCATAAAACTTTATGATAGTCGTGGTGTAGGTGAAGGGATTTTCTTATAAGGTTTATCTAGCTGAGCAAGCTCTATTGCTCTATTGACTTCGAAGCTTTTAAATTTGTTGTCCCCATACCTTTAATTCCTCGAATACCGATCAATTTATACAAGACAACTTTATTTGTAAACCACAATAAATAATTAAATGTCAAGCTTGTCACAGTTGGCTTATCATAACCCTATATAACAGCTCAAATTGTAGCTGAGTATAACAGTAACAATGCCCATGAATTCCGAGATACATGTTTAAAGTGACAATGACTTTCGTTAGAGCAAGTAGAAAGTGAGATAAAACGAAACAAATAGAATAAATAAGTGTACAATATCAAATTATAAAAACTGAGTCAATTATCTCAAAAGCATGAAAAGAACAAAAACTTCCTAATACTAAACAGTGCATGCTACAACAAAACTCATTTAATCTATTTTTTTTAACATTAATACTTTATTACTTCCTTTTGAAGTAATAAATAATAACTGAATGAATATATTCCTCCAAATAATGGTTAGCATGTCAGCAGCTTTTAGTCTTCATCGTCAGAGTTAAATGTGATTTTCTTTGACTTTGGAGCATCAGCAGCAATTTCCTTGAAGTGAGCCCCATAAAGCTTCGACTCCTAAAAATATACAGTAGAAAATGATACACTATAATAACCAATCAAATGTTTTGCAAAAAGTCCAAACAAAGAAACCTTTATCCTAGCAAACAATCACAAAAGAAACCTAATCTAGGGTAGAGAAGAAAACAGACCTTTTTCTTTACATGTGTGCCAAATTTCATAAGGGCCTCTGGCACAATTTGCCCTGCTTCTCTTAAAACATTCACCAGCTCTCCAGCCAATCCCTAAAATATTTCCATTCAGTATAATACCATGTGCTAATAGATGATGAGAACACATATTATACAATAGAATCAAGGGACACCAGGAAATAAAAGAATATACCCAGACGAGAATGAATACTACCTTATTCTGCTGGGTGAAGAATGTATGTGCAACACCTTTCTTTCCAGCTCGTCCAGTTCGCCCAATTCTATGAACATAATCTTCTGTTGTTAGGGGAAAACTATAGTTGATCACCACTTCAACATCTGGAATATCCAAACCCCGAGCAGCTACATCAGTAGCAACCTGTCCAATAAAATTGTGAAATCAAATAAATGGTCAAATAAAGCAACAAAATTGAGGAGGATGTTCAGGGAACATGTCTGGCTCAATGGACATAGACCTATTTCCCGAAGCACATATTTCACATTTCATACTTAATCCACTACAGGCATTCAGGGGCCTTACAATGTTGCTAAATTTTTTATAATAGATACTCTATCTGATTTGATTGCAGACCAAGGGGAAGTCGAAGCTGTAAAACTTGAACTTCTGTTTTCTTTATATAGCAGGAGAAATAGGTATATTTAGTTTGTCTGAAATATACAACACCTCTTTCTTTCTATATACACACAAACACATATATGTGCATATAATTACCATTGTAAAGTTACACTTACAACCCCAGGAGGCTATTTGTAAGTTAGTTTTAGGAGGGAAACGGAAGACTTGGGAAACTTCTCACAAGTGTATTCCCTGGTCTCCAAGTCTTCCTCTTCCATGCCTTCTCCAAAAACCAATTTACAAACAGACCTAAAATTCCTCAACTCTAGTAACAACATAAAACATCATACCATCAAAGGACATGTCCCCTCCTTGAATAAGGATAGTGCCTTTGTACGAGCATGTTGTGCTTTGTCCCCATGTATTGATACAGCCTTCCAACCCCTAAAGATGGTATTTCATAACATAAATAGTTTTGTACAATTATACCATCAATGGATTAGAGCTAGCACCAGAAAATTTCATCAGTTGAATATTAAAAAATATATCTAAATAGCAGCAATAGTAGCAGTGTACCCTTTTTGAAGCATATTTTCAACTCGTGAGGCCTCCAATTTGTACAGAACAAAAACCAAAACTCGATTCCTGAGAAAAGGAACAAGTTCTTAGCAATGTGGCAGAACCGAACAGTTAAGAAGGTATATGCATCAAAACAGCCATAAGGAAGTACAGAAGAAAAATATCAGATACAGCACTAAAAAAGAGTGAAAGTCATGGAAAACCCTTTAGAGCAATCTAACATAGTTTTACACTCCACTTTTTTCTTACACTTTCTATAGGGAAATCATACGAGACATCCCCATCCCTCATAACCACAAAAACAGCAAGTGACTTTTACCATGATCTCTAGTTGAGTCCCTGCTTTCATTTGAGAGGCTTGAACATAAGGCAACCATAATATTCGTCCAATTTAAACAGCCAGTTTATTGTAGTCATCACTTGAAGGACCCCAAACAAAAAAGTGAAAGATATATGAAAAGATGTCTCTAGTTTTTAGAGGCAAATATCAGAGAGATACCTCTGAGATTTGTGGTACTTTTCCAGTAAAGCAACCAGTCGCTTATCACGTGCACGCTCATCCAACACCTATGAATGCAAAAGAATGTGATTAATAGTCACTAAAAGCATGTAAACAATACATATGACATGCAGAATTGATGAAATTCACACCTCAACTATCTGCATGACATCGTGATTGGCAGCTAGATCTTCTGAGCCTACAACAACCTGCCACAACTCACAAGTTTAAACACCTCTACCTCCAACAACTTACATAGAAAATAATGCAAAGCTATTTTGAAAATGAAGATACAGACCTTTACAGGGTTAGGATCCATGAACTCCTGTGCTAAGTGATGAACTTCTAAAGGCCATGTAGCACTGAACATTACCATCTGACGAACTACAGAAAATAATAACCTCTTCAACAAAATACAAATAAGCTGGGAAAACTGCGACAGTAAAATACTTCTATCCAAATTCACTGGGGGATCAAAACTAGAAGGTTTAGAGCAATTCAATGATAAATACAAACAACCTGGAAGACGAAACTAAGGAAGTTGATGGGCAAAAAGGAAGGAATGTTTGATAAAAAAATATCTCATACCAGAAGATGTCTGACTCAGGATGGAGCGAACTACTTGCTCAAAACCCATGTCAAGCATCCGATCTGCTTCATCAAGGACCTAGGACAAATAATTATAATATGTGCAACAGGCTGTCAGTATATTTATAAATAAGCTTCTATTTCATACACAAATTAAAGTATCTTAGAATGAAATCCAAAATTCAGCTAAGTCTATCCAGTGCCGGACAAAATTCAGCAGAGATGTAAATTGTATGAAATCCAAAATCCAGCATATCTAACGCTAGTGTTTTATAGCAAATGTAGAACAGTCGATTTCAAATTGAGTTCCCCAGCAGTGAGCGCAGCAAATAAAATATGTGTTTGAATAACTTGTTTTAATGATAGAAGTGCAATACGATAGAACTAGACAACATCATTATGGCTGATAATTTATAGCTTACCACAAAAGATGCTTCTTTTAGGGATAAGACACCCATTTCAATCAGATCTTGTATACGACCAGGGGTTCCAATGACAATGTCCTGAATGAAAAAATATTGCATTGTTCATTTGATATTTACCAGAAATATAGAAAATAAATTCCTATACGTGAAGCAAACAAGCGTGTAACTGCAAGTGGCATCTGCACACAAACCACCCAAAGAGGAAAATGAACTTGATATAACTTACAACGCCAGATTTCAGTGATGAGATCTGGGGCCCTTTGGAGGTTCCACCATACAAACAAACTGATTCGACAACACAAGACCTACCAGCATCACACATGACATCTGATATCTGCAAGACAATTACAGAAAACTATTAGCCACATTTTTATCACTTACTAAATCAAAAATACCATCAGTAGAAGATGGAAATGTAGGATAAATTCACTGGAAATATTTTCAAAAAACAAAAGGCAGCAGTTTAAGGTGGGGGAGGCAAATTGTAGAATCCACCTGACAGCTACGATCCAAATAAGTATTAAAGTTTTGGATAAATTACACTGACCTCCTATGAATGGCTTGATTACATTCAGTGCCTCTTTTTTTAAAAAAATTAACCAACCTCCCTTTACTTATAAATTGAGTTACTAATGGGTTGAATGGTATTGTAAGAATTCTATAATGGACCCTAAAAGGACTAATAGCTCACATTTTACACATTAATTACAACCCAACCAAAAAAGCAAACTAAATCATCCAGTTGCTACCTCATTTTGTGGCATAATATTGTAATCCAAACCAAGCTATATGATATGATACAAAAACCTTAAAGGTGTAAGTGTAAGGGCAACATAAACCCAAGGCTGGTGGAACTTCTGAAACAAAAGGAGTGTTGAGTATAACTAAGCCAATTGCCAACTTCAAAAAGGTCAATGTAATTCACTCTAAGAATTTAATACATTTATGAACTCTCAAAAATCAAATTCCTGTGCTATCATAGACTAAGACAACATAATATTATGAGAACAGCTTAATTTCATAAACTTAAGAAATTTATCTTATGAACTTCCTATAAGGCCTTCTCAGCTCACTTCAATAAGCTTAGTATAAGAGCTTCACAAAATAAGTTCTTTTTAGCACAAAAAATGTATTGAATAAGCGCATAACTAAGTTGTTTACTATAAGTTAATAGCCACCAACAGCAACAACTTCATTGTTCAAAAACAAAATATGCATACTTGTTGAGCTAGCTCCCTAGTGGGGGAGAGCATCAGACAAAGAGGATTTCGACCCCGGGCCGCTTTATTCTTCCCTTTCTTCATAATATGCATAATCGCCGGTATTCCAAAAGCCAATGTCTTCCCTAATAATCAACCAAATATCACAAAATCAATATCAGAATATCAAATCAAAAATCAAATTCATACAACACAACAAATCATAACATTATTTTCAGTTCTCAACACACACCTGAACCGGTTGCAGCAATTCCAATGAGATCACGACCGTCCAATAAGAAAGGCCACGCTCGCGATTGAATCGGAGAAGGCTTCTCGAATCCCTTGCAGCATTCCAGTACCTTCTCTGGAAGCCCTGAATCGGCGAAGGTTTTAACCGCCGCGTATTTGGAATCATCGGCATTCTTACCGGTAACCACCACCACACGTTCCGTCACCGTTTCATCACTGTTTCCGTTAACGACTTCAGTTTCGTCGTCCTCGTTGTTGTTTGAGTTGTGGTGCTTAATCTTGTTCTTTTTTATTGATTCGGTGTCGTTTTGATCGTGGAGCTTTCTTTTGGGGCTAGAGGTTTCATTTTGGTGCTTGTCTTTGTTTTTGTTCTTCTTTTTCTTCTTCTTCTTCTCGGAATTGAGTTGGGGATTGGGGGTTTCTTCGGCGACCAAAACGGCGTCGTTCTTCCGACCCATGTTTTATGAGACGGAATGTAGAGAATGAGAGAGAGTGCGGTGAAGTGAAGTGAATGAAACCGCCAAGTAGAGAGTGGGATTAGCGGTTTTTAGGGTTTTGACTTTTGACTCCTTTTGCCAATACGTACGAGCATAGGTCATATGTGCAAGGTAGCCGATCCATTTTGATAATCATCACCAAAAACTTATTTCATATTTTAGTTAGTAATTCTAAAAAAATTCATTATTTGAATTAATAAGTAAAGATAAAAAAGAGTCGAATTGACTCAAAACAAAGTTCATCTTGATATGTAATTTATTTTTTAATTTGAATTGGGTTTAATTAAAGTTTAGGAACTATTCTGTTCATCTCGAATTAGTTTATCTGTACAACTAAAATGATCAATTTATTTTAAAAAAATACTAGACAAGATTATATATAACCTTGTTTATATACACAATAACAATAAACATAAAAAATAATAGATAGATGATGGTTCATGAATCAAGTTTCTCGAATTAAACAATAAGTCGAGTTAATTTAATTCATTTTTAGCTCTATATATTATATATATATATATATATATATGATGTCCCCCAATTTTGTCCATCAATTATGAGACAAAAGATGTTTTTGTATATATACACGTGTGTGTTATGTTAAGGGCACATGCCAATTTTTTATTAATTTGTACACTGGAAATTCCAAAGTGACGAAGCAAGCCAGTGTTGTTACACTTTAAATGTTTTAAAATAAACCAATCAAACATGAGGGGGTGATTGAGTGCTTTGGGGTATCAACTAAATAAATTTTATAAAGTATGAGGAAAATCCATTTTGTGTGCTCTAGACTATAGTTGTTGCTGACTCCAGCTTTTATATATCATCCCTTATTTGACACTAGTAATTATCTTGTTAGGACTTCTCTGAAGGACTACTTATCCACATTACCTACACATGCACGTTCTCATCGCCAAACTTATTATGTAAATTATAAATTAAAGTTTAAATAAGTTGGGTTAGGTCCAAACCATCCATTAATGGTAATTGATAGATACTTGCCGTGGAGACAAATTTTAGAAGAATTACATCTGAATACATATCCTCATACCTTTCAAATTACATCTGAATACATATCCTCATACTTTTCAAATTACATCACCTTTGGGTAAGCTTTCAAAGTAGGGCTGTATGAGGATTGTTGATGATGCTACATAAAGATTCATGACAAAATTATATTTAAATTATATTTAGATTTATTTTTCAAATAATGAGATTGAGATTAGATTTATTAATCCATAGATTAGTTTTTAATACTATTTAAGCAATGTTAAACCTCATTCAAATGATATGAATAAAATCAGTATTTTCTTTTAATTTTAGTTTTTAGATAATTAGTTCTCTTCAACACCTTCTGTTATTAGAGATTTACAATCCTAACAAAGTAACCACTCACTACTTACTAGTTATACCTAAGAAGATGTTGAAGTAACTACATATTTTGTCTCAAAAAGTGTGTCACTTATATCACTTAACACATCAAATCAAGTTATGGCGTATGAAGTAGTACACTTTATGGTACAGAAGATAGATGAAGTGATTTCGACCCATTAGAAAAGAACAGCCAAACAAAATTTGCCACATCAGACAGAGACTTAAGAGAATCACGTGAAATTTACCTAAACGCAGTACGCTTTCCACACCACACCGAATGAATGGCACATATCGTAAAATCAAAGACAAAAGAAAGGCAAATAACAAAATTCAAAGTCACTTCCTTTTTTCTTTTTCTAAATTCTAAAATCAAATCCCGCGTTGCAAAGAATCAAAGCCAATTTAAGAAAAAGTGTTCACTCACCGTAAGCACTAACACTGATCCTGTCCTCAATTTCGGGGGTCAGTGAAAATTCTCACATTTTTCTCTGCAAATTCTCTTTCTAAATTATAGTAACCATGAATCGCCACCACGATCCCAATCCATTCGACGAAGAAGAAGTCAATCCTTTCTCGGTAATATCTATTCTCTCATTTTTATCTATATTTAGCATTTCTCAGATCTAATTTGTTTTCGCTCCAAAATCCCTAGATTTTGGTCTGAAACCTATATAAATGGAATTGCTTACGTAGCAAGTTCTTTGATCTGGATCGGTTGTTAGTTATTTTGCGTGGTTTTATTTTTATTTTTTATTGTTTGGACGCGGATATGTATAATTTAGAAATCGTGTGTGCTGAATCGGCATCGAGATCACAAACCAGTACGTAACTCAGTGTGGAGGTTTTGGATCTGTGAACATTTATGTTTGAGATTTCGAATATACTGTTTCCTGAGCTATTCCACTGAGTAGATGCAAGTTGTGGGATATGCACGCGTGTTATCGTTTTGTTTTATTGGTTATTTATTCATCGTAAATAACTGTGATTATTAGGTAGGTTGGATAATCCTGCATTTCCTCGAGTTTGCAGAGTCTTGCCTTAACATAATTTTATCATTTGAGGCGGAATTGTAATCTATTAAGAGTTAATTTTAGCTGCATGTGTGTGTGTGTGTTTTATACGGTGTTAGGTGAAAAAACCTTGTAACTTAGTGTTGAACTATTTAAGTATAACTAATTAAGTAATGTAAGTGCAAATTGCTATTTTTGGAAGCCTTGGAATTTGATGCTTTGTTATTTCATTGAAGTGATGTCGTTCAGTTTTCTTGTATTTATTGTGGAAATCTTATAGAATGGTGTCACTGCTCCTGGATCAAAATCGCGTAATCAACCATTGGTGTCTGAAGTACAACTGGGCCTTGGACAAAGACATGAAACTACAGTTGATATACCTTTGGATACTACAAATGTATCACCTTTGCTAATATAGAGATTTACCTAACACTTTAGGATTCTTTTCTGGGGGCTAAGTATGTTTTCCATCATGTTTATACAGGATTCTAAGAAAAAGGGAAAAGAGCTAGCAGCTTGGGAAGCAGATTTAAAAAGGAGAGAGAAGGTTGGTTTAACAATGCTCGTGCAAAAGATTTTTGTTCCAATATTTCATATAGTTGATTTTATTGGCATCATCATCAGTAATATGCTTATATCCTATTAATATAAGTCCTTGTTTATAACACTGTTAATCAACTGGTGTGCTTTCGAGAATATTGTGACACTTCGAAAATGTATTTGTAGGAAATCAAAAGAAGAGAAGAAACTGTTACTAGAGGTGAACAATGAGACTGCAAGCCTTTACAATAAAGTGTCAATTTGCTGAATCTCTGAATTTCTGCGGAGTCATTAACTTCTTTTTTATGTTTCCTGAAATATGCTTATCAGCTGATGTACCTGTTGATGATAAGAATTGGCCTCCATTTTTCCCAATCATTCATCATGATATAGCCAATGAGATACCTGTTCATGCTCAGAGGCTGCAATATTCTGCCTTTGCCAGTTGGTTAGGTATGGTAGCTTAATTGTCTTTTCTGTTTATTAATTATTTGGTTGGTCGGTTGTTGATGAAAAAATATAAATTATATTTTTTGTGTTCTTGGTTAGGTTAGTAACTGCTTATAGATCACCCAAATTAAAGGGTGCAAGTATTTTTTTTCATAATCATTATTTTAGCATAAGTAGAGGTGTTAGGTCAATGTTTTGTAGTTTTTTTTGTTTTGCATTTTTATGTATTCCTTCTTTATATCTTTTATATGTAATCCTTGATATTTCAACAATTGTTATTTGAGGTTTGAGTTTTTATCCATAACTTTGTCAATATCATCATGAGATGAACCTTTTCCTGATATAGATGCCCTTAAACCATTGGCTGTTTTCTTCTGTTAGAAGCCCCTTTTTTGCTTACCAGTAATTTTGGATGAGGTGCTGCCAGACTATTAAAACATGCATTAGGGTTCTTGTGCCAATTTGTTCCACGGCCTTCTTTTTCGCCCCTCTCTTTAATTTGATACACATGCATACTCATACACACTCAAATAGATCTTTAGAACTCTTATTTTCCCTCTTTCTTTCTTCACGCCTTCTCTTTATATCATTTGTTGTGTCAAATTTTCTCACAATATTCTATTATACAACCATCTTCGCAGGAATTGTTCTCTGCCTAGTTTTTAATGTAGTTGCCGTGATTGTCTGTTGGGTCAGAGGTGGCGGTGAGCTAATTCTTTTACTCTTAGGATACTGCTAGTTTTCTACATTATGGAAGTGACATGCACCTTAGCTTGAAGTTTGCAATGTGCAGGTGTTAAAATTTTTTTCCTTGCGGTGATTTATGCTCTACTTGGAGTTCCACTTTCATATGTGCTTTGGTACAGACCCCTCTATCGCGCTATGAGGTAAACTACATTGTTGCCTTTTTTCTTTACAATCATTTAAACACTTCCTAAATATGAATTCTACACGATCTTGATTTGTTAAGTGTTAGGTCCCACATTCATTGAGTATATGAGTAAAAAACCATTTGTCACTTGTGTAATCCCCCCCCCCCCCCCCCCCCCCCCCCCCCAGAATTAGGCACTTTTATTTTAATATGGTATCAAAGCCTATTATGATGATAAGCCACCTGCTTTGGTCCAGCCTTGCGAACTTCATGCTTCAAAGGTCCAGTCGTGGGAGTGAGGGGTGTGTGTTACTTTTAAGTTTAAGTCCCACTTTAACCATTTATAGCTATTTGTCCTAAATTTTGGGGTGGAGTTAAGCCCAACTCTTCTAATATGATTAAAAAGGTGGTCTGATGATCTGATTCGAAGAGTTGCTGGTGTTTGTGTGTGTTCGTCATTGTTGTTTCCTATCACTGCTGCTTTGTGTCGCCGCCACTGTTAGTTTGTGCGCTGTCGCTGGTTTTCCCCCACTGCTCTTGGTTCATGGCTTCATGCACCCTGCTGCCAATGCTAGCATTTGTATCACTGCTGGAAATTGGTGGTTCATTGCTGGAATCGGTTGATTATCCAGGGATTTGGTTTTGATTTATTGATTCATGTGAAACTTGAAATGAGGACTCCCAAATTGTGGAGTTAGGGTTTAGAAATATGGATACCCAAAGTGACCCAGTATCCAATGGGTTGTCATTGAACCAACCTGACCCAATCTGATTCATGGTTGGAGCTGTAAAATTTTATTCACTGGATTATTTTTTGATGGATTGGGATCAGATTAGGTACGCAACTCAGTGATATCTCTATGCATGGATCCCTTTTAGTTACTGACAGTTGGACATCATGGATTTATAACCTAATGACCTGACTGTATGTAGTGATGCTTGTTACTTATGATTGTTTCTGATATGCAGGACGGACAGTGCACTGAAGTTCAGTTGGTTTTTCCTGTTCTACTTGGTATGTTAATCTCTCATTTGATACTGGTATACTGCTTAGTGAATGATTTGCTAATTTCATATTAAATTGCTTTGGTTTGATGCAGCTTCATATTGCATTTTGTATCTTCGCCGCAATTGCGCCTCCAATTGTTTTTCATGGAAATTCATTAACGTAAGTTCTATAACCTATATTGCACAGTGTGCGTAACTACAATTTCATGAAGTTGTTGATCTCTTTATCTATGGTATTTGTTGTACTTTTAGAATGAAGTATACTGCAAAAGGCAAATGGAACCTAGAGGAGAAATTTTAGACACTTGCGTTCTAGAGTGTGTGCTGGTTTGTATTTTCCCAATGATAAGCATTATCATTGTAAGATGGGGAGAATATGATTAGAATTGGATGTTACATGCCAAGAAGCTATTAGCTTAAAGTAGTTTGCCCGGAAAATTTCATTTATGAGAAGCATAGGAGCATTAGAAAATGATAGGACCTTTTACTCATTGTGTAGGCATATGTAAGCAATGAAACACTATAATGGGATTATTTGTTTATTGATATTGTCTTGTCATATTATTCACACGGAGGTGGGAAGGAATTGCTGCGGCTCCAAAATTTATTAAATTTGTCTGGAAAGAACTTAAATATTAGTGCTTTTTATTATTTCACCCTGTTATCTTATGGTCATGTTTTTACTTAGTCATATATAGTAGTAAATGTATTAGTAAGTATAAGTACATAGATTTCTTTTGTCACATACTCACATTTAAACTATTTCATTTATAATTGCAGAGGCATCCTTGCAGCAATTGGCCTCTTCTCAGACCATGTCTTGGTTGGTGTAAGTAGTACTCCATGTGCATGTATTAGCATTTATTTTCTTTTTTTGGTAAAACTATTTTGCATGCATTTTTAGAATACCACCTTAATGTTAACCAGTGTTTTTATTTTATAGGGTTGTAACTGATATGGAATTCATGTTCTTTGTTTTTCTTATATATTTTCACATGATATTTAGAATCATTCATATTCATGCATTGATTTCAGATATTGTAATTTATGCTCATTTACTGGTGGAAAAATCTGCATATCAAGTTCTTATATCATGTTTGTTTTATAGTACTTAAAAAGTAAAGATGCATGAAGACTATTCATCTTCTCAAGTTAATTGTCCCTTCCTCCTTACCTCCTATAGAATTATGATCTGATGCATGAATAAATAACAATAAATTCCATGGAGACAGCTGAAGTTAATATTGACGTCAAGCTAGTTACTTGGACTTGATTATTATATGAGAAACCAATGAAAATGATAACCGAGGAAGTTATTGAGGACTTTCAATTCATATATAAAGGGCTGTAAAATTTGTAGGAATTGGACATTATTGGAACTAGATTGAGTGGGGCCTCGCATCCTTAAGTCTAAGCACAGAGGATGAATTCTTTGAGCTTGTTGCTGAATTAAGTTTTTGTTGGATAAAAATGATCTGGGTTCCCTTTTGACAGAGGGCATAGAGAGTCTGTTCATCACATTTTACAACATGTTGAAGTTGCTGGGGAAATGCAATTTCATTACCTTTATGTGATACTATGTGAAACATCAAACTCCATAATCTTTTGCCTGTTCTTATACGTTTGGATTCAATCAATTTTTGCTATTCTTGCAGATATTCTATTTGGTTGGGTTTGGCCTGTTTTGCTTGGAGTCTCTTCTAAGCTTGTGGGTGCTTCAGGTGAGAGATAGAACATTGAATTGATTTTCATTTTCAATTTTTGTATTGCTACTCAGCAATGGGATAAATAATAGAAATTAGAACATGAACATTTAACTATTTTAGTACTGGAGAGTAAATTATATTTGCTTGGAAGAGTAATGCGTAACAGCAGTTAGTCTAGAGGGGATCTTGTACATAAATAAGGGTAATAATGGGGTTGATGGGAATTATTCTAGATTTGTTACCTTTTTCAGAACTGAGCTTTGGTCAGTTGCGGAAGAGGAAACCCTTTGATGAGAATCCTTTCTCCTACCCTAATCCCATTAACTTCATCTTGTGGTAATTCTCCGATTATAAAAATAAGTTTAGTTGTAACTGTACTACCACCTAAGACGTGAGCTAATCTAACTTTTTTCCTAATGCATTCATTTATAATTCATATATTGTTTAGTGTGTCAAGTCATGCAATGCAACATCCTTATTTTTGTACATGGAATTTATTATCTTGTTGATATTTTGTAGTCTAACATTCAATCAATATAATATTATAGGTCTTATAGTTGTACTGTAAAATTTCCCCTTAAGTAAAACTTCCCCTTAAGCTTGAGTGATATTTCTTATCACATATGACACCTGAAGCATTGGCCAATCCATCCAACTCGCTTGAATATTATGGTTTCCATCTTCGTCAATTTTCCCACCGTGATTGACCCAAGATACCAAAATCTAGTGACTTGTGGTATGAGATGATCCCCAATCTTTACCTCCACAATAGGGTTGTCTGTCTCTTGCTAAGCTTATACTCTATATACTCAGTCTTAATTCGACTTATCCGAAAGTCATGTGTTTATAAAGTCTATCTCCACAACTATGTTCAAAATGTGGGGACTATACTAAGAGTTTTTAACTCTCCTTCAACTTTGTATTGTCAAAGAAAGACATCAAGGTGTGATAAGGAGGACTGGTAGGTTGTAAGTATCCTTAAGAAATCTTGGTTGTAGAGAGTTTGCAATGGTAAAAGGCATCCTACTGCTGTGTATTCCAAAAAGAACAAAGGTGACCTTAACTGCTGTAAAAAAATTATCTGGGAAATTATCTTAATTTGTTTTTCTTCTTTCTGTATGAAAGCTGAATTCAATGCTTTTATCCGAAATTATCTTCTTTCAAATAATACTCTTGAACTCATTCATGATTTGAAATAATACTCTTGAATTCAATGCTTTTATTGCTTGACGATTGTTTTCTTCTTTTCTTTCTGCAGAAAACATACATTTATTTCCGAGGGCATAAGTGAGATTGCTCTCAGGTTTTTGATCCACCGGCTTCACTTCCCAATTTGGCTCAGTATATTCTTTCATTTTTGTCTATCCTTTTCTTTTTCCATACAATATCTTTGTGTGATAGTGTTCGTTGTTTCTCTGGTGATTTTACCGGAGTTCAGTGTGTACTGTAATGAATTATGTGCAATATGTCTTCTGGTGTATTACCCTCTAGTGAAACGAAAAATTGATTTTTGATCAAATGTCTAGACATTGAAAATGACTATAATTCTTAAAAATCGCAACAATCAAATTTGTAATTTTTAATAATATTTTTGGAACAAATTTAGTTCCTATAAACCGGGAATTATTTAGATGATATTTTTGTTGAATTGATTTTCTAAAAATTGATTGGTTTTGTTCAATTTTTGGATATCCATCTTTTTAATTAGACCAATCCAAACTGGACCACATTAATTTAGCTTATTAAGATTATGTATAAACAAAGTTGTGCATTTAAGTGATTAATAATTCAGTTCGATAATATTTTCAAACAAGCTAGAATTTAAATTAAACAATCGGATAATCATATATGGTAAATGTAGCAATGTTCATTTGATATGACTAAAAAATACATGTGGATTAATGCCCACAAGCAAGTATTACATTGTAGAGATAACCATTCTTTTCATAAATATAATTTAAGTTTAACTATAACAAAACAACATGCGCCTCTTCAAGTAATGTTTGTGATGGATTATGTATTATTAGTAGTAGAGGACACATGTCACTTTTTTATTAACCGAAATATAACATTTTTAATATTTAATTATATTCAATTATGTTCCAACTATTTTTTTTTGTCTTACATGCATTGCAGTTTACTCCATCCCTCTTTTATTATCATCATATCATTTATTAGAATGCTTAGTCTCTATCTTCCTTTTGATGTGTCTCTTCCATATAACTTTACAACACCATCCATATATGCTAACTATTATTATACTTGAGGTTGAAGCTTCCACCGTTAACAGTTGTCATTACTATTCACTATCTTCCTTGACACCCCTAAAACTCAAGTATTTGATATACTATATAATATAATATTACTCTTACATACCAAAACATATCAAGTAAAGTTAGGATGAACAAATTATCAAAGATATTAGTTCATTACCTACAGATTAAAGGAAATAACATTTCGTAATATAAAAAAATCATCTTTATTACTTGCAAATCAAATTAGATATGCCATTCTGACGTAAAGTCAGGGAAGTTTATGTAAATAATTGCAAATAAAAAAATTGATCAAAATCAACCCCTAATTAAGGATTATTTCCCAAATATTGCCCCTCTACGTTCATTTTGGGAAGTCTGATTTCCTAATTGCAGATTCCTCAATGTCTCTTTTTTTTTAAAGATGTTTTTGTTTAGAGTTTTATAAATGATTTTGAATATGTTGTTTTGGGTGTTTTTAAGGTGTTTGTTTTTAAACTTAGAAGAAAAATACCAATATTGTATACTTTTGAAGACAAATTATAGTAGAATTTCATATAAATATAAGACAACTCCCTTAACTACATTAAAAAAACCACTTTATAATTCCAAAAATAACTTTGTCTAAAAGAATTGTTCTGGATGACTCATATTTGCAATATCAAAATAGTTTAATGTAGTGGTGTAAGACTTTGTTAAATCCTAAAATAATCAAAATGTCAAATGTTCGATTCTTATGAGCGACGCTTGTTGAAAAGCCAATAATATACATTGAAGAGATTAGTTTCTTATCCACATGGTGAATAAATATTATTGATAGTAAAAATAAATAGTACAAACAGAACAAATATGGTGAGCATAAATCAACTTTTCTAACACAACTTAAATGGTTGTCCACTACCATAGAAAAAGAGTGTAATATGATATTTATATTATAATAGTGTAAAATTTATACACTATAAATACATTATCTATCATTCATTTGTATTATTTTTTATGAAGACTTGATAATAAATATAAATCAATGATGACCGATAATATATAAAACTTTTAAACTAGTGCTATTAATATCATATCGGTCATCAAACCGGTAGGGGTACTGATACAGTGATATAATGGTTTAATCGGTGGTTCACTAATTAAACCACATACCGGTAAAGTTAGATATACATATATAATATATTAACATTAATGTTGAAAAATCAATAAAAAACAATAATTTTTTTTATTTTGATTAAAAATTTATTTTTAAATAAAAATCGATCGGTATGACCGGTGTGGTTCAATTAAAAATCAGACGATATGACCAATTTTTACCGATTTTGGCCATTTTTATTGGTATAATTTCATGACTGGTATAATTATTATATCGTATCGATTTACCAGTTCAATCAGCCGACATTAAACGATTTTAATAACTATGTTTTAAACTGTTAATATATATATATTCTCATAAAAAAGTGAGCTATTAAAAAGTCGGTTTAATTCAGACCAACTTCTCAAGTGGGAGAGCGGATTTCCGAAAATAAAATTTTGGGTTGGTATATGATTTTTTAGTGGTAGAGATGTGTTACCATATCCTATAAAATTTTGGGTTGATATAAACCCTAAACCTTCATAGGTTCCGGATGAGTTTGTTCTAAAATTACATCTATCAAAATCTCTAGAGTTCTATGATTTGAAGTGTTGGGCTAATGGTAATCACCCAAAAGAATTGAACATTCGGATAGAAATAGAAAGTGATCTTATTCATACAAACAAATCCTCTTTAGCCGAACATTCATGATTTATTTCACACTCTCTTACACTTCCACGTTAGCGTTAACTTCACTTTCAAGCACAAATATTTAATTTTACTTGTGTTTTTAATGATAAAAGTGTTATTGTTTATTTGTTTGTCGGAGATATTTTATTCTTCTATATTGTTATATACGATCTTCCCTTTACCCAATGCCCCATTCTTTATATAATCTCACTATTCTCTTCTTCTACTCATTGAATGGCAACAAACGTAAACTGCGAAATGCCTCATAACAGAACCATTCTTACTCAACCTCCTCATTGGTATTCACCAAAAACTGGTATTTACAATAGCAAGTACGCTCCTTTGGATCTTCCCATTGACCCTTTTCTTGACGTTGTTTCTTATATTTTTTCCCATCACCATAATGGGGTTTCAGCCCTTGTTGATTCTTCATCTGGGTATTCCATTCCTTACCCAAAGTTGTTACCTTTAGTCAAATCCATTGCCTCTGGTCTCTACAAATTTGGTGTTAAACAAGGTGATATCGTTTTGCTTTTACTTCCAAATTCTATTTACTACCCCATTGTGTTACTTGGTGTTCTCTATCTTGGTGCTGTTGTTACACCATTGAATCCTCTCAGTACTGTCTCAGAAATAAATAAGCAAATCAATGACTGTGGTGTGAGTCTGGTGTTTACTGTAATTGAAAATGTGAAGAAACTAGAGTTATTAGGCCTTCCAATCATTACTGTTCCAGAAAATGAAAAGGGTTTGAATGATGATTGTTTCTCAAGTTTTTGTAACTTGATTTATGGTGGTGACTTTGATTTTCATAGTAGGCCTGTTATTAAACAGGAAGACACTGCTGCTATATTGTATTCTTCAGGGACTACAGGTGTGAGCAAAGGAGTTCTTCTAACTCATAAAAATCTTGTTTCTATGGTTGAACTTTTTGTGAGATTTGAAGCTTCTCAATATGAATACTCTTGCTTGAACAATGTGTTTCTAGCTGTTTTGCCAATGTTTCATGTATATGGTCTATCACTATTCGCGCTGGGATTGCTATCTTTGGGTTCTACAATCATCGTAATGAGGAAATTTGATATCGATGAGGTTATTGCAGCGATCGATAAATATAAAGTTACTCACTTTCATGTTGTTCCCCCAATATTGACCGCGTTGACAAAGAGGGCAAAAGGAATTCATGGTAGTAAGTTGCAGAGCTTGATACAGGTCTCCAGTGGTGCAGCATCTTTGAGTGAAAAATTTATTGAAGATTTTGTCCAAACTTTCCCTAATGTTGATTTTATACAGGTAAAGAACATTTGAACAAAATGGTATCATTGAAAGAATTGGAATCATCTGCCACCCTTCATCTAACTACTTGAGTTACTACCACTTTTGTTTTTGTGATCTTTGTTATTAGCTGAGTGCTAATTTCCTTTCTTTTTTTGTTTTGTTATGAGAGGTTGTGGTAAATGAAATGGAACTCAGCAACAGTGTTTTGTTGATACTCTAATGAACTTACAATTGTTTTTTATTTCTTTTTGAAAGAGATACATCATACATGCAAACATGCCTGTGCAGAAAATCATTTTGGCTGTAGGCATCCCCGGGTTTTGGAACTTTCAAATTCTTCGTAGCAAATAATAAATACTCTTATTTTGCCAACAACAAAGTTGGATTAACCAAGTTGAACTTCTATTTATGGTCGTGTTGCTTTCCTTGATTTTAAAAGGTGATGCTGAATGACTGTTTCCTTTCAGGGTTATGGAATGACTGAATCAACTGCAGTAGGAACACGCGGATTGAATACGGGAAAGTTTCACAGTTATTCTTCAATCGGGTTGTTAGCTCCAAACATGGAGGCAAAAGTGGTAGACTGGAAGAGTGGTGCATTTTTGCCCCCAGGCAGCAGCGGCGAGCTTTGGTTGAGAGGGCCTTCAATTATGAGAGGTAAAAATCTGTGTTTCCCTGAACAGATGTAAAATAGAAAGTATTAGCCTTATTCATTTGTTTTTATTTAGCAATGAGAAAAACTGAATAAATTTCCTAATCAAGGCAACAACATACCCTTAAATAATCTTTATCAATTTTATTGCTATTCTTATAAGTTACATCGAAATATATGAACTCTTTTTCTCCCTTAATTTCCCAGGATACTTAAATAACGAGGAAGCGACAATGTCAACAATTGATAAAGATGGTTGGCTACATACTGGAGATGTTGTTTATTTTGATCAGCATGGATATATGCATATATCTGACCGCTTGAAAGATATTATCAAATACAAGGGCTTTCAGGTATCTGATTTTTGGTTTAATGTATAGAAACCTTTTCTTTAGCATACACATACAAATATAAATAAATAGCAAACCAATTTAGAGGTTTACATAAATGTATAACAAATACCAAAAGGCTTTCTTTATTTGTGAAGTAGTTGGCACTTGGCAATATATCACCAGTATTTTGAGATAGATTTGACTGTATAGAAATTTCAGGCAGAATATTTTTGTTAAGCATATTAAGCACTTCATTTACTTATTCTATAACTGCAAAAGCTTTTCATGTTCAAGTGGTTGAGTACATTTGTAATTCAGTTGAATACATGAATGGCTTGTGGATTCATGGATTCATCAATTCATAGATTCTTACTTAGAATGACATAAATGTGTAGTAAAAATAGAAATACTAGGAAATGATGGATTTTGATAGATCTTTTGGCAAAGAAATCCATTATCATAGAATATACAATCTGCAAACCCTATTATAAAGCTCTTGGATGGCTGGTTATACAAAAGATTACATTTTAGGAGGACGGTTACATTTTCCTACAACATTTGTCTGCATATAGCATGATCTTCAATCATTGGAAGGATATTTTCTTTTAATACTTCAATTAATTTTTACCCAATTTATGTGCCGTATACATAGCCTTATTTGGCATATGATCTGGTACAGATTGCCCCTGCTGATTTAGAAGCTGTGTTAATTTTGCATCCGGAAGTAGCCGATGTTGCTATTACAGCGTAAGCATGAACACTTCCTTCACTTATGCCCTCCTTTCTGCAATGTATTAACTCTTAGATGTTTTTGTATCACATGAAGTAAATGGAAATAAGTATCATATGCAACAACTCATAGGGACTCACATTGACCTTGGTAAAGATGGTCACTTACAATGTTCTCCCTGCATGTGTGTCCTGCTTTCACATTGGCCATTTGGTTACTGATTTATTTTCTGAACGATCCAAATATATCGTGTTGTATGTACATCTTAGTCATTGATAGTTATAAATTTCCTCTTTGGGGATTAAAATATAACTTGAGTGTTGCATCATTTCAATTTCAGCGCCGATGATGAAGAAAATGGGGAGATACCAGTGGCATTTGTGGTCAGGAAAGTTGGAAATGTGCTTACTGAAAAGCATCTTATGGATTATGTTGCTAAACAGGTCCTTCTTGAAAATAGACATGAGTATTATCATATTTCAATTCACATTTGAATCATGCTTATCAAGTTGCACTTATGCATCATGTTAGTAAGATTTTCTTCCCTCTGTAACTCTTTTCTGGCAGGTTGCTCCATACAAGAAGGTTAGGAAAGTAGTCTTCACTGACAAGATACCGAGGTCGGCAACCGGGAAGATCCTTCGAAACCAGCTAAGAAATTGCCTGACTTCTAAACTCTGAGGCATCTTTTTAGGACAGGTTGAAGTATAAAATTGAATAATTTGCAACACAAATTTTGAATGTGGGTTATCTTAACACAAAATTTTTGTACTATAATTTTACTCATATATGAATCATAGTGGCTAAAAGAAGAACATTGCTTCTAAATAAAGACACAATTTATTGTTGGACAAAGTGTGACACATTGAATGATTGTTATACACTAACAATGATATTATATGTCTCAAGAAAAACACAACCTACAAGTAGTGGTTGGATGTTTATCATTATAACTCCATAAAGCTAGGACCGTTGTGTTTGTGTTTGATATGAATTATGTTTCTATTTTCAGTTTATAAACTATAAGATTATAATCTGTTTATGTTTGAGTATCTTAACTGAAAACTAAATATAAACTAATATGTTTTGTTTGAATAAGGTAGAAAAATTGTTTTTTATGAGTAAATTACAGAAAATGATATAGAGATTATTTGTTTATGTTATGATTATTTTGTTTGTTTTTTATACTATTTTTTTAAATATACATTTTTTAATATTTATCATCATATATATTTTATTATAATTTTTTAATTTTTAATATTGCATAACAAATGCTAAACAAATATATTAAAAAAACATGATACACAAAGAAATAGAAGTTGATAAATTTCTTTTACACAATTTACAAAATAAATAATACATAAATGTCAAATTTTATACAAAAGTTTCAATAATCTCACATGGGTAAAATGGGAAGTAAAAAAATTGAAAAAAATAAGCTAATAAAAAATAAACAAATTCATGATTTTAGACCTTATACTTTTGGTTTATTTTTTCACGAAAAAACTGATTTTATAATTTTATTTGATTACCAAACCTATATACTTTACATTTTAAGTTTATTTTTTAAAATGATCATAAATTAAAAAATTTAATCGATAACAATGAGTATTGATTTTTAATACCAATCATTTATGTGATGACACTGTGATTTTTGTCAGCCAAATAAATAAAATATGATACAGTTATAGCTTAAATGTAATTTTGGTCCCAAAAATTATATTTTTGTTGTTGATTTTAGTCTCTCTAGTTTCAATTTTTGACGATTTTACCCTAAGTTCTCTTTTTACAAAATTAGTTGTTTGTCTAAAAGCAGTTAATGTGAATGTGACAAACAGTCTGACACGTCACACAGTTAAAGTTTATACCTTTATTTTTTATTTTTTAAATCTAAAGTAAAATTTTAAATGAAAAACCCAAGAAAAAAATACTGTATATTTGATTTAGATGAGAACTATAAATATTAGTGTGCCTTTTACATGTTAGCTATCTTAGCAACGTGCGTTGTCTATGTAGTGTGTCTTATGTGCATTGTACATTATTTATGGGTCGTTACTAAAATTGTTAATAATATAATTTTAATTTAACAATATATTTTTAATTTACTACATGCCTCCATCGAGAAATAGAATTGTAACTATATACTATTTAATTAAAAATATTATAATAAAAAATATTTTATAAAAATAGTATTTAAAATGTGTTATATCTTACAAGGTTAAGAGGAAGGTTGATATTAGAGAGTATAAATCTAGACCGGTCCGAAACTGATTGGTCTGGATTAGTTTTTGGATATAACTTTAGGAATCAGATCAATCTAAAATGAACCACATTAATTTGACTTATTAAGAATGTGTACAAACAAAGTTATGTATCTAAGTGTTTAATACTCTAGTTCAATAATGTTGTTAAAGAAACTAGATTAAGTAAACTCATTTGATATAAGTAAAAAAATATATGCTCACCAAGTAATATATAATTACATTGTCAAATTTAATTTATTATAATATACAATACAATTAAATGAATAAATCAATGTCAAATATCAATATATGCGATTATTTCTTTTTTTTTTTTATAGAGAATTACAATGTGAAGGTTAATAGGCAGATAAGGAAATGATGTATTAAAAGAAGAAGAATAATAGGTATTAATTATCCACCATTGAATATATTAATGTATTGATGCAATCTATGAAGAGTGTAATAAGTATCGTAAAAGAAGTCAAAGTGTAGAATTAATCAGCATCCAAAAAAACACGAGTCAATGATGACTAACTCAACAAAACTCATCCCTCTGAGCTAGATATCAACATATAATATTAATTTCATATTTCTTCAATATCCATTCCATTAATAAAAAAATAATACATATTAACATTTATATCTCTTTTATTTAAATAAGATTACATTTTTACTTTTAAAATACAACCAAAAAAAAGTGAATAATGGAGAGGGAAGAGTCTAACCCTTTTGTGTTCAACTTCATCCTTAATCCCTACCATTTACAACTCAGGCTTCAACTCGTTTTCTCCGAGGTAACCGCCCACAACAACGTTTTCTTCTTCTCTCTCTCTTTCATTCTCTGTCTCTCTATATTACAACCCTTTACTCTCCTTTTTCTAATGCATATTTTACTCTCAGATTCAACGTCTTTTCCTCTTCTTCCTCTTTTATAACTTTAGCTCATAAAATGAGTGTTCCTAATACCACGCCGGCTATGATGTTCACGGCGGCTCAACCACTTTTCACGGTTGCTCAGTGGCAGGAACTGGAGCACCAAGCTCTTATCTTCAAGTATTTGAAAGCTGGTGTCACTGTTCCACCAGACCTCCTCGTACCCATTCAAAAGAGCTTACAATCGATGATGTCTCATCAAAATTACCCATCTTGTAAGCTTAATGAAAAAAATCAATCTTTCTGTTTTTTTATGATACCCTTTTGGTTATAGAAGTTAAAGTTGTTTGCTTTTTTGTGGTTTTATGCAGTGGGTTATTATGGGAATGGAAAGAAGATAGACCCAGAACCTGGAAGATGCAGAAGAACTGATGGGAAAAAATGGAGGTGTTCAAAGGATGCACATCCTGATTCTAAATACTGTGACCGCCACATGATACGACGTCGTTGCCGTTCAAGAAAGCTAGTGGAATCTCAATCACAATCTTCTTCTTCCTCTGTTGCTACCACTGGGACCACAACAACTACTGTTTCTGCTGCATCTGGAACCTTCCAGAATCTTCCCTTGCACACCAATGGTACCCGTCAAGGTTTCACTATTGGGGATGGGAACAACAACAACAGTACCATGAATATGATGGAGCCTTTGCCTCTTCCTACTGAGGATTCCAGGAAAGAGTTAAGGTATAACTATGATCCATGCTATTTATGTCTGATGTTATTATCTTCACTGTAAATTGATTGATATAGATACTTTTGATCATGTTCTGAATTGGCAACAATTTTAACCAATGGCCTAGGATAAGCAATTAAATAAAACTAAGTCCACAATTTCCTAATAATGAATACATGTTTCCCAAGTACAAAGTTATATTGTTTAATTGAGTATTTTCAACCCTTAGATGTGAGATTAACAATATTTGTTGTTGTTGCTATATTTATGTCTTGTGTGAATGGATATTTTTGTTATGGTTTACTCGTAGTATTTTGGTACTTGGGTTTTTCTAATGATCACGAAAGGTTCAAATAGTAAGAATTAATTGAAAAGTAAAGGATCTAATATTGGAGAAGGTGGTTGATGGGAACTAAAGTAACTTTAATTTAGTGCTTCCTATTTTGTTTTTCTTAATGTGTTCAAAACTCTATGATCTTTGGGTTCAGTAATAATTGTCATAATTTCTAATGGATTTTTTTTCCTTTTTTTGGAGGAGGGATCCACAAACAATGTTATGTTATATATGGTATAGTTGTGATTCTAAGTTACCTAACATGTGGGTCATTATGATGTGTGGGATGAGAGTAAGGTGTAAGTCATCTAGCCATATTTCTCGAGTTAGACTTGGTATATTACCTATTTGATTTGTGTATTTAAAGAATGCAGTACTAATATGCAATGATCTCGACAAGTTCAACCTAGCATTGTTGCATAATTTCCAGCATGTGAAAAGCTTAATTTAATACAATTTAAACATTTCCCTTTACAGACAGTAATTAAGTTCATCATGCATGTCTTGTCTTTTAGATTGCATTTAATTAGGTGTTGCATATCGTGGAAAATTTATTCAACTCTTGATTTTGTTGTACCTGAATTGTTCTCAAACTATTCATTTGTTATCATAAGTTGGTGCTCCGTTCTACTTATTCAAATATTTTGTAGGCGTACTTTACATATTTAAAACGTAGTGGAATGTTAACAAGTGCCATAAGGGCTTGTTTAAGGAAGCAAATAAAAGAATTCTGCATTGGAAAATGTTGGGTTTAATAATTCGAGAAGTCATGAAGTTGGTTTTCCAATATTGACGTACATATCTTATATTCCTTAAACAACGCCCTTTGACACTTGTTAACACAACCCTAAAACATATTGTAAGAAGTATGAGGCATGGTATGACCTTGTCACAAGGGTAATCAAGCATCAGGGAATGGTAATGAAGGGTTCATAACCGCATATTATTGTCAGTCTGAACTCTAAACCAAGAGCTTAGCAGGAGAACTGATGTTAACGTATGATACCGTTAAAACAATTAACGATAGGTAATTTCGTGGTGGTTAATAAATTTGGATCGGAATATGGGATAAGGTGTTGAAGAAATTGTGAAATATAACCTGTTATTTCTAACTGTCTAGTGATACGATTTTCCAAACTTTGGCTATCGGGGAACTGTAATTACATCTTTCAATTCTTTCCTTTGAGTCTTTCTTCATCTTGTTATTCTCATTTTTGTTTTTTTTCTATAGTACTTTCAGATTGAACAGGCTGAACATTTCTTATGTAGCCTTGTTACAGTTTGCTTTCTACCGGAGAGAGCCTAATTGATTTTCCTCGATAGGTTTATATGTGCAGATGGCGGGTACTTTTGTAGTACATGGTTGCAGTGACCCACAGCCTCTAAGCATTTGGGTCCATTTGCAGCTTTTCATAATATTTTCTTCAATACTTTTGAATTTTTTGCTAACTTATCATGCATAATTGACATAAACTGAAAATCTTGATGTTTTCTATTTACTCCATAGGTTTGGACTGAGCTCGGAAGCAGATGAGCACAACTTCTTGCAGAAAGATCTGGGAACTATGAGACATCAAAGTTATTATGACTTCACATCAGATGACACATGGTCTCTCATGTCTCAGATTCCGCAAAACATCATTTCCGAATCAAGAAATCGTTCTACTATGGTCAACAACTGCTTCCAACAGCAGACAATGCGAGATACCGAGCTTTTAAATCTCTACGACAACGGAAGGTCGAAGGAACTTGTCTTTGATGGCCAATTAAGCTCACCAGGGTGTCTGAAACAGGAATATCAGTCCCCTCAGTCTCTCTTCAATGACTCTCACTTGAAGATGGATTTAAGCTCCTCTACCATTGACTATAGACCCATCATAGATTTTAATTGCAACCCAGATGAGAATTGATGCCATGCTCCTTTATAAGGATTGCAAAGTAATGATGCTATAAATAAATAAATAAATGGAAGTCCTAGACAGTAAAAAATTCCATGTCCTGCATTCAGATACTTGAGGGAATCATGGTTTAATTTCTAAGGTCCAAACATGTTTTTCTCTTATATAGATGCATATACACTGGAAGGAGTTCTGCTTTCTTTATATGTGAACTTGTAATATTTGACTATGCTTTGATTTACCTTTTAATTTATTGTACTGGTATTTAGTTTGACTCTTTTCTTCCTATGATCTAAGTCCTTCTAGATAATATTTATATGGATTATTGTGAAACTTTTGTTGCAAGGTGGTAGTAACAAAAATGCATGGCACATTTAGTAAGCTTGACTTATTGAAGATTTAATTTGTTATGTGATTAATTTTATTGAGTCCTTTATGCATTGGAATTTAGATACATATTATAGCAGTGAAGTGGTGCTTTCATTCATAGGTTCTATGCAGAGAGGTTATAAATGTGAAGTGTAGAGGGTTGTTGGCAAATTAATGTTTCAACTTGGACTACCGTTTCGAGGTGCAAAGACGGTGTTACTGTTTCAATCCTTTAGGATTGACTTTTATTCTTATCGGTAAGCCGGTATCTAGTTTAACCTGTTCATAATTGGTTCGTTAATAGTTATCCAACTATTTACGAACCAATTATGAACCATGTAAGGAAAATGTCAAAACTCCAATTTTTACATGGATTGATTTATTAGTGGGTTTGAGGTTTTAGTAGTATAATGGGTGATAAAGTCAGGTGTTAGTAGGTGATGTTTTGTAAAAACAATGGAGTAAATATTGAGAAATAAAGGAGATGAAGGTTGAAATATGGAGAAAAAAAATAATTTTGACATTTAAAAAACCATGTTCTATCTAAAAATACAATTTAAAAAAATATGGATTTACCTCCTTCTCCTAAAACCATGTTGGAGCTAAAATATCTAATAATATAGTGGGGGCTACCTTTTTCCGTAGGGTTCATCTCCAAATTTAGTATAACTCATGAAGAAACATATTTTCTTGTCTCAAAATCTTACAACAATTTTTGTTTGTTGGGTGAGAAATAAATGTAACTAGATTGGGCTTTAAGCTTCTGAACCTTTATATTCATGCAGGATCTAGAGTTGTTATGTTATATGGGCTTTTATATATGTACCCCACAATTTCATTTCCATACCCATAGTTTACATATGCAGTCATAATGGAAGTTATTCATTTATATTATTTTATTTAAAAGTTAATGATGATTAAAAATAAATGATAGATAATAGTAATAATAGTGTAAAAAAAATCTTATACTGTCATTAAATACATTTTGTATGTAAATTTGAAGTGCATCATATTTTTATATAATGTCCATGATGGTTAAAGTGAGTGCATAAATGACCATGAATTGTAGACTGAATTCCCATAAAGGGTCCAATTCTCAATGTGGTTACATTTTTGCCACTCCTTACAATTAAACTTGTGCCTTTTTTATTGGGTCAGTTATATGGTAGTGTATTAATGTTGCATTATTTATACCAAAAGAAATGTTGCATTATTCGCCTCGATTATGCAAACCCTATTATTGATACATTAACAAGCAAATAATAGTTGATCAAAACCATTTATTATAGTTAATTGCTTAGTGAAACTTCGTGGGTTTCTAGTGAAGCAGGAAGTAACATATTTTAATTTAGGGGAGGGATCCACCTACTCCAAGAGTAAGTGGAAAAACACTTACTCCACATCATGACCATTCATTCTTGGGAAATCCAATGGTTTGAATTGGTGAGTACATCTAAGCCATTAAATTTTTCAAGATTGGATGGCTAAGATGAAGAGTAAGTGTTTTTTGGAGTAAGTGGATCCCTCCCCTTTAATCTAATCGCAATTAAAAGTTGGCCTTAGTGTATAAGTTGTGACTTCATCAAGAGTTTAATGGTCAATCAGTGAATGGTGGAGACATGAACACGTGCAATTATGAGTCTGAATCATATTACTGGAGAGACTAGTAGTAGCCTAAGATATTAACACGTGCCAATTTCATTTTTAACGGTCAAGATTTTAAATTGAAAAAATATATTTATGATACAGAGTCACATGTATAAGTAATGTTATGATACAAAGTCACAATATAAAAACTCTTAAACTGTTTTAATACTATCGATATATACATTTTTTTTTCTCATTTTGAAAATACAGGTGCAATATTATGTCTCTTTAGTTAATAAAAAAGGTGCACACAAGTTAATATAAAACATACAAATAAATATTCACAATTTGAGCCCATCTTTATATAAGGACGTCAGGTTAACCATTAATTCATGATGTTTGGATAAAATCCTTCTAAACTGAATAAAAATATTATTTAAGATGCATGCTAAGATAGAAGATGATAAACAAATAAAGTTGATATATTAATATATTATAATAGAAACTGTAAAATTTTAGTTTATGAAAAGTTATAAGATAAACATCACGTTTTAAACCAAAACTATAATGCATTTGTTTCATATAAGGGTGAGCATAAGTCGGGTTCAGCCGAGTAAAGCTTATCTATTTCCCAACCCTGAATGTTAGCAAAGTCATTTTTTGAACCGGATCAGCTCTAAACCCGAAGCTAAACCGACCCCAAACGTCGACTGTGACATAAATCTGAACTTAGACCCGATTAAATATAATTCATATTTTTTTAGATAAAGTCTTCTCAATATTTTAATTATCATTATGATAATGTAATTTGACATATCAAATTATATATGTATATATTGTTAATAATGTATATATGATGAAAAAATAGAAAATAAATGATACTTTCAACCAAAGAGATATCATTACTTTATATAGAGTTGAATAACATACAACACGATAAGTGAATGACCATGGATCAGGTCGAGACGGGTTATGCTTGTCTCATGCCTGACCCTAAATATTTTATGTGTCTAATTTTTGAACTCAAACCCGACCATAGACCCGATCATGATCGGACCAAACCAGGGTAGGGTATGGTCCTGCTTAGCCTTAGTTCCATGAATATTTTCTCACTTATAAAATGTTTCATTATTCTCATCACATCGAGTATGAGAGTTCACACTTGAATAAATCTAATATTTGAAAGAATATTTTTTCAAACGGATCAGGATAAGTATGAAACAGAGTACTAAATAGTAGCCCTAACGTTATGCCATAAAGCATGGAGTTAGGATAATGGAGAGGCAAGTACACCCAAAACAAGAGAAAAATGAAATTTTATTTGACACTTTTATCGTTAAGATTAAATGTAATGACATTTTTAACCCTAAGTATAAGTGCAAAAGTGATCACCTGTCTTTTCATTAACGAAGATGATCATTTCCCTTGGACATATGATGTCTAATGTTTTTCTATGCCTTACATCATATTCCACACAATCCTTTGCAAATTAATCAAATTGCTTTAGCATACAAATTCCTAGTATGAGTTTCTTTTCTTTAAAGGGTTTGATTTGATTCATGGAGAGTTTAAATCTTGTCCCTGGAAAGAGAACCAATATAAAAAAAGAAAGAAAGTGGTTTATTGAACGTTTTCCTCTTTGTTCAAAGGAGAAGAAACAGTTCTGGCACATATTTTCTCTTTTTTCTAACATCTCTTTTCTTTTCTATTTTTCACCCTTTATTAACATTCTATCCCTGAATCATGATGAATATTCATATTATCCCTATTTTATTTAATTTTCTCCCTTCTCCAACACAAATTATCAACAGATTAATATATATATATAATAGTTTGATTGAAAGTTTCTCTCTATCTAATCAAAAACTTTTTATTTATTTGTCCCCTCAAAATTATATAATTTCGATAATGCAATAGGAGTATTTGACTCTCCTTTTATGAATCAATCATCCCCATTTTAATGGGGTTTAAAATTATAATGTCTTAATTAGAGTATTGAACCCTTAAGAATATAACTGAATCATCCCTCCTTGACCAATGATTTCTTTAGAACTTTTGAAGAAGGAACAAAGATCACTTGTCCCATAACATTTCTGTCTTCATTTCCTAAGTCAATCACATTTTACTAAGTAATATAAAAAAATATTTATGTTTTTATGATTTCTTTTTAATTATGTATCACTTTTTAACTGGATCGAGACACAAATGAAATACCAAAAGTGAGACATATAATCTTTATGGTTGAAGGAGCACATATAGGTAAGACCATGCCATAAAAGCTATGAAATGGACATAGGCATAAGGCCAAGATTCCTAGGTTTGAATATCCAGCATGCATGAAACTGATGAGTTAGAAAGCAGTAGTTTGCATAGTCCAAAAATGCTTAAGCATAGATATAAGTAGGACGTACGAATAGGTTTAAAAGGTCTAATTAATAGACATTATGTACATGATTCAGCCCACTTGTGTCTCTTCTTTTAACACATGATAATGTTTTTATCTGAAACAATAAATCAAAAGGAGCTTACATAATAACCAAAGTCTTAGACCTAAACATTGGAAGTAGGGAAAGAAAGAGTTGGGGATTGAGATTATATGGAAATTTACTTGGGGCCAGGATTGCTGAATGAGGAGCTTTATAATCACTTTTCAAAGTATTATTGTATTGTACATTGAGTACTCACAAGTGTTATATTAATATTGACCAGTAGTATAACACAGAGAAAAGGAAGAAGAAGAATTGATTCCTCTTGTCATACAAAGAGGAACAAGAAGACTAAGGGTTAATATGAATAATACCTCTATATTATTGAAGATGATATGTGAGAATGAACATACTATTTATACTCTACTTACTCTATCTAATTAATTATAACATAATTAACTAACTTTATAGCAAGGAAATGATGAAACTCCTAAATAACTTATGGGTCAAGTAACATAGGTGTAGGGACCATGTTGGAAATTTGGTATACCAACCTAGCCATCTGGTGCAGTGTTACTGTGGCCAACTAGTGCGTGACTAATGCGCCTTGGTTGTTGCATCTTCTTCGGTCAGAGTGCGTGAGGCATGACACGCATGTGTCTCGGTCATGATGTTGTGATACTCAGTCAGATGGCTCGATCACATGCATGCTTGGGTGGATGTCTCGGTCATATTTTGTCCGTGATGCTTGTGATATTCGTTCAGATATCTCGATAATGTGATTAAGCTTGACTCGGTCATTTGGCTGGATGTCTCATCATGGTTGGTCTGCGATACTCGGTCTGGTGCCTTCGTGCTTGACCCATGTTAGGTGGCCTGGGCTAAAAGACTATAATTTTATAATTTTTCTTATAAAAAGTTAAATATCTTTTATTTCTAAATGTATCTCAAAAATTCATATAAAAATCAAAACGCAACTAAAAATCGTTGGATATTTGTTGTCAAAATAAACATTTCTAATGTATATAGTACTATATACATATAACCTATCTTCTTGTTCAGCAGGAAAAAAATATAACATTCCTAACTCCTAACGATAATGTTGTATAAACTACATCCTGTTTTCATGTCCTCACAACCTTCCATAGGATATTTTTAATTCGACATTTAACAATTCGAGGAAACCCATGGATTAGAACCTTTAATAGTACAAATTTACATAATTAATTAGCATCGAAAAAAGATTATAAGAGCCCATGTACGTGCATGTGTCCATTGGGCAATTGGAATCAGTAATTGAAGTAGCATATCGATATCAAAAACGACTATTATGGTAAAAAAAAAACAACCTCAAAAGAGTTTTAACAACATATTTTCGTTAACATTTGGTTATATTTTTTTCTTGATTACTTGGTATATATGACTTTAGATTTTATTATATAAGTTGCAAAATTGAGTTTTCTCTTTATAAAGAATGAAAGAAAAAAAGAGGTGAACAAAATAACAAGGATTTAATGAAAGTGTCGGTTATTTTTGAATTCTCTTAACAAAATGTGGTAAAAACTTCTTTAGCTAAAGCATGACCCATTACAGAAAGAGAATGTTATATAGTTTTTATATTGTGTGGTTTTTGCTGTCCCTCTATTCCAAGCATTCTTTGCTTAAAGAGAGAGTTAGCCCCAGGAATAAAGCAAAGAACAAAAAAAAAACTAGTGGTGGGTTAAACTTAAAGTAAAGTACATTTAATCACTTGTACCCAAATTTTACACTAACATCTGATTCTTTGAAAAAACTTGTGGATTTGGTTAGTGTGGGATTACACACTCTCTAACTTATTAATCAGACAACATAATAGATTAATAGAAATTTGCATATAGATACACCATAGAGACCAATGGACTTTTGATTCCTATGTTATGGAACATTTATAAGTTTAGTATAACTACTTGTTCCTTTGACAAGATTGAAAATCTTCCATCAATTCCAATTTTGATTCTTTTATTCAACTTAAATCGACACATGCATTTCCAATCGTGCAACTTGATAGGACTAAACGGTTCAGTAACGTACCCACTTTTTAATCCCATCTTTTCTTTTTATTTTTTCTCTTTTTGTTTAACATTATTTAATGACAAAAAAGTATTGTTAATGTACAATTGTAGTTCAGCAAGTGAGCAGAGACAATAACGAAATGTCTTATTTTGAGCACAGAATATTTCCGGTACTGCAATAACTTTTGTCTCCTTTTAATTATAATATGTTTTATTTTTTCTATTTGGTTGGGGAAAACAATAGGGAATAAAGTTACCCATTGTATGCAACAATAACGATTGAAAATGGGACATTCTTATAATCTTATGTACTAATAGGATATTCTTGCATTTGCACGGATGAAAATATATTTTGCATGAATTTATTGAAATGATTAATAGTAGAATTTTTTTTATAAACAAAAGAAGATTTTATTAATAGAGATAGAATGTACAAAGAGAAAGTAAGAAGTTACAAAATAATGTTCAAACAAAGTAGAGGATTAGAGATCCAATCAGAAAAGACAAAAGAGTTCAACCCAAAATGTTCTTAACCCAAAGTCAATTGTTTACCATAGCAGCATCCAAAATTTGAAGTGGAGAGTGACTAACATTGTTGAAGATAAAGTCATTCCCCGAACGCCAAATTGCCCAAACAGTGACAAACCAAATAATATTCTACGCTTTCCGACAATTCCGATCTTTTACCATGCCACAATGATTTAAGAAATGATTAATTGGAGCAAGAGGCAAAGCAACAGAGATGTTCAACCATTTGTACATGAGCTGCCATACAGAATAAGTCAAAGAACAAGAAGAGAAAAGATGTTGGGAAAATTCAAAGTGATTGTTACAAAGGGAGCATGTAGCGCCTCCACCATTAAGCAAAGACACACCCCTCCTCAAGAGAGCATCCTTGGTAGGATTCTATCCTGAAAAAGTCGCCAAGCAAAAGATAAGACTTTCAAAGGAGCCTTAGATTTCCAAAGCAACTGGTAAGGGTAGGTAGAGAAGTTAGGCTCCATAGAAGAAGTAGTGATAGAGTAGTAAGCAGATTTGACGGAGTATTGTTTCGTTTTATCGAATTTCCATTCCCAACCGTCAGATTTGTCACGAAAGAGCACCACCTGTTTCAATTCAGCCAAAAGAGAGTTAAAAGATAAATTTCCCACATAAAGAACTGACGCCACCAAGAGAAATGGCACACCCATTTGTCCTCCACCCAATATGATTAATAGTAGAGTGACTTTTGCAAGGGGAGTTATTATTGTTCATAAACAAATATTCTTATGATAATGTAATATTTATATAAAATTATATTGTTAAAATATTTAGCCTCTCCCTTTAATATTTTCTGGATGAGTTATTATTGTTCATAAATAAATTGATCTTAAAAGAAAAAATTAATCACGCGCAAAAGGAAAGAAAAAGAGGAAAGTGTGTAAAAATAATATGTTAATAAATTGAAGTGCTTAATATGGTGTATGCGAATCCATATCCTCTTCATTGCTAGAGTCTAAAAAAATAGATTATCTTAGCTAGGTAGAATCATTGTTTTAAAGTTACAAGTATGAATAATATAAAAAGTACTGTTACTACTACTGTGCATGTATATATTTTCATCGAATTAACGTCATGCATGTGGTTTAATTTTATGTCAAAAAAACTTGTGGTATTTGAACTTTTTATCAAAAAGAACACGAAAAGCATATTACTCATCAAGTTTAGAATAATTTTGATCATCCTAATCATCTAGATAGGTTTTTAAGTAAACTATTATTATAAATTTAAACGCTTAATTAACATGCAAGGCAATGCTGTTCTTTCACTCTTGATTCTCCTTTAAGCTAGATATATGTTCAGATTATTGATTAATTTATTATTTCTATAAGTAAATAATCAATAATCTAAACATATATTTACTAGTATAAAAAATGGAATGTTTTTACTCGTATTATTTGACAGTGCTTCAATGGTTATATTTTTTTTTCATTCTTCATCACCTTGAATTATTTATTTTCTCTCTTTATGTGATAATGTGAAATTTATTTTTCATATAATTAGAGAGAGAAGGAGAGAAATTACACGAACAAAATCCAAGTTGAAAGCACAAACAACCGGGATAAGAAGCTTCCAAACCTGTGAAACACGTTAGTAAATCCCAACCATCCATTTCATCAAAGCAATCATAAAAAGCCACGTAGCTTCATCAAACATACATTTTAAGCATCTCACCCTTGGAATCATTTTCCGTCAATCTTAACGCCGTCAACCCCCTTGAATATAAATACGAGAAACTGAAAAAGCTTATTCCTTCTTCTCTGAAAAACTCTCTCTTTCTCTGCTCTTCAAATTCACACATTCCACCTTCTTCAATCACCATTTCATACATAAAGTAAGTTCCATTTGTTTGTATCTCTTTATTTGTTTTCAATTCTCGCAACCACATTGTTTTTATTTTGTGTTTTCTCACTGAATCTAAGAGTATATTTCGTTGGTTTCAAATGTACGTAGCCAATAAATTATTAATGCTATTAAGGACGATGCTTATTGTTTCTTAATTTTTTAAGAGATTAAAGTTGTTGTTGAGCTTGTTTAGAAAAGTGGAAGATTTTAAGGGAAGAGACGTGTGGGAGATTGGTTTTAGCGTGAGAGAGATGAGAGAAGGACAAAGAAGAAGAAGAAGAAGAAGAAACAGTTGAGGGTTTTTTGCTTGGTAAGTCATTTTCGAATAGGAATAGTAATGACAGTACTTTTTCAGTAAAATCAATTAAAGCATTCTGGAATGAAATTCTTCTTCATCCCTTCTCTCTCATATATTATACCATACATACATCGTACCATACGGAACATGCATCATTTATTTCCCTTTACTTTTTATTAATTTTATAGTATGATATATATATACTATGATTTTGTTTATCATATATTATTCGTTTATATATTTTTGAACAATTAATAATAATTCAAAATAAATGATGAATTAATAGTTTATAAATTTGTTACACTGCATACATCTTTTTCTCTTGTTTTTTACCACGAAATCTATATATTGTGTGTAGTATGTACTTTATGTATTTGCAAAATACATTCCAAAAGCGTGATTTAAGAACATATTCTAAAATAATTAATTATTTGAACAGTATGAAGTTATAATCCTGTATATGTTTTATTTATTTGTTTGGTTATTTATGATATTAAAGTTTTTGCATGTTGGTGCAAGGGTCAGGGAATAGCTTTTATGTTTTGGAGAAGGGGGATTGATTGTGATATACCCAAAAGATAAAGAGAGGAGAATGAGTGTTTTTTTATATTCTTTGGTTGAATAATGGGTTTAGTATGATATTAATGAGGGAAGGGATGTGTCAGAATCTTAGGCTTGTTGGGTATACTTTAAATTCTTTTTTATTATTTTCAACATGTGTGTAAGATGAACCGATGAAGGAAGGAGCCTTTGTTGAATGAAGATCCTCAATCTCATATTCTCTGTGTCCTATATTTTTTGAATGAAGATTTGCCAACAAATAAAAAGTGATACTTATTTTATTTTTATTTAAGTGGGTGGGGTAGAGAAAGAGTATAGTAACTGGGTGAGGACCTGTATTCCATTTTGATTGTTTCTCTGCTTTTTAAATCATTCAACTCTTTTCTCTTTCCTTCTTATTGGGTTTTGAGATTGCTTGCTTTAGCTCCTGCTCTGATCCCGAGCCTCATTCAAGATATTGCTTTTTTCTTTTTGTTTTCCGTGAAGCAAGATATTCTTATCACTATTATTATCTTACTCCATTTAATCTTTCAAGGGGGAAAAATACATGTAATCATCCTTTATACATTTTATACACTATTATTTTATCATCATTATTTATATTTAATTGTTCAATAGTTCTAACTCATCACTATAACAAATGTTAACTATTATCCCCAAAAAAAACTTTGCATTAAAAAGAGAAGCTATTTTCACATTTTTAGATATGCTATTTTTAAAAACTGATTCCATTTTATTGTGGTGTTTCTCCTTCCAAACCTAACTATTCCATGTCACTCTTTTTTTATTTAATGTTACATCAATATTATTCAATGAAAGTAATTAACCCGGGCCTATTCTTAACTTTACCATTCAATGCCCTTTTTCATTCTTCCTATTTATTATCCAATTAAAACTTGTTGCATGGTCCTTCACTAATAATCTTGTAGTAATAAGTCGTTAGTTAGTGTAGTAGTGTAAAAACACACTAGATGATATATTAATAAAGTTATGAAATGGAAGTGAATTATAAGCATAAGGGCATGTTTGCTCAGTTGTAGTGCAGGTAAAAGGGTAATTAAGGAGTAAAGATGTTTACATGCATATCTTGTACGAAACAAACAGCAGAAGAAAAGGAAGAAGAAGAAGAAGGGCGTGAGAGTGGCACGCCAAGAACAGCCGTCAAAAGCCTCACAACACAGGTTACTGATCTCTCCTTTTCTGTCTCTATATATTATTGCTGATCTTCCTATACCTACAAACTACAAACTTGGCTTTTCAACCTTCTTTTTCCATCTTCCTGCAAACAAACAAAATCATTCCTATAAGCTCATCATTTGTTTTTTTGGGACCACTCTAGGAATCTTTTGCATCCACGTATATATATATATCTATAATACGCCCTACATAACTTAGCTTCTTTAATATGTCTATTTCTTAAAATGTTATCGTACTATTAGATTTTAATGATTATGAGTACATCTTTGTTGCCTTCTTTTTTAACATTTTTCATTTATAAGCTTTTAAGATGATAACCTTACTTTATAAACTCAGAAAAAAATAAAATAATTATGTTCGATGGGTTAACTTTTTTTTAAGCTTATAGTTTCACAAATTAAGATATCATTGTTATAATTACAATCTAAAAACACAATCTATATATATCAAACACATGTTAGATCTAATAAAAAAATCCACAAAGCATTTTAGAATGGTTGCATGATTAACACATGGTATTTATTGGGGATTTGTTTTTGGTTTCCATATTGTTGTTGATTTCCATAACGGTATGCACTTACTTTTTTTAGTTACATATTATATAAAATCGTAAATAATATGCAAATAAATGGTAAATAATAATATAAACTATGTATTTATAACATCACCCGATTTATATATCCACGCCATCCTCGAAATATTCACAAACATAAGAAAACTAAAGTGTGGTCTTAAAGTTTTTATCTTAATCTTAACACGAATGAATATCTTTTAGGCTAGATTTTTCCTACATCTCCAACTCATGCATGATGTTGAGTTAAATAGACCAGCCCATCAAATTTAAACCATTTTGATATCTCTACATATAATAAAGACTATATGAGTATAATTTACAACTTATCTGAACATGATTCACCAATATAGAATGTGGGGGACTATCACTTTCCTTTTTGTTTAGGATGACGTAGCTATGTTGCGTTTTTTGCCACTTTAGCTGTTGAAACATGGTCCACTTCCTCACATGTACTGGTCCATTTATTTGTTTATTTAAACTATGAAACCAACTTGCCAAGTAGGTTATTGTTACACTTTAGGCACTTATGATACTAGAGGGGCAAGCTGGTGTGAATCAAAATTTATGGCATCAACCAAATTACTAACATCTCACTGAGAAATTAAAAAAAAGTTAGAAATTTTTTTACCATCTCAAATGATGACATGCCTATTTTTTTTGGGTACTACTACCAAGGGTAAATCATCACATATATAAGGGATTAATCTGTTTCGGAGTATATGGTTACCTCTCCTAATAAGTATCGCTTTAGGAGTGAAACCCTTGACCTTCTGGTCTTTCTGAGGATCTAGTAAGACCTTACACCAATAGAACAACGCCTTATTGGTAATATACTTTAACAAAGAGGACTAATAGGCTAATACACTCTAATATACTTTAGCAGTATTAACTTGTGACTTATCATGGCCTTAACTTAATTTTACTGCATTTTCATTTGGAAAGTAAAAGCAATATACCTTGGTCAAATATTTGATTTGTGTCCCATAAACAAAAATCTGATTTGTGATGACAAGAGCAGCAGTTGGAATATGTTCCACATTCCGCTGTTAACAATGTTGGAAAAAGATGACTAGCACAAAAGGGTATGCTATATTCGTAACGTTGGTGTGGCCCATCCTTGAATTTTTGTCGACCCTGTTTTTTCAAAAGCTTCTATTATCTTGCAAAGCAAAATATATTGACATATATAATAGCAGAAAAGTGAATGGTTGGTGTGGCCAGGCTTAGTTTGTTTTATGGTAGAATAGTATATTGATATTTAGCAGTAGTAGCTATTTGCTTTTTTAACTCCCTTTATATTGGTAATGCTAATAATAATTATGGCATAAGCCTCTCTTTTGAACTCTCATTATTTGCTTATTAATCATCTTCATCTTCATGTTATGACTTCTTGTCAGTCAATGTTACTTGCAATATTAGGCTAGGTTCAACTTTTAATAAGAGATTTGGGAATCATGCTTGAATCATCAAAATAGATACTTGTATGTGAGGTGTTTTGTGATGCCTATCCTGATTACTTTGAAACAAATGATTATAGATTATGTGGAAAGTTTGAGCCTTACTATTTGGTTCATAAAATGGACTTTCATGTCCAGCTGTAAAGGTATTGCATGGTGCTTTGAACTTTGAAAATTATTTCAGCCTGAAACCTTAGATTGCACCCACTTTCATCCAAACATTCTTTCAAATTTATATCTCAGAACTTAGACTCAGTTTCTCTATTCATCCCCCCATGTGAGATTTGAAAACAGTTCCTGTATTATACTTTGTTGAAATCCAGATGTATATCCCTGGATTATTTAGATTATATTGTATTCTTTTATTCTGAAAATTAATATATGACAGAACATTACTTGAAAAAGTTTAGTGCATTTGTATATGTAATTATTCGATTGCTTGCTAAAACAAGGAATGTTCTACTTTAATTACCATGCTAAGCAAAAGGGATTTAACTATTTCATAATCATCCCTACACATATACACATTGGTGAAATGGTTTGTGACATTTTGATGACTAAATGAAATTTATTCTACACAAAGGCCGCTAATCAAAATTTATCCTGCATATATAGATCAAGGATATGGCACTGAAGTTTTCAGGCGCTTATAAGCAGTGCAAACCTTGCACAGGGTCCAGCAGTACCTATAAGAAAGGACAAAGACCATATCCTGACTTTGACACCATTTCGGAAGGGGTTCCATACCCCTATATTGGAGGTGCAAGCTCAAGCTCAACTCCTGCTTGGGACTTTACAAGCTCCAATCATCCTGGTGGTAGATATATGGGGGGATTCGGTGGTGACAGAGGTCGTGATTCAACAGCATCGTTGTCGGTCTGTGATGTGGTGTTGGAAGATGAGGGTGAAGCTAAGGAGTGGATGGCACAAGTGGAGCCAGGGGTGCACATTACCTTTGTGTCTCTACCAAATGGGGGAAATGACCTTAAGAGAATTAGATTCAGGTATGTTTAAGAGAAGACAAGCCTTGGCCTAATGTTTTCTATTACTAGTTTGGTGTGCCATTAAAAAATGTATTCTTTAAAAACAAGGCCAAAGTTTTCCTGATAGATGTTTGGTTCTTTATACTGACTATGAAATATTAAACTTACTGAAACTAATTTGGTCTTTAATTGCTAGCCTAACTGTATCTACTCTGCATGAAATGAGAAGTTTCATAGTGAGAGCCAAAAGATTTAGTGGCTACATGTCCTAAGTTGTGATAAAACATGTACCTTTGAGGCCTTCATACTTTATTAAATATCAAAGAACTTAGTTGTTAAAGACTTAAAACTTAATTATCCTGTAGGATCAGAGACTGACAATACTTAGCATTTGAATTTGAAGCCGGGAGATGTTCAATAAATGGGAGGCTCAAAAATGGTGGGGTGAAAATTACGACCGAATCATGGAACTTTACAATGTGCAGAGATTCAATCGACAAGCTCTCAACACTCCTTCAAGATCTGAGGATGAGGTGATCTACAATCCCCCTATATAATGTATCAACACTCCATTTCCAAAGATATTTTATTTAGCATGAAGAAAAAAACAGTAATAACACCTAACTGCACTTCTATCACCATTGTAAGAAGGGAATGCCATAAACAAGGCTCATTTTTATCCAACAAACAACATTGTATCCAAGATTTACCTATGTACATTGTTGTTCTTGAACAGCCAAGAGATTCTTCTTACTCCAGATTGACATCTGCAAGAGAGAGCCCCATGACCTCATCGTTGAACAAGGATTGGACACCGCGGAGTCACTATAAACCCTCAGCAAGCAGAGGGTATAACCCCACTGAACCTTGTAATCAAAGCCGCGGGGTAGAATTTCATGCAGGATCATCAATGGAAGCATCAAGGACAACCACCTCTTCTAGAGATGAGCCTTCAATTAGCAATGCCAGTGAGATAGAGGCCGAATGGATCGAAGAAGATGAACCTGGAGTCTACATTACACTCAGGCAATTAGCCGATGGCACAAGGGAGCTTAGGCGTGTGAGGTTCAGGTAATGTAATAATGCATATTAGAACATGCTCCTTGTTGTTTTTCCTGCACAACATGAAACACACAGACGTCACAAAACAAACAACCTTATCATTGTGCCGATGTTTATCCTCAACACAAGTACGCACACACATAAAATATATAAATTCCATGTTGATAGACTTCTTCATTACAAATATCAACTAAGAGTAAGAATTAAACTTTTGACTTGACAAATTCTCATCTCTTCTGCAGTCGGGAAAAATTTGGAGAGGTACATGCAAAGAATTGGTGGGAAGAAAATAGGGAGAGAATACAAGCTCAGTACCTTTGAATTATTATTTCCCTAAAGAACATTCAAGGGAGTGTTATTGTCTTCAAGAACAAGCAAGGAATTGGTAGAAACAAAACAAAGAGAATACAAGTTCAATACATTTGATGTGTCATTGCCCTACAAAAAAAGTGGATGTGGAATCCCCAATTTTGTTTCTTAGTGATTATAATGTTGTCGTATGATTCTAGATTTTGTAGTAGAGTCCTACATAGGGAAGTAGTCTTCCCAAAATTATTATGATTCTTTCCCAGGGTCAGATGCCATTAGGATTGGATGTTTTCTTCATCATATCAAATTATTCACCACTTTCTCTTTTCTATTCCTTGGATACTTTTGCAATCATTTTTGTTTTTGATAATTTGATATTGTTATTATAGCAACTAAAATTTGGTTACTTAGGAGCACATTTATTTTTTTTTATAAAATTTGGTTACTTTTGCCATATTTATAATGTTTTAAGATTCGCCCCTCAAATGGAGCAAATTACTGAATTAAGAAAGTTAAACACTAATGGTTAATAAGTAAACTAGTTCGGGTCTTAATTATTATTATTCTCAATACGACAAATTGATAAACTACAGAATACAATTACTAAAAGTTTTAATAGATTAAAACACAATCTTATATAACTCTTTAAAGAATAAAAACCTAATTTTTAGTTCTCTAGTTAGCCCGTTAAAAATAAATTTTACTGTCTCTTAAAGGTAGTAATTTAACACATCAAATGATTATTTTTATGAAAAAAATAAGTTATTTTATGAGCAGATACATCATGCATAAGCACCCCATACCAAGTTAATGCATGTAGTGGATCATGTAACAACCAGCTGAAAATTCCACAGCATACAAAAATAGAAAAACTTGTATGATATTGCATATAGTATGAAAAAGGTATAACCAGTACTGTTTGTGTATTACACAGCCAAACGACAATTAAAAATAACACAAGACTCGGTTTGTAGTTTAGACTCTTGCCGAAGTTATGATCATAATTCAGAAGAAATCCAAAACCCCCAGTCACTATTATAGAATCTATTGCATCAAGTGATACTTGTCATCCTGCAACTTTTCTTGTGAAAGTTCTTCCAGTTGGAATCTGTTGAGTGGACCTGAGCATGAAGTTTCTAGATTCAGGAATCCAATTGACTCCAGTCTTCATTGGAGGAGGAGGAGGACGTTGTCCCATCGATTGTCTTCGGGTACCAACAGACATATTCCCTAACTTCTCAGCAGTTTCCAAAACACCACGTCCACTCCTCCCTTTGTTCATTGACGCTGCCAACAACCAAATATAACTCTCCATTAACAAAAGTACAATCTCAGTTTACCACAATACCTTTATTTTCACTTTTTTTTAAAGCACAGTACGGATACATACTGAGTATGGATAAGTAAACCATTTCAACTCAAGCATCACAGCAAGTATCTAATACAATAACTAATAAAAAATGCAAGGCTGAAAAGGCTTACTTGGGCTGTCCTTTCCTGGTGGACGATATTTTGGTTGCCTTGTAGTTTTCATCGACTTATCATTCTTAATTCCATCCTTCAGAAGAATCAGAAAAAAATTGTTGTCATAACAGAGGGATTTAAGAAATGAACAAGCATAGATTTTAGATGCACACTATAACAGTCCAGAAAAGCATTTACCAATTAAGAGCTACTCTACTATTATGTAAAAAAAGGATCTCAAATCATAAGTAGGTTTTGATATTCTTAGGGTAAAGAGAAAGTATGCATATGGCAATAAAAAAAGAAAGTGTAGAACAACTGACCTGATTTACAATATCCAGCTTCCGTTGGACACCTGCAACATACATAATAGGATAAGAACCTTGTTTCGTGCTGTTCAAAATATGAGCCATGCTATGCCACTAAATGATAAAAGGACATTTATTGTACACATAGCCCAATGGGAAAAGGCTTAGTTACATGCCTCACTTACTTTCCTTCATTAAGATATATAATGAATAGTATAGATATTTCTAACCAGATTGAACAATATAATTTAGCTCTCGCTCTTAAAGTCAGAGAAAAGGAAACATGGAACTTAATCTATTATGCTAAACCAATTCAGATCACCTGAAGCTAAAGGAGGATGTAATTTTGGGGAAGTAAAATTGTTGGTGAGCTTTGAATTAGGTAAAGCACCGGAATATCTCCTGACCCCTTGCAGATCCAATGCTCCCCTGGTTCCAGCTTTAAGAAGAAGAAAAAGAACAAAAAAGGACAACTACAATTATGAACCCCACACAGCTGTACAATAAATATGTCTGTAGTTAACTAAATAAGTAAAAATACAAACCAGATGGAGGAGCTCTCGCTACCGCTCTGGTGCGGAGGGACGGAGGAATGTAAAAGCAACTCTACAATAAAATAGATAAACAAGAAGAAAAAATAGGTAAAAACAGCTCATAGAGAAAATTGTGATATCTTTCTTGCGCAGAAGATAGACAACAAAACATGACTTTTAGTTATAAAAAACCACCTGGAAGAAAGGATGTTGGAGAGCCTCTGAAGCTGTTGGCCTCTTGCAAGGATCCCATGAGCAAAGTGACTACATTGGTAGGAATAGAGAAAACAGGAAGGGAAAAAAACATTAGACTCTGTTAGTTGAGAACTGGTTGAAAGGACTAGCTCAACATGTAATAAATGCAAAGTTACTTACTGTGATAAGGCTGATTGCATCAGCACCTGCAGATGGAATCAATACAGAAAGCTGTACACCAGCATGCTGTAGAAATCAAGTACAAGACAGACTGTTAAATAGAACCTAATGCAGAAAACATGAGCTAGTCAATGTGAGAGACAATTAAAAAAATTATCCAACTTGAGTTTGGACATAAAAGCATATTCAATAACTCAGCTTAAGTGCCTTTATTGCCAACACAGGAGCTAACTACTAAAAATAGCATGGCCCAGATTAAGAGAAACTAACCTGTGGAAATTGATAGTTAATATCTCTTGCTAGTTTGAGTCCATCAGCCCATGATTCAGTTGTTGGGCTGCCTATAACACTGCATATTTTGTAGATCTCATCTGCTTCACTGCAAATACGGCAATTAAGGAACATGTTAATTTTCATCATCCAGTTACACCAGAATTGCTTAAGAGAAAGCATTCCAGGTATATAGAAGGAAGGAACTCATATATTTTGGAATTCCCTAATAATGATCTATTGACTCTTTCATCTGGGAAGTTATGGAGAGGCTTAATACCTGACACCCGGAAAAAGAGGACGGAGAGAGAACAGCTCAGCCATTATAGCACCCATTGCCCACATGTCTAGAAGGGAAAACAAAATTAATAAATAACATGATAGTACTGATACTTATTATCATCATTGGAAACTAAGATGATATTAGTGAAGACCATAAATGACATCACTACTCCACATTAGATACTTACCAACTTTGGAGCTATAGAGATAAGACTGGAGCAGCACTTCAGGAGCACGATACCTAATCAAATGCAATAATACATGTTATCAAAATACCCAATACAAAGAACATTATACATCTATTACACAGGGTGAAGGTACATACCATCGTGTAGAGACATACTCTGTGTAGGGTGGTTGTGAACTGATCTCTCGGACTAGACCAAAATCAGCAATTTTGATTATATCCTTGGTAACCAGCAAGTTTTCTGCAAAAAAACATCATAACACCTAATGTCAAAATTGCATAAACAATATGCCAGCCCTGTAGCCTTATTTTTCTCGCAATATGGAATTCAATTAATTATAAAGACAAAAATGCAAAGTGCAGTAATCACTTTTGACATAAAACCCAAAAAAATAGTAATGAGAGAGACCGAAAGGCTAAATATATACATTCATTGCATATGATGTTAATGTAAATGAACAATTTTCCCATTTTATCAACAATAAAAGGAGAGAAAATCTCTAGCAAGACTATAGATAAAATTAGGGATGGCAATGAAAACCAAACCCGCGGGTACCCACCCGAACCCAACCCGATATGATTGGGTTCGGGTTTTACCCGGGTTCAAATTTCGGGTTCGGTTTTGGTATTGTTAATACCCTACCCCGAACCCGATTAATATATATAAAATTATAAAATTACACATAAATACATATATAAAAGCTATATATATAAATTTCTCACAAATATATATATATAAATTTCACACATATACATATACATATATAAATATATAAAAGCTATATATATATAAATTTCACACATATATATATATATATAAATATATGTTTTGGTTCGGGGGGTTTTCGGGTTCGGGTTACCCGAAACCCGACGGGTTCGGGGATGGTATTGTTATTTCTAACCCCGCTTAATTCGGGTTCGGGTTTTGAATTTCGGGTTCGGGTTGGGTAAGTACAAACCCAACCCCGACCCGCCCCGTTGCCATTCCTAGATAAAATAATGAGTAAGTACCAGGCTTCATGTCACGATGGAAGTATCCACGCTGGTGCATGTAAGCAAGACCTTGGAAAACTTGAAAACACCAATTTCTTACTTCAGCTTCGGAAAAGAGTTTTTGCCTGTCTTTCATAAGTTGATATAGGTTGCGTTCCTATATTACCCAAAAATTGAAATAGCAATTAGTAAAATAGATTTGGTATCAGTTAATGCAGCCCACATATACCAAAAAGTTGAGCCACCCACCAAATACTCAAAAACAAAGTACAAAATGTCACTTTCTCGAATAACTTCCTTCAGCTTCACGATATTTGGGTGGTTCATCTTTCGTAATGACTGCAAAGATGGGATAATATAGAATAGTTATAAACCGAACAATCAAATCAGGACAAATAAGGGTTTGTACAGATCAGCAATAGACCTTGACTTCTCGCAGGTTTACACACTCGTCCCAAGAGTAATATTTCTTCTTCATTTTCTTGATTGCAACCTGCAAGTTTACAACTTATTAGGGGGAGGTCTAACTTAAAATAGAGCATACCTTCATCTTCCAAGTAATTAAAGCATACTTACAACTTCACCAGTTTGCTTATTAATAGCTCTCCAGACACTCCCAAATGTTCCATCACCAACTTCCTTAATTAGGTTATACCTGTATTTGCAAGAAAAGAATGAGTCAGTATTCAACAATAAAAATGAAGGGAGAAAGTAACAACCTCTGCAAACAAATAGTCACCTTTCCATTGATCCCGAGAACAAAATTTAGCTTTCTTTATATAACAAAACACAAAGGAGCTCCTTCCTTATTGATCCCGAAGAACACAAAGCAGCTCTTTAGTTATTCAACAAAACTAAACAAAAACACAAAAGATAGATGGCATTTATCTCTTGCAGACGATGCTTGTAGGTGTATAAAATATTAATAGATGCCTGCTAGTCCTGTAAAGTCCACCATCAATTTTCTGTCATGGCAAAGATGACACAGAAGCAGAAATATTCTGATGGAAGAACTGCACAGCCTTATTCATTAATAGATCCCCGGCTTTGTAATGGTTGAGAGACAAAGGTGGTAGAAGTGAACAAATACCAGAGATCATACTGACACTTATCAGGTCCGACCAAAAAGGATTGATCCAAGCATTAGCATTAATCTCCACCTATGATCAATGTAACCAGACACTTCAGAACTGTAATACTAGCTACTTCATCTAAGTTATGTAGAATTTGTTTCAGAACTTTGAAATGAAAGATATAGTGTCACCAGCAATACCCATCAAAAGCAACAAAACAACAATGGCAAATAACTATGATCTGCACTGATTCAATGCAAATGCTTCAGTCCAAGATGCAAGCAGCATCAAGTATCGAGCACAAATTTGATCTCGTACCCCAGTAGAGGATTTACCAGAAGTTTTAACTGAATATATGGTCAGCAAATGCACGGTCAAATGAACACTTATCAAGAAACTACTTTTGGATGGGTATTATCCAAAAGAAAACGAACAAGCTGCTTACTTTTACGAGCGCACTAAAGATGCAGCACTAGTATCAGAAGAAATTAGCATCACACACCCTGTGCTGATCATTAAAGGGAAGAGAACACTAAGTGCTGTTAACAAAGGAAACAGGAAGAAAATCTCCAAGGACAAAAAACCGCCAATCAAGCACTTCTTGGAATGCAAAAAACTGATAGTGGTAGCAATTTGTCACGAAACTATCTCCCTCCATGTCTCAAAATACAACTCACGGACCTCTAGATTCAAGCCCAGACCAATCTGCAATAAATGAAATTGAACGAGGTTGGATTAGAATAATAATCAAATGATGCATATTTTGCAATCTGTCTCCCGAGCAAACTGGAATGACACAAAATCTATGATAGATGGTCAATAAACACCAATTAATAGTGTAAGCATGTGATCAAATAAAATTTATAGCACTTAAAACCTAGTGTATCAACTTAAATTATGCCAAAATCAATCTTCCTCCACCTAAAATGCTACAAGATCTAGAGGTTAAAAGATATTAAATTGACACGGTAATCAGATAAAATCCCTAATTTTCACACCAAAAAAGCATTTATGCTACAGCGTAACGCATAAATGCACGTTAATTGTTCGACTACGACGAGCACAACAGAATCGTATCTCAAAACCCTGAATAGCACCAAATAATAAAAAACACGATCACAAACCGCGAAAAAAAACCTAGAAATAATATCACAAAAACAAATTCAACCAAAGAAGCATCATATTTAACGTGGAAACAACAAAAATAAAATCAGTTCGCACAGCATTAATCAAACGAAAGGCATTGCACGAATTAGATTTTGTTTCCGGAGAAATCCTAATTAACAATTCCAGAGAGTACAAAGAGAAACAAGGATGAAATTGAAATTGAAACGCGGAGAGAAAGGGAAAAAACGCATGTGTAGAGAGAGAGAGAGAGAGAGAGAGAGAGAGAGAGAGAGAGAGAGAGAGAAAGAGAATGGGAACCTGAATGGTGACGAAGATAAAGACCGTCGCTAAGGACGGGAAGAGATGGAATCTCCAGTTTCTTGTTCTTCTTCTACGATACCTTTTTTTAATTCTCTCTCTTGTTGTTTGGTCGTGCCAACCTAACAATAATATTTATATATGTCTTTCTCTTCTGCGCGTCATTTCATGCTTTATATTTCTCCTTTTTCCCATTCTTTTATTTTCTTGGGTTGTTGGCTATTTGCCCAACTTAATTTGGTGTAAAATAAATCCTTTTTGAGATTAGTACATGTCTTTTTTAACAAAATGTTGCTTTAACATTTTGGTCATCGTGAGATCTAGTGGAACTTTACACTATTAGACCAATATTTATTAGCAAAATCAAATAAATTTGAAGTATGATAATCAACCTTATTAGTCAAAACATTAATTAAGGATAAATAAGTAATTGAACAGACATATTTTTTAATTTCAAGATTGTCATTATCTATATCATTTCTCTATTTTGATAAATGTTATTAATCAATGTCATTAATGCATATAGGTTGGATATGAATATTGATTATGATATTTCTTGACATTACATTACATGAATCTGTTATTTATATGTACTATATATAAAGTCAAAATTTCTTATAACTATATATGATTTGTAATTTCCTTTTACCTAATTTTCCCTTTTAATTAACTAAAATTATAATATTTTTTCAGAAACATTGCAATTTTCAATAATATCACAATTAATTTTCATATTTTTTATCATGAAAGTTATAATATCATGTACACTAAATATAAAAAATGTGATATAATCATCTAAAATGAAATATTTAATATTAAAAGATAAGAATGTGTGGCGGTAGGCACGAAAGTAGAAAATAAATCACTTATAAAATTATATATTTATATATAATGTTGAAAAATTAATGAATAATGTGATAAATAGATTTATTTATATCGTTTGTTAAAATAAAATATATATTTTGGTGGTAAACTAAGGATGACAATTGATACCTGGATCCGTGGGTACCCGCAATGGGTAGGGTCTAGGTCTTTATTTTGGACCCGTGGTATTTGGGGTTGGGTATTTTTCAGACTCGCTGTTGAATGGGGCAAGTCTGAGTAATGTGGTACCCAGACCCGTTCTTATATATATATATAAATATAACTCAATTTCCTTATTTTCTAATTTCTAATCCTAACACATACTCTTCCTCCCTAAATCCTAATTCCCTTATTTTCTTTTTTTCTCTTCATCTCCTTATATATATATATAACTCAATTTCCTTATTTTCTAATTTCTAACTCTAACAATTTAAAGTTGTGACTTTGTTTTATTTATGTTTTATAATTTTTTTATCATTTGCTTCTTTTTTTATTTCCCCACATTAGATTATAATTATTTTACAATTTATAATTTTTTTGCAATTTTTTAAATATTATGTGAATTTTTGGGTACCCGTAGATCCGTTGGATACACGTAGATCCATTGGGTACTCATGGACCCGCGAGTAGCAGATCTGACGGGTATCTCCCTGGGTCTGGGTCCCAAAATGAAAGAACGAGGCGGGTCTGGATAGTGTACTACTCGGACCCATCCATACACATTGTCATTCTTATGGTAAACCATGTTTTAGAAGTATAAACAAATATAGTAATTATGTATTTCATCTTTCACAATACTATTTTATAAAAATAAGTCATTTTCATAAAAGTTGCATAATTTTAAATGAAAATAGACTAATATAATCAGTACAATTTATATAATCTGTTTAGCCAATATATTTAGAGTAAATTACACGGACCTCTCTTCAGTTTTAATGAAATTACACGTAGTACCCCTCCTATTTTTACAGTTACATATACCTCCTCTCTATCTAACACCGTTAACCAACAGTTAAACTGACTGAGTAAAATATTAAACTACCTTTAATTTCAAAAACACAATTCTTCTCTTTTCTTTTTACACACATCATCTTCCTTAAACTAGGGTTCAAAAAACTCAAAATCAAATTGGGAAACCATATCACATTTTTATCGTATTCCTATGTTTTCTATCGTTTTCATCTATCATTTTTTCTACTCTATTCTCGTCTTTTATGTTTTTTTTTATTTTCAAAAACACAACTCTTCTCTTCTCTTTTCTTTTAACACAATACATCATCTTCATTAAACTAGGGTTCAAAAAACTCAAAATCAAATTTGACAACTTATTATTCTAAAGCTAAGAGGTGAGTAAAAACCATATCACATTTTTTTATTTTATTATTATGATTTCTATTTTTTCATCTATCATTTTTTCTACTATATTCTCATCTTTTATGTTTTTTTATTTTCTATTGTATTTTGTTTGTGTCATGTTTAACATCCATGATAAGGAATCAAAAAGAGTGTTTTATTGGAAAATTAAGTACATAAATCTTTTAACTCTCTGGATTCATCATTTTTCAATATATTATAAACATCCATTATATTTCCCAATATAACATTTCTCATTTACAAAAAATATTGTAAAGTGACAATGAAGTATAAAAATGCAGAGATTTCTCAGTTACAAAAAATATTGTAAAGTGACAATGTGGTACTTAACATACCGCTTACACTCAGGGTTGGATGCATACATATACCTATTATGTATTACAAAAAGAATGATATTACAAATGTGTTTGCATTATATATTAGATTAATATTGATTATAATTCTTTCAAGCATTTTATCAAATAAGTTGTGAGCATTATATTGAAACATATTTATATGAAGTCTGAAAGAATATTTTCTTCATAATATTTCATTAAATGACATGTGATATGCACATGACACTAATATTTAACGGTCAACTAACGGTCGGGGTAGTTTATGTAACGTGCATATACAAATGAGGGGATGTTTGTGTAGGTGCAAAAAAGTGAGGGGTAATTCGTGTAATTTCATTAAAACTCAAGAGAGGTCTATGTAATTTACTCATATATTTATTTATTGTACCATGAAAGTATGGAAACCCGTTGCTGATTTTCTACTTGAACCAATCTGCAATTTTCATAATAATACTTATTATATAAAATTATTGAATAGTTTATAGAGTTATTATGTTGCTGACGAATTAGTTTTTGGAAATTTTCAGATTTATTGAATTTACTTCAAAGTATAAAGACTGATTAAATTGTCTTGCGAAATAAATTGAGGGACAAAATATTTTATATGATAAAATTAGGGGTAATTTCATAACTTTTTTAGGAACAAATTTTCCTATGGAAAATTTCTTCAACATATATTTGGTGGGCTTACTTATTTTAGTCATATTGAGTTGAGTCTAAATGATATTGTTAGTGGGTTTTTATTGGATTTTATTAACATCACCTATTTGGATTTGCTTTTAAGGAAATAAAATTAAAAATTTGACAACTGTGATTGTATTTTGTATTTGCCATAATATAATAAATGACTTATTTCCTTAAAAAAATTATTTGTAGATATCTTTATACAAAATTACCAACACTTAATTCGTCTAGTATTTTAAATTTCGCCTAGTTACGAATATTGTACAAGGCTAAAAATTATCCTCCATGATTACATTTGATAAGAGAAATTGTCGCATGAAAACAAAATAGTTTCATTAGGAGTAATATTTGTTAATAAAAAATATCCTTGTTACAACTTTAGGTATATATTTTTCTATGGGGAGGGATCCACTTACTCTAAAAAACACTTACTCTTCATCTTAGCCATCCAATCTTGAAAAATTCAATGGCTTAGATGTACTCACCAATTCAAACCATTGGATTTCCCAAGAATGAATGGTCATGATGTGGAGTAAGTGTTTTTCCACTTACTCTTGGAGTAAGTGGATCCCTCTCATTTTTCTATTTAGTTATACTTAAATCCACACATTTTCTGCTAGTGATATAGATAAGGTGTGAATTTAGTGATAACACCTTTTCTATTTCACACCTTTTCTTCCTTAGTTATACTTATGTATATGTTATGATCACGTTCAAAGATTGTTTTAGTTGATATTCAGAGTTTGGTTACCTTCAGATTTAGGACTGAATTCAAGTTCAATAAAATGATTCCACCGATATTTAGGGTCAAATAAAGTACAGACCTTATCTGATTCATTCTCATCCTTAATTTAAATCATCAACGCTTAGAAGGTTTGGTAAAACATATTTTATTTTATCTTTCCTTAATCAGTTTAATGTATCCTTCTTTCAATTACAATACAAGTAATATTATTTTCAAATAAAATCTTATGCACTCCATAATCCCCTCGCATGTGTTAAGTAACATATCTAAACCAAATGTATTTTAGAGTTGCCTCATGCAATGCTTAAATTTCCCCCTTCAATTCCATTATCTTCTTGAATTATATCTTGCTAATAAATCAACAACAAAAGATATATTATTTCACCAAATTTTATCGATATCATACATTAGTTTATCAATTGCACTAAGATATGGTAATCTAGGACCAATATCTCCATAAACTTTGAAAATAATTATTTAACAATTACCATAAACAATGGTTGCTATTCTTCAATGCAAGTCGAATTAGAACTTTATTCCATAACTTGATAGACAAATATTCAATTTGCTAAGTGTTAGATCTTTAGGCTGAGACAAAATATTTGTACCCCATTTCAAAATATGTCTAATATCTTCAATAGTTTAGAAGAACTTAAAAATAATAGAAATATGCATAAATCAAATTAAACACAAATTCAAATTCCACACAAACATATAAGACAATCATAATAATCACTACCAAGATTTTCTGTTTTATAGTTTTTAGAGAACATGTATAAAACCTCTTTAGGGGTTTAAACCATAAATTCAAAAAACTTGCATTTTGAAATTTAACAAGATTCACATGTTGACATTTTACATTATATGTTTCTAGCATCTTAAAACCCTGTAGAGATATGATTCACAGATCTTGAATCCTTAAGGGGTATTCATATATTGTTAAGGTTTCATCTCAAAACCAATTGACAATGAGAGGAGTAACCCAACAGATATTTAAACCATTCCCGAAACAATGAGGTAGGCGATGTGGGACTTACTTCCCAACATGCCCCCTCCACATAAGCCTGTCGGACCAGGCGAAAGGTTACCTTTGACTCATAACTAAAGGGCATCTTTGGCCCATGACAACCGGAAATAAGTTGGGCTTTGTCTCTGATACCATGTTAAGGTTCCATCTCAAAACCAATTGGCAATGGGAGGAGTAACTCAACAAGTATTTAAATAATTCCCGAAAAATGAGGTAGGCGATGTGATATTTACTTCCCAACATATATATGACATTATCAAATGAGTCATATACTATAATAGTATAACATGAATCTTGTCTTCTAAAATGACTATATCATCATGTCCTTATACAGTCAACTTTCTCCTAATAATATAAAAATATTATTTTATGTTTTTAGAATTTTTCCTTTGAATTAAGTGTCAATTTTCATTAGACCGAAAGAGAAAATTAGAACATAAATATAGACAAATTATACAGTATTCATTAGACCTAACTTGAACTCTTGACATGTCTTACAAATAAATACTTACATCCATCACAAGAGGATATATCTCTCTTCAAATCCAATGATAGTTTCTGTGAAACCATTGAGCAACATGTACTTTTTATATCTTTCAATTTCACATTTCATGTTTACTTCAGAGGAAAACTACTTGTATAAACTAATATTGAAACTTATATATAGACATATATAATATATTATATTTGAAGACAAATGTATTTATATTTTTTGATGTTATTATTTATGACTAAATTTTAATTAAAATTAAATTATAAATATGTTGGAGATCTTATAATTGTTGTCTCAATTTTCTTTCCATTTTACTCATCACACAAGCTAATATTATAAGCAAAAGCATTGTGAACATTATTGGCTATATTTCTGTCCCACCATATTTGACTCATGACATAATTTATTGAGATATTTGAGTTCCTTGACTACTGTTGAAGATTCACCAAATCCTCCCAAGACATTTTGTTGGAAGGCCCCAAAGGAGTTTAACTTTCATTATCTTTTAGGATAATTAGTTTATCTTTTATTATCTTTTTAGGATAATTAGTTTATCTTTTATTATTTTTTATCTAATCTTAATAACTGATCATTAGATTAGGTTTTCTTCTTCTATTTAAAGTTGTAACTCAGCCAGATAAAAGCATGAATAAACAAATATTTTAGTTTAATTTCAGTCTTTAGATATTAGTTCCCTTAATCACATCTGCTAGGGTAATTTCAACCCTAACACATTTGGTTAAGTGTGTAAGACCATACTAGATCCCAAATAAACCTTTGATTTTTGGGAGAGGCAATTATGTACTCCAAAAAATACTAGTTCATTAATTATAAGGTGAGAGAATATTCTTAATACTAGCACAAAAATTAGTGAAAATCTCTCTTTTATCTTCTGTTCCGGAAAGTTGGGTTTCTATTAAGAGGTTTAATCCATGGGTTCAGTAAATCAGTCATAAGTATACACCTAACTAGAAGCAATATATTAAAGTAACATTATTGTTAATTTGATAATAATAATTGATAGCCATATACTTTTAATATAATATTAATTAAAGATTGAATCATTAGACAATTTGCATTGGAGACCCAATATTGACATTCAATAACTCAAGTTGATGGAATGGTTTCAGATGCATACATATCTATATATTTAAAAAGGAATAGTATACATACTTTTCTATGATAAGCTTTTTCACTAGGGTTGGTATCCTCTCCATTAATGTAAAATGCAATGTTCAATGACACATGTATCCTTTTGATTACAATACAATTACAATTTTATCATTAAAAAACAAAGGAAAAAATACATTTGTCTCTCCATTAATAGAGAAGATCCTAATTCTTTTGACTAGAAGACAGTGTAGCCACCCCTACATTAAAAAATCTAAATGATAATGTTTGATCCATCAGCATATTCTTCTCTTCTTACATGATTACAGACAAACATATGATAAAAGTCCATATGATAATGTTTGTACAACTTGGTTGGTTGTTACAAAAAGCATTATCATCTCATAAATTCATCATTTGTGATTTTATATGTTTGAGTCTTCTTCACGATTGTAACAATCAAACCAATGGAGAAGAAAACCATAGCAAAAAAAGTGCACTGTCTAGTCCTAGCTTATCCAGGCCAAGGACATATTAATCCCATGCTTCAATTCTCAAAGTTATTACAACATGAAGGTGTGAAAGTAACACTAGCCACCACAACTTTTTACTCCAAGAACATGCAAAAGTTACCAACTTCAATTACATTTGAGACAATTTCAGATGGGTTTGACAATGGTAGAGTTGGAGTAGCAAAGAGTCTTAAGGAGTATATAGATACATTTTGGCAAGTAGGGCAACAAACTCTTGAAGAACTTATTGAAAAACTTGGTAGAAAAGGTAACCATGTTGATTGTCTTATATATGATTCATTTTTACCTTGGGGTATAGATGTTGCCAAGAAATGTGGAATAGTTGGTGCTGTTTTTCTAACTCAAACTCTAGCTGTGAGTAGCATATACTACCATTTCAACATAGGAAAGTTGCAAGTTCCAATCACAAAGCATGGAGTTTCCCTTCCTGAACTACCACAACTTCAACTTGAGGACTTGCCTTCTTTTTTCTGTAGCTATGCTGAAGATTCAATAACTCTTGATTTTCTGTCAGCTCAGTTTTCTGACATTTACAAAGCTGATTGGGTCCTCTGCAATACACTTTATGAGCTGGAAAAAGAGGTAGGCCTTTTTTCTAGTCTTGCATGTTAATTATCTCTCACACATGATTCTTTCATTGTTGATAAGTAATGGTTGATGACTAGAAATTGTTTGCAGATGATTAATTGGACAATGATGATTTGGCCTAAACTTAGGACCATAGGACCATCAATACCATCTATGTTTATAAACAAGAGAATTGAAAATGATGAAGATTATGGTGATGCACAATTCACAAATGAAGAATGCTTGAAATGGCTAGATGATAAGCCTAAAGTATCAGTTGTTTACATTTCATTTGGGACTATGGTTGCAATCAATGATGAACAAATAGAGGAACTAGCCTATGGTTTAAAGGATAGTGGAAGTTACTTCTTGTGGGCAATTAGAGCCTCTGAACAAACTAAACTACCCAAAGGTTTTGAATTGAAGTCAGAGAAGGGCTTAGTAGTTGCATGGTGCTCCCAACTGAAAATTCTAGCTCATGAGGCTATAAGTTGCTTTGTAACACATTGTGGTTGGAACTCCAGTTTGGAAGCTCTGAGCTTAGGAGTTCCAATGATTGCAATGCCACAATGGTCAGACCAATACACTAATGCAAAGTTTATTGCAGATGTTTGGAAAATAGGAATCAGGGCTAAAGTTGATGAGAAAAAAATTGTGACAAGAGAAGTATTGAAGCATTGTATATGGGAAATAATGGATAGTGATAGAGGCAAAGAGGTGAAGAGTAATGTCATTCAATGGAAGACTTTGGCTGTTGGAGCTGTTGGTGAAGGTGGAAGTTCTCATAAAAACATTAAGGAATTCATGGATGCCTTGTTTCATTTACAAACAGCATGCAGTGAATCACAAATTGCCTCTTCATCAATCAAATAGATCTTATTTATGATCCTTCTGAATAAATTTGCCTGAAATTTGATGTAAACTATATATTAAGAAGGCAAAATAATTGTAATTTTGGACCATTTGTAGTTTATTAACCTTCATGATCATTTGAGTTTAGTTTGTATTCACTACTTTTCTAATTTTATTACTAAGTTAGATCCTTAAAATTGTTTTATACTTACTCTACAAAGTTAAGCAGTTGAATGTGAAGACAAAAAAGTTGTTATTCTCTTGTAAAAATTCCAGTTCATATATAAATACTTAAATAGAATATCAGAAGCTTTCTGTGGATTTAGAACTTCATTTCTTCACATGAACTCACTTGGATATTACACAACAAAAATTAGATAAAAGGGGTACCTGATATTGATGCCATATAAAGAATATATGTATAAGAAAATTTTCTATATAAGTTAACTAAATCAGATTATTGAGGTACCAATTCTTCATTTGATAAATATGAACTTCACTGGTTCTTGGTGTCTATATTATAGAATGAAGCAATCTTTGTTGAGAGTGGCTATGAATTCTTTATCCTTTTGCTTCTAGCAATGTCCTCTCACCACTGCTTTAGGCTCTAGAATTGGTCATCTTGGACCTTTTTTGGATGAGTTCCATAGCTTCTTCTGGCATATCAATATCTTCTCTTTCTCAACACCATACTCTGTGTTTTCTTTACGGCATCCCCATCTCATACCCTTGGCTACGGTTGCAATGGCATCAACGAAATAAGCCGACTCTCGAATGATAGCATGCCCACCAGGTCTTAATATTCTCTCCATTTCAAGCAACACATACTTCATTTCACACCTGCCAAGTTACAACCATTGTTACAAAAATCTGATGATATAATCAAAAATCAAAATTATGCACCAATATACTGTGTTAAGTAGACATTGTATATTGATAGATGATAATTACATTATAAAAAATAGAATGAATAGCAGAACTGGTTCAAGAAACAAAGCTTAAAGTGAATCAATTAGTGTGACTATATAACAAAGTGAAAGCATTTTTATGATTTGTAGGTATGCAAGTAAATAAGTTGACATCACCTGTGGCTTTCATCAGTGAAGAGTCCATCAAGATGAAGGAGGTCATATGTTCTAGGATATGTTGAAAAAGCCTCACACCTACCGAATAATGAAATTCAAATCAACACCAGACTTTATGATAAAAGACATATACATTTATATATTTCTATTTATCATTTGAAAGTTACCAGTCATGGTAGGTTCCGATAAGTCCTCGATCATAAACCACAGGGAGTGAATTAGTTCCGTAGGCTGATACCACATTCATGACCCATAAGGGATCATTGATCAATGCTGCAGCAAAGCCTCCATACAGTGTATTCATGTCCATTACATTTCTAACCTTTTCAGTTCCAAGTTCAGGAAGCAACTTCTTGTAATGCTGAACACGCTTTTTCCACTTGCTGTTATCATGATTGAAAGTACTAGAACTAGCACCATGAATTGCTGCAATCCGTTCCGGGGTGTCAAGCAACCGTTCAGGCCACTTAGGCATGTATGTGAGAGCAGATTTCTTATACTTTGCCTCTGGAACCACAACACAAGTACGAAGTGGAACGTACCATCCTGCATCTGGTTCAAAGCTGTCATCACATTTTGGTGGATAGGTATCACTTGGAAGCTTATCATAGCAATTATTATCTTTAGACTTTTGCCATACTGCAATGTCATCTTTTTTATTGTACAATTTGAAGCACATTGAAGTCAACACGTCCTGTAACTTCTCATAATCTGATCTTTGCTCTTCAATAGTTGTGTTCCATCCACGCCACCTGCGCTCGTAGTTCACTGGTGGACCTGACAAAATCCAAAATCCTCCAGGACGAAGAATACGGTGTATTTCATGAAGATAAATTCCACCTAAAATCAAAAAGAGATTAGCAAAACCATTAACAAAATGTTGGAAAACATAGTAGAGAAAATTGAAATGAAAGAATTTGCAAACCGAGATTTTATTGACAGGTGTTAAGTATGTAATACATGGCTTATATAGACTAGTGATAGTGACTTACTAACTATTAACTAATTACATATTTGTCTAACTAGATTGAAATTGACAGCCTGAACTAAATGTAGAATCTTAGTTATAGGATCTTCTCACAGTAACAGGCTGGGGGAAGAAAACTCAAACACTGCTAGCTTTACATGAATTTGAAGCAAAGTAGTGAAAATTTGCAAAGCAAGGTTTGACAAAACTAGATACTCAATGGAACTAGTTATAATCCAGACTAGGAAGAATCATATGTCATTTACAACAAATGTCTAAAACAGCAAGCTTAAGCAGCTTCAAGCTGGAACAAATCATGTTTAATTGCTAAAATTCAAAATCTAATGCATAATTACCAAATTCTGTCCATGGGATAAGGCATCTAGAGCAATGAGCCATATCAAAGGAGTTTGATGGGTATGGAAGTCTCTGTGTAGAAATAACTCCAAGCATTGCCGGGATACCACGCTCAAGAGCAAATTGAACCTGAGCTTCATGGTTATCTCTTGGAGCAAGAGAAATTGTTAGAATCCCACGATCCAACAAGTCACCGCCCCAGCTAGCAACCTAAAATAAAATCAGTTATGTGGATTAACTCTCTTGACTACTATATGATTGAAATTTGCAACAGAATTCACTAAGCACTAAAATATATTCACATTGCATTCATAAAACAACAGGTTTAGGTGAAGTAGTAAATGATGTTTAAGAAGGAACGTTAAGAACTGCAACAATTTTCATTGCAACTTGAAAAACTCACCCCACAACCAGTATCAATGGCAGTTCTCACAGTCCCATCTTTCATTTCTGGGATCAGATCTACCATTAGATCAACATATTCTCCAACACCATTGGGGAACATAGTACCTCCACCAGGAAAGAGAAACTTCTCCCCATCCTTTCTCAACCAATGCTGATTAGACTTCTCATTGTTGATCCAATCATATGGCACATTCCTGATCATAAAGCATATATCATGTTAGATCATAATCCAACTTTTTTATTGTTTAACTCAAAAGCATATATTATGTTTGAGATATAATCAAGGTCATTTATCATTCATGTGCCTTCGCCTAATAGCTTAATGCGAGTTGATTCATGAAATGCTATTATACCTGTACCAACATTCATCTCTACTCTTTGGCCATCTGATTGGAGGCTTATATCCATCTGGTGGAGGAATCAAGCATTCTTTCCTCTCAGAAAGTGGAGGGCAATGCCTTTCCAACAAAGTAAGCCGATAAGTTCCATACTTTCTCCATCTCTGTAAAATCATGCAGTCTCAATCAATAAAGGAACTTTCTTCCTACAAAACCTACCTAATCAGTAAATGTAGTACTACAATTATTACCCTCGGATCCGTGCATGGGGTGTAGTCTTGTAAGTCAGTGCTGCATTCAGGGAAATTGATGGGTCTAACTTGCAGAGAACCCGATTGCTTAGGAAGATCAAGGACCTTCTCAATTGTATTTGTCACAATCCCACCATTTTGAGAATTACATTGCATTCCACCCAGATAGAAGGCTAAACCACATAGAACGATGACCGTGATTGCCAAAGTGACATTTCTGTTCTTGTTTGGCAGGTTGATCGGTTTTCCATCTTTATGCTTCATGGTCCAACAAATATTTAACTATCTATCTGCAAAAATGCAGCATATCAACTTCAGTGCATGCAACTGTGCCACTTTCTTTACCAACTCACATACACAAATTTTTTTAGTTCTGTGAATAAACCTATCAATCTTCATCAAAAAACCTAGCAGCATCTATTATAATAGTAATAACATTGTTATGTATTATCATTACTTTTCAGTCATAGGTAATCCTCAAGAAAATTGACACTACTTACAAGAGCCACTCTAACTCTCTAACCACCCCATACAATAAGAATTTGACCAAAGAACTAAGATCTAGACTCTAGACTCTAGAATCTAGATTAGTGGCCTCATTCAACTTAAGAAAATCACTTGATCTGAATTACCATACCCTCCCAGTTCCAATTCCACCATATAACTAAAGAAGCAAACGAAGGATTAGGATCACCACATTTTTAGATCATATTACCGACTAAAACAAGAACAAGCAAAAATCAAGGAAAATGTCTGATGCTCACCACCAAGATCCAGATCACCTCATATATGAAGTATGTGTTAAGATGAATTGTGTGTTAGAATGTGAAAGTTAGCATTATTAGCAATTAATAACCAAGAAAAGACAAGAAACAATGTTGATTATTAATTGCAACACATAACACATCAATAGTGAAAACTACAAGCACAGTTCCCCAAGCAGATCAACCTGACAAGACTCAAATTCCAATGACAGATCCAATTATGAGAAGTTAAAATTTGGTAAAGAAAAAAGTAGATTGATGGTTTATTCCAGCTGGTAAATAATGGACACACATATATAAAGAATAATGATTTTTATATATCACAAAGTTAAAAGTAAATAGATATGAGGTAGTATATGTATATGAGTGTGTATGGAGCATTGCTCATAGATAAAATAGAATCTAATACTACCATCACTTGGTGCTTTACATTTTTGAGAGACAGTATTTATGATATTCACATGACTGGGACCCAATAAGAATTGGTCCTCCTAGCCATCCTAGTGAGGACAATTCCAACCCCATTATTGACTCAAAAAGGCAAAAGGAACTGTTGGATCTCACAGCAATGATATATTTGCCATTGATGAAGGGAAAGCGCATCACTTAGTACTTTGTGATGTGGTTTCTTGACATGTAAGAAAAGTATCCATCATTCTTTTGACAGTGATTTCAAATCAACTTAGCTGTCTTTTGTTCTCAACTCTCATCACCAACCAATGGCTATGAAGCTGCATGTGTCTATGTTTTACATTGATCAAAGGGAGCAATTACAAGACAATACCATAGAACGTGCTTCAAATCATGAATAAACCATAGAACAAATTAAACCCTTTTTTTCAACAGAAAAAAGAAAGATTTTTGTTTAATGAACTTGAAACCCCATATTGAGTTTGAATGTAAAATGGTAAAAAGTGAAAATCTTGGAAGATAACACAGCGAATTAGCACTCCACAGTGACCACAACGTAACAAGCTTTTGAGGGCATCCAAGAAACAAGAAAAAGAAACCAAAAAAGAAAAAGAGAGAACACAGAAGCAATAATAAGATCTGTGAACGAAGCAAAACAAGAAAGCAAAAGATAACGATAGAAAAAAGTAAGATAGGGAAAAAGAAAGGGTACGTACCCTTAATCTGTAAGAATGTGGTTGAAAGTTGAAAGAATAAGAAGAGGGTAATAAGGGGTGTAAGAGAATGAAGAGAACCATGCAATAAGTGAGGAATGGTTGTGTTTGTGAGGTTAAACTAAACATAGCTCAACCATTTATATAACTATTTCCTCGCCATATCCATCGCTAAACTGTCCCATGTTTTTGGGTCTTCTATATTTTCTTTTTCTTCTCTCCTCAATTATGCATGTCTTTCAATCATATAGTAAATTGGGAAGAAAAAGAGTCACTATCCTTTCATAATATTTTAAAAATCATTTTAATTAAAAAATAAAGTGAAATATAAGTATTTATTTATCAAAAGGCTCATGAAAAATCACTAGTTAGTCTTTTCAAAATAAAAATATAGTAATGCCAAAATAAGCTTTAGATTGGATCTAAGGAATGGAGTGCTACAAAAGTTGACAGAACTCAAATCTCAAAGACTCAAACCAAATGTACTGCTGCCGACACAAATTGAATAATTTCTTACAGCTGTTTTTTTATTGTTCGTGTAAATTATATCAGATTGAATAATTTCTTGTTTTGGATTACTCAAACTACTATTAATGATCCATATAATTAATTGATATTACTTGTGTTTGAGTGACATGTGAAAAGGAAATGATATTAAGAATTAATGCAGCATTAGTGACCAACCTACGTGTGTGGATTTACTGATAAAGCTACTTCAGCACTTTGTATCATCTCTCTAAGTAAATCAAATTTTGGATATTCAGCATTGTTAAATATTATAGGAAATATATTTTATATTTAGCTTTTTTTGCTGGACATAGATTTGATAGGATAGTCATCAACAATTTAAAGTTTGGTGATCTTTTTGTTTACATATCATATTTATATACTGTAATATCTATTATATGGTGAGAAATAAGCTTGAAATAAATCAATATCAAATACTTAGGGTATGTTGCCCAAATATTTCACACATAGTATAATATTTAGACAGAAGAATAGTAAAATAATGATAATGTAAGAATATTTTTTATTTAAAAATATAATTAATAATAAGAAATGAATAATATGTGATTATATAAATTTACTAAAAATATTTAGCTATTTTACATTGTGTATCCAAAAAATCTGAAATTATGATAACTCTAAAAATAGACATGTGAAAGATTTTAGATAATTTGAAAAACCCTCCACTCTCTTTCATCTAACTCCCAAACTAGAGAGAGGCTTTCTAAAGTTTTCTCCTCCAAAATCAAACTCACAAACATTATAAATCTTATCTTACTCATATCATCTTATTAACATATCCTCTTTATCATGTCATGTTATTATCCTACTGTCTATTATATCATGCCCACAAACAATTCACTATAATTTAGCATTCATGTCCCATTATCTTATACATATACCAAGAATAATATATGTATGCAAAATTAATAAGATTGTAATATATATGTACTGTCAATATAAAAATTTATATACATTAAGTGCATCATACACAATTCAATTGTATTACTTTTTTTAAATAGTCAATAATAATTAAATATGAATGATAGATAATACACTAATAGTATATAAAACTTTTACACTAACTATTTACATTTTTTTTTTGACATATAATAATATTAAACTAACTAAGTATATTTAAGTACATGGCTAATTAAACTAAGAAAATACAGGCAAGGGTGATGGATAGATTAAAGTACAAGACACTAAGAATAGGAACTAGGAAGTGTGGGTATTAATTAAACCTTGTCCTTGACGGTGCTGCTTATTGGCTGTCCATGATCCTTTCTCGATTTGATATATTTGAGTAATAATTACACTCACTTCCATAAACCGACAAAGATTACATGTATCACTCATTGTCTTATTCTTTGTCCCGGATTAATCACAATACTGATTTTTATTACTTTTTATTTTTAAATTTTATATTTTAATCATATGATAGCATTGTGATTAGTCCGGGACAGAGTTTGGGACGGGGACGGAGATGAGGACAACTGATATGTATCCTCCATAAACAACCTATGCCTTTAACAGTTGTCTCTTAGTCCTCATTTATATGTACTTTATGTTCATGTTCATCAAAACATTATGGTTTCTTTGTATTTTTTATTAACAAATAACTAACCGGGGGACAAGTGGAATAACAAAGCTTAAAAACTAGGGAAGAAAATAAAAGATAATTTTTATCACTGTTGAATTATTGCCATTTTTCTTTGAACTGCAATTTTTCTTCTTCTCAATTGTCATACATGCCTTTCTCCTTTTAATTTTGCATTTTTTTGTGTGCTTGAAGGTTTCTAATTTTTTATTCCTTATATTAATTATTAAAAAGAAAAGAATCTAAAGTTAAAAGTTAAAGAGTAACTTAAGTATAGACTGATAATTAATTTCAGAGTAATGTTATATCATGCTACTAAATCCCCATACTAATATTCCTAACCATAAAAAAGTGATATGTCACAAAGTGATAATTTATTTAATAGTGATTAGTTTACAAGTGACATATGTCACTTTCTTGTGTGTAGGGGATTAGTATAAAGATTTAGTATGAGAATATATTATTTTCTTTATGTAGTAGCTTACAAATAAAATTTGGATCTCAATTAATTTTTTTACCATAATAACATTTTTCTTCTAGTGGACCTTATGTTTTAGTGTTAATAATTGATGTGCAAGAGTCATTAAACAATGAGAGAATAATGTAGAAAACCCAATACCGCGTAGAATATGCAACTGTCCTTAGTGGCCAAGTGGTGGTGTTCCAATTGAAATGTTACTTGAAAAGCACTACTTATTCTTTACCAAAAGTCTAAAGTCTTTGTTAGCTCAATATACACAATTATAAGTCAAAAGTTTTGGGCCCTAATCAATTAATACAAGCTTCAATTTTCCTAAGCTGATTAAGTATTTTCTGTCCTCTTCCAATAAGCACAACTTTTCCATCTTAGTATAGTTTGCTTAAATACACTAATAGTATAGTTTTTTATATCACTAGTATAGTGTTCTACTGTACTAGATAGAAAAGAGGTCACTATTTTAATAAAACAAGAAAAGGGAAATCGTAAAAAACAAGCAAAAGATTCCATCACCGACATCTATATCTGTTTTTAATGATTACTTTATTCCTTCATTCGGTAATTGGCTTTTTATTTATTTGCTGTAATTAAATACATGTACTTTCTTGTATGCTACATTTAAAGAAGAATGTGGTGAAAAGAACGTGGATTGTGAATAGAGTAAATGATAGATGCTAAAACTGTGTAGGGCAATAAATTCTGTGTTGTTTCATAACTTTCATTGTTTTGAGTTTTGACTATAACATATAATTTAATTTGGCACGATACTTGATCCTTGTTGAAATTGAACCACCACACTACACGATAATTGCCTAACGTTTTGTTAATTTTCCATATCATAGTTTGGCTTATGTCTTTGGAAAGTAATTGTCACAAACTCAAGCAATGAACTATATTGGATTTTGAGATATTAGAAGCAATCACTACGCTAAAACGATATTTACCTTTAAATCACTCCAATAATTAAACTGTCATATTATACTTTTGAATATTTTTAATATTTTAATCCAAAAAACTAAAGTGTCTTGAAGTGCTACAAGGACTTTATTTTAATTTTATAATGTTATATCCTCATAATAATTATTTTATTCGCAAAAAAATGACATATATCATAAAATGATAATTTATTTATTAGTGATTGGTTTACAAATTACATATGTCACTTTTTTATATGTAGAAATATTAATAGGAGAATTTAGAATAAAACATATCATTTTCCGTATTTATTACTTGTTTTGATAATATCTATACTATTCTTCCTGTGCATATATATGCTAATTATGAAAATGATATTCACATGAGTGAGTAGATATGGAATAAATTATAAGTTGCAAATATAGGTGGACGTGGTTTTCACAATTAAGTACATATTTAATTAATAAATCATCATCATCATAATGCCCCCACAATACCCCTATACTTCTTTACAACAACGTTACTTATGTAAGAGTATTTGTTGTGGATCTAAATCACTGTGACATTATGTCTAGGGGTGCTTCTTGTAAAGTATACATAGTAATGGTGGTCTAGCCATAACTGTCTTTATTATTGAGTTCAATTCCTCTCTCATACCGGAGAGGTTAGTACTGGAATACGAGACTGAAATTTTGTTTAAAACATTTTATTTATTTTTATTGAAAAATAATATGAAATCATGGTTATTGGAAAATAATTTTTGCCATGTATCACAATTCAATCTAATACCGGAGATGATACTTTTCTAACAAGGGATACCATGGATCATGCCAACATTTTGAGTTGAAGAGATATTAATATTATTCATATATCTCATGCCTTTTTTCTTTGGCTTATACAAAACTTTTTAAGATGACTATGGATTTGAAATCCAACCTAACTACAAATATTTAATAAAAATCAATTTCAAAATTAAACTTTGAGTTTTGATTGTTACCAATTTACCACACATGTGAAATAAAATATTTTTCTCTAAATACATAGAAGTGTGAACACTGATATTTTTTTGTCAACACTAAAATATTTGTCTGTTTTTGTTTACCAAACTCATTTCACATGGCTGCATAATTCATTCACATGCAAGTGCTCACCTTATAAAGAAAAATTCAAAATAAATGTAATAGAAAAACATTGAGTGTGAACTGAAATTAAGTGAACCAAACAGTTGCTATACATCCATGTCTAACAAACTATACACGTTCATGATGTTCCATGCCATGTTATATTTACATATGTATGATCTCTTTCTCTCTCTGTTGTTTAAAATTAAATCAAACTGTGTCGTTTTGGGACTTCCATTTACATATTTTATTACCTATATGTTACCATTTCTATGTATTCATTTATATATTTTGTCCTCTCTTTTTTTTATCATACACAAGCCATTTAAGAAGTATAACAAATGCACGGAACAATCATAGATTCAGATGAATTATGATTTTTCTATAACTAACTTGCATAAAAAGTATGGACATGATGTGCAAAGTACAAGGAGGCAGTGATATAGTTAAGATGAAAGCACACCATTAAAACCTTTATAAACATAATAATTTAGAAACAATCAACATAACCAACAAATTTCCCATCACAGTTTCACAATTCTTAACAACAACAAAATCAAATAATTTGTTAAGACAGATACAAAACAATCCTACATTTCACTGTTTGTTACATGAGTACATGACTGTCAATAATTTAAAACTAGTATATCTCATCATCAGGGATTTCTGGGGTTAGGAATTTCATCGGGTCTTTACTTATTTCTTCGTAATTCAGTGTTGACTTCACCCTTTCTGGTACTGGCATCAGAGGAATAATGCTATCTCTATCAATTACACCATCAATAATTCCATACTCAACTGCTTCAATTGGAGACATATATTTATCCCTATCAATATCTTTCTGGACTTGTTCAAATGTGCGACCCGTGAAACCTGATATAATACTGGTTATGTTATTCTTGTTGTGCATAACTTCCTTCGCCTGAATTTCTACATCTATAGCTTGTCCACTAGCCCCTCCAAGAGGTTGATGAATCATAATTCGAGTATTCGGCATAGCAAGGCGTTTGCCTTTCGTGCCACCACCAAGGATAATGGAAGCTGTTGATGCTGCGATGCCGAGTGCAATTGTGGAAACATCAGCCCTCACAAGCTGTACCGCGTCGTAGATAGCCAGTGTACCACTAAATGAATGATAACACAAAAGGCAAATCAGTTGCAAAAAAGGATGTAAAGCATCAAACAGGACAAAAACATGCAAGGGAAAACACACCATGCAGAAAAGATTAGTAACCAATAATAATTTAACAAAAAAGAAGACATCAGAGGCACATGACTCCAACAAATCTTAACTGTTATCTATGTTTCCTAGCTGCCTAACAACATGAAGCACCTATATGCTCGCACTACCTTAAAAACGTGAAAGATAACATATACATACATCTTGTTGTAATCAGCATTAATAAACCAGTCCAAAAGAGTAAGCAAAATAATAACACCAATGAGCTCTTGTGAAAATCAATGACATAAATAAGATACAGCCTTTCTGATATGGCCTCAGCTCTATAATCTATATTAGAGTGGAGAAAGAGTAAAAAAACATACAGTAAACAAAAACAAAACAAATCTGAAGAGTAAAATCTTCATCTAGGTGGAGGTCTTCAAACTCTTTCCATTACTCCTTTGAAGTAATCATTGGCTTAGGACCAAAATGAAGCTAAAAAATCACATTATCATATACAATATGCCAATGCAAGTAGTTATCCTTGAATTTTTTTAGCATTCCTCTCCAACTATAGGCACCAAATAATAGAACATATCAAACAGCCAAGGAGACCAAAGCCTTACCTTTCTGTCCTCTCCCCTCCAAAAACCATGTCCCAAATAGTATCACAAACCATGTATCCTAGCTTTAGATTCATGAAATACACTTGTTAGAGGGTCCCAAAGACTTACCTCCCCCTCCAAAAAAACCATCTCCTAAACAGCCCCAAAATGTTTTATGTTACTTCATTCAGACTCCCAACTCCCATATAGTACCACTAATCATGTATCTAGCCGTGTATTGTAATCACTAGAAACAGAAAGTTAAACCAAAATCTCCTTATGTTCTTACATTTCTGAAAATCATAATCACGAGAATGTAAATTTTTTACAAAAAGGTAACCTTTTCTGTTTGTTTTCCATCCCATTTATCTTCTCTTTCTAATCCATCTTATCATATACATTTTCCACCAATCAAGCATCCTGGTTAACACCATGTACTCAATAGAAGCAAAATTTAAACACCAAAACAACTTAACCAAGGAAGTCACAAACCACCCACCAAAGTTCACATATGTTCTAATCTTTCAGAAAATTCCATTGAAGCAATGAGCATAATGTAAAGAGCTACAAAGGTCCTTTTTTCACTCTATTCCCTTTCCTACACGTTAATCTTCTTTCCTGATCCACCTTACCAGATGCATTTGCTACCAATCATGTAAACAATCACAGGGAACATATCTTAAAGAGCAAAATAACTCAGACAAATGAATTTATAAACCACTCAATCGAGTTCAAACCTACACTTATTTTCCTGAAAAATCAAAGTTAAAATCTACAAAGGTCTTTTTATCATGTTTCTTTTCCTACCCCATAAACTTCTCTTCCTAATCAAATACATTCATAATGAAATCTCTCCAAAAAAGTAATAATAAAAAGAAATGAAGTGACCTGAGAGAGCCACCAGTGGAATTAACAAAAAGCCTGATATCCTTGGTGGGGTCTTGTGCATCCAAAAGCAGCAACTGACTGATAATAGAATCAGCAACAAAGTCATCGATGCTGCTACCCAAAAACACAATCCTCTCCCTCAGCAAAAGCCCCATTGCATCGGTATCAGCTCCTCTCATGGCAGTGCCCGGCGCCTGAGATGAAGAAATGTGAAAATTGGGGTTTGGAGATTGGGACAAAAAGTTTGAATTTTTGGATGAGGTGTGGATGAAGCATGTGGGTTTAGGGGATGGGGTTTTGGGGTTGGGTTTGAAGGAGGAAAGATGTGATTTTGAGAAAAGGGTTCGGATTAGAGAGTTGGAGGGAAGAGAAGTTGAAGTGTGAGAATGAGAAGATATTGAGAGAGAATTCATGGTCGTCTCACACTGTGACAGAGAGTGAAAAAAGAGGAGAGGAAGTAGGGAAGAACACTCCACCAATCTATATTTAAAAGATAATTCTCACGAGAATACGGGATGAGGTAATCAGAGCTAGCCTTGTTTGATGATTTTAATCTAAGAAAAAAAATGAAAAAAATATGTATAGTTCAAAAAGGAGTCCAATAGAATTTCCAAGGACGCCAAATTTTGAAGCAACCTTGCAAGCAATGAAAGCTCAACTTCGACCCATTCAAGCGCAAGTGGAAGAATTGAAGCTGAAATTTGAAAGGAAACCTCCTAAAAGGGAAGCCAAAATAAAAGTTCCATCATTTATTGGCAAGAATAACCCAGAAGCCTATCTGAAATGGGAAATTAAGATGGAAAAAGTTTTCGATTGTAATTTTTACAATGAAGAGAAAAAGGTTTTGAAAGTTAATTCAGAGTTTAAGGAAAATGCCTTAAGTTGGTGGGTTCAAGTCCAAAAGGAGAGGAGTAGATATGGTCTTGATCCAATCAATACTTGGGAAAGATTGAAAATTGCGATGAGGTTTAGATATGCTCCAAAGGCCTATCACCAAATCGATCACAACAAGATGAGCCAAATCATAGAGGATTTGAAAAGGGCATTGAAAGATGAATCCACAAGGAGAAAAAGAGAGTCCGATATCATGAGTGAAACACTTTGAGTGAGGGAAATACTTTGACTGAGACTAATTTGAGTGAATATGCTTTGAGTGAAAACACAATGAGTAAAATTCAAAGTGAGGTTAAGGATGCAGTAGTGTCAAAGCAACCCTTATATCTACCCTCTTGTGAGAAATTTTTTGTTATTACTAACCATGGTAATGAAAATTGTTTGTCAATATTTGTTGAACAATTTTTGCAGGGAATTGGTCAAATATTTCCTCAAGAAATGATTAGTGTTCTTCCACATACTAATCAACGTGTGGAACATAAAGAAGTGGTGGATCATGTGCATTGGACAAAGACAAGTAGTAATGAAGAATAAACCTTATTGTTGAAAGATGATTGCTCAAATAGGGCAAAAAAAAATTCAACCAAAAACATCAACAATGCTTGTAATGGTGCTAAGATATTTATCAACGAGTTGACCCTTAATGAATATGTGGAGAGTTGGAGCGAAAGATCAGAGAAAATTGTTTTTGACCCACAAGATGAAAATGTATATGTACTGGGTCCTAAGCATTTCAAGAATATAATTTTTTATCCGGGAGATGGTGATGAATCTATCCATTATGTGAATAAAGTGAAACTGAAGAGGATTGTCCTTGATCCAAGAGGAGATGACCATTTGAATTTGAGGTCAAATTCTCTTCAAGAAGGAGGGGATGATAAGAACCCAAGGGGGGGTAACCCAACTTTTTGAAGAACTTATCATTTATTTAGCCATCCTCCTTAAAGCTTAAGGACTTTATTATTTATTTGCATTAATAAAGAGGGGGTCCTTTGTCCCACAATTATTTTAGTTTCTTTTATTTACTTTTGGACATTAGTTTTTATATGGATTGCCTCTTGGAGTAGGCATATAAAATGGGGTTTCTTACGGGGAATGAGTTAGTTCCTTGTAACTTTCCATAAAGAGGCAACCGTGTGAAGATTTACAAAACATGCTTAATCTAGACAAATTGGGTGTGACTGATCAAGCACAAGTGACCTTAATGCACCTTTTCACAAAGAGCTAAAAGCTAGTTCAGCCCCATGACTACTTTCCTTATATGGAGCAGTCTCAATAACTCATGGATCATGCCTTATTCTATCCGTGTGGTTATTTCAGCATGTGCTAATTTGCACTTTGAATTTTGCCCTTTAAAGTCATGAATGAGAATGTGGAGCATTAAATATGGTTGCCTTTTTTAGCCTTGGCATTCATGGACCGTGGTGCCTCATCAAATTTGCCTTCAAGGTGTTCATAACTTGTCATATAAGAAGAATAAATTCAAACTTAACATTAAAATCTTCATAAAGAGCTCCAACCAGCCATAAGGAGGTTATTCAAGATGACGAAAACTTTCCTTATCAATGCAGGATTCAAATAGGGACGTGTGCCACTCCAACCAGCATTAAATCATCATTCAAAATGAGGCAAAACGTGTGAATTAACAATCCATCTTTGAAAACCAATTGATGACTTTCAAAAAATAGTGCAAGGATTGTGAATGCTGCCTGACCAACCTCGTGGAGCATTAAAATATTACCTTTTGGGATTTCAGAATTAAATGGCATCTTAATGAGGTCGTGTATTGAATTTCCACATGTGCCTAATCAACTTCAACACTTCAAAAACGTGGAGCCACACAATGACACTCATGGAGGAGTTATTTGCTGCCTTATTGGGATAAGCTTTTTGAAATCAATATTCAAGTTTATCAATGGGCGTGTGGAAGTTTGGCTATTTCCTTATTTAGAATACAAATTCAAACTCAACATTTATGGAGTCGTGTGGACATTGAATTCAACAAACATGTGGGGTTTTTGCACTGATTTCTATCAATGAGCCGTGTGGAAGTTTCCATATTTGGAACATAAGCTTAATTGCATTGTTTTATGAGGATAATATGTAGTAAAATAGTGTAGAACGAATATGGACTAATTGTTTGGTCCAATCCATGCTCTAGCCATGCAAAACTAAGGTTGTGCCATCAAGGCTTCGACCAAACTCTAGGCAGCCTCTTGGCTGGCCTCCCTATATGTATTCCTTTGCTAAATGAGTGAAAACAAGTTGAATTTTGTTGGATCAAATCCTTTCTTGTTTAGTTGAGTTATGCTCCTAACATTATTGAACTTATCAAGAGTTATTCTTGTGGCGTTCCGTGACTTATCACCTTCATTGGTGTGACGTCTCTCCTAATCCTTATCAACATCCTTGTTGTGGCGAATATCATTTGGTTTATCAAGCTTCATGCTTGTGGTACCTTCCCCTTTCCCATCTTATTCACCTTCTTTTATCCAACTACAACCACAATCAATTCATAACCCCAAAATACACGACCATACAATTATAACTCACCAAAACAGAACCATACCAGCCTATACACGTTAACTATCCAACAATCGGATATTCATCCTCACCTATTTCCTTCCATCCATCACACACACAAAAGTATAAAAAAATGACAAAATCTAAGACACACTTAGGCTCCTAAATCATAAGCTTTATTATTCTCATCAATTATTGTTCTTTAACTAAGTTATACACTATAGTGTATCAGCATAAGCTTTCACTAAAGAAAGAGTAAGATTTTGGAGAAAACAATGTGATTTTTTAAACATGGTAGGTTTTTGGGTAAAGTGAATAGGGTGTGGGATAAAACACTACGAATTTGTGAGATTTTAAGATAAATGTAAGAAAGATATTTTGGAAATATGAATGATGAGAAATCTCTAATAAATAAATAAATTAAATAACATTTGCCTATCAAAAAATAAAAATAAAAATAAACTAATGTATCTTCTACAATAGCCCAGTCCATGTGTAAAGCCCAAAATGCGAAGCCCAATGAGAATAAAACCTAGAAACAAGATGCAATCTGAGCCGTTCATGTAAGGGTATATGTTTCATGGTTTCCTTTAAAACTGTCACTAACCCTAGCCGTAGTAGCTTATGCTCCTTCTCCGCAAAGAGGTGCTATCGCGTGTCAACAATCGCAGGTACCTTCAACCGTTTCTCTTCTATCTTCGATTTGCTTTTCTATATTTATTCGTGATCTTCGCCAAGTTTATGCTGTTAGTTTCGGAGTTTTTTCATGTTTGAATTTTATTACATTGCGATATATGCATGTTATTCCCTTCCAAATTCCTCTAGATCTTGTCGTTAATCTTGTTTCCAATCGAGATAACCATTATATATATATATCTGAATTTATCAGGTGTTCTTTATTTTTTGTAAGATTAATATATTGTCAAACAATAATTTTCGTTTTAAACTGGATGTTTGTCATGTTTGGAACAATATAATGTTGTATGCTGTTTCATCTCAGTGAGAATTTATCATTTGTTGGTTCTTTACCTTTTACTTTTAATTTTAAATGTGTTTTTCACTTGTAGGTAAGCCATGGTTAAGCATAATAATGTTATCCCCAACGGACACTTTCGCAAGCATTGGCAGAACTATGTTAAGACATGGTTTAATCAACCAGCGAGGAAAACCAGAAGACGGTTAGGTAATTTAATGCACATTTTTGCTTTAATTTTCATTTTAGTGTTTATTATGTTGAAGGTTGTTTGACACTTATGTTTGTATTGACGGTCAGCTCGTCAGAAGAAAGCTGTCAAGATTTTTCCCAGGCCTACAGCTGGACCTCTAAGACCAGTTGTTCATGGCCAAACTTTGAAATACAACATGAAGGTCAGAGCCGGACGAGGATTTTCCCTCGAAGAACTGAAGGTAGTCTAATTCCTTGTGTTTGATAGAGTGAGTGTTGTGTGTAGATGTTATTCAAGTTTGAGAATTATAATATTGTAGTTGTTATAATTGGGATTCTAAACTCTGCACACATCATTCATAACTAGGTTGTTGCTATGTGGGAACACAATAATCTATGTTTTTTTTTGCTGATGCTCCACTCATTGTTAATAAGTTGTTTTGTTGAGTTTTTTTCTTGTTATATCTGCATTATTTGCCTCTGTTTTTAGTTCGTTTATGCTGTATTTTTGTGGAGATATTTAGCTTGAAGATGCTGAAGGGTGGTAAAAATCCTCTCATGCATTGATTTGAAATACTGCTATATTCTTTTTTGGAGAATTCTTGTTTTATGTCTTTGAATTTTGTTGTTACATGCTCCTGTTTTTTGGTTCACTTATGTTTTATTATTGTGGAACATTGTACATCATAGGCTGCTGGTATTCCCAAAAAGCTTGCTCCAACTATTGGAATTGCTGTTGATCACCGACGCAAGAACCGTTCTTTGGAAAGTCTGCAAGCTAATGCCCAGAGGCTGAAGACATACAAGGCCAAATTGGTTGTGTTCCCTAGACGTGCACGCAAGGTCAAGGTAATACAAAATGTTAATGTGCATTTACTTTGAGAGAGTCTTCTTAAATTTAATGTCATGGTTCCTGCTATGTGTTCGGTATTGATCGCGCCCTATTGTTTTTGCAGGCTGGTGATTCTACTCCCGAGGAACTTGCAAATGCTACCCAAGTCCAGGGCTCATATCTGCCAATCACTAGTGAGAAGCCATCAGTGGAGCTTGTGAAGATTACAGATGAGATGAAGGCATTTAAGGCTTATTACAAGCTCCGCCTCGAGCGCACAAACAAGCGCCATCATGGTGCCAGATTGAAGAGGGCTGCTGAAGCAGAAAAGGAAGAGAAGAAGTGATGATACTCAGAATTCCCAGTTTTTTTTATCAATCCATATTATAGTTGCTGCAAGACAATGTTTCCTCAAGATTAGCTTTATTATGAACGTGCTTAATGATAAACATTGTTCCTTTTATCTTTTAAATTTTTGTGAACTGTTATTCCAGTTTCATGGTTTAACGAGTGCTTGTGTTTGTCTTGATCATTTTGTTATTTTGGCAGTACTTCATTATCATTAGGCTGTGTTTGTTGGATAGGATTTTTCATATACAACTAAGCTTTCTAAACCCTGCAATGTCGTTAATTGGTGTTATGGTGGAAAACTTTTGCTACGAATGAATGAAAAAAATCAGGTTAAACTTTTATTATGTGAGAAAAAGATTTATACAATGTCAGTAAAGAAATCATTTATAATGACCAAATAGAAATTTGATAGTATTCAATAAATAAATCATTTTTATTTTTCGACAAATGTGATGAACAATCTTTTTATATTACTGCATAATTTTATTTAGCGTCTTGTATAAGTTATAGATTTTAGTATTCTTTATGTTAAGCAATCCAAAACTAAATTCTTTTAATTTGTTTTCCTCTACACGACAGACTAAATCCTAATAAACAATCCAAAGAAACTATAAAAATATATAAAGTAGAAAGATATAATCTTCTTTCGCAATCCTTATGATTAAGAGATAAATTTCTCACTATTAGCCCTAAGACGTTGTGGTCTTGAAAAATAATTAGAGAGTAAAGTATTATGTTTTCTACTTAGATAAAAAGTTGTGTTTAATTGGTAAAAAAGGAGAAATAAGTAGAGTAAATTTTAGTCGCAATTTATTCCCAAAAAAATGAAAAACTCAAAGTAATTAGTTTTGTGAAATTAGTTTGAAATTGATAGAGGGAAATAGGTAAAGATTGAAATAAGCAAAAGGAGTTTGGTCCACACAGAAGAGTCGTGAATAAAATCGCGTAGCAACAAAACACCATATTCCTCTCATGTTTAAATAATCTCACCATTGCACCATCAATAACCGCTCTCTAATCTCCGATCAACATAACCGCCATTTCCAATCCCCCTCGCCGGAAACCCTCCCTTTCACGGTGCTGCTTCCGATTACGAGTCTCGCTCAGAGTAGAGGAACCATACCTCCGTTCTGCTCTTGCTCCAAATTCAATCTCCTGCACGATATCCGATGGTTTAGGGTTCCGGTAGAAATCATACAAGGTTTTAGTCTCGGAGCTCGAATTGGTTGATAAATAACTGTTTGAGATAATTCGGAGGGAAATTTGCAAGGGTTCTTCGCCGGCGCTGAGGGGAGGAAAACCTAATTTCTGAATTTCGGACGTTCTTCTCCGGTGAAGTACGAGAGAATTTCGGAGTGAACCGGCGTTTGCGAAGTTAGAATTTGAGGGTTTTAATTTTGCATAGAAGGCATAAGAAGAAGATAGTAATTGGAATCGATTGCCGCAGCTGTGCTTTGATGAGTTATTGATTCCTGTGTTGAATTGTGATATCTAGTTTGCACACACAACATGGGGTATGATTCGGATAATTCGCAAGATGGGAGGGATGAAGGTAACTCTGTTCTATGAAAATTGTGGAATAGCAGCATGAGAAGTGATAAGAACAACAAAAAATGAAAATAGCTGAAATATGTTTCCAGAAGCTGCGTACTTATACAGTCTAGTTGTTATAGGCTGGGCACGTAGATCTGTACCAAATTTAGGGCCCGTTTGTTTGTTTTTCTTCTTACATAAGGTTTTATTTTTGTATCAAAACCCACTTTTGACATTTATATACTTGTCCGACTGGACTTTATTGTCTATATGGAATAAAAAGGTGAAATTCAACTTTTAGGAGAAGCTGGATCTTTTAGCTTACAAAGACGATACTGTCAAAAACATTTTTGGAGAATAGATTTGTTGAGAATCCTAAACAAAAAAAATCCCTTAATCTTTCATGTCTTTACTTTTTAGTTTAAACTTTATAGTATATGACTGCATTCAGTGGATGGTAACTAAGTTTATTGTTATGTGCTGAAATCTGTGAACTGGAGTTCCTGTTTGAGTTTTAAGTTCTGTTATTATTTGTAGTTTGGTTTATTGTTTGTATAGTTTATTCACTCGATGTTTGATACATTTGATTTGGTAGATGATGAAGAAGAATATGAGGAGAAAGACAAGGGTAATCGTTTTCTTGGGTTCATGTTTGGAAATGTTGATAACTCTGGTGATCTTGATGCTGATTACCTTGATGAGGTAATTCTATGCAGCATTTGATGTTACATGTGAACTTGGTGGTCAAAATGCGTAGAGAATTAAGATTGAGCTCATGCATGTAAAAATGTAGTGTTTAGATTGCTTGTCTTTTTTTCAATTGTCTATTCCATTTTTTCACGATTCTTGACGGTTCAAAACTCCTGAAAATCTAAGCCAGTGTAGTAAAACTCCGATCAGGAAACGAGCACCTGAAGGGGAAGATATGGTGCTTTCAACTTATTTGTAGTAATGTCTATCATTGTTGTAGTTATGTTCGTTATTTGTTAGATTACGTTGTAACAAAATCGTAGTTGTTTAACTAAGTTTTAAACTTATTTGTATTTTTTTTGTGATTAAAGCACCAAAATTTGTTGTTTGGTGATTTTTTCAATTTATTTGTGACACTTTGTTGTAGTAAAATCTTCCTTGTTGGTTGTTTAGGTACTCATGTGTGGTAATGACAAAACTAGTCGCTAGACCCGTTTAGCCCGCAGCCACAAAATGACTGTAAATTAAAAGTTGGCGCAAGCGTACAAAATTTTGATTTTTGGCCAAATTCTCATGCCGTTATTAGAACGGGCTACCCACGAGCATCGATAAATAATAAAAAAATAAAAATTCATAAAACTAAATAAAAGGAAATTAAACAAAGATGTTGATGAGAGAAAACAAAAAAAACTTGATATGTTATATGAACTTGAACAAATCACATTTTTTGAGGCATTAAATCACATTACATCACAACTTATTTAAATTTTAACACTTTTTTAAACATTAAGCACGTAAGCCGCTCACACTGCCCAATAGGAATGCCCGCAGGCATAGCCGGGCTAAATGACTAATATTGTATGTCTTGCCCGCAAAATTTTGCGGGCTATGCGGGCAGTCCCCCTGACATTGTCATCCCTACTCATGTAATGATAATGTTTTTAAATTTGGAGTATAAATTTATTCAATAATATTAGCTAGTATTATGATTTTTTAATGTAAAGTGAGCCAAGTGGTCTGACTAGTGACGCATTGACCATGCACCCTAACCGATCCGAGTTTAATAACCCTGATTTTGGTTCCTAAATTTCTATCTTAATAGATTTGGAACCACTTTCGCCGTGTTAATGATAGTTGTTTTTCTTTTAGGGGTGTTTTTACTGGAGTTTTGCACTCATAAGTCATAAATATAATGTAAAAAAGGGAGTTAGTTTTGAAGCCAGTGGGAAGCATGTATGTCTAAGCTAAAACATATATATGGGCTTTATCTTTGGAAGATTTAGTTCAATTGTGATGAAAAAGTTGTCACTTGATAAATTTGGTCATTTAATGAAACATGAAACTTCAGTTAAATTTGATTAACTGGCTGTTGTTCATGCTTTTTCCATGTGATATTTTGTTTTAATAAAAAGGGGGCCAGGACTGAGATTTTGTTATGATAATAGGGAAAATAAGGACGAGAAGATAAAATATCATGCAAATATAAACTACAATGAAAAGAAATAAGATATGGAAAAAGACATCAAAACAAAGGGCACTTTAGTCCCTTTGTATATATTTCACAAGGATACCATAAAATTTCTGGAGAAGGTCTCAATGTTTCCCTTAAAGATCCGTGCATTTAATTTTATTCCAAGCAAAGTAAATGATATTACAGTGTGAAAGTTTGCCTTAAGTTTCATATATTTTGAATTTAGTTGTTCGTCTTTCATTTATACTTACATAGAGAAGATTAAAAGATGGTCCGAAGAAATAGAAATGTTGGAATCTTGTGCATGATAGAAAAGCAGCCTGATGGAATGGTGTGGGGATTGGCTTTATCTTTTAGTTCCCAGTTATTATAGCCAGATTAGACCTTTTAGCTCTAGATGTCTTTCTCTGTTCATTTTGGGGCTGCACGGAATGTTCCTTGTCTAGTATATAATAATATACATATTGTGAAGGAGAGAGAAAAAAGTAATTAAAGGGCTTATCATCAATTTTAGAATGGTGTCCTAAATTTGCATCTTGTATAATATTTTCTGTATGTTTTAAAGCTTTATGTGGCTTGTGTTGATTTTCCTTGTTGCAATGGACTATCCCTTTTGGATTGTTGAGTGATCAATTACTTGTTCAAGAAAAGACTGTTGCTATTCTTCTTGATTTATTTAGGGCAATTTGTTCTGGTGAAAAGATGTTAAGTTGGTGGCTAAATTATCATATTTCCTTTCTAGGATGCAAAGGAGCATCTTTCTGCATTGGCTGACAAGCTGGGCCCATCACTGACAGATATAGATGTAAGCAAATCTGAGTATCATTATCTGGATGTACTGTTTGATAGTTTAATCGAAAGTGCTATCTGTTTATGTGGTTAACAAGTGTCTAACTATCATTTTTTCTTTCTATTTTTCTTTGCTTGTTGATGATAATGATTCTTGTTTGCAGTTGTCAGGAAAGTCACCTCAAACACCAGCTGATGTTGTTGAACAAGGTGAAGTTGTATGCCAGGAAAAACTATATCATGCAGTTTTTGATATTCTGTTGGTATCATTTTCCCCCTCATTAAAGAGCAGTTTGCTTAGTTTTATTTCTACTCGAATTCATTTTCTCATGCCGATGGAAAGTAACATTCATTTTATCCTCCTGTTCTGCATGTTTCTTCTTTCTTGTGGAAATCTCATTTGGCAAAACTAACAGGCATCAAAGGCATTTGTTCTCTGGAATTTTTAAAATAGTTTGAATTTGGTGAGGAAATTAAACTTGGGTAAAAAAGAGTGAAATAAGCTATCTCGTCCCCCCCTTCTAACTATGTAAAATATGTTTGAATTTGCTTTAGTTATTTTACATATTTGCTTTCAAACTAAAATGTGCCTGCTCCATACTTATTTTACATATTTTTAAAAGAGTAAAATATGTTACAATTCAGATTTCGTCTAAAGTATGTTGTGTGTTAACAGTAGTGTGTAACAACAGGACAATATGTTTTTCTTTTTTACATAGTTAGCAATGAATCTTAGTATGAAAAATAAAAAAAAATCAAGTTGCTTAACAATTGCCGTGAGTCTTCTTCTACAAAACAATGAAAACTGTTGTTGAAACCTTTGACATGTACTCATGCTACTGTAGGACATCCCGCTTCGGTTTGGCATCTGAATTCTTGTGAAGCCTGTTTATTTTACTAACTTGGATTCTTTTAATCTTAGACTGTGGTGAAAAAGCTGAAGATGCAGTTGATTATGAAGATATTGATGAACAATATGATGGTCCAGAGACTGAAGCTGCCAACGATGAGATGTATTTATTGCCAAATAAGGAATTTTTCTCTGCTGAAGCCTCTTTTGAAGTTTTGGAGTCTAGAGCTTCTGTCTTTGATGATGAAAATTATGACGAGGAATCTGAACAGGAACAAGACTTGTTGAATGATAATACTAAAATTGATGGTATATCTTTAGCTGGTAATATGATTTACCTGACTTGCATGACTTTTTATTGCTATTTCCCTTTGTTTAATTCTAACTTAAGGTGTGGATTTTACCTTTTAGATGTTGGTTCTGGTTTTCATGAAAGTGCAAGAAAGTTGGTTTTGGTTGTAGTTTTGAAAATTGAACTGGACTGGTGAGCAGAAAACTGGTCAAGCCTCTATAACCAGTAAGCATAAAACCAGTCAATGAACGAGCAAACCACACACGGTTTAAGAGCTTGAACTGGTTCACAATTTGATCACAAAATGTGTAATTCATAAGAAGATGAAATTCAAACATGGGTGAGCAGTGTCGCATGACAATATTCAACCGCATGCAGCCTTATGTTGTGTAATATAATTTAATTAACTATAGTTGTATTAAATTTAGTTGACTTCAATAGAAAATCATATTTGAATTGAAGGACATAAAGTTTTATAAGAGAGAGGAGAGTGAATTCAGAAACTCTGGTTGTATTGATTGAATTGTTAACGTCAGTTCAAGAGGAATAAGTATTTATACATGAGCTTTCATAACTAGGACAGCTGTCAATAAAAACTAACCACCTTTGATGACTCAGAAGATGTGAGTATACACTTAATCCTGGCATTCTATTGTTTACAGTATTGAGAAGATAAACTAGCCTAACTATTACTGTAATAAATAAAAATTATATGGAAGGGCTATTCCCATTGTATTTGTGTATTTATTATTAAAGGGTTAAATATGAAATATATTATAATTTGAAGAATCATATCTTAAGTTCAGTCTGACCAAGGTACCAGCAAGCCTTGAATTAGTTCCTCATCCGGTTCAATGACCGGTTTAGTTTGCAGAACTCTGATTTTAGTAATCTAGCTGTAGTATTTTACATGCTCGGTTTACTAAATTAATGGTAGGTCAATTCATCTTGGAGCCTTGCAGTTCACTTATGTTAGCTTTTATCATTCAGGGGAGCAGGAAGAGAATTCTATAGATGCATCTAAAGGAGAGAGTGCCCAGGAACATGATCTACAAATTGGCTTACTGCAGACCGAAGAATTGGACACTGAAATACAAAAACTTGAGGTCAGTTTTTTTTGTTTTTTGGTGCTATCCATGAATGTTTATTTATTATCTTTAAGGATTTTTATGTTGAATACTTTTCTGATGACTACATGAATATGAATTTCGGTTTGAAGGTGTGACAGATAGGACCTCCAAGTTCTGAATACCTAGCGTTAGATTACCTGTGGCATTGTAGAGGAGAATATAAATGATTGCAACTAATAACGTGTAAAATTATGTGGACCAGCTAATCTGACCTTCTGTTCAACAGGCAGGGAAAATAGAAGAGCAACTTCTGTTATTAGGATGAAATCGTCACTAAAATAAGGAAATATAGCCCTTAGGATTAGGCCACTCATAGCTTGAGTAATTTGGTTCCTTGTGTGTCTCTAGCCTAGTAATTGTTGGTTTAGTACAGGTGTATTACAAGTATAGTACACTTGTACAAGCCCAATCCAATAACCATTGAACACACTAAGAATAATTTTCTCTAAGATTGATGATAATTTTTGTTGACAGGATTATAAAGTTTTCATGGTTGACTTTCTATTGACTTGTTAATGTCTTAATTGATGAAACAAACAGGAAGGGTCTGAAGTTCTGAAAAGGTTTACACCATTGCCCGTTTTGTGTGTGGAAGATGGGGTAACTATTTTACGTTTCTCTGAAATCTTCAGTATTCATGAACCTCTGAGAAAGGGAGAAAAGAGAGAGTATCGTCATTCTATTCCTAGAGGTATGTACCTAGAGATAGGGAATGCTTATCTGGATGTTGTTTGCAAGTGTCAGAGTTTGTTGAGTCCTTCAAAGAAAGGCATTGTTGGAAAACTTGAATATTTATCATGCATTTCATCACAATGTAAATAATTGTCACACAATTTCTAACGTGTGTTTGCAATTGCAATGTATAACTGACAGTGGTGAGATTTAAAAGCCAAAATGAGATTTGCTAGCTTTCTGCAATACCTGACATGTTTTTATCCTAATTGGTTGTTGTTTCCTTCTTTTGTATTTCCAGAAAGGTACAAATCTTTCAATTTTTCTGATGATACCGTTGAAGAGGATGAAGAGGCATTCCTCAAGGGCTTCTCCCAGAGTCTCTCACTTACTGAACAGGTTTGTGTTGTTCATAATGATGTATCAGAAAACAATTATATTGACTTGGAAATTCCAAAATTTGGGTTTCTTCACGCGGATGCCTCGTTGGCTGTGAAAGATGATCGGCAACAGAAGGTCTGTTGTCTTAGTGCTGAACCAATGAAAGCGGATATAGATGAAGATCTTTCCCAGAAAGATGATTCTTGCATATGGGCGAACTTTTACCCTCTTGATCAGCAAGATTGGGAAGATGAAATCCTTTGGGGCAATTCTCCTGCTGCAGGTGATAATATTGTTGAGAGCTGTAAAATTGCTGAACCTGAATTTGGAGCCTCTGGTGGCAATAAAATAGAAATCGAAAGTGAGAAAAATCTTCAGTTTGAACCCCAGAAGATGATGCGGGAGAAAGATCATAATGTCTTCACATGTGGCTCCTCTCTCTCGTTGGAGCCCTTTGGTTCAAGGGATCCTTTGGGATCTAAATCCAATTTATTATCAGAAAGTCTATTTCATCCCCAACTTCTGAGGTTAGAATCCAGATCTCAAGAGGATAACTTTTGTCCTGCAGATGGTAGAGGAGGGAATATATCTGAAAGGCATAACCAAATTGGTCAAATAAAGCGTTTGACCAAGATTTTGTCTCAAAACAGAGAATTGATGGAGGGGTCCTGGTTAGACAAGATAATATGGGAGGAACTTCATGAACCTACTGTGAAACCAAGGCTTATCTTTGATCTTCAGGATGATCAAATGCACTTTGAAGTTTTGGATAGCAAGGACTGTAAACATCTTCATCTTCAAGCTGGGGCTATTATTTTAACCCGTTTCTTAAAATCGAGCAGTGGGGACTCTTCTGAGATACCAGGACATGGAGGTCAGCATGGATGGCGAAATGTTGCTAATGACAAACACTATTCGAACAGGAAAACTTCTCAGCAACTGAAATCTAATTCTAAAAAACGCTCAGCTCACAGTACCAAAGTTTTTCACTCACAACCTGCACTGAAGTTGCAGACGATGAAATTGAAGTTGAGCAAGTAAGAATTTGTTTATTTGGGGGAAGGGGGATTTTGTAGTATATTTTTTTATTCCTTGCTTGTTTTACCTATATTTTATACATTCTTGCATAGTTATAATGCTATGTTTTTAAAAATGAACTTCTAGTAAAATCTTCTTACTAAGTACCTACATGTTTTTAGTAATTAGTCATGAGGAGGGATCCATTTGCTCCCAGAGTAAGTTTTTTTAAACTTACTCCACATCTTAGCCATCAATTCTAGGGAAACCCAATGGTTTAGATCTACTACGAATTTAAACCATTGGATTTCCCTAGAATTGATGACTAAGATGTGGAGTAAGTGGATCCCCTCCCATTAGTCATTCTGAAATCCACACCTATAAAGACTAAAACAACATGGTTCTTCTTGCAGTTTCATGGAAAGAAAATTAAGTATGTTTATGGTTAGAAATAATAGTGCATATGTTGCCTATAAGAGTGTCTCTTTGTCTCACAAACTTGTTATTATGTGATTAGATTGTGTTTATGGATTTTCTTTGGTATTCTTGAATGTTTGTCCAAGTGAGTCGCCATTTTTTATCTGCACTTTGACTTTGGTTTTTCCTTTTCCTTTTGTATTCAAAATTCTCAAATTGCCTGCTAACCTGGCCCTCCGTAGTTTTGTTCTTCTCTTAATTTTCGCTTTCAATTTTGTTTGTAGAATCTAATGTCTTGAATAAAGCATTGGGGAAAAAGAGGTTGACTATGCCTTTCCAATACACGTTTTGAAAAAAAAGTATTGCAGCCAAATTTTGTTTCATGATTATAGTCTAACATGTTTCAAATATAAAAAAGGTGGCCCAATGCATGAGTGATGACACACATCCAATACACCATGAAATGTCATCATCAAAATAATGACACATCCTTTTCTGAACTTTTATTCCTGATTGCCACAAGTCACCCATTGAAGAATGAATATGTAATTATATGCTTTAATTTGGTGGTTGGGAGGTGATTTTGTTATATGTCTATTTAAGAATGACATGTGTAATTATATGTCTATTGAATAATGACATGTGTAATTATATGTTTTTCTGAGGTTTTGACTTGTTTCACCTGATACCCCTAAAAATAGACAGTATAGTTTAATGTCTGCGGCTAGTTAATTGCAGGGGAAGTAAGTATAATGATAACATAAACCTTGAGGGAAACTGGTGTATATTCTTAAATAAGAGGGTATTGGATGTAATTAAGTCAAATATCTCAAGGGAGGTTAATGTAATTTCCCGGCATTTTCTTCATGTGCATTGTAGATTTTGTATGTCTTCTTAATCTTACTAACTCTTGCAGTAAAGATATTGCTAATTTTCACCGGCCTAAAGCATTATGGTATCCCCATGACAATGAGGTGGCTGTCAAAGAACAAGGAAAATTGTCAACACGAGGACCAATGAAAATTATTCTGAAGAGCTTGGGTGGCCAAGGATGTAAACAACATGTTGATGCTGAAGAAACTCTCTCTTCTGTTATAGAAAAAGCTTCTAAAAAGATAGGTTGTCAACTTCGTTTTCTCTCCTATCAAATATATTACCATCATAGTGTGCTTATCACATAGTTTAAGTTGCAATTTTCATTTGCTCTTAATCTTTTAGCTTTCTTGGGATCTTCTTGTCTTTCAGTGTACTGTCACCTTATCTCTCTCAATGACTTTGGATTTTTGTTTCTTGATAGATTTCAAAGCATCAGAGACATTCAAAATATTTTACTTAGGGAGGGAGCTTGAAGGTAGCAAATCATTTGCTGCACAAAATGTTCAACCAAACTCCTTGTTACATCTTGTCCGTACAAAGATACATTTGTGGCCAAGGGCACAAAGGGTTCCTGGTGAGAACAAGTCTTTGCGTCCCCCAGGGGCATTCAAGAAAAAGTCTGATTTATCGGTGAAAGACGGACATGTTTTTCTGATGGAGTAAGTGATTTGAAACTTCAATTTTGTTATGTTGTATGTATCCTCTTCCCTTGGACCAAAATAGTTTTCTTATTATGTGAGCACGCATACTTCATTTTCCATCAACTAATTTTTTTATTTGTGCTTTGCTTGGTGCTGTTCGTTTCTTCATGTCAAAGCATGAAAGTTAGGAAAGCTGTCCTCAAATTAATTTTTGGGGTCTATCTCTTCAATTCCCTTCCAGAATGATTTAAAGTTGTATAATGTTTGATCTGTCTTTTTGTTCCCAATCTTACAAGGAAGAAGCTATTTTTTATGAGTTTAATTTATATTAAATTTTTCTTTGCATAAAAAGAATTTTTGTTAGATAAAGAATTACAAGTAGGGAGGATAAGTTATTCTGTAAAATAGACTTAATATCAAAGAGAGACATAGAAAGGTCTATAAAAGATGTAGAGTAACTGGAACTTGGAAGTGGTTCTGAGATATCGGGTAAAATTAATCCTCATCTTAAATCAGAAATGATTTTGGGCTCGTAAATGCACGTCTTTTCCCGCCTGCAATTTATAGTGAGCATGATTTTGACTTTTGAGTCCTTACTTATTTACATTGGTTTTAGATGAGTTTATTGTGCATATTTAAGAATCGGTGTCACAATGTATATTTTTGCGGATGATATTGTCTTAGTTGGAGATTCAAGAGAGGAATTAAATGTGAAACTACTCAAACTAGAAATATGGAGACAAGCTTTAGAAGCACATGACTTTCGTATAAATTGAAGCAAGACAAAGTATATGAATTGTAAGTTTAGCAAGAAGCGGACAAACCCTGTTATAGAGGTAAAAATTGTTGATCATATCATACCACAAGTCATTAGATTTAAGTATCCGTGGTCGATCATACAACACAATGAGGAAATTGACGGAGATGTAAACCATAGGATTGAATCAGTGTTGATAAAATAGCATAGTGCTTCATGTAGCTTAATGGTGAATTTTAATACGCAACTATAAAACCTGAAATGTTAAATGAGATTGAATGTTGGAAAATAAAATGTCAACAATAGTATAAACTCCATGTAGCAGAGATGAAAATGTTGCATTGGGTACGATTTATTACTATGTTAGAATAATTCTGCCTGACTTCACCCCAAAAGCTATTTCATATAGGGAGGATTGAACAAGTCATTATAAATGGTTGTTGGCTTATATTCTCATCCAATGTTAGATTTTGGTACTTTATAGAATTAATATTTTGTTGTATAAACTTTTCTCTACAATGCTATTAGTCTTGTTGCCTTGTTTTTCCTTGGTGCTTGTGTGCTTCTGTAAATGAATGAGTGTTGTGGATACTCCATTAGAGAGCTCATTGAATATGTTCCCTTGGTAGGTATTGTGAGGAAAGGCCTTTACTTTTGAGCAATGTTGGAATGGGCGCAAGACTTTGTACATACTATAAAAAATGTTCACCTGAAAACCAATCTGGCTCCTTAGTACGCAACACAAATAGCAGCTCGGGGCACATTATTTCTCTGGATCCTGCTGATAAATCTCCTTTCCTTGGTGATTTAAAACCTGGTTGTAGTCAGTCATCACTTGAGACAAATATGTATAGAGCACCCATATTTCCTCATAAAGTTCCATTAACTGACTACCTGCTGGTTCGTTCATCAAAGGGAAAGCTATCATTACGGCGTATCGATAAACTTAATGTTGTTGGGCAGCAGGTCGGTATAGTCTTGTTGGATTTTTTATGTGGTTGACAATTGTCTTCTTTTGTTTCTTTAAATTTTAGTTTATTGTAAACTGAAGGAACATTTTTCCAAATCATTGTTGTTTGGTAAATTTTTAATGGCTGGGATGTTTTTGGCAGTCATAAGGATTTATTTATATCTTGATTAGCTTTTCCTTGTTGGATACTTTCAATTTGGCTGCCAATTCTTCATCACTAGAAATTTATCATTGGAGAAAAAAGATGTAAAATTATAATTGTGATGTTAGCTAATGGTTTATTGAACCACTTCTTGCAGGAGCCTCTCATGGAGGTATTATCACCTGGAAGTAAGAATCTTCAGACTTGCATGATGAACAGGCTATTGGGACACATGTGCCGTGAATTCCAAGTAGCACAGAAGCGACACTTACCTCCATACATCCGTACTGATGAGTTCCTGTCACATTTTCCTTACCTTTCAGAAGCCTCTCTCCGCAAGAGAATCAAGGAATATGCCTATTTACAGGTATTAGTGGCTAAAATTCTAACCAAAATAATGTTCTGAATAACAAAATGAGTGAGGTACGTTATTGTAATGTACTGCAAGCAAAGGGTGGTCAGGGTAGTTAGACACTCGGCTAAGCAGTTACCTATCTAATCAGATATTGGAGCGTCTCCGAGAGTCAGCTCATTTGGTAGAGCTGCAAAACATTAAGTGTGAGCTCCTGGTTTCAAACCCCGGCAGCTGTGTCCTCCCTCCCCATTAAAAAATAAATTTATTTTGCCTATCAAACAAAAAGTTAGATATTGCCTCAAGTGCAAACTGAACTTCGACACCAGTAAACAATGTTTTCAGATTAGTTTCCTCCCTCCTTTCTCTTTCTCTCTTCTCTCTTGATTATATTTTCTGTATATCTGAAAGTTTCTTTCATTGTAAATTACTGCAGAGGGGAACAAGTGGACAGTCAATTTTAGTTAAAAAGCGGAACTTTCGCTTGTGGTCAGAAGATGAATTAAGAAAAATGGTGACACCGGAGCTTGTGAGTTATATCATATGGCATTCAGTTTCGTTTTTGATGAATTAGAACTCTCATTCGGTTGAAATGCATTATCAGTACAGTATATCGTCTTTAAGACAGGCTACAGAGGCTTGAAACTTGCATTGTAAAAGTTTTTCCATCAACTGCATGAGCATCTCCTTCATGCATACCTGATGCTAGTGTTTTGGGTTTTTGAAAATTGAGGTTTTAAAAAACTGACGTCATTATCAGACACTTTGTATGCTCGTGTCTGCTCTCACTGTGGTGTACTTATAACTTTCAGGGTCTAGAAATTTGCAATCATATTTGATTTTCTTTATTATAAGATGCACCTTTTACTTTTTTAGTATGATTCCTTCACCTTGTTGTTTTAAATTGTTTTAGGTTTGTGCCTATGAAAGCATGCAGGCTGGCTTGTATCGTCTAAAACATTTAGGAATAACCGAAACACACCCTACTCATATTTCGTCTGCAATGAGTCGGCTTCCTGATGAAGCAATAGCATTGGCTGCTGCATCACACATCGAGAGGGAACTACAAATTACTCCTTGGAACTTGAGTAGTAATTTTGTTGCCTGTACAAGCCAGGTAATCCATGCTTAATCTGATTTTAAAATTATTTGTCATCTGTTCTGCTTACATGTCGTAAACTTTTTAATAAATGTACATTTGTATTTTGAAATGAGTCTAAATTGGGTAAAAAGAGAGAAGAAAATGAAAAGAATAGAAGAGAATAATTGACTGCCAAGGATGAACTGGCTAATATTGAATGATCTCATTGTAGGTTATCTGTTTGTTAGAGCAGTTAGACTTATGTAGCTTGCCTTTCTTTGTTATTCGTCAAGTGAGTTGCTGACTTGTATGGGTCCTTCTTTTAGTAATTTGCCATAAATCATATTGGGCTTGTCTGTAATTTGCATGAATTAAGAGCTAATTGTCCTAAAAGATATTGGCCATATGCATCCCACATGTGGCTTCGAGTTACCATTTTTCTCCCATCTGAGTGCCATATGAATCCAATAAATCTTGAATGCGACAGTATTTTAATTGAATTTAGATGTATGAAGCAGAAGAATCCATTCATCCATTTATAATTGTTTTGTGGTAATTTACTTCTACGGGTAGAATTAATTTGGTTGTTTTGACTTTTGCATTTTGAAATATGAATTATGTTTTCAGAAGATGGGGATTATTATGATGAATAATATATTATCTGTAATTTTAAAAAAAATCCTGCAATATGAGGATTATGCTTTGTTATTTTTTCTTCTAGTAATTGACTACATTAGGCTCTTTGTTTACGGGTTAAGGCTACGTACATCTATACTCCTCAGACCCCATTAGGTTGGATCCTTGTGCATTGAACTACCTTTTTTTAAATTGACTACATTAGCCATGAGAAATTTTATCAATTTTCCCTTGAACTTTTTCCCAGGGTAAGGAAAATATTGAACGGATGGAAATTACTGGTGTCGGTGATCCATCAGGCCATGGCATGGGATTTAGCTATGCTCGGGCACCTCCAAAGGCACCAGTGTCTAGTGCAATGGTGAAGAGGAAAGCACCTACTACTCGTGGAGGTTCCACAGTCACTGGTACAGATGCTGATCTACGTAGACTAAGCATGGAGGCTGCTCGAGAGGTGTGTCATTTTTTTGGTGATCTGTGCCAAACTGCATGTGTATATGTTAAGTTGTTAATGGTAGGGCTTAATGTTAAAAATGATTTTTTTTGGTGGATAAACTTTTTCCTCTCTGTTGTATACAATATTCATTAATAATGACGTTGTGAGTAAAGAGCTATGTGAGTGGGCCAAAAGATGTGATTTACTAGAATATAGATAGGCAAGTCTTTTGCAAGCACCATTATGGTCTCCTTTCATTTCCCTATTCTTTTTATTAAGCTCAGTCCTTTGAGAAATGAAATTAATTTTGTGAAATATGATTGTTTTTCACGTTTTTATTATCCTATATTTCTATTTTCATTCTCTTTAATTGTTAGATGATTTTAATACAAACAGTAATCACTTTTGTTCTCTCACATATTTAAGTAACTGTTTGAGCAGCAAATTATTTTTTCACATATATACTACCAAAAACAAAAATGATATCTCCATTGTGTTGGATTCTCCTCTTAGTCATTATTTAATCCATATGGACTCTTGTTTGCAATCTTGTTCACAAGTATGTTCTTATTCCAGGTTCTTCTTAAATTCAATGTTCCAGGGGAGGTCATTTCAAAACAAACCAGGTGGCATCGCATTGCTATGATACGCAAACTTTCAAGTGAGCAAGCTGCATCTGGGGTTAAGGTTGATCCAACAACTATCAGCAAATATGCTCGTGGGCATCGAATGTCCTTTCTTCAGTTACAGCAGCAGACCAGGGAAAAGTGCCAGGAGATTTGGGATCGACAAATCCAGAGTTTGTCAGATATAAATGGCGACGAAAATGAGAGTGATTCAGAAGGGAATAGTGATCTAGATTCTTTTGCTGGAGATCTGGAAAATTTACTTGATGCTGAGGAGTGTGAGGAGGGTGAAGAGGGTACGAATGACTCAAAGCGTGATAAGGGGGATGGTGTTAAGGGACTTAAAATGAGAAGACGCCCAACTTTAGCTCAGGCAGAAGAGGAAATAGAAGATGAAGCAACCGAGGCTTTTGAATTATGCAGGTTGCTCATGGATGGTATGATATTTTATTGGTCATTTAAGTATTATTCCTTACCTTGGTACTGAAAGTGGGGGCATTGATCTTGTTAGGGTTGTTATGATGTAATGAGCAGCAGTTAACAGGATCACTATTTTAAAACTGAACTAAATGATGCTACTTGTCACATTTGGCTATTTTATGGGCAATATTTTATACAGATGATGAAGCTGGCAGGAGGAAAAAGAAGAAAGCTAGAGTTGTGGTGGAAAAAGCAAGATTGGTACCAAAGCTGCAATCAAAATTCATCTTTGACAACACTGAAAAATTTAACCAAATAAAAAATACTTTGCAACTAGATGGCACTAATCATTGGAAAGGGGATACAATTATAGATCTCGGGGAGGTAAGACATATTTGCCTTGGTCACATTGTCCTGTCGTGTGCATCTTCTCATATATCACACTTATTTCACTGTTTTTGTATCATGATCCAGTCACAAGTAGTCATGTAAGCAATTGAATTTCCTACCGATGAGGCCTAATGTTTTTTTATTATACATGCTTCGTGACAGGGGGGGACATTTTCTGATAAAAAAAGCACTTCAGTGAAGGTCAACAAGGCAAAGAAGAATGACATCCCACCTATTAGTCTACCCAATAAAAAAATTAAACTAAATATGGGGGAACCAATCAAGGTAAGCAATTGATTTTAATCTGTTTAATCACTGTCTCTATTCTCCCAAAATAAAAACTCTATTAAATGGTCGAATTTATGTAAAAAGCTATAGTATATTGATATGCTAAATCTGCAAGTGTACGGTTTCATCGTCAAATAATAAAAAGGTCTAATTCAAAGGATTGTGATTGCAAATATTACTTAATAAAATAGTTCAATTATATTAAAGATGTAGGGACTAAATTTGAAGTAAAAGGATGATAATAAGGATCAAAAGATAAGATAAAATGTGATAAGATAGGTAGTTATTAGATTGACAAATCTCCTAGGAGTAGAGTACCACAATGACATAAATTACCAAAATTGAGAATACATTTTACCAAAATTGAAGTTAAGGTTAATTACCCTGAATTCGACAACATTCTCTCTCGAGATACAAAATGCGTATGCAATTAAATGGCCGTGACTCATACACAGCCAGGTTGTGGTTCGCTCTAACATATGCTCCCTGCACTTAGCTTTTGTCTTTTCCAGTCCACTTGAGCTCTTCCTTTCCTAGAGCATTTATTCCACCTCCTTTTAGTCATTTTATCATGAAACCTGCACAAAATATCAAACAACCAGCACTTAACCCAAACTAAGTGAAAACACAACGAAAAAGGAAATAAAAATACTAATTAACTAAGAAATGAATGCAAAATCGGAATTAAATATGATACAATTTCACTTACATCATATATAGACTGAATTGTTTTTGTATAACTTTACATGTTTATAAATAAAGCAACAAATGTATTAAACTATTCTGGCCTGTATCAATCTTGTGTATGTATTGTTCTTTATCAATAATTTTTTTATTATTGATAAGTATTATACCTTTAGAGGTACTAATTTGATTTATATGATGGTTATTTCCTGTGGCTTTTGGTTTGGTAGAATATAATCAGGTCAAGAACTTGGATTTTGATTTTAAGTCAGGATGGACATCTAGGACTACGGATTTGATCTAGTCTTTATCCTAACTTGTTTCATATTTGGGTTAAATCTTTGTAATGAGTCTCTTCGCTTGTGATGGTAAGATTGTGTACATCTACCCTCCATAGACCTCACTAGGTGAGAGTCTCGTGCACTACGCTGCCCTTTCATCTAAATTCTTGAATCTAATCAATATTTGGGACTGCTTGTTCTGCCGTTTTTTCATTTTTGTTTTTACAAGTATGAATTTGATTCATATGATGGCTGTTCCTATGGCTTTAGGTTAGATAGAATTTAATCATTTCTAAGAACTAGGATTTAGTCTTAACTCTTAAGCCAGTGGTAGCCTTTTTCTTGGTAATCATGTTTCTCATATATTATAAATGCTTAAATGCTTGTGAGTGCATGACATCCTGCCATTTATTTCTTAGTCTGCTTTTGTTATGTTTTTCTTGCCCTCCCCTCCTCTCATGCAAATATCAGATATCATTATTAACATGTTTTTATGTCATAATTTTTACAATTTTGGGACAAGAATCCGTAGGCAACTGATAAAGAAAATTGGACCATGAAGGTTAAAGCTATACACAATTTATGATGTAGTAAATGCATTTTCCTCTATTAAATTATGGATGAATCACACATGTCCTTCATTGTCTCAAATTGTTTTTGAGATGCCCTTGTGAATTTTTTGAAGTATTTTACTATTTAGAGTTTTATCTATATTTCTAGAATGGAACCACATTCATGGTGATAGTCTTCTTGGGAGATGTATGTGCAGGTTGCAATACATTCTTGTGTTTTCAATCTACTAAAACCTTTAGATTAGTTACTTTTTGTGTTCGTGTGTGGATTTTGTGATTGTGTTCTTTTAGAAAGATTGTTTTTAGTTTTTATACCTGCTTCTGATGTAATCATTACTTTATGTCTCGAGAACCAGGTATTTAAGGAGAAAAAACCATCTAGAGAAACTTTTGTTTGTGGAGCATGTGGCCAGGTGTGTATCTTTAGTTGTTTACAGCCTACCTTTTAGTTGTTCTAGAAACTATTTTTCAGACATGTGTTACATGATATTTAATGCTCCTGGATCTGGTAATATTTTTTTGAAATTACTTGAGTAGATATGAAGTTAGATTGCAACTTTGTAATTGTATTCTGAAAACTAATTGTGATCGGGAAAATAAAAGAATTATATTCTAAATTGTCATATATCAATTCATGTGAAGTAAGAAGGGTCATTTTAGTTATGTAGAAGTTTTTACAATCCATGCTTTTATATATAGTATTGTTGTAATTATTTTGTTGATGAACCAGCTTGGACACATGAGAACAAACAAGAACTGTCCAAAATATGGTGAAGACCTTGAAGCACAGCTTGAATCTACAGACATGGAAAAATCATCTGGAAAAGTGGATCCCTCTAGTCATTCCCAGCGTAAAGCCCTTTTCAAAAAGTCCATATCAAATAGCGCAACAAGAATTGCTCCTGTTGAAAATTTAACTAAAATTCCAGTGAAGTTCAAATGCAGCTCCACTGAGAAATCTTATGATAAACCTGCAATTGAGACCTTGCAGAGTTCTGACAAGCCAGTCACTTCTGACTCTGAAACTGCTAAGGTCAATAAGATTATTTTTCCCAAGATTGTGAAACCAGATGATACGCAGGCTGAATCTCTAACGCCTGCTATTGTTATACGGCCTCCTTCTGGTTCAGGTAGAGGTCAGATTGATTCTCATAAGCTCCCAATTAAAATACGACAACCACCAACTGAAGTATATAGGGAGCGATCACACAAGAGGAAGATCATTATAAAACGCTCAAAGGAAGATTATTATAAAAATGATCAGGACCTCGACAGTCCTTGTGGAAACACAGGATTTGAACACCGAAAAACTAAAAGAATTGTTGAATTGTCGAATCTTGAGATGCATAGAAATCAGGAGACAATGTATTCAACTGAAGGTTTGGTAAAATGGAAAGGTAAAGGGGATAGAAGATGGTGGGAAGAGCAAGAAAAACAGAAAAATGAAGCTAAACTCAGAGAAGACTGGGCAAGGAGACATCACAATGAATTTAAGATGCCCAAAGAGCAGAAACTAGATGAGATTAGAAGATATGAAGAAGATATTAGAATGGAGAGGGAGGAGGAAGAACGACAAAAGGCAAAGAAGAAAAAGAAGAAAAAGCTCGAGTTAGGAGATGAATACTTAGATGGTCCCAGAACAAGACATGATAAGAGGATGCTAGAAAGGAGCGGCAAAAAGAGACATGTTGAGTTAGGCAAGGGTGGTGCAGATTATATGCAGCAGCCAATAAAACGCCGAAGAGGGGGAGGGGGAGAGGTTCGTTTATATTCTTGCTATTTTCTTTATTTAGTGCTTGTTTCACCTCCATTTACCACTACATCTTCATAGATATTAATTCGAGCATTGACTTACCTTGTCATTTGTGGCCTGAAATTAGGTTACAAAAAAAAAATTAAAGACTGGAAAGGAAACAATCTCGAATTCATGCCATGAATACTTTTTGTGTGGGTTCAAGTTATTGTCTGTAATTGTAATTGAAGTTTCAGCAGTTTGCTTTTCTTTTTTAGTAGATCAAATTATCCTACCTTTACATTCTGCGAAGATGAAAATCATTAAGATTAAGGTTTATGCTACATATGTCCATTTCTAATTTGACTTTCATAGATCACACAACCAAATGGGAATTTTTTTAGGAAGGTTTGAAAGAACATCATTTTTTGGGTGAATAAACAGTGCAAAGACCGAAAAGAATGTCATTAGCTGTGGTGCTTTATGATTTATGTAGTAAAAATATGATACATGATTTTGTTATGAAATAGTTTTGGAATTATTTGTATGGCTGTGGTGATAGGACTTTTTTTTATCATGTTTATACCATACCTAGTCTATTTCACTTTGCTTGAGTTCTAAGTTAACTTTAATTTTCATACAGGTTGGTTTGGCAAATATTTTGGAGAGCATTGTTGACACAATTGTGAAAGATAGGAACGATCTGTGCTATCTTTTCCTGAAGCCGGTGTCAAAGAAAGTGGCACCTGACTACCTTGAGATTATAGAGAGGCCAATGGATCTTTCCAGAATGAGGGAGAGGGCAAGAAATATGGAGTATAAGAGCCGTGAAGATTTCAGACATGATATGTGGCAGATAACTTATAATGCCCATAAATATAACAATGGGCGAAATCCAGGTATTCCTCCTATTGCAGATATGCTTTTGGAACATTGTGATTATTTGTTGAATGAGAATGATGATAACCTCACTGCAGCTGAAGCTGGTATTCAAATTACTGACTTTTAAGTGATTAAATTCATATCTTAATCTGGAGCTTTGGTACAAATGTTTTAATTGATTTTGGAATGAGTTTAACTTAAGTTAAGGAGGGTTGCAATTTGTATGGAAATGAGGTTGTACTATCACCATTTAGTTCATTCATTTTTGTGCTTAGCAAAGTGGATTGACATTATCTCTCCTTAAATTATATTATAGACAAGTAGATGGTTACAAAAAAGTCAAAAAATAAAAACAATATTTTTCTCCTAAATATAAACATATTTTATCTATTGAATATTGGAATGTCCTTAAATATAAACCGTTGTATGTGTCGAGTATTTTTTATGACATTTTATTTCTTTTTTCGAGCACTTTATAATTTCAAATAGGTACTCTGATGTAATTTTAATTATTGTAATGTTAACCCTCATCCAGTTTTATTTTTTAAATATTTTTTTTGGAAAAAAATTGAGCTTATAAATATTATTTGAATACAAATATAATTTTTTTAAATTAAATAATTGCATTTATGAATAAAGACCAAATGTTAAAGTGATATTTTGAAATGTATAATCCAAATTATAAATATTAATCTATTTAAAGTTGATATTTGAAATAATATTTAGAAAATATTAGATAATTTATGTGAACAATAATTTTAATAAGTGATGTCCATTACATAATCAAAACGAGATTATCTATCATAAATTATGCTTATTAATAAAATATTAATATCTTCAGTTGAGTACGTGTATATTATTAGTGTGAACATTTTTGTGAATGTTATTTATGAGTATTATTCTATTTAATAGAATAAATGATATATTGTAACTATATAAAATTCTTAAATTTTTAGTACATAATTTCTTTCCTTGGAGTGATATTTGATGGGGAAGATAAACACGCAAAAAAAAATAATTAGTTCTCTAGAGGGATAGTACAATAAAAACATAATTTTTTATATTTAATTACTCGTTTTATTACTAAATAAATGTATTATAAATTAAGTTAATAAAATGTCAAATATGAATAAAAAACGTGATAATTATTTCTGTACTATACAAATGGACATGGTTCTTGCCGATAAAAGATTTTAGAGGTGAAGATAATTGATGATTGATCCAGTCATTCATATTTTTTTATCAACAATGAATGTCTTGAACTTTTTCACTTTCAATATTTATAATTATCATATATGCTTTAATTCTTTACAAAAAAATGCTTTAGTTGAGTTTAAATTATTGACTTATAGTAATTAATTTAGTCAAGCCTTTAATTAGATGAGTATTTAAAGTTGTTATAACATTAAATCTTCCCTTTTATTTCAAAATATTTGTATAAAATAAATATGTATGAAGATAGAGAGTATGAGAAGTTCTATCTCTTTAAGACAAAATAGTATTAGGCAAAAATATAAGTGTTGATGTGTGATTTAAACCATCTGAAATATTTTGTTGTTGAAGTGTTCCTAACAAATTTCCTTGAATGTGATAACAGGGGCTAATAGAAAGGCATATCAATATTAACAACCAATATCCTGGCAGAAGAGTTTTATTCATAATACAAAACATTTTTTTCATTCCTAATTTTCTCCAAGATCTTGGTAGAAGAGTTTTATAATCCTACACCAATATTATAATAAAATGTCTTTTAATAACTTATAAGTGTCTTATATTGTTATACTTATACCTCTCTCAATTCATGTTCCTACTTTATTATACAATTTTTGTTCTCCCACAATAATAATAGGATTGATATAATTAATATTACCTTAAAATTTAAGAATAACATATGAATAGAAATACAAACTTTGTGAAAAAGACACAAGCAGTACCAAACTATCAACAATATATATTGTTAGTATATAAAAATTTATACTCATATCATATTATTAATCCTACCATCAATTTTCCATTTGAGATGTGAGATATTATGATAAAAATGTTGATGTTGCCTAAAGTATTGAAGATAGCAAAAATAATAAAAACCGATGAAACAGAATAGTCCAATATGGACCTAAAATAAACCTTTAATTTATTATCTTTAATTCACACCGAACATACTAAAACAAAAAAAACTTCCCAAAACAAACGGAAAAACATTTCAATTCCATGGTTGGTGAAGCACCAAAATCATCACTCTCTGTTCAGAATCCACTATTTACAACTTTCAAAACCTTTCCGTTTTTCTTTTCAAATTCCATAGCTACGAATTTCACTTCCTCAGCTCCATTTTCTTTCAACTTCAAAAACACCCACATGTGAATTCGTTAACCAAAATCTTCAAAACTATGTCCCTTCTCAGAAGATTCTTCTATAAGAGACCCCCAGATGGGTTACTCGAATTCATCGACAGAGTCTATGGTAAAAATTTCACCTTTTTTAAGTTTCCATTTTATTTCCATTTTTCAAATTTTCTTTATTCTTTTCTCAAAGTTACATGCTTTCTCGCAGTTTTTGATTCTTGCTTCTGCACTGAAGCATTACCTGAAGAAATGTACCAACTCTATCTTCACGAAATCGTCTCCGAGTTGCATGAAGAGTTTCCAGAATCTTCTTTTCTCGCTTTCAATTTCCACGAAGGCGAGAAACGAAGCCATTTTGCTGAAATTTTAGTTGAGTATGATGTGACCGTGATGGATTATCCGAAACAGTACGAGAGTGTTCCAGTTCTTCCCTTGTCTCTGGTTCAGCATTTTCTTAGGGTTTGTGAGAGTTGGCTTTCACTTGGGCACCATCAAAATGTGATCTTGTTCCATTGTGAGAGAGGGGGTTGGCCCCTTTTGGCGTTTTTACTTTCAAGCTTTTTGATTTTTAGAAGGGTTCATAGTGGTGAGCGCAAAATACTCAACATGGTTCATAGAGAGGCACCAAAGGGTTTGTTGCGGTTGTTGTCACCTTTTAACCCTTTTCCCTCTCAGCTTCGTTATATTCAGTATGTTGCTAGAAGGAACATTGTCCCGGAGTGGCCCCCACCGGAGCGCGCTTTGTCCCTGGATTGTGTCATTCTTAGAGCAATTCCTAGTTTTGATTCACAAAATGGGTGTAGGCCAATGGTTAGGATTTTTGGTAGGAATTTGCTTAGTAACGGTGGGCTGAAAACTCAGATGATCTATTCCATGCGCAAGAACAAGAAGACCTTGAGGCATTACCGCCAGGTTCGTGGGGGTTACTTGAGCTGCATTTTTTGTTTGGCTAAGTTTGTCAAGTTAATTCATATGCTAGCAAAATAGGTTGATTTGCCCCTCATTTTATATGTTTTGTTTTAGTCCTTTTAAGTTTAATCGTTTAATGGAAAAGGACTAAACAAAACAGAAAAACGATATTGACCAAGTTGAAAATTAATTAAGGATAGAGAACGAATCTACTTATTTTGACTTTATGTTCTTATTGATTGATGGTGGAAAGTAATGTATTGTATTTTTAATCTCAGGCAGACTGTGATGTTATTAAGATCGACATTCAATGTTTCGTGGAAGGAGATGTGGTGTTGGAGTGTGTCCATATGGATTTGAATCCGGAGAGAGAAGTGATGATGTTTCGTGTAATGTTCAACACTGCATTTATTCGATCCAACATATTGATGCTGAACGCTGAAAACTTGGACATTCTGTGGGATTCGAAGGAGCGGTATCCAAAAGGCTTCCGGGCTGAGGTGAGTGTATATTTTACCATTGTGTAGAAAAGTTAAACTTTGAACATATGTGATGGTTACGATGTTTCCTAGCTAGGTTTCTTTTCTACTTATGATTATGTAAAACTTCAAAATTTAGGTTTTGTTTGGGGATGTTGAAAGCACTAGTCCTCCAAGGGCTCCAACAGCCATGTTAAACGGTGAGGATAAAGGTGGATTGCCAATTGAAGCATTTTCAAAGGTTCAAGAACTTTTTAATGGTGCAGAATGGTTTCAAGGTGGTGATGCTGCTGCTGCTGTCTGGTTGCTTCAACAACTTAGTGTCTTAAATGAGGTCAAAGGGTTTTCGAAGTTGCAAAGCAAACGAAGTTGGTATTCATCACCTGCTGACTCTGAAGATGAAAATAATTCAAGCACTGCCGATAGTTCAGATTACACATTTGATGTTATTTCAAAGACTTTTTCTGTTGATCCTTCAAAATTAACGACATTCGACACCTCTGATTCATCTCATTTAGCTTTTGAGAGTGATAGTGGAAATCATGCAAGTCTCACTTCAAGTGCACCTGATCAGTCACTGACTGATAATGTTCCATCACCTCATCAATCTCCATCATCACCTTCACCAGTTCCTGCTACTCAACCCAAGCTTACATCACCAGCACAAGCACCACCTCTCCCACCACCACCCCCACAATTGTGTAATAAGGAGCCTTCTCTACCATTGTCTAAGAAAGTGCCTCCTCCACCACCTCCTCCACCAATGGCTAAAGGGGCTACTTTAGTTTCATCCCCACCACCTCCACCGCCTCCCCCTCATTCATCTACCACTAACAAGAAAAATGCACCACCGCCGCCTCTACCATCAAGGAGTCATAATATCAGCAAGGCTTCTATGATGCCTCCAGCTCTGGCACCCTCTCCTTTAGGTCGTAACACTAATAATGCTACTATCCCGATTACACCCCAACCCCGTCCGACACCTATGCAACAAGGTTCAGCTCCCCCACCTCCACCTCCACCTCCACCTTCCATAGGTCACAATGCTAGCAACACGTCTATGGCACCTCCGCCTATAAGTCGTAATGCCAACAGCGCTCCTACTCCACCTCCGCCTCCTCCAGGACCTGTAAGTACAGGTTCATCCCCTACAGCTCCACCTCGTCCAGGACCTGTGCACACAAGTTCAGCCCCTCCGCCTCCGCCTCCACCTCCCCCAGGATCCAGGCAAACAGCATCTGTCCCTCCACCTCCACCTCCCCCAGGATCCAGGCAAACAGCGTCTGCCCCTCCACCTCCGCCTCCACCTCCCCCAGGATCTAGGCAAACTGGGTCAGCCCCACCACCTCCACCTCCACCAGGATCTCGACAAACAGGGTCACCGCCCCCACCTCCACCAGGATCTCGACAAACGGGGTTAGCCCAACCGCCTCCACCTCCACCTCCACCAGGATCTCGACAAACGGGGTCAGCCCAACCGCCTCCACCTCCACCTCCACCAGGATCTCGGCAAACAGGGTCAGCCCCACCGCCTCCACCTCCTCCAAGGTCTCGACAAATAGGATCAGCCCCACCGCCTCCACCTCCCCCAGGATCTCGACAAGCAGGGTCAGCCCCACCACCTCCACCTCCCCCAGGGTCTCGACAAACAGGTCCAGCCCCACCAACTCCTCCAGGCCTACGAACGGGTTCAGCTCCACCACCTCCACCACCAGCACCAAGACCTCCAGGTGCTCCTCCTCCTCCACCTGGTCGTGGTGCAATGCCACCACCCCCACCTGCAGGAAGGGCCCCCGGTGTGCCACCACCACCAAGCAAAGCTTCTTTAGCACCAACAAATGTTGGAAGAGGTCGTGGGACCGCTGTTGCTCCAAAGAAAACTCTGTTAAAGCCCCTGCACTGGGTGAAGGTTGCTCGGGCAGTAAAAGGAAGTCTATGGGCTGATTCACCGAAACAAGATAATGAAACGAGGTACGTTATGAATTTTCATACAGGTAGTTTGGTTTCCTGGGAACCATAGCGGCATAGCCTAACAATTGGAAATTGTCATATTAAGAAATTTTTTTATATAGATGTTCTTATGTGCGCGGTGGTTGTGGGTCATTTTCATTAATTTGCTGCATGCGCTGCCTCTCTCCCCACTTCTTTGTTAGGACTTAGGAGGGTGGGATGTATGTCCATTTATCATTTCTTATTTTAGATAATCAGATAATGGAAGTTTTTGTTAGGGCCCCAGAAATAGATATATCAGAACTTGAGAGCCTGTTTTCAGCAGCATCTGTTTCTGATGGGAGCAGTATTAAAGGTGGAGGTCGACGTGGTACTAACATCAACAAACCTGAGAAAGTACAACTGGTAAGCTGCTCCTCTTGTCATAAATTATTTTGTGACCTATTTCTGAAGAGCTGATATGCACGGTTAGGATATCCTAAAATGCTAATTAGGAATCACTTTGGTATAAAAATGGATACCAAGAGATAATGAGCACTAAAACTAGAGTCTCATCTGTTTGTTCTTGGTAATTGATTAAGGATAAGGCAAAAATAGAAATTGATTGCTTAAAATATTTATATTGGATTATATGCAATCTTCTGGTGAAGCAAATATGCTATATGGCAATTTGCCTGGTTGTTCATATATTGTATCTCAGGGTATGATTATGTTCTGTGTAAACCTAATTAGACACATATGCTGCAACACCCTCTTGTTTTTGTTTGCTTCATTGTATCTGATAAATAAAGAAATATACAACTGATATACCCACATTTCTTTTTTTTTCATCGTCAGGTTGACTTACGTAGAGCAAATAATTGTGAAATTATGCTCTCTAAAATCAAAATTCCTTTGCCAGATATGCTTGTAAGTTTTCCTATCCTTTGTGTTCACTTTACTTGGGGGCTTGTTTTCAAGTTTCAACTCACTTGTTTTCAACTCAATGAAATCACCTATTTTATTAAAGTTTCATATTCTCTCTGTTGCATGTTATTCTCTCTTTATCTACAATTTTTTTAACTGTTGCTCATAATTTTTTGAGTGAGTTTATTGTTTTTTCTTTCTTTACTTCAGGAGTAACTCTCAGCGTTCTTCTATAAACTTCTCATTTCCTATACAAATTCTTGTATGGAAAAATGCTTCTTATAAGTTACCAAGTTCTCATAAATTATATCTTAAATCTGGTTTTATTTTTCTATTGAGTCCATTTCCCTACTGTCACTTTTACAAACCCATATGTTTGCTTTAGGATGGCTATTATAATGTTTTATCGCTGAGACTTCAGAGATCCAAGTGTTGTATAATTTTGCCATTGGTGACAATGTCAAGTTTCACCCCTAGTTGATTACACTGGATGTTTGTATGAGATTTTAACTGATACATAATTATGGAATTGAGTGAGGTTAGTAATCCCTCAAGGGAGTTCAGTATTATAGTGGATTGGAGGATTTGTCAGCATTTCCCCCAAAACTAATGTGATAAGCTCCTTTAGCTAAGAGTTTTACCTGTACTTAAACATTCACGATGTAGGAGGGTTTTACATGGCATTGGTTTTTATATTTGATATCAAAATTTAATTTTTGTGAGTTTTATTTTTTTGGTTCCAGAATGCAGTTCTGGCATTGGATTCTTCTGTTCTGGATATCGACCAGGTCGAGAATCTGATCAAATTCTGTCCCACAAAGGAAGAAATGGAGATGTTGAAGGTACTCCCTGATTTTTCTTCCCTGTGCAGGAACCAATGGCAAGTTTTGTGAACTGCAATGAGTGATGTTATTAAGTATGACAACATTTTGGTATTTCATTGAATTGTATCTTGGTTTTGATGTTTTAGCCCTTGTGCTTTTATACTTGGTTCCAGGTCTAAAATCATGAATCATATTATTGTATATTTGTTTATATATATGAAGGTTTTCTTCATTGCATGTATCAGTGGTATTTATTTTGTTAGGAGTTGAAATATTAATGTATTTGTGTTTGCTTTTTCCATTTTGATCAATATAATCTGACAGCCATAATGGAAGTTTTTTATTAGTAGTGCACTATATATGGATAATTTGACTTCAAACCTTGATAATTTAAACTGTGAACCTTTCTAATGCTACATATTAATCTAAAATGTTTATGATATGCGACCTTTTTAATAGGAAAAAGGGAATTGCCTTTTCTTTTTTCCTGACTAAAAATCTCCTCTTTCAGAACTATGCAGGGAAGAAGGAAATGCTTGGGAAGTGTGAACAGGTTCTCTCTTAATACTCTTTAGTCACTGAGTCCTTGACTCCATGCAAGCTCTAATTGTTGGTACTGATCAATTTTTGTTTTGATATCTTAATCAGTTTTTTATGGAGCTGATGAAGGTTCCACGGGTAGAAGCCAAGTTAAGGGTGTTTGCTTTTAAAATCACCTTTTCTTCTCAGGTAATGTTATCTGGGTTATGATTACCTGTTTATGGTTTTGCATTCTATTGCTATTCATAAGATTTCATGCTTAAAGGCTTCTCTTTTTGTTTCTTCAGGTGAATGATTTAAGGGTAAATTTGAAGACAATCAATGATGCAACCAGAGAGGTACTTTTTCAATGGCCCTTAGTTAATTAACATAAAGGCATTAATGGCCTGCATTTTTATGTGATCGCTCATACATTCAGGTGAAAGAATCTGTCAAATTGCGTCAAATAATGCAGACTATTCTTACTCTGGGAAATGCGTTGAATCAGGGAACAGCACGGGGTATTTTTTTTGTTAACTCCAATCTGACTGTTTTTAATTTGAGATGGACTTTTGCTACCTGTTTCACCTCATCTTTCTTGACAAAATGAGAAATTTTCTTTTATGCTGTTTAGATTATATTTTCTGTTGTTCATTGCAGGGTCAGCAGTGGGATTCAAATTGGACAGCCTTCTTAAATTATCTGATACTCGTGCAAGAAATAATAAAATGACGTTAATGCACTATCTGTGTAAGGTAGATATGTCAAAATCTTAGTTTCATAGTTTGCATTATACTATTGTTTATAGTATTCTTAAGATAGTTGTGCTCTTCTCTATCTCAATGTAGATATACCCATAGATGAGATTATGTGAAAAGAAAAGGTTCCATCTTCCTTATGAAAAGAGTACCTCTATAACTTTTGGTTTTAAGGTTACTATGTTCTTTCTGCTGGGAATTATTCAAGGCTTATGGATCGGAGTTTAACATGTCAACTTTAATCTATATCTCCAGATTTCCTTTACTTGGCTACATTTATCTCTCACTTGAACATGTACTTCTTGTATAGGGTTGTATTTTGTGCAAGGTATTAAACATCCCCTTCACCTAATCTGGTTAAAAATAATTCTCTCTTGGGTTGGGTTGGAGCCAGGTTGTGTTGATTTTGCTATGATTTATGAACACTATCATCAGAGCCATCTTTAGATACATGGTTCGGAGACTACTACTTTAGTATCAGCTTTATGAAGATTCTGTGTTATTTTATTTGAGTGTAATATCTATGCACTGTCAATCTAAAGATTTATAAACACTCACTACATCATCCACCATTCATTTGGATTACTTTTTTTGAAGAGTCGGTGATGATTAAATATGAATGGTGAATGATGCATTGACACTATATAAAACTCATACACTTAAAGTACATACATTTTTATCACATTTTATTTTATCAACTTCACGATATTCATTTCTAACTTCATTGTTAATTTTTACATTTCCTTTTTTGTTCATTTTTAGGATTATTTTATCCCATATACTTTTCCATGTATATGCTCCTTCTGATTTTCATATGATATCTTACACACTGTTATCCTTGTCTCACTAGCTTCTTGCTGAGAAAATGCCGAAATTGCTAGATTTTGACAAGGATCTTGTCCATTTGGAAGCAGCTTCTAAGGTATCCTTTTTGTAACTAGTGCATTCCTTTTGCCTTTTTTATGATAGAATGATAGATGGATTTCAAATGATCTTTTGGGAGGTTAATTCTTTATGAATTTGCATCCTTTATGTTAATATCTAGATTCAATTAAAAGCACTGGCCGAAGAAATGCAAGCAGTGAGTAAAGGTTTAGATAAAGTTGAGCAAGAGCTCACTACTTCTGAAAATGATGGTGGTATAGCTACAGGATTTCGTAAGGTAAGGAATTAGAATTGGTGGCTTTTACACTTATACTGTTCTTAACTAAAGATATTTCCTCCTTTCCTATGGAAAACATGAATGCTTGCCTGGTTGAACACAATAATGGCAGATTCAAAACATACTTGTATTATTATTATTCTTTTAATCCATGCCTTAAATAATCACCACTCCCGGACCCCCACACAAATATATGTATAAAAAATAAAAAGAATTCTCAGCAACAACTCTAGCTTGACTCCAATTCATTCTATGAGAAGACTAAAGAAAATCACGAGGATGTGCATTCAAGGCATCAAAACGAGATTAAGATGTTTCCTTTGATTATGTTACTACATAATGTGGAGAGTTATGTTGTGATTCCCCATTAGAATATAATATGAGAAAAAGCTGTTAGCCGTCATGCATCCAGCTAACATTTTCATGACTTGTTAGATGGTTATGGCCCTATGGGAAAAACCTTGAATTGATTAGTAAGAGAGAATTGATTTTATATGAATATATATGCTCATGATTTTCTTAGCATAAAACTGTTGGTTACATGTATGATGTTTTTCTTGCTCAGGTACTGAAGAATTTTCTTGATATTGCTGAAGCTGATGTGAGGTCACTTATATCATTGTATGCCGAAGTGGTGAGTCTATTATAGTTCTTTTCTTCCTCCTTTTTCTGGGTGGTGTTCTCGGTTGGGAAACTAAGCAGGAGATTGGCTACACGGGCAAGTTTGATTTACCATCCTGATAATAGTCAGAACTATGTCGATAATCAATTCTTCAGACTGCTACTTATTTCTTGTTTTTGGTCTCCATTCACTCTCTTTCAGGGAAGAAATGCAGACTCTTTGTCCCAGTACTTTGGGGAGGATCCTGCTAGGTGCCCCTTTGAACAAGGTCTGACATTTTCTGTATGTATAATTTATGTGCACAAGTACTGAGATTTTGTAACCCTTCTTATAGTTCTAAGGATTATTTGTAACATCTCTTTGCTCGCTTCTCCTTCTCTATCATTAAAATGCTACTATATCTTAGGCTTTGAACCAGGCTACATTGGATGTGTATTATCCTCTTTCTTTTCATTCTGAAGTTTATTTTGAGGTGAATTTTTCATTCTAAGATTCATGATTTTAAAGAAACCAAAAACTATGTAAATCTTCAATTATGTTGACAATATGTTTACTGGACTTTGAGAAACTAGAATAATCATCTATAAGTAGATACCAGAAAATCTCACATTATAGCAGACTTTTGCCATGGTTTGCATATCCTTCTCATAGGTATACCTTAGGATTGTAGAAATATATAGCAAATAGGCACATAATATTGTCATTGCCCATTAAGTGACAAGTTTTCTTTCGAAAATAAATTGTCAAGATTATGCTAATCGTTACGATGTTTTCTTGTCGCAGTGACTCAAATCCTTGTCGTCTTTGTCAAGACATTCAAGAAGTCAAGGGAGGAGAATGAGAGGCTAGCAGATGCTGAAAAAAAGAAATTAGAGAAAGAAGCCATGAAGGAAAAGACAGCAAATAACACTCATTCCAAGAAAGGTGGCATTCCATAGATATATACTTCAACAAGCATGAGGAATGGTTGCTTTCATTTCAACATTTTGGACTAAAGCTCATGCAATTGATGCATGGCTACATGCACCATTGGGATCAAGGTGCATCCTTCCCATATATCAACATGATGTTGGTCCTTTTTTAATTATATACCACGAGGCATATAGAAATTTCATATTTTTGTTCTCTGGAAAATAGAGGCTATGTATCAATTTTTTTATTCCTTTCAAATTTGCTTCTACTTTTTAATATAGAACTTCTCAATATGTGCATGTAGTTGCATGTAAGTTTTTGTAGTTCAAAAAGATCTACTTTGAATATATGATAACCAATTCTTTACATGTATGATATAATCCATGGTTAGTCAATAAATGTTATCAGTGAAATAATGTGCCAAGCAACATTTTGTATAAACCTTGTTCATGGGTTGTCGCATTTTCTCTATCTTTCACAAAGTCTATCTTTCACAATGTGCCACACACTTTTTATCGAAGGTGGAGATTGTTGTGCCAATGGCTGAGGCGGTGGGGGTTGGAATAATAATGGGGATACACATTTTCTAAACTAAAAATTTCAGTTAGAAAACATTTTTTATTGTTTTGAAAATTGAAAGTAAAACTATTTTGAAAATAGATACAAAAATATTTTGAAGATATTCATTTCAAAACCAAAAATCAAAAGCCAACATTCACCCTAAATGTGTGTTGTTATGAGGTAGAAGTTTAAAGTTGATAATCAGCTAAATGAATAGAATTTGTTTGATATGATTTTCAATGTGCTAAGTGCTGTTGTAAATTTGCATGGACATAATTTTAAAAAGTTAAGTAAAATTTTTGAGATGGTAAGAAGAACACTTTTCAAGGCTATGAATATAAAACTAATCATTTTAAATAGAGAAGTTCCATTCAGGTGAAAACTATTAAGAAAAGGAGCCGCAGATGTGATGCCACGTGTCTCTCTGTCCACTGGGTATTATTATGTCTGTTTATAAGAAAAGTATATTTTTGTTTTTCCTTATGAATTATTTATTCGAATTCAGATATTTTCCAATGTGAATGGAATATTCGGAAACGGTTATGGCCAGAGATTGAAATCTTGACTTGAACCACACGAAAACACAACATACTTGGTCCACAAGAAATGCAATATCTATTACAAATTGCAATAATATAAGGTTCTTGAAATAAATAAAAAAGGTAAAATAAGATTTTGATTTGGTATATTAATAAAATTAAATGCTTTGATGATTTATTACTAAATTAATAATATGAATGCATTCACTGATAGTTGATCTGGTCCCTCAAATATTCTTTTCTTATATGTTAGGGATTTCGTGATGTTATATACATATATGAATGTGAAAAATTGATAACTAGGGCAAAACTCATTCTATAATTTATGTAACCTAATCTTCCAATCAAATGAAAAAAGAAATACAAATATTATATTGAAAATTATAATAAATATATAAAGAAAGGTACTATTATACCTGGTGTTAAAAATATCTCTTCAACTTATTATATCAATGAAAAGGCAAATATAATATTTTACAATAGAGAATAGTACATTGATACATTTGAAGCCTTGAATAAGACTTTTCAATTTAATTACACTTTTTTTAAATAATATGTTAGTGTATTAACACATCTTATAAAAGTATTACGGAAGACATGCAAATATTTAATAAGAAATATATATTTATATATAGGGTGAGGATTCACTTACTATTTGATTTCTCTAGAATTGATGGTTAAGATGTAAAGTAACTCTTGGAATCAATGGATCACTCCTCTTACATATAAAAACCCTTAAACCCTTTTTCTCCACAATTCTTGGTTTCTTAGTTTCCAAGTTTCTTTCTCCACAAACAAACGTTGTCTCGCTTTTGGTAATCATATGAATGATGATTGTAAAACGCAGTGTTAACGCCAGCGTAGCCAACACTTCAATCATGACGGTGGCTACCCGTTTCTTCTCCACCATACGCAACACGGTGGAGGCTAGAGATACGGTGGTATTTGCTGCAGCAAAGGGTGGTTTATGTTTTGGTGCTCCAAACAAGTTGGGTCATTGGGTTAGAGCCCCTACTACAGTTCATGGTGTTAGTGTTGTTAGGAATGGAAGCACTTTGGCTATGTCAGAGAAAGAGAATAAGAATGATGTTGGTTCATCTTTTGAGAGTGCTGCTTCTGCTTCTGCTGGTGGGAACAAAGAGGAGAACAAGGTTGTGAGTTACTGGGGTGTTCAACCCTCTAAGGTTACAAAACCTGATGGCACAGAATGGAAGTGGAACTGTTTCAGGGTATCTTTCTGTATTTTATGTATTTATATTAACATCACTTCTAATTATTGTCTTCAGTGTTTTTGCACAATGGACAGGTTTGGTTGATTAATGAGAAAGTAGTTTCCATTTGTTAACCAAGTAACCAATGGTCCATTACATATATGAAATTGTTCATCCATATATGGTATGTTTATTTTTCATGTATTATATGCATGTGAACTTTTATTAAAATAACTGATAACTGCTTTGATTTTTATGATGATTAATTTGTATATATGTTTTGAAGCCATGGGAGACTTACAAAGCAGATATTTCCATTGATCTGAACAAGCATCATGCGCCTGTGACTTTTCTGGACAAGATGGCTTATTGGACTGTCAAGGTTCTCAGATACCCTACTGATATCTTTTTCCAGGTTGGTTTTTTCATTTAAAATCTTTTAACTTACTTTAGTTTGTTGGGTTTCTTTTTGCTTTGCAATTAAATCAAATCATCCATGATTCATGTGATGTCTGCTGTATATGGTTTGTTTAGCACATGAAACAATATATTGCTTTATAAATTCCTTATCATATATTAGGAATTCTTCAAAATAAAACGGATTGTCAGGTTAATTGTCAATAAATGTAACTTATTTTTCTGATCTTAAAACTTAAAGCATTGTCTGAGGTGATCTACATGAGGAATTTACACAAACCATAATACGATATTAAAAGTTTTTGCTTATCATATGTTGTATTCAAATGTAACAGAGAAGATATGGATGCCGAGCAATGATGCTTGAGACTGTAGCAGCTGTTCCTGGGATGGTAGGAGGCATGCTACTCCACTTTAAATCGCTGCGACGATTTGAGCAAAGTGGTGGTTGGATCAAGGCTCTGTTAGAAGAAGCAGAGAATGAGCGCATGCACCTAATGACTTTCATGGAAGTGGCCAAGCCAAAGTGGTATGAGCGTGCTCTAGTCATATCAGTCCAAGGAGTTTTCTTCAATGCATACTTCTTGGGATATTTGCTTTCACCTAAGTTTGCACACCGCATGGTTGGGTACCTTGAGGAGGAAGCAATACATTCCTACACTGAATTTCTCAAAGAGCTTGACAAGGGCACCATAGAAAATGTGCCTGCTCCAGCCATTGCTATTGATTATTGGCAGCTGCCACCAAACTCAACTTTGAGGGATGTTGTCGTGGTTGTCAGAGCCGATGAAGCACATCACCGCGATGTTAATCACTTCGCATCGGTAATTAGCTTATCTACCCTTCTTATCTCAACAAGATTTGGGATGTTTTCTCATCACCTTTATATATCCATTAACCTGATATAGTTGTTAAACAAAGTTCTGTGGTTGATCAGATATTACTATGATTTTCAAGAACACTGATGGTATTCTAATGTAATGAACTTCAGGACATACACTATCAAGGAAGAGAGCTAAGAGAAGCTGCTGCTCCAATTGGTTATCACTAGAGTCCAATTATGTTGGCCTGTATCGGTGTTGGAGTGTGAAAATTCAAGACACATTCTGAAGACATTTGGCTATATAGAATGAATAAAATTGTTGATGACAATATTATGGTAGTATTTTGATTACGTCTAACAATGTCAATGTAAATAATGGGGAGTCCTTATTTGTTAAAAGTCTACTAGAGCATTTCTAATTCTATAGTATACTCTTTTGAGGGTGCATATGGAGTTATCAGATATTATGATATGAAGCATTTCTGCTTTCAGAAAGAACACTGTACTTTCTTTTTCTTTTCCATTCTAAGTCACCGCAGGCTTTGTTTAATACATGATATAGCCATTGCTTACTTTGAACTCAACATAAAGAAAGATTTAAGTGTTATATTGATAGCACTGGCTTACAGTTTTAATGAGTTGAATAGATTATTTTCAAATGAAGATGAAACAAAATTTGAAGATGTTCACTTATACCTTTCGGGATTAGACTATTGATGTGGAGTTCTCTCAAAAGCTTGAGGTTTTTCACAATGGGTCTGGTCTGCTATTAATTTCCACGAATGTTATACAGACGAGGTGAAGACACTAGTAATAATGAATAATATTCAGTTGGAAGTTGAATCTATTGAAGAGAAATCAAGGACTCTTACTCTTTGTGCCATTCAGCGTTTCTGTTTTGACAAAGACCATGATGTTGCCAGGTACAACTATCTTGCTTTTTTTTCCTTATTCTTTTCCTACTGTTGTCCCCTTCTAAGTCATTGTAGCCTGTTTAATTCATTGTACTAATTCACCATGGAAAAAAAATCCAGGTTCTACAGCAATTGAAATGCATCACTCCATTAGGACATTAAAAGACAGTAATGAACTATTTTGCTCAGGATATACTGTTCCTTATTCTCATTCCTCTTCCACAGTTCCTTCTGTTTTTATTGTTTAAAGGAAATAACATTTAGGCATACATGCATGATTTTTCTACAGTACTTGAGAATTTGAGGCTTCATGTAATGAGTTTTGAGCAGTTAAATGATCACGGAATTCTCATAACCTCATACTGATGGGAAATTCTGAGAGGGGATTCCTTTGAAACAGGTCTGTTCTCGGACCAAAGCTCCAAGTTAACAGTGCCAAAATCCCAGTGAACAAGACACTTAAATACCTCTGCAACATTAAATCGATTGACCAGGGTCAAGCCAAGACATTTATCAATGAGCCTCCACTCACCTGAGATGAAATTACAGTATGACATTTATCAAGAACTATTTTCTGCAGGCACGTCAAATGTTTGACTCCAGAGTCAGAAGATTGACATGAAAATTATCTTTTTTAGGAAAATAGTTTAACAAAAAAAGTCAACTTCTAACACAGTATAATAACAGTGGCTTTCAAAACGAATATCGGAATTATCTTCTTTCTATTATGGGGAAGAGTAGGGAAAGATGGGGTGTGGAGGAAAATAAAATCATCAACTGTTTTAAGTACAGTGAAGTGGGTCTATGTTTTGCCAATTTTTAAGTATAGTGACCTTCAGTTTAAGCGGGAGTGTGCATGTCTGAAATATACAAGCCATTCTTTGGTCCCTCCAGCCAAGTTCCCCCTTTGTTACTAGACTAAGTGTGATTCATTCTTTAGCTATGCTTATTCATTTATTCATCCCAGTAGAAGTTCTGACATTTTCTACGAAAAGTAATTAATAAAGCATGGGATAAAGCCATCATTACCATTAGGAATAAGGTTTCCTTCAAATAATTGCTCCCCACCTTCAGGGAAGACTTCATGGATAGATCCATCAACTGAAGTGAATGAGATAAAAGACTCTGTGGGGTGCAAAAGACTGAATGTTGGGTGAACTCTTAAGCAGACCAACCTGCAAAAGATATAAGGGAGCATATCCAAATATGCAAATGTCAAAATATTTTCAATTGAGGAAATAACAAACTACAAGGCTATAATAGCAATTACTGATGTCAGAATGAAAAAATATTTAACTGGGCTAATAAGTGTCTCAACTTTTCATTCGATTCTTCATGCACAATGTACCAACTGTTAAAAATAGATGTGCCTTCCATATACTCAACCAATGGGTGACTTTAACACTCAACAGACCCCTTGACAGTCAGAAATGGAGTGGAATTGGAAGGATTAAACATCTGTGCTCCGTGGTGACCTAACATCGGAAAGGCTTTGGTATCGTATTAAGCAATTAGGTCTACCTCCCACCCCAAAAGCAAATTCATTGAGGAGGGTTGGTCAAGTTACTATAAATGGTTTTTTACTCATACTTACCAATGTGAGTCTTTAACACTTAAAAAATGACACGGACCAAATGCAATCTTCTACTTGAGTCTAGTCAATCTTAGTGCAAAGTTTGGATGATTGGTGTGTGTGATTAATTGTGAGTGGGTTATATTTCAGAAGAAATGATTTGTGGGGGAATGGTTACCCAAAATTAATTTTGAAAGCTTAAGCTGCTTGGATAGGAATATCAAGTAACTTGAGCATGAAACTATAAAAAGCAAATAAATTTAATATACATATATATATATATATATATTTTTCAATCTGTATGTGATTGACCAAATTATAAAATCAGTCTAACTGAAAAAATAAATGTTACTACTTCCAGAATTAAATTTGGAACCAAAACTAATTCTGGTTTTGCCAGCCAAACATCTCAAATATGTCCAAAAGCATGTTTTCAAGTGCAAATGTGTAATGGAACAGGGTAACTAAACAAGCCTTATTCTCCGAATTAAGCATAGTTTTTACTATAGTCTTTTCTATGGGCTAGCAACTCATGAAAAGGCCATTGCTATAGGTTGAAAAGTGCCAAAAACTCCATTGACCATGGCTTCCAGGAAACCATAGAGTTGGGGATGCCCCAAAGATGACAATAAACCCATATATTTAATATAATCATACAGAGATCTAAAGCTAGTGTTGTTAGGATATAAGAGAAGCTTCAGATAAAACCTTGAGAACCCTCCAGAACCAGCTCCGACGCTGCGGGCTATTATGCTAGAGTCTATCTGAATGACATTGGCGGCGTTCTTTGGAAAATAGATCTGCCGCTGAAGAACCAATCCTCCACCAATATCACCCTCTAATACCACAGATTCCTCCTCACCTGTATGCTCAAGTTCTACACTGCAAGGAAAGCAATTGCCAGAAAAAACAAGTTGAATACCAAAAAGAAAGAGGGGGTCCACAGGGCAGAGAATACAATAAAATTGTGTGTGTGGGAGGGGGGGGGGGAGCTATATATGAGGATTACAGTAGCCTTTGGTAGCTCTTTAACAATAATATTTTCACAATAAGGCATGCAGTAAAAGAGAAACTTACTCTATGACAGAGTATTCTTCAGAACATCCAGCAGAACGATACTCAATACTGCTATACTCCTCATACCCATTGATCTGAATCCTGCTATGGAGCCATTGTGTTCCTGAAAAATAGATTGTTTACAATCATGAATAATATAATTCATTATATATACAACAACAACCAAACCTTAGTTAGATGGGGACGGTTACATGGGTCAAACAACACCACAATGCTTCTATCATATATCATGTTCATTGATAAAGTATATTATGTAAACAATACAAAACATTTCATCCATCATGTGACAATATCTTTTTTCTGACAACTAGATGGATCTAACCGAAAACAGAAAGAAGATACAGGTACACAGGGTAAAAGGAATTCTTCAATTATTGTCACGAAACTCCCAGATGAAGTCAGAGCATACTATAGACCAGTTCCTTCTAGCTGAGAAAGGAAAGAATTTTTTTGAATTCTTAACTGCAGAATGGTGTAAAAAACATGAATTTATTAAAAAAAATAGCAATTTCAGAAAGTAAATCCACAAACTACTTGCACTTTCCACATATTAAAAATAAAATCCTCAAAGGGAATTTTTTAATAAATTGCTAATGGACAATCAGTTTTACCTGTAGGAATGTGCATCATGGATATGATTCTACCCCCAATCCACGGAACAGCTTTAAGTACCCACTCACTATTTTTCAATTCAATGGGAATTTTTGAAAGCTCTGCTCCCTTAGGTCCAGAAACCTCTTCTACATCTGGAATTTGAATTGTGTTTTCTGCAAAATATTCAGATAGCACACCTTGATATAGAATTGGCATTATATGATACTTTTTTGGGGATAGAAAAATAAATGTTATTGGAGAAGAAGAGAAGATTACAAAAAAAGAGGACAAGCATCCTCACAAACAAAAAACATAATTGCATAATATTTCTAGCATTATAAACATACTTGCATGCACGTCATAATTGTGCAATATAATATGCAGAATACTACCAGTGCTTATCCTCCACTCTGCTCATGGAGAGGGGATGAGAAGACTAAAAAAACTATACCACATAAACAGTAAGGTGAATATCCAAAATTAGTAACCACTGTATCACAGGGTAAAATATAGCATCAGAAGAGAAAAGATGGTCAAGAAGATAGGAATTTTGACATAATATCAGAACAAATACCACTTAGAAAACATTTATAAACCAAACAATTAAAAGATTTCAACAAGCACATACCTAAACGTTTCTTGTATTGCTTCTCACTAGTACATACCAGCTTCGACACCTCCTCTTCTGAAGGCAAAGTTACTTGCAGAGCTTCTCCATCCATTCCACGTGTATCAATCTGTTTACAAAACATAACTATTAAATATTAAGATTAAGTGCTCAACAGAATATATATTAATGAATAAATCAAGCAAGATAAACACAATTTTTGACATTTTCTATCTATATGGGAATTTCATATTCTTTATATTTTCTTCTCACAAAGAAACCACGTACCTTTGCACCCCCACCTAACAATAATTGAATATGCAGGTGGCGTTTAGGTCTTTCCCATGATCCTTCAGTTTTGTTTACACTCACAGTAACAACTGATGATTGAAGTTCAGCCACATAATGTGTTAATAAATATTTGCCTTTTGTAAACTCATATCCATCACCATCATCCTCGAATAGAAAACCTTCAGCTTTCCCTATCAACGATTAGACCTTATAATTAGAGCCTCCAAAAGATGATAATCTGAAGAGCAGAGACTCTATTGAAATGTCGGTACAAGGATACCAACGGATATTTGACTACAAGAATGTACCGTGTTCATCTAAAGCAACAAGAAGTGTCAAGTCATCTGATGGATTAGCTTCTCCAACATGCTGAAGAGGAAGGCCCAGTGGAATAATTGAGCCACCTTTTAAGAATAAAGCTGGCAAATCCTGTCATGCCCCAGACAGAACGAAAATATATATAAGAACTGAAAATCATTTCTTTCGGAGAAAGATAAAAAATAAATAAATAACAATACTACTAAATAAAATGGAAGCAAAATGAGCCGGAAAAAACGTACAGGATGCACATCACCAAAATCAAAACTCAACCATATACCCTTAGGCAAAGTACAGTCCAACTTATCCAAGCCCTGGTCGCGTAAAGTGCTGGTCAATAAGTGACATAAAGCTTTACATCAAACTTCAATCATGATTAAACATGAGAGATGTGATCCAAAAAACATCACCAAGTAGAAGAACCATTAGTAGAAGAACAGCATTGCTAATGAACAAGAGGAATTAGTTTTGCATTTTTAATGTTTGCAACTATAATGCAAAATGGACAATATCTAATAAGGTGGAATAAACTTAAATGGACAAAACTACACCTGCACACACATGCGCACGAAAATAGATTAGCTTGGCTTTATTTTAAATTTACTTAAACTTTGTTACTCTTGCATTGCATAGTATCGTTTGATTTATGATAGAGCATTATGGCATTGTTCAATTCATGTAGCCTACCCTACCTAGTAGGATAAAGGCTTGATTGTTGTTGTTGTTTTATATATACATATATATTATCAATGAACTTATCCTTTTCTATTTATGAAGGATGAACATTATATGGTCGAACAAGGAATCTTGAATTTAGTTTTACACTGAAAATAGAGGGGTTTAATATCATTCACCCTTTCTCGATGACTAAAACTTCAATTAAATTTGTTGATATCATGCATAGTAGAGTAAGGAAGTGGAAGAACCTTGCATACACTAAAACTGGGCCAAGCAAAAATGAATTTTCAAGTTTCCTAAGGCTGGGATCTTTGGGATCTGCAAAAGCAAGAATGAAAATTCAGGATGCATATGAAGAAAGCTCAAATATCATTAACAAACCCAAGGTATTATAAGTAGTCAACAGAATGAGAACCCACCAGCAAAGAAAGTGGGGGTAGCCACTGGAGTGCCCCTTGTATGAGCAAAATAAAAAAGTGTGTATATAAGTGGGATAAGACGGTAGCGTCTCTTCAATGCCAATCGGCAAACTTCTTCACACTAACAATTAAAGCACAAGTTAGTGATGCATAGTTTTCAGCATAAACGTAAACTGAAATTACATAACACCATTCCATTAAGTGAGAAACAAATAATTAAAACAACAATAAGACATGTCCTCTCATTCATAAACTTGTCCCCAGGCCCCGGCCTTCATCTGGCAGTCACTAAAAGCATTAAAGGATTTTCAAATGTAGAAAAATACCAGTCGCTAAAAGCATTAACTCAATTTTGTTAACTTGATGTCAAGCTAAAGATGAAACTCAATATAGACTTCATACTTTTTATAAATGACAAGCAAGTTTAACATGGAATTTATATAATGTCCAACTCCAACATATGACAAGTTGGAAACGACAGGAATGATTGGTTTAGATAGTCAAAGAAGAACCAACCTCTTCCCCGAAAGACCAAGGTTCATGGTCACTGGTGCTCTTTTCAGAATGCCCTCGGCAAAAGGGAAATAAGGAACCAATGCCCATCCACCTTCCAAAAAGCCTAGGTGATGCATTTCCAGCAAATCCACCAATATCAGGACCTGAAAGTGGCTGACCACTGAGTCCCTGTAAACAAGGAATGCAAATTATGAGCAAATATAGAAAATATGCTGAACATGGATATTTTTAAGTTTTATATTTTGAAATGCCCTATTGGATTATGATAAGATAATAATATATCAATTCTTCTGGAACTGAACCAAGCATTCAACCATACGAGGAAAGAAACTCTGTTTCCCAGTTTAGAGAAGTTTTTTAAAAAAGAAAAGAAAAGAGATGTAGCTCTCACTGTCTAAAGGAAACTTAGAAGAAAAAAAAAATCCATTGTTAATTGCATCACAAATAATAAAACACAACCACAACCCAAAGAACTATTAGAAAGTATAGTCCATGACAATATCTAATTTAGTTTATGAAACTGCTACTTGCAATCATACTGTCTTACGAGAGTACAATGGTGCAAATCTTAAAGATATCATTTATCTTTTGGGAAACTAATGTTTCTAAAAGTTAAGCTACTAACAACTAATTGACCAAACAACTTATAATCAACTTGGCATGCAGAATGCGTCCAGTATACCTGACAAATACACTTAAAAAAGTGCATAATACAAAATGCCATAAGTAATGGAGCTACGAAGACTTATACCAAGTTTCTCAGCTAACTGGAATGAGACTAAAGACAGCATAAATACCAATCTAGCTCAAGGGAAGTAGCATCAATATTCCTAAGATCCTTACCATCTGTAGTACCATGGAGATACTCATATGAAGATGATCCCAGGTTGAAAGGTTATCTCCGGTCCAAGTTGCAGCATACCTTTGGCTGCCAACAAATCCAGCTCTGGTGAGGACAAATGGGCGCTTTTTCTCATTAGCCAATTTCATGCCTTCATACGTTGACCTTGCCATCAGTAGACCATATACCTGTAGCAAATAGTCATAACAATTAATACAAGTTTAGGGTAAGTTATAATATCAGCAAAGGCATCAAAACAGCAAGTACAAATTCATAACTATCAGAATCAAGATGCAGGAAAGTATTCCATTATATATAATCAAATTGCACCACTCATGACTCATGAGCGTCCACTAGTTTATTGTGAAAAGACATGTCTCCAAAATTACGATTAAGGTTAAAAATATTACATTATGATAGAAAGAATGATTCTGACAACCTCCAAGTTCCTTATCTCCCCTATGAACATTGCTTTCAGGCATTGTTTTGGTTACAACCTGGAAAAGCAAAGGTTAAAGAAATTGAAAATGTTAAACATCAAGAATCACAGATCCTAAAATTTGGATCAAATCATGTTTCTTACTTAACAAAACATATCAATGGGATTTGAATTACCTTAAAGATAGCTGGTTCGTTCATATCATTCCAAATACCATCAACACCATTGGAAATGAACTCTTTAACTAAATTTGCCCACCATGCCCGAACTTTTGACTGTGTATAGTCAGGGAAGACACAAGGCCCAGGCCACACGTCCCCTGAAAATGGATAGATGTGCTTAATGCATCACAAAAAAGGAGAGAAGAAGAAGACATGAAGCAACTTACAAAGAGAACCTACCAATGAAAGGTGCTCCATCTGCCTTTTGGACCCAAACATCATTCTTGGAACCACTATCACATACAAAATAACCCTCTTCCAGCTTGATCCCGGGGTCGAGCATCCAAATAGCTTTAAAACCATTGTAATGGAGGTCTTTTACTAAAGACTTGGGATCTGGGAAACACTCCTGAATAATATTAAAACATTTACTTTTATATGTGTGTCTAAAGATCTGATGCAAATATCAACAGACTACATGCACTTATCACTATATCGGTTAATGTTTGTCTTTAAAGATCTGATACAAATATCAAAATTACAGTGCTATAAATTACTGTTGTTTCTCTGGGAAAAGTGCATACCTTGTCAAAGGTAAAGCAACGAAAACCATCCATGTAGTCAATATCCATCCATATCACATCACAAGGTATGCCCTTCTCTCGGAATGTTTTTGTAACCTGCACATTTTAATTTTTAACATCTCTGGAAAATATGATATATAGACATTTCAAAAAGTAACAGACAATTGAGAATGTACAAAACTACGGAGCTGTTAGCTATGCAGAATTTATGAAGTCCTAGGTATTTTGAATATCATCATATGAACATATAAGATATCTGATATTGGACACATCAGAATTCATGAAATATGTGCTTTGTATGAGAATGTAAATTTGTTAAACATTCCAAGGATAGTGTGGTGTCGATTTTTTGTAGCACGTACAAATCTTACATATCCAATTATAACTTATAAATGTATTATTTAAAGTTTTAAAATGCATTTATAACTCGACATTCCCAGGCATCCTGGATTCCCATGTCTCTTGGAAGTATTATATTGGCCAACAGCAAGCATAGGCATGCTATATTCACATCCAAAAACCTCATATATCTTACACGCAAACCAAACAGGTCTTGGAAGTATTATGCAGGCAAATAGTAATAAAGGGGGAAAAATAACAGTGACAGTTAAAACATGGAAAACATGCCAATATTCAGCATCTACAGTTCAAATTTCCAAAGGTAAGCGTCACATTTGATCAAAAGTTGGTATTTGAAAGCAATTTCCTCACAGACATCACTACTGAGAATTTGAGAGACGGGGAAAGAGGAGCACCAAATACCTCCAGAACTCTCTGATCAGATAAATAGCTCCAACGGCATTGTTGATAGCCTAATGACCATTTTGGGGGCATAAACACGGTTCCTGATGAAAAAAATATTTAAGGAACTACCGTTCATCACCAAAATAAATTAATCAATTACACTCTGGAAACTGTTTTACAGTTCCCGTTCACAACTTCACATTGCAATATGTACTTGGGGCTTTAATTTAAAGGAGTCTCTTCTTGAACATCTTACACAAAGGTTATAGCTAAGCAGCTCTAAAACATAGTACACAAAACAACACATTGCACACTTTCTGGAGTTGAAAATTATAAACAATCAAGGATAATACTGTCAATAATGTCTTTACTAGTTTAATAAAGACACACTTCATGTATTAAAAATATGTATGCACACCTATAGCATATTAATATATGTTACATGCCAGTACTGCTTTCAAGTACAATGATTGTAATGCGAGCCAAAAAACTTATAAGTTAACTTTCCTAGAAAATTACCAATCGCTTTTGATAAAGATATCAAGACTGCCGTTGGTGAAGCTAAAGGACCAAATGTGATGACAGGATAAGAAGATGGAGCAATGAATTGTATTGTGGATTCTTTCCTCAAATCAATCTAATTGCCAACAGAGCAAATGATCATTAAATAGATCGGTGTAAAACCATGAATGTCTCTTCAAGATTAACCTCAACAAATGACACAAAATCAAAATGTTGCATCACCTCACAGCGCCTCGTAGTGTCAGCAAGAATTCCTAGTGCCTCACCATTAGGAAGAACAGCTAAAACCCATGGATGTGATTGGTACAACGAGGTGGTTCCTGGACCATAGCCCCATGCGTCTGTGTTCCAAGTGAAGACCTGCAAATGAAATTTAACTGATGAGTAATGTATTACAAGTAAATATTTTGAAAACATACACTCCATTCAATTAACTTACTCTTTTACCCGTCCTCTCAAGTTGCCCACTAACTTCTCCAGTTCCATAGAAGGAGGTACCTATTGGCAGCTAGTTGAGAAACAAATTCAATCAATTTCTGAATGCCAGGGAAATGGTATAAGTAAAAGGATCCTACTAACCAGTGCCCCTAGAGATAAAGAAAAGACAAGTTTTTTATAGGAAAACTAAATACAGGAGTTCATACATCATTTTCCAATAAAACTTCTGTTGGCACTGGTTAGCATGAAAAAAGCAAATTAGACCAAGAATGAAAGGATCTACTGGCAGAAACAAATAAAGTAACTGACCTCAAGTTTGACAACCTGCTGGTCTAGAAGACGCTGAAAATTAGGGGTATATGAAGGAACCTTGTCACTAGTGACGGGAGTGTCTCTAGTCCTGCTATTTACAAATGAAATACTGGGATACGCTGCATGCCTATCATTTACAGAACAGTCAAATCGAAAGACTCCATCTTCCAAAATAGGCTCAAAAATCATATTCCCAGAACTGACATTGCTACCAGTAGTAACTGTCTTTCCATCATAATCAGCCATACTACGAGATATAAGCTTTTTTCTGCCAAATTGAACAAAGTGAAAGGTATGTAAGTTTTAAATTCAGTGTTGTCAAATGTAGTGCAATATACCGTTACTTGCGAAATTCACTTTAAGAGAAGGAGCCTTGTCCAATAAAAACAAACAGGACACCCAAGTGCACAAGAGTGGGCTCACCCTCTAGTTCAATGAAAGCAAAGCCAAAAACAAAACAAAAAATGCGATGATCATGAACATAATTTCAGTGCGGTATGATGAATTTCGGAAGACAAATAACATGGGTAAATAAGGTACTCCAACTCTCACTACCCAAACTCATATGAACTAGAATAGAATCAATGGTAGGATGGTTGTTGAGGATTCACTAAAATTCAATGAAGTCAATGACAAAACTAACATAAAGTATTGGCCACATGCACTTCCATTGTTGACATCGAAAAATGAAAATCTAACCTGAGAGAAGGAAATAACTTATTCCGATGAAGAAGATGAGGTTGATAACGTGTGGACACGAACAGCGATGGAATCGCATCAAATTTGGTGATGCTATTACTGCAACTGAAACTGCTACTCAACACTACTACCGCTTTATTCATTGAAGATTATATATATAATTGCTTATTTATTTTCTATTATTTATCACTATTATTGGGGTTAATCTAATATTGAATTATTGAAACAATATGAAATTGAGTTCGTCATCGTACAGCTTTTATTGGATCGTTATCTTATGAAAGTTAGAAAAATATCCTGTCAAAAATAAAATAAAAACCAATAGGAAATGAATTATTCAATAACGAAACATACGTGTACTTACATAAATTACAATTACAACTAACGACACATACACAAGCACTGAATGTATATGATAAATTGTTGGTATTTCAACAACGAACTATTCATACACTTCATTTTGTTTACATGTATTTATATAAATTAATTGCTTACTGAATGTATATGATAAATTGTTGGTATTTCAACAACGAACTATTCATACACTTCATTTTGTTTACATGTATTTATATAAATTAATTGCTTTTTTTACACAGTTAATGAAAAAGTATTTTAACATGGTTATATTTGTTTGGCTTTTATAAAAGAAAAACTTCAGGGTTATAAAATTTACCAAAATAATCATGAATATGTTAACTCTTAACCAAAACTAAAAATAGGTTTTCAAGTTGAGACAATTCAAAATACAGGATTTTAAAAACTTATTTGCTCGAATGAAAAACATTAGCCTCCAAATCATGGCTGGGTTTGAACTCGAACAAAGCATTTGTGTAGAGAATGAATGTTATCAAACGCACAACGTTCATTACATCAATAATAGTAAGTTTACATGATTGTTTCCAACATATTAAAGTAGTAGTCAGACATCTCCATACACAGACAACCCATGCATTGCAATACGCTGCTTATTTAAATTCTTCATTTGTTCACACAATAGATCCAAACAAACCAAAATCCCAGGAGAGTAATTAACTTTCAGAGGTGTAAGGTGTGTCACTCGCTGTTTCGTCTTGCTGTTTAAGTCGCTTCATCTCCTCATACGCCCATTCAAGTCCAGGGCAATAATGAAGTGGAGGGTTGAATCGGCTATCATTAATATCAGGTGGCAAGAATGCTCCATTCTCTACCAAGAATTTCACAACATCCCTCCTCCTTTCTTTAGCTGCAATATGGAGTGGTGTCCCTGATTTAAGAGAAGAACATGGAATTATAATTTTGAAAGTAAACGGACAATAGTAATATCAAAGTCGGCAGACAAAAGATAAATTATATAACTTACAGCCACAAGCACCCTTGGTTCTGGCATCAATGTTGGCACCTCGCTCAAGCAGTTCATCCATCACTTCAAGGTGGCCACCTTCAGCTGCAAGATGGAGAGGGGTCACCCCTTTTGACTTAGGGCCCCATGCAGTCACATTGACATCCATGCCTTGGTCCAGAAGTTTCTTTACCTGTTCAAAGAATAGTACAAGTAGATGAAAGGGTGCAACATAAATTGACAAAATCGGAAAGCATTTTGCTCAGATATGATACAATAACAATATGAATTCTTTAAAGGAACATAACAGGACAATATCAACACCAAAGCAACATAAATATAGCAAAATACACAATCAGATGACCAGTTGAACAACATCTACAAGAAGCAAGGTAGAGAGAGCCAGCTTGTATTTAACCTCACTTCTGCATTGGGTTCATCCACATTTTTCCAGAAACAGAGCACATAAATTTTACATATTTCAACACGTACTGTATTTCTCAGACTTGTATTATACAATAAATATTTGAGAACTTCACTAGACACCTTGAACTCACATTTATAAACCACGAAAATTATTCCTAATCATTTCTCTCCATATTATCACATGAACCACCTAGCGAAAAATATTTCCCATTAAAATTCTGAAAATTGATTGAAAGGTAAAAAGAGCAAATAAAAGGTATCATCATTAATAAAAAATGATAAAGGTGTTATAAGTGTCTTGTACCTAGTTTTTTGGCTTGACCCAATGTAAACTAGGTAGTTAGGCAAAAGAGAACATCACTAATCACACAAAGCGCTTAGATGTATAGGGATTTGTGAGGTGACTAGTATTTGTTGTAACATCCATTGGTCATAAATATAACAATCTTAATCTGTGCTGTCTAGTTATACCATAAGAATAATTCCAAATCTGCAACACCATCTATAGTTGCAAATTTGCAATATGGTCCAGAGTCAGTGATATAGCCATGTCAGACACTTTAACGTTTTGGATACTTTCTGTGCATCTACCTTTCAATTAGTTTATAAATCTTGAATTTATCAACATACCCATGTCCCAGATCTATATCCATATACATGTTTCCTACAGCCACCCTAACCAATTCAAATACAATCCACCAAAAACTGAGAGATAGAGTCTCCCTCATATTGCTAAATTAATACCGCTAACTTTTTAAAAATCCCTTCTTGAATTGGAAAACTCAAATCTTGTAAAATAAAATTGCTTTTCTTGGATTTCATCACACCCAGCATTGAATTACACATAGTATATATGAAATTTTATATCGGCGCAAAAAGAGACATATAACTTACCAGTTTGAGATCACCTTTACGAGCGTAAACATGAAGTGGAGTCCAACCTCTATCATCAGTACCCACACCGGGTCTCAGCATGCGCCTTCTCGAAGGACTCCTTCTGAACAAAACTGGCTCTGCCTTCAGCATCGTTCTCTTTCACCACAGAACTAGGGTTTGTAAAATCCTTCAATTCGTAAAACGAAGCGTAGAATTAACCAAAACAATAATCGAAGGGGTTTGGTTTTGTTTTCCAATTTTACATAGGAATCAAATCTGAGAGGGAAAGTAGTTGTTTTTTTGTTTGTAGAAAATTGAATAAAGGGTTATTACGGAAAGAAGAAGAAAAAGAAAAGGGAATTAACGAGAGGGAAGGGAGTGATGAGCAACGCAATAAGGAGCAAAAGGATTCAAGCCAGGACCAAAGACACGAAGGTTATGAGCGATGAAAAAGGAGTTCATGAAGGGAAAGAAATTGATTATCATAATTGAAATTGATACGATGAGAAGATAAAGAAAGAAAAAGATAAAGAAGAATCAGATGAATCCTTGTTTGATATGGATGATAAAGATTGAAGAGAACATTGAGGAGATAGGGAAATTGAGAAACCCTAACAGAGCGAGAAAAAGAGACACGCGATCGAAGGAATCACGGAACGTTTCTTTCCCGCACTTCCCTCACTAAATCGTTATTAATATTAGGGTTTTGCGGATTAAGATTGACAAAAATATCTTCCAAAAATTATAAATAATATCTCGTTACTTTCATCACCTTAATGAATTATATAATTATAATTATTAATTAGGGATGCAATTAAAACTTAACTCGCATATATCCACCCGAACTCAACCCGAATATAACAAGAAAAAATCCGATATGATTGATTTTGGTTTTGAGTTTGATATTAGTAATATTTTACCCAAACCCGATTAATATATATAAAATTATAAAATTACAACAAATCGCCGCACACGATTAAGATTAAGATTGTTATATTTATGACCAATGGATTAAGATTAAGATTGACATATTTATTCGGGAATTATATCATTATTTTTAATTCCGCTAAATTTATATTCGGGTTTTGGATTTCGGGTTCGTAAGCACAAACCCGACCCCAACCCCGACCCGCCCCGTTGTCATTCTTATTATTAATAATTAATAATATAATATAAGACAAACATAAATTTTTATGGAGGCATACATGATTTTCTCTCCTAAGATTATTATGTTTTCAACTATTAACTATGATATTTTATTTATTGGTTAACAATTGTTAGTTCTTAAATTTAAAGCAACTAATATATATGGAGTGTAATATGTATTATGTATGGTGAGCGTAAAACTTTTATATAGTCATCATATTATTAATTATTGGATTATTTTTTTAAAATTGATCATGATTTCATATTGATATTGTAGTGATAAACATTGAGTACATTTTTCTTATATATGATATGCTTATTTGTAGAAAGCTTTGAATTACGTAGAGGTGTCAAAATAGGCGAACTGATATTAGTCGGCCTTTCAAAGCTCAAAAAATTATAGGATTTGGGTATCATAATTATAGTAATATTTATAATATAAATATTTATAAATTACAATATTATAAATTTAAACATTATAATAGTTGTCATATTGCATAATATCTTTTTAAGTACAATAATAATAATAAAATAGTGCATCAAATCAAATGAGAAGAAACATTTAATCATACAGATTTCACATTTCCTTTCTTAATGGTGTATTTAATTAGATTTAACATTTACAAAAAAAAACATAATAAATAAGAATGTCTTTTACAACAAAACTAAAAGACGATATAATTATTTATCATAGAAAATTCTACACAACCAAATTTAAATAATTGTTCACAATAAAAATGTTGATAAAAAGCATACAAATGATTTTCATATATAAAGTAAAGGATGATGTTAATATATTATGATTGTGTTTATACTTTGAAATATAGAGTTCATTCTAAACTTGACTCTATACTACCGTTATTATAAATCAACATAATATTAATTTTTATAGTGTTTAAAAGTTTATATATTAAAATGAAGTCACAAATTATATCGTATTAGAGAGTGAAAGTTCAACATAAATGAGATATTTAATAATTGACTTGTGTTAAAAATCATATATGTAAGTCTAACAAATATGTTAAAAAAGTTATACATTAATAAACGATTTATATTTTTTTTTAAAACAAATTAAATATATTAAAATTTAAATAAATATTTTTTAGTATTTATCTGGGGCGACCCACCACAACTCGTTTAGGACAGGTTTAAGCTGCAATTGGATATGCATAAATTGTATCTGAGTTTTTTAGCCTGGTCCAGTTTAATTCAAACCCGTCCATTTGACCTGTTTTGATACCTCTAATATTTGGGCACTACTATTAAACTCATCCAACAATAAATATGAAATAATACACAAGTTTTTCATCATTTATATATTACAAAAGAAAAAATATATTACGCAAATCATTTTTATAAAAAAATAATAATAACTTTAAACCCTAAATAAACGGTCATTTAAAAAATGTCATATTTGATTTCCGATAAAAAAGTAAAAAAATAACTACATTTTTTTTGAAACTTTTACATCGACAATTAAAAATATTTAATCAAACGAAGGGGTATAACGGTAAAATCATTGACCGACATTGGCGCTTTGAAGAAGCATGTTGTCTTAGAAAGTGACAGTCAATTACTCAACAATTCCAAATCAGAAAGAAAAAAAAGTTGTTTTTGTTCGAACACGTTTTGCACTAAAAAAAAACCCTAATCCCAAATCCGCTCTCGATTCAATCGACGTCCTAGTATCAGAATGTTCAGTGGTGGAGGTGACGACGCACTCGCAGCACGCCTCGGCATTGTGCCGCCGTCGCTGCTGAATCATACAACGCCGTCGTTGATATCGCCGGAGATATCGGCGTCTCTAGCTGCGAGGGAGGAGAGGGGTCCGTCTCAAACGCAGTGGAGCCAGCAAGAGACGATGGAGTTCATAGCGATTCGAGCGGAGCTAGAGAGAGATTTCACTGCGTCGAAGAGGACCAAGACACTTTGGGAAGTAGTGAGTTCGAAGATGAGAGAGAGAGGGTTCAGGAGGAGCCCTGAGCAGTGCAAATGTAAGTGGAAGAACCTTGTTAATCGCTATAAGGTATTTGTTGGATTTCATTTCGTGTTGATTTCTGCATTTTTTGTTGTTTATTTAATGTTATAGAAAAGGTCATACAAATTTGTTATTTCAATAAAGATTATACCTTTTTGGTCGGGTTTATGTTAGCATGAACTTAGCTATAAAATTTGTCTTGATTTGGAATTTGGGTGTAAAGAACCATGTATAGATATAGTTTATTAATGTGTACTTATGATTGAATCCGTAGTTGATATTTTGTTTGGAAGCAGAACTGCAGATAAGAGAACATTGTGATTGCAACATCTTTGTTGGTATTCATTATGGTGTTTTTTAAGCAAATGGCAGTGATATGTTTATGAGTGAGGCTAATTCAATTTGCCTATCTACATTCATAAGTAATTTATCATGATTTGAGTTATTTATTCATTTTGTAAAATTGTGGTTTTGTTAATAAGGAGTGTGATTTCGACAATTAGAAGTGACAGTCAATAATCTCGCCTAATGTATGGCTAACTGATTCTGAAGTCTGAACCATTAAATTGCATAATGTTCATGTATATGGAAATTTATGTGATGGAGTGATTTGGTTTTGGGGTGTGCTTTGGTAGGATTTACCTCTGCTTTTCCACCCTTGTTACAGGCATATAGCTTTATCTCTGCTTAACTCACCCTATAATTGTTTTAGACTAGTTTAAAGATGAAGTTGTAGATCTCTAGTTTTTTTTTACTGTTTTATCATTCACAAAATGTTTATATTATCTGTATGCATGAAGTTTCTGTTACTTGGGAATGCAGAAAAAAGACATATCTTTAAGATGGGGAGTGTTTACTTCCTCTATTCAGTAAAGTTACATGGTAATATTATGCAGGGAAAAGAGACATCTGATCCAGAGCATGGCAGGCAATGCCCATTTTTTGAAGAATTGCATGCAATCTTTACCCAAAGAGCACATAACATGCAACGGTTGCTTCTAGAATCCGAGACTCGTTCAACTCAGCCAAAGAAAGTGGTGAAAAGAGTAAGTGGAGATCGGTCCTCTGAGGAATTCTCAGAAGATGATGATGAGGTGGAAGAGAATAGTGAAGAGGAGAAACCTGCTAGAAGCAATACCCGCAAAAGGAAACTCGACAAGGTTGCAATGGAGAAGTATTCAAAGGCAAACAATCCATCAAATTCCCTCAATAATACTACCAGTAGTGTTCAGGAAATGCTCAAGGAATTTTTCCAGCACCAGCTAAGGATGGAGATGCAATGGGGGGAGATGATGGAAAGGCGTGCCCATGAAAGGGAGCTGTTTGAACAGGAATGGAGGCAGTCCATGGAGAAGCTTGAGAGGGAGAAACTGATGATTGAACATGCATGGAGGGAGAGGGAAGAACAGAGGAGAATTAGAGAAGAGAGCCGGGCAGAGAGGAGGGATGCTTTATTGACAACCCTTTTGAACAAACTCATTCATGAATCTAACTAAACAAGGCAGGCTCGAGGTTCTTTGAAGCTAATTCTTGTTGTTTCCACGTAATATATGATTTTAAGTTACAGAAATGAACCAAATTATATAGTAGCTTTTGATTACAGTGAATTTTGGAAAGGAAAATTTGGTGGATATGAATATTATAGGAGCATATGAACTTTTTCTTTTGAAAATAGTTACAGAAAAATATACTTGGTTGGCATCAAGTTCAGGAACATGTTACTACAGCTGAAAAGTATGGGTTTTAGATTGTCTGTAGATTTTTCTTTTTCTTCATTACCCACAGATATTTGCATTTTCCCTTATTATAGATACATGAACTCGATGTGTTTGAGATGAAATTTTATGCAGACGATAGAATTCTTATTGCCTTTTATTGTTTGTCTAAACCTTAGTTTTTGCCTTTTATTGTTATATAACATGGCTTTAGTTTTTGCTTCTTTTGCTTTAGGTGAGACTTATTGCTACTACCATGTATTGTTGCGGTAAAAAGAAGTTGCAACTTGCAACATACATAACTAATACGAGGTGAAGTTATTGCCATTTTCTGTTATTTCTATTCACGTTTCTCATCATTTTTGCAAAAATAAAATAATGACTCTTTCAATGAAGAGTATGAATAGAGAGTTTAAGATGTCTATAAATTTTTCTTTTATGTTGCATGTTACTTGGTGTTTTAGGCTTTTAACTTAGTTATAACAAGCTTTAGGCCTATATTGCCCCTTCCACAAATTTGGCTGTATCATCACTTAAATTCATCTCATCAAACTTTTTCTATGGGTTAACAAAACAATTTATCAAAACTTAGTTTTGCACATAGTTTCAAAATGCATACTAAATGACAAATGGTTATGGATAGGAATAAAGAAGAGAACGTTTTAGTTTTGCCAACGTTAAATAAAATTCCTTAACATCAATTAGTATTAAATTGTAGGTTGGAACAAAATTAATTTTAAAGCAACTTGTTATAGCTGCCATTATTCCAACAATAACATCCATAGGGAGTTTTCACTTTTCCATCATAGGTGCTGTTAGAATTTAGAAACCACTAAACAATTAATTGGAAATAACATAACGGTATCAAATATCATAACCCTTCATATAAATGCTTAAACAAGAATGCATCATAGTAGGGAATAAGATTGCATATTTTAGTTTTTATACAATTTCTTTTTAATAAAAAACTTAGGAAACATTGAAAAAAATGGGGTTATGGTTCTATGTTGTAGCATCTATTTGCTTATATGTTTTTCTTCAAGCCCTTGCCAATGTCATCCACAACAAAAGATTACCACCAAGTCCTCCTACTATACCCATGTTAGGTAACATTTTGTGGCTACTAAAGTCATCAAAAAATTTTGCTGACCTAGAACCTACCCTACGTTCTTTGCGTTCCAAATATGGGAACATTGTTACCATCCACATTGGTTCTAAACCTTCTATTTTCATAACATCACATGAAGCTGCTCATAGAGCACTTGTTAAAAATGGAACAACCTTTGCTAGTAGACCCATGTCTCTAAAAACTACCCAAGTATTTTTCCCTAACCAACATACCGTTAGTACTTCACCATATGGTCCAATTTGGAGAATGTTACGTCAAAATTTCATGCATGTAATTCAACCTTCTAGGCTAAGTTCATATTCACATTGTCGTAAGTTAGCATTAACCATATTCAAGAAACGTGTCTTAGTTGAAATTGGATTAGGCAATAATAAGGGTATACCAATTAATGAACATTTTAATTACACAATGTATGTTTTACTATCTTACATGTGTTTTGGAGAGAAATTTGATGAGGCCACGGTTAAGAATATTCAAAGGGTACAACATAGTTTAGTGAACAATTTCATTAGATTCAATGTACTGAATTTCCTACCAATTTTGACTAAGATTTTATTTAGTAAACTATGGAGAGAATTACTAGAAATTCGTCAAAATCAAGTGAATGTCCTTCTCCCTATCATAAAAGCACGCCAAGAGAAAATGATGAGAAGAAAGTTTGATGATCATAGAAATGAAGATGATGATGATGATGATGATGAACATGTTTTTAAGGCTTATGTTGATACTATTGTTGATATGAAACTCCCTGATAGTGGAAAAAAACTAGAAGATGAAGAGTTGGTGAGTTTGTGTTCTGAGTTTATGTTAGGTGGCACAGACACAACAGCTACTACATGGTTATGGGCTATGGCAAATTTAGTGAAGTACCAAAACATACAAGAGAAACTGTTTGATGAAATCAAGGAAGTAGTGAAACATGGTGAAGACATTGAAGAGGAACATTTGAAAAGGATGCCTTATTTGAAGGCTGTGGTGTTAGAAACCTTTAGGAGACACCCACCTGGTCATTTTATATTGCCTAGGGCAGTTATACAAGACACTGTTATGGATGGTTATGAGATACCTAAAAATGCAATGGTCAATTTCCTTGTTGCTGAAATGGGGTGGGACCCAAATGTGTGGGAAGATCCAATGGAGTTTAGGCCTGAAAGGTTTTTAAGTGATAAAAAAGATGCTAAGTTTGATATCAAAGGGTTTAATGAGATTAAGATGATGCCTTTTGGTGCAGGGAGAAGAGTTTGTCCTGCAATTAGTATGGCACTACTTCACCTTGAGTACTTTATAGCTAATTTGGTAAGAGATTTTAAATGGACACTTAATGATGGCTGTGAGGTTGATTTGACTGAAAAACAAGCCTTTACTATTGTCATGAAGAATCCATTGAAGCCATGTGTGTCTCCAAGAACATTCACTTAAGTTTCTGGTTTAGGATTATAGGAAATGGAGGAAAAAAGGTAAAATCTTTTTTTTTTTAATTACTCTAGAGTTATTATTCATTTGTTAAATTTGTTGTAACAACATAATTGAATGAGAGAAAAATAAGCAATTATACGTACACTTTTTTTATGGGTATACATCATCAAGCTTAAATTACATTCGGTTATACGGAGCTGTAAAGTTGCAAACCATGTTTTAATTGTAAGTGACACAAAAATAAAAATGAAAATGAAAACTTTAGCAATCAAGCATAAGATGAATTTTAGCAAATTTAATATCACCTTGAATCACATGGCAAGAAGCCATGAATACCACCAAAGAAAATTGTAGACCAGTAAAAAAAATATCAAGTTATCAACTCTACACTATTTAATTTAGCAGAGCCTAATGTACTTAGGCATAGGCTATGTCTAATTGGTTCATATTTTTAATAATGCCATTTTCTTTCTTTCCATTTTTAATCATTCCCTAGGAGAATCATGGTTGGTAGAGAAAGTGTGAATACTAGAGATCAATTCCAGCAGAATAATAGGATATGGAGATGCTTAAGAAACAAAAAAAGTATACTAGAGAAAGTGTGAATACTAGAGATTTGTTACTTGGGAATCTGCTGCTATTCATGATGTACTCAAAGGTGCATGCTACATTTCCAAGTTCTAACTGCTTTAGTACTAAGGAATTATACAATTACGTCACATATTTTGACTAAAATGAATATATTACAAATTTGGTGAGAAGATACCAAACTTTATACCTTTCAAATCATGATGAGTGGTTCTCTTCCAAGTCTAAATCTTCAACATGTTCTGGGTCAAACCAACCATCCTTTTTGACTTTACTTATCAAGCAAACTTGGATTCTGATAAAGTTGATAGAGTCACAAAGTTGGTTTCAACTTCTACTTTCTCAATATAACTTTTTTATTCAATTTGTTAATAAACCTTATAGTATTTATTCACTATTCAATGCTTATATCTTTGCATAACAAACATAAAAGCTTATTATTCTAAAGCAAGGTGGATATTGAAGTGATGTAGAAAAAATAATGGTGGTGAATATGCAAGAAGAACAAGTATTTGCAAAATTCTAAATGATTAAACTAGTAGGTTCTGTTTCTAACCTAAGTACAGATAACTTAACCAGAAATTCAGGATATTTTGTGATGATCCTCATGAGTTGTGTTGTGTGTATGTTAAATATTATGTGAGTCAGAAACTTAAGAAACCTTTGTCACATGACTCCACTTTTTCCTCCTCAAAAAAGGGGGAGTGAAAAACACACTAAGAGGTAAAAGCCAACCCAACACACATGCTTCAATGCTTCCTTCCCTCCCTTATACCCATAGATTCTTCTCTAAATAGTAATACCAAGAAGTTTCAGCTCAAAGATCACAGAATTGAATACACAACAACATCAAAATTCTATGCCAAAATAGACCAGAAACCCCTGAAGAAATGGCCTTGAACAACAAACCCAAGAAATCTATTTCACCTTCTCATTTTAAACTATTTATCACCCTCTTCTTCATAGTTCTCTTCACCCTGCCAGCTCTTTTCCTCCTCCACACGCCTACCGCCAACTCCATATGCACCACCCTTGCCAACAAGGCTTGGTCTGGTGATCTTAGACTAGCCGAGTTTGCATGGAATCGCCTCCCGTTTTTCGAAGACAGCCCTTCACCAATAGCTCTCAAAATTGCTGTCTTCTCTAGAAAATGGCCTATTGGCACCACCCCGGGTGGCATGGAGCGCCATGCTCACACCCTTCACACTGCTTTAGCGCGGCGTGGCCATCAAGTTCATGTCTTCACCTCTCCACCACAGGATGAAAGCATTTCAGTCTTAGCTTCAGAGACAAGCAATCATGAAGCCGGTGCACCCTCTTCACCTTACATCCATTGGCATGAAGGGGAGCCGGGTAGGTGGCGCTATAACAAAGCATGGGAACAGTTTTCTGAAGAAAACAAAAGAGAAGCTTTTGATGTTGTTCACTCAGAAAGTGTGGCACTTCCTCATTGGCTAGCACGAAAACTTCCAAATCTTGCAGTCTCTTGGCATGGCATAGCCCTTGAGAGCGTTCAATCAAGTATTTTCCAGGACTTGGCTCGCGGTCCTGATGAACCTCTATCACCTGATTTCAACAAAAGCTTACACGGGGTTATCCCTAAGGTGCTGAATGAGATAAGGTTCTTCAGGAACTATGAACATCATGTTGCTATCAGTGATAGTTGTGGTGAGATGCTAAGGGATGTGTACCAAATTCCAAGCAGAAGAGTCCATGTAATTATCAACGGTGTTGATGAGGATGACTTCAGAGAAGATGTAAAATTGGGAAAAGAATTTAGAACCAAAATTGGCATTCCAAGCAATGCAAGTTTAGTGCTTGGTGTTGCTGGAAGATTGGTTAAGGATAAAGGTCATCCTCTGCTTCATGAAGCATTTTCCAGGCTTATAACCAAGCACCCCAATGTATACTTGATTGTAGCTGGCTCTGGACCGTGGGAGAATCGGTACAAGGATTTAGGGAGCCAAGTTCTTGTTCTTGGTTCTATGAATCCTTCCATGTTAAGAGCATTTTATAATGCCATTGACATATTTGTCAATCCCACACTCAGACCACAAGGGCTTGATCTTACTCTAATGGAAGCAATGATGAGTGGGAAGCCCCTTTTGGCATCAAGGTTTCCAAGCATCAAGGGTTCTATTATTGTTAATGATGAATTTGGTTTTATGTTCTCTCCCAATGTAGAATCCTTGTTGGAAGCACTTGAGGCCGTGGTAAAGGAAGGGCAAGAGAGGCTAGCAAGGAGGGGACAGGCATGTCGCGAATATGCAAATTCCATGTTTACAGCAACAAAGATGGCATTAGCATATGAGAGGTTATTCCTATGCATAAAAAAGGATGCATTTTGTACCTATCCTTGAGGCTTAGGCTAGTACATACTATTCTTTTTCCTTTCTTTCATTGTTTTCTCTATTTCTTTTGTTCAGTATGACATAATCATCTTATAATCTTACACATTTATCAATTTGATATATTGTTATCATAAATATAATTCCTTGTATCACTTTACAGACATTATGGCTTCCATTTTGGAAGGCTGTATTCTGTGTACAATGATGTTACAGTGGACAATAAAAAGAAGGAGCTCCTACTTACTGAGAGTTAAATCAAAAACTTGTTTCATCCATCAAAAGGGCAACTAATATTTCACATTATATGTGAACATAAAATTGTACTGGCACATTAAAATCAATAGACATGGTGATTGTAATGTTGCACCATAGTACAATGCTAAAGATTCAGCATATAATAAAGATATTCAAGTCGGGAAAATTTCAGAATTACTTCTTTGTCAGACTTCTAAGGATGCCATGACAAGTCTGTTTCTGCTTGAACTGTAGCTGATCAGAATTCTCAAAACAAGATTTTGGAAATAGCAAAAGGTCCTGTTTAATAGAGTCAATTAAACCATACCAATACTGCGAACTAGGTAAAGACTAGTTACCTTTTTACTCTCTGGCTTTATAAATAGATCTCTTTTCATAAGCTACCCAAAGTATTAGCAGTTAGTTGCAACTGTCTTTGGAACTAAGATGCCTCAAGCAAGGCCATATCTTAGTTCTTGCTTCAGCTATTAGGAAGATATAAAGGTAATAAAACTATGTACAAGGAGTTAAAGCTTCATGAAGGTTCAGATGTCATTCAATTTCATTGATGCATATTTCCTCAAATCTTATGCATCTGATGTTTTCATACTTAGTTACTTTTCATTCTTATTTTTCTCTTTTCTCTTTTGTTTTTTCCAATTTGTTTGGTGCATTGTGAGAGAACGAAACAAAATCCTCACCCTTTCTAGCTCTGAATCAACAGATAAACAGTTCTACTCAATAAGAGTAAACTATGAATCACATATACTTCAATATCCTTTGCATATCCGTATCTGATACCAATATTTTATGATACGTCATCAATATGTTTATCCAAATTAGTCAAGTAGAAGAGAGAAACATAGCATTTAATCCAACAAGTGGAATTGTAGATAGAGAGAAATGACAAAGCATGTGTATTGCATGGAAAAGTAAGAAAAAAATGCATCTGCATAATGATGATTAGGGATTAAATGAGATAGCTTCTGCTATCAAGGATGCTATGGTCTTCAAATCTTTACAGTGCCAAAATTTAAGACAGGGTTGATTGTGCTGAAATTCGGTGCCTCTCAAAACAATCATAGGCATGTTTGGTTCTTAAGAATAACAGCACACTAGAAGCTAGTCCCAAGACAGATATGCATGCCCACAATACAAATGTCCACAAGTAGCAATTCCTTCCCATGCACACTAGTGTATTAGACATCATATTTCCTGGCACTGAGTGAGCATTGGCATCATAAACTACTGCAGATAGAAAGCCGTAGAGAAGTGACCCAATTGGGATATTTGTTATGAGAATGTTGTGATTGACACTAAAACTGTTAGGTCCAAACAGTTCAGATGTAACTGACACAGAAGCAGCAAATATGAAACCTGAACTCAAACCAATTAGTGCAGTTCCTATATAAAGTGCCACAGCACTTTCTGATGCAGCAAGTACTATGAACGCGATCGGGGTTGGTATCAGTGCAATGGTTAGCCATCCAGTTCTTGCAAAGTAGAACTTACTGCAATGCAGAAAATATTTCATCATAGTTCATAACTGCTATTATTTTATTTTACAAGATTCATTTCTGAATCAAGAGACTAAAACAGAAATAATCTTTCTCCAGAGTAAGTTACATAAACATGATTCATTAGAGAATGATGAAGATACTCAATTGGAGGATTCTACAATACTCCTAAGGGGTAACTTGATCTCAAAGTATGATTAACTCAGTTATATATAACATGATTAAACGACTTATAGAAATATATACAATTAAACATTTTATTATATAACTGAATTAACCATACTTTATATCACATTACTTGCTGATGGTTATTTGTTAAGTTATCATACATACTTTCGAATATAGTCTGGTCCAGCTGAAAGCAAGCGGCCGAAAAAGGAGAAGGATGAGTATAGTGTGACAAGAATAGAAATACTTGAGTGGAGACCCAAAGATTGAGCTATCTGTCCTAGATTATTGCTGTAGACAAGACCAATTGTACCTCCACAAAAGTATGCAACATAATAAAGCCAAAAATCCAACCTTGCGACAAGCATTGCAGCCGAGTGATCTTCTCCTAGCATAGCCAACTGATCCTGACCAAGCAACCCCTCACAACACAAACCACTGCCTTTTCCCCTCAACATGGACCTATTGTCAGTCAGCAGGTTGTGACCCTCTCCATTGCTTACAGTACTGTTTTGACGCGTAAGGAGTTCTTTATGGAGCTCAAGATCATCAACATGAACAAGAATGAATCCAGTGCTTTCCACCTGAAGGTTGGAATGGACGGCATGGTGAAACCAATCTCTAGCATATATAATGCCAGGAATGCATAGTGGAGAAATGAGAAGCAAAATAGCTCCTCCAAAATAAAGCCTTGCTGTGCTTGCATTAGAAGTTGATGAGCCAAAGATAAGGAGATAAAGGCCTGTGAAAATGGCTAGGAAGTTGAGTATCAGGAATATTAGTGAGTTCTTGCGAGATGTATCGAGATGAAGAGGTTCTAAAGGTGGTTGGCGAAGGATAGGGACTAGTGCTGCAAAGGAAGTGAGTAGGGGAACAAGGGCATTCAAAAGCAGATACACTGCATCTGATGAGGGATTTATTGAATTTGCAGCAAGGGTGTAGAGTGCTGCACTTACACCATTGTAACTCACAGTGAGTGACAATGCAAGGGGTCTATTAACCGGGAAATTCCTAATGCAGACAACAAAACATACTGTGTTGAACCAACAAATGCTGCAGCCTCCTAATAGACACAAAAGAAAGACCTGCCACATGGAAAGTAAGAACTAGTCAAAGCAATTCTGTATATTACAACTCAGTTTGATGCATTATATATACATATATATATTTATGATTCGTTATATATATCGCTAATCAACGAAATTTATAGCTATGCTTCAGTTTATAGTTAGTTAGCCACTGTTTGCTTAGTGAATGCAGTCATAATTTTGCTCAAATTTTGGTTGTGTTAATGTGTTCCTTTCACCTGCACTGCTGCAGCATGTATATATAGTGCAACTTACAACTAACTTCATGCTCCATCTTGGAAGATCTTATAGAGAATTCTAGCTCTTCAATAAGTACATAATGAAGTATTCAATTTAAATGAACTAAGACATATGAAAATGAAAACAAATCATGGGTGAGTACTGAGTAGTATATGTTATATAAGTATGTGTGACATCATCATGAGTTACAATAAACGTTATTTGGAAGTTGAAATGAAAAGGACTTGCAGTGAATAGCACAGCACAAATACATGACAGTATGACACAATAGATTAATAAAGTTATCACCTCCTCAATTTTCTTTTCTATGGTCAAACTATTGTAGTCCATTCAAAACTTAAAACTCACAAGTTTCCATCATAAAATTCAAAATACATGATTTTACAAGAAAATATATTATACACTAAAAAAAACTTTTTCTAATTTCAAATGTTCTATTTTAAAATACTTGTTAAGAAAGCCTTTTAAATAAAAAATCACTTTTGTCATAAAACACTGTTTTTTGTTTCAATATTCTTAAAAAATGTTATATATATATATATATATTTGTGAGTAGGCAAGATAATGTACTTGGTGGGTCAGTCTACTATACCATAAATGACCATACCCAACAACGAGCATTCATGGAAGTTATTGATTCTATTTCTTACTCAAATTACTGAATATCCATTTATAAATTAGTATTCATGGTTACTAAACACCTCACAAGAAAATTTCATCAGAACTAAATTGCAAATGAATTTTTCATTAGAAAAAAGAGCAGGCAATTGGAGTGCAGGGAATAAGCGAAAATGTTGTTTTCAGAAAATATAAGCGAAAATGTTGTTTTCAGAAAGCATAAACTAAAATGTTGTTTTCAGACAACATAAGCAAAAATGTTGTTTTTGTTACAAGGCGGCTAACCCTCTAATATAGAAATAAAGAAAAAAGGCATGAAGAATGAGAAAAGCAACATAATATAAAGGGGTAGGTGGGTACCAGAAAATAAGGCAAAGTGATGATATTATTGATGAGAAGCCATTGAAGGCCATAACCAATGAAACCCATGAAAGCAGAAATGAACATGACAAGTGAAAGAGGAAGGTACATGAGAGCAAGGCCTGAGGACCAACCAAAGACTTTGCCCAAGTCATTAGCAGTAGCAAGGTAATTGAGTTGGGCTTGAGAGATTTTAAGAACAGATTTGAAAGTAGAAGAATATGCAGAGAAATCAAAGTTGGTGCCAGTGAATGCTTGAATCCATATTACTGCAACCAATATCATCCATTTCCTTGATTGCCCTGCCATAACTTCCAACTACTCACTCTCACTATAGGGAATGTTTATATGAATGATTATGAGTGTTACTACGTGGCCTCATCTCATATATCATCATATATTTGTGGTAATTCAAGGGAATGTTAGTAGAAGCTAACAAAATTTCATAAATTCTGCTTATAGTACGTAACTATGTATTACCATATACTATTATTTATGTACCTATCATCAATCACATCAGCATTTAAGAGCAGGAAGTTCATGCTGCTGTTAAAATTATGATTTCCAAACTTATAAGGCATTTAAAATAAATTTGTGTAGTTACCACAATCAAAATCACTCAATGTTAGAAGGAATTCAAATATATATTTTACAATCATATAATGCAATAATAATTAAGGGAAGGAACATTCACAAGTTGCATGCAGTTCCTTCTCATGCATTAGCCTTGAATGTACCCCTTATTTTCTTTGTCCACACACATGTTTGAGGAAAAATACTTTTGTAGCATCCTTTAAAACAAGTTTGTGAATTGTGAAAAGGGGTGCAAAAAAGTTATCTACATGGAGCCCAATTTGAGAGAGTGTTCCATGGAGACACCAATGATAGCCCAAATATCCACCCTCTATTCCTGCCTCTGCTCATCTTATGTAGACAAGGCCCAAATCTAGGATTTTTTAAAACTATCATCATACACTTTTTCTAACTTATATTGAACCAGCAATTGCTAAAAGATGACCCATTATGGTATTCTAGTATGAAAAAGGCAATCCACTAATGGGTCTTGTCACTTCGTTATCACATTTGTATCTCAATCCAATAAAAAAAATAACACATAATTAAAGAGACAAATTATAAAAATAGAAACTACTTTTTTATATTTGTTGATGGAATATGATTGACTTAAAACATGAATAAATGAATTTTTTGCGACACTTCCCATACCACTTCACAAGAAAGCAATTGTTGGGTATTTAGAGTTAAATAATATAATAGTTAAAGGGTCTTCACCACTGCATGTTAAGGAGCTCATTCCTAAACTTAGTTCTACCTTTGCTCTTTTAAGTAACTAGATCAGCTAGACTATTCTCTTGGAATACAAGTTAAATTCCTTGTCTAATGGATCTTTACTTCTCCCACACTAATTGTATAAGTAACTTAATAGAAAGGGCACATGTGAGTTAAGATAAAACATTTAATTCCCATGTAGTTCATATTGGCTAGTTTTCTAAGGATGACTTCAACTATATAATAATTTTACATTCTTCTAGGTTTTTTATATAATAATTTTAGATGCATAGTTGGCTCTATTTAGATGCATTTGCCTAATTATATTTTGATAGGGTAAGTGAAGACCTAATGTTTCAATTATCAAATAAATGAAGGATGATGATAATAAATGGAAATGTTAGTAATGCAATTTCAATGAGATGGGATGGGTTAAGGCCATAACACCACATCCTCAAAAAGATAAGAACAATATCCTTTTGTAGAATGCAACAAAGCTTAGTGGTCCTAATAATCCTAGTGATGATCACTTTCAACCATTTTTGTTCAAAATAATACACTGCATGCAATCAAAGAGTTGGACTTTTTTTACAACATGTCCATTGTTGACGTTGATTTATGAACAAAAACATAAAGGGTTAGATCTAGATTCTGTTATTGTTTCTAATCAGATAGCATCAACTTACCCACTATCCACTCTATTAAATAGTTAACAACCACATTAAAATATGTTATTTTATGAGTTGTTGGGTTATTAACTGTTATAATGTTTCTCAGTAGATTCAAATATGCTTTCATGATTATTAACTTTGTTATAATATTTTCTCAATTAGCTAAAAAAATATATTTTATTGCAGTAGACATATATTCATAATCTGTAAACTAATATTAAATTTATTATAAATTCCACAACATAAACATTAATTATATCTATGAATTCGTTTGGTGCCACAGTTTTGAATCAAACCCAAATATAGGAAAGTTTTCTTAGGAGATAATCAGTGGAAGGAAGAATATACGTGTGGTCCTCTACCAACATCATGGGTTATAAATAAAATTAAATTTCAGTTTATCTACAAAGGATTGTAGGAAAGATAGTGATGCTTGCACTTGTATATATCTAAAGTTATTGAACTAGGTGAATTCATTTAATTTGCAATTCTAAAATTGGAAAATATTATTTCAATACATAATGTATCCACAAGAATTGTTACTAGTTCTGTTAGTTAAACCACAAGAATTATATATCAACTAATTGAGTGATCATGACATTTAATCTTCCAGTATAGTTAGGCTTACCAACTTCATTATTTTTTTTGCCATTGATGGATTGTGGTTTGGTTTGTGTGATTGTGTCCACTAATAAGTGATCACTTTTAAAGAAATATGCTTCAGAGTTTATCTAAACAAAGTCCTTTTCAGTTTTCACATTCTGAACTACAAGTTGCTCCAAAAATTAATTATATTTCTCCATCACATGATACAATGCACTTAAATTTGTCATCTGCAACTATATATATATGTGTGTGTTTGTTCTTGCATATGGGTTGTCCTATTTATATATTATCACTTTATCTAAACAAAGTCCTATTTATATATTATCACTTTTCCAATTTTTTATTTATTAAAACTTCATTTATTGAAAACGATAGTAGTTAATGTATATAGAGTCCATTTATTATCAAGTAAAATATAAAAGGCATTAAAACTCTGTATTGAAAAATTATATATATATAACAAATTAATAACATTGAAAGCTCCTCATAAGTCATAACTAGATTTATAAATGACCCAATTTTGAAAGTGGGAAAGGTATAAGAAGGTACTTTTGGCACAAAGGATGATATAGACACATCAAATAGGAGTACAATTATTCTTCAAGAATCTTCAAAAAAGTATTCCAAAATAATAATAAATAATATAATAATTATGTATAAATCTTTACATTAATAATATATAAATATTATTTAACAAGTGATTCAAGTAAGAATATTTAACATTGAGGAAAACTTATAGAATCTCCCTTGAGAGAAAAAGAAAGGGTGACAAATATTTTTCTTGAAGCAAATGCAAATGCAAGTGCAACTACCTATGGTTAGTGTTCAGTGAAATAGTGATAAATAAATTAACGTGTCATTTAAGAAATCGCCGTCAATCGCGTGCCACTTGTTTTGTAAGGGCAGTCTTGTATTATCATATTTTATATTTTACAAGCTTTTTATTACTTCTGTTCCAATAAATATTTTTACCTTTCTTGTCATAATTGACTACAACAATATATGAACATTTATATTTTATCAAACATTCACATTTTTGTGTGTGATAACTTTGAGATTAATTACTATTTTTCTTAATCTATATGAAATAGTAAGAATTAACATGGAATGATTACATTACTATTAATATACATCTGCAGCTGGTGCCGGCTAACCTAACATAAGTTAATATGCATTGGTTATAAAAACAATATTTATTGGGATGAGTAATTACACATTTTAACGTTAGTTTTTTATCATACAGTGAAGAAATATCATTAGTTATACTAAAAACATCTTTCATCTTCTAGCCATATTAACCCTCAAGAAACAAACCCCTTCCATGTTGACTCGTATCCGATCATGGGATTTACTTTTTTATGTTTTGGTAACCTAATCATGGAACCACAATCCTCTCTCCCCAAATTTTTCTATCTCTGTATCTCAAATCAATCAAATCCCACCAAATATAATAAAAAATAACCTTTTATTTTTATGAATTTTCTTTTTAAGTATGTATCAATTTCTTATTAGGCTGGAACACAATGGAACATAAAATATGAGACATGTGATCTTCATTCCCTAATCATGGTATAGCCTCGTAGCATCATATGAGTAATCTCTTAATGACCCATGCTTTAACAATGAGATGCGTTTTGAGAATATAAAATTTATTTTAATAAATTAAATATTATCAAAGACAAATATTAAGGATAAAAGAACTTATACATACATTATACAAATTTTATATATCATCAATACATAATTCATCATTCATGTTTAATTGTTATTGATTTTTTTAAAAATAACACAAATAAATAATGGATAACATATTTATTATCTATAATTTTATACTTCTATATATATATATATATATATATACTACTAATAAAGGCAAAACACAATTTAACCACCCACCATGGTGTAATTTATGGTTAGTGTTCTTCTCCACTCAATGAGTTGTAGTAGCATTATACAAATACATGTATATTTATAGAGATAATAGTAAAATGATAATTTGTTTTCATTTAAGCAGCACAGCCACACAGGTACGCAATCCTGTCTATTTTTGTGTTTTTACCTTATCCTCTTTCTCCCAAATAACACATGAAATCATTACATTAACAAATTATGTCATAGTTCAAATATGTGCAGTTTTTTTAACAATTATAATAAACTTATCTTCTTGCAATTGCATTATTGTCTTTTGTGTTTTTACCTTCATCTATTTATATTGCAATGTTATTTTCAACTGCACACCGAAATAAATGTCAAATGGAAACAGAACAACAATTCAAAAATACTAATAAGTGCAATTTCAGTTTTGGAAGTTTTAAGCATTTTATTTAGTTTAAAAACTGAACAAAACTAAATCTTCTACATCACAACAAGGGCAGTTACATAGCAAGTTAATGAAAAAAGTTTTCAATAGTTAAAAAATTGTCATGTTCTATATCATGATAATATTCAAGAGAACATGACAATAGCATAGATACACCTTTTAGGAAGAATATTACCTCAGCCAGCAAATAGTATAGATACACCTTCCACTATATGTTATAGAATATAATATTTGAAGATAAAAATATGAGTTTTTCCACGTTAAATATCTTAATCAAAAATATATTTATGCTCATCTTGGTTTAGAATTTGTTTCAATATATTCAATAATTTCTTCTAACTTTCAGGCATTTCTCACATCTTCCTTTTTTTGTTCTTTTGTTCTCCCTCATTTTCTTCCATCCTTCATGTATTTCTCTTTTCTCACAATTGTATAATTTATGGGTTACCCTTTCCTTTAAGCTTTACATTTCATAATAACCTTACTTATATTTGTATTACATTTCATAATAATGTAAATTAGTTTTTGTTCTATATTACGGTTCATAATAATTTATATTGATTGATCCAACTTTTACCTCTCCATAATTTGTTGTATAAACATTACTGTATATTGGGTTGTTTAATTGGATATTTATTGCATGTAGATTTTATACATTACCAACGTCAACACGCGCTAGTACTAATATATAAACACGCGCTAGTACTAATATATAAACATTACATTTGATTTTAATTTTTAAATATATTTTAAATAAGGATAGTAAGAAAATGACCAGGAAGGTGAAGGTAAGCAATATTGTTTTTTTTAGTCGGTGCCAATATTGCACATTTAAACCACTCATTGACGTGAGGACGCGCAATAATAATATTAATATTCACTTCCACACCAATCTTGTTTTTATTTTTGCAAAACTCATTTTTCGTGTGGATACAAATATGTGTTCAGTACTAGGAACATGTTTTTTAAACAGTACCATGATACTTATCTTTTCATTGGATTTTGGAATCAAGATCCTCTTTTCCAAATTTTTTCTGTCTCTATGTACCAAATCAATCATATTTCATCAAATAATATAAAAAATTTGTTTTATGTTTTTTATATTTTTATTTTGAAGTAGATGACACCTTATAATTGACTAAGGACACTATGGGACAGTTGATCCCATTTTTTTTTCCAAGTATAATATTTGACATAAGTCATTAGATGTCTCATTATTCTTTCAACTACTATATATTTAAAATGTCAAAATATAATCAACAAATAATTTCATTTTTTATAATAAATTTTATGTACTTAAGTTTTAAGGATTCACCTGATAAGATATAGATTATCGTAATCTTAAAAAAAACAACTGTAATTAACTAGAAAAACTATTAGAAACAAAAACAAATGGAGTTATGATCCAATCAATTGGAGCAGTGCACCATTTTATATTATAAAATAGTAAGCAACTAAGCAAGGTTCCATAAACACTCCACTGAAAAAAAAGTCACAATTATTTAAACTGAAAATAGTAAAGCATGGAGAATAAATTGCACATTTTGGAAGTGTTGTTTTAGTGGGAATGAGTGTCGGCTCTTACCCTCTTAAACTGAAAACCAAAGCTTAAAGCTTTGCACTGTTCACTTTTCACATGTTATGACAACAAAATTTCTTAAACATTAGAAAGAAAATTCAGTGCAACAATTCTCATTCCTTATGCCATCTTGTGACCATTTTTTCCTTTTAAAAAGGGACCAGTTTGGTTAACAACTGCTACTTAGTAGTCACGTTCTGTTAGTTGTGTTTCATTTCCATCTTGGACCATTTTATAAACCTTCACCTTCAACCATTGCTCCTTTCATTCACATTCTTCATTACAGGTAAAGCTACTGAGATTCATAAACATACTTATCACTTCTTCACACACACATTCTGTTATTTTTATTGTTTTTTATAGCTCTTATCAATTGTTAGTTTGTGGGGTTGGTTAAAGTTTATACTTTTGGCTTTAGAACCGATCTAGGATAAGTTTTTTGGATTGGAATTTGGAATGGGTCAATGGTTTATTTTGTGATACTTATGGGAGATATATGCTGTTCACTTTTGCAGGTTGATATTTTGGCTTTTGTTGTTTTTGTTTCGATATAATATTCTTGTATGGAAATGCTAGTTTGGTGAGTTTTCCATTTTTAGGATCCATTGGGGCATTTGGGTTAGTTTTGTTTGATTGCTTCTGCAATATCAGAGGTTAAGATTCCCTAGATTACTTTGTTCATTGAATTGGTTAAGTTTTCTGGCACCCAATGGATGAAGCAGTTCACTTATTCTTGGACCATGATATGAAGTTTAGTTATTTATAGTTTTGAAATAACATGGGTTCACTAGGTGATATCACTGTCCATGATTTTCATTGCATGTTTTTTGTTTTTATTTCCCTTTTTGTCTGCTTATCTGCCACTGCAAGATTTCAAAAGGATAACTTTCTTCTATTCCTATTAAGGGTCTCCACTCTCCATGAGTTGCAAAGGATTTCTGAAAGCTAGATAGAACTTCTCTGATAACACAACCCCAGAAGGAAATATCAAAGGTATCATAACAAGAACAAATAGTAGAATTTTGGTTGGTATTTGTAGGTTAAAGTGATAATAGGTTGGAAACATGATATAAATAATTCCTCAATTTATTAGTGTAAGGATTTTCTTTAGTATGTGCTCTTATTTGACTAGGATGTTACGCCTATTGTCAAATGATATTGTATCCTTTGTCAATTAAGTATATGCTCTAGTGATCTGTTCTCGGTTGATAGGTTTATCATTTTCTATTTGGTGAGTTTGTGCAAAATGGAGGGCACAAGAATAGGCCAATGGTTAAACCTTCTAGTAGTATGTGCACTGCTATTACTGAAGACAGAAGCTTCTTCTTATGTACCAATTACTTATGTTCAGAACGCTGTAGCGAAAGGAGCCGGTGAGGAATCTTTGTTGTGTTTGATCATAGTGAACTTCATTAGTTTTGCTCTTCATATCATACTTACTTTTTATCAATGTTTATAGTAAATGGAAAATTGAAATTCAAAATATTGTGCAGTTTGTTTGGATGGGAGTCCTCCAGCTTATCATTTTGATAAGGGATTTGGTGTAGGGATTAATAATTGGTTACTTCAATTTGAGGTGTGTTCCTTTCTGCAATCTGGCATCAATAATAAGTCCATTGTCTTTTCATAGATTCATTAGTACAGTGGTTTTTAAATGTCAAATATGGTCATAGAAGGTTCTGTTTTATAAGCAATGAACTTTAATTCAATGATATTTTAGGGAGGAGGATGGTGCAACAATGTCACTACTTGCCTTTCTCGAAAGTACAATCGTTTAGGTTCATCCAAGCAAATGGCAAAACAAATTGCCTTTTCAGGAATCTTAGGTAACAAGCACCAGTTCAATCCAGGTATTTCCTATAACTTAATAAACAAGTCTTGTTTCTCTTGATGAACCTAACATTTTGTTCAACTTTCTAATGAATACTATGAATTCCAGATTTCTACAATTGGAACAGAATTAAGGTTAGGTACTGTGATGGGGCATCATTTACTGGTGATGTGGAAGCAGTAAATCCTGTAAGCTTTTATGAACTAAAAGAAACACGAAAATCTAAATTTCAAGCAAAATATTAGTCAATAGTCATTATTAAATCTTTATGTCCTGTTATTTTTTTGCAGAGAAGTTTTAATAATATGATATGTAAATCAGGTAACCAAGTTGCACTTCAGAGGAGCAAGGGTTTTTACTGCTGTCATTGAGGATTTACTAGCAAAAGGAATGAAAAATGCTCGAAAAGTAGGAGACATTGATCTTTTGCTACTTTCTTTTTTCTCCTTTGTGATGATTTGATTCACTCATTAGTACTTATGCTTCAGGCTATTATATCTGGATGTTCAGCTGGAGGATTGACTTCAATATTGCATTGCGATCGCTTTCGAGCTCTATTACCTACACGGGCAAATGTTAAATGCATCTCGGACGCTGGTTTCTTTATCAATGCGTTAGTTCCCTTTATTTGATTTTTACTTGACCTTTTTTCCTTGAAATTTTACGAGTTCCTTAATCATTTTATGAATCTTTATGTTATTGTTGTGCAACAGAAGGGATGTCTCTGGAACACGACACATTGAACAGTTCTTTAGTCAGATTGTTGCAACACATGTACTCTTCCTTTTTCTCTTATCATTCTCGACCTTAGCAAAGTGCCTAAATATGTTGTATTTTACACAAAACGACTTCCACTATTGTTTTCGCACTTTTCATTTGAAAGATGCTTTCTGAAGCTTTTATTCAAGGGAGATCAGATTGTGTGATTATTATTTGCTCCTTTTTTAGGGATCTGCTAGGAATTTGCCTCCATCATGCACTTCAAGACTCAGCCCAGGGCTGGTGAGTTTGTGAAATGTGAACTATAGTTTCACCATTTTTTCCGTTTCTTTTCCTTCTTTGATGTTACTAATACTTCTGATTTCTATACAATATTGTAGTGCTTTTTCCCGCAATATTTTGTATCGCAAATTTCTACACCAATCTTCCTTATAAATGCAGCATATGACTCATGGCAGGTCAGATTTTTCTGTTGTTCAAGAAATATCATTTTAGTTGCAGAAGTTATCTTGGTTACTATCATTTTACTTAACTAATAGGTTGAATAATTGTACATGCAAAATTATCTTGGTTACTATCAAAAATTGATCCAAGACTACCCTACATACTCTTAATCTAAATATTTCATGATTCACTGTGAAATTTTGCTTTCTCTAAAATAAAAACTTTGTAAAATGGGTAATGGTTCTTCATAACTCATCTTCATATTAAACTTATCATTTGATGTTTTTTCTACTAGTCTTTTCCCTGATCTTAGCAATATTAGTTTGATTCAGATTAAGAACATTTTGGCACCGGGTGTTGCTGATCCTCGTGGCCATTGGCATAGCTGCAAGCTTGATATAAACAACTGTTCATCCAATCAACTTGGTACAATGCAAGGTGATTACTCTGATCTTAATAAACTCATCGAAATTCGCTGAATCTTGGACTTGAGGAATTTTGATAAGTTTCTAATCTCCCTTACAAAGCTTTCTACTTTCTATAACTTCTCATGCCTATGTCAAATTTGTTTATAGACCTTAACAATATTGGCATAAGAGGATCTAATATTGTCATGTCAATGTTTATAGCCCTTAATAATACTGACAACAGTTTTATGACTACGCTTTCATGCATGAGTTAATTTTCAGGCTTCAGGACTGAATTCTTAAGGGCATTGACTGTGCTAGGGAACTCTCAATCTAAAGGAATGTTTATAGACTCTTGCTATGCTCACTGCCAAACTGAAATGCAGGAGACATGGTTTAGAAGTGACTCTCCACTGCTGGCCAAGACAGTAAGAGACTGCACTATTTATATCTTTTAGAAAACATTCATAAAGATTAAGGGCCTTGTTTAGGTTCTTGAAAAAATGATACTCAATAAACATTTTTGGTAAAAGCTCAACCAAACAAGCATATGAACATAAGAAGTTATGTTTCTCATAAAAAAAACACTTTTTTCAACAAAAAAGCTTAAACAAATTCAAATATATAACATGTCATGAGCATTTTGTATGGCTTTTGTTTTACAATTCTTGTCTTTACATAATAAGATTACATTTACATTCTGCAGACAATTGCAAAGGCAGTAGCAGACTGGTTCTATGATCGAAGGCTTTTCCATAAGATAGATTGTCCTTACCCTTGCAATCCAAGTTGCCACAACCGAATTTTTGATCCAAGGCATGACAACCCTGGAATATAGATTCATTTCATGAAAATTTATACATAGATTTGTATCATTCTTATAAACCATACTTATTGGTTTAATTGCTTATTGGTTAGGAAAAAGAAAAGAAAAGAAATTTGATTTATGATTTATCAAGCTAGCAAAATAAGGACATGCTGTCATTGCACCATACTTGTGTGTTGGGTGCCCCTCCATCATTGTTTAATGTCACAACTATATTCTTAATAAGAATGTAATATATTCTATGTTGTTGCAACTTCATGTATCTGTTATTTGGTTAAGTGGATTTATTATATGTTGTCTGAATGTTAGAAAAATGTGACACTACTTAAAAATGTAAGATGCATCAACAACAAGAAGGGTTGCAAATTTTTTTTTATCACCTATAGTTATTCCTTAAAGTAATGAACTAATCCCAAGATGTATGACTGTCATTTCGTTCCTAAAATCAAACGTTTAACCCTATTCATTAAAGATGTTATGGAGAAGTTGCCTTGGCCCCATGTTTTTGGTTATTTTATCTCAGCCAATTTGTTGCAACCATGTGTTTACAGCAATAACCAATAGAGTCTGCTATTTATCATGGAAAAAAATGATGTAAAAATGTGTTTCACTTTCAGCTGCTCTTTGAGAGTATAAAGGTTATGCTAGTGTCCCTAATTTTTAGGAAAATCAAACAAACATACTTTATGATTAATTAATAAAAAATATAAATCAACTATACAAAGTATCAATAATGTCTCTAAATACTTAGAGACCAAAAGTAGTTGAAAGTTCAATCATAATGATTCAAATAAAGGCAAAAGATGCGAGTTGAGGCAGATGCATGTGGCTATGACAAATTGAATGTGATTGTATGTAAGACACGCACCACAGAGCGTACTATCAAAAACTAAATTTCAAATCCTCAAATCATGGCACATAAATGCCACTCTTTTTTTTAATCTTCTCACCAATTTCACAATACTTTCCTTACCATAGCTACCCGATATATATTCCGGGTATTACCGAATTCAATTATATCGGGTAAGCTAGGTACAAACAATAAGATTATTGTTTACTAATTATGAGTCACGAGTTCAAATATTGGAAAAACCTTACGATTTACGAGTTAAGACTGAGTATATCTAGTTTCCTCGGATTTAGTATAAGAGAGTGGGGGTAAATCATGGAAGGATGTAAGTATGTTCCTTACATAAAAAGCCTCCTTTTCCGTTTCCCTGTGAAGTTGGCTTGTCTCATTCAAACGTACCTAAATCCAACCCCTTCTACTCATTTCCCCTTACACACTCAACCCTCATCCTCTTTTTTGAATTCGACCCTCTTCTTCTTCTTCACATATAATGCAACATAACACCATTAAAAAATGCAACTTTAGTTTGCAACCTCTGTAGATCTGAAACACCTTGGATCTCAAAAAGAACAAATTTTGAGTTCTGGGTTTTATTCTTTGGTGTATTGGGTATTCGAAAAAGCATTTTTTTCTTCTGGAAAATTGTGGAGGCATTGTTCGCTTCAAAAATGGGGTCCAGTGGCAGCAAAGACACTTCATCTCGTAGTTCATCGTCGTGTTCTGGTAGTTTCCGAAAGGGTCGATCTAAAAGGCACAGAGGTTTCCAATCTCATTGTTTAGGAACAACATCTGGATCTCATGATTGTGATAATGACGAGGTAATTCAGCAATTTTCGCAATGTCAACTTTTATTACCCTTTAGCTTATTCATCAATCTCTTCGCTTTTTTGGTTTGTAATATGGAGGTTGTTACAAGGATCACATTGTTAAGGATTCAGAAGTTACTTGCTTTATGCCTCTGTTCACAGTTACATAAATTATATTTTTAGAAATGATATAATTTTCAAATAAGCTCTTGCCTATATTACATGATTATATTTCCAGATACTCTTAAATATATTTGACTTAAAGAAATCTTCAAGCTCAGTACTTCCTTAGAGAATGGAGTTGCTTGCTATGAGTTTATTGTACTACTGCTTGATGATTATACTTCATACATTTTTTAAATACAATCCATTATGTATAAATTGAAAGTCATTGCTTTTGTTTGAGTTAATTGTTTGACATTTTTTTTTTTCTAGTTCCTTGTAATTTACTTCAAAAAGACTGGTAAGAAATCGGTTCTTAATGGAGGAAATGGCGTAACTTATTTAATAAACTTGTAGAAAGAGGCAATATTATTGTATGCAATGAGGCAACAATTAATGCATTAATAATTTCCTGTTACAACTTACAAGTTTTAGAAATTCTGATGTATCAGAACTTCTTGCACTATGCCTCTAACCTTTGTTAGCCTTATTATCCTATTGGCCTTTTCATTTGTTTTCTGAATGTATTAAATGTTTTTCAGGCTGTTATGGAACTAATATACTTGAATATTTCTCTTTCCTTCTTTCTCAGATACTTGTTTCCAGTAGAATCATCTAGTATTAATGACAGTTTTGGTTGATTGATCAAGGTTTCATGGCACTAACTGTCATTTGTAACTCATGCTTTAGGTTTTTGAGCAGAATAAAGTAAATAGAAGTGATGTTACATACACCAGTAACAACGAAATAGATTCAGATCAAGTGAAGATAGATTCTTTTAGAAAAGTTAAATCTGATGAAATGCCTTGCATGCCCTCTAATCTCAACCTTGATGAGTGGGATCACACTGCATCCAGAACCGACAGCAGCTCTGCTCATGCCTCTTCATCTCAGTCTTTGAACCCTTTAAGTCAATTCTTTTCTCGCTTAAGTCTCATTCCCGGTAATATAAGCTTCAGACTTAGCAGAACTACCAGTTTGAGGTCATCGAGGCCTTGTCCTGTTTCTTCTTCCAGCCCCTCAATATTTGACAATGAAAATGAGCTTAATCTGCATCCATGGCGTCCTGCCAGCTTGGCTAATGAAAATGAACCTCAACATGGCAGTGACTCGCTTAACGAATCTTTTGTTAACCGAGTTCCTGTACATTATCATGAAGATGCTTCTAATAATTTAAGATCTATCACCCCAGCACTGGATTCGTCTCAAAACTTGCAGAGAAGTCCAACAATTTATCCTATCCAGGACGTGGTGATAGATGCAGATGGTACAAGAGAAGTGCTGGATTTAAACTTGTTTACTCCACAAATTCATACTGAGTCAGAAAATGTTGAGACTAGACATATTGATAGACGAAATGAAGTTCGAGAACATGTTGAACATAATGTTCATTTTACAAGAACTTTAAGTGTTGGAAGGCTTCGTCATAGAGTTCTCGGTCGATCACAATTATCTGATTTCACCTTTTGCCCTTTGCAACAAGAAAGAGAAGTAAGAGATGCTCGTCAGAATAATGGAAGACAAGTAGGGGAGAGAGATACAATAGTGTCACCATCTGATCCTAATGCTGTAAGTTCTCCTTTCACATCTGCATATCCTCCATCTACTACGTCTAGCTCCTCGCTTACCTTCCAAGAGTATGAGGTCGAGACTTCACAATCAAGAGAAACTAGGTATCAGGATCTACTGGAACATAGATCCAATTTCCTTGAACGGAGAAGAAGAATGCGGTCACGGGTTAGTAGATTTTGTAAATTTTGAGTGATAAATGATGGTTTTGTAGTATATTACCTTACAAGAAGCATAACCTTATAATAGGGAATAAAACATCTCAAACTAATGTGGCACAGCTACATGTAGCATAGTAACGATTTTGTTAACATCTGTACAGGATCTCTTTTCTCATGCCGCTAAATTTAATCATCTACATTTAAATTGGTTTAGGTTCGTGCTCTTCAGAGGTTGGGTAGCCGGTTTGAAAATCTTTCTGGACATGAAAGATCATGCATCTTGTCCGGTCAACTTAGAAATGGTCGTTGCACATGCCGAATCAGCAGTCATGAACGTAGTACCAATTCAAATGATGATACCAATGCTAGAGCTAGTATATCAAGAATTGTTATGTTAGCTGAAGCTTTATTTGAGGTAAGCTAGTGAGGCCATAACTATACAGTTTGCCTTTCATTATATATTTATACAAGTTGAATAATTGTGCATATTCTAATTAGGTCGTGGATGAAATTCAGCAGCAACCTGCGGTATCATCTTCTCGCCCATCCGTGTCTTCTATTGGATCTGTTCCTGCGCCGAATGAAGTTGTGGAATCCTTGCCTGTTAAATTATACACAAAGTTGAACAAATATCAAGAAGATGCTGTACAGTAAGTATTCAGGTTTAGCCACCACTTGGTGTTCATTTATAAAATGCTTTCATAGGGTTTTTCTCTTCCCTTGCTTGCATTTCCTTTTGTTAATATGTTGCACTTGTAGCATATTAGCTCCAAGTTTTCAGGATTTGTGATATGGATTCATATGTACTTGTTGAGATTCTCATTACTCATTAGCCTCTTATTGTGTTAGTATCATTTGTCTTTGTTGAGTATATTCAACTGTGAAGTTCCATATTGGATAGGATGAGATGAGTGAAAAAGTTTATAAGTGAAAAGACCCATGTAACTATTCCCTTGAGGTTTACCTTTGTTAATATCTTAATTTCACAGATGTTATATATGCCTTGCCGAGTATGAGGATGGAGACAGCATGCGAGTACTGCCTTGTCGTCACGAATTTCATAGAACATGTATAGACAAGTGGCTGAAGGAGATTCACAGGTACACAGGAATAGGGTATAAGGATTTCACTATTTGAGTCTTTTGGTTAACTATATGGTTAATAAAGTTAGTCCTGCCAATTTACTTCTGTAAGTATTAAACCATATTGGGGCTTTGGAACCTTTGTAGTAGGTGGCAAAGAAGAATAAAGAACATAGATTAGTGAATTTTGCATTTTATGTAAAGATACTCTAAAAAATAGTAAGTGTAGTGTTGGTAAAACTAAATATTTGCAAAAGTATATGCTGGTAAGGTAAGGGTTAGACATTAGCAAAACTGAGAATGATGTGCCATCTCTTATATGGCCATCTTCCCAATTTTCTGGAGATTATCAGCCTGCAGTCAAGCCCCTTAAAATATTTGCTAATTTCATATTAACAACTTTAAGAGATCCCTTCTGTAAAAATTTTACTGAGCTATATATGCCATGATGCTCCATGCTGCTGTCCTCTATTTATGCAATAATTGTGTACTAGCTGCTTTATATGGAACTCCACTTGTGCTAATGATGATGTTTTGAAATATATATATATATATATATATATATATGTATATATATATATCTAACTGTTTCTTCATATTATTATTATTATTATAAACAGGGTATGCCCACTATGTCGCGGTGACATCTGTGTATCTGATTCATTGTCAAGGAAGAACTAAAGTGACAATTTGTTGATCAGCATCTCCTCTAAAGTATCCCCACATACAGTGATGTGTGACTATTAGAAATTCATTTATTTTCTGCTAGCATTCATCATTGTTGTCAATGATTATTCACTCCAATTACTGAATAAACATGAAGCCATTGTAGAAATAGACTGAACTAGTAGCTCCCTCTGCTTCCATCACCAGGTGAAAGAGAGGGACTATTGTTTTAATGAGGAACTTTATGAACATGTTTCAGAAAAGGTGTTCATGGTACATCCAACATCCTTTTCTTTTGCCCCACAAAAGTATCAGCTAAATGATGCCTTTTCTTCTTTCGTGATATTGCAGCATCTTTGACTGAAACAACAAGTGTAACATTTGTGCATGCGTTTGAATGTGTGATATCCTTTTCACTTTTCAAAGGGAGAAAATAAACATATTAGCAGTGTAGGAATAGAAGAAAAGTTGACAAGTTTATTGATGTAGAAAAAGTAGTAATGGTAGTAATTTCTGACTGACTCCTACCTCACCTGAAAGAACAAGTAGACTACAACAATCATTTGTACAACTAGGTTTGTTTTCCTAGTCTACTTTTTACTGTCTGGTTCCTGTTCTTCAATCATGATGGCAACCTTAGGTTTGTTTTCCTAGTCTACTTTTTACTGTCTGGTTCCTGTTCTCCAATCATGATGGCAACCTGTGCTAGATATAATTTTAAACTCTCCCACCCAATTCTTTTAGAATGTTTTAGAATGAATACCAATTTTGGTCCATGAGACTGAATGTAGTTATTCGTCGTTTTAGTGCATGAGACAGAAATTATATAAAGCGTATCCACACACAAAGATGGTGGCCTGGATCTGGTGTGACCGTGGAGGCGTGGATAAAGGTAGATAGGAAAGAAAAAAAAAATCACTGCATTGAACATTGTATAGTATGATTAAAAGTGGGAGACACAAGACAGAAAAATGGGTTTATAGCTAATATTTTATTAAGTATTATTAAAAATGAAGGCATTTCACCTTTCAAGTAACCCGAAATCCGATACTACCTAACTAGTAAAAGTCAGCCACGATCATAAGGAGAGGGAATGAGAATGGAGTAAAAAAAACATTAGTCTACAAAACTGGCTCAAGAATTCACATTTGAGACTACGAAAAAATGCAACCCCGACATAACTTTTGCCAGTTGAGTCCTTGGAAAATGTAGTACAGAACCTATATCAATTTCTCAAATTTGTCAAATTCCATAACATAGCAAAACTTTCAGAGCAGCATCAAGTATGTCTCAATTGATGAAGCACCCGAGGATTATTCCCAACGAATAAATCATATCACTTCCCCTACTGAACTCCAGGAGAGCCAATTTGCTCTATTAGGATACATTTTATGATCTTGAGAGTGCAAAATACCAAAGGTGGATTAATCAAAGGTCACATCAGTAGATTCATATTTTCATGACCTTAAATCTTAAGATAATGTAGTCCATAAACCTTTTCCACTCATAGAAACTTGAAAGGAAAAGTTTCTTTCCAAGGAGGGAGAGGGACTTCAATCCCATTGGCACTTAAAATTCCCAACAATATGCACTCTAGTTTGACATCATAGATACTTACAATTCTTTCACCAACTTACATAAGCATAGAGAAGCAGAAGCAGCACATTGGACCAAATAGGCCATTTCCTATTTATTTTCATAAAGAAAAGATGAAAACATTAAGCTGTTTCAGATTTGTGTAAAATCATCAATTCAAAGGAAGAAATCTACTATTCTTGTATGTCAGTGTTAATAGCTCATAGCCCGTCTTATTGAAGAATTCCTAGAAAGAAAATCGCTTGTGCCAAGAGGCAGGTATTTAGGATGAAGAATAGCATTTCTCTGCTTACACCCAAATATTACTGTTTCCACAAGCATATTACATTCTTACCTATAAGATCAAGTAAACAACAAACAGTCTTGCATAGAACCAACTCTTAGCTTTCTTTCACACACAAAATTAAAATTTTCATGCATACAAATATTCAGGCATGCTGCATACTATGAACTCATTTTCAGAATAATATGAAAAGCACTGAAAAGTACCGTTACAGAGAATAATCACCTTATATACACAAAAGGAAACAACCCGCTCTTCAGAAATTCATGTCTACACTCTCCAAGCACTTTTGAGTTTGAGTTCCAATCAGAAAATAATTTTAAAACAAATTATTCTAATGTTAATGCTACCAAATAAAGACATCAATTATTCTAAGATTGGTCTAAGCTCTAATTTAAAAATAAATTATTCTAATATTAATGCACCATAACTGGCAAGACAGAGAAAAAATGAACTCAAAAACTGAATGATCACATCCTTGACACCCCCACCGTCATAGAAAATAATAACAGTTTCCAGAGAGTCCTTATCATACGACAATAGCACAGAATCTAATTTGACCACACATTTAAAACTAAGATCAGATCATTACTATACAATGTCAGAACCTTCTAGTTCAACAGAGTATGCCATCAGCAATACAGCATGGAATACATCATAAATTCATAATGTGAAACGGGTAGCTGATATTTAATCATAACACTGTAGATTTCTCTTAAGGGATCGCAGAATTTGGATCCTCTCAGGTTTGTATCTCATGTTTCTTAAGAGACAAAAGCTACAGAAATAACGATAGGCCTTACATAGTTAATTATCGTTTTCTCTCTGATAATAGGAAACACATACGAGGATTCAATTTCACTTGCCTTCACTTGATTTTAGATAGAAAAAAAATTAATTGGTACTTCTGATCAAAGCATTTGGATATGTTGAAGTCGTGCTTTATGCAACAAAGTTTCAAATCAATCCCAAAGTAAACAGAAACAATCAAGATCAAGACTCAGATATCATGCATCATCAGGATCTATAACCATTAATTACGATTTCCACATATAGCCAAGAATCTACTAAACCAGACAAATCGCTAAATCTATAAAAAGTTCAATCGGATCTGATTGACAGGAATTAAGAAAAGCAATAAAAGTTACTGGTATTAGAAACTTGGAGCAGAGATCTGTCGCCGGAAAACAACGGCAGCCTCCGATTCAGTTGATGCAAGGCGGGAACCAATTCGCCACCGGCAACCACCGCCCCATTCATTAAACGGCAGTAACAGCAGCGTCGGTTCCCGACCTGCACCAAGCGAATTAGAGACCGCACGATGAGAATATCAACTCTCGCTCTTTCATCGATCCCAGAGAAAGCACGAAACGAAGCGAAACTCTACGATAAACCCAAATCTCACGAACGACGTTAAGATTACGATAGCGAGGGGTTATTTATACCGATGATAGACGAAGGTGATTTAGACACGTGGCAACTACGTGTTCTAAATGATGCAGGTTTTTTCCCCCTACTACCCAGCTATCTTCTCACCCTTATGATGAGTGTGTGGCCATCATCAAATTAATTGTCTCTCCTGTAATGAAATTAGGAGTGACAAAAATACTCAGATTTATAGTTATTCGTCAAATTATCTATAATGAATATCTGTAAAATTAGTTTATATGTGAGAACGGGTATTATGATTTTCGTCTCGCGTATATATTTTAATTAAATAATTTATACTAAATTATTATTAATTTAACATTATATTTGTTTATTTTATTATTACTTCATAATAAAATTTAGTGATGAGAGTATAATCATAAAATAATAATATACATGTCATATTATTTAATTAAAAATTATTTTTATAGATTAATTATTGTAAAATATAATTAAAATTAAAAACTCGTAGGGTACCCATAAATAATACGAGTATGGGCAAGGGTATACACTACTCGTGCCCGCCCGTGCCTGTTGCCATCCCTAAATGAAACATTTTATTATCTTTTAGTTGTTTTGAGATTAGTAGTGTATTATACAAGTAGTCAAACACATGTTAAATGAGGTCGGTTGTACAAATCACTTGTTTCATACGCTGTCACACTCCATGTATAAAACCAATTAAATTGTTGCTACATGAATAAAATAAAATTTTAGAAAGAAAAAAAAGAGTAACATTTTAGTTAATTTGATATAAGTAGTAAGATGTTTGGAATTAGTCTAATATAAGAAGTTGAGACATGTGATCTCTCCCGTTTGTCGTTGTGATGCAATACTTGTGGTTTTTTTAATAAAGAAAGAAAAAGGGACGGAGGGAGATGCTTGGAATTGGTCATAGATTTGGAGGAAATTACAAGGAATGCCATTAGAGTGAAGTACGTGGATACACGTGCGCGTGTTCTGCCACTGCAACGTGTTTACTTCACTTCTATACGCTTTATCTATTAACATGTGTTTCACTCTGTTAAATCTCAGAAAATGTTTTTTTAATTTTTTTTATAAATATTTGTTACTTCAAACTTTTTTTTTGTGAAATGTAATTTATTTATTTTGTTTGACCGAGTTAAATGACTAATTATTCTCATTTTAATCGGAGCAGTTTGACAATGACATTTGAAATATAAGAGAGAATCGTCATTTATAATATTTATTGTTTTTTTTCTTACTTAAATGATTAGGGGATTAAGACTATAGTTTTATTATATTTAAAAATAAGAGAAATAATTACTTGTATTAATATCTATAGTTTGACTAAAAGTGACTTATATATAAGACCTGACTAGTACTAAATTAGAATTATATTTCACAAAAGTAGATATATGCTTGTTTTATACTACCTATATATATTTATTGCTTGTATATATTATATTCCCTCATGGTAGGTGTGTTCTATCTAGTCAATGTGTTAGGTGAGATCCGAGTGATGATTTCACCAATGTGACCATTATATTATGTTAAAGAAAATGTTAAATTTTCCTACTATTTCTTTTAGTCATAAAATATGACATATGATATTATTGGGTGCCTTTTTCTTTCTGATGATTACTGCATAGTTATTTCTCTCATTAGTTGGTTAAGCAATCATGATTTGATTTGTCCACTTATAAATAGATATAAACTTGAGTTTAATCAGTTATAATATCATGATTTGATTTTCTTTCTGTGCTTATAATATCAAAACTAATAAGTATATATTACACATTATTATCTTATACATATTATTTCATGTTATTGACTTATAACTAGTTTTTTATAGCATATGTTACATAGGATTATCAGCACTTTCTACCTTTGAAATCAAAGTGATTATAGTTTGGTTTCCTCCCGTATTTTGTTAAGTTTGCTGAATTAATACTTGCTTGGAGAAGCTAGCACACAAATGGCCACTCACACAACAAATATACTGGTTCTTGAAAAAGATAACTTGATGCACATCTAATCTATTGGTCTTATATTGTCTGAGATTATTTGTCCAATACTAAAGTTTATTAACAAAGAGACAAGTAATGTGTAAAACAAGATAAAATTGAAATGAAAAGACAATTATATCATTCTATTTACACATGTAATGACATTTCCATCCTCAAACTAAATATTAAAATAATATCACTTCACTCTCCATTAACGGAGAAGATCCTACTCCAAATCAAACAGGAGACAATCATTTTTTTTTCCATGTGTTGTCCCTCATTTCTAAGATCATTATTGTACCTAATTTATCCCATGAAAATGTAATAATCTATGTCATGAAGAAACATAGAAAAGATATTGGAAGTTGAACATGAACTACCTATGGAGGCGAAAATATGTACTAGACTATTTATCCAATTCTGTGTAATAACATAACCAAACAAAATTGAAGAAAGAAACAATATCATTTTGATTTGGAGGTGCATGATTTGGAGGGAATGTAACTCCCATTCAAGGGGTGAAACTTGATTGTACACTCAACATGGCACCGGAACTTAAAAGAACCTATAGGCCCTACTTTCCACTGTGCCCTAGCATTTCCCTTTAAATCAAAAGCTACAATATTCCTCTTCCATGAGTAACCCACATTCCCCATTTGATCAGGGTTAAAGGGTATAGATGATGCCTGAACAACATAGTTGAGGTACTTTGAACTGTTCTTTGGAACCTCAAAACGGTTAGCTACAAGAATAGCTATGTCATGGCTTTGGTAACTTATATTGAATCTTATGTCAGAGAAAGTTGCATTAGCCATAGCATTTCCATTCTGTGCCACCACAAGAATTGTGATTTGGGTTTGAAGCAACCCAGCATAGTCATTTCTGAAGAGGTCAAGATGAGCATGGGCTATGCTTATTGTAGGTACCCTAGGGTGAATGATAAGGAACCCTACAAACACTGTTATACCTGTAACTATCACTGCTATAGCTAAGATTATGCAGATAAATGCTAATAGCCAGATTAAGGGGTGTGTGTTGCCATTTTGACCAGTGATCAACCTTCTTTTGAAAAGCATAGAACCTTGATCACGTTGGGAAGGCATGGATTACTCTCTCAAATTTGGGTTCTTAAATTCCTTGCTTTTGGTATCTTATTTTCCTACCTTTAAAGCATTTATAGACACGCTTGTGCTAAGTTTTATATTTTGTTTTGGTCATGATAATATAAGGTAGTTTGATTTTGATACCTGAAAATATAGTTTTGGTTTAATTCTTAATTTGTATCCTATTAAGTATATAACTTTTCATAACTTAGTAAATAAAAAAAAGACTACCTAATTTATTATGTGTGAGAGTCTTGTAAGTTAATTATCATATTCAACTTCCTTTTGATTTCATGCATTTAAGTATTTGGGGCAACCTCAAATATTTGTTGTCTATCATTCAATATTATTAAGTAGTGTTGATTGCTCTCTTGGTGATTTAACTGACCCACATTTCATTTTCTTTAAGTAAGATTCAAGTTTAAGCTAAGTATTTACATAAAGAAAATCTCTCTAACCATATTATATTTTGGATGTTCCCAACTCAAACGTGATTGCTTCAATAAAAAAATATCAATTTCTATATAAACCTTCTTTCTCCTAATCCTTCATTCATCTTATTAATGCTATAGTCTATTATATATAAGAAAAAAAAGATTCTTGCCACATCATTATGGACACATGTCAACTTCTCTTTGATTTTTTTTGCCTCCAAAATTAGTCCATATTCTTATTATGTACCCTTACACATTGTATTAAATCTATATAAAAAAACTTCAAATCAATTAATTATCTAAGTTTTTTCATTTCCTCTCAAACACCTCCATCATCTAAGAGGAAATGGTAATTACTAAGAGGAATACTCTATGTTTGACACTTGGATTTTTCAAGGGCAACTTTGTCATTATATAATGATTTTTTAATAATATCATTGTAATGTAAATTGTATGATATATTTCTATATGTATATATTTAATATTGTTGGGAATATTTTAGTCATTTTCTCTCTACTCCATTCATTTCATTTACGAGTAACATATGTGTTTTTAACTATTAAAATATATGAGTCATATGTTTATTCTTAACAATACGAATTCACATGTAACATACGTATTTTTAACCATATAAATATATAAGTAACATGTGTATTTTTAACCATGTGAATGTATGAGTAACACGTGTGTTATTGATCATATGACAAAAAATACCGCTCCATGCATATGCACGAGTAACTTAATAGTTATATTAACGATAAACTTTTAACTCAAAGGAAACATTGTTCATTCTTAGATGTCAATTATACAAAAGTTAGGAGTGAGTATGAAAAGAAATATAGTTAATAGCTAGAAGTTATGTTAATCACAACTCAACTAAAATCATTTGCTTTAAGCAACCTAACATGGTTTTGCTTCTCATAACAACAATATTATATACACAATAAGATTTTACTTTCTTTTTTAAAAAAGAGTGTAATATCTATTCACTATGAGTATGAAATTTATACACAATTACTACTCATTTGTATAATTTTTTAAAGAGTCAATGATAATTAAATATGAATGTGATTGATGATAGATGTAATGATAGTATATAAAACTAATATATTGATACATCTTTTTTTCTTAAAAAAAATTAAGTCATCTTTAAGTGTTTAGACAACAATTTATCAATATGTTAAAACTCATACATCCAATTAATAAAATATTTTCCTTATTTATAATGAACATTATTGCAAGTCCTGAGAGCATTGATATCCAATAATGTAACTATCAATAGCCAAACTTGTGTTATGTGGATTCGTTTTCATTCTCACAAGAATCATTGTAATTAAGAAACCAAACACATTGCCAAATAACAATCTAGTAAACCGTTTTATTAAAGTCACCTACTTTATAATATTTTATATTTACATTTTAATTTCAACAATATTTTAAATATGATATTTATGTATTCAACTTCGTATAACATATAAGTTTTTTATTTTAAATTTTGATTTCTTTATTTAAGTTCTTTTTTATTTATAATTTTTTAATTATTTATCAACGCTCACCGGCAAACCTTCCGGTCTATTTTAAAATGGGCAAAACATGAGAATTTGTCCAAAAATAATAAACAAATATATCATCACCCACTTTTCATTTGTGGACATTTTATAAGTACAGACTAAACAGGTCGAACGACCCGTTTTATCATCACTATATGTGGGCATGCTCAAATAACGCTAGCTTGGACTAACCTGTTTATGTTAAAGGGACATGTTTTCATATCTTTTGTACTTAATTGTGACGAGTTCATGTGATTAGCTACTTTTGCTTGTCTTGTACTCGAGTAAAAAAATATACAAGAATAAATACTTTAGGCCCTGCTTCATATTTTTTTAGTTATCCTAGAAGTTGGAAGGTATATATTTGGCCATTCTTACTTTCTCAAATTGAGTAATAGTGCTCCTAGTATGAACCAAATATGGAGTAGTCTTGCTCTTCAAGCAAAGTAACGAATCATTAATTAGCAACAATTCTGGAAATTTTCCTATAACACACTAGTTGTTAAAAAATGGTAACTCAAAAAAGAGGGAAATAGATCACATGTACATTGTATACGATCTCTCACTCCCCGGACCAAACCAATTAATACATTACTTTTTATTTTTAAAATTATTCTTTTATTTATGTAACAATATTTCAATTGACTTGATATAGGGAGTATGACATTATATGGAATATGTGATGTGTGTCAAAAAAAAAAACGGGTGGGAAGAAGATTTATGTACCAATACACCAAAATCTACTTAGTGGAAGAAGCATTTCCTCTATTAAACTTAGTAACATGAATCATAAATAATCCCTTTAGTTTAATGATTTAGCAACATAGAAAGTAGCTATTAAAGCCAATTATTCTAGTGTTGTCTAATCACGATCAATGCCCTTTAATTTAAAATTGAATAAAATCTTCACAAAAGAAGAATTAAAATCATTAATGTGCACACTAATGAATGGTTGTGAGGAATTTTTAGGAGACTCAAGAAATGATGGGCTTTCTTTATATGGGAAGTATTCCAATGCTTAGTACTTTCCATTTATGCAATTTAAATAATATTTAAGAAATACCACAATGTGCATGAAACTATCATTTTATGTCAATGTTGAAGGCTTATAAGCAAGTTAAATAGCATTCATAGCCAATCAACCGCATATCACTTCTTTAAACTAAAGCTAGCTAGTGAGCAAGTGTTAATTTATTTTCATAAGCCTCATGGCTGAGAAAACTATCTTGTTAACATGTTTTCTCTTCCTTATTATTCTTCAACACAACTTTGGTTTAGTGATACCATCAATAATGCTAAATTTTCACCCACTATCATCACTACCACTTATGTTGAAGAGTCCACTACCTCCTTCCCTTGATTGGTATACCATAAATGATGATAAGGATGGTGAAGAGGATGCCTTCCGCCCTACAAGTCCGGGTCATAGCCTCGGCGTCGGACATCAATCACCACCGTCCGCTCCATGATTTTGGCCTTAATAAAGATGCTAGTGTCTTATCATTTTTTTGGTCTTTGTCCGATATCGATATCTTCACGAACATAAAGGGAACCTTCATGTTGGTGTCTTTCTTAAGACGACGACTACAAAATTTGAACATATGATATTATCGAGCAAATTCACCTAGCAATCATCGTAGTCTACTTTTGTCGCAACGAATAAATACCATAGTCTTGTGAATGGGTATGAGTATGTACTTATGATGTTTCATATTTTCATATATTATTCGATTTATATTTTGAGTAGTGTTGATTGTAATCTGAGACTTCAATTTGGGAGTAGTTACGTTGGTAAGTTGTACCAATAGCTAAACCCAAATTATTATAATCTTCCGCAACCCTAACAATTTAAAAAAAAAAACAAATGGTTCTATACCAAAGAATGTGGGACTGTTTTTTACCTATGATATATTGATTACAATAAAGCAATAAAGGTAATAAAAGTATTATCAAGAAAATTAAGTTTGCTTTGTTTCTAGGAAATTAGGGTTGACCCACATAAACTGGGAAGGAAAAAAGCTACTATAAAATAATGTTCTCCTATCACCAACTTTCAAGGCTAGTTGAATAGTTAAATGTGAAAATTTTCAAAAGCCAAGAAAGCTTCAATTTTTTTTAAACTATCACTCTGAAGCATTTTTAATTTGGTAATTGGGTTTGAAGAATATTAAACAAATCCAAAGTCAAAATCAAAGTACCCATACGGAACTTACAATGTGAAGAAAAATATGTATATGACATTGATGGTGCTGTTTCCCAAGACCACATGGCTTCAGTGGAATATAATGTAAGTTATTGGAAGAATGATGCATGCCTATGGAAAAGTACAGTTTTGAGTTCTCCAATTCATATCAATGGCCCCACAACAAACAGATGAGAAACTTCTATCTGTCATTTCAGTATGGAGTAATACCTACTCTAACTCATTTGGAAGTAAAAGATATAGAACCAAAGTATATAAAACTTTAAAATAAGATATCATGTCATTCAAAGTATCTTATATTTGGAAAAGAATCTTCTTAAAACAAGAAAAAACAAAGTCATGATATTTCTTTCTTTCATTATAACCATGAGAAAAAATGTATATAATGTATGGTTTTTATATACGTTGTTATTGTATTATTTATTATATCATTCACTATTCATATTTAATCAATATAAATGAACAGTGAATAATATATTATAATTATTGTGTATGAGCTCTATCATTAAAATGTGCTTATTACATATGCGGAAAGCATAAATTCTACACATATAACTCTGACTTTCATATAATATAATACTGTGTACATAATATATTACCGGTTTGAGGAGATTTTCATTGTTGGGCAATTATATATATCCTGGTAATGAGCCATTTGAAGCAGTTGACCAGCTCCTCCAATTCAAATGAGAATAATGTCACAGTTGAATTTTCCAAATACATAATACTTAGGAATGGTATCTCTTTGAGAACAATATGATTGACTTATTAGGAAGCAAGTCTCAACTACTACTTCAAAGGAAGGAACTCAAACAAGAAAGGGATGGTAGCCTATACTTTCAAGGCACCACCAAGTTATCTTTTTTGTTTCTTTAGTAGGTTCCAAGATTCATCATTCCCTATATTCTCATCAACCCTTTTTATACAAACAATGGAAAATCCTCCTAGATGCAAATTTTCAGCTATATTCTCAATCATAATCTCCTTCTTACTAGGTTTAGTTTCCTTCATATTGTGTATAGCCTCAGAGATTAAGAGGAACAAGGTAATAAGTTCTTTATATGAATTTATTTGTGTCTTGTAGTTATGAGTATTTTGCTTATTTTATGAGTTGTATTCTGATGATTTGCTTGGTTTTTTTTATAGAAGAAGGATCTGAGATGGAATGGAGAACTATGTTATTTGCCATCAAGCCAAGCATTTGGATTGGGAATTGCAGCTCTTGTTTGTTTATCTTTGGCACAGATCATTGGAAATTGTATATTATTCAAGAATTCTTGTTCAAGAGGGAAAAGAAACAACCAGTATAACATGCCTGTCATTGCAAAAATTCTACTTTTGATCTCTTGGTAGGTTAACAATTTCATGCATGTCTGTTGTTAGTTTTTACTTCACATTCAACAACAATTGACAAAACAAACATGTGTTTGGTTTAAGAAAAAATTGCCTAGTTTTATTTTTCTCATCATTTATGATTATTACAAGACTGCAACTTATTTCATTTCATTTTCTGTTTTTAATATACTGCTCATTTACAAACAGTAAGAAAAAATGTTTTCACCTTTTCCTTACAAAACTTTGAAAACAAGAAACAATTGGAAAATTTTCCCGAACCAGTTATTAACTATGGAAAAGTAAGTCACACATCGTCTGTCTCATTGTCTCGGGAATATCTATTGAGCTATTCCTCTCATTGCCAGTTGGTTTTGAGATGAAACTTTAACATGGTGTCAGAGCCAGAACTCGCTCAACTTCTTTCCGCTTGTCATGTGGCAAAAGATACCAATCAGTTATTGGTCATAGCCCCTCAAATTAAATCCTGAAAACAGAGTATCCGTTTGTGAGAATAGCTACGGCCATCCACCCCTCAAATTCAATTATAGAAGTCTCGTATACTTTACCGCCCTTCTTAAATAATATTAATGAAAGTGACAAAATTGGTATTGGTAATGCTTGGCAGGCTTAGCTTTGGAATTGCAATTATTTTGTTGATAACAGCCACAAGCATGAACAGAAAGCAGCCTTATGGGGTAGGATGGTTGAATGGTGAATGCTACTTAGTCAAAGGTGGGACTTATGCAGGCTCAGCCATATTGGTTCTACTTATAGTGGGTTCAGTAATTGGTTCAACTTTGTCAACAATAAAGACTAGTCAAGAAGACCAGGGTCACAAAATACATAAAAGGGGTGACTTGCTTATCCAAAGTCCTAAGGAATAATTTTTTATTTTTTCACTTACACCAAAGTGCCACACTTCATTTTCTTCGAGGTTGTAACTGCCTCATATAGATTGTGTTCACCTGCATATATTAATAGCTAGTTTTTAACTCATGCAATACATGGGTTGCATATTTTTTATTTTATAAAATATTTGTGGATGAATAATATGAAAAATAAAGTAAATTTTAGTATAGGAGTATTAATTATCATTCATGATATGAAATGTTCCATTTTCTTTCATTCTTCTAAAAATGTCTTAGTTTAATATGTAGAATCATTTATGTAAATAGTTAGTTAACATTTTTGGAACAACATTCACACTTGGGTGAATGAGAATCTGTTCTGGTTGGTAAAGCCAGGGATATAAGATATTTTCTTTTAAGGATGATGTCTTACTCATGTTAGAAAGATTACACTTGGAAATCCTTATCTATAGTTTGTGGAATGTTGTACTTAGGCTCATCATAATAAGACATGGAAAAGAATCTGCTATCCCGAAGCACATCCCAAAGTCTGTCTCGCATCAATTAAAATGAAACAAAAATAGAAAAAATTATGAATGTTTAATTTTTTTGATTGACATGACATATTTTGATTAATTCAGTACAAACTTGGGACATGATTTGGGACAACGAATCCTTGTCCATAAGATATAGGCACATCTTAAGGAATGTTATCAACTTATCATCTTAAATTTCACCACCTTAAGACATTGAACGACAATTATGTTTTTAAGAGTAAATTACATCATATCTATGAGTTTTAATAAAATTATATAAATCATCTCTTCATCTTTTACACTTATAAAAAAAATCCTAATTTATATTCGTACGTTACACTGACTACTCATTTATGAGAAATAAATGTAATCTTTGAAAACAAAAAGGAAGATAAGTGTAATAAAGTTAAACAAAATATGATATATTATGGACATAAGTTCAAATAGTATACGAGTCAATACATTTTCATTATTTTTTATTCGTTACATTATAATATAAGATTGATTTAAACAATATCACATTAGAATTATTAATATATTTTGTAATGAATTAAAAATAATAAAAATATATTGACCCATATACTATTTGAACTTGTCTCTATAATACATCATATTTTATATAATTTAAGTAAAATGTGAAGTTGGGATGGATCCATTCTTCCAAGCCCACTCCATTTGGTATTTTGGAAGCATTAGTGAGTGGGGACCCATAATATGTACTTATGCGCTACCGCCAAATTTGTAATAATAATCATATTACCGTTTTGACACGTCAATTCTATTCCTCTCTTCTTCTCCGACACTTCACACTTTCTCTTACAACACTTTTATCACACTATAATATAACAATAATATCTCTCTTCTCTCATTTCTCACAACAAACACTATGCAACACTTCAAATCCTTAGGTAGAGAATTCTCCATTGGATCACAATCCAAAGAACTATTCCACAATCATTCCAAAGATTTTATTGATCTCATCAAATCCATCGGCGATTCCAAATCCAAATCCGAAGAAGATCGAATCGTCTTCAACCAAATCCAAACCCTCAAAATTCAACTCACCGAACCTAACATCCCCAACCGCAACATCAAAGAATGCATTATCAGACTCCTCTACATCGAAATGCTCGGCCACGACGCTTCCTTCGGTTACATTCACGCCGTTAACATCACTCACCACGATGACCTCAAACTCAAACGCACCGGTTATCTCGCCGTTACTTTATTCCTTCACGAAAATCATGACCTCATTATCCTCATCGTTAATACTATCCAGAAGGATCTTAAATCCGATAACTACCTTGTCGTTTGCGCCGCGCTGAACGCCGTTTGCAGGCTCATTAACGAGGACACCATCCCCGCGGTGTTGCCTCAGGTGGTGAAGCTCTTAGGTCATTCTAAAGAGGCGGTTAGGAAGAAGGCCGTTATGGCGCTTCATCGGTTTTTTCAGACATCGCCGTCATCTGTGTCGCATTTGGTGGCGAATTTTCGAAAGAGGTTGTGTGATAATGATCCCGGGGTAATGGGTGCTGCTTTGTGTCCACTTTTTGATCTTGTGACTATTGATGCTGACTCTTATAAGGACCTTGTTGTTACCTTTGTTAACATTCTTAAACAAGTTGTTGAACGTAGGTTGCCTAAGAACTATGATTATCATCAAATGCCAGCTCCATTCATTCAGGTCCATTGTTGTTTCATTTACTATGTTATGTACAAGTTCCATTTCAGCCTCACAATGTTTCATTTTGCACAAGAAATTCTTAGATAATGTTTTGTTGATAGGTCAGAACTCAGAACAGGACGGAATAGAACATAGGATTGTTCTATGTTCACTATGCTTTATAAATAGAACCAAACATGAAGTGCGATTTAAAAAATAAATAAATAAGAAGATTTTAGTTTAACCAAAAGGGGGTGAAACCAGAAAGAATAGAATACCATTTCATCTTGTGTTGTTCGTTTGAACACTACCTTAGTCTCACATAAACTTGGTGCACTCAAATTAAGTGTAATTAGCATTATGTTTAAATTAATTATAGTAGCCTATTATGATTAATAGTAGGGTTTTCCTTGTGAGGTTGAGCCTTGATACAATGGTTATTTGTTTCCTTGTGATTTAGAGATCAAAGTTCAAATCCTTGAAATAATAATCTTTTTGCTTATGGGAAAGCTCGAGTACGTTTACTCTTTCCGAGACTCCACTAGATGGGGTCTTGTGAACTGGGTCGCTCTTTGTGGTTTTCATAGTGCAAACTAGCTTGAACACCCTAGATTTATGCAAGAATTTCTAATTTTGCATTCTTGGATGTTTTTTGAGTTTCAGCTGCAAACGTATTTCAAATGTGCAGGTTAAGTTGCTGAAAATCTTGGCGTTGTTGGGTAGTGGTGACAAGAAAGCTAGTGAAAACATGTATACTGTTCTTGGTGATATAATCAGGAAGAGTGATTCATCAACTAATATAGGGAATGCTGTTCTTTACGAGTGCATACGCTGTGTCTCTTCCATATATCCCAATCCTATGTTATTAGAAGCTGCGGCAGATGTTATTGCAAAATTTTTGAAGGTTTGTTTTAGTGAAATGTGTTTTACGTTTATAATATGTGTGTTATTGGATTTGGCTGTCATGAATTATACATGTATGTTGTTGTTATATGTTCAGAGTGACAGTCATAATCTCAAGTACATGGGCATTGATGCCCTTGGTCGTCTGATAAAGTTAAGTCTAAATATTGCTGAACAACATCAACTGGCTGTGATTGACTGCTTAGAGGTGAGAAAATCCCTCATGATCTCAAGTCCACATATTGTTGCCAGGTTTGTTTGATTCATTAATGTTGAACGCAACCAGATTTTGTTGTGTCAACTGTCAAAATTATGAAAACGTACAGTTATAGCTGATTTTTGGAATCAGGTTTTATTTTCAAACGAATTTTGGAGTGAAACACATTTGCGAGTTATTGGGAGGTTATCACTTTTTAAAACCTTAAGATTTTGTTGGCGAAGACATGGTGCAGTTGGGTACAAGTAACCCCGATTATGTTCATCGCCCAAAATCAAGGTGCTCCTTGTTGTGCACGTAATTGTATCTCTATGCATAATTTCTTATGGCCATTCTTGAATTTTGAGTTCTCATTAAAATTTGGTGTATGTGATGCAGGACCCTGATGATACTATGAAGAGAAAAACATTTGAACTTCTATATAAAATGACCAAGTCCTCCAACGTGGAAGTGATTGTTGACCGCATGATTGATTACATGACTAGCATTAATGATGATCATTATAAAGCCTATATAGCATCTCGGTGTGTTGAACTTTCTGAGCAATTTGCACCGAGTAATCATTGGTTTATACAGGTAATTGAAATTGTTGTAATCATATTGAGATATTCTTGTTTTTGCATTTTTTATTTTTATATACATCGATGGGCAACTAAGAATATCTTGTACTTTGATTACACAGACCATTAATAAAGTGTTTGAGCATGCTGGAGATGTTGTGAATATTAAGGTGGCACATAATTTGATGCGATTGATCGCTGAAGGATTTGGAGAGGATGATGACGCTAAATATAGTCAGTTGAGATCATCTGCTGTATGTTACTTTGATAATTGCCCCATTTTATTTAATATGTGCAATTGTGCAGCACAAAATTGTGCATGTGTATTACTGAATGGAAACTGTTTCGTATAGGTTGAATCATATTTGCGCATTATTGGAGAACCAAAGCTTCCATCTGTGTTTCTTCAAGTACATAGTATCTCACTTATGTTTTGTGTTTCTGCTCTTGTTTTACTTTCCGGGGAAATTAGATTTGTTCCTAATGTTAAGTACTGATAACAGGTCATATGTTGGGTTCTGGGGGAATATGGCACAGCTGACGGAAAGTATTCTGCTTCATATATGAGTGGGAAGTTGTGCGACATTGCCGAGGCATATTCTAATGATGAAACTGTTAAGGTATTATTGAAACCCAACCTTTTGGTGATAAGGAAAGGCGGAAATTCAAAATGCATTTTATTTAGGGAGACTCTGATTATTATTGGGCAATTTCTTTCTATTTTATGGTTACATTAAATATTGACATCATTATCAAATTTATCATGTTTTCAACTTGGAATTAAGCATAACAAAGCTACTTATGTTTGAAGCATAAATACCTTCTCTCTTTTCCATTTCTATTTAAAAGATGATCCCAGTTTTATTGAGAAATTAGTGAAATTAAATTAGGATTCTTAGTCTTTTTGTCCTTTCTTTGCCCCACTCCTAACCTTGATCCTCTCTCTTTCTCTCTTCATTCCAAATAATTCACATTATCAAGAAGCAAGCTTTTTGGTTGACTACTTTTACAGCTTAAATGCCTGCCGATTCAAATAATCATGTGGTTTGTTTTGATTGATAGCACATCATTTAACATGAAACGTACATGTAGAGACAAACAAGCATTTTGTTTCATTATATTTCTGATTAAATTTGGTTAGCATGCAATACACCCATTTCATGACAATTATTTTTATTACACATGAGCTAGCCATTTCATTGTAATGTTGAGTTTTGGGTAGGAATCAGGATGGATGTGTTGGTACTGAATTACTGATAATAGCACTTGGCTATCTATCATGACTACTTATTTGCAATATCGTGTCCATATCATGCACAAGAGAGGGGTCAATGGCAAGTTTGCTTGCTTGGTGACCTGGAGGTCATGAGTTCAAATCCTAGAAATAGTCTCTTCACTTACGACTTACGAGGGTAAGGCTGTGTGCATCTACACTCTCCAGATCCCACAAGGTGAGAGTCTCGTTCACTGGGCCGCCCTTTGTAATAGGGTGAGTCGATGATAAGTTTGCTGCTTATTGACCAAAAGGTCACAAGTTCAAAACTTGAAAACAACCTCTTCGTTTATGGGGGTAAGACTGCATACATGTACTATCCTCAGACCCCATTAAGTGGGAGCCTCATGCACTGGGCCGCTCTTTATTGTGTCCATATCATGCATTTCTAGCATTAGCATATTTGTTGATGATGTGGTTTTTGCATGAAGTTTGGTATACCATTCAACATTTTCTTTTTTTGTTAGTTCCATGAGACCCATCCCATGTGTTAATATAATATACATCACATCTGTGTATTAAACCTATCTGCTGCACATTTTTGAATTGGGACTAATTTATTGTTTTCATGAAGGCATATGCTATTTCAGCATTGATGAAAATTTATGCATTTGAAGTAGCAGCTGGGAGGAAAGTGGATATGCTACCTGAGGTATGTGCTGAATGATGTTGCCATCTACATATCTATTTTGTCCATAAGAAAACATTTTCCTTTGTTGATAATTCAACATGATAAAGTGGCACCAAGGAATTTGAAGATTAAATCTTGGATGTTTTTCTATGATGATTATAGCCAATAGGGCACTCAATCTCAATTCTCAATTTCGAGTAATGACTCATGGAATAAAATTGTTTCACTGTTCTAATGTAGTTGGTAGATCTCAATTTGGCATGTAGCTAGGATGCTGAACTTTATAGACTAATTTTAGCAAGATGACTAACCTTTTCTCTTCTACTTGCAGTGTCAATCTTTGATTGAAGAATTATTAGCATCCCACTCTACAGATTTGCAGCAGCGTGCTTATGAATTGCAAGCCCTTATTGGTTTGGATGCACAAATCGTTGAAACAATAATGCCACGAGATGAAAGTTGTGAAGACATTGAGGTTATTGCTGCTAATTCTGGAATCTTCTCATATTAGTAAGCTATAATATTATGTGTGTTCAACAATAATGCATTGGTAAAATGTTATTGCTGCATTTTAAATTATTTGATGGTTGTAACCCAAGCTTTCAATTTTTCAGTGGCTTAAGCTTAAGTATGCAAACAACTACAACAACCAAGCCTTATTCCACTAGTTGGTTTGGCTTCATTGATCAATCGACATCATTGAGCCCAATTAGAAACCAAGTTTTCAGTAAAGCCATTTAGAGTAATAACTAATAATGACTTGTCCCAATGTTTTCTTAGGTATTCGCCATTGCCTCTACTATTTAATTCAAAGTATCTTCTATGTGCCCTATTCTTACCAATGAAGCCTCAATTAGTCTTCTCACACTTCCATACTTCATTAGGTGTACTTTCTGGTTCAATTTCTGAACCGTTGTCCATATTCTTTAGTGCTTTGGTGCTTTTGATTATAATGTCCAATGGATTTACTGTTATTTGAGCATCCATGTATAATTGTAGTGATATTAAATATTTAAGCATTCAAATGCAATCTGCAGAACTTTCGAAGCTTTCTCCTTTTTTAAACTTGGTCCTCCTAAGAAGTACTTTCTCCCCTTCAGAAAACAGCTTTTGCTTAGCATTACATCAGTGAAATAAACTGTCCCGCAATTTTTTTGTTGCCAAATGCTCCTGCTATTATTTTCGTTTTCTTTTTAACAAACAAAAACAATCTGATTTTAGTTTCTGTTCTCTCAATGTCTTTATTCTGGTTAGTTCTAATTTATTTGTTAGTTATTTGATGAATATTGAGTGCAATATTTATACACAGGCCAAGACTAGTCAATTCCTAAACTTAAGGGATCCGAAAGTAATAAAGATAAAGATACAACACCATTAACTAAATAATATCTCAGCAGTAGCAATTTAAATTTGCATTGTATACATACATGTATCTTTTTTCGAATGGTAACAGTAGTGTGCTTTGAAATGCATAATACAGTCTTGTTTTTCTGCTTCAAGGTTATTGATGCACTGAATATTATATGCAGGTTGATAAGGACCTCTCTTTCCTCAATGGTTATGTCCAGCAATCTCTAGAAAAAGGTGCTCAACCTTACATTCCTGAGGATGTGCGCACTGGATTGGGGAATATGAGCAGCTTCAGAAGCCAAGATCATCAAGAACCTTTGCAGCACGGACTGCGATTTGAAGCATATGAACTTCCAAAGCCTCCAATGCAATCGAAGGTTGCTCCAGTTTCATTTGCATTCTCAACAGGCATTGCTTCAGTACCTGAGGCATTGTATTCAAGGGAAACCCACCATGCCTCATCAATGGGATCAGCATCAGAAGCTGTATCATCAGAGCTTAAGCTACGGCTTGATGGTGTTCAGAAGAAGTGGGGTAAACCAACTTATACGTTTTCAACCTCATATTCTACTTCCCACACACCAACAAATGGAGCAGCTCAGGTGGATGATCCAACAGCTGTCAACTTGAAAGTACGTGATAGTTATGATTCAAGAAAGGCACATGTTGAAATTTCTATGGAAAAGCAGAAGCTTGCTGCTTCATTATTTGGTGGTTCTACCAAACCTGAGAAAAGATCATCCACTAGTCATAAGGTTCCGAAAGCTAGTGCTAGTGTTGCAGACAGATCCCAGGGATCAAAGGCTGCAGGTGTACCCAATGAAGTAGTCATGGAGAGAAAAATTCATCACCCTCCTCCAGACTTGCTTGACTTGGGTGAACCAACTGTCACTACTGGTCCTCCCTCTGTGGACCCTTTCCAGCAATTTGAAGAACTTCTTGACCCAAGCATTAGTTCCACAACAAATCATAATGCAGGTGCTGCTACAAACGCGCTTGACTTTATGACACACTATGCAGAGACTACTGCAATTGGGCGTAGTGGCAGTGGTGGCTATTCTATCCCAGTGACGGGGGATAATTTAAATCTTTTATATGAGTTATCGGATGCAGCTATTGGAGTTACTAGTGCAGAAACAATTGTGACACCTCTGCCACAATCTGTGAAGTTTTCAAATGCTAAAGATTCTTTGCAGAAGGATGCATTTGTGAGGCAGATGGGTGTGAACCCTTCAAGTCAGAATCCGAACTTGTTCAGGGACTTGCTTGGCTAATCAATTTGCAAAGCCAATCCTAATTCATGATGCTTGAAGGTAGATTGCATAGCGACTTGTGCCCATGGAGTTGCCTGAAACAGATGCCTATCTGATACATGCAAAATCGAATGATATAAACTATTATCTGGCATGGATGATTTCAGCTCCCTCCATGGGGTGTGATTCAACATCCAGAAATAGTGGCAGAACCAGGTAAAAACTTGTACTCTTAGTAAAATAGCTTTTGTAGTAATTGTATGCACGAGGCTTTCCTTGTTGCATCTAGGTTTTGGTCTGTCTACTCTGGACATTGAAGGAAGGGTACTGTTGTGCAGGGTCATGTTTGTTGTATCTACGTTTTGGTCTCTTTTTATAAATAAATAAAATAACATTTTTGCGCATTTTTCTCTGTCCATATAATGTTTTGCTAACAATATGAAGCATGATATTGCGGCTAATAATATCAGTTTGATGTGCATCACAGTTGTTAGAGTGATAATTTTAGAGTGAAAGTGAGGACAGGTTCATATATTCCTTTGTGGAATGCCGTTGTGCTCTCTTTTATTTCTTTAAATGCCTTCAAGCCTCTCTCTACTTCCCCTCCTGTTGTTTTGAGTATTGTTTATTTATGCTGTCATTGCAGCCATAAGGTTAATGGTTTATTTAAGCCTTCAAAAGTTGTTGTTTTTTTGCACTAAAATAATGTTGAAAGATTAAGGCCTTTTAATGGGATAATAGGTAATCCAGACTATTTGTTAGGGCTTCCAAAGTGATTTAATTGTAGTATAACAAGTACTGGATCAAAATTGAACTCTTTAATTTTACATGAGGGTGCACTTGCAGACACTAAATTATCTTATTTTAAATATTTGAATTATTTGCTTTCAAAGTCTGGACCTAATAGAATCATCTTACTAGTTCGATAAATTTGATTCATGAATAAAACAAGTCAAACTTGAATTAAAAATTGAGCTTTTTAAATAGATAAATCAGATAAATCAAACTTGAGTTAAAAATCTAATATATTACCTGAACGAGTCAAATTTGTTCTATATATTCATAAAATATAATTCATATTGAACTCAAAATGAGAAAGTATAATTTAATCTAACTTGACATGAGTCAACTCTTTATAATACATTTGTTACCTAAACTTGAGATAAAAATCTAATTTGTTATCTAAGTTTAACTTGTGGTTCAAGATTCCTGACATGACTATTTCAAACAAATGCTATTGATGGGGTCACAATTGTGATCCTGATGCATTTTCGGCAACTCCAAAAACCTTATTCACATGGGAGCCAATATATGTGTTTTTGGATTATGAATGTCCTTTTCAAAACTGTTTTGAATTATCCCCTCTTTTGTTGGATGATCATTAGTTTGTAATCTTCAGTAACGTTGAAAATAAAAAATAAAAAACATAAAATAAATTGATTTCACTAGAAAAACAAAAAGTAGGACAGAACGCACTGTTATATAGTGCCAAACCTTAGTTTTAGTGACATGTATCCCTTCAAGAAATGCAGCATGGTGGAATTAGATAACTATGACATACATATTCATAAGCAAATTTGGAAACATTATATTAACTGCATATACCATAAAAGAAGTTTGTCTTGTTACAAATATAGTGAACTAGGAACCTCCATTTTCCATTGTGGATATATATATAATATATATATATATGGATGGATGTTAGCACTGACCAACACGTTAAAATATCCAACAAATATATAAAATAGGAATAATGAAAAGTTGAAAATAAAGATTGAGGTGAATAAGATTGTAAAACAGTTATATACTTCTCTATATGAGTGGAAATGGTATAGAAGATTGGTAATCATATTACATAGTATTCATTATTTTATTGTATTTTTGTTGTATATTATCCTCATTGAATAAAATGATATATTATTAACAACAATACACTAGTCTAGTGATATAAAGGTTTATTGGATCTCCAGATAGACCAAAAATTCAAATATCTGATTACTAAAAACGACACTTGTTAGGAGAACAACCACACATCCCAAGAGATATATTATTATCAAAATAGATAAGGAAATTCTAAGAGTTCAATGGTACATTCATCACAATGCTAGCTTGAAAGGACATGTGTTAAGATTTTAGGAAACCAGAGTTTGATTGATTGATATGGAATACATAAAATGTGTATTAGTCAAATTTTAAGGCATTGAAATGCATGTTTGGAAGATGTGAGACACGTATACTCACTACTACTTTTCTTCAATGCCGTGATTCTTTGGCATTCCATATTATCCCCTCTTTTTCTTCTTTTCTTAAATTTCTTTTATTAAAGAAATGAAGTGTCTTTGCACCTTAGAAATGTATGATTAATTTTTGCAACACATCTTAGCACAAAAATTTCACTTTATTCCAACCTTGCGGCATAATTATTTGGATACAAAACAAGTTAAAGAATACATCAATGCAATATCTTGAGAACTTTTCCTCAAAATATTTTCAAAAGAAAATAAAAAGTGAAGAATATAAAAGAACTTAATACTATGCTCTCTCTATTGAAACCTCCTATATGTACACTTGTTTATATTCTATTTCCAAGACACCCCTTTGGGTATGTCTAGAACAAAAAGAAAGAATGGAATTATTGCTTGATTATATATTTTCATTATGGTTTTTTTTGTCTTAAACCATTTTTGAGAGCCTATGAAGCTATTCATTCCATATTTAGAAAGTTTCCATAATAGCACTTGTTGGATATGGATCTGTCTTTTTCTCTGTGCTATCTACTTCTTTGGGATATAATGTAATAGGTAAGCCATTTTGGGGAAGAGCAAAAGGGCCATATTGGATTCCATTCTTTGCACTCTCCATAGACCACCTGCACCAAAATAATAGTACCAAATTAAAACAATGAACTTGAAAAACTTTCTAAATTTGGAATATGTTTCTACTTAAGTGGTACACTGTAATAAGTAATCAAAGTGTTACCAACCTGTACTTTGTAGTCAGATAATGTAGAAGCACTAGCATCTCCAATTTGGCTAATTCATTCCCTGGACATGCATGGATCCCACTGCCAAATGGCATGAAAGTATTGGGTTTTGGTGCAGCCTGCAAATAATTAACAGATTCTATCAATAAGTAATATATCACAAATATACACATGAAATAATATGTATATAGTACTGGAATAATTACCTTAAATCTTGAGGGATCAAACTTCTCTGGCTCTTTGAAGTTGTCTGGACTATGGTGTATATTTCTGAATAGTGGTAGTACTTTCCATCCCTTTGGTATAAGATGCCCTAAGGAAAACAAAATTCCAAACACAGAATCTGTGAGCATAAATGAGAAAAGGAAAGGAAATTTTGAGTACTAAAAGAAGAAGAAATAAGGTATCATATGAGTTTTAGATATTGACCTTGATACTCAACATCTTCCACTGCTTCTCTAAAAGTAAAGGACAAAATTGAAGCAACTCTTAGAGTCTCTTGTATAACCCTTGAAGTTATTTGCATCTTTTTGGTATCTTCCCAAATCAAACCCTTCTCTTCACCACTTTCTTCTTTGCTCTTTAATATAGATTCTTGCTCCTCCTATAATTAAAATCACATATAAAAAAAGGGTTAATAACCAAATAAATATCTTGATAAAATGATAAAACCAAATGATTAAAAGTAGGACTCAAATACTTACAGTTACAGCTTGTAGGACACTAGGGTTTTCACCAAGGTACTTAATAATCCATGTAAGGACACTGGCAGTGGTGTCACGCGCTGCAAATATGACACCAATTACATTATCTTCTATCTGTTTATCTGTGAGCCCTGCTTTCTCTTCCATGAATGAACCCAACAAGTCCTTGTAATCTTGTTGCTCTTGCCTCCTCTTTGAGATTATCTGTGCTACAATCTGTGCAAGTTCCTTTCTTGCCTTCATAGCCTTGTTGAACAGTGTTCCAGGAAGGTTAATTGGCATTGAATTGTACCCTTGCTCAAGAGTGTAGTAACACCTTTTCAGATCCTCTCTATACTTAACTTCTTCTTTTCCAAATATTGAAAGTAGGACAACATTGAAGGTGAACTGCAATAGATCAAAATTCATTTTTTTTTAAAAACCCATTACTAATTTTGCAAAAATGCATTAGAAATTAACAAAGAATCAAAAATGGTCTTGACCCTTTGATTTTTATACTTTGTATTATTAGTATTTTCCTGTTTTTCTATTGTGTGAACATGAACACTGATTTAGAAGTTGAAGAAAATAAGTTTCCAGTGGCAAACTAAGTATATAACTTCTCAAATTGCCAATGAAAACTTAATCTTTAAATTTATAACGCCATGTTCATGACCACAGAATAGAAAAACCATTGAATTTTGTAAGAAGGAGAACAGAGGAACACTCTGTTTTTCTCTGTTTTGTGCTCTGCTTTTGATTAGCTTAGTTGAAATGGAGTTGCATACCGTCTTCATTTCTAGGAAAGTGAATATTTCACGTCCTTCCCATGATTTGAGACAATCTTGGGCAATAGATTCAATTGCAGGAACAATGTTTTTGATGGCTTCAGGCATAAAGGTACGAAGTACAAGTCTTCTCAAGTTAGCATGGTACTCTCCTTGGTGAAAAAAGATAGCTTGTTTTCCTAACATCCTCTCTTTACTTGCTGGGAATGTTGGCTTGAATAGATGAGCTTTATTGAGCACAAATTTTGCAGCTTCTGGACTTGAAATCATCACACAAGGACAACCTAAAATGTGGGATTTGAAGATAGAACCATACCTATAAAAAATGAACAATCCAAGTGCATATGTATGTTAGTGAATTCTAAAATGTTTATATGGATGGAAAGTGAAAGTATTTGAACATGTTTATGTACCTTTTTATTTTTGTGGCAAAGAAGACATTTGGGTCTTGAGAATACATTTGAAATGTTTCTCCTATGTAAGGATATCCCATGGAGCCAGGTGGAAGTGGCAAGTGTTGTAGTTTGGAGACAAAAAGTTTTATGAATGTTTTGAAAAGAACAAGAATGAAAAGAAAAGAAACAAACAAGGAAAACATGGTACTTGGTATTTCCATGTTTTTATGTTGTTAGTAGGGTGAGTAACTTTGATATAGGTGAGAGAAGGATAATGTAGAAGGTTTGTGACAAAATAAGATGAAGAAGTGAGGTATATATAGGGTGTTACACTTGAGTTACAACATGTAAGAGAGTGAAAGCATAGGAAGAGAGGGGGAAAGAGAGAAAAAAGAAGAAGAAAAAAGATAGAGGCATTCAGCTATTATTACAGCTCAATTTCCACTCAAGGAATCTCCATCCAGCTCATGCATGTTTTCCAACACAGATTTGTCCTCTCTTTCAAGTCTTTATTTAGAATGAAAATTTAATTTTGAAGTATAAAATAAGTCATGCAACTTAGTAATGGATACTATTTATATGGGCGGATAAAGTGCTAATAACTTCCTTATTCTCTAATCGACTCTCCAACTTGGATATCAGAATCCAAAGCCCAATATAATTGGCCTAAAGATTTTTCTGCATTTTTACCATAAAATGTAGTGACGACTCTAAGAAAGTCGTGCGGGCGAAAATCAGGGTGCGACACCGTGTAAATGATAATGAAGTAAAACAAAATAAATTTGTAAATTGAGATTTCATGTTTTTATTAATGCGGAATAACGTATGAAATATAATCTAGACAATAAATATTTGTTGCTTTAATTCTCTTTCTCACACTCAACTCACAAGGGAAGTGAGAGATAGAGTGAGTACGTATGACCAGAGTGTATAGAAATACGTACATGTACGAAGAGTGTAAGTGAGTATAGTTGACTGTATATGTATAATGAAAATTGAGATGGGTCTGTTGAGAAGTGTACCTTACTTTGATTAATTAATTATTAAATTAATCATAGAGAGGGGACAGATATTAACCCTTAAGCAAGACAAAAAGCCAATAGGGAACTTCTAGCAAGGTACCTTTTTTGTGTTACTTACATTTTCCGTACTATTCTGATTCTGTATTTTTATATATATAGCAAATGTGTCTTAACTATTGCTCTCAGGATATTACTTAATTCCAGTGTGAAGATTAATATTCAGTATTGTAGAATGATGATGTATTTTATATAATAAAATTCTTAAAGTTGCATTTGCTAATTAATAATATTAATCTTTCACTCTTGATTTTTTAAGTAATGTTCTTAGGACACATTATACTTATTTTGTGATATTATGCAATATATAGGAGTACAAATCTCCATTCCTTGCCATATTTGTTTTTTCCTTATATTGGAATACTAATCTAGTTGATGTGAATGGTTAGAAAAATATTTAATTATTAAAGTTTTAATTTATATATTTTTTTTAACCAACCACATTAAATAATGATACATTTTAAGAATGAGAAAGTGGTGTAGTTTAATTAATGTGAAGTTGGGGTTAATATGTACAGTTAGGAAATAGATAGAATTTAATGTAAATGTAATTTAGATGTGATGTTTGGATATTTGAAGAATGCATGGAGTAGGTTTGAATGTTTGATGTTGAAAGTTGAGCCTTAAGAGTAATGGGGTTGCCACCCACTTTAAACTAATAACTCATTCACTTATTTAGAATGCAGGCAGAAAAATAAAGTCTTCCACCTAATGGTCCCAAAATATTAAATTTATATTTTATCTTGGTAATATATATTTTATTATTTTATTTTTACAATTATTGTTACTGCTCAATGCTGATATTTTGTTTCTAGTAACAAAAAAACATCTATTTGGTTCAGAACTCTTTCCTTAGTGACTATACATGGTGAGCAATCCCAAATTTATTGGGTATGGATTCTCTGAGTTGCATAAAAACAAAATATAAATCCACAAGATCTTGCGCTTGAAGATATGATTTTATGTCTGCTACTTGGTTGTGACATAAAAATTGACACTAAAATCACTCTATTTTCTATTAGTGTAATATTTATACAATGATAGTACAAAGATTTATACACAGTCATTGCATCATTAATTTGTATTACTTTTATTTAAGAGTCAATGATAATTGAAAATGAATGATGAATGATACAGTATATACATATAATATATCAGCTTCATTTAGTTCATGTATCTGGAGAGAATACATGCATGCATATACAAATGTTATTGTAGAGATTAAGAATATGAGGTGAGGAAGATGAATTTCAGAAAAGAAGAAGGATGTTTGTAGCAGAATGTATGGGGAAAAGAAAACACACACCAAAAGGCATTTAGGAGTACCCACTCCATTACATGCATGTATCTTAACTCACCTCACCACTCTCTCCTACATAATGTTATAGTATTATATATTATGAGAAAAATGACATTTATCACAAAGTACTATTTTAAAGTAAAAACTATTTTTCTCTCTTATGTAAAAGTAATCAAATATGCTTAGACACAACATTAGGCCAAGCTCATACTTTACGATGCATGATACTACAAATAATTTTAGCCATAAATTAGTACTAGATGACAACACAGTATCATCCTCACTTTTTTCATTTATTAACTTCAATTATTACATAAAATCATGATTTTGAGTATTTATGAACACAGCCTGTATGTGATAAAAACAATAATAAATAATTTATTTTTTCTAGCAAAAAAGTCTATTATTGTCGCTATTGTCATAATATTGGATACGTGTGGTCCAGAAAGTGATCACAACTTGTAAATTAATTGAGCTATTTAAAGGACCAAGAAAGAGGTTCATAGAATTTTCACATATTTAAAGGCTAAAAAGCTAAATACCTGTTGCAGTTACATAATGGTTTAATTTGATTTTTTCGAAAGGTGGTTTGATGTTAACATCCTCACATTTTAAAGATTTTTTCAGCGTATTAAACAAAAAAAAATAAGTTTCCTATGACTATTCTACTGAATAATTGTAACTTTATATGATTTTTTGTATTGACATTACCTTTTTTAAGGAAAAGTCGAAACATGTTTTTAAGGTATTGCGATGAGCTTAAAGAAACTACCAAAAAAAAATCGAAAAGGTGAGTAATTAAATATTAGGACAACATACAATAGGTCTATGCAATGTCCACCCTTCATACCACATAGATAATGATCGCAAGTAATGTATAAAGACATTACATGCAATCATATTGCAACATGTAATGTAAAAAAAATCATTTTCTATTTTAATTTTTTAATTTTCTTTTCAATTATGTGTCATTTTCTAATTAGAACGCCAAAAATGAGACAGATAATCATCATTCATACCCAAATGACTATTGCCTCATAGATAACATTAATTGTATGGCCTCATTTAATGATTTTCTCTTTTATTTGTTGTCATTAAAATAATGTTCGAAACCTAATTGGTAGTGAATGCACTTACTATAAGAGTAAGTGGAAAAAACATATTTCACATCTTAGTCATCAATTTTTTGAAAATCTAATAATTTAGATCTATTATTAATGCAAAACATTGGAGTTTTCAAGAATGAATGCATATAGTGTGGAATAGTTTTTTCATCTCTTCCCTTTAAAATAATTGAGGCATGTAGAATTAGTTGGCATGTTTCAACATTATATATATATGCCGTATGCTTGTTTTAATTCGCTAATTGTTCTGTTACAATGTTAGCATATACATTCTTTTCTCTCTCTCTCTCTTTTCTTATAACACACTAAATTACTTTTTACTTCTTTTAGCTTTTATTTTTATGCCATATAAAAATATTCAATTTAATAACAAAAAACAACTTAAAATAACATTATTATTGTTATTTTACCTAATGCGTAAAATCATGGAAAGACTTATTCAATTAACCACTTATACATATACATAGGAGTAATCAAGAGTTCGATCAAATGCTTGTACCAGATTATATTTAAGTAATTTTCATTAAAAAACATATTTATCTCTATTTCTGGATTACTAAAAGACTTATTCAATTAACCACTTATACATATTTGAGGATTACTGTTTCTTTTCTTTTCATTCATCATTTTTCTAAGTCTCGCCCAAAACCATTTATTTGCTTGGATGAGAATTAAATCCTCAACTTTCTTATCACTCAATTTCCCAAGTTCTCTATTTACCTTTTAAGTCTTTAACCAGCTTATGACACAAAACCATATGAAATTCATTAGTGTGACCCAAAGTAATTAAAATATCTCACCTATTATTCCACCATGCACTAATTTAAATGTTAACAACCATAATTCTATAAGACAAAAAATGATAGCTGTCATGATGACATGCATGAATGAACTAGGAAAGATCAGCAGTATCTAATTTCACTAAGTCACATATAGTAATGCAATTGGAGCCAAATTGACACAGCCATGATTAATATTAGTTATATATGCTCAAAGTAGTGAATGGGGACACCTTGTGATGTTGTTTTCCAAAATTTATTTTGAACTAGAGTAGACTAGGCCAAAATAAAATATTATAATGTTTTGTCCTCTTTTAATTTCCTTTTCTGGATAACTAACTTGGTTCCAGCTATCGTTTTGTATCTTTAGTGAAAAAGTAAATAGAAAAGGTGATTGAGGATAGAGATATCCCACTTCCCACTACCAAGTACTCCCACTCATTTGTCACACTTGATAAAAATCTACACATTCACCACAAGATATATATATATATATATATATATATATATATATATATATATATGATGAAGATGATGTATTTAATATCAATCCGCTACAAAATCTTTGTTGGATTTGACTGAAAATAACACTTTCATGATCAATGGTATAAGATTCTCATTATGATTCTATATGTTTATTGGGTACATCATTAAAATTTTAAGATAACTTTAAAATAATAGTAATAATGGTTTTATTGTATTTTTTACATTCTTATCCTCATATGTTATTTTCTCTCTGTATGTTATTACTTTAATGATTAATGAATATTTGATGGTTATATCCTAATACACAATATGTGCTGAACAAAATTTATATATATATTCTTTAATAATATTTTAAGATTCAATATAGGTTGTGGATAATAGAATTTTTAAGTAATAATGTATATAAAGATTTGTTTTCTGGAATACCTTTATATTTTTATTTATTTTTGTTTACCAAATCCAACTATGGATGACAATGAAAACCGAACTTATGAGTATCCGTCTGAATCCAACCTAAATTTTGATGGGGAAACGCATTGTAACTGAGTTCGGGTTTTACCCGAGTTCAACTTTCGGAATTGGATCTGATTTTAGATTGAGTAAGTAGAAACCCAACCCCAGCTCATTCCATTCCTAAAGCCAACTGCATTGGTTACCACCACGAGCAGCAGTGGCAATATTGCAAATATATACATAGAAATAAGGTTTCAACGGGCGCAAAATTGAAAGAAAAAATTGTCGACCCTACTAGAGAAGAATATATAAATAGAGTTTGTAATGTAGTTAGCTGGTATATGAATAGAGAATAGTACACCACCAGCTATACTACACGATAATGAAACAATGATTGACCAGGTGCAATGCAAAATCAACAAATTTGACTTCAATCATGACTCACTATCGCTTAATTGGTCCAATATTTTAGTCTGTTATTATGGTTTGGCTTTATTATATATAATGTAGAGACTATTATATATTAGAAGAATAGTAGTAAAATTCAGCCATTTTCTCTCATTAATGTTATTGTCGATCGATGTTGTTGTATGTTTGAAACTATTGACCTGTAATCTATGATCATTTCCTATGGGCCAAACAAAACCAGAACTAAGTTTTGATGAGATGGGGGAATTGAAGGGAACCACTCTAACCACCAAAACTAGGGGTCGATGCTTATTTTATCATATTTAATGCAACTTGCACACACACATATAATATACATATATATATATATATAGTGAGAGGGTCCATTTTAGTAAGCGGAGGAAATTGAGGATCTAGCTAAGATGCCAAAAATGAGTCATCTTTGGGTCATTGAAAAAAAATCAAATTCAGAAAGAGAAAGTTTGAACTTATCAGATTCCAACCATTCATCATAATATATATATATATATATACATGATAATAATGTATCTCATGATATAAGGAGATAAGTTATCTCTTTCAGCCACTAAAATCGTGACATGTGTATCATTTAATCATTTTCTACAAAAATATTTCTAAGACTAAACAAAACAATAAACATATCATTATTTTACTAGCCGGGGAGATAAGTTATCTATCAAACTCTTTGAGGTGTAAACAGTAAACCACTCTTTAAGTTAAATAAAAATAAATAAATCAACCCCTATAATTAGGAGGAGTTTATTCAATCATAAATTTTGTAAATAAATATGACCATCCACAAAAAATTACTATTTTTCTCCATTTTTCTTATAGGATCTTGTTCAAACTTCAAACCATATTGTATTCAAAGTACGATTAACAGATGATAAAATAACTGTATATGACATTTATATCAATAATGAAAACATGTGAATATATAAGCACATAGTTTTTTTTGAAGTATCATTTAATACAAGTTAACTCCTATTTTTCATGTATAGCAGTAAATTCTCAATTAATTCATTGATGATAAATTTATGGCATATTCAAGATTGTTATACTATTTTAAAAACCATGCATTGCATGGAGTATTAACAAGTTATTTATTTAATCAACGAGGGGGAATATATTTTGAGAAAGAAAATATCTTTTTGTTTATGAATTTGGAATGTGGACCCTAATATGATTCTGTATATACCAGGTTATGAAAATGGATTCGATCAAAACACAATCCACCCCATGTACGTATACATCAATATAGTTCAGGAATAAAATCTGAAAATATCATAATGTGAAAGTTTCTTTTTTTAATCTTCCACAGAGAGTTCTTTCTCTATCTCAATGAAGCATGAAGGTGGAAAAATATAGTATTCTCTCTTATCTTTCTACTTTATTTTGGGTTTGGCTGGACCCTATAACATATCACATCTTATATCCTTAAATATGTGTCATAAATTATGATTTGTCAAAAAAATATTTAATAATTAAATTTTTAACTTAAATTATTTTTCAACCAATCATTGGTACACGGAGTGTTACATATTGTGAGACAAAAGATGTGCTTCTATAAAAGACTAAATATAAAGTTTAATTTGTGTATGAAAATTAAAGTAAAAAAAGTTAAAGTTTCTAGCCATGTGTTTCTTTCTTCTTTGTTTTTTAGCATCCTATTTTGTGAGGGATGTTCCAAACTCCTCTTTATCTATTGTAATGAAGCTTTTTTCTTTCAAAAAAAATAAATCAATTGCTAATATCTTAAACCAACAATACAGGATGAACATGATACAATAAACCAACAATATAATCCTATCTTATTGTATTAATTCACCAAACTTCATAATGCAACTTAATATAACACACTATCATGTGTTGTCTACCATAACCTGGATCTCTAAGACTCAACTGATTTAACTTGAATGTTAACAAACAAAAATCCATCTTTTGACCACTAAGTATTAAAACTATATAATTATTATTCTCTCGCATCTTATTTACAAGATGCTTCTGAGTAAAGGGTAGATGCTAATAGAAATATATTTTTTATTTTCTAAAAGATTATTATATTACAATCTTGTTATTATTTAGTTTTGCCCATTAATTGATAGTTTATAAAAATGTAACAACAACAAAAATTGAGATATTTAAAGCTTAAGGATCACTTGTCCCAAAAAATCAATGTTTTCATGTCCTAAGCCAATTAAATTACAACATGTAATGTAAAAAAAATATTTTCTTTATTTTAAATTTCTTTTCAATTAGGTGTCATTTTTTAATTGGATGAGACACACTTCAGACACAAAAAATGATACAAGTGATCTCAATTCTACATAGAAGCACATGTATGAAAAGAAAAATAATAAATGTTACATAAAAAATATAAAGCATCTTATAAATAATATATTGTATAATAATTACCATCTCAACCATTTCAACCATCTTGTGTACTATAAAAATGTGAGTCTCTTTAAGTTATTTTCTGAGACTGCAAGCATAAAGACACGTGCTTCCATTTAATTTAACATGCACACTCCAGTACATATATAGTTTGTACACAAGCATATATAGCAGGAATTGCTACACTATACTAATACCACTATTGAATCGTAGGTATACCATTTTTTATTCAGAGAATATAGAAATTAGTCAAAGGGGCACAAAAGCAGTTGCATTTAATGGTTTGAGTGATGCAGAATAATGCTAGCACTACTTCATACTAATTGCTAAGTGTTAACTATAAACAGGCTCAACCAAGCTGTTTTTTTATTAACCATAATGCATGCATGCATACTTGACTTCTTTAGTTTAGTAATAATAATAATATATAATACTGTATGTATAGTTAATTAAATGTTTGTTATGAGTTGTCAACCACATGCACATAATCAACTTACTGAGCAGGTTAAGGTTTTAGAATAAACCACTTGCTCAACAAACAACAAATTAAAGCACGTTACCAAGTAGTACTATAGGCCTATATATGCATAGATTCTCTCCAATTGCTTGCAAATCACACACATATGTGTGAGCATATATATTGATGGAGATTTTTTATTTTTCTATGTGAGTTATGGGTATTTTTTTTAATTGTTATAGAAGCATAATAGATAAATGAAAAGAGATGATCAATGTTTAAACTACTAACTATGTATATATTTGTGATAAAAAAATATGAGAATGCATAAAAAAATTAAATAAATTTTATAATAATTTATTAAGAAGTATTTTTTTATGTGCCTTAAATATGAATGTTCATATCAAAACCGATCACAAATTGATCCAAAAAAGCAAATCTAAATCATAATATTTTGGATCGAGTTCATCACACCATATTTTTTCTAGATAAAAATAAATTTAATATATCAAATCTCACCATCAAATCTACCAATGACCCACGTCTTTTGTGAATTTTGTGGGACTTTTCAGGGAGCTAAGATAAAACAAGATGGTCTATTATGTTATCTTTGATTCAACCCCTATTATAAGAATAAAAAATGCTATAATTTTGTCATCTTCATTCCACTTATAAATGCTATAACGTTAATTTCTCCTGTTCAAATATTAGAGTCTCGGAGTTAAAGTCTTCCAAGACCTTAATATTGAAGAATAATTTGTCCTTATATATATATTGTATAAACGCGGCAATTGGGCAGTGGGTCATAATTGTTTAATAATTTGAATGTGAAGACATAGAAAGTCGTTCATTGAGGTTGTGGTTTGATTCTTTGCTATGAATGAAGCCCACAAAGGAGGAAAGTTTGAATTAAGATGAGATTTATTGTACTCATAGCATCTATTCTACTTGCAAGTTGTTTTTGACTTCAATGGTGATGACTCATCAATGAGACAACAGAATATACAAACCATTTTCAAAAATCTTAAATATGTAGATAGTTAAGATTCTTAAAATATAATATGTGAGCCATATTCTTAGGATGCCGTTGTACTGTTCTGAGACCAACAAAGTTTAGGTTTTTTCATTCAATCAAATTTCCACATATATTTATATTTGTTTAAATTAATCACAACTATTCTTTTTTCATAAATCTCAAACTTTATACATAAATGGCTTAAATTTATGGATAGTACGACCAACGCCACCAGAGATGCCCCAAGGAAAGTGGCTTACTTCAATAGTTAAAAAAAACAAAAACAAAGAAGGAAGGTTGATGCCAATTAAAACTGATGCTAAATGAAATTATTTTAAGCTTGGATTAGATAAACCAACCCTTTATGAAAATCCTTATTCAACATTATGCAGAATATGTTTTGACTAAATAGATATTTTCATTGTCTAATATTATTTTGTGTTTGTATGAGCAATGTCTTCTTTGATTTACTCACTCCATTATTTCTAACTGAACAATTATTATAATCTTATCCATGCCCAAGATTGTCATTGTAAAGATTGAAAATAGTCAAACAGATAATCTTTTTATTATAAGTTTTAAGAGTAAACATACATTTTCTAATGTTATTGAGGAAGAGGGTACTTAAAACTTCTTCAAATAGTCACATAAACAGCCACCAACTATTTCATCTCTGAAGAATGTAATGTAAAACAGTGAACGTATACTTCGTTACATATTAATCTAACAAAGTATAAAAGCACAAATAATGATAAACAAAATCTTGTATCATACTTGTTCCTCTCTAAATTTGGACTAATAATATAAACTCCTGTAATATTCAGATTCACCCACCTAAGTCATACAAAAACTGGTGCTGAGCAATTTGCACTACACATTTGTGACAATGCAAAAGCACCATTCCAACATGCGGCCTGAATTTATGCATGCAGGCTCCTCAATCCATTGACAAAGATGCCTTCAACAACACAATGTATAAAATGAACTAGTGCAATGTTGTGTTGGTGAAAAAGAAACTGCATAAACGATAAAACAGTCATTTCTAACTTCCATGCAAAGCATTTATGTAAAAGGGATAGCAAATGCAAGACAAACCTCAACATAAGTATAATAAACTCAGTCATCAAGGTAATAATAAGACCCTGCATTCTTTTGTTCTCTGTCTTTCGTTGAATCAAGTTTGTTGATCCTTGGGCGAAAATTAGTTGGGTCTCTTCTAAATGTGATATCAAGATGCTGCAACAGTGATGGAAAAATATTATATCTAGCATGCAAACTATCAGAATAAAAGGGCACTATCTTGTAATGTTATTGTATCCTACAAGATCTTAAGAGCATTTTATAAGATTCTTTATGATTGATTTATTGTTACATGAATTCCTTCCATAATTATTCAGGACGAGGATAATACTAGCAGTATAAATTATAACATAGGACACTAGTGGTTTGTAGTTCCCACTACATCACATCACATGACTTTCAATTGTACACTAGTTCATAGCCATCTTTCTCTTGTGCTTAATAACTAAATATGAACCTATTTTTTCCAACACATGCACCAGCACGTAGAACCACTGATTTTTAAACATGCAAAACACTTTATAAATCAGAAGGAAAAAAGTATTGATACTTACTGATAAGAAAAGGTTCATCCCACTCAACAAAGATTGTGGACAATTTGCAGTACAATCAATTGATGGTTGACCCTCATAAACAATAACTCTGTCAGCAAGATAAGTTGCCATGATGAAATCATGCTCAACCACAAAAGCAGTTTTCTTTGCATGAAGAATAAACCTCTTGATGACTTTAGCCGCATGAATTCGCTGTTCAGAATCAAGATATGCACTTGGCTCATCTATCAGATAGATATCTGCAGGCTGTTGTGGTGGAATAAAAATGGATCAGAAGTTTTTTATCACTATATAGTTTGAAATAGAGACATAAATCTTACAGAGACAGGAAATCACACAACAAAACCAAGCGATTTAGTTACAAAAATGTTGCCACACAATAGCACAGATCTATCTCTGGGCTGCTATAGTAGAAAATTTAATTGTTATTTAGTTTGATATAAGGACATACACTTAGTGGTCAGAGAAAGCACTAGAGTATTCCAAGTGAAGAGACTCAAAATAAACTTGACAGGAGAATAGCACAAAATTCATTTTCATGTTACCAAAAGAAAGACATTGCATCTGCATTATTCATAGGAAACTACTAGGGTATTCAGAAATTCAAAACGAGGCTGGGGATCTACAACTAAGGTTCATAAACAATCTGAAGCAGCTATCAGGGATAATGTTTATAATACCTTTCCGAGACAGAGACATAAAGCAACTCTTTGCAACTCTCCACCGGAGAGATTCACAACTTCTTGGTCCATTAATTGTTCAATAAGAAGTGGCTTCATCACATCTGATATAAACTGGGGATGAGTATATGCCTCACGTATTTTTAGATGTAGCAAGCTTCTAACAGTTGATTGGAATTTTGGGCTAATCTTCTGAGGCTTGTATGAAACATTAAACTCAGGCATATCCACATCAGATCCACCTTCTATAGCATCAGGTTTCAGTAAACCAGCCTGAATAATAATACCAGAGTAAACTGAATAGATATGTGGAAGAATTACTTGGTTACATAAAGAAACAAATATAAAATAAAAACAATACCAGCATACGAATAAATGTTGTCTTTCCTGTCCCATTCTCACCCAGCATCACAACAATCTGAGAATCAGTAAATTCTCCTTCAACAACACGAAGCTTGAAATTTCCTTGAGTTTTGGTCATGGTTGGGTATTTGTATCGAGCATATGACTGAGCTTCCTCTGCAGTTTCCTGTGGAGTCTCGGCAACCTGTACGAAACAAGAATAAGGTGTATTTGATAAATGTGAACATTTAAAACTGAAATTTGAGTAACATAAAATAGGAAACCGTACAATTTATAATGTTTAAAAAAAATCAGATGAAGTGCTGAAAGTATGAAAATCTAATAATAAAGTCAAGGCAACAGTTGAGCAAATAATTGCATGCAAAAAGTTTAAAAAGGAAAGATGGAAAATTGTCAACATCTCTTCAAAGTGCTGAATCTTGTTATTTTCATCACACGAATTGGATTTATGTTCAGCACACTGGACATGGGAGATGCATATAAGGATTATATAGTATATTAACCTTGAAGGTAAGAGACTCTTCCCGGAACCTAAGATTTTCTGTTGGAACAAAGCCAGATAAGAAGATATTAATCCCTTCTCTGACTGAGAAAGGAAGTGTTACAACTCCATATGCACCAGGTTTGCCATACAAACAGCAAATAAAGTCTGATAAGTAATCTAAGACACTTAGGTCGTGCTCCACAACAATTACATAGCTGGAAAAGGAGAAATGCAAACAAATTCAGTATTTATCAAGGAAAAGTACACATTGGGATATACAATATTTAAAGCAGATGATACTATTGAGAGGGAAAGACACAAAACCTATTTGGTCTGAGCAATGATCGAATAACTTGGGCAGCTTTCAGTCTCTGTTTCACATCAAGATAACTAGAAGGTTCATCAAACATGTATATCTCAGCATGCTGGATGGCAACAACCGCAATGGCAAACCTTTGGAGCTCTCCACCAGAAAGATCACCAACATTGCGATCTATAACCTGGTTAAGCTCAAGATCAGCACAAAGCTCGGCTTTAGCATCTCTCTCGTCTTTCTGATCAAGCACCTGCCCCACATTTCCTTGCACAGCTTTTGGAATGTGGTCAACATACTGGGGCTTGATGATAGCCTGTGCGATTAACAATTATATTAAAATAAGTACAACTACTAGTAGGAAAGGAAGAGTTTTGCTATATAAAAAAGAGCAGTTTACTATCTGATAAATACAAAATTCAATCAAAAGCACTTTTGTGAATGATCAGATACATATTTTCTGAATGGTTATTTAACACAAACTAATTTGGGAAGTTATTAAAGCATATCAATGATGCACCATTCTACAGCAGTGTTCTCAAATAGCAGCGCCATGGCGGTTCCAGGAAGAACGCCATCCGCCTTTTAAAGAAGGCCATTAAATGGTGACATCGCCATTTGGTGGCTTCAGACAGCCATGGCAGTGATGGTGAATTGCGGGAATAGCATTAATGTAGCAGTGCTTCTTAGTTGCAGCATTAATGTAGTACTTCTTAGTTGAGGGAATTTTATCAAACTATGTTCATGGACCCAGACATCAAATAATCGGCCAATGTCCACAGCTTCATTGATAAGAATAAAAAAATTATAAAAAAGGAAAATCAAACAGGTATGAAAAAACACATAATTGTTTGCGCAAGTTAACACAAAGTCAGAACAAAAAAACCATGCATACATACATATTGAAGAGGGATACAAACATCACCTTCAAATCATCCTCCAGAATACGAGTGAAGTAATTCTGCAATTCAGATCCTCGAAAATATGTTAAAATTTCCTGCCAATCAGGGGGATTCTGCAAAGGAATAGAGAAATCAAATGAATGAAATAAAACCAAAAACAAGTTGTCAGGGTTAAAAATAATAATTTTGGTCATTACGGTGAAGCGACCCAAGTTCGGTTTCAATTTCCCAGCCAAAACTTTAAGGGCAGTGGACTTCCCAATTCCATTAGTCCCAACCAACCCAAGCACTTGCCCAGGCCTTGGCACAGGCAACCTGCAATTACATCACAGTTCAGTTCGTCACAAACCAAGGAAAACAAATTACCACAAGGTTTTCATAGAATTTCAGTTATATATCTCACCTATGCAGCTTAAAAGTATTAGGACCATATCTATGAGTGGTATCTTTGTCCAAATCCTTCGGCAAGTTGATAATTTGGATGGCTTCAAAGGGACATTTCTATACAAACATAAAAAATGAGATAATAAACCAATAAACTATAAGCAAAACACAATAACAGCATCATCAATAAATATACCTTAACACAGATACCACATCCAATGCACAATTCCTCAGATATGAAAGCAATCTTAGATGTGTGAGAAACCTCAATACACAATCTACCTGCAATCAAAATCACATAATTTAAATTCTCACTATAAAGTATAAACCCTAATATAACAATTAACAGACACATAAATCACATTAACATGAAATTCCAAAAAACAAAAACAAAACCGACCCACATTCATGCATGATGTAAAGTTTCAAAATTTGAAGGATTAAGATAAAAAAAGAATCGATTGTTACCGGTTCTGACGACAGGGCAACTTTTCTTACACTCCTGACGACACTTTTTGGGCTTGCACCTGTCATTGCTGACGATAGCGATACGAGTCAATCGATCAGACATTGTGTTTGTGAATTGGGAATGTGGCAGTGATTGAAGCAAAAGTGTGGAATAATTGAAGAGAGAGTGCTTCTCACGCACTCAATGAAGTTAGGGTTACTCGCTTCAGCTGCGTACAACGAATCAATCTGGTTCTCTGGGTCGGTTTTTATGATATGCTTTGATCCGATTTTATTATCATATCAAGATTATCCTAATATTCTGAAAAGTAGAAAAAATATCAAGATTATCACAATTTTATCAAATATGTTATTTTCAATGACTAATTTCTTTGATACTTTATTCTTATGGGAAGAATTTTGACCCACATTTCATTGCGATAGTATGATTAATACCATGTCAATGGGTCAGATTAATGATATAAAGGTGTAAGTGATATCTGATTTATTTTCTAGGAAAATTCAATGGTTTGAATTAATGAGTGCATCTAAATCATTGGAAAAAGCTAAAATGATCCTCAAATAGGGATTAAACTAGTTATATGTACCATTTTTAATGACTAATTATAAAAAATTATTTTAACCTTGATAATATTTTAAGTATTTTTTTGATTTTTACATTTAGGAAACACGAAAACATCCCCAGTCTCCACCAATTATCACTTTATATTTAGTGTATTCAAATCTCGTTATTGCAAGATGAGAAAATATTTTGAAACATCCAAAGAGATTCTAACTTAGTTTCAAGCAATTGAACAGAATGGTCTTATATATACTCACATTAAAGACAAAAGTTTCTCATAACTAAATATATGAGATTTTAGATGATTTAACACTGTAAGATATGCAGACTACAATACTGCTACCAATAAAACCCATAATATAAAAGTCTTACAACCATTATTTAAATCGTTATTCTAATAATTAAGGTTTCAAAGTACATAATAAAAAAAATCACAACCCAATGTTGAACATAATATTACAATCTAAAATTATAACTCAAAAGACAATACTTGTGTTATGATATATTGTATAGTATATGACTAACTTTTTAAGTGAGTTATTAGTAGTTCTTTACAATGGAATATTCCTTAATAGTTTTATTCTTATTTTTTTAGTTAATAACTTAAACAAGTAGTTGGACTCCAAATTTATATTTCATGTCCTAGCGGCAATTATCTAGATTCCGGAAAAACCAACTGACAAAGAATTCAATTTATAAAAACAACATTTGTTAAGAAGAACAATCACACACCACAAAAGAGATTAGTTTAGAAATATCCTTAGTAGTACCATAAATAAATAAATAAAAGGATAAGGTGAAATATGGTGCAACTATTCTAGCAAAAAATAGAGAGGTGGCTGAACCAGATTCAAAATACTAACCATAACTCAACCCAGAAACTATCTCATTGGTGACTATGATCAGTGATTTACAAGTGACAGATTTGGTTAGTATAAATGCAGATGGAGCAATAGTGAGACAAATGAGCAATGACATACAACTTAAATAAGGTCTTCCACAGTCTATTTAAAATCAGCAAAGCTAAGTAAAAACACTGAAATTAAATTACATGTCTATGTTATACATATATTAAAACAACCAGGAAAATGGCACAGGAACAAGAAGCTATTGATTCTACCATTTGTATATGGCACCAGGCATGGCATTTCAAACAATAATAATACCACTACCTCCAAGACAATTACTTCGGGATTACCAGAAAAGCTAGTTTTATTTTTTTTCAAACAAAAGTTTGTTGTTTAAGGTGTCAAAATTTTGCCACAGATCTAGAGCTGAGGAACATGGCAGCTATATCATATGTCCACCTTCTGGATCAACTCATGGCACCCAGTTCCCATTTTTACTGGTAAACCAAGACAAACTCGAGCTGAAGGAGTCTCCAATGTGTCCACTTGCCCATGATAAGCTGCTTCAACAATGAATTTGGAGGCTGTCTCAAAGCACATTTTGATGAAAGGGGATGTTGAGTCTGCTATGCTACCCACTCTGCTCATTGGTCGATAGCCACCGGAGTGTGTCATAAAGTCGGCAATAAGCGTTAAATGCCGGATATTTACTGATATCCCATAAGACTTGAACACATTTTGTACTTCCCTTATGATGGTCTGCCTGGCTGCTTCAACCCCATAAGCATTTAGCATTTCAAAGACGTTGTTTGAATAAACATAGTTAACATCAAGATCATCTTGCAATTCCCAAAATGTTTGGAAATGTATCCCTGATGTCTGAAGTGCTGGTATTTTCTCTGCATCCTTCTTACTTTCATCTTCACCATTGTAGAGTACTCCACTTTCTTTGCATGTAATAGCTTTACATTCCCCAACCTTACCAAACTTCTGGATGCAAACCTTCTTAGCAGTTCTCTGAGCAATCTACAGAGTTAATTAAAAAACAGTGAGTTTTTTTATGTTGAAGGAAAAAAAAGGCATAGGACTATATTTACTGACAGATAGTATTTCTGATTTCAGAAGGGGGGAAGAGATCAGAAAATGAATAATGAAAGGAAGCTACTACATCTCCATCCAATCTGCTATGCTAGCGTCTTTTTTACATTGTCAAGTACCAAGGACATAAATGAAGTAACCAATACTAACTGCATGAAATGCATTTAGACCTATCATACAAATTATCAAGTTACTATTACAGTTGACTCATTATCAGCCTTCAAAGACACCCATGGTACAAAATTATGTCACCTGATGACAATTAAAGGGGCCACAAGGTAGGCAGAAATCAACTCATTTCTGGCGTGCATAATGATATAATCTACGGGAATATAGAAATAGACTGTTTGTACTTTGTAGTATGAAACGATCCATCTCAGACAATAATTAAAACAGCATTGACATCGGTGAAGAAAAAAAGAGGTCAGGCATGAAAGTACCTGAGCCAACAAAATGTGAGGTTCATTGATAAATTTAAAGTGGATCTTAAAATTCATCCCTTTCGCTTCCACAAAAAATCGCCTGTCAAATTTTTTGGTTGTTGATTCAGGTTTTTTCTTTCCAGATTCCAAATTATCCTTTTCATCAGTAGACTTGGGCTTGGAATGTGTTTCATGTTCATGAGAATTATTGGCATCAATTGGCACATTCTGACCACCCTCACTAAATTCAATATCACTTTCATTCTCATTAACTATGACATGAATCCCATCCTTGCTAACTTTTACATCACCCCCACCCTCGTCATCTTCAAAATCCTCTGATAGCTCACCATCATGTGTCTCCTCTTCAGCACCATCCTCATAATCAACCTCATCAGTACCTTGCTGTTTTCGCTTTTGTGCATCTGAACCAAGATCGTCAGCCCCTTCTGTATCTTCACCACCACCATCTTCATCGTCATCATCATTATTGCGACCCTTTTTCTCAGATTCCAATCCATTGTTGTCAACGTCTTCTGACCCATTTGAAGAACTTGATTGTGGATCTGACTTAAAATTTTGTATGCCACTAATCTTAGAGAGCAATGACATGTGATTCTCAATGGCATCCTCCAACTCCCTCACAAAAACAACGTTTAGAGTTTCCTCCCAGTCTGCAATTGTTATATCAGTGTATTTTGGATAGTGTTTAGGCTTGTATAGCTTCATCTCAAGCTTATATATACTGCAAATCTGACCATCATGAACAGCTACTGGTACAACAGACACTTCCATATTCTCAATTATGTCAGCTACGGTGATCTTCTTCAACTTATCTGCAAGACGAATTGCATCTTCCCTGAAAATAACAACTACATCAAACATCTAGGCAAAAAAGGTAAGTTTTCAGTTCAGAAACGCAAATACACCCACAAAAAGAGATAATATAGAACAATGTCAGCATCTCACGTTGATTTTTCGGGTATCAAGGTCAAGGGGCATGACATAAATGGAGTCTTGATATCTTTTGCGGCAGCCATTAGGATCTCTTGTAGACGTGGAATTCCAAGTGTCACATTCATTTCACCACGACCAGCAAGATGGAATGTATTCAAACTGAGGGAAAAAGGAAAAAATAAGCCAAACATAAGCTACCACACAAGTAATCACTCACCCGAATATGCTTATAGATTTCATAAAATAGAATAATCATGGAGGTAAAATAGGAAAAATGCAACTGCAATCCTACTAGCAGCTATAAGAGGAATAAAATTCACATGTGAATTTTGTCTTCAAATTATTGAGAATTTTAAGCATAAACTTTTCGGACTATTCACTATGTAAAATATGACTATTCCTTAAGACCATCACATCAGTTTGATGCAAATCTCACTGGGGTTGGGGTAGGGTTCTACAAAACTTCTGAAATTACATGGGGGTCAGTCTAGGGTAGCAAAACTTACGTCATCTGTGTTGCCGGTTCTCCAACAGACTGAGAAGCTAACACACCAACTGGCTCTCCAGGCTGTGCAAGACTCGAGACATACTTGTGCTCCATCAACTTCAAGAAATCTGATCGTTTTATTGAACCAGTATTTCTCTGTTTCTCCCGAATGAATTTTTTTGCTTTTCTTTCAAGAGCATCAGGCAACTTATTAATGTAAGGACTGGATTTGTCTAGCTGACGACAAAAGTTGCTACAAACCAATTCTTTATTCTGAAATTAAAAACAAACAGATATAATCAAGGTACAAATTTTATGCATAGTTACAGTTTTCCAAAAATTAATAGACATGTTCATACAGTTGACAATGCTTCAAACTTGGTGATAAAACTGGTTTGATGGACATCTACACCATCTTCTCCATAGTGAAACTGGATAACTGAACCATCAGAATCACGAACAGTATGATCATAACTAACTTTAAGACACTCAAGATTTTTCATTAGGCATCTTTGTAGGTAACCACTCCGAGACGTTTTGACTGCAGTATCAACTAATCTGAGAGGCAAACATGTCATTTGTAAGGAATTAGAAAAAACTAAACGATGTGATACCCAAGACAAAATTAAGCACTCTAATTCCATATTCCCTTATAAACAATATCAACATATTTGCATAAACCAAATTGAGTGATTTTGCACAAGGGTCCAGAAGTCAATAAACATCACAACTCATTCTTTCAAAAACTGTATAGAATGTTACAGAGAGAAATAAGAAGATAAACACAAATAAACAATCACGAACGACACAGCTTCATCCTGCGAGGTTGGTTCATCACAAGGATCAGCTAACCATTGGGCTCTATCAAAAACCAAAATTTCAACAAGGTTTATCCCAAGGTTTGAATAGGATCTTTTGAATAGTTTATCCCAAGGTGTGAGTAGGCATCTTTTGAATAGTTTATCCCAAGGTTTTCTCAGGCCTTCCTCTAGCCATTTTAATAGCTTTCTTTTATTCGATCAACTTTCTCAAAGAAATTACAATTTGCAACAACAGCGGTCATATATCATTTAACATGAAAATGTATAGAATGGATCGCTATATCTCGATTCAGAAGATTTTCTTACCCTTCACGACCAGCCATGCAATGAAAGTAATATTCCTGTGGGCGAAGGGCAGTAAGAAAACGGTCTATAATGAACCCTCCTGCTCTAGGAGAACAATCCCAGGGAGTAAAGCATGGCAAGGTCTTTCCAGAAACCATGCGTGGAACTCGTTTTCCTTCCAACTCTTGCTGGCCTAGATGAGACGATATCTGCTGAAAATTGACCTATTTAAAACCAATCTTAATGTCAGTAAATGTCATAAACAAACATGTATGGGCTAAAGATTGAATGATTCCAGAACTGTTAGTTAAATGGTAGAAACTGGAAAACCGCCAGAGAAGTGATAAATTACTGTTCAGCTCATAAAATAACTGTCAAAAGCTGTTATTAACCAGCTGAAATTTCCAACTAGCTTTTATGTTGGTAATTGTTTTCCAAACTTCACCAAAAGAAACTGTACAATTATCCATGCATTTATCGATATGACTAGAGCATCCAACTTAAAATACTTCAAGGCAAACACCTCGGCAAACAGAGGCTACCTATTTTAAAGCAATATTTCAAATGTGATTAATTCCTCTTCTCTAAAGAAACATTGTATCTTCTTATGTGTTACATTCATTTTTTTTAAATAAAATAAGTGAAATTCATTAAGACAAACATAAGAAGTTACAAGGAGTTTGGAGGATAAGGAAACCCCTTAATGTAAGATAAAAACAAAAAAGAACATCGAATGATGGACTCTACAATGATCCTAGTCTAAAAAATTAAGTGCTTCAAATGTGTGTAGCATTGGAGACACTTGAGCACTTAATATTCATAGGAGATTGTGTTCCCAGCCAGAAACAGCACAACAGCACATACAGTATGTATGGAATTTTCTATCCTGAATGCAAACAATTAAGATAGAGTGATATGAACAAATGATTAGCATTATAACAGTATACTTACCATACTACCCTTAGCTCCAGATGTAGTCATAAGAGAAATCCAATTTTTTCCAGAGGATTTCAATATTCCTTCAGAGAGTAACTCCTTTAATATGCCCGAGCTTGTCCTGGTGTTAAGATTACTTATCATCTTCCTATCTAAGTATGTTAAGGCTGCTTCTCCATTACTACGTATTTTTTTCTCAATATCCAACTGCAATGTGATTGGGTCTGAAATACCAAATACACTACAACATCATATATTTGCATAGAAATACCAAATCGTACTAAGGAAATGCAAAGGAACCCAGGAAAGATAACTCTGAGATGCATGCATGTTTGATAATATGATATTGCAGATAACTATGAAATGCATGCCTGCCTGATAATATGAAATGCATGTCTGATAATGTACAGAAAACATTGCTTCCCATACATTTTGTGTTTATATGAGCATATATTCCTTTTACAGTTGGTCCAACAGTTACACTTCCCATTGGAGCATCAGGTAAATACAACACATTTTTTGGAAAAATTTTAATCAATGAATTGAATTGTAGAGAGTAATTAAGGTATTTTCTGTTCAGACATCATAAAATCAATGAATTCGATAAACTAGATGGTATTAAACTTGGGGTAAAAAATTGGATCTGCATAAACTATTCTATAATAATACGAATAGCTAAAGAGAATTGTATGTCAAAGTACCTAATCTAGCATCATCCATGACTCCAACAAATTCACGATGAACAATGTCACCAATTTCCTCGCAGCTTTCAAGTTGTGCCATTCTTTCACCATCCTTTTCTTCTGTTAACAGAAGATCATCTACTCCACATGTGAACCCGTGCATCTGAATGACAGAATGCAGATAACAGAATATTGTGAACTAAATAAAATCATTAACCAAAAGTGCAAAACTAATTAATTGGTTACTAACCTGTAAAAAGTTAGTAAATAAACGACTTAATGCTGAAAGCAGATTGCCAGCAATATTTGAGCCATAAAGCTCTTGCACTGTATGTACCATACCATAGTCACCAAATTGAGCCTTATCAACTACACCACGCACCAAATCATTTCTATATATCAACAATTTATCCTCATCAGGCTCGTCCTTCTTTCTTGATGTATCTTCAGTGCACCTACTTCCCTGACTGATTCGGGTCTTGAAAAAATTAGAGGGGATTTTTGCATTCTTCTCCACAGTAAATGGTGGGGAACCTTTAGTGATATAGTATAGCAATGCGCTGATAACCTAGGGAGACATCAGAAACAAATTGTATATACAGCCATTATGTCATCGAAATAAAAGAAGTAAATGATGAACAAGTAGAATATGAAATGATAACTACAAGAGGAAAAAAGGACAACAAAAATGTTTCTCCTAATATATTTAGCTAATAATCTGTTATGGTGCCTATAATGAAATGAATTTGGAGAGTGTTAACAGATGGCAACCTGTTTTCCTGTCCATAGCGGCTCTGGCTTCCATATTGCTGGAGGAAACACAATCATTTCACTATCGGTACTTGACATGAAAACTTTCTTCCCAGATTTGCCACAGAAAGAGCCCATCCCAGCCATGGATACACCAGAACTGTAGAGAAGTTGATTGAACTCCTCACTGCTTAAAAAAGTATCCTTTTTTGTAAGAAGAGCAGCACTTACAATATGATCCTGGAAATTTTAAACAAAATGAGAGGAGAAAACTTGAGAAAATTGTGACAGAAGGGGTGGGGGACTTTTGTAAATAGAGGGTGCGGCTTAACAGTATAGATGCTGCCTTGTATTACTTATACAAATACCTGAATCAAGGCTCTGATTGGATCCCCACTGGTAGGCTTCACATACTGATTGTTGGCATTTACAATATTGTAGGCTTCAGCTCGGGAAATTTCATCTTGTGGAAAATGAACATTAATCTCATCACCGTCGAAATCAGCATTGTAAGTACTGATATCATTGAGGGGGAAAACAAAAGGTTACTGACCACATCAAAAAAATGAATAAACAAGGTTATAAATAATTCACCACAACCACACCAAGCTCAAAGGAACTAAGGCTATATATTACCTACAGTTTGCATAGTGCATCCGCACTGTTTTCTCCCCCTTTAGAACACGAACTACATGTGCCATTATACTAGGTTTGTGAAGTGTAGGCTGCAATAAAATATAAAGTACAATTAATTAGATCATCTATTGTGTCTCAATATAATCTTTAAAAACCTATATGCTATGTTGGGTATACAGTACCAAGTCATGAAAACAGAAAAATCATCGCAGTCTATAGAAAAAGGAATTTAAACATGGAAAAATGGAAAAGGAAATTTCAAGAACCACACAAACTAGACAATTTCCAAGAGTATATCAGAACTTCCAAATTTCACATATATCCATTACTCTAATGTCATTGTGAGATTTTCTACACTTGTAAAAAAATCAGTGAGGCAATAGCAGGCAGTAACATGATAAATATCTTGATATAACACATCCAACGAGATAATGCAGTACCTGTCGATTGACGAGTACAATGTCACCATCCTTCAAGTGGCGATACACAACTTTACCTTCAAATTCCTGATCAGATATCTTCCCATGTTGCAGAATAACACCTCTAGAGGATGGCAACTTCCTTGATGTCAAAGAAAGCATCTTCCCTTTTGGAGGAAGCTTGACTATCGAAACTTTATCAGCATAGTGGGTGGCACCTGGATGCGATTCAGGACCGTTAAGGATAGCATCTCTTAACATGGCTACATTCCAAGGAGTCACTCTCTGCAGGATATTAAGATAAAAGCCCAAGGCAAGAAACAGAATGAGATATCTAGAGACCAAAAGATGTGAATTCCAATAACAAGTAATAATATCACATTCCAAACACAGTGACAGTCCAACATAATATTAAACAATCGCAAAGCCCCAGTATGATCAACTGTTTGGTAAGAACAAGTCCAAAATTTTGTGACTTGGGAGCAATTTCTAATTCTGTGTTTCTAACTCTTTGGAAAGAACAAGTCCAAAATTTTACTGCAGCACAACAACCAACGCTAATTCCACTAGGTGGGGTTGACTACATGGATCGAACAATGTCATGATGCTCTATTATACACCATGTTCATTGACAAAACATTTATCTCTAAATCTTTCCTAATCATTTCACCAATGGTTTTTCTTGGAATTCCCCAAGAAATTGGACTAACACCCATTTATCTACTCTCCTCAATGGGGGTTCTAATAGTCTCTCTCCACATGTCCAAACCACCAAAGACGTAATTCTACAACCGTTTCTACAATAGGAGGTACTCCAACTTTCTCCCTAATGTATCATTTCTAATCTTATATTGTCTAATGTGTCCACTCATCCAACGCAACATTGTTATCTCTACTGCATGGAGTTTATTCTTGTGATACATTTTAATGCTCAACATTCATTGTGGGTCTTATAATTGTGTGGTAATACTTCCCCTTAAGCTTGAAGGGTACCTTTGGATCACATGTGACACCTGAAGCACACCCACTATTTTACTGTAGTTTACATATTGTTACCTGGTTGGAGCAAAATGACTATTGTTCACTTTCAATATTTTACCCTTCTCTAAATTATATAGGCTTGAATGAATGCCCTTTTTTGTCTGTATAAGATCATCAGATTTAGATAACATAAGCAAAAAATACAGTGAAGAAAGATATCTTGCAAGAACGAGATTCGCAGGAATGATAGAGAAGAATACAAATATAGCTGATAGGCATTATTTGGAGTCCATTGGAATATGTAATGTGCCATCTGATATGATTATGGATGGTACTTGATGTGCCTTCTGAATGTTATTCTCTCTAGGGTGGATTGGTTTTGTTATTATTGCTATCCGCATAAGAGGGTTGAACCTTAGCCTTCCATGCTTTTGGTTGTGTAATTGTTGAGGTTTGAGATAATACAATTACAATCTTAACTTAAAAAAGACAATACCAAGAATATTTGATTTTATTAGATCCATATGCAAATGTGTAGACATTGGTAACATGCAGATTCCAAAGCAGGATAGGCATCAGAAATTCATAATAGAAATAGAGAAAACAAAAAATGTAAATCACCAAATAGACTAATATGTAATCATTAGACACTATCTCACCTCGGGATAAGTTAATCTTAAAGCAAAATATGGGGGGATCCCAATTTCATTGACTGCTAAATAAGGATCAGGAGATATGACAGAGCGGCAAGCAAAATTCACCCTCTTTCCCATCATTTTCTGGCGGAAGATGCCTTCCTTCTTCTCCAGCAACTGACAAATTCCAGTAGCAGCTTCTTTTTGACCTACACCAAGCCAGAAATGAAGACAATTTTATGGACAAATCTAAAACATCTACATATTAACATAATTACCAAGTGATCCACACAAACTCATAATGGACAGAAAACCAGTAACATATTGGTGTCTTCTAGGTTCTTTAGGACTACCTTATATTCTGCTTATGTAACTCCTTCATCCTCTTTAATAATACTATTACTTTTTCATGATAAAAAATTAAAAATCCCTTTACAAACACTTAAGTACATTTAACATTAAAAAATATGCTCATTAGGAGCATTTGCATTATTACTTATAGGTATAGTCCTAATGTCTGTTGACAAATAACAAGCCAACCCAACTACCCAACTCCACATGAAACCATCTCAACAAGATAAACAAAATGAAGATGAAGAAACACTCACCAGATGTTTTATTGTCAAATAGCATGTTGATGGATTTCTGAAGTTCCATCCACCGGTTGCTAACAACTTTTGAGGAACCAGACACATCTAGATATGCACGCCACGCATCTCGTAAGGACTCATTTGACTCTAAAATCTTGGTCAAAAGAACAGTTTGAGGATGCTCCATTACCTACAAGAGATATTGAAAAATAAATGATAAAAGAATGGACAAATATTCATAAAGTCATAAAACACCAAGTGGAATAATGTTCAATAATTAAGCTCCAAATTTCTGCAATAAACCTTATCCTATAGGTCGAATCAGTCATGTGGATCAACAAGCACAATTGAACTATAGCAAAAACAAATTTGCAATACACCAAATGAGTAAAGTATTTTTAAAAATGGTTTTCCCTAAAAATTCATAGGACTTCTTCCTCAACCTCTTTTAATCTGACTATATTCAATTTGGTGAACCACCTTGGGGTGAGTTCTGATTATCTGCTCAATAGGTGCTACTCCAACTTTCTCCGGCATATATTTGTTCCTTTGTTTTCTTGTATGACCACTCATCCACCTTAACAATTTCTCGTATTTGCTAAACCCATGCTAAAATAATAAATAATGACTAATAACGTTTTAAACAAATTTGTGATTAACAACATCCTTAGAAATTTTCCATTTTTTTGGGCTAATGTTTTGTGTGTAGCAAATAGACTAAATTTCCAAGGAAATAAAAGTTGCTCCCTTAGCCACCTTTGATAAACAATGTAAAAAAATTAATTGGTTAATGTTTACACAATGAAAATTTGGCACCTTGCATTCTAGACTAAATGCATCACCAAATCATCTCATCGAAGAATAAAAAATTGAAGATGATGGATTTACGATCAGATTTATCGTAAATTTTGAATTTCAAGTATTAGATGTACAATAGGGAGAATGTAATTGAGAGGAAACAAAAAAGAATGTAATTACTACTCTGAATGGCAAAATATTAACTATTTCCTTATTTTCCATGTTACAAGTTATTGCTCATTTATTCAAGTTGGCTATCGCAATGAATATAAAAACTAAGAATTCATAAATTTCTTACAGGATGCAACACATTCTATAGTAAACGAAATTAAAAGGAGAAACATAACAAAGGATAAATCTATATATAAACATCCTAATTAAACATATGACCACACAAGTTGATATCTACAAACAGGAGATCATTAAATGTGCAACTATCCTCATGAAACAACAATTAGAATTTAAGATCACATCATCAAGCATATTTACAACAACATTACATAGCTGCCTCAAGTGAAATTTTTGTCAACAGTTTTAGTCATACTTACATTATCACCTCCTTTGGTTGGTGGACGGAATTTGATTGGTGGAACAAAAATATTCTCTAGAAAGAACATTGACGGACCTGTGTTCTTTCCAAGACCCTGACCTTGAATATCACTAATATAAGAACAGAGTCGAGCCTCATTTTCCCACAAGTTCTTGAAAATGCTGTAAACCTGCAGTGTGAAAATAATTAAATGAAATGATCCATATGTATCTTCCAGTAGCATCTTTTATAGCTCCAAAATGCTTTATCTTGAAGAGTGGGAAGATTCTAAATGATAGTCATTGAGACAATATTTGCCAGAAACTAACCTTTGATGGTAGCAGAGACCCAGAACGTTCGTCTAGCTTATCCAGCATGTGAGACAAATTATGCTTTTTAGAAGCACTTTTACCAGTCCCATCCATGGCAATATCCTCTACATCTGTTGTATCCCCGTTTTCAAAAGAAATATCATCATTGATAGCTTCACTTGACATGAATGAATCTTGAGTACTAATGACATTTGATCTCGTATGAACAGCCGAAAGAACAATCTAGAGCCATCAACCAAAAACCAAAAAAAAGGAGAAGGCAGGGGGGAATAAAAACAGAAATTAGTAATTGCAGCTAGAAATACCTACAAAATTGTGGACCTACGAACATGACATTGTGTCCTGTGGACGAAGCATGAAAACTTCATATGAAAAAATGTAATATCCACATTGCAATGTCAGCAAAGCAAATTTAACAGTCTATCAGAATTTAATTAAAAAAAATCATAATATGTATGTTTACCATATGACGCAAAAGAGTACTGCAGTGATCTACAAAGAAGACTAATTATAGCTCAAATGTATTGGATATTAAGGTAAAGAAATTAACTGAACAGAAACCCTGTGATCAACTTAAACAATTAAAGGAGACAATTGTCCATTTCCATCATGATACATTTATCACCATTCAGCTCCTTGTTCGACCAAACTTACTTTTTAGTCTTTCTTAATGGCATAGCACGCACTAAGGTATATATATAAAAGGGGGAAAGAAAATTGATCAGTAACACAAGGACACTATGTTAACCTAACAATGACAAAAAAAAGTATTGTTTAGATCTTCCTGATATTTTAATTTCTGAATATAATTTCAAGAAACCAGATACAAAGGTTTTACCTTATGAAACCATCCAAATGTTGGTGTGGTGATTTTAGGATTGATGGATTTACAGTTTTGACACTTCCTATATTTCTTCAATAGAAACTTCCTTAGAACAGACTTTGCCTCACTAAATTGAAGGGAGGTCCATGTTTCTCCTATTTGTTTAGCACTACAACTCTGGCTCCCGTCATCATCACCTGGATGCATGGATTCCTCTGGATTAATTGCACCCAAATTTTTGGCTCTGATAATATCCCCTTTTATAATGAGCTCCAATTGGGATGTACATAAGTCCACCTAATATCAACATAAGACATCGAAACCATGTGAATACTGGCCAATATATAAATAATTAAATATCTTATCCAAGAGCACAAACATATAGAAACAACACATAAAACAACCGTTTATTATAGCTTTAATATTAGCCCTGAGATGCATATTTACCTCAAGTTTGCTAGCCTTAAAACGATAACAAGAGAAACAAGTTATCTGTAGAAGATTTTTAAGAATATTGAACATCAAAGGATTGAATGCAGGTAAAATGAGCTCAATATGACCAAAGTGACCGGGGCAATGTTTCGAGGTTTGACCACATGTTTTACAACTGCATCAAGCAAAATAATCATCTCAGTCATCCATCTCAGGATAATGTAAATACAACAGCACAAAATTCAATTTAAACACAACTATTATAGCTAAAATAATATACTTTTTGAAGAATAAACTAACATTCTGTATGCAAAAAAGATTTTCATAGCCATATCCAACCATATATAAGGGGGAAAATGTTTTTCAACAAATTTACAAGCTAAAGGTAGATTTTCAAATTCAAATATCATAGTTACACAAGTATTTAGTATAAACAAAGTTTAACATACGGAGATTTCTCATCCAATGGACCCAGAGCAGGATCATACAACCCATCGGGTACAGGTCGATCGAGACCATCAAGCAAAATGGGATTTTTTATAGTTACACAACTACTCCTCTTTAACTCTTCATGAGTTAAAAAACTGAACGCAACCGCTTCAACGAAATTCGTTGCCCCCTGCAAAAAGAAAACAAGAAAGTTTCAGACTTCAAGAAACTGAAATTAAACGAAGTAGTTGATGAAAAAAACACACAGAGTGAAAGATTAGTACCTCTGTTGTTTGAACCATGACTTGGATTGAAGTTATTGCAGTGACGGAACGATAGTGGGAAAGGCAACGTGAGAGGAAGAGAAAGACGGAGAGAGGGTTTAGGGTTTATAGAACACAGTGAAACAGCTGAAACATTATATATATATATAATCACATTATTAGGTTTTATACGTTTTATCTATGTAATGGGACCCACGAGAAATATATAATCAGATTCTTACATGTTTTTTTACATACTTTTGAACATGTTCTACTTTAATTAATGATTAATTAGTATATAAAAAATTGAGAGTAAAACATCTCTTCATCTTAGAAAATAGAGTAAATTACGCTCACACCCCCTAAGTTTTAGTGAAATTAGACAAATCACCCCTCACTTTTTTATCCTTACACGAACCACCCCTAATTTTGTACATATGTTACACTGACTACCCCTACATAATATAAAAGTGTAATATTTTAAACAAAAAACGTATGATGTGTGTAATTAATTAAACAAAATATTGTATATTATGTATAAAAATTCAAATAATATAAGAGTCAATGTGTCTTCATTATTTGGCTCGTTATAAAATAATATAAGAGTTATTTAAACATTTATTTAAAATTATTAATGTACTTTTTACTGATACAAAAATAATAAAGAAAAATTCGCTTTTGTATTGTTTGAAGTGTTACACAATATACAATATTTTGTTTAACTTAATTACATTCATCACACATTTTTTCTTTAAAATATTACACATTTATAACATGCAAGGGTAGTATGTTTAATGTATGTATAAATCTATGGGTGGTTTGCGTAGGAGGGAGAGGTGGTTGGTGTAATGACAAAGAAGTGAGGGGTGGTTTGTGTAATTTCATTAAAACTCAGGGGTATGAGTGTAATTTACTCTAGAAAATATAACTCATTCTTATTAAATTTATTCATTATTTGATATGGGGGAGGGATCCACTTACTCCAATAGTAAATGGAAAAAACTTACTCCTCATCATGATCATTCATTTTTTGGAAATCCAATGGTTTGAATTGGTGACTACATCTAAACCATTGAATTTTCCAAGATTGGATGGCTAAGATGAAGAGTAAGTCTTTTCAATAGTAAATGGATCCCTCCCCTTTGATATGTGTTTTATTTTCCTTCTCTCCATAAGTTTTCATTTTAAAAATATTACAAAATGAAAATAAGACATGTGTAAAACAATTACCCAATTTAAGGATATAAGTTTTCTTCTCATATAAAGAAATATTTTATTCTCTAAAATTGTAGACATTTTTTATATTACTAAGTGTATACCTTCATTCTATACATAAAGAATTAATCATTTTTTTAGTGTATAGTTACTCCTAATAAGTATCATTCACATATATCACATCTTTCATCTTTTAATTGTTTTGTGGATCACCAAGACGTTGGTCTAATTGTGTAAAGTCCCGCTAGATTCCAAAATAACCAAAAGGTTAAAAGTTTGATTTTGGATAACAACACTTGTTGGAAGGGACATTCTTACACTTTAAAAGAGATTAGCTCTTTAACCAAAAGATGAGAGAATATCATTAATACTACCTACTTATAGGAAAATTATTGACTTATTTCAATTCAATTGATGGATTAGTATTAATTCAAATTGAAAATGAAAACACAAAAAATTGTATTTTTCATTAGTACTAGTATTTTGACATTATCATATTGGTTAACCCATATTCTTTAATTGGATTCAATAATATTATGGATTAATACTTCCATATAAAACATATTATTTTAAAAATACAAATATAAAGCTAGTGTTGTATTTAATTTTGCATATATAATAAGTTGTGATTTGAACATATAAATTAAGGGTAAAAAAAAGAATAAAATATTTTTTATGATATATTAAGTTTAAAGAAATAATAAGATTTAAAATGGAAATATAAATTATCAACAAATTTTGTGGAACACTAGTCAAACATCAAACCGGAAGAGGTCCCTTATTAGGTTTAACTGATTTAAAGGATTATGTTTAATTGAGTGATTTTTTATATAATTATTAATTATATATAAATATAAAATTTTATATTATTAATAATTATGTATAATTATTTTGAAGTAACATATTTCAAAAAAAAATCGAAATGGAGTGAAATAAAATATTAAAGTAGTGTTTCATTTTTTTACATTAAACGAGCCATTTGGTTTACTTTTAAGGTTATTGCAATTTAACTGAGTTTAACACAGTCAAACCAGAATTTTCCTAGTTCAAAATAATCTAATCCCTCCTTCGATTAAGAATATAAATTAGAATTATTTTACATTGTTCGGACCCTTAAATGCCTCACAATATTGTTATCAACCATAATAAAATATGACTAATCCAATTTACTTCGTCGTTAAACAAATCCAATTTAATAAATGTAATATTAGTAGAATTATATTTTAAAAATAAAAGTTTTTTATACTAAAGTTTAAAAAATGTAAATTCATTGAGTAATAATGATAGACTTAGTTCTAAAGAAATAATAAGATTGTGATGTGGGTTGAAAATATAAACTATTAATAATGATAAAATAGTAATAAACTAATTTATTACTTATGTACCTTTGGGTCATTAGATTTAAGGATAAAAAGGAAGATTTGCATATGCACACCCTCAGTCCTAAGAGAGAAGGTTGAGGTAAAGCCTATCATACCATAACCATCCATGCATGACACAAACAAATAATGGAGCAAAGGCTCATACCTAAGAAACGTGCCAAAAGGGAATGGAAGCAGAGAAAACATAATATTACTTTTGAAGGACAACAAAACAGCCAAAATAGTTTCAATAGTCAAACTCTAGTTTTGTCATGGTTGGAGTTCACTTATAATACTATCAAAGTAAGCAAACACAGGAAGTATCAAATATCTAACTTGAGCCCTATGAGAGAGGAAAACCATGCACAAATCCTACTTCTTTGAGGACTTGCCTTTCTTCTGTGAGTTTTTCCCCTTCGTGTTGTCTGCAAAAGAATCAGTGTTGCTGTCCTTGATATTTATTGCCCCCTGACTGAATTCAGGAGATAGGATTTTAGCAACCTCAGGAAAACCAATGCTATTCTTGCCCCGTAACAGCGTTTGCAAATTCTGCTCCCAGATCTTGTCTTTCTTAATACCAGGACTCTGCAGGGTAACCATACACCATCATTATCAAGTGAGTAGCTATAATAATGCTCAACACTCAGATATAAATGTGTAAAGAAGATATAGATGGTACAAAGGAACTTAGGCCATTCCACCATTTCCATGATTACACCAATGTTCTAATAAAATGATTAAAAAGTCCTTAATCCTCAAATAGACTTCTTAACAAGTCAAAGGTCCATTTATACTAGACTACATCCACATATTTCAATAGGACCCTTGTTCCTTATTTTTTATTATTAATAAAAAATACCAGCTTTTCATAGGCTACTTGCTTATTTTCTGACTTACCAAAGTCCAAAGTGGTTACTAGAATACACAACAAATTCAATATAATGTTAATTTTTGCCACTAAGGGACCAGTTTAAAAGTAGCATAGCAACAATAGTTCAAACCCAACCAAGAATCAGACAAAAAATCATAAACCATCTGTTAGTCATTTGGGTAATCAACTCAATCATGCACTTATTCAATAAGCTAAATAAGCTTATTTTCACAAGCTTCTATGATAAATTTATTAAAGTAATCTGAAAACAGCTTAATGAATATCATAAGCTGTTTTAAAAAATCTATTGTTATAAGCTATTCTCATAAGCCCAAATAAGTTCACTAAGCTCTTCCAATACAAACACCCCCTAAAGCTTGCTTAATCAATTTGGAGAACAAATTGCACAATCAACTACATGTTAGATAAATAAACAAGATTTCAATATATAAGCAATATCATTATAAAAAATTTACAAGACCAATAATCTTACCACTACTTTTATTTAAGACTCAATTCACATATGAATATTGGATGATGGACATTAAAGAGTCAATTGAAAAGGAATAAATTGGCACCATTAAATGTTGGACGAGACACCGAAAAAAAATCCCTTAGAATGAACAAAGTGAATAGGAATATTGAATAATGCGGAATAAATTGGCACGTAAGTGAGTAAGAACATTCATCAAACAGTTAGTGTGCTGGGACGGAAAAATGAAAGAGAAATGATAAACGCGTAAAAGGAAAAAGAGAAAGGGATATAACGGGAACCTTGAAATTGTAGAGTTTGAGGAACTTGGAAATGATCAAAGCGATTTCAGAACGAGATTGTTGAGGGATGCCAATGAACTTGCAGAGCTCACTAGAAGCTTTACGGTTCTTGCTCTTCCCGCCGCCGACAATTTCGACTACGGCTTTTGACACCGTCGACATGCTCCTCCGCCCTGCTCCAACGACGGAAGCGGAGACGCCAAACCTTCTCAAAACCTGATTCATCGTTTGATGATTGATTCCTTATGTGTTATGTTTCGGCGAATCAAACTCTCAAACCCAATTATACATATATTAAAAAACAATAGTTTATAATAATCACATTTGTATATAAAAATTGTGAAATTTGGTTGGGAATTAATAAAAAAGTTATAGGTAAGAATAAAATGTAACAAAAATAACTTATATATGTATATACTACTTTTTTTCATATTTTCTCATTTTCCTATCTTGCTCCCTATATGGCTTCCTATAGGATTTCAGTATTTCACCAAATCAAGAAAGTCTAAAAACTAAATTCATGTCACATTTTTGGTGACCCCTGGATTCCTAAACCAAATTTCCAATATATTTTGGTTACTTTTGAACAATTTCATTATTGTCTAATAATGTAATGATTAACTAAATGCAAGTTCACAACATTTCTTGAGGATTAGTTGTATAATATTCGAAATCAGAAAGCGATATGAGACTTATTTCCCAACATGTTCCTTATGGTTTCATCTTAAGACCAATTGACAATCAACAACTATTTAAACCATTCATGAGACAATGTGGTATGCGATATGAGACTTACTTCCCAACAATGTAGACTGAAGATCAAATTGAACCACATAGATACAAGATTCTACTATTGTTATGCCATTTCTACTACAAGGATTCTGCTAATACAATTTTTATTCAACATATTGAATCCTTTATGCTTCTAGACGTAAGCATTGTGATAACATTGTTTATGCTTGTTCAGATTCACTTCCTTATCTTTGTTAAGTTATTAAACCATCATGGGATGCTTGATGTTGGATTAATTAAGGCTTTATATGAATGTACTAACTCTAAGTGTTCACTACTTTTGTTGTTGTTTATGAATCTGTACCTAACACTAAGTGAATATAAGAAATGTCAAGTGTGATATAAACTATATAGATTGTATAGTTGATTTTGCTTCTCCAAATTTAGATGATTTATGTAGCTTGTCTATGACCCTGTTTGAAATGATATTGTGTTTAACTGTTTATGCAGAATTATATTAGTCATTTTCTGTTCCCAACTTCAAAGTGACTTAGAGTGGATAATGCACCATGCTGAAGTAGAGTGTGACTAGGATCTTTTAGGTTCCATTTCTTATTTACATCAACCTTGTTGTGAGTGGTTCTAATTCGAAAGTTAATCTCACTAGACGGAATCAGCTACATGGATCAAACAACACCATAATGCTAAAACAACTTATGTTGTTGTCAATCACCTTAGAGCCTCTACATATTATCATTTTGGACAAGAAAAAAATTTGTTTCCCCTAAGAAAATAATCTGAACCTAACACATCATCAAACCTCATTTGGTTGTTCTTCTAGGTAGTGAGGACACAGCCATCCACCCACTTTTTATCACCAATTATTTTAGTCTCAATCTTCATAATGTACATTAACTAAGCTTAACTTTAACTATATATTTGGTTTTGAATAATGGCATCATGTAAACATCATTGGATGATGAATATCACTTGGTGGCTGAGTCATAAATGAGACTGCTAGTGCTTCTGAGCTTGTGAAAAGCATCATGCTTATGAAAACTTTTGGTTTTGGTTTCGAAGGCCTCAAAATGATCCACAATTTTCTATGATAGTAACATCTGGTCCCTATCTATTAACTATATATATATATATATTTGTCCTATGATTTCATTTAGTCCTTTATGATGTCATTAAGTTATAGATACATTTTCCTTTTCAATCTCACCCACTACCTCTCTAGTTCCCTTTATTTCCAACAATATCCATGACCTTTTCTGCAGATAAGATTGCAAGATGTTATTTTCCTTGCTTCTTATCATGTAGCAGATCCTTTGTACTGTTTTTTTAGGTAGAACTTGGAGTTAGTATTATCTAAAACTGCATAAAAAGGGGAATATAAAAATCTTGTACAGCAATCATAAGCTCTGACATTCTAATATTATTCCTAAGTTGAATTAGTACAAAAACTATTCAAGTTCTCTTGCAATGTGTATATTAGCTCCACAAGAATTCTGATCTACTTCACTCTACGCAGCGCTAAATAAGCGACTAGTCGATAACCGAGTAACATCAGTGCCATAATGGACACATCAGCCCACATATGATTCAAACCCACTGATTTTATAGGAGGAAAATCTATAACCTTGCATAAGACCCCTTTTGAGCACTCATAATAATCATCATCATTGTACTGGACACCAAGAAGTAACTTGTAACAGTAGTAGCTATAGCTCAAGTACTTGAGCCAAACTATGAAGGGTGGAATTTGTTGTATATAGTATCCTCCAGCAATGAGAAAAACAAAAGTTGTCACAGAAGCTAGAGTAGTTGCTTGTTTAACTTCCATCAGGATAGCACCAAATGCTAGGCCAAGACTTTGAGAGACAACAACACTGTAAAGAACCACAAGAAGAGAAAGGATAAAGGTCACAGGATCAGGTTTAAGCCCTCCCATCCAATAGATTATGAAGACAAATGCTGTTGGAAGTGCAAGCTCAAGTGGTAAGTCTCCTATTGTTCTAGCTAGAAAGTAGGATGAAAGCCGGTACATTCCCGATGACCGTTCCTTGATCAGCATTCTCCTTTCTTGAGGAAATGTGAAAACTGCATTGTAGAGAGGGTAGAATCCCCAGAAAACTGAGAAGAAAAAGATCAAGGCCACCTGCATTACACATAACAACCACATATTAGTCCCTCTTAATGGCTTTCGGATATAAAAAATTGGCCAAGCAATATTAATCATGGTTTAGATTCCTTGGTGTGATGTTGAACATGGATATTGAAAGGAAAAGAGAAGGTATAAAATTGAAGGCCTAATTATATAACCATAACCTTTTGAATGAGTTGATGATACTATCAGTTATCATCAACTAAAAGAAGATAAACATGAAGCAATTCTTACCCGGTCTTGAATGTGTGATTCTGGTGTATGCCACCATAAAAGTCCGCCAAGAAAAGCGACACTTACGACTTGGAATATTCTCAGCCTGTTGAAGGCTTCATGCCTTCTTTCCCTCACTCCCCTTTGTAATAGTACCTTGAACTGATGCCACCAGCTTGTGCACCATTGCTCATGTTTTGTGTGACTCTCTGCATAAATTTCATATCAGTAAGGGTAATAACAAAAAGTAACTTTTTTCTGTGATTTTCTCACTTAGAAATAGAAGACCTACTTGTGCAAGCATCTTCTGTGATATTGTGATTTTTCACCTCCAGGCTGCAAAGCTCAGCTTTCAGCCTAGTAGCTATGTTCTTGTCATATGCAGATATGAGAGCTTCTCTTACCACCTTCCTTTCTTGTTCCAGGCTCTCACTTTGTTCAGTTGCATGCTTGGAATCAGGGGCAATCCCTGCAATATTTTGTTAATATCATGACACTTAGTATTGCTTTCTTCAAAATAATATTCTTGAAAAAGGAGTCATGTAAGCCATAATAAATAGAAAAAGTGTTCCCCTAGCTTCCACTTTTTTAAGTCCAAAGAATTATAACTTTAGTATCATTACTGTAAAATGAAAATTCAAAGTGAAACAAAATCAAAGAAATGTTTACTTACCATTGGCAAGATCAAGCAAGAGATCAGCTGGATTGACAGTCACACATGTAGAAAAGCCAATTGATGAAAAGTAGTCCAAGGCAGTTGAAGCAAGACCATAATAGATAGGGCACCCTTCAGAGAGCAAGACCACCTTATCAAACATATAGTAGAGGCGGCTCGAGGGTTGATGAATGGTGGTGATAACAGTTCTACCACCACTCGCGAGTCGTTTGATTGTGCTGAGAATCCTTAGAGCTGTGGTGGAATCCAAACCTGAAGTAGGCTCATCCAGCAATAACAGGCTTGGATTGATGAGCATTTCTTGGCCTATACTCACTCTCTTTTTCTCACCACCTGATATTCCTCTGAACATTGGGCCTCCAATCATGCTGCTCCTGCACCTAGTGAGTCCTAGCTCAGCAATAACTCTCTCTACGTGCTCAACTTTTTCATCTCTTGTTAAGCTGTTAGGAAGCCTTAGAAGTGCAGTGAAGACTAGAGTCTCAGTGACAGTGAGATGAGGATATAGCACATCATCCTGAGCCACAAAACCTGTTCTTCTCTTTATGGAGCCTGAGAAAGGGTGATTGTTGTATGTGATCTCTCCGGATATTTTGCGGTCGAGGCGGCCGCCGAGAGCTGTAAGAAGTGTGGTTTTGCCACTACCTGATGGCCCTAACATAGCAAGTATTTCTCCTGGGCATACCACACCTGAAATCCCATTCAATATGGTTTTCTCTTTGCAAGTCCATGTGCTCCCCCAACATAGTCCTTTCCTCTCCAGTTTAACTTTGTACACCACTTCCTTAAACTGCAAAACAAAAACAGAACAACATTAGTCACAAAATATATCACATGAATGTGTGTGTATATGTATATGTTTATATATTATATGGTGCTGTCATAGAAATATAGAATCAATGTAAGTGTGGCATATATACTATTGAGTGAAATAAAGTTTATTTTTTGTTTAATCTAGTTAAATTACCTTCAAAGTTATGGGGTACATAGTGGCAAGGAGACTTGGATTATAGGGCTCAGTGAGCTCTGGTGGTTCATCCATATGAATACTATTGGAATATTGTGGTTTTGGTGCTATGCAGTTTTGTGGCATGGCTAAAGAAATTAGAGACTTGCAATGTTTTGGTGGTGATGGTGGATGATGATGATTGGGGAATGAGAGAAGTTAAGAAGTTCCTTTTAACTTGACTTCATAATGTTTAGTGAGTAGCAGCACATGAATATATATAGCACAAACTAGGATGTTCATTGTGTGTCAGTGTGTTACTTGAATAAAGTTGTCAGAAACCATGTTCCAAATTATGTCTTTAATCAACATGAAATTATCACACCTAAAAACTTTAGAAATTATCAACCATTGCTTAGGATCAATTTTTGATTCCTTTTATCTTTTTCATTTTTTTAACACAACAAACTTTTCCTCTGTTTTTCCTTTAATAGCACCACTGTTTAATATTAACCATCCCTACTTTGGAAGCAAGGGTGCTTAATATTTCTGAAGTTGATTTCAAAATTAAAGCTAGTTACTAAGAAATATTATAATGGGCATGCTATACATGATGATCTAAGGATCAATCTTATGAAAATAAAACAGATTAGGTGTTCACCTATGCTTCATGATAGCTAAAAATATAAAACAAAATTAGTCATGCATCAAGAAATAATGAACCATGTAAGAATGGTACATTTTAGATGTATGAGGTGGGAAAAAAGAGATTTCAAATAAGAAGACTTGTTCATTTTTCATTGTTATTACTTTTTATTAGAGGCTGATTTAACTGAAAGAGACAATACCAATTTCTAGATAAGGCCCTACTTCTAGACAAGACCCTAGAGTAATTTAGTTCGAAAAATCAAAAATCCAATAAGCAAGAAAATAACCACAGTAATGAAGCCACCTAACAAACAAGAAAGTGAATACAGCATTATCATGCATCATGTTGTAGCTTTATGTTTGATGGATTTCTGTAGTTGACTTGTATTTTACAATTTACATCACAGAGATATGCATGGTCATTTCTATCTATCTATATATATGTGTGTGTACGTTTGTGCATGCATGTGGATTTGATTTTGCAAAACCAAACAAAGAAAATGCAAGTACCCACTATTTGATACATATGTAGAAGCTCATGATTAATGAACGAAGCAAGTGGATCTATATAATGTTTTACTGATATCTTTGTCCTTAGGTTCTGAGCTTCAAAATTTCTTTATTTTTATGTTTTTGTTCCCTTCAATTTAAAGATGTAGTTTTGATAAATGTAATGTGCATATTATGTTATGGGCATGTGAAAATGGAAACCATTGCATATTTCAACAATGGGACAAACATTTCCCTTACACATATCTTGTACTTCTTGTGAGTGTTTTAACTTCTAGACTTTGTGGCAAACATTTCCCTTTGTTTTCTTTTTAAGCTTTGACTTTTGAGGCATAATTTACCTCAAATATAAGTAAATTTCAAGTCTACATTGTCAGAAACAAAACCCAATATATAATGTCAAAAAAAGTGATTTGATTTGATTTGATTTTTAGATGTATAATAAAGTCATTATTTGCTTTACCTGATTTGATCAAGCTTGTTTGAGTGTTGGTTCAATTCATAATATGATATTAAAGCTTCTATAGCTAATTGGTATAGAGTTCTATAACTTCTATCATTCTAAATGAGATTATTCATAACTTAAATTGTGATAAACAAAATCTTTAAGTAAACTTGGTTATTGGTATATCCTCTTGTAATCATTTATCTTATAAATTCTCTCTTCTCATTCATTAAATAGTATTTGTATATACTTTTAAAACCATTACATAGGCAATTAAGATGCTAACATTTCATTTATACTAGTCTTATTATCTATAAAGACTACCATATATATATATAACATGCCACAGTATATGGTTAATGACATATGTATGAGTAAAACCCAACCCATATATAAGAATATATCATGTTTGGTACAAAATTTTCATGGTAACCCCTTCTATTGGACAAATCTCAAGCATCATTTGTCATAGCTTAAGCACAAGAGGAGAATGAAAACTAAATAAGTCCTTAGGTGATAGATTCTCATTCCTTAAATATCACAAACTTCGTTATTTACTCATTTTGTGACTTATGACAACATCTCCCAACATGCATTGTTGTTTCTTGTTTAGGTATTATTTCTTACCCTTGAAATAATTTATTTGCAACGACCAGTTCATGAGCAATGAGGACCAACTCATTATGACACATTGAAATGTAGAGAGAATAAATTATCTTTGAGCATCCTTATATATGTGGTTGGTTTCTCAATTTTGCACAACATGGATGTTATTGAGCATATTAACTATAAATAATAGTAATGGAATTTAAGGCCGACTAATATAAATATATAATTTTCACTTTTCTTTAATACTAGTGTTTCTAAAAATATTTTAAATTAAATAAGCTAAGCAAACTATTTTGAAGATTATTTTAGAATTTTGAATTTCTCAAACCACCATGTAGGAACAGCAAATCAAATTATTTTTTAGGTACAATAATTTATAGCTCATGAAGAATCTAATGACTAACTTTAGAAGTTTAGGAAACCAACTATAAATAATCTTAAAGTCCAAAGACCAATTAATTTTAATTTTAATTTTGGGACCCGATTACAAATTATTGAAGTTCAGGATCCAATATAATTATTGTTTAAAAGTTTATAAACCTAGCTATTAAAATATTCCTAAATAACGTATGGACATTGAGAATGTTTAACCTTAAAAAAAATAAACTCACGTAACGTATTGTTGTTGTCTTTTTTTTACGTCTTAGGGTAATGACATGATTTTGTCTCACCCATGTGCATTATTGGTGTTAGTTTATGGTAAAGCAATGAGAAGAAGAACCCTCCAAAATGAAATTAAAAGTTTGTGTTATATTCTCTTCCTTCTCTTTACTCTGCATGTGGTAGCCATCCATTGAATAAAAAAAGAATGAATTATCATCATCACCATGACACATTTATTTGCCCTAAAAAAATTGGTTGAATGTAATCATATTTATATGATGTAAGAAAATCTTAGATTCCTCGAAGTATAAGAGGCAACAATGAATCTATAAGGAAGAATAAGAGGAAATGGATACTTTTTTTTATACTATGAAATGTATCTCCTGACCCTTTGGGTAAGTAATTAATCCCTTTTAGATTGCGAAACTGTCTCTCCTAGGAATCGAACTCTTTACTTTTTGGTATTTTTGGAGATCTAGTGAAACATTGTATTATTATATCAACATCTTATTGTTGGGGTTTAGGATTGGTGATTAAACTTTTCTAAACTTTTAATATGTTAGTAAATGCATGAAGGGTGAAGTTAATGTTGTGATGAGTTATTAAATTCCCTCTATATTCCAACATGCTATTGATTATATAGCACCGTTGATTTCAACCTTTGTATAATATGACTGGTTTTATTGTATCATTAATAACCTTCATCTTAAATTAAAAGCCAAGACAAATGATAAGAAATATCAGCATAATTAATTACGGTGCACTTCTGTATTTTAAATTAATCATATCTATAATTAAATATATTTGTTATAGCTTTTTTTATAATTATTGTATTAATGGATCTAATACACACAATATGTGTTTGGAAATCCTTTTTGTTTTAAAATATAAAAGCTTCTATTTAAGCTTAAGAAGAGAGGAATGATTGAAGTTAGAACCCATCAATGAGATTCCAATTTGTGTCCATAAAATTAATTTATATTTCCTTTTGGGAGAGCACTTATATAAATGGTATTTATAATGGGTCCAGTGGAGTGTACCTTTTCAGTGTGGAAGATTTATTAGGATCATTCGATTTCTTCACACCAAGTGCGCATGTGTTGTTATCTATCATCAACTTGTATATTAATTTATGAATAAAGATCCATAATTAGGACCGTTTTCTCACCTTTTCTTCCACTACTGGGACCCTTATTATAACTTTTCCATATATTCTTATTCTTCTATTTCCCTCTCACTTTCATATTTATTCTCTCACTTAGCTTTGAGGTATATATGTACCCTTAAATTAAACCAGACTAACTATATCAATTTGAACATTCTTGGACCCAAAATTTTAAGAACCATATTTATAATGTAGAATATTGATGAATTCCCTTATAGAATGTCCTCCATTTACATCAACAGACTAGAGGGATAACATTTTTATTGATAAGAATCATAAAATAAGTGTCAATTATTTGTACCCTTTGTCTGGTTATGTTTGTATAGTCACTATAAAAATACGAGTAATGATCTTCTCGAAAACAAATGAAAACATAACATGTTAAGACATTTTTATTTTATATATATTGAAATGATATTTTTGCAACTAAAAATATAAAGAAAAACAAGTATTTGTCTTTCCATTAATAGAGATGATCCTTGTTCTAAAAAAATACTAGTGCATAAGCTATTCTATTATCTTGTTTTTCATAATGAATAATAAATTAGTTTACTCTTACATTTGATCATGCTTAAATATACCTTTGATTAAGACCACTAGTGTAGGCTGATGATAATGTAGTTTGATATATATGATTCTCGATAACCATGATAATTAACATATTTGGCCATATGAATAATATATTTTGTCATGTAGAAAAATGCACAATATATAGTGAATTAAATGTACAACATGCATGCATGTCTTTTCAAGCAGGGAAAAGATACTATAATAGAGAGGGAAGAAATTAAATTTTTGTGTGAAGAACTTTCTATTGTTTGAAATATGTTACTGTTCATCACTGATGTCTGTTCTGAAGTGAAAAAGGCATAAAATTGAGTGAGACTCATCTCCATTAATGGATTGACAATTGATGTGAAAAAGCAAAGGAAAGACAACATGTATTGACATTTATATCCTTTTTATTTAAAAAATATTACACTTTTGGTCTTAGGATACACATAAAAAAATCAATTGTCTCTCCATTAATAGAGAAGAATAATAAATGAGGTCCCACTAAACTCATAGGCTATGATGTAGTGAATGTCAAGTGAAATATTATATGATTAATAACCAATAATATTTAAAATATGAAAAATTCAGAGCTTTTATTTTATTGGGTGTTAAGGCACCTTAGTACTTTCCAACTGAAGCCCAATAATTAATTCTTTCTTCCTGTATGAATGTTATGGAAGTGAATTTTGCTTCTAAAAAATGTTTTGTTCATATAACAAGAATGAATTCCCAAAATCATAGTTAGGAAATCTAATGATCTATTAATTATTATGTGACTTTTGGTAAGACATATTTTAGACCGTCAAATTCAAAATATTGGCAACCTAGATGCCAAAACTAACTTATGAGTTAGATTAAACCTTTATAAACGATGCTTCTATATGATATCAAGCCATCACAACAAAAAAACTATAATAATCATTCCTTCTAGGTCCCGTTTCTCTTTTATTTACATGCCTTTCGGTTATTTTATTAATTCCTTATCCTATGTACCTGGTATCAAAGATATTTTACTACTCATTAGAGAAGAAGAAAATTCGAATAAAACTATTTGACATCATTAGTGAGTAATTGATCCCAATATATTATCAATCAAAATCGTGTAGATGTGATTCATGTTATACTAGTCAAGACCGTACACGATAAAGTGATTTAATTGCAAGAGAATATTTTTTTAGTGGGGAGACATATTCAAAATGAATCCTTCATGCCTCTCACAATTGGAGTCATCAGATTCTACTATCTAGTTCCATCATTAGTAAAATATGTACATAAATTGATCAATTCCAATATTACCACACACTATATATATATATATATATATATATATATATATATATATATATATATGCTATAACCATGATGTGCTACTCTCTTTGGGAAAGTATGATGAAGTTGGTGTTTCTTTAAGGTGTTATGTTGGGCCGTATGAGCCTAGTAGCATTGTTGAAAATGTTACATTCAGATCTAAGAGAATAACTCAACCACCAATCAAATTTAAATATTATAGTTTGATTATTTTTTGAAGGAATATAATCCTAAATTTAAATATTATCTTATCTAATTAGAAGGAGATCTTGATAAGATCATGTTTTAATTATCTTTAGATTTACTTTTCAAATAATGAGATTGAGATTAGATTTATCAATTCATAGATTAATTTTTAGTATTATTTAAGCAATATTAAACTTTATTCAAATGATATGAATAAATACATTATCTCTTTATTTTATATTTCTTAGTTATTAGAATCCTAATATTAATTTTGCTAGGGTCACACCCTAACATGTTATGTATGATGTTGATGAGTATTGCAAATATGAGTTAATATATAGTGAAAATGTCTCACATTATGTAGAAGTTGGTGAGTTAAATAATATATAAGTGAACTGATTCATAAATCTAATATTTTAAGGTTTTGGGTTAAAGTGTGATGATAAACACACTTCACTTAGCTCATGAAAGGGTATTTTAGTTAATGGGAGAAAATTTCTCATTGTTTGGATATTATAAGGAACAATAACTTCACTACTCAACCGAATATTGAAGAGATAATTACATAGAGTATCACATGGACCATATGTTGGGTCAAATAAATAAAGTTTTTAGCTTCTCAAATATAAGCTTCTGATATGATTTTTGCATTCATGTATATATAATTGTTTACATTAGAGATTCCATTTCAACACTTAACCATATTTGATAAATTCCTCTCACATTGTGATTATACAAACTAAAATAATTATTCTTTACATGCATGAAGAATGAGTTCAATTGAATAAAAGCATTGGATATAAAAAAGTTACATAAGTATTTTTGGATGTGTATGAAGGACAAAGATACTTTGTCCTATAATTTTTATGTCTCCATGTCCATAACCAATCAAATTGTACAAAATAATATTAAAATATATATTTTTATTAAATAGAGATTTCTCATTAGCCTGTGATACAAAGTAGGACATGAATCTAAACATATGTTCCCTAAAAGGTTCTCAGCCATAATTGAATACTTTTTTGTAAGTGACTGTTGAATACCATACTACTTCAAAGATCTATATATCATTGAATGTTATTAAACCGATATTCATTAATATTTTTCTATTATTATTAAGATAAAACTACACATACCCAAAAAATAGTAAATGTAAGTATAATATTTTCACACTACTACCCACATTGGAGAATATATATATATATATATATATATATATATATATATATATATATATAACAATAATGGAGATGAGAGGCCACTGAAACTGATTGCGCCACCTGCACTACACTTTTTGTCCCATCGTTACTGATATTAATTACATTATCTTTTTATTCAAATTGCATTCCTAATTTCCTTAAAAGGTGATGGGAACTATTATTAAACAATTATATGATCATGAGTCATCCTACTAACCTACTGAGGACTCACTCATTAGTTATGCTTTCCTCCATCAAATCATATATTTTCATATTTAATGTTTTGAATATAGTTTTAAGTTATATAAAAATTTCATACAATTTCATGAAAATAACTTTATTTAATGCGTATTTGAATTTACATTAAGATAAAGGAAGAAATTATATTCAAAAGAGTAGTTATAATCTATAAATATATATTGAGTTTTTAATATAGTAAAAGAAATTGAAAATAAAAAAGAAATCAAAATATATGAAACTTAATAATTCTTTTGTATTCATACACTTTAATTTGCATATCCAAACTCCTACTATTTAATCATACTTTTATGTTTCATTTTATAAAAGAGAATAATGTATCTCCTACAGCGAGTAAAAAAATGACATGTTTATTGTTTTGTTTAGTTTTAAAAATATTTTTATAGAAAATGATTAAATGGTACACATGTCACGATTTTAGTGGTTGAAGGAGATAATTTATCTCCTTATACCAGGAAATACATTATTCTCAATGATGATGGATTAATAAAAATATGAATACACATTTTAGATTATCATGGTTAGTGTTTTATATGTAGGAATAGAAGTGTGTTGCTTTTGTTTTCTGAGCATGTTCCTCTTATGGGATCGAAAAAGAGGAGTGTGGGAGGGCCATGCATGAAAGTGGGGATGATGTGTGATATATAAAGATAATGAAATAAAGGACAAGTGACATTACAAGATTTCCAAACATCATCATAATCCACACATGCCTCTCTTGCTTCACCTTCTTAATAATTCCATCCTATTTTTTCTTTCATTTTCTTACCCTTTTTTGTTTTACTTTTTATGCTTAATTAGTTGCAGGGGTTAGGTGATCTTATTCCTACTCCCTCACTCACAACAAACTCAATTATGTGGTAGACAAAGTCTTGAGACATAATTGCTTAAATGATCATATATAACATAACATAATATTCAAGGGAGACATAGCATTAGCACACAACACAAGTGTGTGTCATTTGGTGAGTCAAAAACTAGTATGCTACCCGTGCATTCGCATGGGTAGTAATGCGTATTGCATTAATTTAATTAAAGAATGATATGATAATTTGTGAATATTAAAAATTACTTCCGAGATTATTAATACAAAATTAAATGGACCGTAACTAATAGTTTATACTTTACGATTAATACAAAATTAGCCGATAGTAACAAACATTAGGAATTAACCTCTAACATTTTGTGAGTAATACAATACACAATATTTTAAAATGACAATTATATAGAATAAGTGAATAAACATTCAATTAAATGGAACACAATTGTTCAATATTGTATGTATTACCATTACATGGAACATAATGTGAAGGTCTTTGCTCTATAGAGGTGATATATTAACTAAATCATCATTCCAATTACCACTTTTTATGTAATAGTGGTCAAAGATAAAGTCATCCTCTTACCCTAGACTGCAAAAAAAAAATAACAGGAAAGAAATAAAGGAACCCGTGTATGTAAAAAAATACCTACATTACCAAGGATAGATGACATTATCCAGAATCAAAGTTCTATGAGCATAAAGGACATTGCATTTAGAAAACCTAAGCTCGCCTCTTTGTGAGCAATAATGAGTAGAATGAAAATTTTCAGTTCTACATTTCTTAATAACCTGACTTTCTGTCATGACTTATTCAAGATTTCAATAGTTATAGCACACTAATTAAAAGAAATGAATGACTGTATAAAATATTGAATAAATTTTACAGTGACTTTAATTATTTATGTGGATTGAAAAAGTTTCTAGCATATAGGTTCACTTACATTAGAAAGTAAGTTTTTTAATGGTAGCATTTTGAGTATGTTTTTGAAAGTAAGTTTTTGAATGATAGCCTTTGTAAATGGTAGCCTTTTTTAGTATGTTTAATGTATAGGTCAGATATAGCCTTTATCACATCTAATAATGATTTTGGTTTAACTCTGTAATATCATGACAATTTTCATATATAAAACATTGATACATATTATGTCACAAAAATATCCATTAAAAGTCCTATTAGCCATGTTTTGTTTTAAACCTAAACACTTAACGCTTGAACACATGTAATTGAGATAAATAACCAAACATTGACTTCTTACTCACATGAGATTGACAGGAAAAATAAAAAAATTGATCTTGTAATCCATTTTAATATTCTCACTAAATCTTAAACAACTACATAAATGTGAAAAATATCAAATTTGACCACCACAAAAAACTAAAAAGAAAATCATAATCTCATTATACCATAACATTTTAATCTAATGTAGTTTTTTTAATGAAGTTTAACGTCATTTTTAATGTCAAGTGGAAGATGAAGAAAGAAGAGAAAAATGAGTTTGAGTAGCATAAAAGAGGGACAGATGAATTTGATTACTTGCAAGAAAAAGAAAATGAAAAGTTATTGTTCAAAGAGATGCAGTAATAATAATCCACACGTGTAAACATGCATTGTTTATGACATTATCACATAATTCAAATCATCTTTTACTTTTACCAAAGTATCCTTGCAAAAACTTAACACCACCTTTGTGGTCAACACTATTTGATTGTATCCATTATTATCTAATAAATAAATCAACTCCACCACAAGTAGATGCATAAGTAAAGTAAAGTGCTATATATTTTTCAGTAATATACTATACACAATTTCGTTTTATAATTTTATTAAACTAATAAAACATGTAATGACAAATATATTCATTTGAATAAAATCTAAGTGTCAACCAAATGAGATAACTACTTTGGTAATAGCCACAACCCCTTCAATTTTTATTAAAGAATATAGTAATTTTTTTTATTTTCCCAATGATATGAAGAAAAAACCATGTGGGTGCAAGGAAACAAAAAAATAAGTATATGTTATTTAAATGTATAATTTAATGAATATTATCTGCATGAATTAATGTATAAATAGAAAATATGCAAGAAATGAAAGGTTGAGTGTGTAAGAAGGTAAAATATTGCAGAGAGAAAATAATTATATTAAAGGTGAAGTGTTGTACCCATATGCAAATAGTGTCTCTAATTGAAGTCAGTGTATGACTTTTTTGCAAAGGTACAATTATAGGCTTTTCATAGGTACAAATATGGTTTTCATTGAAAAATGTCTTTAATATTCTAAACGATTTTTCCTCTTGCACAATGAGGTTAGAAATAAACATGTTCAATGTTATCTAATTGTATTCTAATTATTGGTTATAGTGATGTAGAAACAAATAGTGAACATTCATATAAAAAATAAGAGATTTTGTGGCACAATCTCTAAAATAGTCATATAAAAATAATAAAGATATTAGAAAGAGAGAAGTGAAAAAACCACCCCCATGTGATGAAGCTTGGAAGATGTGTCACAATATGTCACATGTAATTTTAAAAAATTTGCGCCAGAGTAATAATGAGAGAGAAGTACAATTGCAATAAATGAACCATTATTTCAAATGTAGCATAGAAATAATATATCAGAATCATTAAAATATTCTCTTAAGTAAATAACAGTTGTCAAGTTAAGCAAATCTCTAATATATGAATAGTATCTCACACAATTAAAAAAAATGTTATTTAAATATATAGTTTAATGAACATTATTTGCATAAATTAATGTATAAAGAGAAGATATGCAAGAAATATAATGTTGAGTGTGTAAGAAGATAAAACATTGTAAAGAAGAAATAATTATATAAAAGTTAAAGTTTTGTACCCATATGCACTTTAGTGTCTCTAATTGAAGTCATATGACTTTTTTTTTGTAAAGGTAGAATCATAAGCTTTACGCCTTTACATAAGTGTCAATGTGTTTTTTATTGAAAAATGTCTTTAATATCCTAAATGATTTTTCTTCTTGCACAACGAGGTTAGAAATAAACATGTTCAATTATATCTATTTGTATTCTAAGTATTGGTTATAGTGATGTAGGAACAAATAGTGAACATTCGTATAAAACATAAAAGCTTGTGTGACACAATTTCTAAACAGACATATAAAAATAAGAAAGATATTAGAAAGATAGAGAAGTGGAAAAGTCACCCCATGTGATGAAGCTTGAAAGATATGTCACAATCTATCACATGCTTAAATTTTAAAAAGTTTATGACAAAATAATAATGCAAGAGAAGTACAACTGCAATAAATGAACACTGTTTAAAATGTAGCATATAAATAATATATTAGAATGACTAAAATATACTCATAACTAACAGTTGTTAAGTTTAGCGAGTGACTAATATATGAGTAGTATCTCAGACTATTCATTTTGGAGGACTCTAGAGATCACTGAAGGAGATTTTCCAAAACACTACTCTACCTTGTTGGTGTCCTAATCGTGTAGTTTACATAATTTTTTTTATTGATTCTTATAATAATTTATATGATTAAGATTCCACCATTTCTTGTATAGCTTTTGAAATGAGCAAGTATTGATTGATGTTGGTCTTTTAAGATGGATAAAAGATGCAAGTTTGTGACAACCATTATTATGTTCCACTTTCCCAATACATTTTTGAAAATGGCAAGAATGTGAAATCTTAAGTTAGTGGAAGTTCATTTTGATTCCATGTTTTCAATTCAATTGAAATGTACTTAAATAAATTTAGTTTTTCTTTTGATTTCTTAATGCTAGATGACCTTTATAGTAATCTAATCTAAAATAGAACAAAACTAAATAATAGTTTGAAGATTGTAACATGGTTAGAGTCAACTAACCCGATTGTGGAGGTATAATGATAAGATGGCTGAAAATAATATTAGAAAGTTAGAGAAGTGAGAAGAGAGGATATATAGGGAATGTAGGAAATTACCTTAAGATCCATGTCTCGCTCTGTGGGTGGGGGCATTGTTGATACACACTTTTTGTCTCCTCTAAGTTCTTACTTAAGTGACTTCCAAATATGAAAGAAAACACAATAAAAATGACATTATCACAAAATGCATAATTGTTATAATAATTTATATGATTAAGATTCTACCATTTTCATGATTGACATATTTTAAAAATGACATATTACTTTTGATTTTTAATGGTCATATTTTATAAAAGGAGATTCATGTTTAATTAGTGAAAGACTTAAGACATACGTGTATTTCCCACAAATATTGCACTGAAAAGTTGATGACAAAACTTACCATTACAACATGCAAAGTTAGAAATGTGATAAGACACCAAATATGATGATATTCTCTTCAAGGGTCCATGGAAGGTCTCCCATTTTTAACTAAGCTTAGTGACATTGACATGTTAGTAATCACCACATTAATTTCTCCATTCCTTTGGGTAAAAAGAGAATTTATTTGACTTACATTTTTATCACAAAACAAACACTAAGATTGATCCTTAATGGCCCAAAGATTACATATTCAAATTATATAACTAGTATCTACGTTTGCGAAATAAAGAATGTACTTTTACATTTTTTAGATTAGACGAAAGTCGTCTTGTACAATCGGATGGATATGGACAGAGGTGAGTATGAAATTTTAGAAAGACTCTTATGACTCTTCATTTTTTTCAAATACAAATTATTAGAAGCTATAAGATCTGATGGTAAAGAATAATATAACCACACATGCATGCTTAAAAAATGAAAGTAAAGTTATAGAATGAACAAATGTCAAATACACTAATATAACCACAAATACATGACCCGTATAAGATTAAATTTATCTAGTGCTAATAAAAAAATGATAATATGGTTATATCAAAATGACTAACCTCAGTGTTGTGACGGCTCAGTGAAGATTCCAGCGGTGGAAGCTCCGGTTTGTGGCGGTAAAAATGTTATTTTGAAGTGTTAAAAAAATGTTATTTTGAACTAAAAAAGAATAAAATAAACTTCACCCAATAAAAATGTTACAAAATGTAAACTTGTTAGGTAAAAATGTTACAATGTTACTAAAGGTAAACTAAAAAAAAAAAACCTAGAATCCACATTTTGTAAATTTTGAACTACATGATAACAACAAGAACATGAAAAAACATACATTTAAGTGAATGAATGGATATGGACAAATGTGAGTATGAAATTTTAGAAAGACTTTTGTGACTCTTCATTTTTTCAAATACAAATTATTGGAAGCTATAAGATCTGATGATAAAGAAGTTGTAAGAAAAATATGTAGAAGGTTTAGTGAATCTCATAATAGAAAATGGAGAGAGACTAAAATGGAAAAAATAGAGATGATGAAAATGGAGAAAGAGATGAAAACTGGAAATGTAAAGAGAGATGCTAAAAAGATAAGAAGTGTGAAAAGGAATGGAGTACATGGAAAGAGAAATAATGAAAGTGTAAGACCTTTTTTACTTTCAACTACTATCCCTCAACCATTTACATTTCTAACCCTACAATGAAACATATTAGAAGGTAGAGAGTATGCTCACTTTAGTAATATCATCTCATTGCAATAAATGAGCCTGCAGAAATCATTAATTTATTGTATTCATAATTATGAAATGACTAACTTATCCCCAATATTATTAAAGGCATGAGTTAAAGCCTATATACTTTTTAGTAATATACTTTAGACAAACATTTGCAATAAATGCAACCTGGTGTACTCTTCAACTAATACCAACCCCTTACAAATAATACTCTTTTACCCTTGAAAGTGTTAAGTGTCAAATAAAGAAGATATCTATTTTAGTCTTTACACCAACTCCTTCATTAATTAATATATAGATTCTTTAAAATGCTGAAAAATGGGAAGACTTTTTTACCCCTCAAAAAATCAAGTGTCAAGCATAGGAGAAGTCTATTTTTGTCTTTTCACCGGCCCCTTCAAAAGAAAGAGAGATAAAAAGTATAAATAGAATGCACATCTTTGATCTTAGATATGCTGTTAGTGGAGAAGCATATGATAGTTGAAATGATTGTGTGGCTTGAATATCTGTACAAAATAAATAGACTCCACATCAATCTATGCTAGTTGGTTAGAATGCATGCGCGCATAAATGACACATTATAAAAAAGAAGATTACATGTTCCATATTTTATGTCTTATTATATTATAGTTTAATAAAAATTTGACACTTGTTTAAAAAGAAAATTCATAAAAACAAAAAATAATATTTTTTATGTTATTTGAGGGAATTTAATTAGTTTGAGACAAAGTGACAGAAATGTTTGGAGACAATCCTGGTTCGGCACACTATTGATAATAATTATACAATATGTAGCCCAATCCCCAACTCATTCAGTCATTCTAACGTAAGCAATATTCTTATCTGCAATCACACGTATGAACTTTGGTTGCTTTTTAATATATCAAGTAGTAATCAATATTTAATACTAATGTGAGAAGTGTCATAATTCTTTTTTTAATGTAATAAAATTCTATGAAGAAGCCACACTTTCGCACTACTTTTTAATGTTTTAGATTATGTATCTGCAATGTACCTTATATGATATAACAAATACAAGTGGTACCTTAAACAATGATTTATTGTACAAGTTTGAGAAAAAGATATATTTATATATGATATAACAAAAGAAAAACATGAACTGAAATACTTGATTCCATATATTTTGTGCAAACTAGCTAGAGAAGCAGTAACTAGGTAGGGCATGATATAATCATTATTTGTAACCCTACCACCTGTCTCTTTTACTTTATTTCATATACAATCTTTTCATATGTCAGTTTATGGGTTTGAGGGCTATAAAATATGTAGCCTATAAAATCGTATAACATTTGAATGATAGAATGATTATTTGGTTCCTTGTTGAAAAAAATATTTTTTATAGTATTAAAAATGAACATTCAATATTTTCAAAATATAAAAATATCATAGGAACAAATGAAAAAAAAAGTGGTGGAAGTTCCTCTATTTTGGATTTTCATTGTTCTAGCAAAGTGCTATTATCTTATGAATTTTGTAGTATATGATCTACATTTTTTATATTAATATGTTTTTTTTATAGAAAAATATGTTTTTTTTATAGAAAAATATGTTTTTTAATGGTATAAGTTTACCCCACATATTAAAATTTATCTAGGTTGATCTGCGACTTGAGTTTTGAAAGGTGATAAAATAAAAAACTTAAGAGTTATGAAATATCATTATGAAAAGTTAACAAAAATTGTCTTGTTGCAATCCAAATTTTGGGCCGGAACCGAAAAAAGCCCGTTATAACGGTTAGCGCGTGCATGGGTTTAACGAGGGAACAATATTGGAAGAAAAGTAAATGCTCGGTTGAGTTAGATCGAAGATCTGAGCAGAGATCGGAGAAGAAGAAGACAATGGGAACAACGGTGACGGGTTTAGCACCAGGTCTATCACGGAAGCTGAAGAAGGTTCTAGAATCGAGGATTGACACACCGGATCTTTTATCTTCGCTGAACACACTTTCTTCCTTCTACGACGAGAACACTCCTCAATCGCGACGTAACCTCCGATCCAACATCGAGAAGCGTGCTCTATCCATTAATCGCGAGTTTATTGACGCTTCACTCGCCGCGCAATTGGTAATTCCTCATCGCGGTTTCTTCTTATGCACTTTCACTTGCCTCTTTTGTTGTTCTGATTTGATCATGTTCGGTTCGTGTAGGCTTTGGATAGTGTGGAGAATGAGGTCAATGCACTCGCTGAATGTTGCGACAGGTTTGGATTTCCGTTTTATAGACTCAGTTCGTTGTTTGCATGTTTTTTATACGCAGTAGAAAGATTTTGTGCGTTTTGATGCTGGATTTTGTCACGGAGAGCCTTGAATCGAGCTCTGTTTTCTGTGATTAGTAGTGATTATGAGATGGATTCACTTCTGTTTCTGCAGGAAGTGCTCCTTATATGAGCACAATAAGTTTAGGAGAAACGTTGTAAATGATATAAGGATAACTGTGTAAACCTGACTAGTTGATACTGTGTTAAATGTTTTAAATCACAATTGCTGTCACCGCTATATTGCATTTATTGTATTGCTGGAAACTATGACAAATGCGGTCGTAGAGACAACCAAAACTGCAATTTGAAACCGATAGTTAGGAAGCAGTGAGGCTTTTATTGCTTGGTGTGTTTCTAGAGTTCCAACAACTTATAGACCTGGGGATTTTTAGGATGTGTGTGTGTATATATAATGAGTGACTCAGGTGAGAACATATGTTATTATAAGAAATGAGAACAATTAATATGGACCATTAAATCTTATTTGAATGATCAAGATTAAAAGATAAATGCACATGACTTTTTAAGTGATCATATGACTATTAACTAACTTTTAATCTTAACCATCCATGTATGGTTTTATGGTCCATATTTATTGTTCTCACAATTTTTATGAGATATTTCTCACTTGAGTCACTCCCTATATATATAGTATTAAAAATAATTTTTTGGTCTAGCCATATGTATCCTCATTCAGAGACAATCTTGTTCGAGCTGGGAGCATCCACAATATAGTGGAGCTAGCTCTCCAAGCAAGGGATTTCTCCAACACAAGTTTTGAACCAGGATCCTGAACCAAACCCTAAAAGTACTGCATATCATTCAAGTAAAAAGAATAAAATAAGGCTGGAAGTGTTCTGCATTGTCCTTCACAAATTACAATTTACAAGAGATAAAAAATTGAGGAAGAGTAATAGGTTATGGTACGTTATGAAAAGCAATATTGTGTAAGGCTGAATAAATAAAGTTCTGTTTTCTTGTCCAAATTGAAGTATGTGTAAGGCCTTAGATGTTTCCAGGTTGCATGGCATGTAGGTGTAGCATTGTTACAAGTTGGGGGCGAACATATATATGTAATAAATAAAAATTTGGAACTTTGCGGTGGCATGTGCTCCCACTATAGAGTATGTGGGTTCGTCCCTACTAACAGTTCATAATCAGAGTTTTGTTTTATTACTCAACACTTAACAAGATTTTCTTGGATTTAGTGGGTAATTTGGTTGAAGTTGTTAAGGTTCCATTATAAAACTAATTGGCATTGAGAGGAATAGCTCAACAAGTATTTAAGTCACTCCCAAGACAATGACACAGACGATGTGAGACTTACTCCCCATCATGCCCCCTTTCACATAAGTCTATTGGACCAGGCGAAAGGTTATCTTTGACACATGATTATCGGACATCTTTTGGACCATGATAATCAGAGAGTAGTTGGGTTCTGGATCTGATACCATTTTAAGGTTCTATCTCAAAGCCAATTAACAATGGAAGGAGTGGCCCAATAGGTATTTAAATTACTCCCGAGACAATGAGGCAGACAATAAACTTACTTCCCAAATGAAATGATTAGGAGATGTTTGCTAAATCATGTACTAGGTTGTTGCATGGTAGCAAGTGTGTTACAATTGAGTGTGGTTTGTCATCAAGTGATTCAATTTCTGCATATAGTTTGACTTTGAGGTGTTGGCTTATGATTCTCCATTTTGGTTTAGTAGTGCAGCTCCAGAAGCATATTAGTTCATGATTGATGCTGTGTTCACTGTTCAGCGCTTTGTGGGGTTAGGATTTTGAATTTTGCCACATAGCATATAAAATTTACCTTTGAAATTGACATTTATTTCTTTCAATAAGAATAAAGACTTTATATGGCTAGTCTTTAGATCTGTTGATAAGTTTTAGATTTTATATGCTACAGTATAGCAAAGGCTCTGAACAGTTGTAGTGCTAGCACTGGTGATATTATTAGTACCACAGAGAGGCTCAAACAAGAGCTTGAGACTACCACACAAAGACAAGAGATTGTGGCATGTTTCCTACGTGATTATCAGCTTTCCCCTGAAGAGGTTTAATCTACAGAACTATGATTTTGTGAATTAGTATGTGATACCCGTATTATGTTCTTGCTTACAATTAATCGTTGATCATATGCAGATAAGTGCACTTAGAGATGAAGAACTGAATGAAAATTTTTTCAAGGCACTTTCTCATGTCCAAGAGATTCATGCCAACTGCAAAGTGTTGCTTAGGACACATCATCAGGTAAACTTCTCTTATCTATCTTCCTTTATATCATATTTTCTCCATCATCAGCTGTTTGTGGAATTTTATACAATGTTGTCTGAAATCTGAATTAATGCCAATAAGATTATGAGTTTACTTAGAACTATGCATGCTATTGGGCAATATTTTCTATCACTGATCTGCGTAGTAAGAGTTCTTCTAGCTGGCTGTTGCTGCAAATTTGGAAATATCAATACAAAGATGACTGTGAAAACAGACTTGCATAATATCTAGAAATCAGATTGTTTATAGTTATTCTCATGGGATTAAGGAAGAAAAAGGAGGTACACATCTCAGGGACAATGAAAGCTTCATTATTGCTGCATAACCTCCCTATAGTCTATGATTGTTTTTATTGGTTAATTTAAAGCAGTTAACACCTATTACTAGAACTACCCTGGTCCTGATTGTATCATTGTATGATTACCGAAGAATCCCGGCATGGACAACTCACTCCACAACAATTATTCTATTGAAGCCTACTTTTGCATTAATCGCAGACACATATTGTTCACATTATATTTTATTGATTCTGAAAAGTATGCTTAATCAGAAACATCAGTGGGACAGATATTTAAATTTCCACCTTATAAATGATTGGTTCAGCTGTCTTTTTGTTTCTTTCTCAATAATTGTTGTACTTTGCTCGCTCCGCCACCAGGCCATCACAATTTTCCCTTAGGATTGATCTTTTTATGGAGGTTTTGTTCCTTATGTTCCTCCCACTCTATCAGTTTAATTATAAAATTGCCATCTTGATTCAATTGAGGGATTTCATTGCAGCGTGCTGGTTTAGAGCTGATGGATATGATGGCTGTGTATCAAGAAGGAGCTTATGAGCGTCTATGCAGGTGAAGATCCATCTACTTCAGGATCATTTGGCTAGTGCATGCTTATATTTTTCTTCTTCTGTGATTTGCATACACGAATGATGTGTAAATTTTAAACTCTGGATATATTGCTTATATAAATGTCAAAGAACTTTTCTGTCAAGTTTTCTTAAAGACTCTTACAAGTTGTATCTTTGTGTCAAGAGCAGCTATTTTGATGATATATATGACATTATATTTCTTCTAGGTGGGTTCAGGCAGAATGCAGAAAATTGGGTGACACTGACAATCCGGAAGTTGGTGAGCTCCTGAAAACAGCTGTGCGCTACCTCCGGGAAAGATCTGTCCTGTTCAAGTATTGTGCAGAAGAGGTAATTCATTATGAGTATGGATGTAACCAACTTGTTGAAAAATTGATAACTTGTTTTTCTTGGGATGAGAAATCAGTCTGTTTCCATATTTGTATTGAGATATTTCATATTCTTAAACAGATTATCATGCACCATCTAAAGAAACTATGATATTACTGTGGACCTCATGTCGATAATACAATCTGAAGAGTTTTCTTGTTGTCACACTGAAACTTGGATTGTTTTTATCTTCATGCACTTGTGCATCACAGATTACTGATTTACTAAATTTTCAGGTAGCTAATATGAGACACAACGCACTGTTTAGAAGATTTATAAGTGCTCTCACACGCGGAGGGCCTGGTGGACTGCCTCGTCCAATTGAAGTACATGCTCATGACCCATTACGATATGTTGGTGATATGCTAGGTTGGTTGCATCAGGTATGACATGAAAGTGCAGGTTATGAATGCTTGAAGCCACTTTTGAGTGCAGTTCCTCTACCATTATTTATTCATAGTATATCTTCTATATGCATCCAGGCCTTGGCATCTGAACACGAACTTGTCCAAGTATTACTTGACCCAGATGCAGTTGTGGATAGTGAACAAACAACTAACAAATTGTCTAATGACTCTGAGAATGGCTCTGGGAAGGCCGAATCTGACTTGATGTTTGTTCTTGATAGAATTTTTGAAGGTGTGTGTCGGCCATTTAAACTTAGAGTTGAACAAGTTTTACAGTCTCAACCAAGCTTGATAGTCTCCTACAAACTCAGTAACACCCTCGAATTTTACAGCTACACTGTGAGTTGTAATATTCCTGTCTATTTTCTTTCTTTCTTAATAGTAGTAATCCATCCAATATCTTTATATGCCTTTATGACTTCTTGTGGTCTTACAGATCTCAGATTTACTTGGGCGGAACACTGCACTTTGTAATACACTATGGGTACTGAAAGATGCTGCTCAGAAAACATTTTTTGATATTTTGAAAGGTCAGGGAGAAAAACTTCTAAGATATCCCCCGCTTGTTGCTGTTGATCTTTCCCCACCACCAGCAGTGAGGGAAGGGGTATCTTTACTTCTTGAAATTATTGACACCCACAACAGCATGATGTTTCCTGCTTCTGGCCAAAAACCTGCTTTTGATCCAGTTATATCTGCTATTCTGGATCCAATAATTCAGGTATGTTTATCTGGTTCCTTCATTCTTTGTAGCCATGTAATGTTATTATAAAATTTGACCATGCTTGGTAATATATCGTATGGTTAAATACCTACCGTCTTTCATGGTCTTTGTGCTTGATTCGGTATCTTTATTTGACATGACACTATGAGACAATGCTCTGTGTATAGAACTGCTGCCCTTCGGTTCCAAGACATTGAACATGATATTGCTTGAAATAATTTGTGGAATTTTCCTGGTTCTTACCTGAGCATTCATTAAACATGCCTGCATGCTCCATCTCTGATCTTGTTTTAGTGCTGGGCTCAAGGTCTAAAATATTCAATTTAAAGACAGTTCTTAATGCTCGTTATTCAATTTGTGAAGTCTTTTATTGGCTATAATTATACTGAATCATACCTTCCCATTTGTTGCAGATGTGTGAACAAGCAGCAGAAGCACACAAGTCGAAGGGAGCTGGCCACTCATCAAGGAGGAGTAGGATGAGTTCTGACTCTGGTCAAGTTACTAGATCAGCAGTTGATGCAATCTTGTCAAATAACAGCTCTGCTTCATCCTCACAGGTCCATTTTTGCTCCTTTATTTTATTTATTCTTCTGTTAGGTTCTTAAAGATATTTGCTGCTTGTTGGATGTTAGGAATTTTCCTTTAATGAATGCTTTCAATCAAAAACAATTTGGTAGACGTTACAAACTTCATTCCTGTGCATATCTAATTGATTATTAGTTGCTAAGACCTATGGTTATACATATATATACGCTTTTGTAATTCCCATGTTGGCGCATGAGACCATGTTTAAAAAACCATAGCCACTCCTGCAATAAAGTGAGAAACTAAATTTAAGCTTTATACGGAAACATAAGACCAATATTAAAATTTACTGTAAATTATGTCATGTCGTAAATGTAAAATTACGCCGACTAACAAATTTAGTTTCAGAACTCTTTGTCCAATGTTTGAATACAAAATTTGAATAATAATCAGTGTATAATTCGAACCAACAAATAAAATGGAATTAATTTATGGAAGAACGTAATCAGATGAAAACTTATTGCTTGGATAAACTACTATGCAATAGAGCTTTTGGTTCTGTATGACATTTGCCTTGACCTATGTCATGTTTTGGCAGACTAGCGAAACTCCTTCCAAGATCTTTCTCATTAACTGCTTGTGCTCTATTCAACAACCTCTATCTGGACACGAGGTTGCTGCTGAGTATGTGAAGAGGCTCGGGGCAATGATCGATAATCACTTGCATGTTCTTGTTGAGAAAGAAGTTGATGCGATCTTAAGAAGATGTAATTTGTTAGAAAAGATGCCTCAGTTCCACAATGAAGTTGGGACCCCATTGGCTGAGATGGAGGACACCAGTCCAATTATTCTTTCAGAGTGCTTGAAAGCTCTGTTTGGTCTTATTTTGGGAAGTGAAAGTTCCCTGCCTGAATTTGAGATGATGCAGGTTCCAAGGTTGCGTTCTGAAGCTTCTGTAGGGGTAGCAAGGTCACTAGCTGAAGCTTATGAGTTGATTTATAATGCAATTATGGATACCAAAAATGGCTATCCTGACCCCAGGTCATTGGCAAGGCATCCTCCTAATCAGATCAGAACCATTTTGGGAATATGAGTTCTATTCATATGTTTTGATCTTAAGAGAGTATCAGTGATTGCTTTCTAAGTTTACTCTTGATTAATATTATCTTGAATTTGCAAAAGTATTAGAAAAAATTAATAGTTAGAGAGATAAATAGAATATTGGAAAGAATGCAATAGATTTAATGGAATAAAACGTAATCATTACTATTTTCAAGGGTTATCTGTAATGAAAAAGATAAATGGAGGGAGTAATATCTTATTGTTGTTATCTATTATTACCATGGAAGCCTTGATCCTCCTTTCCTATTATCCTACCTGAGCTTTTGTCCTTGAATGTCGGAAGAGAAATCTGTTATACTAGGGTCAATGTGCAAAAGAAATATAGTATGTTCTCAAACCACAGTGGCACCACCTAACATCAAGAGGGATATTTTTTTTCAATGAAGATTCCAATGATATCAGTTTCGTGTGTAATCAGTAATCACTTATAATTATAACGTGGTTTTCCTTTTTATTATAAGGAAATTAGGTGCTCCAAACAGTTAAAGCTGGAAGTTGCTTCACTTTTTTTATAATAAAAAACACTTGTTGTTCTTGAATTAGTGGAATCATTTCAAGCCATTTTTCGATGATAAAAGGATCTATACACTGTCATGTATAGATATTACATTCTTTTGCAACTATCACATATTCCTCTTCACTTTTGTATCATTAAGGTTACGATAGCTGTGGCCGTAACAAGGTCACCATTTTTCTCTTTCAAACTCTGGCAATGTCTTCTCATGAGCCTCTCTTTCAAAATACACATATATAAATAAGAACAAAAATAAAAAATTAATGTTTGTTGACTGATAATGAACACACTTCATATAACGTAAAAGGATAAAAATGCAGCAATATTTGATTTTAATATAATATTATGATTTAAAATGCTTTTAAATATGACTTAAAATGAAATAAGAATTATTTTAACTATTTTTTTATTAAAATCATTTAAACAATATCTTATTTTTTAAATTTTATTCCATTATTATCGTTGAAGACATTATTATTAGTTTCTTCATCAATTATATCATTACTTTCATTTCATTATAATTTATAAAGTAGGGAGATGAATTAAAAAATGATATAATAAAATAAATAGCTTTATTAATTTGTGTAGAAGACGATAAAAAGAGAGATAGAATATATCACCTTAGGGGTGAATGTGAGCCGGGTTGGGACGGGTTAAGGCTTGTCCTTACCCGACCCTAAATGTTGTTTGGACCATTTTTCAAAATTCGGACCTGTTCCTAAACCTGAAGTTAATCCGATCCTAAATATTCAAATGACCAGTCTTTAAACTCGAATCCGACCCTAAACCCGATTAAATATAATGTATATTCATTTTACATAAAATCTTCTAAATATTTTTAGAGTAAATTACACTCACACCCCCTGAGTTTTAATGAAATTACACAAACCACCCCCATTCTTTGTCATTACACAAACCACCCCTCCCTCATACACAAACCACCTCTAGATTTATACATACATTAACACAGACTACCCATGCATGTTATAAAAGTGTAATATTTTAAAGAAAAAATGTGTGATAAATGTAATTAAGTTAAACAAAATATTGTATATTGTGTAACACTTCAAATAGTACAAAAGCGAATTTTTCTTTATTATTTTTGTGTCAGTAAAAAGTACATTAATAATTTTAAATAAATGTTTAAATAACTCTTATATTATTTTATAACGAGCCAAATAATGAAGACGCATTGACTCTTATATTATTTGAATTTTTATACATAATATACAATATTTTGTTTAATTAATTACACACATCATACGTTTTTTGTTTAAAATATTACACTTTTATATTATGTAGGGGTAGTCAGTGTAACATATGTACAAAATTAGGGATGGTTCGTGTAAGGACAAAAAAGTGAGGGGTGGTTTGTGTAATTTCACTAAAACTCAGGGGTGTGAGTGTAATTTACTCATATTTTTATTATTGTGAATATGTAATTTGACATATAAAATAATATATGTGTATATATATTATTAAATATATATATATATGATGAAAAATTAGAGAATCAATTATATTTTCGACCAAAAAAATATCATTACTCTGTATATATTTGAATAGAGACACATACAAACATGAGTGAGTGACCATGGAACGGGTCGAGATAAGTCATGTTTGGTCCATACTCGGTCCTAAATATTGTCTGAGTCTAATTTTTGAACCTGAACTCGGCCCTAGACCCGACAATTTTCAGACCCAATAATAATCGAACCATACCAAGTGAACGAATAGAGTCGAGTTCTACTCACTCCGAATAGACAGAAATTGCATGGTTTGTGTACTAATTTAGACAGCATGCCAAAGACGGAAAAAGGAAGATCACAGGGACCAGGGTCAACAATTTTGAATAAAAAATTTAATAATGAAGAATTTTTTTATTTTTCCTCATGTTTTTAATTAAAAAAATATAATTTAACGATAAATAGAATAATAAAATTATTATTATAAATTGATTTTATTTATTATTGTATCTATAATTATCTCTTCATTACTGAAGAGGTCATTCCCGAACAATTTCCGTTCTTTTTAGTTTCACTTTTATTTTGGATTATTATGATCACTTCAATAACAATCAATCACAGTGTATTGGTGGTTTTCAGCAAATACGACGTCGTATCACCCTAAAAAAGCCACCCCTTTCCCAAGACCACAGCCTACAACCTCCCCACATTAATCTAACTTATGAGATTATAAATTACACTTTTCTTTTTTAAATGTATTTCATTCAAACCTAAATATACAATTTCTATATCTATATAATTAAATTAATAAATGACTACACTATAAAAACAATTTTTATTGTTCCATGATTATCTTATAGGTATCTTTGTGAAACAAATAATATTTAATAGTTATTTTGAAAATTATAAATAATATTTATTCTTTATTAATTATACATAATACATTTACTATTACAAGAGCCGAATAAAAGGTATAATAGCAAAAAATATTGTTTTTAAAAATTGAATGATTTCTTTAGTTCCGATAGTGAGCTTTTATAAGGTGTCTATGAACAAATTTATTATTTTTATTAGATAGAAATGTGTATATTTATATAAGTGTTTTAGACATTACTATTATACAATACGATATTTATAATTAATTATTATTAAATCTTAAAAAATATAAATTAATGGCAGAGATATAGTATAATAATTATGAATAAAATTTCACCATAATAATATTTAATAAAAAAACTAAAAATGAAATACTGCCTAACAAATCATATTTTCGGTTGTGAATTCATATTTGCTTTGAAATAAAGCATTAGATTTGGTGTTCCATCACTAGTTCAACGAACCAACCATTTTTTCAATTTCTCTCTCTTTGATTTTGTGGGTTTGAGTGAAAAACACAAAAGAGTGTTGATTGTAATGGCATCAGTTTCAGGATCAGTAGGGGGTGAAGTATGGAAAGCCCATTTAGCCATGGCACTGGTGCAGCTCTTCAATGGTGGCTACCATGTTATTACCAAAGTAGCCCTTAATGTTGGTATTAACCAATTAGTCTTCTGCCTCTTCAGAGATCTCATTGCCCTTTCTATCCTTGCTCCCTTTGCTTATATCCGTGAAAAGTATGCTTCTTTTTTTCTTTCTATTAACCACTTTTGATTCGATGCTTAAACACCTTTTCCTTACATGACCCAATTCACAATTTGGATAATTATCTTATTTGCATGTTTATGTCAGTCAAATGCAGCTAAAGTCTTATACTTTATGTTTATTCCTTTAATCAACATGTTATCATATGATTGGTTGTGTTATACTACTGTTTTTGTGACCTAGATTATATTGACCTTTTAGTTTGGGTTGTAGGGTAATCCTAATTGTATGAAAGTATACACTACACTTATTATTATGGTTATTCATATCTGCAGTTTTCTTCCTTCTAATTATTACAACTCATTCACTATTTTATTATTCTCTTATAGCTTATATTTTCTTACATTACTTTGAGATATTCAATTTTCATTGAAATCATGGTTCTGGAAATGTTAGAGCTTGATTGTCACTATCGGTTCCAGACCTACAGTGTCATGATATATGAGGATTGAGGATGAATGCGCATTTTGATTGTCGGCTGCATAAATTTAACTTGCTTTGTGCATTTAACTGTGCTACACATTCAAACATTAGAATTTAAGTTTCAACTTGCAACTTTTGTGTGTGTCTATGATATGGGTATCTTAATCTTACTGTGTTGACTGTAGACGGACACGGCCACCCATTACTAAAAGCCTCCTGATGTCATTCTTCTTTCTTGGATTAACTGGGTATGGTTCTTGATAATGGTCACTCATTTTTAATTTCCATTATATTAATGATTCAGTGCTTTATTGATGCATTTGGTATTTTTGCTTCTTGATTCATGACCAGGATATTTGGCAACCAGCTTTTGTTTCTTATCGGTTTAAGCTACACTAATCCAACTTATGCTTCCGCTATACAGCCAGCCATTCCAGTCTTTACATTTGTGTTGGCTGTAATGATGGGGTTAGTTTCACTCTAATCATTATCAATTTCTACTAGCATATTATATCTTATATATTACTAATTATTATTTTTTCTGAAACAAAAACAAAATGCATACTCTTATTTGTACTACAGAAATTTTTATAAATGAACTTATGCAGACGCACCAGGACATACAGTAATATGTAGCATAATAAACTTATTTGTGCAGTACAGAAAGAGTGAACTTTCTCAGATATGAAGGTTGGGCAAAGGTTGGAGGTACTCTTATCTGTGTTTCTGGTGCCATATTGATGGTTTTGTATCGTGGTCCAGCTTTGATAGGATATACAGAAATTGACCATGAATCACTAAGTGAAATAAGTGCCAGAGGTCAGCCAGAGCCTACTGCGTGGTTAATCAGTGGTTTACAAGATCTTGGACTAGACCATTTTCATATTGGGGTTCTGTGCTTAATAGGGAACTGCATGTGCATGGCTACTTTTCTAGCCATCCAGGTGTGTATGTTTTTGTTATATATATTAAAGGACTGTTGTCTGTTCTGTGCTACCTTTTGTTTCTATACCCATTTACTAAGTCCCAGCTTCTATGTGTTGTACATGTAGGAGGTTTTGATGACCCTAATAGGTTCTTACTTATCAATAGTCAATAATTGCCCTTCTCACATAAATCCCAATGTCAAGGATGTTGTGATGCTCTATCATTTCTCGATACTCCAAGTTCTTTTCATGTCTCATATGATTAAGATAAAAGAATGTGAACTTTGGATAGTTATAGTTCCTTCAATTGTAAACATTTCTTTCATGTCCTAATTTGTTCTACGAACAAGGTTCTCATCCCATAGCTATTTTCCTTTAGAATATTAAGGTTCTCTATATAGCTAAAGCTTTTTCTTGGCATGTGGTTACCCATAAAATTGATATTAATTATCTTTGCCAGTTTGGGGAAAATCGAAGTTTGTTCCTCTATTTTTTGTAAAACTTTCTGCAGAATTATAAAGCATGGTTGCTTGTTCTTCACAATCCCTTTGGTTTTGGAAATTGTTGATTTAGTGAGCACAGGATTCCCCATAATCTGTTGTTTTTTAGGAGTTGTGTACTGTTTTTCTTATTTTATGAATATGAAAAAAAATGTTAAATTCTTTCAAATTGTGCTTAGTTTGCACTTTGCAGTAATATAGGATCTTTGGATGAAATCAAGGATTAATCCTCCCTTCTTTACTTGCTTTATGATAATGTTTATCTATAAGGTTTGGTGTACTGGTGGTGTATTACCATGAAAGTGTTCTCTAAACTTTTAAGGAGATAGGAAATCTGTATTACACCAATGATATTTCTCATACAGGAAAAGATAGCAGTGATGGATGGGATAAAAGTATTATGACTATGACCCGTTTTCCTATGCCTTCTTGTTTTCCTATTTTTTTAGAAGAGTATGGTGCAATCATATTTCTTTATCCGAAAATATTCATAGCTAATCGCCTGTTTGTTATATGAAGATTTTATTTTATACATAAGTTTCATGCCAATATGGTGAAAATGCAAGTACTTTTTATTGATTGCTGGACCATTATCCTAGTTGGCTTGACAAGAAAATAGAAACAGGGAGAAAATGTGACTTATTTGAAGAGTCTTTACTTTATTTTTCCAAATATCACAATAGAGCATCCAGCAGTTAAGCCTTGGATGTGGCTATTAGGTGGTTTTGTAGGTTTCAAATCCTTTGGATAAGTTAGTTTGTCTGGTGGTTGGTTTATCTTCAAATATGACTTGAATGTTGTGAAGTGTGAACCTGTTTATTGTGATCTTAGGTTATTTTATTTTAAAATTTGGTGTCTAATTTATTGATGTTAATTATTTTCAGACACCAGTGTTAAAGAAGTATCCCTCAAACCTCTCTGTTACAGCATATTCATACTTCTTTGGAACTGCACTGATGGTGACAGTGTCACTATTCATGACTCACGAGTCAACCAACTGGAGTTTGACGCGATCAGAAATACTTGCTGTTATTTATGCTGTAAGTCACTAGAATTTATATCAATATCTCATCAACCCTCACTAGTTGTTACTGTTCATTTTGGTCCATCTTACTTCATGCCATTATTTGACTTGTCTTTTAAATCAGATGTCAATTATTTTGTGTTTGGTAAAGGAAAGTATTTGCTCTGAATAAAGATGAATAGCATAAGAACATGTTTCGGTTATATAAAACAAAATCTGTGTTGCATCTGGTGACTTATAGTGATGTTTTTCTAATGAGTTTGTTGACATTTGTCATGATCCGAAGTTGGTTTTTCTTTTTTAATCTGCAAAATCACTAAACAAGTTTCTTTAGAGCACGTATATCCATGACACGTGTTTATTTTTAGCAATTTGAGAATAAGATGGTACTTTGCTGGTATGGTTCATTGGTTTGTTCTGTCTGGTGAAGCAAGAGTGTTAAATGGAGGGCACAAATTTTTGCAGTCCAGGACAGAAGTCAAAGAAGAAATCAGTACAACAACAAAAGCCTTTTCCCATGTAATTGAAAATTATACTTAGGTAACTTTCTTTAAGGTGGTGAAGAAAGGAATGAAAGCAACTGGAGTATAGTAAAACATTGAGGATATATTTATTATGATGAAATGATTGCGAGTATTCATATTTCCGACATATTCTTCAATAGATTTATCTTGTAATAGATTATTTTTTGGATTCTTCACATGTAGATTTTGACAAATACTTTTTCCTTGTTCAGGGAACCATTGCATCTGCCCTTAACTATGGACTCATTACATGGTGCAACAAGATCTTGGGGCCAACTTTGGTTGCTCTTTATAATCCACTTCAACCTGGGTTTTCAACCCTCCTGTCCCTAATTTTCCTTGGAAGTCCAATTTACTTGGGAAGGTATAGCTCCTTATTTCCTGTTATTTATGCATTCTTTTCTAAGTTAACAAAGTGGTTACAAAACCTACTCACCATCTGCTAAGAGTTAGACATACCAGAAATTTACAACAACAACAATCAAGCCTTTATCCCATTAGATGAAGTTGACTACATATCGAAAATTTAGATGCAAAAAGAAACTATCCATGCCTACCTTTTTTCCAAAGCAAATTTACTAGTTAGGACTTGATAGATGTCATATATTTACTTGAACATGATGAAATTCACACACTTTCTATAGCATCCAGAGGTGGCATTCTAAAATCATTTTATTTTGAAGTTTCTTATTATTATTCTTGTTTCTTATGCATGTGAAAATACAACAGCATCATAGGGGGATCTTTTATCATAGCTGGTCTATACACTGTTACATGGGCATCTAGTAGAGAAAGACATGCAACTGTTGGAGTTATTCCTCATAATGTGTCATGGGTATCAGAATCACTTATTCATGAAAAGAATGCATACCAGAAAGGTCACATTTTTTCAGGCACCTCCAGCATTGTATCCCCAAAGTTATTGGATTAAGCAAATTAATCATACATGCCTTGTAAACAATTCTATATCTTAGTTCAAAACTAGAACTGATAGTTGAATTTTTTTTGTCCTTTGATTCCTATCAAATTTGATGATTTTAATTGCTGTGCTAAAAAGAAGTTACAATCTCCTCCTATCATCTTTTGTAATTTGGTTGTGCTAAATTTGCACGAACAGCAGTTAAATTTTTTGTCGAAATAATATTAATCCTAGAATAAAAAGAACATGCTAATAAGTAGTATTGGTTAAGAAAATAGTGGGAAAGTGTGAGAGTGAGGAAAGAGATAGTGAAAAGGAGAAAAATAAATAAACTTAATTCTGTGATAACAAGATAATAGAAACATTGAACAATGAAAAGAAAATATGCAACCTTTTCGGTTACCTCTCATTGCTTTACTTTAATATAGGATAAAACAATTTGCTAAAAACCCATTTGTCAATTTCACAAAACAGCTTCATCTTTTTTGCTAAGATTCCTGTCCTGCTCTATAATATGCAAACCCTTAACCATAACTTTATATGTTTGAGAAAACTTGTTTTTAGCGAAATAATTGTTTTTTTCTTCTAAAAACTGTTTTTTATTATATGACATTTTAAATATAGAATAAGTTAATCCTAATATATACTTGATTATTAAACTATAACTACTATTCATAATCATGTCTTGATTATCATTTTCATAACTATTCCTAAGTTTTCACACAATTATCAATCAGTAAGGCAAAACTGTTTTCATCTGTCAGAAAGAAAAATTATATCGACCACTTAGGTTGTGGTGGAAAAGTTTATAAGAAATGTTAATAATTATTTGAACAACATAGTTTAAAGAGGAAATTTACGATAAAAATAATATTTTAACTTATTTAAACTTAATTTTCCAATGCTATTTTTTCTTTTATATTATTTAAACCATCCCATGCAAAACACAAATAATCGTCTTCAGTAACCTCCTAGCACTAAAAGACATGGTATTCTGTGATTATATCCATTGTAGAATAAAGTTTTGTTTTGACTAAGGCACCTGCTATATAATATATAATAATGAATGTGCTAATAATACTATGTTGTCTTTTCTCTTCTCCTCAACCATTCCACATTGTTTAATGTAAGTTGTTATTTCAATTATCTTTTGGTGATTATATCAAACATTAACACAAGCGATCAACCCCACATAATGCAATGATTAGAGTTGGTCAACCCAGAAAATATATCAAAATCAACCACCACATTTTTTTACCTTTCTTTCTCTCTGGTGGATTGTAATGGAAGCAACAGGTTCAGGAACAGAAGCAGTACTAGTTAGAAATGGTGGTGATAGATGGAAGGCACATATGGCCATGGCACTAGTTCAGATATTCTATGGAGGCTACCATGTTATCACCAGAGTGGCCCTTAATGTTGGTATCAATCAACTTGTCTTCTTTGTCTATAGGGATCTCATTGCACTTTCTATTCTTGCTCCCCTAGCTTTTTTTCATGACAGGTATTAAGATATACACTCACTTTTATTAGTTATCTCCTGAGATTTCTTCATGCTAGAGCATATACTTAGTAAGGCTTATTGGGAAGGCTGCGTATATCTACTATCCTCAGGCCTCACGAAATAGGAGTTTTGTGCATTGGGCAGCCCTTTACGAAATTGTTCACTTTATTTTCGAATGTACTAATACTCCGATCATACCATTTTTGCTATAGACGGATACGACTTCCTATTACCAAGGACCTTCTGATTTCATTCTTCTTGCTTGGCTTAATTGGGTAAAGTTCTTTAAGCATTACTTATTTCATGTTTCTGTTGTATAGGGATGATAATGTCTTATTGATGCATATGGTATTTTTTTCTTCTTAATTCATCATCAGGGTATTTGGGAACCAGCTATTGTTTATTATTGGTTTAAGCTATACTAATCCAACCTATGCTTCTACCATACAATCAGCACTTCCTGTATTTACATTTCTATTTGCAGTAATGATGGGGTAAGTTTTACTTCATCAATTTTCACTAGTGTTTTTATCTACCATACAGAGTTACAGACACAAAATGCACATTCTTATTTCTAGTATAGAAATATGTACATTAATAAGCTTATTCTTGCAGTACAGAAAGAGTGAACTTGCACAGATATGAAGGTTGGGCAAAGGTTGGAGGAACTCTTATCTGTGTTTCTGGTGCCATATTTATGGTTTTGTATCATGGTCCAGCTTTGATAGGATACACAGAAAGTGTTCATGTAGCACAGAGTGAAAGAAGTGCCAGAGCTAAGGCAAAATCCTTCTATTTGGTTTATCAGTGGTTTAGAGAATCTTGGGTTAGACCATTTTCATCTTGGGGTTATTTGCTTGATACTGATTAGTGCTACTTGTGAAAGATACTTCCAAAATATCTAATTTCGCATAAGGAGTATATACATATTACATTTTCATGATATATAAAACAAGATTATTTTTGGTTCAGTATTTGTGTATGGTATTATCTTAACTCTAAATTGTTGCAATGGTTGATGTATTGCCATGAATTAATTTCAGGCACCAGTATTAAGAAAGTATCCTGCCAACATATTTGTCATACTTCTTTGGAGCTGTAATAATGGTGACAGTATCCTTATTCACTGCTAATGAGTTAAATGAATGGATTTTGACACCATCAGAAGTACTTGCTGTTCTTTATTCTGTGAGTCACTAGAATTTTAAATGAATTTCTATTCTTATGAACCCTCATTTATTGTACTCAATCATTGGTTCCATTTTACTTCATGGTAGTATTCTAGTTTGCTTCTAAACTTGCCATTTTATTTGTTTCACCCTTTCCGAGATATTAATACAATTGACCAACATCCGTTAACAAATTTTATTGTCTTCTTCTATTCTAAGTTTTTGTTGAATATAAATATATATATTTTTTACTTTAACTATTTGGCAAAGCAGTCCAAACATTTATTCATGTATTGTATTTTGGTAATTCAGATGGAACATCATTCTGTCAACGCAAATTGGAGGTAACATTCCCTAAAGTGGTGAATAAAAGAAAGAAAACTAATGATTAGATTTATTACTAAGGATGTCTGTTAGATTTATATTGTACACTTATGCTTTCTTTGGTAGAGGGAAAGAAAGTGAAAGAAGAGAGATTAGTGAGAAAGAGAGTAGAAAGAGATAGATGAGAATTATAATAGATTTTTGTATTGTTTGGTATGAGAGAAAGAGAAAAGAAAGAAATATAAATAAATCATTGAATGACAAAAATAGTCAGTCATAAAAAAGTTTTTTAGTACTAATTAAATAATTAATATTATAAAGTTTATTTTAAATTAAATATTTTAATATTATAAAATATTAAAACTTGATCATTGTAGCACAATTGTCATAACATTTTTCCATTAAATCAATTAATTCATTATGTAGTAGTTTGTGTAAGAAAATAAGATAAGTGGTAGTATTTTTATCATTTCAAAACATATCTCTTCTCCTTTCTCCTTTCTTTGCATACAATAAGAGATTAAGTTTAGGCAGGGTCCCACACAATTTTACTCTTTCTTCCTATTTCTCATGTAAATCAAAGGGAGAAAGTTAATAACTCTCTCTTCTTTCTCTCCTCATAATTTCTTTCTTTACAAACTATTGCATTCCAAAGGAAAGCTTAGACATTTAGACTTTGACAAATATTTTGCTGGTTTGTTCAGGGAACTATTGCATCTGCTGTTAATTATGGACTCATTACATGGTGCAACAGAATCTTGGGACCAGCTTTGGTTTCTCTTTATTTTACTTGGGAAGGTACAGGTCCTACTATTTCCAGTTATTGATGGCTTGATGCATTATTGCTTGACCAAGTAACTACAAACCTATTCACCAACTTTGCTAAGATGTACTAAAAAAATCAATCAACCGTTACATTTTTCAAAGCAAATTTACTAATTAGGACTCACTAAGTTTTCTTATGCATGCAGAGATGGCATTGTGAATATTTAATTCTAAGTTTATCATGGTTTTTATTTAAATTTTTTGTCCTTGACAACAGTGTCATTGGGCATCTTATAGAGAGAAACATGCAAGTATTGAAGTTGCTCCTTCTGCTTCTTCGGTCTTTGAACCACTTATTCATGAAAATAGTGCATACTAGAAAGGTCATATTCTATTTAAGGAAATGAACCGTGGAATGCCTTTGTAAAAATTGGTTAATGTTATCATTTGATTTCTATAGGTAAATTATGTAATTATGTATTTAATGTTGTCTATAGTGGGATGTCATCTTAATTTTGAGTGGTTAATAACCATGAAGTATAAAAATGTCATCTTAATTTTGAGTGGTTAATAACCATAAAATATAAAAATGTCATCTTAATTTTGTGGAAGATTTAAGAAGTTACTAAGTCTTACAAGAATCATTGTGATATTAAAACTTCAAGGACTTAATAAGTAATGCAAATCTTTTAACACCAAAATTATAATGTTTTTCTATAAAATGTTTTTTCTAAAATAGTGTTTTGCATTTACCATAAAAATAATCTAATGCTTTTTTTGAGTGAAAAAAATCCAAATCTAAATAATACAATACATATAATGAAATTAACTTTTTGAGTGTATCAAGTTAATTTACTCAAGTAATAAATGGCAAAAAAGAAAAGGATGGTAAGTGAAGATGATGATTTCATCACCCTAACAACATCTTCATCACATTCTTCAACCACCCCATAATACTCCTATTTCTCTTCAACCCATAAAGCAATGATCTTTGGCAAAATCGCTAGAGCCATATCCAACAACAACTTACGAATTTCTTCCTCTCTTCAGGATCTCTCCTCATTCCGCAACCTCGATCTCGAACATGCCCATGATGTCACTATTGATCCTCTCGCTGTTCCCACCTATTTGAAGCAACCCCTTTATGCCCCTGCCCCTAAAGCTTCAATCTTTTCTTCTCGCAGGAACTGGGTCAGGCCGATTAAGCTTGCACTCTCTCTCACACTCTTTATTTTTATAATGTACGTGATTTTCATGCTTTTTTATTCTTATTGGAATCATGGGTCTGGTAAGTACTATGTTGTGCTTGATTGTGGTAGTACTGGGACTAGAGTTTATGTTTATCATGCTTTTATTGAATATAAGAAATATAGTACTCTTCCAATAGCTGTGAAATCGTTGAATAATGGTGTGAAAAATAAATCTAGTTCTCTGAGGGGGCGTGCTTATGATAGAATAGAAACTGAACCTGGACTTGATAAGTTAGTGCAGAATGTGTCTGGATTGAAAGGTGCATTGAAACCATTAATTAGATGGGCAGAGAGGAAAATTCCAAAGCATGCTCATAGGAGCACTGCTCTGTTCCTTTACGCTACCGCTGGTGTTCGGAGGCTTCCCGGAAGTGACTCTAAATGGCTTCTAGATAATGCCTGGTCTGTGTTAAAGGATTCTCCTTTTGTATGCCAAAAGGATTGGGTTAGGATTATATCTGGTACTGAGGAAGCTTATTTTGGATGGATATCACTTAATTATTATAGTGGCATCTTAGGGGTTAGGCCTAGGAAGGCAACTTATGGAGCACTTGACTTAGGTGGCTCGTCGTTGCAGGTTACCTTTGAGAGTGATCAACAGCTGAATAGCGAGACTAGCTTGTATGTTAGGATTGGATCAGTGAATCATCATCTCACAGCGTATTCGCTGTCTGGTTATGGTCTCAATGAGGCATTTGATAAATCTGTGGTACATCTTTTTAAGAAAGAATTTGGATCCACCAATATATCTAATAAAAAGGTAGTGCTCAAACATCCTTGCTTGCAGTCTGGGTACAAGAACCAATACATGTGCTCTCATTGTTCTTCCAATAACAAAGAAGGTGGAAGTCATGCTATTAATGGGAAATTATTGGGCAATAAAGGGGAATCAGGAACTCCGGTGGTGCTTTTTGGTGCTCCGAATTGGCAAGAATGCAGTGCACTCGCCAAAGTTGCTGTCAATTTGTCTGAATGGTCTGATTTCAGTCGAGGACTTGATTGTCAGGTGCAACCTTGTGCTTTGCGTGATAATCTCCCTCGTCCATATGGCCACTTTTTTGTGATTTCTGGATTTTATGTGGTGTATCGTTTTTTCAACTTGACTTCTGAAGCCACACTCGATGATGTATTGGAAAAGGGTAGGGGTTTCTGCGAAAAAAGATGGAATGTTGCAAAGGAAAGTGTTCCTCCTCAGCCCTTTATTGAGCAGTACTGCTTTAGGGCACCATACATTGCCTCACTGCTGAGAGAGGGTTTGCACATTACTGATAACCAAATAACTATTGGTTCTGGAAGTATCACTTGGACTCTTGGGGTTGCCTTGTTGGAAGCTGGAAAGGCATATTCCACTCCATTTGGGCTTCACAGTTTTGAATTGTTCCAGATGAAGATAAATCCACTTATTCTTATTCCCATTTTGCTGCTTTCTATTATTCTCCTTCTTTGTGCTTTATTATGTGCTGGCAATTGGATGCCAAGCTTTTTCCGGAGGCAATATCTTCCCATTTCCAGGCATAAAAATGTTTCCAGTGCTTCTGGCCTCAATATCCCATCTCCTTTTCGGTTCCAAAGATGGAGTCCTATCAACTCTGGTGAGCTATTTGCACAAATGATGATTCCTGATTACCATATAACTTAACAAATGAACTATATACTTCAAAGCTTTTCCAAGAGACCTACCAATTGGTCTTTTTTTTTACTATTAGTTTTACTGGTGTAGTATAATGTGCTAACATCTGGTAAAAAAAATCTAATTTACCTCATTTGTATTGTCCACTCGTGATGTATCAATGCTCAGAGAGTCGGAGTTCTCACAAACATGGAACATGAACTCCTTTTTTTAGTACTTTGTGCATGCTTTCAGTTTTTTATGTAAATTATAATTGATTTGTTCCTTTGGCATGGTTTATGCATTTTGTATACGATATACGATAATATGCCTTGTTCCTTTAACATTTCTGGCACTGCAGGAGATGGAAGAACAAAGATGCCACATAGCCTAACAGATGTATGTTCCCGAGGAAGCCCATTAGGCCTGGGGCATGGTGTCAGTGATAATGGTAGTGGCATCCAGCTTATGGAGTCTTCCTTGTACCCATCAGCCAGTAGTGTCTCGCATAGTTATTCCTCAAACAATTTAGGGCAGATGCAGTTTGACAATAGTAATTTAGGCTCGTTTTGGTCCCCCAACAGAAGTCAGATGCATCTTCAGAGTAGGAGATCACAATCTCCAGAAGACCTGAATTTGTTGGTGGCAGAAGCACATCTGGTGAAGCTTTAGGGCATCATCTTCGGTAAACAGGTACCATTATTACACTAACATATTTTCTTAAACTACTTTTTCGTAGAATATTTTTTCCTTTAGGTTTGCCTTTAAAGTTCAAATAGGAACTCTTTTTGTAACAAAGAATCAGCTATAGGTAAGTAATAGTAAAGCAAATGCATTATTTTTTGCTGAATATGTATTTTATAAGTTATTACAGATTCCTTGCATATTATGATTTTCAGTTTTTTACACATTTCTCCTATGTTTGTAATTCTTGGATTGTACTTGTACATGAGGAAAAAGTGTTATGGTTGGATAAGAGATGTTGGACAATCAAAATACACTTCCTTAGTTGAAATTTTTCCAGCATATTGTTATTGTAATGTGATCAGTAAATATGCTCCAAGTTTACAAGTTGTTAAAGATTTATAATATTTCTTAGCATTTCAGAGGTTTTTGTCATGGAGATTACTGGAGCTAAAGAAGCCAGACAGATTGATCGATTCCAAATGAATCTGCTTCTCCTGGAAAGCAATCCACACCACTCTTCTAAGTGGCAACTTGGTGTCTCCATGTTCTGCTTCAGAGGTATATAGTTTTCTGGTGCCCATTAAAAGTCTTTGGGTGTTATATAGTCAAGCATGAAAGACTAACAAGCACACTAAACATTTGTTTCATCAAATTAACAACACCAATTTATTTATGACTATTTCTATTCCATTCTTTAGACTAATCAACTGTCATTGCTAAAGAGAATCGCTTCTTGTTTCAAGGTGACCATTGATAACATAGGTAACATAGTACAGTACTCATTTTGTACCTAACGTAAGCTATTGAATTGATTTTCCTTGTTGCAAGCAACTTATACTTTGTAAAGATATTTAGCATTTTTGGTAAAGCGTTTGGTTTGAATATCACCATCCTCAGGATCTTCCCAAAAATGTTTCACAAGATTTCCTTCTTGAGAGCAACTAATTCTAGATAGGATGGGCTCCAACATAGGCAGCAACCGTGTCTCAACAGTACATGTATAAAAAATTCTGGTATAATTCAAGCAAAAGGAAAAGAGTATCCATTCAACATTTTTACATTGTCTATGTACAATACTTTTCAGTTGATTCATTTTTCAGAAGGTAATACTGCCACAAGAAATTCTCAGTTTGTTGAGCAAGGATTCTTGGGGCTGTATTCCAGCTTCCTTCATCTGGTACAGAAACTTAACAGCTTCAATATGCAAACCATTATATATGTAACCCATAAGCATGGCATTCCAACAATCATCATTTCCTTCATCCTGTGTCATCTCAAACACCTGTTTCGCGTCATTCAGCAACCCACTTCTTCCATACATGGCTATCAAACTACAATGCACATAGTTATCCTCTACTAACCCAAGTTTGATGGCATCGGCATGGACCTGCTCACCGCAGCGTCCATGATCATGCATCTTTCCACATGCCTTAAGAACACTAGAAAAAGTAAAGGTGTCCTTCTTTATCCCTTCCCTTCCCATCTCTTTGAAGTCCCAAAGAACTCCAGAGAACTGCTTTTCCTTGCAACCACTCACAATTTTTTCCGTCCAAGTCATGGTATTATGCCGAGACACTTGATTAAATACAAGGTTCACATCCTGTATACATCTGAATCTCCCATAAAATTTGATCAAGGAGGTACTAGTAACCGTATCATCACAATTTCCCAACTTTAACAACCATCCATGAACTTGCAATCCTAATGCGAAATTCATACTGCAAGCACACGCCTTTAGAAGACAATCCCATATCCATGGAGGAAATTCTGACATACCCAAATCTTCTATCATGCTAATAAACACACTTGTAGCCTCTTCATAATCAACATCATCAAAATAAGCAACGAACAAGGTTGCCCAAGTGTTGAAGTCCCTCACAGCCATTTTGTCAAACAGGTGGCGAGCATTGTCCAAAAGACCACATGAAACAAACATGATGAGAATCCGATTGAGCAATGGCAGAGTGGGTTTGCAGCCACTACATGTGATGTGGTTGAGCAACTCAATTGCAGTTTGTGGGTCCTTAGAAACAGTGCACTCTTTAATCAAAGAAATGTAAGTGTCAATGGGTATGGGAAATGAGAGAGCATCAAGTAAGTGCAAGATGTCTAACGTTGAAGCCTCTTTTGACTCCTTTTTAATGCAATTATTGCGAGGAGTGATTTGAGGAGGAATAGGAGAAGGGTTATAAGGGAATTTGGGTAAAAGAGAAGGGTTGTTGTGTATAGGGTTGCGGAGGGGTAGTTGAAGGTGAAGTTGGTGATGGTTGGGAGAAGAAGTAACGGAGGAGGAGGAGGTGGTGGTGGTGGTGGTCTTTAGATCAAAGGTATCATCAAATAATCGATAGCGAGTGGGTGGTGTTGGCGGCGGAGCAACGATGAGTTGCATTGTAAGAGTCTCAGTCAGATAACCTACGACCTAGGATTCTGTTACCCTCAACATCATTGATTCCCATATAAAGGATAAAATTATCATATATACTAGGATATAAGTATAAGAATAATATATATTCTGATATGATATGAGGAGATAAGTTACTCCTTAATCACTTAAATCGTGACATATATATCATTTAATCATTTTCTATAAAAATATTTCTAATACTAAAGAAAACAATACACATGTTATTCTATTACTGGCTGGAGGAGGCAAGTTATGTCCTGATATGAGGAGATATATTATTCTCTATAAATATTATTATATATGAGTTTTTTTTATATCACTCACCGGAGTCTCATTCCTAATTATTAAGGGGTTATTTTTAGTGTAAAGAACCAATCAAAAATATCCACCCAATTTTGTCCCTAATTACAAAATATTCATAGAGTGCTGAGAAAATTAGTTTATAAATTTGAGATTGAATATGCTTGGTTATATTTAGTTGTCAACCTTATTTCTGATGGAGAGTTGATAGAGTTTCCATCTATGAAACCTTGACTATCACTTAGTTGTTATTGTATTAAAAAAACTTTTTTATACAACAATTTATAATATGAAATTATTTATTTATGTTAATAATATTTGAATTCTAATCATACAGAAATTGGAATATCATAAAGGGAGTATACATATATATATATATATATATATATATATATATATGAGGTTTGCACCTGAGGAATGTGTATTTTCAGTTAGGTACATGTTAGCAAGGTGTACCAAAAGATTTGGACAAAATTACCCTTAAAGTTTTGTGTAGCATGTTTTAGTAACTAGGGGTACTTATGTAATTTAACTTTATCCCACACATCCCTAAACCTAAAACCTTCCTCATTTCAATCTTTCTAACTTTCAAAACCCTAACTAAAAATACACATTCCCCATGTTAACAAACATATATATATATATATAGGTTAATCAATTACAAACTCCTAGTCTCATATCTCTTCATCCATATTTATATTGAAAAATAATATTCTCCATTAATTGAGAGACAATTTATTTGTTTTACACTTGTGTTCAATGGTAAGAGTGTAATATTATTATCTTTAAAGGATAAAAATGTCATATTAATTTACATTTTCATGTTGTTTTCTTGACACTTGTCTCTTCGTTAATGGAGATGATATTAATTCATTCATATTTGTATTGCCATTTGTAATCCAATTATATTTTGTGTAAGGTCTTAGAATTTCTAGACACATGCCTTTCCTCATCTTTCTCATGTTTGTCTTAATTGGCAATTGAAACTCTCCTACCCCCACTACTCTCTTTCTTGGGCGTAGGGTAACCCATAAATCATAATTAAGGTTGCCCTTCACCAAACTTTTTAATTTTTTTGCAGAAATGAAAACAACCATATCATTGATGTAATTGTAGTTGCACAATGTACTATATACTTCAAAGGGCATGGAAATTCAGTGGCCATTCTCGTGAACCTTATAACTACACATTAATTAAACACGTTCTTACCTTATCCCTTTGCAATCTCTACAAGAAACTCTTTGTTTTCTTAACATCCAACTGCAATTTAATACATTATCAAATTATATTACTATTATTTAAGAGTCACTCATATTTAAAAATGAATTGTGGAGAATACAATAATACTATAAAAAAAACTTTTATATTGTCAATGCATACATCATCTTCTTTATTATGAATGAGTCTATTTTAATTTTCTTATCCATTTACCTACCCGTAATATGGATACATATATAGTTATGTGAAATTCAATCGGACACAAGTTTATCGATTAAGCTGTTTTTACTATTATGAACATAAAAGAAAAGTTAATCACATTTGTAATTAAAAATAAAAGCGTAACCAAAGGCCGTCCTCTTGCAAATTTATCGATTAAGATGTTTTTACGATTATGAACAATTTTGTTTGCACTATTTCTCAATAAAAGTGTGTCTTTAGTTTAGGAATAAAAAAATAAAAACATTAGGTTGAAATACATGTTTTTTATTTTTACATTAAAATAATAATATAAAAGTAACATAATTTTTATGACTCAATGCTATATTGCATTGTTGTGACTTGTGATATGGAAAGTTGATATGTGAAGCAATTGCTGCTGCAGCTGCTGATTCATTATAATTTTGTGAATTTCATTTAAAACACATAGCTCCAAATTCAATAAATTTGGGCATACAAACAAAAGGACTTTACTTGTAGCTACAATTTCTGATTTTTTAGCCATCAAAATAGAAATATACAGATATTAGATTAGAACTATATTATTAACTTCATGAAAAGACAAAATTGCATTCTAACAACTAAGGAAACATTCCAATTTGAAGGTTTCAAAATCAAAGTAGCAAATGATGTAAATTTTTCGATAGCAAATCAACTAATCCATTTAGGGGTTCGTGACTGTTCATCTAATAAATGTCTCTCTTAGAAATTGAATCAGTGATATTTTAGTCATCCTAGATATCTAACAAAACTTTATATCATTAGGTCAATGTCTCATTGGTAAATGAACAATTCAAATTATAAGATTTTAGTTAGCTCAACTTAAATAAAGTGTACACAATTACACCAATCTTTCTCTTTTTGAAATCACAAGTCATCATTATATGACATTCATGTTGATAAGAGACTTATAATATTTATACATTGTCCATTAAACATGGTTACTACATTATTTATCATTAATTTGAATTATTATTTTAAAAGTCAATCATAATTAAATATAAATAATATATAATGTAATAATAATGTATAGAACTTATATATTGTCATCAAAACTGTGCGCGAAAATTCTTATGGCACAAAATCTACTCATTCGACAAGGACCATGCTCTTGTTCACAAACACCAGTTGTCTCTATTGACTTTAGTTCCACACTTGCCACTCCAACACTTCAATTTTGTGTCCCTTACACTCACCCACCATCATACCCACATCTTAAATTCTAAGGTTGTTGGTTCTTGGGATGGAACTCTCACACACATAGTAAATGAGCCATGCATTAGTGTCATATAGGCAAATATGGACCACATTCTCTTCAATCCTAACTTATACTTTTTTTCAGCTGTATATTGCATTCCCATAATGTTATTGTGTGTAAAGAAACAGACAGCAAAGCTTCCAAAAACAAAACACCAAGAAGAAAGAGATAAAGAAAGAAGAAAGCTTATGAGGAAAAAGGCTATATTTATACAAGAGTAAAATACTCCAAAGCTAATATAACCAACTAACTAACTAACAAAGAGTCGACAAACTAGAATAAACACATGTGTTAAATGAGTTCAACAAATTTATACACATGTGCCAAAGGAAAATAACTAATTTATTTGTGCACATGTTATAATTGCCATACATGTGGTAATTGCTTAAGCATAGTCATAAGCCTTTTTGTTCCATGATATGTGTTTGTGATCTTCTGTCTTAGCCAAGGAATTATAGCCTCAGTCTGAATGCTTGTCTGGGTCAGAATGCTCCTGCTCCAAGCTGCCTCGGTCCTGCTCCAAGCTGCCTTGGTCTGAGTCATGGTATTCCAAACTGTCTCGATCAGGAAAGTTGTCTTGGCTAAGCACCATTGCATCATTGTCTGGTATCTGCAGAAAAGTAACAAAGTCAGAGTGTCCATTAGTAGGCAAAGCTGATGCACCATGTGGAGGCATGACTAGGGGTGGCCTCGTATAATTGACTTTGGCCTTGGCATGCCTAGCCTTAGCCTTGGCACACCTGGCTTTGGCCATGACACGCCTTTAATATGTTTAGGCACATCATGGCCTTTGTTTGGCGTATAAATTTCAGAATGCTTCAGGGACAAGTCAACTTGCTTGAGACACAAGTTAACTTGTTTAGGCATGTTATTTTGAGCATTGTTTGATATTATGATTAGGTGTAGGGTATGGGATTATTCAAGGCTAATGTAATATGGTATGGTAGAGAAACCATGTCGGACATTATATTGGTGGGACTTGGGTTATAGCTTATAGGGTTTCGTTGTTATAATAGTTGGGTGGGGATCCACTTGCTCCAAAAGTAAATTTTTTAAACTTACTTTACATCTTAGCCATCAATTTTAGGGAAATTCAATAGTTTAGATCTACCCACTAATTCAAACAATTCGCACAAAATGGACTGAGTGTAATTTCATTATTCCTTGAATGACTTTTTACATTACAAAAATCATAAAAGTACAACTTCCAATGAAAAATCTAAAATATTATTTTGATAATTTATCTCATTTTTAGTTTCAATTTCATACATGTGTCAATTTAATCATCTACATATTTAATATTTATCAATTTTACCCTTTCATTTATGGTAGTTTTAGATTTTCATAAGTGTATTAAATTATAATAGTAGATTCATTCTTAATTGTCAAAATCTTAATTTTTCATTACAATTTAGACGATAAGTATGATAAATAAGAAGAAGTGATGATGAAGAAGAAAAAAGTTGTCAACCATATTTGTTTTTTGGTGTGACGCCCAATTTTTTATGACGAGAAAGAAATCACCACCTGAATTTAATATATTGTGATAAAAATTGACCACTATTAGAAATGGTACAAAAATATAAGATTAAATGACATTTTTTAAAATGATTAAACTAAAATCTAGAAATAATATATTTTTTGTACTAAATGGTATTCCTTCAATTTTTTGGGTAAGAAACTAATCTTTTTCGAATACATGATTATTCATCTCAATAATTATCGTTCTCATGAATTGAACAATGACCTTTTGATCATTATAAAATCTAACGGAGCTTTATATCACTAGACCAACTGATAAAAGTAACATAAGATAAGATAATAAATAATATTTAAGCTAATTTAAATCTAATGAGTTGGACCCACATGCCCTTCAGATTGGAAAATGAAAAGTGGGTGAGGGCGCGAGTCAAGCACCAAAATACCAATCTTTGGGCGGCCTCTTCCCGCCGGAGGCACAAAGGTTGTGGGCCCGTTCAAATTATGTATTCATCATTTCTACCTTTTTATCATACACTTCATTGTTTAAACTCTACAGCACAAATATTAAAATCTATTGTAATATTATTAATCTTATCATATCTATTGAAATATCTATATAATAATATATTGGTTGTATCAATTATTTATTAATTAATTAAGTTAAATATTATAATATTATCATTTATAACACATAATTAGGAAAATGATTGAATTGTTGATCAAGTCACAAATAGTAATTTTGCCCAATTTAATTCTTTTTCTGATATGATTATTATACCGTAACTATATGGAAATCAAATTTCTAATTGAATCATGAAGTATTTTTTATACCAAATATCTCTCACTCTTTTGGATAATAAGTTAATTATTTTTGGGTTCATGATTGTCTATCTCAATAAATGTCACTCATAAGAATCAGATTTTTAATATTTTAGTCATACTGAAAATCTAACAAGACTTTATATCATTAGACCAAAACCTTTATTGGTAGAGTAATAGGACAATATGATACAATATTCATAACCTTGTTACATGTTTAAATATGCAGGATACTTATTCAACAAAAATTAAGAGGCGTGGACACGGTCATAGTAATGTTATTTTAATGCAAAGCCAATATTTTTAAAAAGTAATAATATACTCCATGTTTTGTTACACCTTCACAGAAGCAAAGAATCAAGGGTTATAATTTTCAAATGATTAATTTTAATATATACGTATTATGTCTCTCAGTCTACATATGACAAATTAGTTAAAAATCATAGAACGTTGGCATTACTTAGGTTATCACCAATAGTTGCATAGTAGTAATTGATATTCTTAGGCCAATTATAATTATTTAGTACGATGATTATTGTTGATCTGCATCTATTAAATAAACTGTATCAATTTATAGTAGTAATGCAAAAATGGCATACTTTTAAAGAGTATGAGACGAGATTATGTTACACGTATTGAGTACTAATATAGAAGAAAAAATTATAAAGGACTTTGCCTATAATATAATAAATAAAAGGAATATAAAGAGACTAGGAAGTTAAATTTGGATATTTTAAAATTATATTACATACTATTATTGGTTTGAAGATAGAACATCCGAATACATTACATACGGAGATTGGAAATGTAATAACTATTTACTATATTGTTTCCATTTATTTATATTTTAATTGAAGAGTAAAAAAAAATAAAAAAATAAATAAATAATAATAATAATAATAATAATGTCATTAAAGAAGAAAGATGATTTCCAAAAAAGAAGAGAGAAGAAAAAAGCATTGGTTTTTAACAATGCTCTCGTGATTTTCTCTCACCTTACCCATTAGAACCTGTATCACAAACTCAAACCAAATCAAAACTATTGTTTCTCTCAACCCTTTTGTGTTGACTTCACCCTTCAGATCTCTCTTACACCACAACATAAACTGTCTTATTGCTATTGTCAAAGGTTGTTTCTTTATTGGAGTTTTTTATTTTTATTTTTATTGTTCTTTTGAGTGTAACTTACTGCATTTACATGCTCAATTATTCATTTCAATTTCCAAATGGTTGCTAGTGTATGAGAGGGTTTTGAACTTCTTCTATGTGTATATACTTTTCTGAGTAAACAAAGCTGAAATGATATATGTAGTGTGTTATTATTTTTGTTAACTCATGATTCAATTTTTATCATGCAGTGGAGGAGCTTAAGGAAGAGCAAATTTTGTTGATTTGAGTAGTTTCAGTTTGGTCCTGGTGGCAAGGAGAATGACCATTGATATGCCACCAACAATGGCCCAAAGTGTGAGAACAAACAGATCTTCCTTTAGCTCAAGCAATGGCAATGGGGATAATACCCCTTTACACAGTTATGCTTCATTTAGTAATGGTGATGACTATGACAGTGATACCCTCAATTTTGCACCACCGTGAGTATCATCCTTTCTTTTCAAGATACACTGGGTTTTATATAAAATAATTATTTACATTCTAGTGCTTTTATTTTAGCACCCTACAATTTTTTATCTTCTTTGGTACAATTTTCTTTTTATTTATCCAAAAGAGGATCTCACACTGTGTTTGAACTTTTCTGCAAGTTGCAAATCTCGGGAGGCCTTTTTATGACAACGGGAGAATGAATTTTATGTTTGTTGTTTGCTTATGTTCCAACCCTCTTCAGTTTGTGATTTCGCGTCTTATATGTTTGTTGCAGCACACCTTCGAGTTTATCGATGGCTATTCCAGCAGAACTCGCTGGAGCTATACCCTTGATCGATAGATTCCAGGTAGGAATTATGTATTTTAATCTAGCTATAAATATAATATGCTTGATATGTCTCATTGATCTTTGCCTAACTAAGTTCCTGCATCAAGTGATAGTTTTTACTTTATTGCTTAATATGCATGATCATTTGATAATATATCAGCTATCACCAAGTTCACCTTAATGTTTGTTTGTTACAGGTGGAAGGATTTTTAAAACTGATGCAAAAACAAATTCATTCTGCTGGGAAACGTGGACTTTTTTCTAGAAGATCTGTGGGGCCCCAAGTTCGAGAGAGATTTACAATTAAGGACATGCTTTGCTTCCAGAAGGTAAGTAATAAAATACCAAATTTTCTATGATACATGGTTAAAATTTCTTAAAACATCTGAAGAGCTAACTCCCAAATTCTGTAGGATCCAATACCAACATCGTTGCTTAAGTTAAATGGCGATTTGGCAAGCCGGGCAACAAAATTGTTCCAAATAGTTTTGAAATATATGGGAGTAGATTCATCTGATCATGTAACTCCAATAGGATTAGATGAACAAGTTGAGCTTGTAGGTAAACTGTACAAGCAAAGTTTGAAATGTTCAGAACTCCGAGATGAACTTTTTGTACAGATATCAAAACAAACAAGAAATAACCCTGAGAGGTATTTAATTTTTTATTAGTCTAAGTATCACACTTTATGTTTTCTCGGCCTTTGGTTATTGAAGCCGTGTTCATGGTGGTTTGTATGCTAATAGTGGTTAAACTTTTCTTGTCTCAACAACAGGGAATGCTTGATTAAAGCATGGGAGCTATTGTACTTGTGTGCATCCTGCATGCCTCCTAGTAAAGATATTGGAGTATATCTGTCAGAATATGTTCATAATGTGGCACATGGCGTGACTATCGATCCTGAGATTCGAACCCTTGCATTAAATGCATTAAATGCTTTGAAACGCTCGGTCAAAGCTGGTCATAGGCATACAATACCTGGGCCTAAAGAGATTGAAGCTCTGTTGACTGGGAGAAAGCTTACAACTATAGTGTTCTTCTTGGATGAAACATTTGAAGAGATTACATATGACATGTCAACAACAGTTGCTGATGCTGTTGAGGTTCTTTGAAACCCTTATCTGATTCTATTTCCACTTAATATAATGAAAGAAATCTGTGTGCATTTAATTTATTACCTTTTCGGATTGAGGCTTGTAGTTGCCTTAAACCTACAACTAAAAAAATGAGATTGCAAGGCATGTGCTAGCAATGGACACTAATTTAACATGATCATTAGAGTTAAATTAGTTTCACAGGTTCACATTAACTTTCAAGTTTCAAGCTTGCCTAAGTTTCTAGAAGAGCATTAGCTAAGTATTTGATTTCTTTCTCCAAGCTTCATACAAAGGATTCACCCTTTTTATTTCAGTGGGCATTTTATCTTCAAGAACATTAACATTCAATAGGATGCACAAAAGATTTATGCTAGTGGCTATCACTTGCAGGGCTTACTTGTATATGTCTGTTTTGCGCTTGATACTCAATGCCAATAAATAACCTTTCTTTTCTTTCCTTGAAGTAAACAAAAATAAGTTGTCATGACAATCTTTTGTGGCCTCTAAGTGATTAAGTTGCTATAAGGTTTTGAGCATGACCCTGTACATGACAATTTATTCGAGAAAATAGTTCTTGCCGGAATTAAATCCTTATACTCATTACTTAATTTACATGTGCTTCAGGAACTTGCTGGGATCATTAAGCTGACAACATACTCTAGCTTCAGCCTGTTTGAGTGCCATAAGGTTTTAAGTGGTTCCAAGTCAACTGATTCTGCGAATGGTATGTCTTTTATCCTCTTCTTGCTCCTCAGCATTATAAACTAGTTGAAATTAACAGTCTAACCAGACTTTTTTTTTGTTTATCAGAGGAGTACACTGGGCTAGATGATAATAAATATATTGGGGATCTCCTGTCGGAATTTAAGGCAGCAAAAGATCGAAATAAGGGAGAAATTTTGCATTGTAAACTGATATACAAGAAAAAGCTATTTCGCGAATCAGATGAAGCCGTGACAGAGCCAATGTTTGTGCAGTTATCATATGTACAAGTATGGCTTTTTATTTTCATCTTGTGAATAAATGAAAGCATCTTTAGTTTTTTAGTAAAACTGCTATTGTTTATAAGGTTTAGGTTTGTTGATGCCTGGATATGTTGTTACAGTTACAGCATGATTATATTTTGGGTAATTATCCTATTGGAAAGGATGATGCTTCCCAGCTATCTGCATTGCAAATCTTGGCTGAGATAGGATTTGTTAGAAGACCTGAATCATGCACGTAAGTGATTTTTAATGTTCATCTGGCTTTAAACTATCTTCAAATACTCTTAATATCTTTTGATTGATGTTATGGTAATCGAACTTGATGTTTTCTATTCTCTATACTCTTGTGACTTTAATTAACTGAGATTTCTGTATTTAGCAGTGACTGGAATTCATTTCTGGAGCGATTTCTGCCTAGACAAATTGCAATGACACGAGGAAAACGGGAATGGGAATTGGACATTCTTTCTTGCTATCACTCACTGGTATGGATGAATCCTAAAACTATCTGTTTATTTTTCTTTAAGGAAGAATCAGCAGTAGCTTTGAGATTTAATTTCTTCTTTCTTAGTTTCTGTTTTTGTTTGTGTTTTAATCTCTTTGGTCTCCATCCAACATTAGTTATTTTCCACTTAAGCGCTTATACTAATTTTAATATGAAAGTTGATATTTGCTTTGAGCATCCACTTTATAATTAATGATGTAGACTGCTGAATTTCTATGTTCTCTGATATAAGAAGATCTCCTCTTTTTAAAGGAGCATCTGACAAAAGATGATGCAAGGCAGCAATTTCTTCATATTCTGAGAACACTTCCATACGGGAATTCTATTTTCTTCAATGTTCGTAAGATTGATGATCCTATTGGACTTCTCCCTGGACGAATAATATTGGGAATTAATAAGAGAGGGGTAAGACTAATAAATTATTACACTATGATATCATGAGGTTTACTACATATATACTTTAAAATAAAGTGTGCTTTTGATTGATTTCTTTTCTGATCAATTGTTCACAGGTTCATTTTTTCCGCCCAGTTCCCAAAGAATACATGCATTCAGCTGAGTTGAGAGACATAATGCAATTTGGAAGCAGCAACACAGCGGTATTTTTTAAAATGAGAGTTGCAGGTGCTCTTCACATTTTCCAATTTGAAACCAAACAGGTATTAACATCTTCATTGACATACACTCTTCAACCTCTTAATTTAGATTCTTTGGACTTGGTCAGTATTTTGTATTTGGAGTTATTTTATGTTATTTGCATTTTATTCATCTTTGTAGGGAGAAGAAATTTGTGTAGCTCTTCAAACCCATATAAATGATGTAATGTTGCGCCGCTATTCCAAAACACAGCCTTCTGCTCCTGATTCTTTACATGAGGATATTTCTAGTAATTTTAAGCCCCCAGATTTGGAATCAGATGAGAAGCGTGTTAAAGATTTGTCTAAACTTGTTGAAGAGTCTCAAAGAAATGCCGATCAAGTAAGTCTAAGCTTTTAGTGTACGCTATATTATTTGATGCCGGATTGTCGGATGTGCAACAAACACCATAATGAATAATTAAACCCAAAGACCTTTTTGATGGATTATTGCATAGTTAAAAAAACATGGGGCTTATTCTAATCTGGTAATAGAATGGAGAACACATGGCTCAAAATTGACCTTTGGTTATTTTTCTTTAGGCATAATAAGTTGTCAGATGTTATATATAGACACAAATTGTTAGATTCACCGATCTTTTGATATGGCATGCTTGAATACACCAATCTGTTAAATGCAAGAATTGTGTTCCTTAAATCTTAGGATGTCTAAATGATGATGTATCTTGAGCAATGGGAAGGTTGCTTCCTTATGTCGCATTGGTCACTGATTCTAGTTCTGGACTGTCCATCCACTCACGAGGCCAATGTTGTGCACATCTAACCCCTACCTAAACCTCACAGTGGTGGTAGTCTTGTGCAATCATTCACCCTTTTACTGTAAAGATGTCTAATGCTTGTTTCTCGGTCGTTTGTTATAATATTTTAAATTTGTTTAATAGTTGCTAGAACAATTGCATGAGAAGCAAAAGGAGGAAGAGAAAATGCTTGGAGAATTGGAGCACTTGAAAGAATCCTTAAACGCTGATAAGCATAGTCTTGCAGAAATTACAAATGACCGTGATAGGCTAAGATCATTATGTGATGAAAAAGACATGGCACTTCAGGTAATGATCTTAACTTCATAGAGTCAGTCTTATCTTTACCTTAATATTGACCTGTCTCGATGATGATGCAATCTACTAGACTACAATTCTAGAGAAAAAGATCATGGAAGCAAGGATGGCCAAGTTGACTAATCTGGTGATAGAAAATACTACCAAAAAGGATATTGTTGGAGCAAATAGCCAAGTAAGTTACTTTTTAATACCGGTTATTCATTTGTTCAATCATGTTTCTGATTATGGCCTTTTCACTTTTGATGCATAAATTGTGGCCTTTTGGTTTCTAACAAAAAGGCCTTACAAAAGCTTGAAGATGGGCTAAAATTTTGTAAGGACGAGCTGCTTGTAGCTGAAGATACTATCAAAATCTTAACAAATGAAAAATTGATTTTGGAACAAAAGCTGTTTGAGCTTGAGAAGAAGAATGCAGAAGAGGTAAAACTGAAACTCGGTATTTAAAATTAAAACCAGTAGTTTTTTACTTAGTTAACATCATGGTGGTGGTATCATGCAGACAAGTTCTATTCAACGGAAACTTGAGCAAGAACGCCAAATTCTGAAGTCTCAAGTGCACGATCTTGAAAGAAAGCTTGAAACTTTCAGACAAGAATTATTTGCATCTGAGTCTACACTTACCGTCAAGGACACTGAATTGGATGCATTGAAGAAAAATTTAAGAGAACTAGAAGAATTGAGAGAAATGAAAGAGGTTTGATACTCCTATTTCCTTTACTTTCACTGGTCTCGTTGATAAGTCTCAACATGTTATGTATTTTCACTTCATTTGTGCTAATTTAAAACAGAAAACATTTTATAATTTTTATTCGCCCTTTATTTAGGACATTGATAGAAAGAACGAACAAACAGCTTCGATATTGAAGATGCAAGGGGCTCAGCTAGCTGAATTTGAAGTGCTTTATAAAGAAGAACAGGTTCTAAGAAAGCGATATTTTAATATGATCGAAGGTAGTAGACTAAAATTATTTATGCAAGAAACATTTCTGTGATGTGTGTATTTACATATGTAATTAACACAATAACATTGAAATTTGGTTGTGTAATTTAGATATGAAAGGCAAGATAAGAGTTTACTGTCGGGTAAGACCTCTTAGTGGAAAGGAGATAGTAGAGAAAGAAGGAAATGCTCTTACTACTGTAGATGAGTTTACAGTTGAACATCTCTGGAAAGATAATAAACCAAAACAGCAGATGTATGATCGGGTGTTTGATGGCGATGCTAGTCAACAAGATGTGTTTGAGGATACAAAGGCAAGTCTTAGTATGACAACTTAAAGATCATAGTTGTTTCTTGCTTTAGATGATATATATTGAAATAGATTCTACATTTTCTGACACCCATTACTAAAATCTTTCTTCTGATCATTTTACAATGCAGTACTTGGTGCAATCTGCTGTAGATGGTTATAATGTCTGCATATTTGCCTATGGTCAAACTGGCTCTGGAAAGACATTTACAATCTACGGATCCGAAAACAATCCTGGGCTTACCCCGCGTGCCACTGCTGAACTTTTTAAGATTTTAAGGAGAGATAGTAACAAGTTTTCTTTTTCCTTGAAGGTAACTATTGTGAAATGGAATTCAGTTAACATTTATGCATTTAAAAAGTTCACTGAATGAACGTATAAATAGGAGTTTAAAAAATGATGCAGGCATACATGTTGGAGTTATATCAAGATACACTTGTGGATCTTCTGTTACCTAAGAATGCAAAGCGTTTAAAATTGGATATCAAGAAGGATTTAAAGGTGACTATTCAGTGTTGCTACTGTAAATTTTCTTTCCCAGATATTCTGTTTCTTAAGTGTAAAGTATTTAAAAATTGGATATCTTATTTTCATGTGTAATGTCTTATTTTGATGTTAGGGAATGGTAACTGTGGAAAATGTAACAACTGTGTCTGTTCCTACATTGGAAGAATTGAATATCATAATACAGAAAGGATCTGAACGGCGACATACGTCAGGGACACAAATGAATGATGAAAGTTCAAGATCTCACCTCATACTATCAATTGTAGTTGAAAGTACCAACCTTCAAAGTCAATCAGCTGCTAGGGGAAAGGTAGAAATTCTTTATGTATTATTTGTCTTTTTCCTTTGAATAAAATATATGTCACTGTACAATGAGTATAACAATATAAATATATGAAACATATGTGAAACATGAGTATTTCATCTACTCAAGCCATTGTGGTAGTTCACTTATTTCATGTTGTATTTAACATTCAGCTAAGTTTTGTGGATCTTGCTGGTTCAGAAAGAGTAAAAAAGTCAGGCTCTGAAGGTAGTCAACTTAAAGAAGCTCAAAGTATAAACAAATCATTATCAGCATTAGGAGATGTTATTAGTGCTTTGGCTTCTGGTGGTCAACACATACCTTATAGGAATCACAAGTTAACCATGTTAATGAGTGATTCACTTGGGGGTAATGCCAAAACTCTTATGTTTGTAAATGTATCTCCAGCAGAATCAAACTTGGATGAGACACACAACTCTCTTATGTATGTTCTTTGATCTTTGTTTTCATTTTTTAACTCTTATCTTAGTTTTACTTGGCTTACAATTTTACTCTATATGTTATGATAATATAGGTATGCATCAAGAGTGAGATCAATAGTGAATGATCCAAGCAAAAATGTTTCTTCAAAAGAGATAGCTAGACTGAAGAAACTGGTTGCATATTGGAAAGAGCAAGCTGGTAGAAAAGGGGAAGATGAAGATTTAGAAGAAATTCAAGAAGAACGACCAACTAAAGATAAGACTGGCGGATGTAATGAGATCTCACAAGCTCCAAGATCTCACAGGCTTTAAATTATTTTTCATGGGGATGTAAAAGGTGTATAGTTTAATCTATGTATATATAATGTTGATCAAAGCAAGTAACTAGTGTGTTAAGAGTATTGTTTATTTATTGAAGAAATGAAAACTTATTATTAAAAATCACATTTAAAATTTTCAATATATTAAATACATCACTATCAAATGAAAAGTTTCTACAACAATAACAGCACCAACAGAGTTAATTCAGGTGATAAATCCAACAATAACAGTACCATCAAGCACCTTTGATTCTGAGAGATTCTTGCATACTTGTAGATTATTACACTGAATCTAATAAAGATATAACATATCACCTACACAAGTAGTTACATTAAATTTAAAATTTTACTCGGTAATAAGATTAAATTTTACATGATAAGCGCATTCTTCCCAATGTATATTAGAATTCCTCCTCCGTGCCTTTTGTCCTGAACCATTTTGTCCTTGATATTACCAAAATAGTGCTGAACTGCATGTTTTTAACAAACTAGCTACTTAGTTCTGCTAGTTAGACTATGGAATCAACAAGATTAAAATTTTACTAGTTAAAAACTGCTCAGACACTCATTTTTGGCAAGGAGTAATGTTATATTTTTCTAGTAAATCCTCTTCCTAATTCTCCTATTCATAAAAAAGTGACATGCATCACTTTGTTTATTAATGTCATTTTCTTTTAAGTAGGATAATTAGTATGAGAATTTAGTAAGAGGATATAAGCAAAACACCTAGCAAAATGAGTTGAAGAGGGTTAACCTACATGGACAGAAACACATACATAAACTCCATCAGTGTCAATCAGATATCAATCCTTCATTCCCAGCTTAATATTTTGGACTTTAACTGATAATTCTAGCTTCTGCTCTTCAATATCTTTTAAAATTGACAGCAAGTTCGACCTATAACCTTCACACTTCCTTCGAACTCGGTCAAGTTGACGTGTCAACTTTTCAATTGTTCTGTCCTGGTCATCCTACAACAAAATTTCATGCAATGTCAAAAACAGAAGAAAATAAGAAAGATGATACAAAGTGCAAAACAATGAAAAAGAAAAGCAAAAAAAAAAAGCTCTAATGAAACAATGAAGAACTACTACCAACTATCCATGAAACAATGATGGTGGCACCAATAGTCAAATATCTATTAACAAAAAGGAAAAAAATATTCATGCAGGAAGCAGCAGCTGCCTAAATTACCAAGAACAACGAACCTTAGATGAAGATTGCTGTGTATCGAATTGAGAATCACAGCAATTTGTAGTTGCGTCATTGTTCTGATGAAGGTCTTCTTTACAAGTTCCATTTGATATAACCAGTTTTCCACCACTCTTTGTCGCATGTGACACTTTATTTGCAGCCTCCTGAAGAGCACTCATAGCCACTTCATAGACTCTCAGAGAGCTTGCTCCCTCATCAACAAACTTAAGGGCCTCTTGGCGAAGATTATTGTATCGGATAGTTAGAAATTCTTGAGCACCATTTAACAAATCAGTAGTACGTACATCAAATATGACCCCACTTTTAGCATTCCTGGTCCACCTTTTTAAAATATAATGATGTGGTAAAGTAAGAAGATTTTTCACCCTAAAAACAGTCAATATATGTCTACAGACTAGACCCGAAAACTCAAACATCTGGCAACTGCAAGTAGCTTTCGCCTCAAGAAAATTAAATTTGACAATGTAGGACTTATGAATTTCCCCATATTTGGCTACTCTATATGTGGCAATCATTTCTTCTTCTTCTACTTTGTTCGCCAAGAAAGTTAATGTATCAACCAACTCTTCTTGAAATTTGACAAACAATCTTCTTGTGTAAACTCCAGCTGCCTGTTTCTCCATGGGTGATGGAGTCTTCAGAACGGGAGCAGTGTTTATTGTGTCATAATCAGCTTTGACTTCTTTCTCATAACGGCTTTCCAAAGCCTTCTCATATTGCTTAACAAAAACCTGAAGTGTTGTTGATGCATTGATATATCCGTCAAAGTAAGAGTTAATGCTATCACTTCGTTGTGTTATTGACATTTCCGCAAAAAATGTGTCCCTCAAGTACACTGGAACCCACTGCCACCTATCACCATAAATATTTTGGAGCCATTCATGTTCTCGGAGATCATAACCGTCAATTAGAGAGGACCAGCAAGACTCAAACTCCTCAATGGACTCTGTCAAGTTAACACATTTATGGAGATCAGGTTCAAAATTATGGTGTTTGGAAAGCACATGAGATAACTTCTCTTGGCATTCTTTAAAAATGTGCCACTTGCAGAAGCGATGTCGGGTATCAGGAAAGACATGGTTGATGGCTGCACGAATCACCCTGTCATGATCAGTAGTAATTGAAACTGGAGGTCGCCCTGACATTGCTTCAAGCCAGGTTTTGAAGAGCCATATAAAAGATGCCTCAGATTCATTTACAAGAAAAGCACAACCAAATAATACAGGTTGTCCATGATGATTTACACCAGTGAAAGGTGCAAAAGGCAATCTATAGCGGTTTGACCTATATGTAGTGTCAAAGGTTACAGTGTCACCAAAGTAAGTGTAGTTAGTCCTTGCCTTAGGGTCGACCCACAAGATAGTACTCATGCAATGATCTTCATCACCCTGTACGGCGAAGAAAAATGAAGGATTCCCTGCTTGTTTGCTCTTCAAGTAATCCAAGAGGATTTGAGTGTCACCTCCAAGTGTCCTTTGCCTACTGCTCCTCATATAATTCCTACAGTCACGCTCAGTGAAACCAATATTGCTAATTCCACCGTATTCTTTGATAAGTGCAGACATAATTCCACTGGGCCCTATACCAGCACCCTGCAAAGTATCAATCAACGACTTAGCTGGACCAGAAACATGGCGGTGAGAGCGAAGGCAATGCACCTTATCTGGAGGAACCAGTTCATGGTTATGTTCCTTGACAAATGAAGAAACAACCCAACTGCCAGAATCTTGAATTTTCACAACCAACATGGCCTTGCAACCAACACGGGTTTCAGCACGAGGCCTCTTGACTCTTCCATCAAGAGAATTCTTCTCTTTCTCTGCACGGAACCCTTCTTTGGCACACACAAAAGACCTCTGAATTATAGCACCGTCACGCCTGGAGCGGCGAGACATGCTCACTCTAGTACTAAAACCAACACGACGAGCATAGGAATTATAAAAGGCCTTAGCAGCCTCTTCTGATTCAAACTCCATACCCTGATATGGTTCAAGATTTGTGTCCAATCCAGGGATATAAGGTCCCATAGTGGCACCTACACTGGAAGTACCAGTATATATAGGAACATCGTAACCGCTAACAAGGTCATCATCATCATCATCATCATCAACTGGGTGCTCAATGTCAATGCCAGCATCATCCCCCAGACCAATCATATCAAATTCAATAACGTCGTTACCCATACTCAGAGGTTCAAACTCCATTCTACAGAAAACCCCAATAATTAAAATAGCATCAACATGTCAAGACGAGAACTTTATTGGAAAATTAAAGACCAAAATGGCAAAATGCAAATGGGTTCAAATGTTTATATGCAATGGAAACTAAAAAAAGTAGCAATTCATCATCATCCCAAAATTCATGAAGAGGAAAATAGATAAATGAAAAAGGACGAACCGGGATATTGAAAAGGAAAAGGAGGTGTATGGTGAATGTGAATGAAAGTGAGAAGGGTAATGGAATTAGACAGTATTCAGTAGAAGCAAAATTGGGATTTTGCTGAGGAAAGTGAGGGACGAAGAGGAACTGCGATCAATGTGTTCAGTAGAAGAATTCAAAAGGTGAAGAGAGAGAAGTGTGAGAGAGAGAGTGAGAGAATGGGTGGCAGTGATTTGAAGAAGAAGCGAATAATGGTGTGAGCTTAGAGAGGAAGACGATGACACTGTAATGGGGATTTCTGCTGATTTTCTTATTACTTTTAGGGCACAAGATATTATGTATTGCCACAGAAATTACTAATCCTTTAGGAGTGCTTCCTCTAACATGTAGCTTCTACTAATTGAACCATTTGAGGAAGCCTTTTGGAGTACTTCTTATTATTATGTTGATTCTAGGAATTAATCTTTTGGTGATCCTAAAAGTTACACCTTATAACACTAAACCAATATCTTGTTGCTTAATTATGGGGAGGGATCCACTTATTCTTGGAAAAACACTTACTCCACATCATGACCATTCATTTTTGGGAAATCCAATGGTTTGAATTGGTAAGTACATTTAAGCCATTGAATTTTTCAAGATTGGATGGCTAAGATGAAGAGTAAGTGTTTTTTGGAGTAAGTGGATCCCTCCCCTTCAATCATATTTAATTTAATTATATAGTTGTTGCTGTTCAAATTACACCCCATCTCTTTAAAATAAATAAAGATATGAGTACAACTTTTAAATAAATAAATATAGTTAAAATGTTGTTGTATTGGATTATTTGATATTAGTTTAGAATAAATTGGGATAATCTTTCTTGTAATATCTTTTCTTGTTCTTGGATGTCCATGTAGTATAGGAGGCGTAGAAGAGTTTCAACTACTTTATTGATGTAGTGTTTATACATGAATCAAACTTAGTAATATGTAGATTCCATAATTACCTCACATAAGGAAGTATTACATGATGTAGGTATAAGTTGGGTGATTCCATAATAAGTTGCAACATTTATATTGTATTAAAAAGTGACTTTTGTTGTTTAACTTCTATTTAAACAAGCAAATAAATTTTTTTACACACAACAATCTAAAAAGAGCTAATGTCAACAATTTTACAAGCAAATAAATCTTCTTAATTACTTAATTGTCATTAAGTCATGTTTGTATTTTATATAGTACACGTTTTTATTAAACAGAATAGTATAAGCTTTTCACTTCCTGCAAACCCAAGTTCAGGCCCAAGCCCAAGCCCATCACTTATGACCTCAGATTTCACTCAATAATAACTTTTTATTGTAACAGATGCAACGGTGTCGTATTTGTGCTTAACCCACGTCAGTTATGTGCTCGAGCTTAGAGCGGCGCGTGGCGCGTGCAACTAACCACACATCAAAACCTGCCGCTTCAGGTTTCAACAAACAAATTGCTTTTTGTCAAAATTTGTCCTCAAAACCACAGAGCGTAAGAAAAGGGGACAAACAATTAGGGTTTATCAAATTCGATTTTCGGCTTAGTTTTTGTTCATACTGTACCCTTGCCCTTCAATTTCAATACTTACAGGTAGTGCTACATTGCGTTGCTTATTCTAATCTTGTTACTTTTTAAAATGATTTAATTATTATTTTGAATTTCAGTGCCTGCAAAGAACACACGACAAGTAAAGTTTCGATCTTTGTGAATTTTTACTAGCGAAAAGTTCTGGGTGTTTTTTGTTGTTGTTAAATTAGCCATGGTTGTCTTCAGTCATAGGCCATACAGGCTAGGGTTTTGTTCTTAGGAAAAACCAAGTTTCTTTTTTTCTTCTTCTTAGCATTCATTTTATTCCCTTGTTTATTTTGGCGAGAAAAAATATGGGTGGCTGAGATGAAGTTTTGTTTTTTTGTTTTTTCTCTTTCTCTCATATTCCTTTAATGGGTTGGTGTAGGAGGTTGATTTGTTTTGCATGATTAAAATTTTGAAATGAGTGATTCAAAAGTAAACGAGGAAGGTGGCCAGGGCAAGCTCATGGATGTGGAAGAAAGCCACCAGTTTGTTGATGCAGAGGTTCAAGTTGAACCCAAAGCACCTTCATCTAATGATGCAGTAAATCATGTGGAAACTGGAAAGGCATACCCTCCTGCACAGGATGAAATTGTGAAGCCAGAGAAGCCAGATCTGATTGCTGAGGACGAAAATGTGAAGCCAGGGAAGGCGGAGCCACCTGTTGTGGATAATAGTCAGAAGCCAGTAAAGGCACAGCCACTTATTGATGGTGAAAGTGTGAATCCAGGGAAGGCGAAGCCATCTGCTGAGGATGACATCGTGCAACCAGTAATGGCAGAGCTTGTTGTTGAGCATAAAAGTTTGAATGCAGGGAAGGAAGAGCTACCTGTTGTGGATAATAGTGTGAAACAAGAGAAGGTAGAGATACCTGCTGAGGATAATCGTGTGGAGCCCCAGGGTGTTTTAGGGGGCATTCCACAACAAGATGCTCAAAATGCTCTTCACTTGGCCCCATTTGAGTTTGATGCTCAGATTTCAAATATAATTGTGGGTGAGGTAGTTTTTAACGTGAAGACAAATGCTGATAAATTTTCTCAGAGTAATACAGACATCAAGAATGATGATAACAATTGTCGAAATAATGTTGATGCTGCTGAAACTGCTGTGGAGGTGATGCCTGAAGCTCGTGAAGTGGTTGATAGTAAGCTCTGTGATAATGTGGATGAGCCTACTCCACTGCAAGCTGTTCCCGCTGATACAAAAGCTGAGATAAAGAATGAATTACAAGTTGCGAATAAGATTAATGAAGAGCTAGCTGTTGAACTTGCAGTTAATGGGAACTCAAACTCAAAGCAGATATCTTTCTTGAACGCAGACCATTGTTATGATGGTAACGAGTCTGGAACAGATGAGGAGCAATCAGCTTTTATGAAGGAGCTGGAAAATTTCTTCAGGGAAAGGAGCATGGAATTCAAGCCTCCCAAATTTTATGGAGAAGGACTCAATTGCCTAAAGTGAGTTATACCTGTTCAGTTATGCTTTTTCTGTTTTAAGATATGACATAAATACACAATTCTGAGAAATTGTTACCTTGACGTAATGCTTAATTGTTGAAATATTAGGTTATGGAGATCTGTGATTAGATTGGGTGGCTATGATAAGGTATTCTTTTTAATTTTTTTTATGCTGAAGCGTGTATACTCATTTATCTAGCTGCTTTTGGAGAAACATTAGGATATGGAGATCTGCTTTATTTTGTGGACAGCGAGATGTCTTCATTGGTAAAATCCATTTTAGACTATGGAAGATAATAGAGAGATATTTGAAGCTTTGTAAGAAATCTGGCATGTGTTGATTTTCACATTAGCATGTGTGAGACACTGTTATCAAATACTTTGGCTGCTAGAGTGCTACTTCACGTATAAAATTGTTTCTTCATTAAATTTGCTTTAATTCTTAATACATAGGTAAGGTTTCATTTACTTTTACTTTTAATCAGTTAAGTTTTAGGTTTTTTTTTTCTTGAGATAAACCATCATTTACACTCCAAGCAATAAGTTTGTTTATTTCAGATAAGTTGGTTTGATTGTTGCCAGGTCATACACCTAATCTGCCTATATTTTTTAATAGGTAACCTCATGTAAGTTATGGCGGCAAGTGGGAGAGTCCTTCAAACCTCCAAAGTAAGGACCAAGTCTTGATCTTATTCATGGCTTCAAAATTAATAACTCTCCTCATATGGGCAGTTTGTGTTTTATGCTTTGTGTCTTTTTAGTTGTTTTTGGATGTTGAAACTGCGATATTCGTTCTGTCTATCCTGCTAATATTAATGCCACTATGCTAACATTAATGCCACCATGCTAATATTGATGCCACCATGCAATGATTTTATTATTGGAAAATGCTTTTAGGGAGTTATGAATAGTTGATTGATTTCCATATTCACAGGAAGGCATAGATTTAAACCAACTGTTTTCATACTATATCGGCTACTTGTGGTCTTCCAATATTTCTTAACTATTTCACCCAGATTTAGTACCTCTCTATGTTTTCAACTTGTGCAGGACATGCACCACAGTTTCATGGACTTTTCGAGGATTCTACGAGAAGGTGATTCTAGATTAATAAATTACACCTTAGTTTTTGTTTTTATAGAGAATCTTTTACAAATTACTAATATAGTTTATATCTGGCTTGCTTGATGTTCCTTTTAAAGCTAATAAGTAGGCCTTTTGTTTGGATATGAGTATGAACTCTTAATTTGCATTTACTCAATTTGTTTGGCCAATTTTTGCGTTGCCATACATTTTTTGGTTGGTAATAAGAACTTAGATATGATTTCATTGGAGAAAATTTCATAGCTTTTATGTACTGGATATGTACCAAATTTTCCATGTATTACATTTATAGTTAGTGGTGATATTCAACCCTTCACGATAGTCAGATATTGTGCCTTTGGAATCATACATCCTATTGTCCTGTATTTTTAACCCTTCACTATATTGTTGTGTCTAATTTCTTGTATTCTACTCCAGGCACTTCTTGATTACGAAAGGCATAAAATAAATGGTGGGGAGCTGGATATGCCCATTACTGCTGCTGCTGCTGCTCCTGCTTCTCACCCAGAGCCTGTGACTATTGAAAATCAGGTAGGATCTATATAACACCGATACTTCAAAATGGTTTTCATATATGTATCTGATGTGTTGTATCAGATACTTTGATACTATCTATATACTTTTCATCATATATCATTCAATTATTTTGTGAATTCTTTCATATCAATTATCAGATACTTCAGTACTTTTTAGATTATTCATACTTTTCATCTATATATCTTCCAATTATTTTATTGATTTTTATGTACATTTGTACCTTATCAATGTCTTGAATCCATATCTGTGCTTCCTAGGATAATATGATTTTTTTGCTTTGTTGACTTGAATAGACTTCTGACTAGACTATTTTCATCAAATTCCCTGAATTGTGATCGGGAACTATTGGAATACATTTGGCATCACCATAAATAATTTTATCAATTGACATGCTTCAGGCTATAACCTTTTGCAACTCATTTAGATTGACAGTTATTTCTCCTCAGTAAAAAGACAATTTGTGACTTATTTATCAGTTCCAACCTCTCCTGATATGTTTTATCTCTAATAGTTTTAGCTGCTGGCATATATCACTTGTAATATTTTCTAGAAGATTGTTTTTATCTTAAGTAGCATCATTACTTTGCATTTTCTGCTTTCACAAAATTAAATTGTATGCCGGGGCATATCATTCCCCACAATTTGTAATTTGTAAAGGCCATAATGAAACTGTGTTTCCACCAAGAAAATTGTTTCATCGCTATGTCTACAATTTTCCCCCTCCTCAACCCATAGGAGAGTAGTAACTACATGTGTGTTTAACCTTTAGTGCATAGCACATCATTAACTGGGTTAAATATCACATCGAAGTTGCTTGAACAATATCTGAAAATGTTTTGAATTCATACTTTGTCTTGCAATACAATAAATTTCCTTCCTTAGTTGTGGTAGGCTTTGCAAGGAGAATTGTACCATGTATCTCTATCATTAAATGCCGCGATCACTATACTTATTTGCACCTTACAATCATTATCTATTAATGTGTGAAACCAGGCTTCAGCATCAGGTAGAGCGCGAAGAGACGCTGCAGCACGAGCTATGCAAGGTTGGCACTCACAACGTCTCCTAGGCAACGGAGAAGTTAGTGACCCTATTATTAAGGTGTGGTCAAATTTTAAACTAGTTATTCGTTTCCATTTCATTGTCTGTGTTTTTACACCCAAATAATTGTTTAACACTTGTTTTCTCAGGATAGGAATTATGCATCTATGCAAAAGCGTGAAAAGCAGCTTAAAAGCATCAGTATGGTCCCTTCATCCTATTGCCATCATTTTTAACTGTATTGTAGGGCATTTAGTGATTCACAGTATTGGATTTCTTCCCTTATTGGCTCAGATTTACTTAAACGTAAGAAACCATCTTACATGGATAATGCAGTCAAAGCAGCTAGAAGTAAACCATCTAAACCACAGTTAAGATACGGTTACTTCATTTTCTGACTTTTATTTGTGTGCTGTGCTTGCTTACTTGTCTAGTTAGCTGAAAGTGTTACCAACCATACCTTACTAGACGTGTTTACTTTGACTCTAAAGTTTATTTGCTGACTTGCATGCTTGTGTTAATATATGTTTGGCTGCTAGATTGGACACTGCTGTGGTTGATGTTGGACCCCCTGCTGATTGGGTAAAAATCAATGTTCAAAAAACTGTAAGTTCCTCATCTTGTATTAAAATATAATATCACTTTTATGTTTAATTTACTCATTGCAATGAAAACTTCTCTGTGCAGAAAGATTGTTTTGAGGTATATGCTTTAGTTCCTGGCCTTCTGCGCGAAGAGGTACTATACATTCTGCTTATGTCTTTCTTCTACGTTTACTGTTCTGTGTTGTAATGAAAACTAGTCTCATCTTGATTGCTATTTTAATCTTCCTCTTGGAGAGAGTTGCAATATGGAGAGGCTTGCAACATTCATGTAAGAGTAAGTGGGAAATTCAGTAAATACAAGGACTCAGATTACTTGTTTCTAGAATATTCTGTACTACTACCCTTCAAACCTTGAGCTATACAAAAAAACTAAAGGAAAAAAGGAAAGAAGACTGACTATCTGGTTTTAATTGGAGTTACTTGATGATGTGTTATATAGACCCATGGTAAATTTACAAGCCTACTAGTAGCGCAGACCATTTTTTCAAGGCAGAATAAACTTAAATTTACAAGAGGAGATCAATTTCCTCGGCTTCTTGTTTTCAAATGTTCTATAACATTAAATACCAAAGCTTGTTGCTCTATCCCAAATTAGATATATCATTAAATGCACTTTTTAAAGATATGTTTCATTCAACTATACATTTAGAAGATCTGATTGGCATATTGGGATCAGTATTAACTTCTTCAATACAGTGCTTTAATTGTCCGATTCTCCATTTTCACATTTTAGCATTTATTTTGTTGTTTGTTGTATGGTCCGATTCTACATTTTCCCTTGTTTCTTGCCTATTCATGTTTATTAGCTTTTGCTGCAACAAGCTTTGAATTTAACAACATAGTTTGCAACACTGCAATTAAATTGAGGTTAATCATGGATACTTTCTATAACTAGGTGCATGTTCAATCAGACCCAGCAGGACGCTTGGTCATAAGTGGTGAGCCTGAGAAACCTGATAATCCCTGGGGTGTGACACCCTTCAAAAAGGTAGGTCTTTTTCTTGAACAATTAGAAGGATGTTACCGCCTTTTTTCATTTTTCAACTACTGCTATATTTTCAACCTTGAATTTCTGTTATTTTTTCTGTAAAACTATGGCCCGTCGGCCGTCCCAATATCACTATGGTTTAATGTATTTTAATGAATCCAGGTTGTCAGCTTACCCTCAAGAATTGATCCTCATCAGACATCTGCTGTCGTGACGCTGCATGGACAGTTGTTTGTTCGCGTCCCGTTCGAGCAAGCAGAATAGTGATTGCAGATGCTTCATGCCAAACCTCCCTTTGTGCCATAAATTCATAGGTCAATTATTGAACCATAAACCATATAGAGGAATTATTTATGCCCATTCAGACTCTCCAATTTCTTACTGTTGTGATATATAGTTATATTATGGATATTCACATTAAAATCTTCGTGCAACTTGGATAATGAGCTAAGTAGGACTCTAATAGCTTTAAAGATCATTTCATATTATTGGGAACTTGGATAATGAGATTACATTGAACTGTTGATCTTTTATTTGTTACACCTCTATTGCATTCAATCTTATGCATTTTCTACCACACTAATCAAATAACATGCTTTTCAATAGGATATTTTTCTTATATAGAAAAATTAATAGGACCAAATTGTGTTATAGTCTTGAATTAGAAAATGTGAAAACACCACCATGATATAATAGTCTTTCAATATGAACAAAGACATAGGCACTTTCCTATCATTATTATAGAAAAACATTTTGAAGCTTCTGCCAAAGACATTCATTTAAACACACTATTTCTTAGAATGGTTAGTTAAAGTTGTTCAAAAGTCGGCACCCTTTTGAATATTTGCACGTTATTTTGGAATTAAATATGTAGAGGATAACGGATTTAACCGTTTATACATACAAATATTTCGGCTGCTGAATGTTTTAGTCTATAGTTTCACATGGCAAAGCTATGCTCTTATTTATATCATTATCATGAGGAGTTGATTGTCAATGTTCATATGACTTTCTTCATTTACCACCACTATATGATTATACAAGTTCATACACTATAAGTTTCATGCAATTATTTTCATTTACCAATAACGTATGTTTTTAAATATTATAACTTGTACATCCAGGCAGAGAATACAAATTGGGTTTCTTAAGGAGAAAATCTTACAAAAATGTATTACATTGAAGTCTTATCAATCCTTAAAACTAAAAAGGAAACAGAAATCAACTTAACAACCTAGGCTATTTAAGTATGGGCTTATTGAAACAATCAGTCCCAATAACTTGAACCGAAGAGGAGGTGATGAAAGATACCTTGCACACTAAGGTAAAGTGAACTAAGGCATACATTTGAAAAATATATAGTCCAAAATTAACAATTAATATTTTAAAAAGGTGAGTGTTAAAGATCATAAAACCAATTTTCAGTGAAAGATGTGGGTCATCTACTCCTGTTTTTGTCACAAACATGCAGTGATTAAAGATATCATATGGAGCCTAATAGCATTTACACAATTTTAATTACAAATATCATAATCTTGCTTTGTACACCCTAAATTAAGAATCTTAAATATATCTATTTAATGGGTTATACTTTATTTCTATTTTATGCAAATTGTAAAAGGAAATGAGTCATAATCATATCACAACATTCATGGTAGCATTACTGCATTAGTCCTCAGGGTTCCTTATATCATAAAAGGTAAGGAACAATCAAATATAATTTTGATGGAACTGGCCTCATATTCTTATTAAGAGAAAAAAAAAAGTAGACACTGTCCCCCATAAAAGCTAATTATAAAAGTCAAACTTTGTTAGACTAACAAAAGCCTAAAAAATAATGCAGGTTTGGTAATTAAATTCCTGAAATCCTGTGCTGCTTTAGTCACCTACTTTGAAAAGGAATTGATGGCATTTTTCTCTTTTTATTGCTTCCTTTATCCCACTTATGGGCCCTACCATACCAATCAATGATTTAAACATTTTGATGTTTACATTTTATAGTCCCTTCTATATTTAAATATAACATAAGGTTCCAAATGTTCAATCCAGGTCACATTTCTCTTTGCTGCACCAAACTATCCAAAGTTCCAAAATAATCCAAATCCATAATTTCCAAGCTTCTTCCTTCACAGTACCACACAGTCGCATAAAAAAAGTAACCCTCCAACCTTATATATTTGTATATAACATAAGTTGTTGCCCAAAAAGGACAAAACATGGGTCATATGAGTTACAATAGAGTTAGCAGTGGGAAGGGATCATCATGGCATGGAAAATGCAGAGGGTTTAGGTTGAATCTTAGAAGGCTTTACATTCTGCACCTACACAAGAGGTTCACCTTCTTCCTTAGGCTATTTGATAAGTGGAAAGTGTCATATGGTAAGGCTTTTCAAGTGCTGAAGAAAGTGTTAAGAGGAAAAGGTGGCTTTAGAGGAAAAAACAGCAGCAGAAGTGGTATAGTGAGGGAAGAAAGGAACAAGGGTCATGCTAATATTAGAGTAATATCTTATGGAAGGAACAATTCTTTCTATGCTGAAGCTATTGCAGATTGCTTGGAGTTTATCAAGAGAACATCTATTTCTTCTATGGACCAAATTGAAGACCCAGTTAGTGATATTCAAGATAGAGAGATATGAATTCTTTGATAGAGAGAAAATTAATATGCAGGTATTAGCTTATCTTCTTGATCCTTCCTTGGTCTGCTCTTAAAATTATATGGAATATTATTGTGTTTTGTTTTAATTTTTTTAGGAATGCTTCAGGATATATAGTTATTCCACTTTCTGTGTATATTTCATGTAAAGTTTTGCATTGGTAATGATTTTGTAAACAGGTCTGAAAATGTCATGAGTTGTAACATATTGTTCTTTCTATATACAAAGGTTGAACGTTATTATAAGGGGGTTTAGATTTTTTCATTTTGATGGCAAGTTGGTGTGAATTTAGATTATAAAGCTGGTTTTACCACCTAACTCAGCAATCTGTTTTTGACTAATCTAAACCTAAAGCAGCTGTAATTAGAGGACTATTGTTGACAATAGAAATAGAAAGAGGGGACAATCATATCCCAAAATTTATTTTTAATAAGTTTAATATTTATACACTTCCTTAAATAATCATTGTATTATATATCATTATATATATTAAGAGTTAATGATAATTAAGACATGTCATTATCCATGGTGATTAGGAATCGAATGATGTTTTGGTTTTGAGCTAAATAATGAGTTATATTCTCCTTCTAAATCCTCATATCCACAAAAAAGTAATATATGTCACAAAATGATATTTTCTTTATTAATGATTAGTTTACAAGTGACACATGTCACTTTCTTATGGGCAAGAGAATATATGGATTTGTTGCTGGGCTGCACCTAAGGTCGTGGCTAAATTGGCTTACAGGTTGTCTCTACTATACTTTATCAAATCCCACTACTAACAATTCCACCCTAGTTGTTACATATAATGTGCTATATATATATGTGTTTTTTTTTTTACATTATTAATACATTTAACTTTTGAACTTTATCATGTATTATTCTTATTTTTTTCTGGCAAAATGTTCTTACACTTGAAGGTGAACTAATTATAGTTAATTTCAAAACACCATAATTAAAATTTCAAGTTATACTTTCATACCCAATTCCATATGTAAAATGAATACAAATATTAATCCAAAATTTGCAAACATAAGAGGATGATCCTACATGTAAGATCTCAATTGACACAAATCCAGAGCAAAAGCAAAAGATAATTTTCCTTTTCTTCAAATGTTAGGAATGGAATGGGAGTAGGGTCATAATTATTGCTATTCTTAACTTTGTGTACAAGACAAATTCGGAATTTCCACCAACCTTAGTCCAAAGGGAAAGTGTCCTAATTATAAAAGGTACACTAAATAATTATAATAAACTCAATTTGGAAAAATCAAAATAAAACGAAGAACCAATACAAACAAAATAAACAAATGAAATTTTGCCCTAACCTCAATTTGAAGAGTCTTTTCACTAAAGCGCGTAACATTGCCTTCAGTCTTCGACGCCTTTCCACCTCTTCTTCCGCCGCATCAGCCTCCATGGGTGACCTTCAAATCCTACAAACCAAACTCTGTATTATCGGAAGCGGTCCCGCCGCCCACACCGCCGCCGTGTACGCTGCTCGCGCAGAGCTCAAGCCTATCCTCTTCGAAGGCTGGATGGCCAACGATATCGCCCCCGGCGGCCAGCTCACAACCACCACCGACGTCGAGAACTTTCCCGGCTTCCCCGACGGCATCCTTGGCGGTGAGCTCATGGACCGCTGTCGCAAGCAATCGGAGCGCTTCGGCACTGAGATCTACACTGAAACCGTTTCAAAGGTCGATTTCTCGAACCGTCCTTTTAGGGTTTTCACTGATTCGAAAGCCGTTGAAGCTGATTCAATCATCATCGCCACTGGCGCCGTCGCGAAACGGTTGCCCTTCGTTGGCTCCGGCGATGGCCCCGACGGTTTCTGGAACCGTGGAATCTCGGCGTGTGCTGTGTGCGATGGAGCTGCACCGATATTCCGGAACAAACCTCTAGCAGTGATCGGTGGCGGTGATTCTGCTATGGAGGAAGCAACATTCCTCACAAAGTATGGTTCAGAAGTTCACATAATTCATAGGAGGGACTCTTTTAGGGCTTCGAAGATTATGCAGGCGAGGGCTTTGAACAATAAGAAGATAAAAGTGATTTGGAATTCGGTTGTGGTTAAGGCATATGGGGATGAAAACAACAAGAGGATTCTTGGGGGATTGAGATTGAAGAATTTGGAAACTGGAGTTGAGTCTGATTTGAAGGTTTCTGGATTGTTCTTTGCAATTGGGCATGAACCTGCAACTAAGTTCTTGGATGGTCAGTTGGAATTGGATTCTGATGGGTACGTTGTGACGAAGTCGGGGACTACAAAGACTAGCATTCAGGGAGTTTTTGCTGCTGGTGATGTTCAGGACAAGAAGTATAGACAAGCTATTACGGCTGCCGGCTCTGGTAATTTTCATTTTTTTCGCTTCCTCATACATTATAGCACTGTTAAATTACTCCGAACTAGTTTTATGTGATAACTGATGATATTTGTTGAGTTATCTAAATTGGATGTTTGATAGAGGGGTTTGGAGGGAAAGAGAAGGGATATAATATGATTATAATTGTAAATTTGAATAAGTAATGCAGTAAACCCACAATAGGAGGAGTAAAGCTAGTGAGAGCATTTACTGGTAGGGAACTGGTGGGAGTGGAGAAAATGAATTGGCAAATGAATAATGCAGTTAGAGTAGAGAATAAATAGGGAAGTGAACAAGGCCGAATCTGGAACTTGGAAAGGTTTTGGGTGGTCGTATGCGGATCTAGAGTAGTGAATGATAATAACAATATTTTCTATCAAGTATAGGTATTATTGGTGTTCAGAGAGCTGGTTAGTCTTTTCACTTGTTTTTTCATTTGGGGAATTAGTTTTGTCATTAGTCTTTTCCCTTGTTTTTTCACTTTGATTGGAAGTTATTTACACCATGTTATAAACAATGATTGCACTGCACAGTCTCTAGTTTTGATAGTTATTGTTGGCTATTGCACATAACATTCTCACAATGCTTGAAAAGTGACCCCCAAATTATAATGAAAATCATGTTATCGATACCAGGGTGCATGGCAGCCTTGGATGCAGAACATTACCTCCAAGAGATTGGTTCACAACAGGATAAGAGTGATTGACTAGCTGTGGTGCGTCCCGAGTTCAGAATATGCCTGATTAGGAGCAATGTTTAATTTGTATAAAAGATTGAAGAAGGCTCTTTCTCTGTACCTGCTAGAATCTTTACATTGGCATTGGCATTCTTAATTTGGTTGAGATAGATTTGCATTATTCTTAATTTGGTGGTGAGATAGATTTGCATTATTTAAGAAACATTATTTGGTTGAGATAGATTTGTAGACGTATATATATATATTACTATTTGTTGGAATTATTGAACGTGCTGGTTATTGTGATGATGCAATGATATTTGCTTAAATGTTTGTAAAATAGATGCATTAATGATGTTATATTCTCAGGAGTTGAACTCTACACCTTTGACTCAATTAAAACTTGAAAAAAGAAAATATCTTGATATTTTAAAGGACAGATAAAATGAATTTTGCTGTCTAATATTGAAGTCTTCTAATGGACAATGATCCAGAAATAAGTATAATCAATTGGATCCTTCAAAATTTTCAATAATTATTTAGGATCCTTCAAAATTTTCAAAAGCCTTGAATAGGTGAGCCAATGTCATGGTCAGGCACTACAAGCAATCTTAGTGCTGAAGTTGAGGTCGGGCTCGAGTGTCAAATTGGGATCGGGTAAAGGGCCGAGTCTGGGCCGGGCATAGGTCCTTGGTACCATTTTTGAAGTCGGACTCACATACCATTTTTTACACTATTGATACTGCGTACTCATAATATTAATGAGAGAATGCAATTATATTAAACTCATATTTTGATCTATCACATTAAGGCTTAATTGTTATTGTAATCAAGTATAAATGAATTATAGTTTTTTTTGGTTTAAAATGTTAGTATATTTTTTATTTAAGATACCCTTTTTAGAAACATTATTCATCTCATTGCCATAGTTCATTCCACAAGTATCCAAATCTTGACAAATGCTTGATGTATATATATGGAGAGAAAAATACACAAGGTAGCAACCTCATACAAGTAACATTATTTATGTATTGTTAAAATAACAAATTAACAATGATGAACACACAAATGCTGTCTTGGGGATACGGTCCAGACTAAGACTCTATTTTCTGAAGGGGCACTTGGTGGGATACGAGTATGATACTGAAAAGGAAATCCTGTTTGCAAGTGTTTTAATCGGTTATCCATTTGAATGAAGTTGCATGTATATAGCCTCCTATAAATCTGCAAAGAAGTTGCTTGAACCACCCGATGCGTGTCCATTACTTGTGTGTTTTGTCTTGTTCCCTGAAAAGGTAGCAACAAAAAATGAAATACAAGATTATATATAGCATACCATAAACCATTTCTTCAGGGATAAGTAGTCTATAACATCTGCAGCTATATAAATCATACCTTTGTTAGACTTAGAATCAACATCAACATCCATTACATCATTGTCACTGTCAATCTCTCCAGCTTCATTTCTTTGAGTGGTTCCTGAACCTGATAGTATATTATCCAAGTCCCATAGCTGTTCAAAAGGAAAATTGTTAGCAGTTCAGAGACATGCAACAAATGGTTGGAAGTGGTAAGTTATAACTTAGGCCACCATCCTAGCAAGATGCTAATCAGGTATATTAATATACCTCACATTATAATATAAGCACCAACACCTCAAGTTGAAGAATTTCTTATGTAAGCTTAGTCTAGACTAAGCAAAATCAGCATATCATTTTACATTAAGCAATTGCTTGGAACTTTGTTTACACAATTGCTTCATCACTGTCAATTAATATTACCTTTGAATACGAGCAGTTTGTTTAAATTACTTAATTCTACTGAAAATCCTATCAACCTGCCTTTATGTAATAATAACTGAAGGCTGTTGAACTTGAGAATGAGAACAAATTGCCCGGCCCCAATAAAATGTCCAGACAAGCTTACTAGATCGTGATCATTATTCAAGATGTGTATAAATAAGCCATAATTTAATAGAGCTGATCAAGTACCTTTAACATTTGATCATGAGCAATACTGCCAAGGAACTTTCTATCGTGAGAGAATGCTACAGGACCAAGGAAAACCATACGTCAAACTTGCAGCCAATAATAAGGAAAAACATGAAATCATACAAAAATGCAAGCTTGTGCATCAAAAAGCAATAGTGAGTCTGAAATGATATTAATAATAATAATAAATTGAGCCCAAAAATCACCTCCGAACAGCAACTGACAAAAACATAGCAAGTGCAAAATAACGGTAAGGAAGTTGAGGCTGAAAACAATATAATTCAGCCTTGGACATAAGAGCCACATTGAATGTTGATAAAAGAGGAGACAATATATTACCAAGACGCTCAACAGGATATTCCGAGTGTTCTGCAATTGGCTGGATAACTCTGTTGGGTAATATTCCAACCAGACTGTACATATAACATATATAAATGGTATGGAGAACCAAGGAGTAGAAGATTGACACATGATTAAATTCCAAATAAAAGGATCAGTGCTCTCATACTGCAAACTACTCACTTGATAAGCCCATTCTCTGATCCAGTAATAATCCTATCTTCGTCAAGCTAAGATCAAAAAAATAAAAAAGTTTAATCACATGACCTCAATATGGTTCAAAGGCCTAATGATGCTGAAATAATCATGTCATGTTATCCACTCACCTTCAACATAGTATCAATAGAATTAGGTGAGAGATCAATGAATCGATCACTGGAAATTGAAGCCATTAAGCAAGAACATTAGTATAAGAGGCAGAATCTGAAATACTAGATAAAGTCAACAACTAATAAATGCTCCTCCAAAAAGAGAATGAGAATCATTTCCATCATGTAAAATTGACATGTTCTACATCAAATACCTGCAATCCTTGAAGCATCCCCATGAATACAATAGTAAAATTCCAGTTTGTGATCCACAAACAACTTTCCTACCATTCTGATCACCCCAAAAAAGTAAACATCAGTGGAATGATATTTTAGAAGCATGTGTGAATCATTACATCATGCAACTAAAACCGTATATAAACTGTAACACCAAATAAACTTTTCAGCTCACATTAGTAAGAATAGTGAGATGGGTACCAAACCCGGTAATAGGTCAAACGGGAACAATATGATACCTTCATTATAACGACAGACAATAGTTCATCTTCAGAAAATTCAGATTGAGCTTGGACCTGCCAAAAAAAAGGAAAAAGGTGGTCGAGTTCAAATGAGGGGTGAGATAAAGAGCATTTATTTATTCAAAAGATTCAGAAAATGTTGACATACAACTTACTTTATTTCTTCGAAGATTGCAAACAGATAGAGTCCCATCTCCACTTAAGAATGAAAGAATTTTAAGGGCAAAAAAGATTGAAATAAGTCAGACAAAGTAGAGCTTCAAAAACAATTTATAGTTCAGGGAACATGCATGGGAGTTTATCTGTGCTCACTAAGGGTACATACTATAAAATTTACAGGATTAAAAACAGATAAAAAAGGCATTAGATAAAATAATTGCAAATATTAGTTTCCTGTAATTGATACCATATTGTTCAATAATCTATATAAAGTGTCACAGTTTCCTCTATACCTGCCTCCAGGCATTCTAACACTAATTAATGAATTGTTAAGGGAAAACAAACTTGTTATTGAAATCCTACAAATGGAGACTAAGGGATTGACCTAACATTCCAAATAAAATTTAGACAAGTCATAAGACCAATTAGCTAAGCCAGGATAACACATATATAGACAAGTAAGACAAGTACTATAGTTGGAGAACATACAGTTATTATAGACAACAAGATTTTATAAATGTAAATTGACTATCCATATTATGGCATGCCTTTTCACAAGAGAAGTTTAGAAAACAACTTCATTAATAGAACTTAGTCACATGTAGGATAGAAGTTAGTGTGTTTGCTACCTTGTTGCCAAAATTTTCATTGCGTCGGATGCAAACGTAATGTCTGAAATGTAATCTTCATGGACATCAAATGAATTGCTACAAGAACGTTCTCTGGTATCCCATACCTGCAAGGATGAGAAGCAAAATGTAAAGCACTGGGGAAAACTAATCTTTTCCTTAACTATAAAAGGACATCACATCCATCTACAGAACAATTACAGCCAATGAGTAGCTTAGATTAGACAGAATAGTTACTATATTGGGGATATAAATAACAGCTAGAATAAATAAATAAAAGAAATAACATGAAGAATGGAATAAGAAGGATGGGTGGCACCATATTAAAGTAAACAACATCCAAAAGATACACTTTCATTCTTCCATATATATCAATATATCATATAGGAAAACCTGATATCTATGTTAAATATTATCAATTGTCCACAAGATAATATTGAATTCCAGCCATATAAATCCTAAGAATGTGAAATAAAACCGTTTAGAATTCAAGAGTAGAGAGAAAATGTAAAATGCAGGAAAATCTAAGAGTAGAGAGAGAAAGAGAATAAGGTAAGAGAGAATATAGAGTCTGAAACAGTAGCTGTCATCAACTGATTAACACCCGAATAGTTTCTAATATAGAAACAAGGAACGCTACAGAAGGAGCAGAAGCCTAACTAACTAACTATGAGTTTGCCCCAACTGTTGTTAGATTGACATGTCAGCTTTACACAAGTGGGTGCAAACTGATACATTGCTACAAACTCTAACGAATAGTGAGAAATCAAACAAGTCACCTTAATACAACCTTCATCATCTCCTGAGGCAACTGTTGACTCGGTCAAGTTTATCAATCTATTGACAGCAGCACTGGATGACATACAAATTTTGAAGCAGTGAGCATACCCGTTATGATCATATGTAGGGTAAAAGTAGAATTGTGAGATATGTGCAATTGCAGCAAATCCACTCACTCATGGGCATTATCAAAACGGGCAATGGTGGATCCAGTCTCAACATCCGTAGCCATAATGGAGCAATCCGGAGAACCCGTCAAAAGCGCTAAAGCACAACCATAAAAAAGCATTTCAAAACCAAGTAATTTTAACGAAATCATTATTATCATGGTCAGAGTTTAGTTACTCTTGTTATAAGTGAGTTAGAATAGTTTGTTCTGTCAGCAAGCTAGTTACAAGTTGGTTGTGATCTATTGTTCTATAAAAGCCACACAATTGACTTGATGTATACTTGTACACACTTATACACATTTGATTAATTTCAGATTGCTCACATCTCATATTCTATAAATTCTCTATCCAGCTGTTGCCATATTCCTTAACAATCATCTAAAAATAGCCGAAATAAGAATCCATTTGTTTAAGGTTAAACAGAAAGTGATTTTAAACGTTTTATAACTTTCATGTAAATCATAAGCTATTCTATGTTTGACTATAATTAATAAAGAGTGTAATATTTGTGCATCGTTAGCATACAAATTTATACACAATCAATATATTATTCAACACTCATTTGTGTTAATTTTTGAAGAGTCAATGATAATTATATATGAGTTGCAGATGATACAGTGATAATTTATAAAAAAATTACAGGGTGCATACATTTTTTTCTCATTAAAAAGGTACTTTCAAGTAAAAGCTCTTTTAACTAAATCAGGGTTTTTCCCCAAAGAAACTAGAAAATATGGTTTCTCATAAAAGTGTTTTCCAGCTTTTTAAAGCTTCTGTTTTTTATTTGAAAACAAAAAAAAAAGTTATTTGTGAAAAAACATAAACAAAGAGGGCCGAAAAAATTAAAAGGAAAAAAGTGCATTACCACGTCCACCATTGATGAAACGAACAGCTCTGCAGGACTCAGTATGAGCATGAACTTCCAATAGCCTTCAAAATACAAAAATGACAAACACTGAAACTTTTAAACAACATAAATAATATATAACATTGAACATTAAAGTATTCAACGAAGAAATAATAAAAGCAAAAGTTTCAGAGTTCAAAATACCTAACGGGAACGCTATCAGCAGTGTAACGATATCTGAAGGAGAAAGAAATTAATCACAATTAGTTGCACGAATAATTAAGTAGAAAAAATAATGGATAATATAAAAAAATGGTTAAGCAACTTACAGGTGAAGATCACCGTTAATTAAGGCAGCAGCAACAAGGTTATCGGATGGATGAAAATCAATGTCAAAAGCGAGTTTCTCTAAGTTAATTTCCATTTGTGAATTGAATTGAAGAAGGGAATGCTAAAACCTTAGTTCGTTTAAGTTTGCGGCTTCAGCTGCATGATATTGCACATACAGGATTATGGGATAGGATATGAGGATCCCGCGAATTGGTTGCAACCTTTTTATGGATTGGGCTCTATGTGGAGTGGGTATTTGTGAGGGTAATGTTGAGGGTGTTTCAGGGATAAGTGAGACATATATTGTACCATAATTTGGGTCGCAGGATGGCAATTGGTACCTGGATCTATAAGTATCTGCAATGAGTTAGATATGGGTCTATATTTTGGACTCGTTGGTAATTGAGACTCACTGTTAGATGAGCTTAAGTTCGGGTAATAAGGTATTCAGATCTGTTGGTACCCAAATCCGTTATTTATTCTTAAATCAAAAAATATATATATAACAACATAATTGTAATATCATGTTAATCTATATTGTAATATCATACTAATACATAACTATAATATTATATTAATTCATAAATGTAATTATTACATTGTTAAACTGTGATGTTATATTGTTAAACAATGATATTATGTTGTTAATTCATATGTATGATGTAATGTTATGTTAATTGAAGAGTTCTTAATATGGATATCAATGAGTTTGAATGGGTCCAGGTAGTGCATTACTCAGACCCGCCATGTTGCTTCATTTTTTGACTCAAACTCATGTTAATACTTGTTGGATATACTATTTGCGGGTCCTTGGGTACCCAGCAAATCAATGGGTACCCATAAATTCAAAAATGTGAAAAATAATTGCAAGTAATTTATGTACATGTGTATTTGTTTTCTACATCTTATATGTTATTTGGACAATCAACAAGAGATAAAAATTATAAAATTTAATTTAACGTTTTAAACACAACTTAATTTGACTATAAAATACAACTCATTTTACTCAAACAAATATTAAAAATAACTTCAACATTATAATAAAAAATTCATTTAATAATTGAGAAGTAAGGATGACAAATTCAAAGTTTATAACATAATATTTATCATTTATTTTTTATTATAAGTTATTTTGTAAAATAATTTTCACTTAAATGTATTAGTTATTACTAAGCCAAATGTCCCAAAAATGATTAACAAATAAGGGGAAATGGATAGCCATAACCCACTCGGATAAGCCCGTCCTGAGCCCGATCTTCATATAGTGTGTGGGTTCGGACTAAAATCATGAATTCACTAAAATTACATAATATGAACTTAAACTTAATAAAATTTTGGACTTTAGCGGACTAGCCCAAGTAGATCCACCCCATTTTGATATCTATATTCTAATGTGGGAACATATCTTCTTTCTCAATATGCTCCATGGTAGAGGTGTCAAAATGGGCGGGCCCGTGCGGGCCGGCCCGTCACAACCCGAAATTTTGTAGGGTTTGGGTATTAAATTTAGCACTTTTTAATAAATCTGGGTTTTTTAGCCCGGCCCGGCCGGGCTATATTAAAACTGAGCTCGGGCTACCCGTTTTCTCTTATTTTAAAACTTTTTTGGGACTTTTTGGCTAGGTAATAAGCTTAAAATGAAAATTATTTTACTAAATAACTTATCATAAAAAAATAGATAATATATACTAAATATTGTGTTATGAACTTTGAATAAAAAATAGAGTAATGTCTATAACATAAATATTTATAAATTACAATAATGTTATCAAGTTAATAATTATATTATTTTTCATATTTTGCTTAATATCATTTTAAGCACATTAGTGTATCAAATTAAATGAGAACATTAAACCATATAGATTCTATTTTTCTTTTTTAATTGTATATTTAATTAGATTTAACTTCTACAACAAAAACATAATAAAGAAAATAATTTTTACAACGAAACTGAAAAACAACTTAATTGTTTACCATAGAGAACTCAACACAACCAAATTTAACATAACAGTTCACAATGAAAGTGTTGATAAAGAGCATACAAAAGATATTCATACACAAAGTAAAGACATATTATGATGATAATTATACTTCGACACATAAAATTCATTCTAAAATTGAGTCTATACTATCATTACTATAAACCAAATTGATATTATTTTTTAATGTATCCATTTATTATATTGAAGTGAAGTTACAAATTATATTAAGTTAGAGATTGAGAATCTAATATAAATAAAATATTTAATGAATGAGTTATGTTATGAATCATATCCGTAGACTTAACATCATGTCTTAGCTCAAACACATAACATTATATCTATAAGTTTGGTTGCATTGAGTATAACAATTGTGTTAAAAAATTTATACATTAATATCAAATGATATATATATATTAAATATGTTAAAATTTAAATAATTTTTTTTAATATTATGCGGGCCGACCCAGTACAACCCGCAACCCGCATAGGGCGGACTTAGGCTACATTTTGATATACATAAATTGTATCCGGACTTTTTAGCCCAATTCGGTTTAGCCCGAACCCGCTCGGGTAGCCCGTTTTGATACCTCTACTCCATGGTAATATATCACATGGTAGGGAATAATCAATCTTGGATGGGTCCCATGAAAATTTAAAGGTGGGAGTGTTGATGAGGAATGTCTCCAACTCTAAACTTATTAGAACTAGGAATGTAAATACCGTAATAAATCAATCTCTATAATGATTATTATATAATATTATTCTAACTAATGTATTTTTTGATTATCTAAAATTGAATAAGTGTTTTTTACATTTCAATTTTGTTAGTTATAACTATGACATACATAGAGATTTGACAACAATTATATTTGACTAAATTTTTAATAGTTATCAACTTTTATTTTTACACATTGAGATTTGAAAATAATATTAATTTATTAAAATTTGAATACATATTAAATTATTTTTACGATTTAACATTTTACAAAAAAAAATAACTTCCCAAAAATACTAATACATGTTGTGTGATAGTCAAGAATTTGAGAATTCTTTCCTTAAAATATTCTCTTTCAAGATTTCATTGTAGAAATTATAATATAACAGTTATTTATTAAAATATGATAGTTATTAAACTACTATTTTCACTATTTCACATTTAAGGAATTTTACTATATATATATATATGAACTATCACTTCAGTATAATTTCCATTTTCGTGTTTGACCCTAATTTTTATAAAAAAAAATTATATAATCTCATGTAACTACCGGCAAAATGTTAACTGTCTTTTTTCACATTAAATTAAACATCATAACCAATATAAAAAAATTATAATATAAAATACGTCAAATACAAAAAATACATTATAGTTCTAAAAAATTATAATGTTTCTCACATTAACTGGTTTAGCACATTAAAGTTCTAAAAATTAGGACTACATTATAGTTTTATATAGTTCTAAAAATATAAAACGTTAACTTTCTTTCTCACAATAAATTAAACATCATAACCAATATATACAAATTTATAATATAAAATACATCAAATACAAAAAATATATTATAGTTCTAAAAAAATGTATAAATATTAAATACATAATATCATATAATTCAATATAAATTGGTTTCGCATACACAAAGTATAGGTCGACAGATAAGAATAATTTATGCCAATCCACTTTTTGGTTTAGTTATTTTCCTTCAAGATTTCTTAGTGGAAAAAAAGTCGGGGTTGGTTATCTCATTTTAAACAATTAATGTAAAAAAAAAAGAGAGAGAGTTGAAAGTGAGTGTTTTAATATATACATGAATAAATATATATTTTGCAGGTTCATATATTAATAATTAACATTTGTATTTGGTAGCCATACATTAATTGAAATTCATTGAGTTTATAAAATTCAAATTTTAATCATTTAAAAAACGCCATATATATATAAGACCAAAATCTACTTAAACATACTTTAACGGATTATTTTCAATGATTACCTATTTAACTATCATATTTTGGAAATATGTGACTACTGTCTGATTTAAAAGTACATTGACTTTGAATAATTTTTTTAAAGAATTCAAATTCCGTTATTCTCTTTTTTAGTAAACTTGATAATATGGTCAAAAAGACAAAAACTATGTATAATAGGTAATATTAATTCTTAAATTTGTATAATTATAAATTATGCATGAATATATAATTTATATTACACAGTCCTTACTAATAAATTCTTTGACTGATGGTAGTGGCTTCTTAAGAATTATTGCAACCTTCTCTCATGGTGAACCTTTTGATTGATATAAGTTTTACTTGATTTAATTGAGATGAGATTTGGTTTTTGTTTTTCTCATGTGTCAATATTATCCATTCTTTTTATAGTTAAGTATGAGCCCTTTGCTTGAAGAATGTGATATTTTGTAATTTACTTGTTTTGGTGTATCCCTTATATATACTCTTTCTAATATAAAAAAATTCTTATAAACAACATATTATATTATTTAAATATCTATCTGTCTTCGGGGATTAGTTATCTCGTGTCTATTTTTTAATTAGTCATGTGCTTATATCTTATGGTCAAACATAATTCATAAATGAAAAAGGCATAACTTTTAAAATTATATGGCTTTAATATTTATTTGTAAATTTTCAACTTCTACCATTGATTCAAAGGAGTAAGAGGTTCTAGAAGATATGAAAAATAAATTATATTTCCATTTTAGTTTTTGCCTAGCCACATGTATCTTTACGAGCAATCATTTCAAGTATGATATATCTAAAACATAGTAGAATTAACTCTTTTAATATAGGAAACTCTAATGTATCTATCTTATTCCATATTTTACCTATCAAATCATCTTATAATTCCATTTTTTATTTATTGGGTGAGAATTGAACCAAAACCTTCTGCATTCCATTTCATAAATCATCCACATATGATACAAAAAATTCAACTCGTGAGTACTCATAAAAATATCTGCAATAGGTACACGTAAAAATATTATTTTAAGATTACTTTTTGTCTAGTTTATAATTATTTGATAATAAATTTTAGTGAGTAAACTATAAAACATAAAATTATTATATACATCATATTATTGAAGTAATAATTATTTTTATATATTAATTATATAATTAAAAGTGGAAACTCGTAAATATCCGTACAAATATTACATTCGTTATCAGACCACCTTTGACTATTTGGTTGACTATTGTCATTGTTCTTATCCAAAAGAAAACCGAAATTTACTAAAGATTTTGTACAACAAAGAATGTGGGAAAAAGTTTTTATTTAACAGACTTATAGTTGATGTACGAGTGGGGTTAGTTGTAGAAAGGGAATGTGGTCAACGGTGTGCTTTATTGACTATTTTGTGTTACATGCGTTTTACAACTCTTTCCTTTCACATACCCTCCTTATTTATTATAGATTTTTTCATATATTATTATTCCATTTTCATTTTCTATCCATATATATAACACACTGAGATTTAGTCACAGCACCCTATTTAACACTTTCCATAAACTTCAGATTCTAGTTGCATATTTGACCTAGTTGTCATTTTTTAAAGATAACTAACTAACTAGTAACTACTATCTGGTCAATATATAAAATAGACCTAATGATACTCATTTTCATTCTCAATGAAACCCCATTGATCGATCTAATTTATATTCAAGAGATAGAGAAAAATGTGCAATAAATCAAACCCAACGCATGTTCCTCAAAATTCTAGCACACAGAAGCTTGAGACTGTAAACATGTATGTGACACGACCACCATCACCATTATTACTTTCTTCTTCTAATGCTGTTGAGAATGCTTCTCTTCGGTATAATTATATAGCAGATGAATCATCACCCTCTTTAGATCCATATGGCATTGGTGTGGAAGAAGAAGGTAATAACATGTTGCCTTTGCACATTAACGTTTCTTCAGATCCATATGCCATCACTACAGCACCACCACCACCATCACCGGTGCCGGAGAATGAAGAGGAGGTTGAGCTTGAAGATCTCCCGCTACCTTTCCCTTACCCCGAAGCAGAACAAGGTAATAGGGTTTTCTTGTTTTGTATTTATTTTATTTTTAGTATATGTTCTCTTTATATTTATTTAACCACACTCATCTTTAATAGGGTATAAAATCATATATTGGGACAATAATATTGTGCTTGTACTTTGAGAGTTTTAAATTTGGCTCATTGCTTTGAAAAACAAGGATTATACTTTTATATAATATGATAAGATATTTTTATCATTTTATATATAATGAAATAATATTTTTATCATTAAATATATAAATAAAAGTAAGTATTTGTCTTTTCATTAATTAATAGATAGGATGTTCGATCAACTTAATAACCCAGATTTAAAACATTGCTCACACCTATCATATTTTAGAAATTTATTACCATGCATTGATTTTAAAAAACATTATAAGCAGAGCTAAATTTATGGTTTGTGTAATAATATATGGTACAATTTTGTCACTTTTGTGGTTTATGGATTTATAACATTCCTAACATTATAAATATAACAAGGTGCAGTGTTATACAACAGTGATTGAAAGCAAGTAACATTTGTTGAATTTTTTATATAAAAAAATATTGACTTTTTTAATCATTTTCCAAAGACAATCAAGCGTATGATTGTTTTCCAAAGACATAAAATATTGACTTTTATGTGCCTTATCATTTTATTTTTATGAGCATGGGGTTTTATAATTATATATCTAACTTAAATATGAAAGTATTTACTTTTTTTATTACAGTATTTACTTTTTAGAAGAATGTTGTAAAAATTTATCAATGTCTTTATATTTATTTCCACGTAAGAAACTGGTATTCAAGGTGTTATATTAGTATCAATTGATTTTAACCATTCACATGAATTGCATAATATGGTATAGTATGTGGGCTACATTTTATATATGCACATTAATATTTGCACACTAAGATATACTTAAATTGGTTTCTTTCTCAAAATGTTACTAATAATATATTTATACCACACTCCAAGATACACTATATTAATATAATATAATCAGTCATATTAACATATATTGACAAGGTATTTATATTGGATGTCAAAAATTGACGGAGAAAGAGTTTAAAGTTTCTATACCCAATGTCACTATAAGTTAATATTTTTTTTAATCATAGTTTATTACTATTTGTTTGTGGATGAAACTTCAACACTCAATCTCCTTCATTTTAATCATTCATCATAACTATCAAACTATATTATAACTTCATTTTTTTTTTAAATTTTTATGGATGAAATTCGAACCCACAATACTCTCTACAAATTAGGAGGACAATTTTATGATAAACAATAAATTTTCACTTAAATTTTACAGGGGCAAATCAGATACCTTTTGAGACATCCACCATCTTGGTGAAGCCGAATAAGGTATTACTACTTTTCCTTGTCCTTAGCATCGTAAGGATAACTGCAACATGTTTCCCATCTTTTTTATACAGTTTAATAGATCTACTTATTAAACATATGTTGTATATTAATATTATGGCCCCATGTGTTGCATACATGATGACCTTTTAAGTAATATTGCAAACTTTTAATAATTTTAAAACTTGATAATCTATACGTTATTGATTATTGGTTAAAATTTTATAATCTTACCTCTCATATAATAACTCGTGAATAATATATATCTGGCCCACTGGATTAATCTTGAACTAATGATTTAATGATGCAATTATGCACTTGTTATCATATGACACATGATAATTTGAGTAAATATCTATGAATTTTTGGTTTGGTCTGGTTTGCAGTGGACAAATGGGTCTTTTAGAGTTACATATGATACTAGAGTTTTGGTCGATTTACTAATTAAACTTAGCATTTGAAACAGACACTTAAGGCCAATGAACAACTTAATTATAAATAATATCAATGCGTTAAGGTAATTAGTGATTAATTTGCTTAGGAATAGAGTGGAGTCATGACAAAATAGGTAATTATTGTCACTCACATTTTAATAATGCTTCCCACTGTCTTTAATATGGGAATGTTACCATTTATATTGGGATAAAAAGCATCATTAATATCCTTTCACAAAGCATAAAAAACTCACCAATTATATTTTTCTTTTACAGAATATAATAAAGAAACTAGTAAAATTTGCACAAAAGCAAGGGCTTTTCATCTTAGGAGCGAATGGTACTGTATCCTTGGTTGAACTTCTTAATGATGAAGATGCACCAGTGGCAAAAACCACTTTGCAGGTTTGTCTTCACCATTAATTTCTCTAAATTTATTTCTATTCTCACTATCCTTTAGACATAACTTTCTACATTATATATATATATTTGTTACAATTGATCTTTTATTTTGAATATAATATATAGAAGCCTCTATCTCTAGTAACATGTGAGATTTGATAATGCAGGGAACATTTGAGATTATGTTACTGGATGGAAATATTGTAATTCCCAAAAATAATAGGGAAGTTAGTTGGTTAACTATTTTAATGGCTGGAAAGGATTCTCAGATTAAAGGAGGACCTGTAAAGCGCTTAATTGCTGGATCCAATGTTCAGGTTTTTAATTTCAATCATTTCTGTATAATCTTCTTTATTTTATCGTATTTTAAATATTTGACAATGAATTCGACCTACTTAATTCCTACATTTACAATTTTATGTTTGCAACATTTAAGCTATAAAGTTTAACATTTAATTTCAATTTTATGTTTCTTTATGTTTAACTCAAAAGGGATCACATTTAAGCTAAGGAGGAAAGGAGAAAATAATATTTTCATTATTTGTTAAAACTTGATAGATGAGGGAAGAAAATAAATAAGAAAAACGTTTATATCATTTGTAATATATATATTTTCCAATAGTGCTATGTCTTACAACTATATATCAATCAATGAATGAGAGAAAATCTGTTGCCCACAAAGTTAAGTGTCTAACAAATATTAAGTTATTAGATATTTGACTTTAACTAATTTAATGTTTTTGCATAGATGAATTACTTAAACATTTTGTTACGAAAAAAACACTGAAAAAAGAGCCTATAGTTATTGGTCGCAACAAAGTTGCAATTTTCAACCATTCCTGTAGTTGTTGTAAATATAGGATTTGGATCTGCTTCACTTACAAAAAGTTATTGCATGCAATCTCATCCATAAAAATAATATAAAAATTCTGAAGTAAAAATAACATAATGTGAACCGTTCTAATAAGTGGCAATAACATTAATGGAGATCATCTCCATTACCAGAAGTTTTTTTCCTCCTTTACTTTTGAGGATAGAAGTGTAATATCATGATAAATAAGAATGATATAATTAATATTTTATCATTCATTTTATTTATTTTGTAGAGTATTTATCTATTCATTAATAGAGAGAAATCTTACTCACATTAATGCATGTTGTAGATCACATTTTATACAAATAACTTAAATTTTAAAGTTTCAATAATGTTAATATATGAAACTTTTGCAGATTGTGGTGGCCCCATTGAATGAATTTAATGCAGAATCCATGTCAATGCAACAATATTTGAGAAGACCAGAGTTTACCCATTTCCCAAACTATAGGCATCGAGATTGGCTCACAAAGGAAGTAGTGAGTCACATTCATAAGGCAACGTTGAAGGAGCTGAATAATCAAATAACAAACACACTTGCATGATAAATATAAAATATAAAATAAAATGTTACATCAATTAGGAAAACCTAAGTTGATTGAGTACACACTAAATTGATAAGTACAATAATTGATTAGATTAATTAACGTTAAGATTGGCCTAGGTACACCTAAACTTTACTATGTTAAGTTTAGGGAAGAAATTATCTTTGTTGCTGATGTGCCATGGTGACTATACCAATAGCTATGGACATTAACCTGGACTTTGTAAAAAAAAAAACACATTCAATGTTGTGGAATTTAATTTATCTTATGGATATTCTGGATCTTAATTATTTCATAATTTTATGGTTTCTTTTCATTGCCATTTGATATTTATATATCCATTTGTGCATATATTTTTTTCAACAATAAAATTGCCAGGGTGAAATTTTTCAATCAGCTACAGAATTTAGCTGAGGATATTTTTCCTAGCTAAACTGTTGGATACAAAGTATTCTGTAGCTGAATTTCGGATACATGTATACAATATTTTTTTTACAAATAGAGATAAATCATACCAAATGCAACAATTGTTCAAATTTCATGACAAAAAACCTCTTTGCTAAGCAAAACATGTAGATTGTAAACTAACATCAAGTAGATTAATTGACACAACAACTCACAAATCATGACAAATCAACAGTTCTTGAGTGTGAAGATTGAACACGCTCCTTACCAATAAGAACCTAATTTTGAATAATCTTTTGTATATAAATAGTTATTATTATAATCCAGTCTACTGGTTTACATTTATTTTTTGTGTCATCTTAATTAGTGATTTATAATGGTGACTTATTAAACAAATTGTTGATAAAGTGCAGAGTAAACATATGCTATTTTCACATTCAAGTTGGGCTTAAAATGCTGACTTGAAATTCCAAAACTATGGAGCCTAGCTACAATGGGCTCTGTGAAAAAAAATAATTTGTTAAGGACACCAGTTAACAAACCCATATTTTTATTATGAAAAAAATGCAATTATTAGAAGGATTTTTTGTGGTTAAAAATAAATGCATGCATATATGATTGCATGGATGATAAGGGGGGCAAGGCAGAACAAGAGACAGAGTGTGAAAGGTGCAACCGAGTTTTGCTCTCATTGCCTTATATATAATGTGATATTCCTCAATGACATCATAAGTTTTCATTCCCATAAATTAAAAGTGGTAGATCAAATGGGTAAATTGAATGCTACGTACTCATATGTAGTGTTATCAATGGTTATTTATATCTATGTTGTAGTTAATCTACAAAAAAAAAAGTTGAGAAACACACAATCATAAGTGACAGAAAGAATCTCAATTATAAGGTACGTATATTAATGTAATGTTGATGATGCTATGCATGAGCGAGTGAATTTTATTTTGTATTCAGAAGATTCTCTAATAATAGAATATTTAACATTTTGATCTATCTGAAGATAGATATAATGAAGTCTTACGCTATTAAACTAATATATTGTTGGTAATTAATGAGCAGATGAGAAGTGGTGGCTGATTATGAAATGGGTATGTAGATTATTGAAGAAGATGTTGGAGGTGGAGGGTAACATGTACATGGGCTAAGTCTGAAGTTGAGGGGACAGATAATGGCACCAACACGTGAGGTTGAAAGTGATATCAGGCTCTCATATATCATGGGAGGACTATGATGGATTCAAACAGAAAGAGAAAAAATAGGGTTATTATTGTGATTCATTTCAGCTATAATTCCATGAGGCCCATGACCATGATGACCCCACTTTTCTAACCATGATTTAACAGCACAGTGTAATGCTTAGAAGTGTCACACAAAAAAGTGTTGTGATGTACAAATGACAGTGCTTGTATTTATTACAACAAACCAGTTAACAGATACAATGCTTATTATTTGACAGATGATAACAATATAATAACATTTGGATCTTAACTTTTTGTATCAATAATTGGTTTATAACGTTATTATAAATTCTTAGTATCTTAAAATAAGGAAAAACTATTGATTGTTTAATTATTGGTAAAGTAACTGAACCTGATCTATTTGTGACTTGCTTTGCTGTACTGTGTTGTGTTGCACTGTTGTGTTGGGTTAGCCAAAGAAAAGGGTAATGGCACTGACGTGAATAGCTGCAAATGCCAGCTGGATACACCTTTAAACGTGTCCCCTTTCCCAACACTTACACCTGTCCCTTCTTCCATTGCCCTTTTTGCATTTACTCTCTCTTCACATTCTCTTCTGCTACATTTTTCTAGAAACTTATGTTCTATTTTGTTTTTAATTATATACACATACTCTTATCACTTATTAAGGACTAAAATATTTAATTTTTATGTTCTCCATCTATACTTACTTCCACACCATCTTATCTCATATCCAAAACCCAATTTCCCTTTATGTAACTTCCCTTTCTTTGGTGTTTGTTACTATTTTGTTATAAAATTCACAAATAGAAAGGGAAGAAGCATTTTATTTCATGAAGTGGGTGTTACATATATGAGTCCTAAAGTCCTAATTAACTAAAGGCACATAAAACAGTTAATAATAAATACAAGAAAAAAACAAAACAACATGGGGTGTCCTAGGTGGTTATTAAGGAATATGACAAGGGTATATTGGGCAACAAGAAAAGCAGTGCATAAAGACAAAACAGGACAACCATAACAACAACTACATCATGAAAAAAGAGGGAAGAAAGAAGAAACGAATAAACAGTGGTAGCAAATGACAATGTTGATGATGCAAATCTTGTTCTAACTCTTAACTCGTTTGTCAAAATCTAATGAACCTCTTTCATATCTCCATCTCTTTCAACACTTCCAACTTAAAAGATTAAACTTTTCTTCTCCATTGCTCAGTTTAAAGTTTAAACTGCAACAAAAGGTTTTAACTTTAACTTTAACTTCACTATACTTTTCTTCCTTGTTGGGTGTTATTTTATTGTATGTAACTCGTGTTCAGCTTTAATGGTTTTGCTTTTTCTTCATTCTATTCAGAAACTTAGACTAGAAGAAACCATTCCAGTTCCATTTTCAAAAGGGTGTTCGTAATTGTCTTCAAGTTGTAAAATTTAGCTAAAAATATTGAGGTTTCACAATCTGTATATTTTTGTGTAGAGACTGAAGTTCGAAGGAAAAATGGAGACTTGGTCATCGGTGGATGTAGTGGTAGAAGAGATAATGAGGATTCATAAATCTTTACCTGCTAGACCAGGGATTGATGAAGTTGAAGCTGCAAAAGCTTTGATAATCAATGTTGAGAGAGAAGACCAAGTGAGATTTGAATGCATAGCCAAACAAAATAAGGGTGCTGAAGTGCCAGAAGAGTTGTTTATGCTCCTGCAAGAGATGCAGAAGAATTTGGTTTATTTTCAGAGCAATGAGCAAAAGAGGGAGGCTATGAAACTTCTTGATCTTGAAAATGTTCACTCTCTATTTGATGAATTGATTCAGAGAGCTTCCAACTGTGTTTCTTCATCTCCCTCCAGTTCCAATTTGAATTCTAGAAAAACCAGTTACTCCGATGGTTCCACTTCAACGGTTTCTACTAGTTTGTCGAAGAATTCTGTTTCTGCTTCAGCTTCTCGAGGTGGTTTTGATAAGCTGCCACTTCCTGCTGCTGCTGCTGCTTCTTCCACTTTGTTCGATGCAGAGAAAGAACCTGTGAAAAGTTCAGATTTGTTCACAAGAGATGACAGTTATGTTAAGAGCAAGTCCACATTCTACTCCAACAGTTATGGAATTCAACCCAATATCCCATCAAAACCACAGATATTGGATTCATCACTAAAATCCATAAATACTGCAGGTAACAAACCCTATATGCCAGTCAACATTCAATTCAGATAATGTTATTATTGATTTTGTTAGGAGTTGATGATCATTTTAGAACATAAATTTTAGGCCTGGTCTTGTTCTCATGGAATGTTGTTTTGTAGGTCAAGTTGGTGATAAGCTGAGTTTGATAAAACTTGCTAGCTTAATTGAAGTTTCTGCAAAGAAAGGGACTCGTGATCTCAAACTCCAGAATAAGTTGATGGACCAAGTTGATTGGTTGCCTGATTCAATAGGGAAGTTATCAAGTTTGGTTACCCTTGATTTATCCGAGAATCGGATTATGGCCCTACCTACCACAATTGGAAGCCTTTCATCCTTGACCAGATTGGATTTGCATTCCAATAGGATCACAGAGCTCCCTGATTCTATTGGAAATCTGCTATGTGTAGTCTATCTAGATCTGCGGGGAAACCAGTTATCGTCTCTGCCTGCCTCTTTTGGCAAATTAGTATGTCTTGAGGAGCTTGATTTGAGTTCAAATCAGCTTTCAGTACTTCCTGACAATATAGGGTCACTCGTTAGCCTAAAAATATTGAATGTGGAGACAAATGATATTGAAGAAATTCCACATTCTATTGGTAATTGTTCTTCCCTTAGAGAGCTTCGTGCTGACTATAATCGGCTTAAAGCCCTACCAGAAGCTGTAGGGAAGATTCACAGCCTAGAGATTTTGTCCACGCGGTACAATAACATTAAACAACTGCCGACGACAATGTCATCTCTAATAAACCTGAAGGAACTTGATGTGAGTTTCAATGAGCTTGAGTCAGTGCCTGAGAGCTTATGTTTTGCTACCTCTCTTGTCAAGTTGGTCATAGGAAACAATTTTGCTGACATGAGATCGTTACCAAAATCCATTGGGAACCTTGAAATGCTTGAGGTATTAGATATCAGCAATAATCAGATACATGTTCTTCCTGACTCATTTAGGATGCTCACACGATTACGTGTCCTGCGAGTGGAAGAGAATCCTCTTGAAGTTCCACCAAGACATATAGCTGAAAAGGGAGCACAGGTAACCTTTGTTCTCTTTTTTTCAATCTAGTTGTTTTGATATTATAATAAAGACCTTTCTGTTTTTATTTGAATCACAAGTTTCATGTGTTGTTGCATCTCAGGCTGTTGTCCAATACATGGCTGAGCTTGTGGAGAAGAGGGAAAAGAAGGATATTAAACCTCAGCAAGTTAAGCAGAAAAAAAGTTGGGCTCAGATCTGCTTCTTTTCAAACTCTAACAAAAGAAAGCGTGATGGAGTTGAACCTGATTTCATTTAGTTACACCGGTGTTGGTAAGCAATAGATTCCATGAGTAACTTGACTTGTCTTTCAGGTCAATACCTAAACTAGAAAACTGAAGTTGAGAATAATTATGAAATAGTCCTTGGCTTAACCATTGCTCAAATGTTAGTGTCAAAATTTTGCAAGTCGGCACAGTATACTACATCATCTCTTAGGCACTCAAATCATTATTTGACACAGATAAAAGTATTTTAAAAGATTAATGCATTGTTGATTTCTTATCATGGGGTATAGTATACAACCTTATGTATATGAAATAATGATCTAAGTGTCTATTATTCCTATCATGGACTTTACAACTTTATATATGTGAAATAATGATTTAATTGTTTATGATAGACTAACTCTAACTTAAATTTAATCTTCTAATTGGCATAGGTTCACTACTTCAAATATGGTTGGATTTCTTCAGAGGGGATAGATTCAAAGAGTGAAGACATGGCTGGTGATATTTTATGTATTCTACATTGAGAAGTATTTAAAGAAGAGACATATATCTTTCACTCTGCTATCAGTGAATGAATTGACAACCTTTGATGGCTGATAGAACTTGCTTTGACTTGGCATCACAAATTGTAGATTTTCTTGTTATATATTTTCTTTTTTGTTTCTGTACAATTTTATTTCTTAATTTTTTTCATTTGTACTTATGTTATTGTGAAAGTAGAAAGAATTGTACAATCCAACATGGGAAATACTCAAATAGAGATGGGTAGTGACTAGTGAAGAGTGCTGGAGATGATTATGTACCATGTTTATGTCTATGTATGTATGTTCAATTGTTCACCTTCACACCACTGTTTAATTGTTGAACAAGGTACAGTTACCCTTTGTGGCACTTAACTTATATAGAGTATCTTCTTTCAGTAGAAATATGCTATCTATCTCTTCTATTTTATGTTTGGTACTGTTGCTAATGCAATCTAATCTAAATGAAATTTAATTTGCCAGAATTTTAATGGTAAGAAACTGAGTTTGCTTGAAGAACTACTATTAGAAATGGAAGAGAGAAATACATGACTTCTTAATTTTGATATTCACTATTCTGGTAATTGGTGTGACATGATCATGAGCCTTTAATTAAATAGGACAACCCAAAGTTTTACTGAAAGTGTTGTACTTACATATTACATGTCACATAACTTAGTGAAACTGAAACTTGAATAATAAACCGTATACAACTAAGCCTTAATCTTTGAGCAAAAGGTCCAATCCAAACTTCTTATATCAACATCTCTAACATAACAATGAAACCTTAATACTTTAACTATCTGGGTTAACTCTAAACCTTAAACTTTAAGCATTAAACACCAAATATTAATTTTCTTATATTAACAAATGATTGCCTAAACATGGGTAATACCGTAATACGTATAAAAATGTGTTTTTGGTCAATATTAAGAGTAGAAATATGCACGTGAAAAGCACATAATCTCTCTGAACATAATTTTTGAACAATTATTATTATGAAATATGTGCAATTGCAATTTGGGTCACAGACCATTAACCTTTAAAACTTTTAGTCCATTTACTTCCATCCCAATTTGTTTAGTCCTAAATTGAGAACATGGATCAGGGACTAGAATCTCTCTCAATTATTTTGTATTTGGATGTTGGTTGCAATGTCCATCTTGGGCATTTGAAACCCAATAAAGATTAAACTAAATTATCTTCAATTCATCATTTGATTGATGAGTTTCAAAAATTAAATAATAATATCATATATCAGGGAGCTGCTAGTAGAGTTTGGGAGGTTATTGTCATGCAAATTCAGGTTAATTACTCTCACTCTCAATTTATTAGTATGATGAGTGATTCCCCTATATGTGTACTTGTTATTCTCATGGGCAGTACCTTATGAAGTTATGCTGTAAAGATTTACATGTAGTCACATGATACAAAAAAATATCTATATAAAGATATATATAAAAATGGTAAATACGTTGTTTCCAAGGATTTAATTGATGATGGAAGTATGAGAAGGACGTATTGGATAAGATAATGGAGCTGGCATACACTATACGGGTGGGACTCCTCTCCAGTAATGGAGAGGGTGCTGTGGAATTTCAAACAAAAGACAATATATATTTACAATTGTATCCTTATTATTTAAAGTGATATTACAATTTAACTATTAAAATTCAAAGGGAAAAATCACTGTCCTCTCTAATAATGGAGAGGAGCTTAACTCACACTATACATAAGGGAAAGTATATGGCCATATCTTACACCCAAATGCATAAAGTCGGTGGCTTCTCCTGATATTTTCTTCCATGCCAAGATAAGTACGTCTCTACTTATTTCCACTTGGAATTTATTATAAAATAATAATAGAATTAACAAGATATTGGTCTAGTCATTTAATGTCATACTAGATACCAAAAATGTCAAAAGTTAATGTTTCAATTACTAGTAGCATTATATCTTGAAAGAGACAAACACACTCCAAATGAATTAATTCATTACATATAGGATGAAATGATATTATTGATAATTCAAAAAACATTTACACATAAATAAATAATTAATTCATCAATAAAGTAAGAATTTATTTATATTAGGCAAAACATGAAATAATTACCACCATGATATAATTTTCATTTTTCTATTTTGTCCTTACATTTTTTAATTTCTACAAAAAACCATATAATCCTAAGTAAACTATCATTAGCACGTTAACCATCTATCTCACCTTAAATTAAATTATAATAAATACATTTTTAACGTAAAATACTCTTAATGCAAAAACAGTTTACTCATATAAAATAAAATATATAAAAATTGAATACTTAATATAATAAAATTAGAATGTAAGTTAGCAGAAATTTATAAAAGTAATAAGCACAAATATCAAACTATATATCAGTGCTGACGCGTGAAATGGTGGATACAGGTTTTATCTTTTTGAGAGATCGTTAAGGCAAACTTTTGAATATGTAGACGTGGCTGGATGAGTAAGGTTGCCTGCTCAACGCCTCCATCCTCTTTCTTCCGTACGAATTTTGAACTCTAATGATGTGACTGGTAATCAAATATCTTCCATTTTTTTTCCTTCTTTCAAATTGAACCATTTCAAATCACAGGTCAAACTACAAACTACAAAATAAAAAGCAAGCAATTAATCAAAAGGTTTGAAATTATCAATGCGTGTTATAATTAGAGTTATTATTAGTAAGAGTGACTCAATTCAGAACGGTTCTCATATAAAAATCATTAGAACAATAAATTTGAACCTTATAATTAATCATGAATGGTTAAGATTAAAATTTAAATATTAGTGACATGATAGTCATATATATTAATCTTTTAATTTTCACGGTTCAGTTAAAATCAAACGATCCATATTAATTGTTGATATTTTTCATATGGTATATGTCCCCCACTCACTAGCCTATCTAATAATATTTGGTATATATTTGTATGAATAATAATTCTTTTATTTAAATAATAAATTCATGTAAAATATATTATCATCCGTGCGAATGTACAATTAACCTACTAATTTATAAAGAAATAATAACAATGTCATGTAGTTTCTTGAAGGGTTCAGTCACTTCTCAAATTACACTAAAAATTCCAACCTACTATCTACACTCACATTCTCAAGTAATTAATAAAAGTAATTACATTCAATTTTGTTGACGAGATTGAAAAAAAATAGAAACTAATAAAACTGGAGGTCGTGTATATGAGTAGATAAAGAAGAACCCATTATTAAACCGGTCATAGTACTGATATCAAACCGGTCAGGGTACTAATATAGTGGTACAGTGGTTCAACCGATGGTTCAGTAATTAAACCGCATGCCGGTTAAATCGGACATACATCCTTATATATATATAAACCTATAACAAACAAAATTCAAATAAGTAGGTATTAATATTTATAATTCATATTCATAATCTACTTCAAATGCACACAAACAACATTAAGTATTTAACAAAATCAAAGTCTAAAGTGCAAAACATATATTAATCCAAAATTATCACTTCACAAACGCAAAATACAAATAAATGACACAAATATCAATCCTTAAAGTTGAATAATTGGTGAAGAATTGAAAATTTGAAATGTGAGCCAGTATATTTTCACTTTTTAGGGATGAAATTTTAAAAAAATATATACAAACCGGTCGGTTTTAAACGGTTCACCGGTTTTGACCGGTTCTCTTGCGTGTCTGGTACAACAGCCGTGCCGTACCGGTTAGGGGTCCGGTTCGACCGGAAAACCGGTCGAACCGGCCGGTATGGCACGATTTTCATTACATTGATTAAAACTAGCGTGAGTGCTTGACAATCCGCTTTCCTATTGAGTGAATTATAATTGATTTGTATATTTTTATTAAATTTTTTCCATAACTATAACAAAATCAACAAAAGATGATTTACAATTTTGTATGTTAAAAGATGAAAATGATAAAGTGTCGTGTCCAAATATTGCATTGATTCATGTGAAAAAGCTGTCGTGTTCAAATGAAAAAACTGTAAAAGTTACATAAATAAACATTGATCGTAAAATGAGGAAATATGTTATATGGTTTTTGGTAGAAAATATATATTAGTAAGGGCAAAATAGGAAAACACAAATTACACCGTCATGAGTAGTTATTTTGTGTTTTCCCTTTTATATATTATATACTAGTATAGATAAAAAATAAAATAGATAATGACAAGTTTTATTAAATAAATAATGCAGCTGCCATTAGGGAATTGCCACATGGCAAAAACGTTGAAAAAAAATGAATGTTATATCAAGTGCTAATCATGTTTTTGAAAATTTTGGGTTGACTTTATTTAGCAATTCATCTGGACCAGCTGTCAAGAAATGCAAGCAAAATATCGTTTGAAAATTTGGGTTGACTTTATTAATATGAAATTAATTAAAAGAATAAAGAATTAGATATGATTTTATATGATTGAGAGAAGAAGGAAATAGATTTTTTCGGCTTTTTGGACACATTGATGAAAACAGAAACCATTTGAAACCATTATAAAAACATGATGTGTCTTTGTATTTCCCACTATAAGGCTTATATGAACTCTAAAATCTCCTCAAAGCCACACAACATTTTATTAAATTTTCATATTTCTTATACTAAGATCTGAAAATTGTTCCAAACCTTTCAATTTGATTGCAATTGATTGTCTCTGGATACAAGAAAAAAGATGTTGGAGGTTGTGATTGTTGCAACTGCTGCTACACTTGGGAATCTACTCATAGGATGGGATAGTTCAACCATTGCAGGTTTGTTTTATATTTTTTGTCATCTAATTATGCTATGTCTAATTCTTTTCCACTTATATATATATGGTTGATTGTATATTATAGATTCTGGTTCTGGGTTTTCATTCATTCTCCAAAAAATGTTGCCTTTTTCCCCCTAATGTTATTTGATTTGAGGATATGAAATTGAACTGCCTAATCTAATTCTCAAATTGACCAAACATGGTGGTTAATGGTGCCAAAGTTAATTGACCCAATTACTGAAATTAAACAATCATGTTGGTACCATTTCTGCAGGTGGCATGACCTATATAAAGCAGGAATTCAACTTGGAAAGTAATGCCACACTTGAGGGACTAATTGTGTCTATGTCTTTTCTAACTGGAACTGTTGTGACAATATTCTCTGGGACTGTTGCTGATTTGATTGGAAGGCGTCCTTTGCTAATAACATCATCTATTATGTTTTTCTTTAGTGGATTGGTAATTCTATGGGCTCATAGTGTTACTATTGTTATACTGTCAAGGATATTAAATGGTGTTGCAATTTCTCTTGCCAGTGCTCTTACTCCTCTCTACATATCTGAGATAGCACCAGCTGATATCAGAGGCCAATTGACCACTCTTACACAATTTTCTTGTTCTGGTGGAATGTTTTTGGCTTATATTTTGGTGTTCGTAATGTCCTTGGTGGAATCAAGTTGGAGGGTTACACTTGCTGTTATTTCTATTCCTTCTGTTGCTTATATCTTTGTGGCTTTCTTTTACCTCCCTGAATCTCCTCGCTGGCTTGTCAGCAAAGGTCGGATAGCCGAGGCTGAAAAAGTACTGAAGAGACTCCGCGGCACTGAAGATGTTATAGGTGAGACTGAATTTGCTGGATTTGTCGGTCTCAGGTAGTGTTACTTAGGTAGACATATCAAAACAGGTTGAAACAAAATATGAGTTATGTTCTGTGTTTGGTGTATTTTGTAATCATAGTATAATAGAACAAGACAAAGGACTAAAAATAGAACATTTTAGGTTCCACTGCCGGGGGATGAAACCAAAAAGAAAAGAACATGAGCATCATGTTCTGTCTTGTTCTTTCTATCATGTTCACTAAACCCTTTATTTTTTACATCACCATTTTAGCAACTTATTTTTTATTGTCAATTATGTTTGATCTGTAGGGGAGTTGGCTTTGCTAGCAGAGGGTCTTAACCCTGGGGGTGAAAACATTTCTGTAGAAGAGTACATAGTTGCTCCAGCCAGTGAGGTCCTTGTTAATCAAGAAGCAGGGAAAGATTATATAAAGTTGTATGGACCCAATGAGGGTGTTTCGATGGTTGCTCAACAAGCGAATGGACAAGGTAGCATGGTATCCCGCAGCATGTTGTCCCATAGCATGTTGTCGCAGCAAGGAAGCTTTGCATCTCAGGCTGCTTCAAGTCTTAAGGATCCTATTGTCAATCTCTTTGGAAGTCTGCATGAGAGTAGTCTTCATGACAATGGAGGTTCGCGCAGTATGCTAATCCATAATGCCAGCAGTATCTTTAGTGTGGGTGATCCAGATTCCAACACCCCCTTTGGTACCAGTGACAACCTGCAAGCCCCATTACTTTCATTTCAAGGTGCTGCTGCTGAAAGGGATAGGGCTTATGGATCCAAGGACATGTTAGGTTTTAGGAGCAATAGTGGCTTGATAAGTAATAGCAGTTTGGTTCATGGGAATGTTGCGGAAACACCTAAAAATTCAAACATCGGTGGAGGCTGGCAATTGGTTTATAAAACAGCTGAGGGTGGTGGGAAAAAAGGAGGGATTCAAAGGGTTTATCTGCATGCAGATCCTGCTGCAGTGTCTCAGGCTCACCAAGCTTCATTTGTTTCAACTTCTGGCTATGACATGACTGTAGATGGCGGCGAAGCTTATCAGGCTTCTGCTCTAGTCAGCCATTCAGTTATAGGTACTCATGATATGTTGAGTATGCCAGAAGCTGTTGCAAAAGGTTCAAAATGGAGAGGTTTGCTAGAACCTGGAGTCAAGCGTGCATTAGTTGTTGGAATAGGACTTCAAATTCTTCAACAGGTGCAGTTAATTGAAATTGTATCAGCATTACATCACCTGAATATTTTGCATCATGTTATACTTATGATTGATATCCCTTGCATTCATCTACAAATTTGAAGTTTATCCACTCTTTTAATCAATAAATAAAATTGAAGACCTGAACTCTATAAAGAAGTACCCTCAGTTATACTTTATCATACATTTATTAGTCTCTACACTAAACAGGGTTAATAATTGATCATGGCCTTGATATTAGGATATTGCTTTAGGTCATATACTAATCCAAACATTCACTACCTGAATTACTTGTCTTCTGATGATGAGTATCTTTTACTCACTTTAACACTAGTTGGGGAGGTGTATCCACCATAATTAGAATATATTTTTTATGTTGCATCTTTCCGATAATTTTGATAACATTCTTCTTGGATGAATAGGATTCCTCTCCAGATATATGCCAAGTACATAATGTTCTTTCCAGTTGTTCTTTTCCTCAATTTAAAATTAGCTCTATCCAACACCTTGCATATATTTGTACTTTTATTATTTCACATTCTATCTTCTTCCTCACCGATTCTGAAAATATAATACATATATATATATATGCAGGCTGCTGGCATAAATGGATTTCTATACTATGCTCCCCAGATTCTTGAGCAGGCAGGAGTAGGAGCCCTTTTGTCAAACTTGGGATTTAGTTCAACATCTTCTTCCTTACTTATAAGTGTAATCACAACATTCTGTATGCTTCCCTGTATAGCTGTTTCCTTGAGGCTCATGGATGTTTCTGGTAGAAGGTATGTTTAAACTATGGCATGGCCTGATTTTCATGTTACTGTTGTTTCTGTTTCATGAGGAACCCTTAGCCATATACAAACATCACAACTTCTAGTAGATTGTTTAATTTCTATTGCCACAAATGTTTCATTTTTCAATTGCCATATCATTTCTCTTGTCATTTGATGGAATTCCTTTTAATAATCTAAATAGGATCCTATTAGTGCAAGATTTGCTTAACTGAAATTGGAGTATAAATGCAATTATTTGTTAATGACATTGTGTATTTTTTCATGGCACTATGTCAGGTCAATAATGCTGTATTCGATACCCGTCCTCATAGTCTGTCTCGTGGTACTAGTAGTCCGGGAATCATTTCACATGAGTTCTGTCCTGAATGCAGCAATCTCTGCTATTAGCGTTGTCGTCTATGAAAGCTGCTTTTGCATGGGCTTTGGTATAATTCCCAACGTTATATGTGCAGAAATCTTCCCAACTAATGTTCGCGGAATGTGCATTTCTATGACATCCCTTACATATTGGATTTGTACCTTGTTCATCACTTCTACATTTCCCTATTTGCTCCAGCTCTTGGGCCTAACTGGCGTCTTTGGATTATTTGTTGTTGGCAACATCATTTCATGGATATTTGTTTACTTGAAGGTTCCTGAAACAAAGGGCATGCCATTAGAAGTCATCATTGAGTTTTTTGCTATTGGTGCAAAGCCTGGTACTGATCCTGCTACACTTGGAATTAAATGATGACTTCATAGTGATATATGATGCCGATCATCGTCACAATAAGAAGTATAGATGATAAATTTGGGAGTTTAGTTGGTCTTGCTTTTCCCTATAGCCACTTGAGAAAATCTGGTAGATGATTGAAACTGATGACCTTTTAGGAGATGAGTATATTATAGTAATTTATTTACAACTATATCATTAATGTTTAAGTAGTACTTGTATTCTATCCCTTTTGCATTTCTTGTTTAGACATGCCTTTGTTGACATTTGAGTTCTGAAAAGGTCATGAGTATTGTAGTTGTATTCTTTAATAAACTTTTCAGGAGAGGACTTTGGTGTCATCTCATGGAACCAATATTCCTTTATTAAACATACTATTCTTGCAAGGGATGATGTGTATTTACTTGTCTCACACTCCCTAAAATTGCTACAAAACTATCTGAACAGACTAATTTCAAAAGAGCAATAGCAGCAGCAGACTAATTACCCAACTTGTCTCTTGCAAGCTCAGGATTATTGCTCTTTCATTTTTATCATTCAGGTTTGGATGAGTATGATACTAGTATTTAATGGAGAGAAATAAATTGTAGCAATATTATTTAAGAGTTGGTTTGCGAGTTGGATTTTGGAGGGCAAAAAAATGAAATGAAGGCTTCAGAGTAATACCACAAATGTATTTCATAGCTCTCGAGTATTATTTGTCTTCCATTACCCTCCAAAAACTATTTTGCAAGCAGTAGTCATGAAATAAATACACTGGCGATATGAATCTGGAGCCTACTATTTCCATTTTTTTCTCGTACAAAATTCTACTCGCAAATAGATAGGGTTGCGGTTCAGTTGGTTTATGATGATGTTCTGCATTCCCAAAAACCACAAACACATTGACTGAGTCTGGTCTTTGGGACAAAACAATTTCAAATCCAAAATTGTTCCACATTCACCAAAATTGAATCTTGCAACTTAAAATGAATCATAACCAATCACCAAAGGATCCGATTCCTCTTGATAATTGCATCCCCAACGTTCTTTTCATTCATGCTTTTGTTATTCCCTACTTGATGGCTGCATAAAACCTTAACGATTTTCAAGATCAATTTTGATTCTTGTAAAGATGTCAAAATGATGTGGTAATGTTCTATTTTTGGTTGGATAAGAACTCTAGAGAATTTAAGGACTTTCTTTTTGTCTTTAGATTTCCTTTGAGGCAGGTCTTTGTTTAGTGATACTTTTTAGGTAGATAAGCTGATGCACTGATATGCTTTGTTGTATGACCATATCACCTAGTTTTGTTAATGGAAGTAGTTCAACTATTCAAGCATCTGCTACATTGAAAGATAACTTTTTCTTCAAATTTTGTGGCCTATTCTAAAATAAATAATTTGCCCCTTTCACATCAGATAAGCTAAAACCTTATTATTTAGTTTTGTCAAGTATTCCTTAATCTGCATTCCTTAGTATTTATATATTATTATTTAACAAATATTTATGTCACTTTACATGCACTAACTAGTCCTATGAAATATTTTATTTCATTTCATTGCTTAATAATTTCAACTTTTAATTATTATTTTATAAGCTTTTAACTAATATATTAATTTTCAATTATCATATAACTACGTCAAAGAAAACCTTAAATTGATAAATTTTTCATAAGAGTAGACACAAGAAATATCATAAGAGGATAATGTATGAAATTTGACTACTACTTTGAAGGCTGTCACAGGAGAAAATGTAGGTATCATGGTATGTAACTGTAAGTGAATAAGTTGTCCACAATGAGATATATCATGTTCTGATAAGTCACTTGCTAAACAAAAAAGGTTGATAAAAGTAGGAAAAAGGGAAAAAGCAGGTAAAGTAGCAAGTTATAGAAGTCCTTATCTCTCAACTTGATTGAAAACAAACAATATAAGAGATCCGAGTCAGACTCCTTTATATTATTGGATTAGGTAATGATGAGAAAAAATATTGAAAAACTGAAGTACGTTGACATTTATATCATTTAGTTTATACTAAAGTTACATTTTTAACCTTAAAAATACTCTAAAAAAATAGGATTGCACTATCTAGTAACAGATAGTATTACTGAAGAGAGTGGTAGTGTGGAGCTGTAGTTAAAAAGGGACAGGTGGTTGTAAAATATCTCACAAACTTAGTGCTCTCAGATCAGAATTAGGGGAAAATATTGCCTTTTTTTTTGCTTTTCTTAGTTTCAACTTATCACTTTACTGCTGAGTTTTTTAGTGTTAACCCTCCAACTAGGTCAAGACAGGGGATGAGAACCAATGATGTTTTCTTCACATATCTTACAAGCACATCTCTTCACATTAGAAGCAAGTAGCAAAAACTGAATGTGGATATGATGAAAAAATGGATATTTTCTAGACAAATATATAAGAAAAGATAAAAAGATAAGCATATTATGGAGATACTTTTTATTGATTGCATAATAAAATTGTCAACTTTTATTTATGATATACAGTATATTATGTATGTACTTTCAGTATAAAAATTTATATTTTGTCAATAAATCATTCACTATTCATTTATATTTTTTTAAAAGTTTCAATGACACGATTAAAAATAAATGATGGAAAATGTTGTGACATTGTATAGACCTCATACATTGTAACTGTATACATTTTTTTTCTTCTCTTTAACAATATAACTCATGATAAAAAATATAATAATATAAGATGAAAATATGTGGAAGTAACATAATTTATAAAGTGGAGACTAGAGAGGATAATCTTGGAACATAAAAATGATGGGTGGTGCCTGAAAAGTCATACATGTCCTACCAAAAAACAAAAAGCAGAAGATGCCACCAATTATGACTTACAAGCTTTTTCTACAGGCATCAAGGGTGTGACACTTTTGTAGTCCCCCTTATGAGTAAATGGGATTTGGGATAGATGCCAAATAGGACCATCTTGCAAAAGGGCATCTTATACTTTCACTTTCTTTTTTAGCCCCAAAAAAACAAACACATCCACTACCCTTATATCCCTCTTTTGTCTTGTCTTTTTTCCTTTAAACTTAATTTTACTATTGATTTTGCGTGTAATAGTGCAAGTTTTAGCATAGATGGTTAGCACTTTGGAGTTATTGTAAATAATGTTATTGATTCCTTTGATGAAAAAGATTACAATTTGAATGACTTGGATTGGTACACATACATGCTATGAGTATTTTACTAGGTAATGGTTAGTACCCAACAAAGAGATAAAAACAAAGACAAAATGTGAATATGTTGTTGTAGAGAAAAACAAAAAGGACGCAAATTATGATGTAATTAGAGACACACAGGAAGATAGAAAACCGCTGGCGCTGCTTGTTTGAATAAATTGCATGTGTGTGGTTTGCTAACATGCAAAGCCTTTGCTTTTTTATCTTTCATTTTGTCAAGTTGGTGGTGACTAAGCTTATAATCACAAATTTGATGTGATGGCTTTCAATTCTTTGAACGTGACATATCAACAGCAAAGTATTATTTTCGTTTTAATAATCTGAGATTTTCAAAACTGATTTTTTTTTGTAGTTACGCAAGTGTTGTGGCATACACCAACTTAAAATATGAATATATGTAATAAAAAAATAAAGTGAGATCATGTATAAATATTGTTTAGCACTATTCAAAGTCAATACCTCATATTACTGCCAATTAGATTCCTGCACTGGATATTTTTCAAGTAGGACATGTTGTGACTCTATGGCTTTAATAATGAAGTTTGGAGTAATGTTTAATTTGGAAAGCGTGTAAATTTCTCTTTCTTGTTTAAAAAATAGTTTTTTTATATATAAATGGCAGTAAAAAGAATACTGTTCACTCTAAATTCGAGCATAAGCAACAAGATTAGAAGTTAAAAATTCTAACATAATGGAATGGTTGTTAAAAGAAATATGGATGGAATTGAATTGATTTAGTACTAGAATGTGAAGGAAGAAGATATTTACAATTTTTAATTAAAAATAAATGCACATATGAATCATTGAAAAGCAATATGTGTCACATGCCATAATCTCGGATTATTACTGAATTTTTTAGTATTAGAGATGATCTCAACTCGATTTAGTGGTATGCAAATTTGTGATGTAACCTAAGTTGTTCAAATTCATATAACATATCAAAGTTTTCTTTTAATTTTAGATTTTCACCGTTTTTATTTACTTTCTTTTTATTTTTCTTTATGATTTTTTTAACATTTTCTAATTATTTATCAAAGTCTGCCGGCACTGTTTTGACCCGCAAGCCCGTTGCTTGGTTTTAATTTGCACGCACATGCTAATTTTGCGCCTATCCCTGCCTTGTTTTTTGTGTGCCTAATCAAATTGGGACATGTGGCATACAGGTAATTTCTTTAAATATTTTATTATTCAAAAATGTCGAAATAAAATAACTTCTGCTTTAGGAAATATTTTATTTAATAATGGAAATTAATATTATTTTAAATAATAAATTATAATAAATAATTAGATAATTGCAAAAAAATGTAGATATAAAATATTAAAATTCTTAAAATATCTCTCTGAGGTGAGATGCATTCCACACATTAATTCTATTGCTCGTGTCTCTAAAAGGAAATAAATTTTAATTATTTTAATAATATTTGTTTGAGATAGGATGTAATAGGAACATTAGTTCTTATGCTCTAATGACTAATATTTTGAAGTGTATTAATTTTGATCATTTTAAAAATATTTCTTTGAGATAATATGTAGTGGTGATATTATTATTCTTTAAAAGTAGATAAATTTTGAATTCAATCTCTTTGAGATGAAATGAAATGCAAACATTAATTCTAGTACTCTAATCTCTAAAAGTGAACATGGTTAAATTAATATAAAAATATCTCTTTGATGTGAGATGTGTGGACATTAGTTTTGGTTTCTCACCCACATGAAGTGGATAAACGAATAACAATTAGAAATGACTTTTCAAATTTTAAATGAAAAAAAATAAATCAATATTTTAACCGACGCCACTCAAAATTTTAAACCCAAAAGTATTTTCTCTCAATTTCTCTATTGCACATAGAGATATTTAAGAGTAAAATAAATTCTTTTCAAATGAAAGAATAAAGAATATAATTTCTTTATTTTACTAATTTGATTTTTAATAAAGTAAGTTAAGGGTATAATAAATTCTATATATTTAGCAAGAGTGTGATTTTATTAGATATGGATGAGATGAGATGCTAATATCATTTGTGATTGGTAATCGACTTCGAGCTCGAAACTCAAATTGACCATATAAGAGACTTTCTACATTTTAATTGCAAAAAAACGTAATAATAATTCTAAATCATTTGAGAGTGGTCAAAATTGAATTCAATCTCTATCTAAATCACGTAGTCGACGATGAATAAAAAATCTGGTCGCTACATATATGAATGTCAAATTCAATATTAAATTCATCCTCATATTTTACTCTATGTAAATATTGTAAATATAAATAAGTTAATTATCTACTAAAGTCTATAGAGTTTATGAATATACTATTTACGTCCTAAATATCCATTAAAGTAAAAAAAAAACACCTTTGCTCTTCACGATTTTGGATTTAGCTTTGCAAAGTGCGCATTTATAATCATTAGTTGAAAAAGCAACATGTAGATTTTTTTATTTAAAACACGTGGGAATACAATAAGTTAGTAGGGCATGTACGTACGTCACCATTTTCAACAAAAAAATAATCTCATTAACCTTCTAGGTACAGTAATATAAAATAGTGTTACAAGTTAAACTATTAGCAATCGTATGTCACCATTTCAACAACAACAAAAAACACATTAATCTTCTAGGTTTAGTAATATAAATACGGTTACAAATTAAATTATTAGTTGAAAAGTAAGTTAAAAAAGTGTAAAAAATATATGTATTTATGGTGTAAATGTTTTATGCAATTATATCATATGTTATTCTTTTTCTGTCATCATAACACTTTAATAAAGTAATACAAATGAATGATAGATGATGCATTGACTCTCCATAAAATTTATACTGGACAATGTATTACGTTTAAAAAATTTACTTCATATCTTAGTTATATAATATATTAAAATTTAATGGTTTATATAATTTGAATTAATCAATAAACCTGAAATATTAGATATTTATATAATTAATGACTAAGAAATATCTTTTTTAATTTAGTGATCCGTGCATACATCACATTAAATACTATAGGCTTATGTTATTTATTTAATGTCAGGTGAGTATGCGCCTATGTGGCTATCTTGTTGTGCTGTCACTCAAGAGTTCATTGTCAACGAAGTTTAACTCTACTTTTATTAATTTTCTTCCGAATACTATATTAATGATTTTTTCCATTCTTATTACGGGCATATCAACTCGTTTTCCTATCGTATGTAACTTTGGGTCATATATAAAATAAATATTTAATGTCATAATTGTGTTACATATTCTAATTTGCAGTTAAATATATTTAAAGTGAGACATAATTTAAAACATGCAATCATTGTTAAAAGTGAGACAACTTTTACTCAATATATCTTGTATACAATGTATGATCACTTCTACAAAGTTCAACTACCAGTCAAAAAGCCTGTTTGCAATCTATACTCTAAAATATGGTTTACAATTCTACACTCTAAAAACTCACTTTGGGTCATATTTTTTGAAAGACTATTATTTTTTAGTTTGAGTACATACCTAATCCCATAATTTACAGGGTATTATAGGCATGTCATAATTTTCCCTCTTCTCACATGGATGATAATGCTGCATGTTCCAATGGACCAATACTTTTCTATATCACGAACTCATGTTGAAATGAGTTATGAATAAAAACATATCTTCCAATTGCTATAACTCGTTTCAGTTTCTATATCTGAAATATTAAAAACAAATTAGAAAATCAGTGGAGAAGTGTGTATCATTAGGCAAGTAGAAAGTGTTCATATAAAATGGTGACTTTAGTAAATGTTACTCAATGGAATCACCACAAATATACATACTAAATAGAGTTTTGATATTTTTCTATAAACTATATTGTTGTTTTGTCAAAACAGTTATTGAATGTATGAGTTTGGATGCTGTTTTTTTGTCTAAAATTGTTGCAATTTATGAGAAAATGTGGCATTGTAGTGAAAACTTTGTTTTTGTGTGTATATCCTAAATATGCTACCAAATGTGTTGATGCCCAACTCGTAGCATCAATTTTAACTTGAAAGTAAGTTACAGATAAACTTATATTAGCAATAGGATAAACCCAAATGAAAAGATTGTAATTGTGATTGTTAAATTATTTAGTAGTGATAAAAACGTGAGAATAGTCATAATCTGCAAACAAAGTATGCATGTATACACAATATAATTCACTATGACAATTCATCAAATAGTTAGAACACATGTTGAAGATTCCAATTTATACTCAACAAAATTTAATGAAACAATTTAAAATCAAACCTCAATATAGAATGAGAAAGAGTGAAATAATCTAAACATAGAAAACAATATACCAACAATATAAACTAAAGATTGAAGCAAAAAAAAAGTAACATATTGTCAGGTTTAATATCATCGTAGAAACCACCAAATGATTGCATATTCACATTTTATTTTCAAATACCTATCATCTGGTTGAAACTAGGAGAGCAACTTTGGGTGAAAGGTTTGAGGAACAACCACTTTTAGCCATACATCACCTTCGAAATAATTATGTAAAGTGCATAATCAAGACCAACAAAATATCAAAACCAGCGATAAAGTACTTCTAATTCTTGGTAAGGAGGTTGATCTCCGTAGTTACCTTTGCACAAAACTCCTTCCATATCTATACATCAAATTGTTCAAATATTTATTAAAATTATTTATTAAACAAAAATATTACTACAAATAGCAAATTGTGGCAAACATTGAAAATGGTGAAAGAAACAACCTTAGAAACCTCAGTGCCATTATAAAACATGTTCTTGAATATAGGAAGTATGCACCTTACCAAAATATAGCATTGGAAAATGGGAATAAAAGAGAGGTTTAATAACTACCACAACAGTTACAAAAAGAGACATTAATTTACATTGAAAGTTATATATAAACATGAAATTAGAAGTATAAAAGGTAAAATAGGAAAACATAAATTACACCATGTGGGTCGTTAATTTATGTTTTCCCTTTATTAAGTAGTATAGATTCCGAATATAATATGTAGCACAATATAATATTCTTTAATATGCTCCTATTCATATGTTGATTTTCCGTTTCAATTTTTCTTAGAGTAAATTACACTTACATCTCTTGAGTTTTAATGAAATTACACAAACTATCCCTCACTTTTTTGTCCTTTCACAAATCACCCCTAATTTTGTACATATGTTACACTGACTACCCCTGCATAATATAAAAGTGTAATATTTTAAACAAAAAACGTATGATGTGTGTAATTAATTAAACAAAATATTGTATATTATGTAGAAAAATTCAAATAATATAAGAGTCAATGCGTCTTTATTATTTGGCTCGTTATAAAATAATATAAGAGTTATTTAAACATTTATTTGAAATTATTAATGTATTTTTAATGACACAGAAATAATAAAGAAACATTCGCTTTTGTAATATTTGAAGTGTTACACAATATACAATATTTTATTTAACTTAATTACATTCATCACACATTTTTATTTAAAATATTACACTTTTATAACATACAGATGTAGTCTGTGTAATGTATGTATAAATCTATGGATGGTTTGTGTAGGAGGGAGGGGTGATTTGTGTAATGACAAAGAATGGATGGGTGGTTTGTGTAATATTATTAAAACTTAGAAGTATGAGTGTAATTTACTCTTTTTCTTATTATTGTTAAACCTATAATTTTATAATATATGTCATATAACATTTATCGGATAGATTTTAATTTTTATAGTTATCCCCGACCATTTAGGTCTCTTCATGATAATACTTAGTAAAATTTATGAAAGTCGAATTTACAATAACACATTTCCACATATAAAAATCTGTAGAAAATAATACTTTCTCAAAAGGGCATGATACCTACTGTGTCATAATATTTGGTTGGATTTGAAAGTAACTCATTTTCTTGCACACACAAAAAAAACTGAAAAGAAAAAACATACATTACACAATTTTCTTAATGTGCTACATATATTAATATTTTTTAATATAAACAAATATTTTAAATTTTTGTGTTGAATAGAAAAGTAACATAATTAGAACAATTAATTAAAGATAATATATATATATATATAAAATATCATACCATGTGTAGGTTAAATCAAATTTGTGCTAAATTTGTTCTCATATTAGAATATATGAAAGTATTTTAAAAAAAATATAAATTATATCGGCTAACATTTAGGGTCAAGTAAGAGACAAACCTTACTTGACTCTTGTTCACCCCTGCTCGTTGTTGTCACCTCACTTTTAAGGATGTGTATTGAAGTGATTCATATATTTTGTGATTTATATTTATGGTGGTCTAATTGCATTTAGTATTTTTGTTATTGTGTTGACCAATGTTCCTCTTGATGCTATAAATGTTGTCATGATTATTGGTTAAACTATGGTGCTCTATAGTTGGTGGTGCTCATGGTGGTTAAATTTGAAGATAACGATCATAACATGAATGTTAAATATTGTTTGCGTATGTCTATGATGATCAAATCAAAAATAACTTTTACATTGATAATTAAACATTATTGTCTTCATCTTATTCAACTTTTTAGATTTAATTCAACTATTAGTGTAATATACGTATATAAATTTAGAGTGATTTGCATATGTAAAAAATAAATAAATGATTTGTATAATTTTAAAAGAGAGAATATCAATTTAATTTATTGTAATATTTAGAGTGTTAAATGTATTATATGTATTAAAATATGGTGCTTTCTAACATGCGTACTACTTTTTAGTTCGCATGGATGCGAACCCTCCTCATTGTCGTTGATTGCATCTTAACCGTAGAGTTGATGACCTGCTGTTTTGTAGAAGAGAAGTCGGTATGGGCCAGGGAGACTTATAAACATGTAGAAGTCGGTTTGGTCTAGGTGAACTTTTGCCCACACAAAAGTCGGTTTGGAGATAACCGACTTCCGTACATGATATTGGCCCAACCCTTTTGTTTTTTTTTTTAGTTTTTCAGTTTCAACTTTTTCATAATTTTCAAAATCCTTAGAGATGTCGGTTTGGCAATTAGTGACATCTATGTGGGCTTGCGATTTGGACAGTCCACGTGACTTTTTTTTTTTTAAAATGTGTATAGAAGTCGGTTTGGGTAATTGCTACATCTTAATACATGTATCAGTCTATTTCATTTCTTCTTCCATCTAACAAAAAAAATATTAATTATAAATCTATCATCCCAAACATATAAACAAAGGGACTGTCATAAACCAGAAATAAAACTTTAAAAAAACTTACCTCTTTAATGTCTCTACAATGTTTTGGTATAAGAGAAACAACCACTATCTTCAAACTTGTTTTCTAAACCACTATGTTCGAGTGTTCATGTGTTTAAGTGTTGGAACTTAGTTTATAATATATTATAAGTATTAAAGATAAGAGCACACAACTCTCTTTAAAAGTCGGTACATTCCAAGGAAACATAGAAAATGACTTCAATTAACAAGTCGGTACCGCCCATACAAACTTTAGTAAAAGGCGGTCCAACATAAACCGACTTTCTTGAAGAAGTCGGTTTAATCCAACCCTTCTTCATTTATGAACTTCCATCTCCCCAAACCGACTTCAAGCAGGTCATTCCCGATACCAAGTCACATACATTTTCATCCAACGGCCAAAATATAATTCGTATCAATGCGAACTAACTAACAGTTCGCAATTTAGCAACGCCTTAAAATATATATAATGTAATAAATGCATGTGTTGTTTTAGTGAAAAGGTAACAGATAATGTTAAAATTACACAATTCGTGTAATATAAAAATGTAGTGTGTAAAAAAAAAATACTTGGAAAAAATTATGAGGGTATTATAGAGTGAAATTTTTGGCCAAAGTCCAATCTCTTCATTCAACTTAGATAAGAGAAAAGTACAGAAGCTAAGTTAAATATAAAATAAAAACGGTACGAATACGTACAAAAAAAAACTACAGAACATGTTTGTTCATGGCAGAAAATTACTGCTATCGTTATGGCTATGATGACCCACCATGTTACTACAACTGCTTTCGCTGCTTTTTTTATTATTATTACTAACAGTGCCATTGTTGTCTTCTCTTGACTTCATCTCCGTTTCATTAACCTCCACACCGTTGGTTGTGCTGCCACCGTCAACTGCCGGTAACCGACCACACTTCTGGCACCTATCCGCCGCAAGGACCTGCCGACATGAAGGGCACGACGAATGAGACTTAAGCCACGTGTCTATGCATCCCACGTGGAACCCATGTCCGCACTGCGGTAGCACCCGGATCTCGTCGCCGCCGGCGAAATCCGACAGGCAAATAGCGCATTCCGGCATCGCCAACCACTTACTCGGGTTACTGTCTATGTAAGTGAACTTCGGAAGCGATTGCAGCACCTTTTTCTTCAGCCCTTTGTTCGCCAGGGCTTGCGCCGGCGAGTTCCCGGTGCCTTGTCGGAGCCAAGGGCAGCGTGATACAACGATGAACCCCACCACGCATATGATTGCACAGAGAAGCGACGCTAGAATCACTACGAAATCGGATTCTAAGTCTTTCGCTCCCGCCGGCGACACAGCCTCTGCCACCGCCGTTTCGTTGCCTGTAAGGAATCTAAGAGCACGTGTCATGGTGATGGTGTTTGCTTTAGAAAATATTTGTAAGAAATAGAGTAAGTGAGGGAGAGAAAAAAATGAAAGTAGAGAAGTTATATATATATATTATGGAGAAATGAAATAATTGGGGTAGGTATAATTAGTTGATTGGAAGTTGAAAGAGGTGGAAGAAGGAGATTTGAGTGAAGAAGAAAAGTGGAAGTAGAAGACTAGAAGGTAGAGATAGAGAGAGAAAGAGAAGAGTGAGAGGAATGTGAATTGAAGACTTAAGAGTGTTTGTTTGGTAGCTATAATAATAGAATTGGAAGAAGATATGGCCCATTTGGAGGGCAAGTGGGTGGAAAGGTGAGGGACTAAAATGGAAATAACCCAAAGCCTTATCGCATATGGATATTATCTATTAATGGATAGACAAATGATGTGTAAAATAATATAAAATAAAAAATAAAAAACAATTTAATTCTTCTATTATACTTGTAATGACTTTTTTATCCTTAAAACCAAGTGTAATAACCACATTTACCTATCTATTAATGGAGAAGATCTCTACTCTTTATTCAAGTCTCTCCTTTCAACTTTTGGAAATCATTCATTAATTCGTAGCTATCATTAATATTTTTATGAATAAAGTTTTGAAATATTTTAGTTTTTATTTCACTTATATTCGTGATCTTATAAATGGTTTGAAATTTTCTTTTTTTGGTAAAATAAATTAGTAAAAGCAAAAGGATTAACAATATATGGAACCAATATCATTATTTTCTTAATTTTTAAGATCTAAATTGTCAGACATATTAATAATAATTAGTGTATGGAACCATAATCTCTTCAATTCATATCTTTGCAATTTAATAAATTAGGATATAGATAAAAGTTTATTAAATAGATTTATATTTTATCGCATTTTGCTGCAGATAGCCTTATTAATTAATTGGTATAAGTACTAATGTAAGAAAATATAATAGTGTAATTATTAAATGAAGATATTATTGAATTTTATTACTAAGCCTTAAAAATATAAAATAACAAAAAAACTTGAAGAAAAATAATAAAACTACCTTAGACATGAAATGGAGTAATGTTCTAACCGTACAAACTCAAAGTTGTAACGCAAATAGTATATTAAGACCGAATTAAAATGAAGAAAATATAAAAAAAAGTATAAACATTTAATTTTTTTAATTATCATAATATATTTTGATTGGTTCATCACATAGTCTACATATCCCTTGACCACTTATCGTTTATTTTCTTCCTTTCTTCTTTTGTTTGCAAATCATTTGTTTTCTTATAAATGAAACTCCCGTTTGACTTTTTTAATACATATAATATTAATTATAAGTCCATATTGAAGTCGGCTAGAAGTGGAATAAATTTTATTGGTTTTCCTTTTTAAATTGTAGATAACTACAATAACCTATCAAAGCAAATATGACTAGAAGTAAAATAAATTCCAGAACATCCTTTATATTTCGGGAGGAAACTTGACCAAGCCAAGTCATATAATTATAGGTGCTTGACACCTTTTTGCTTTTAAATTTGATTTAAATAGTAAATAAAAGTGAGACTTTGTCATTCAAAACCAAGAATCAAATTTTGAGCCGATCCATCAATGTGTGAATCTAAATGTTAATATTTCCATAAACTTTGAATCAAATTGATGAATTTGTTGGACTGCAACCGGGGAGCCTCCAATCACTGGGGAGTTCCAATGCACCACGTCTTGAACCAAAATCTTAAGACATTAGTTCCATGGACATTTTCTACTTATAAACTCTTTCACTTCTCCCCACGTATCTAACGTGAGACTTTATACTTGAATAAACCAAGACATCATCTTACACCATTACATGATCAATATTTTATATATAATTAATGTTATATATTTGTTTTCTGATATAATTTACTTGTTAGGAAAATGAAATATGAACTAGAAAACAATTGTGACACAGAGTTTGAGGTTTGGTGTTTGCGACAGTATCTTACCAGCCTTGATCGTGTGACCAAAATAAGGTGCGTTCAAAACCACAAATATTGATAATTTGAAAAATAGTAGTTGCAACCAATATTACCAAGTGGCCACCTCCATTTTTGTGTTTCTTGGAATAAAACAAAAGCAATTTTGTACTATTGTCCCTTCAAATGGTCCACAAAAATTCATAATATCTATTCAATGACAGCCAAAACATTTATACATATTTAATATATTATTTACGTATTATTCATTTTTATTTTTATTTTAAAAGTAAATGATAATTAAAAATAAATGGTGAATGATACATTAACACCAGAAAAAACTCTTACAATATTAATGTACACGTATTATTCTCAAAGTCAAAGACTATCACTCTCGTACTTATGTCTACCTTAACATAATGTTATAATTTATAACTATGGCAACAAATATATAGTGATGTTGATATCACACATTTAATCCTAGAAATAGGAGAGAGATTCACTTACTCTGAGAAATCCAATGGTTTGAATTGGTGAATACATCTAAGCCATTGGATTTTCCAAAATTGGATAGCTAAGATGTGGAGTAGGTTTTTTCACTTAATCTTGGAGTGAGTGAATCCTCCGCTAAAAATAATATATTAATCTGTAGATATAAGATTGTGTATATTTATCCTCACTATACTCCACTAAATGAGAATCTTCTACACTAAACTCTCCTTTATATATAGTTTTCCCCCTATTATACATGGATGTACATAGCAGCAAATGAATTCTTAGTGAAAGATAAAAATGAAAATATATAATTTAATTTTAGTAATTATTTTTTATTAAATAAATTAAAGGTATAATTAAAGCACATAAATAGTGATAATATCGTTTTAATACGGTTGGACAAGATGCTAATATCTTTAATAATATATAATCGACTCTCGAGTTTAGAACTCTGGTTCAAAAGACTATGCTATCCAACTTATACATAAAAGAAAATTTTTTATGTTTTAGTCGCATAAAATATAGTAACGACTCCAAATATATTTGAGAGATGTCAAAATTGACTTCAACATTTTCTAAATGGTGTAGCCGTTGTTTAACTAAAAAGCAGGCGTACTTGCATTATATATATAATTTCGTATACAGAGTTGAATTATTTTTTAATGTCTACATTTTTCTTTTTCTAAATTTTTACTAACCATGTATAGTAAAGTACTAAAATAAGGTTGGAAAAAGATACATAATTTGCTTATTTATTATAATGTCCCAACTCAGCGGTAGATTGTCTATTTGTAGTTTTCCTCTTGGAGTCGTTTGTTTTTTTGGCATTATCCAACAACTTGCCAAATAGAAAAAGGTTAGAAACTTTTGATGAATAGTCACAACTCACAACAATCATCAAACATCCACAAACCATTCTCAATAATTAAAAATATGTACCGTTAATTTTTTTTAAGTGACACATGTCACAATCTTTGATTGTACTGAATCCTTCCGTATAACCGATGATCCAAATTCCTCACCGTTATGCAAGATATATATATATATATATATATATATATATATATATATATATATATATATATATATATATATATATATATGAGTTGTGATTTCATCATTCATTTTCTAGTTGAATTTTAAAAGTAATAAAAAAAATGTAAGACATCAAAGGTAAGAGATTGATTTGAGACATAACCTTGAAGCCTTTTATTTCTTTCATTCTACTTCAAAAGTTTTTATTACTCACATGAGTGATTTATGAGGAAGACTTAGTATTCAAATTAAAAGTGATAATCTGAAGTTTAAAAATACAACCTTATACATCTAGGAAGGTGTAGATATACGTTTACAAAGAAAATAAAAGGATATAAATATGGAATAACACATAAAGTTATAATAATGCTATGTCATGGTTGTTTTCTACAGTGTCAGGTTTGAGAAATGTGAAGTCGCCTTCTATGTTTGCTTCTTCCCTATTTTCTTCTGCTTGTTGCTCATGACCTTGATCTACTTTTACTATGAAGTTCATTGATGGTGATATGAGAGATAATTCAGTATCAGAATGATACTCATCTTCATCCTCATACGTTGATGTGCGAGTTGAATGACCAATAGTTTTGAAACGGTGAAGTGTGGGTCCAGAAGAGTGCAATGTTGTTGAACCAATGGTGCTTCCATGCATGTCCATGTTTCGCACGGTGGATTTTCCTAACTTCACTTTTCCATGCTTCTTTTTTACTGTCATGTGCCATTTCTTTAATGCCTTCGATGTTTGTTCATCAAATATTGATTTTTTTAAACTTGAACCCATCTACAAGTGTTTAAGGCCAATTTCAAACCTTAAAGTACAAAGAGGGTAATATAACATATAGGTCCAAGAATAAGTGATTTTATTGCCTTAAATAAAATAAATAAAAATATGTAGTTACCTGTGTTACAAGAGCATATAATGGAAGGGTAATATAGCTGCAGAGGCATACCATAATGATCCTGCAAAACTCATGAGAAATTAATCAGATTACTTAATGGTATTATGGTCAACTATATATATATATATTCATATAAAGGGACCAGTTATTATAGTAAAGTATGAAATGTATAATATTCAGATCATAGGCTTACCCTAAAGCTACTTCAACAACTGCAAGCTTGTAGTCAACACGGAAACAGTTTCTGAGCCCAAAAGAATACTGCAAATAAATTATTCTTTCATCATTCAGGAATATAAACAAAGACTTTATTAGTCAACATCAAGATTAATATGTAATAGGATCAGTACCCATGTCCATAAGATATATGTTATTTGGAAAGCAATCTGCAAGTATAAAAACCAGAAAGCTGTTAACTTCAATTTAAAAATAAATAAACTCTTCATAAACCCTTTAACTCTCAGTAGTAGAGGTTCATATATGCAGTTTTATATGACTTTTTTTTATCAAAGCATCTTAAATTTTGCAAATTTGAGTGACCAGAAATGTTATTCTATCAAAGTTTTATATTTCAAACATTTCTTCTAGATTCTGTTAAAAGGAAACTCATTGAATACCTGGAACAAAGCAAAATGGATAAAGTGAAGAACTAATTGAGGCTGATCAAACCAAAAGTATTTGTCTGAGGCTTGAACAAGAGGTATCCCTTGAACAACCGTGTGTCTCTCCGTGATTTCGAGAGCCATCTTTGTCAATATGGCTTGAAGTTTTGTTCCAACAGCCAAAATTATCTGCAGCCAATTAAACTCACTGTTGATCCCATTCTTAATCAATTTGAAAATTTCATACACAGAACAAGATGCTTACAACAACCGGAATTAAGGTTGCCCAAAGCCGAGTTTGCCATCCTGAAAGTATATAGGATTAAGAAACTGTCAATTGCAGAGTAAACAAATGTTGTAGGACTCTACTAAGAATATAGTTTCTCACCGTTAACATTTAGGAGCAGGTAAAGTACAACTGATGCCCATAGGACAGGACTGTTAACATAGTGAACCAGAGTAAGTACACATTTAAAACAAGTTATACTAGGAAAACCAATACATAATATAGTATAATGTCTACAAATGCATTGTTTCAAAGACTATTAGTGTTACCTGACTCCCACAACTACCTTGAAGTCATCTTCCAATGATCTTTTGATGTACTTTTGGAAGTTAAATTTACTTCCAGGAGCTAAGTGGACCTATAAATAAATAATGGCACTGTCAAAATTGAAGGTAATACACAATGAGAAGAATATATTCTATGAAAAGTATAAGACTTACAGCGACGAACCCGTTGCGCAAAGTTTGGAAATCAACCTTATCCACAGACCTATAGAACTGCCTAAAGAAGCAGCCCTGAAAATTGGAGGGGGATCTAAGCATGAGAAATTGAAGAGGGAAAATTAATGCATAGTAATATAATTTTCTCATTTACTCTATATACCATGTAACTATGAATTGATGAGTACTTAATATAAGAAGGGGGAATATAAAGTTGTTAAGATGGGTCTCACAATATAGAAGAACATTGAAATCTTTGTCCAAAAAATGGCATGAGCTCTCACAAATGATGTTTCATGAGTAAGCCTGAATCTTGAAGCATCTGCACACATGCATATCAAATACCATATATAGGTATGAGGCCTCATGTAGCACTATTTCAAGGTAACATTGATGTAAGTTATTAGTAAAACTGGAAAACTAGAAATTTTACACAAGAACAAAAACATATACATCATTGGAACTCATACCAGTGGAGAACTCATACCCATGAGTTAAAGTCTCCTCCTCCCATGCCTTCCATCCACGTATCTGAACAAAAAAAAAGACTCTTCAATCATCAAACTAAGTTTAGATTATCAAGAAACTGATTTTCAACTAAGTTAGCTCCTAAGAACAAATAATCTGGTTACTGATTACATTCCCTATATACAAGTTTTTTTCCCACCTTCTCCATGGTGAATTCAATATACCTTTATTTGGTCTTGGGTTAAGGTTATTAACTTATTATAACATTCATGTGGTGCTTTCATGAGTTAATATGCATAGATATGAAAAAATATTGGACTATTGTACAAAAAATAAAAGGTAAATCAAACCTTTAGTCTCCCCAAAAGCATTGTGACAGCACTGTAAAACACATGAATGATTGCTAAGAAAAATATGAGGATGTGTAATTGGTGCAATCCATTGACAGATAGAAGTGGAACATGTCCCTATAACCATCAACTATTAGATAAGCAACTATTGTAAGAGACAAAATTGAAAAAAGAAACCTTTGATGTTGAATATAATTATAGTTTTATACTTTTATTATCCATTAACTTCAGAATAATGATAAATGTTTATTGAAATACTACATTAGTTACTTTATTACCTCGTTGCTGCATTTGTAGGAGGTAGTGTCGGCAGCTAAATATCTACGTTGGTAAAACAGAACTTTCCTACGATGTTCATCTTCATTACTAAATTCATTGTCGGTGCCTTCATCTCTATATGGACATGGCAACATTTTGGTCGCAACATTTGCATGAATACATATTTTGACTATGTAACTTTGCCCGAAAGTTAAAAGCAGTGAAATGAAACCTAAAATCATTAGCTCTGCAAAGAAATAAAACACAAAGTGAAAATATATAACAAACTTATTATGAGTAATAATTATTTATTCCACATAAAGTTCTAAAGGAAACAAAATATATAACTATATATATATAAGGAAATTAATTCTTACCAGCTTTGACCTTCTCTAGTGCTTCGAGCAGAGCCATCTTTTGCTTATTTCCTAGCCACTAAAGAAATTGGCAACGGTTGAGGTACAGAAAACACATGAAAATTCCAACAAATACTCATCATGCTATCAACAATGCAGACCAACCCCTCAATATAGTATATTTTATACACACAAATATTGTACCAAGATTATAATAAATGAAAAGAATACTTCAATGTGAAACTGAGTGATAATAATTAATGGGAAACATATAAAAGAGTCAGTTAACTTAATGGGAAACGCAGAAACATAAAATTAGTGCTAATAATAACAAAAAAATGTTACATAATTCATTAGTGACATACTGTTCCAATTTTGTGAAGACTCTTCTCCAGGGCAATGGATATGAATATAAAAACCGTGCACACAGCAGCAACAGCCCAAGTTGGTGTTTGATCAAGATCCCTTGAACCATTGCTACCTTTACTTGCAGCAATACCATAATTTCCAAACCAGATTGGCATTGAAAACAGCAAAAATAAGAACAGTTTTTTGAACTTTGAGTTAGACATGGATGGAAAATTCAGAACACAACAAGGAGGAGGAGACAGAAGGAAACTAAAAATTGGGTTGCGAGCTTTCAAATTATATATGTATCTCTGTTCCTTGTGATTAAAGCAAAAATAGAACGTGCATGAGTTTATAAATAATTTTTTGGAATAAAGTTTAACAAAATGTTTGCTAAGATTGTTTATAGATTTTCTAATAATAGAGAAAATGAGCATTCGAAGTTACATTTTTCTTTTCGCTGGTTTAATTCCCAAGTGAGTTTGCTGACGTTGTTACTAAAACATTCAGGCTACCATAACAAACTTGCTGTCTCTTTAATTGATGTTAATAATTTATCATAAAGGAAGAGTTTTAAATGTGTATTCTTAATTATTATTCACTCTTAAATAAATAAAAATAATATATATAAATAATGAATGATATACTGATTATATAAAATAATTTACTTTCACAATACATGTACCAATATTGATGATCGATATTTTTTGTATAATATTTATATAAATATTTATATATAGTCATTGTATAATCTATCATTAATAAAAATAATAAATGCCTAAACTTTTTAGATTAGGTTCCAATCAAATTACAATAATTCTAAGCACTTTACATATTTCCGAAACCAAGGACTCAATCTAATAAATAATCCAGTTTTATAAGAGAAAAATGTACTTTGGGCTAAAGGATAATGTAGGCCAAGCCCAACTTTCAATGGAAACGACACCGCTTGATGATGTTATCAAAGCGCAAGGCAAAAAACTGCGATCTATTTTTTGTGTTGTTTTTCGTTTTCTATCAGGAAACAAATTAGCACTTACAAAAAGTTCAGTGTTCTCATTTTGGGTCTGAATCTTTGCCTCAAGAAATGGCTGTTACTTCTCTATCAAGCTCGATCATTATGGCGAATAATCCAGAAACACAATTTATGTCAGGTTATTGGTTAAGTTTATCATTGTCATTGGGCATCATTCAAAAACTGCACCTTTTGTTTTCTCTCAATTCCATTACACATTTCCGTTTTATAGGTTGTAAATGCATTTCTGATATTCATCTCTTTATCAAGTTTACACCTTTTTTATTTTATGTGTATGTGTGATTCGTGGGTATCGAATTTGTTAGGCTATATTATTTTTAAACAATCCCACTTATTTCTAAATCCACATATTTCTTTATTAGAAATACATATAAAGAAAGGATTTTTAGGATGGTTTTAATTGTTTGTGACTTTAGCTTCGTGTGATCTAAGCCTTCATCAGATCTCAGACAGTTTGGTTAAATTGCCTTAAACAAATTCAATGATTGGGATTGGCCTCATTGTGCAGCTATGTTTTTCTATAAATTATTGGCTTAAACAATAGTCAGATTTTAATTCCTTGCCCTAGATACTAGGTTGGCTGTGCTCTATGGTATACGTATGGTGTTCATGACTTTCTTTACATTGTGGAGTGCCATGAATTGGTTGTGGTACACGGTTCACAGAATAGCCGAGGGTACCGATTAAGTTGTTAGCTACGTGTATGATATGCTTGACTAAAAGTGAGAATAAAAAAGTGGAAGATGAGAAGGTGAAAAATGGAAGTGTACCTACACTTTGTCTTTATGTATCAAGATACATTGCCATTGTTCATATTTATGGACTATTGATGTTAGCGTTAGCGGCATTGCTGGTGGCATATTAATTTAATAGAGGAACCACAATCATGATATTAGGATATGTGATCATGGGTAAGGTATTTTATTAGGTCATGTACTTCCAGGTTTTTTAAGACTTTTATATCAGTATTAATTGGTAGAAAAACACTTAATGATTAATTGTAATATGTTTGGTCTAAATTCTTGCTATTAAAGTAAACTGTGCGATCCTTACTACTGTACTTATGAATGGTAACTTATCACAGTTTAACATCCCCCTTCACCTCCTCTCCCTATTTCTTTTTCCCCGGTTGTAATGACTTTTCAGGAAATCTAATATTCAAATTATTTAATGCCAGGTTCTCTGTTGAAGCCAATGGATAAATGCTTCTTGAAAATCAACTCGAGTCAGCATTTTATGGGTTCATCTGTTAGGGCTAAAACGGCTCGTAACCTGCCACTTGTAGTTCGAGCAGGGTAGGATATAACCTTCTGATTCATTTATTTATTGTACATGACTATTTAGCATGCAAACCTAAAAAATTGTTTGGTAACAAACTAACAATAAATAATATCAATGGATAGCTAATGACTGTTTCATTTTGTTTTTCTAATAAATCGTGTTGTGATTGTTGATCTTGTCATACGTTGAAATCATTTTGCTTGTCTAAATTTCAGTACAAGAATGATATATTTTTAACAGGTAGGTATAACTTTTAGGAGGATGTTAAATTTTTAGTGCTTTTTAATCTCTCTGTTAGTACAGTGGAGATGGTGGTAGACCCAGTGGTGGAAGTATCTTTGTTGGTGGCTTTGTATTGGGAGGAATAATTGTTGGAGCATTAGGCTGTGTATATGCACCTCAGGTATTTCTTCTGAACAGGCTGTGTTCATTTTGACTTAAGCACCTCTTGATAAGCGAGAGCTGCATGATGAATCTAGTCGTTTTTGAATAATTTTCTTCAAGGCTTATGAAATGTTTGACTGCTATGTATTAAATTTCCAGATAAGCAGAGTACTAGCTGGAGCTGACAGTAAAGATTTCATGAAGAAACTTCCAAAATTTATGTATGATGAGGAAAAAGCTCTGGAGGTAAGAAATTATCCATGCAGTTATCACTCATGTGAAACCATGCTCATTTAGTGTATCTAAATGTCTGTGAAATTGGAGCAATATGAGCCTATATTTACAATATTGCTTATACATGCCTTTCATTTATATATTAATTAAAGAAGGGGAAGTTGTGACAAAATGGGTCTGGTCTGTTTTACATTAGCATGGGGATGAATCCATTAACTTGTCGATATTCGAGTTTAGGATTTTTATGTTTTTGCTAATCTTTTGAGTGAAGTATATGATACGGGCGATGGGATAACCACATCACATAACTAGCCGTTGTGGTTGGAGATCTCATACTCTCTTGATGCATCATGCAAGACCCAACTCCCATGCCTTGCAATTGGATTCCTAACAATATATCTTTTTTGTTCACTTTACATATAAACTTGTTCTATCATTTTGTTATGCAAACTACTATATTGAAATTCCTGTTACTTTCTGCTGTGATTAAAACAGAAGACTCGTAAGGTCTTAACTGAGAAAATTGCTCAGCTGAGTTCCGCCATAGATGGTGTTTCTGCACAGTTGCGGACAGATGACGGCCAAAATGAATCTGCAGAGAAGACAGAGGAAACTGAAGTTCCAATATATGATTGAATCACCTGATTAAAATGTCATTATTTTTGTGGAGGTGGTGGTGGTCATGAAACCTGTACTTGTTGGATTTCAAGTTTTTAGTTCTTACTAGTAAATTTTGCTCATCAGATTTAATTTTTATATATAACAATGGTTAATTGTTTCTTCTTTTTGAGAAATTTACAGCATCACCAATCAGGCATGAATATTTGTTGTTGGTTGAGATTGAAATTGAATGCTACAAATGTTATCATGTGTTAATGGTTGATGTCTACAAATTGATTTTGGATTATTGAATCACTCCATAAATGTATTTGTGACAATTTGGTTTAAAGGGCGACCACTACATTGAAGTTTCCACTTGAGTTAAAAGTTTTGGAGAGGAAGAGAAAATAAGGTTTTGATATTTCCTTTTGCGGGTGATGAAATCTTTTTATATTAAATAGGTTTTTTAGAACCATTTCAGCATTTCCTTTAGTCTAGAATAGATTTTCTAGGTTCTTTTTAAATCAAATGTGATAGAAAATAGTCATATTAATAAAAACGTGATTGGGCAATTCTATTAGAAGTATTTGAATTGCATATCTAAGTTTTCCTTTGAATGCAAATTGAAGATAGATCAATCTTAATATTTTTTGGATTATCAAATAAATGTTATGATAAAATAATATGATTATCTGATTAATTAAATATGCAATTATTATGCATCAATTTATATAAAATTATGATTAATATTATCTAATTTTAATGAGAAATATTAATAAAAATATAATAATTAAGGATTATGCATCAAATTGTATAAATTCAAAATATTATTAATAGCTTAGGAGTGTTTCGTAGTATAGCTTTGACTAGAGGTGTCAAAACGGACTACTCGGACGGGTTTGATATTACTTTGGTTTATAGTAATGATAGTATAGACTCAAATTTAAAATGAATTATATGTGTCGAAGTATAACTATCATCATAATATTTCTTTACTTTGTGTATAAATATATTTTGTATGCTCTTTATCAACACTTTCATTGTGAACTGTTATGTTAAATTTGGTTGTGTTGAGTTCTCTCCGGTAAACAATTAAGTTGTTTTCAGTTTCGTTGTAAAAATTATTTTCTTTATTATGTTTTTGTTGTAGAAGTTAAATCTAATTAAATATACAATTAAAAAAAGAAAAATAGAATCTATATGGTTTAATGTTCTCAGTTAATTTGATACACTATTTTGCTAATGTGCTTAAAAGGATATTAAGCAAAATAGGAAAAATAATATAATTATTAACTTGATAACATTATTGTAATTTATAAATATTTATGTTATAGACATTACTCTATTTTTTATTCAAAGTTCATTACACAATATTTAGTATATATTATCTATTTTTTTATCATAAAATATTTTTTAAAATAATTTTCATCTTAAGCTTATTACCTAGCCAAAAAGTCCCAAAAAAAAGTTTTAAAATAAGAGAAAATGGGTAGCTCGAACCGGCCCGAGCCCGATTTTAATATAGCCCGGCCGGCCCGAGCTAAAAAGCTCGGATTCACTAAAAAATGTCAAATTTAATACCCAAGCCCTACAAAATTTCGAGTTGTGGCGGCCCGGCCCGCACGGGCCCCCATTTTGACACCTCTAGAGTTGACAAACAATCAAACATAGAGATTTGGTTGTTTAATAAGTTGATTGTAATATTAGCTTTATTATATCATATATGTAATATTTTGAGTACATTTTCTGTCACACAAAAAAAAGCTTAATATCTCTTGTATCATTGTTTATGATTGATTAAAAAAACATTTAACTATTTATTTTTAAGTTAAATACATTTTTATAACTAATTACAAGTGTCAATAGACTGGAACACATTTTGGATACTCGTATTATTACCCTATGATAAATGCAGATTTATAAGGTGAATACATTATTATATAAGAAATACAAAAAGGAAAAGGATTAAAATAAATAAGAAAAAAATTAATATTTTAGATGTATAGTTCTTGGTCAATATAATATTTAATATTAATCATAAAAATATAAAAACTTATTTCAGTTAAAAAAAATTCCTTCTTTTAAATATTTCTATATTTCAGTGGCAGCCAAAAACCAAAATATATACGCAAACTCCTCTTATAATAATACAACTGTATCAATGATACAAAACGTGATAAATTGTAGTGGAATCAACTATAAGTAAATTCATTCAAATCTCGGAAAAAGGTTTACTAAGGGTTCATAGTAATACAATTTTTGTGACTATGAACGTACAATTTCTACACCTGTAACAAAAAGTTATTCCTTAATCATTAAATTTGTATTTAAGTGTAATTTGAATCTCGTATTATTTTTGGAAAAGATTTAATTTAGATGCACATCATTATATGTACAAATTGTTTTGAAAAGCAACATCGTCTCAGCATGCTTCTTACAATTTGTACAGCTGTAATATGTATTTATTTATATTTTATACCTTTTTATTTTCTTATATATATATATATATATATATATATATATATTTAAAAATGCATCAAACAAGGAAAGAACGACTTTTCTGAACAGTATTAGACTTAATGTAATATTTTCTTAATTTCCATACCATGTAATGACTCCCCGTTTTTGTTATTTCTTCTATACCATTAAAGTATTTGTATATAGTACCACAATCCTAATAATATGGCAAGATTATACTGTACATTTGGTTTCATCTTATCTTATGCACTCTCATTTGTAAAGATGGCATCAATGATAAAATGTGGCTTGTTATAATTCTGTTAAGTAACATTTTTTTCTGAGAATGACTCAGCTTCAGTATCTAGGTTACATGTGAGTTTATATAGTACATTTTATAACTGGAATATATAGGTGGTACTTGGGGTGAGTGGTACATGTTAATACAATTTGGAAGAGGTTCATATAGATAATATAACGTTAGATATGGTTAGATTGAGACAATTTTATCTTATTTAAAATTTAGGTACTTTTGTTTATGTTATATTAATTATGATTTGGATCATTATAATTTTATCATTTATAACAACTTTTCTCTATATAATAAATTATATGGAATAACTCATATTTATTTGAGATTATTTTATACCGGATAATAAGTGTAATCTTTTAGGTAAAAAATGACAGGTGAGATGAATGAAACAAAATATGGTATATTGTGAAGTCAATTTTAAATAGTGTACAAGTTAATATCTCTTCATTATTTTTGGTTCCTTAAAATACAATATAAGAGTAATTCAAACAATATCTTCATTTCGTAACGAATCAAAAATAATAAAGATACATTAACTTTTGTACTATTTGAATTTATCTCTACAATATATCATATTTTGTTTAACTTAATTACAATTCCAATTTTTTATTTAAAAAATCACGCTAATTAGTGTAATATATATTGTTTTATTTAATTCCACTAAAACTCATGTAATAGTGTAATTTACTCTGTACTATATCAATTTGAACAATTTTGTAAGTAGGGTTACTTGATTATTACGCTTCTTAACAGCCACTATAAGTGCAATTTACAGCTTCTTTAGGTGTTTAAGACTTAAAAGTAGTTATCCAAAAATTGGAGAAGAGTGCACGTCTCTGTCACTGTAGAACTCTACCATTTATTATTATTCTTTTTAATATAAAGGGTGATATTTGTAACCAAAAGTTTCATATATGACCCCCTTAGTTATCTATTAACTACATGAAGATGCATGCAGCACCATGTGTCAGTCTTAGCACTTGCCTTGGCTTGTAAACATTCAAATACATAACACAAGATAGAAGGGAAAAGTCACAAGAAATTCAAAGGAAGATGGGTTTTTTGAATCTACTACAAGTAGCTTCTATGCCAATTATTCAAGTCTTACTTATAAGTGCATTGGGAGCTTTCATGTCAACTCGTTATTTTGATCATCTTCTTTCATCAGATTTTCGGAAATCCTTGAACAAGGTAACTTTTGCAAGCTATATTTAATATATTAATTGGACATAGTTACATGGTTTCGTAATTTAGCATAGCGCGCACCGGGTTTGGCGGTTCCATATAAAAGAAGTCTTGTAATAATAATGATAACGTAAGAATTGACTAATCATATAACTTGTTTTTGCTTGTTTGCACCTTTTGCAGGTTGTTTTCATTACATTCACTCCATCACTTGTATTTGCCAGTTTTGCCAAGTCTGTTTCACTTGATGATATGATATCATGGTACGCATGGTTTAATTTTCACTCTTACAAACTTTGAACTAGGAAAAAAATATTATTGAACAAGTGTAAGAATCTTTACCTGGATGAAAAAAGTTATATACTTACATCAGTATCATTATTGAGGGAACTTTCTGAAGAACCTTGCATTTATTGGCATTGCCTGGAACCCTTTATTTATTTTCTTAAACAATTAGAGCTACTTTATTGAACTTAAGGACATTGCAACTTCATCATTAAAGTGGTCTGATACATGTCTAATAACTGTGATTCTTCTCAATATTTCCTCTCACTCTATCGGTTAATAATTAATATCTTTTTAGGTGTGTGTCGCTCACAGAAATCGAGCTCTTGACCTTTTGGTCTCTCTAGAAATCCAATGAGACCTTACACCAATAGACAAATCACGAATAACTTCTTTGTTTTTTAATCTTTGTCACCAATAATTAGATGTATGTTTGTTAAAGGGAGGTGAGTCCAGGAAGATAGAAAGGGTATAAATTTGTGGAGACAAAAGGGTATTCATTTGTGTTAAATGTTTGTGTTGTTTACTCATCAATGCAGGTGGTTTATGCCAGTTAATGTTGGACTTACCTTCCTAATTGGAGGGATTCTGGGATGGATACTAGTAAAATTACTAAAGCCTAACTTGAAGTTGGAAGGTCTTCTAATTGCATCATGTTCAGCAGGTTAGCATAGCTTTAAAGTTATATATAGTATGCTTTTTATCCTTGATTTTCTCATAAAAAAGTGTATCTGAAAGCCTCTCATTTTGTGAGTGTTTGATCAGGAAATATGGGTAACCTTCCAATAGTAATTGTCCCAGCTATCTGTGATGAGAAAGGAGGCCCATTTGGTAGAAGTGATGTTTGTCATAACAGTGCACTCTCCTATGCATCTTTCTCTATGGCGGTAATGCAACATTTTTAACCCTTTTACTACTATTTTGCTTGTATCATATCTACAAATCTCTTTAGCATTCACTTCTTCTCCCTTCCCCTCCAAAACCCAACTCGCAAACGGGCCCTTAGTGTATCTTATTATCTCATTTCGTTGATTGCAGCTTGGAGGCATTTTCATCTGGACTCATACTTACCAGACAATGAAAAGTAAATCTTTGCGATATAAGGCACTTGAGACTGCTGAGAATGTGAAGATTCCCAACAAAGATCTTGATGCTAATGCAGAAACTCTCCTTCTCAAGAGAGAGAACAATGAAAACACGGTATTAGAAGTCCCCACATCAGATTATATTGGAGACACTGAAAACCAAAGTGTAAGACCCAATGCAAAACTAAACTATGATGTTTATACTTGTTTGAGTAGGTGAAGAATTTGATAAGAAAATCAGTTTAAGCTTGCTTAGTATAACTAAAATGTGGGAAGGTAGAGATTGAAAGTGCAACACATTTATACTTCAACCCCACAAATTTGACTATTCCTACATTTTCTAGATTGTAAAATGTATCTGCATTTGCAGATTGAAGAACAAGATCAGTCCAGTGTATCGGAGAACAGAAAAGAATCCTCTTGGTATATAACGATAGAAGTTCTGAGACATTTTGTAGCAGAACTACTTTCACCCCCAGCAATTGCTACGGCGAGTACCATTTTGTGGCAGGACTTGTTAATTTTTAGTTTTTTACTGCATAATCCGGAATTCACCTACTTCCATTTGATTGTGAAAGTGACTTAGTTACTGAGATGTGTTTCACACCCTTATTTCCATGTTCAGTTTTTCGGCTTCCTGTTTGGTACGGTTGCATGGCTAAGGAACCTAATAGTAGGAGAGGGTGCTCCATTTGCAGTTATCCAAGACACTCTTGTATTACTAGGGTATGTGACTTTGCTCATAGAACCAAACTGTTCTACCTTGTCTATTTCTTTTCTAACTATAATCTCATGATATCTTATGCAATAGTAATTACATTGTAGTCTGATTGAAGTATTTAATTTACTGCTTTTCAGGAATGGGACAATTCCCTGCATCACCCTTTTACTTGGTGGTAACCTCACTCAAGGTATAAAAAACTAGGTGCCAAAGATATCTTCAGCATAATTTATCAATTAAAGGGTGTAAAATAATGGTTTTGTTAACTTTGTCTTTAAATTTCAGGCATGAAATCCTCAAGTGTCAAACCGTTGACCCTCATCAGCATCATCATAGCTAGATTTCTTGTACTGCCTGTTATTGGATTCTTAATTGTCAAAGCTGCAGCAAATTTTGGCTTACTCCCTTTGGATCCTTTGTTTCAGTATGTGCTGGTCATGCAGTACGCCATGCCACCAGCAATGAATATTAGTAAGTGATTAATCTTTGCTTTTTATTGAAGCATTTGCCCTTTTATAGGACACAATAGCATGATTATGATACAAGATGTAAAATTAATATAAAGATAGCATAAAATAATAAAATGTCAATGTTTATCAAATTATTGTGATATTTCCATCCACAATGATATGATGAAAAATTAGGAAAGTAGATGTAAAAACTTGTATAGCACAATTAAAGTGTCCAATAGGGATACATGTCTTACACAGACACAACAGAAATATGACAACTATTTTGTTGTGTGATGTGTCTGTGCTTGATAGAGAGTTTACCTTAATTGTATGATATTATGCAGGTACCATGGCTCAGCTGTTTGATGTAGGTAATGAAGAGTGTGCAGTTATTCTATTGTGGACATATGTTGCTGCAGCCATAGCACTGACTTCTTGGTCAACATTCCTCATGTCAGTATTATCTTAAGGTGTCTACCTCTGAACTCATCACTATTGTCCAAACAAACACTCTTTAGAGGATCAAACTCTATACAGAAGATTTCATTCACCACATTTGTTTCAGTCTATAGTTTACATGAAGATAGAAGAATGGTTACTTCAGATTTTTTGTAGTGAAACATTAAAATAAATAGCATTAGATTTTTGAGTAATTTTGAGATTGCTTACCTCTGTGCCATGAACACTGGTGCCAGATTACTCTTTTTAATACAGAAATTAAAAGAGTAATGTGATTGATATTGGTATGAATTGATCACTCCCGTTAATAAAAAAATGATCACCACCTTTATACATTTGGAAGGAGGTGCCAAGTAGCATTTTTGGTGTGGTTCATTGATTTATTTTGTAAGAAGAAAAAATATATATCAAATCAGCAGAAAAGGTAAGAAGAGGCTGTTCCTTACAAATTTACAATGGCTCAAAAAAATTGTAAACAATAAATTAATGGGAACAAATTACAAAACACTTGCTACATAGTTATTTTCAACAGTCTGAAGAAGTTTCTGTTGTGTACTTGCATACTTGTATCAGTTGTGGCCATAGACTATGAAGAAATTGGCAGAAGCCATGATCTGTTTCTTAAGAATTTGACTTGCTGAGCTAAATGGATGCAAGGTATGGTTGTAATAGTAAAGTGGTACAAGCAAAGAAGGCTATGAATGTGAGAGTTGCTTCCAAATTCAAATGTGTGAATTTTGATGCTGTAATTGTGATTTAAGCAAACAGTAATTTTTATAGCATAGGGGTTAGTCAGAAAATTCCCCACCAATTGAGTATGTACAAATAAATAACAAGTGAGTTTTACTCATCTTCCATTTAAGACACCTTTGAGAAGATCAAGGCCTTCAGCTGAAATACTTCTCCTCCTATGTGATTTAGGAATTTCAATCTTAGGAGGTGGATCTTTGGAGAAACAAACTATCAAAACTGTTAGATTGTCACATGTGTTGCGTTGAAGCGCCTCATTCACAAGTCCCTTTGCACATTCTGTAGGATCATTATGTTGCATGAGTTCCTTCCTTACCATTGTTACTGCACACTGACTACTCATCACATCCCATAATCCATCACAACCCATTATCAAAAACTCATCTTCTTCTGTCAGAACAATCTCTTCCAAGTCTGGCTCTGAGCTTAAGGGGCTTTTAGAACCTTTGGAACCTTTGATGTGCCAATCTCCAAGAGCACGAGCCACCGATAGTTGTCCATTGAGGTATCCATCATAGATCACACCACCTAGTTTCTCAATTCTTAATCTTTCTGAAGTGCAATTTGGTTTATGGTCTTTAGAAAGTTCGAGAGCTCTGCCCCTTTTTCCTAATACAGCACGAGAATCTCCTGCATTGGCAATTAGCATGACCCTGCATAATTACAACATCCATCAATAATGTTTGCCACAAACATTAGTGCACAACTACAATTATAGCACCACAAATGTTTTGTGAATATCATCTATTCTAAAAAACTTCCAGGCAATTTTGTTTTATAGATAGCATTACTCCTACAGCACTTGCATTAATGCATGGCAAATTATGCGAACAGCAAGTGCTTAGGTATGAAGGGATACTCAGTTCTCACCTTCCCAACACAAGGGCTGTGAGAGCAGTGGTGCCCGAAGAACTATCAAGAGCACTAGCATCTTTAAATGCATGATCAACCTTCACAAAGGCATTCTTAACAGCTTTCTTAGTGCCTGAGGGGAACTGAGAGTCTTCCATTATAAACTTAAGGATGTTATTTTTGACAAATGACGCTGCATCAATACCACCATGCCCATCAAATACCTGTAGATATTAACAGTGCACAACCTCCGTGAGTATCTAAATGACTGCCAAGTTATTCGTTAGAATGCTAATCACCCATTATATTTAGTCAGCATGAAGAAGCATACCCCATAAAATGCTGCTGGAGAAGGAAGGTCTTCTCCTCCACCAACATGTTCACCGAGAATATCAACACAGATGAATTCATCCTCCATATACTGCTTTGGTCCTTTCTCAGAACAGCATCCAGACCTCAATATAGGTGAAAACTCTGACTTCTCTTCACTGGTTGATTTCAATCCTATAATCATAATATCTGGTTCCTGTACAGAAGAAAATAAGACATAACTATTAGTTAAGGCAATAACAAAATGTGTTAAAGAAATATAACCAAAACTTGTACAAATAAGCAACCCATTTTCTTTCCATGCAGCCCAAAATGCGATTCTTTGATAATGCTTTCAGAGACTTATCACTCTACTTGAAACAAACTGATCAAAACGAAGATTTGAACCAACATAACAGAGTTGCTCAAAAGTATAAACAGTGAAATGGCATGTACCAATTTCAAAGGAAATTTATCTTAAGGTTGCTGCTTCTACAGTCATCTACAAAATATCACTAGAATTATCATTGACAATTTCGCAATTAGTTGCAAGTTCAGTAGAATCCCAGCCTCTTTCAACTTTAGTAATTCAACAATCGATGAGTCTGAGGATATTATCAAAATAAGATGAACTAATAAATATGTGCTAAGCTTTCTAAAATCTTATGTATTCTACCACAATCCATAAAATCCTCTCTCGCCATGAGCATTATTGAGATTGTAACAGTACAAGACAACCACAATCCATAAAATCCTCTCTCGCCATGAAATTCAATCACATTCTACAAACAGGTAGGACCTACGTCTAAGCCATTGAAGGCGGCACAGATGAACATATATATATCAAAAATGGAACTAAGATATCAATTTGTGTTGGTCCCAGTGGTATGATTCTAGTTTTCCAAATATCTATGGTATGATTGGAACTAATATGAAACAAACATAGATGATAAGTCCTGAGATAAAAGCAACATGATAATTAGTTATACTAACAGCTTCGAGAAGCCATGAAGAGCTTGTACAATGGCGCATAGAGGAATGATCCCTTGGAGGTTTGCCAATATTATGATTCAAACTTCCCAACGTATCACCATTCTGATCCTCCATGCTGAACTCACCACTACTACTTCCCTCTTTCAGGCTCTCACCACCACTCATTGTACTTGTCTCAGATGTGCAACCAGTCCCTGGTGCCATCCTTTTCCCATAATCTCAAATCACCCAACAAACAATATCTCCAAAAAATTACTCTTTTCCAATAACAAAATGAATTGATTTTGTTCAAACAATCGCTACAACCAACATGCAAGCCATTTTTAGACAACCTCAGAAGATGTCACAGCAAAAAACAACTGTTCCAAACGTGGTTTTGCAGTTAATTTGCACTTGATCCAAGAAACAAACACTCACAAGCCAACCCAATAAGATAATATTGGTGACCAAGGAACAAAATAATATAGCAATATTTGTTAGGTAGTAAAATCCATAGAATTGGAAACAAAAAACACATGGTCGTGCAAAGCTCCTGAAAGCTTTGTAGCATTACGGAATGGATAAAGATTAAGAGCAGAAAAAACCAAGACCCACAAAAATAGAGAATAGTTAAGATGAAAGAGGATGCAGTAGGAACCGTTAAGAGGAAAGAGAAGTGGCATATAATATTTGTTTAGTTTATTGGCAAATGCATGTTTTGCGCTCGCCATTATAGCGCATGAAAGAGAGATTGGAGAAGTGACACGTGGCTTCTTCTTCTGCCATTTGTGTGGTACTCATAACTTCAACATCTCACTCACTATCGTATATGTTTCTTCTCAATAAATTATTTTATTATATGTTTAACTTATCTCTTTAAATCAGAATGATAAATGTAAAATTATATTTGTAGATTTTGTGTAATTATATTCACTCATCACATTTCAGCTAGTTTGCCTTTATGTTTTCTTATGTTAAGCTTTACTACCTTTTTTCTCTTAAATAATTTTCGCAAATATATTTTATTTATGTAAGACCCCTGAATAAAAAGATAAGATTTTTGGAAAGCTTATCACATATCTATTATAGAAATGGAAAATGTTAGTTATCTGTTCTTCCATTTTCTCATACTCAAAGCATGTTCCCTCTCATAACATCTACTGTCTCATCCCCTGAACATGTTTCCCACCTCATTATAGAGCAAAAATTCGCTTCCTAGGCACTGGAATCTTTCAGATTGGCCAACTCACTCCCCAAATTCATCCACACTGAATCCACATACGGTGCCTTGATCCACAAGTTATGCTCTTTCCGCCTTTTTGGCACCTTCAATCAACTGCTCGACGAAATGCCTGACTCAAATGGCGCAATCGCTGTGGCGATATTTTCATCACCATCGTCCGTGGGCTTGCAGCATGATTGGAAGTGTCATCAAAGTGCTTGACATGGTGTGCAAGTTTCATAACACCCCATCTTTGAGGATCACCTTGCCCTGATGATGGAACTCCTGAAAGATGCCCCGGAAGGTGAGTACACTCCTTATTATAAAAGGTGACCCAGTGCGCAAAGCTTCCACCTAGTGACAGAGACCCACCCTTGAGTATTCTCCGGCATATTTCTTTAGTGTATACTCCAATCAAGAAGTGGTAAAGAAATTCTGAGAACTCATATTTCTTTCTCGCGAGTTCTCTGAATTTCTTTTACCGCTTGTTGATTTTTCACTAGAGACACGACCAACTGCACAACAATGCCTGCAGCACCCATGGCTGAACTTCAAGGAGTTAACACCAAATGAAATGAGAAATGAATCTAGTGTGGAGAAGATCTTTATGCCTCTCCTTCCACATGAATGACTACTGATTTTGATTTTTTGAGATTCTTTTGATTGGACAATGATGTAAATTAGTGAAGAATTGTTACACTCAGAGATATTGACAACAGAATTTGTATGTATATACTATTCACATGATGTAAGTGATTATAGTCCTTCAAATCAAGTCTTATTTTCCTGTTGATAATTTGCTGTGATATAGTTATGTTTCATTAATTATAATACTAATATTTAATGATATCACTATTTAACCTACAAAAAATAAAGATTATTTTGGTTATTTATTGAAATTAATGGTTGCGTCCGATTTTTATATGGTTGTTGTGTTCTCAACTTGCATGTTGGAGAATGTTAACCGGGTCCATGCAGCATAATGAACCCTATAATATAATATTATTTGTGACAAGTTTGTTCTGACCAGAAAACTTTTCAAATAAATATTTATTTCTAAAATGATTGATTGGACTTTTGTCCAACTATAATTCTCCCTCACAACATTTGACAGCTCAGTATAACATGTGATACGTTTTTTATATTAAAAAAACGAACAAAATAGTCAGATCTGTTCCAATGAATAGTGATGCTTATTTATTTCACCATGTTAATTCCTCACCTAACATACCCTATTACAATACTCTATCACAAACTATTGCTTCTCTAATAGATTATAATTTTTTGACATCTTTTACACAGGAGTAACATAAAACATGGAACATCTAATTTGATCAACTATGTTCACACACTTATATTGTTGGAATTATTACTGTTATCATTTGATGCAAACTTTTTCTTATGTTTGTTAATAAACCTAGTATTTCTAGGAATTTGTTAGGCTAGTTTGAACTAGTAGTTTGACTGGAATTGGTTTCCGGATCTTTAGGCTTTCAGTTTTTTTCTTTTATCTATTTAAACCCTTATGTAACTGTCATTAAGTAGCAATAAAGAAGGCAAGCAATTTCAGAAATTATTACTTAATGTTTTAACATATATTGCAAAGGACGATTTCTACGCAAGAGAAACAAATATATTTTAGAACAACTGTAATTACCTTAAAATTCTTTGACTTGGCTCTTATAAATAAAACAATGTTCTTTAATGTTCTTTAACTTCTTCAACGAAAATCTTCTAGTTCTGCTCCTCCTTCAATGGATCCTTACTTTAAAATAAATGTAAGAAATATTGGTAGTTGTGAGAGTTTAAAATAAATGGCAACAACATTAGGGTATAATATCTATGCAATGATAGTGTAAAGTTTATAAACATTCAGTATATAATTTATCATTCATTTGTATTACTTATATTGTAAAACGATGATTAAATATTAATGACAGATAATGTATTGACAGTATAAAAAACTCTTTCTCAAAAAATTAATACTATATAGTTGGAAGTATTGCCAATAGAGTCTGGTTAGGATAAGCATCAAGTTCCCCTCTAGGGGCCCCTTTCTTTATTCCCCACTTCACTGCTGGAATTACAGGGTTTTTATTTTTCAAAAACATCAGTAACTAACAAGCTTCATTTATAACATATATTAGTTGTTTGAAGGAAAGGTTGGCATTGAGCAAAGTAGGCCAAAATGATAACAGTGAAAATGGGGAATGCCAAACTCCAACCGTATTATATTCTTAATTTAGACAAGCATGTAATCGTCACTACTACTCAAAATGCCAAGACTTTACCTGATCACTAATGCCACTAACTACATTAATAATTGCTGTCAAAAGAATTGTTACCAATAAAGCTTTCATAACACAAGTTTAATGCCATAAAGTAATTAAAATATTTCCATTCATTAGTTAATCATGATGCAATCAGTTTATTGAATTATATTGAGCTAAAGTGCAAGTAGAATATACTGAGCAGCTTCAAAATTTATAATTAAGGAGTCATTTCATGAACTATTAATCAAGTACCACATAATAACTTAGCAAATAAAATCACATCAGCATTTACAGACATTTGATCATAAGGAGAGGGGGGAAATATCAATAGGTAAGCAAAAAATCATAATTAGAAGACCAAGAGGTTTTCTTCTTTTATTCTCAACACAAATGCGGGACGAAATATGCGGCATAATGAAAAAGCTGTTCAAAATTCATTGCATCCCCCTACCTAAATTCATGCTTTGCTATCAATTAACCTTACACACAACTTTAAACTGTAAGAAGTAATGCAAGCAACTATAAATCTAAATTTACATTAGTCAGTTCAAATCCATTACAAAACCAAAGAAGAACAAAAAGGATAAAGGCCATATATGTAAAAAAAAAAAAAAAGCATCATGATTTCTACCTCAGCTAATTTTGTCACAGTGGTGCTAGCATCCAGTCAACTCAATTCAATCTGAATATTATGACTGCACAGCTTTATTTTGTTTGATACAAGCGGGTGTCTTGAATTCCTGGCATTTCCACATTGATGTAGCCTCAATTGGCATCACTCTCTCAGTGGATGGCTCCGCTGGAAACAAAGGAGAACTTCTATCAACGGGGCCATTGCCTTGTCTCATTTCAGTCAATGGAGAACTTCTAGCTCTTATAACTTCTTTTGGCTGTGCCCTATCTTTCGAGGTGCAAATGCTTAAGGGCAACTTCTTCAGCTTCACCCTTCCTCTCTTCTTTCCTATGGGAGACAAATCTGCAGTGTTTTTCTCCTTTGACCGGCTTGACTCTGCTTCTCCATTACCTATCTCCATTTGGTTAGACCTATCATATCTAGATCCCTTCTTAGCTTCCTTACTTGAGCATACTTCTTGAATGGAGCCTTCAGAATCAATTTTGCCCGCTACTGCATGCCCATTGTTCAAAGATAAGCAATCTTGTCTAGATGCCATACTGCCATCAGAGCCATCAGTTGTTTCAAAACTTGAAGAGCTTTTAGGCTTCTTGTGCTTACTGCCTTTTGAACCTGAATTTGGAGAGTTCTTCGAGATTCTAGGAGAACTATTCATGGCTCGATGTAACTTACGGGCCAATTCTTCATCCGTCCCACAATTTTCAATCAGTTGATTTTTTTTGTACAAGAGCTGAACAGGGAGATGCTTCTTCAGCTTGTTCTTTTTCAGATTTCTTTCCTGGCTGACACCCTCTCCAGAGAAAGATGCAGCCAAATCTAACGCACACTTGGCTGCAGCAACTGCTTTGGCTGCTATTTCAGCTTTTTCTTCTGCTGTGGCTCTTGCAGCCTTGGCAGTCCGTGTTGCAGCCACCGCTGCTGCTTTTGAGGCCTCCACGACTTCCTCAGGAGTGAGATTAGGGTTATTTGAATGAGAAGCCAACAAATTTTTTAGTCGGGTTTCAAACTCACTTGAAAAGGAGGACGAGGAAACAGCCTCAGAAATAGTAACATAAGAACCAGCGACCACAGATGGAGAGACAGCAGCATGACCATCTGGGCTCTGTTTTTTCAATCCAGCAAGAAGACGCTTCCGAGGGGGCAAAAGAACATCAGCGTCCAAGTGATTGACATCAAACACATTCTCCATACTCCTCCAATAAATTCAACTCAAAGATCACAAAACAATGAACAAATCTTCACATAAATCAAATTTCAAATACGTCGACAACCAAATCATACCATAGGGACAATGATTTCAAATGTTTTTTAGCTGATCTAACTCACGCAACCAATTCACATCCACGATTAGAAGAAGATTTTGAAAACCCTAAAAAAAGTCTACAAGATCTACACAAACCTAAGATCAACTCAAACCCTAGCCAAGGTGTCGTCCTCTGTTTGGTTGTCAGAAACCCTATCCAAAGAGAAGAACAAATTTGATTCGTAGCCAACAAATCCTTCCATTTGACCGATTCAATTCCTAACCACAAATGGAAGAAGATCAAACTCAAATCAAATCAATCCAGCACATATGGTTTACATTATCAGAATTAGTTTCTCTATGAAATTGAAACACGTAATAGCATAAAACGTCACTCGTAAACATCCATCCTTCAACAATTCAGAGACATGAATTGCCATACATGCATAATTCAGCAAAGAACAGAAGATCATAGATAAAAAAAGAAGCATTTTTGAATTCCAAGCACCAAACTCATGCATAACAGAGTTTGATATTCATAATTCATAACCCATAATCCATAATCCAATTCTAAATACGTCATGAATCAAATTTAGAAAGCAAATGAATCAGGAATCAAGGGCTATTCCAAAGCGGTTGAATCTGGATTCAAGAGAATTATGCAAAAAAGAATAAGATTTAAACAAAATTGTGGATCAAATTCAAAAGGGAGAGTTAAGAATTGGAATCCGGTTAAGGGAAGAAGGTCCACAAGTACCTGATCCTTTTGAGGAGTAGAGAGAGAAAGAAGAGAGAGAGAAAGAGAGAAGAGTAAACGGAGAGGTATAATATAATTAGGGTTTTCTCTCTTTCAAGGAAGAGAGAAAATAGAAATAGGTGGTGGAAGAATTTCCAAAGCTAGGAACACCCAACATTTTTCTCCTTTTTTTTTTATTTTCTCTTTTTACGTAATAATAATAAATATGATATATATATCTATATTTATATTTATATGTACGAGAGTGTGACATGGTTTCTTCTACAAGCACACATTCGCACCAGTTATTGTTCAACTTTCTCTCTGTAACTAATATCAATTTTTCTTTTCTTTTTTGTCAATTCTGCAATTGTAACATTCCTTCTTCTTTTCTTTTCATTCTATTTTTATCCCTTGATATTTTTTCAGGCTCTATTACTTGTCTTTAACTGCTGTTCAATTTTTTTGTTTTTTCTTTAATTAATGATCTTGTTTAGATATAAGTTTATTTTCAATTTCTCCTTTATAATAGTAAAAGAAAAGGCTGAATATTATATAATTGTTTCATTTTTTTTCTAAATTTTATTACAAGCTTATTGATTTTCCTTAAGTTATTGTTTTTACTAATTTGATTGACAAGCTGAAAACTAATCAGTTGGAATCTTAGAGATTATCAAAATGGATATAAATTTTCAAAACAAAATATTTTTGATACACAACACAAATTAAATTATTGACAGCATTATAACAATAAGTCTTAGTCGTATTGTATAGGTTGACTACGCATGTAAATATATAATAATATAATATTCTATAACAAATATTATTTTATTTCACCTATAATTTTTCTTAAAAGTTAGATTAATCTTCATCTAATTTATTCTTTTCAAAGTTTCACATGTACGTACTCAAACCATTTAATTCATGTAAGATTGCATATTATAATTAGGGGAGTGATCCACTTACTCCAAAAAATACTTACTCTTCATCTTAGCCATCCAATCTTGAAAAATTCAATGGTTTAGATGTACTCATAAATTCAAATCATTGGATTTTCAAGAATGAATGGTCATGATGTGGAGTAAGTGTTTTTCCACTTACTCTTCGAGTAAGTGGATCTCTCCCCTTATAATTATGTGGTAAAATGTAAATCTAACATGATACTTAGACAGTGCTATTAACACTCCAAAAAGGTGTTTATGCATATTCCCAATTCACCAATCAAATTTTTAGTATTTCTGTTATAAAATTAGGATGAGTGTAAATAAGTACTTGGGAGTGCCAATAACAACTCCCTAGGCATTATTCTAGTAACAAAAGTTATTTTTTGGTGAGATGGATATGCACTTGTTCTAATACTAATTTATAGAAAAATATGTATCTATTAATATTGTATTATTTATCATTTAATTTTAATATGTATCTACTAATATTGTAAACATTTTATATATTATTATTCTATTATTTATCATTTAATTTTAATTATTATTGACTTTTAAAAAAATATCAATGAATAATATATTATATATTGACCCTTATACTTTTATTGAGAGTTGTGTCATAGATTGGAGGTGGTGGAATAATAAATTGTGGTTGTGAGGTTTATTGATGAAGAGAAGGATATGTGGAATAAGATGGATGATAGGTGAAATAACATGGTTGTTGTTGTGGTGATTTTTGGGATGATTGCTGTGTTGGCTATTGTGGAAACTAATGGAAAGAAGAATTAGGTTGTGAGTTATGTTGAGAATGGTGGATAAAAGAGTGGTGATAGTTGATTGTAAGTATAATGTGTAGAATGCATGGTTATGGAGGGATGAGTTAAAAGATGAAAGCACCAATTGATATAGTGCAAATAACAATATAATATACCATGAACACTAAAATTAATCTACTAATAAGAAAATATATAACAAGAAGATAAAATAAACATTAAATTCTTTATATTTTATTGAATGAATAATAAAAAAATCTTAAGATATTGATGACCATCCAATTGTCATCATATTATATTACAGACATACTCAATTCAAATTATTAGATTAAATATAAATAACTATGATATCATACTCTTTATTTGTAATGAGTCTCATACTCGTAATAAACATCATATCATCAATTTGTACTTTTATTGAGAGTTGTGTCACACAAATGACTATCTATAGACTGAATTAATGTATATTACTAAATATTGATAGGTGAGCAAAACCGGCAAAAAGAGAAAGTGACAACAATGTTATGAGTCTTACATTGAGTAGAATTGTAAACTCAATGTCGTAATTAAGACATGAAGTTATCCCACCTAATAATACAATAGTCTTTTGGAAATTAAAGAAGAATATAGTTGGGGGCCAAAGAAAAGGGAAAATTACGTGGGAAGTGTAATTTGATTACACTATTTCACGTTTGGTATATCTTTATATTTAGGTACGTGTTTGATGTAGTTTTTGTGGAAGTCATGGATGAAGTCCACGACTTTGGTAATATCGTGTACAGGGAATGCGATTCCCAGGGGAAAATCGTGCCAAGCACGACTCCCACTATTTTAAATTTTTTATAATATTTTTTGAAATCATGTACCTTAAATACGATTTGACATTGTACATTAATCATAAATGTATTTTCTAGCCTAGTGATTATTGTTTTGCATGATATGATAGAGGTTCAAGGTTCAACACCTTAGATTGTAAATTCATTATTTATTTTTTGTTTATGTTGAGTGTCATATGTATATAATGCTTTAAGTAGATGTACATCAAAATAAACAAAAATAATGAAAAATGGATGGGTGTTGAATCTTAAACCTCTACTTTAGCATGTAAAATAGTAATCACTAGATCAATGAGAACATTTATGGTTAATGTACAATGAAAATCGTGTTTAAGGTATACGACTTCAAAAAATAATATAAAAAATTTGAAATTTGGACGGTGTCCATGACTTTTGAGAAAATAACAATACCGTATATGTAAGTCACGACTTTCTCCAAAAGTCATGCATATGAAACATGATTTTTAAAAAAATACACTATATTGATAATAAATAAAAAGGTTACATCAGATGTGTAACTAAATAGTCAAACTATATCTCACGTGTAAATCTTCCAAAGAAAGGTGATGTAATAAACTAAACTTCACTTGAACTTATTACTCACACGTAGAAGGCCAATGAATTGGGCCATTGTATCTTTGTCTCTCTTTTTTATTTTTAACTAAAAAAGTAAACAAATAATTGTAACGTGGAATAGAAGAAGGTGTTGAAACTCATTTTGCAAAGCATTAATCTCCTTTAAAATAGAATCACAGAAAAGAGTGAATTATGGGAGAAGAAGCAACCCAAGAACATCAATGGTCGATAGCAGCTCCTCTCATATTTCTTATCATTGCCATTTTTCAGTTTGCATACTATTGGCTTGATCATTTGAAGAAGGTATATCATCCTCTTTTTCTAAACAAAATCTAATATTTGATACAAAATTTGTGACATTGGTCATTGTAATAATGTTAATAAATCCATAGCTCATCTTTATATCATTGATAATCTATATCAAGAGATTGAAAATGAATTTCCATTAATTCCATTGTTAATTATCAAATCAAGAGATTGAAAAAAGAAAACCTTATACCATGTAAAAGTAGGAATATAGCAACCCCATAACATTAATAATAAGATATTGATATTCAATTCATTTAGTCTTATGTTGTTTCTACAGGACGGATTTGATCATGCAAAAGAAATTCAAATGCATGGAGAAATAAAACAACTCTTGAAGGAGGCAAGTTCACTATCACAGTAAGTAAATTCATAACTATCTAAAATATTTACCATCTCTTGGATTTTGAGTTTTTATATTTCAAAATGACAAAATAAATTACAATATAGGATTATGAGTGAGTTTGTGTGACAACCGAAAGTTAAAGGTTAAATAAAAAAATATGGGTTAAATATGTTTTGGAAAAATACATGAATTATTATATGTATTTGTAATACTGAAAAAGAGTATCTGGTTCATTTTTTTGTCCTCTAATTAGGCCTTCAACCTTTGCACAAGCTGCAAAACTCAGAAGACTAGCAGCTTCCAAGGAAAAGGAACTTGCAAAGTGTGAGTGTATCTCTTATTACAACTTTGTCCATTTATTATTCTTCATATCCTTATTTTTAAGTTTCATAATATAGACATTATGAAAATTATAATTTAAGCTTATCTTCAGATCGAAATCTACATAACAAGGATTATGTTTTGTATTCGAAGCTGCTCCTAATCTCAAAGGTATCTTCATGCTCTATATATATATATAACATTTTTTGCTTTGAAATTTAGAGTAACACTTTTTGGTTGTACCCTGTAGTATGTAACATACATAGTGCTTGTTCTATGGTTTTGGCGTGCTCCAGTGGCTTGCATACCTCGACAACTCGTGCAACCATTTGGTAATGCAATTATGACTATACTAAGTGTAATATCTATGTAATGTTGGTGCAAAAATTTAGGCGTAATCAGCATATCATTCACCATTCATTTGTAAATAACCATCAATTTGGTGTGAGATACAAATAAATTATGTTTTTTCTTCTTATTTTCACTCCATGCAGAGAGATTATTATCTTGGAGGACTACAGGAGCTCAAAACAACGATGTTATGGTAAGTATACATCTATCTCGTTTTAATCTTTAGGGGATAATTTGTAAATTTACACATACATCTATCTCATCTTTCTACGTTTTATCAGTTATAATATTAGAGTTGTTTCTAACAATTCTTATATAACTGCAGATTGGAATAATATCATGGTTAATAGTATCTGCTAGAGTTTGTAGATTTGTTCGTCGAGCTTATAGCAAATAAATACAAACAAAAACGGCAAGCTGCTTGGATTGGTGTTTTGGTTTTCAAGTAAAACGAACAATGTCAATATGTTAATACTTCATGTTCTTAAATTATTTTGATACATTGAGTATTCATTTTTGTTGAAATTATGTTAAGAATCTATGCATACTTAATCCATTTTCAGCTAATACGGCCTTGCATCATTGGATCTATATACTGCATAATTACTTAATTAGCTTATTGCTGGTTTTACCAGTGCTGTCTATTACATATAGTACTCACAAAAAACTATATGATGAACTATTTATATTTACCTATAAAAACTATTCATGTTTTGGAAAGCCTTGGAGTAAGGAAAGCTTTAAAATGGGATTTCAGGGCAAAAAAGAAAACGGGTTGCATGCAATGAAATTGCAAAGGATAAAAAGAGAAATAAGTTCAATGTAGAAGAGACTAAAATATCAAAAAATGTTGAGCACATGATGCTAACTAAGTTCTTATGGGGAGTCACAATGTAGAATGATTGTTTGGATGAAGAGTTTAATAAATAGAGTAAAAAGGGTTTAACTTTGAATTTCACTATTATCAAAATAATAACGTAGTAACATTTGTCTCTTTTTATACTTTCCTAATATTTTAAGACCAAAGCATAAATAAGTGCTTAATCTTCCCTAGTGTAAATCCTTAGTCATTAAATTTTGTTTTTTTAATCACATCCATATCTAGCTCGCGAGCTAGACTCATATTCATTATGAGAGAAGACAGTTATGTGAAAATGCATATAAAAAATAAAAAGACAATGATATTTATATCATTTATTTTATACTCACATTACATTTTTATCATTAAAAATACACTACAAAATATGATTGTCTTCTCCAATAATGGGGAGGAGTTCGACTCGTAGTTCTTTAGGAACAAAGTAATCGCGAGATACTAACTCAAGTTAGTAATATTTATCAATAAGATATTGATGTATTGGGGTAAGGTCTTCTTAGACTTTTAGGATGACCAAAAAGGAGATAGTAAGTACTCGGGAGATACTAACTCAAGTTAGTGATGTGTTGGAAGGATCTGCCGATCTCTAAAGAGATTAATTTCTTAACCAAATGAGTGAAAATTACTTTTGGTAGTACAAAAAAGTCATAATATTACATAATTGGGGAAAGATCCACTTACTCCAAGTGAAAAAGACTTACTCCTCATCTTAACTCTTCAATCTTGGAAAATTCAATGGTTTAGATATACTCACCCATTCAAACCATTGAATTTTCAAAAAATAAATAATCACGATGAGGAGTAAATGGATCCCTCCCATTGAATTTTGCTTTTAATGTTTTTTATAAGGAAAATAAAAGAATTGGCTCTAATGTAAATTTAGCAAAATTGGGTATGACACGGTTCGGGTCGCTTCATTGTTCGATTGACCCATTCTTCCGAAGCCACTTGACTCTCCTTCCCTTTATCCAATCTCCACCTCTCTTTGTTCACGGTACAGGCGGCGTATAACTTCCACGCGCCGTCGTCCCCATGATCCATTCCGAAGATGCCCTATCCTACCCTCCCATTGACCCTGAACACTTCGATCTTATCATCGTCGGCACTGGCCTATCGGAATCCGTCATCGCCGCTGCCGCATCCGCCGTCGGTAAAACCGTCCTCCACCTTGATTACAACTCCTTCTACGGAAGCCATTTCGCTTCTCTCTCCCTCGAAGAACTCACCTCTTACCTCAACTCCCATTCTCTCCCTGCGTTGTCGTCAATCGCCACCACCACTGCGTCGAACGACGATCCCGATCACGTTGCTGTAGATCTCGTCCAACAACCACTCTACTCCAACGTGGAGATTATTTCACGCGATTCTGATGATGAAGACGTGAAGCTGCTTCGAGAAAATTCTAGAAAATTCAACGTGGATTTGGGAGGACCAAGGGCGTTGTTCAGCGCTGGTAAGAGCATAGATCTGTTGTTGAAATCTGGTGCTGCGCAGTATTTGGAATTCAAAGGCATTGATGCGAGTCTCGTGTACCAAGCGAATGAAGGTTTGGTGAATGTGCCAGATTCCCGAGGTGCGATTTTCAGGGACAAAAGCCTTTCTCTGAAGGAGAAGAATCAATTGATGAGATTCTTCAAGCTTGTTCAGCAGCATTGGGCTGTTGATGATGGTCAAAATGAGAGCGGCGAAGGTCATAGAATTTCAGAGGAAGATCTGGAGAGTCCGTTTGTTAGTTTCTTGGACAAAATGCGGTTACCTCCCAAGATAAAATCGTATTGATCATTTCTATATCCTAGTGAGAATTGATTTTTTTAATCTATATGCGAGTTTCCTTTTTCTTTTTCTTATAGCATAGTGGATTTATCTTTTTATTCTATTATGTTATATACTGGTCTCTAATTCTTGCTTGTTTGAAGAACTTTTGAAGTTATGTTGCAAATTGTTATAAATGAAGTGTATACTTGTAAGTATGCCAATATTGAAGCCTTTAGATTAGGCCATACACCATTATTGTCTTGATTAGCAGAGAAGGGTGTTTTGTTCTGCACAAGGTTTTAAATAGCGGACTCAATCACGGTTTTGGAGACTTCCAAAACCTTGATGCTACTTACAATTGCGGGAAAATGCAACCGCAATTGTGGTTGCTTTGCGGTTCTAGAATCTAGACAACTCCTAAAACCTTAACATGTTGGATTTTGCAGTGGTTGGGGGACACAGATTTAAAACCTTAGTTCTACACGTCGTTTCAATCTTGGCGACGAAGTTTGGGGTTTTTGATTTGATGTTTTATCACTATTTTTTTATGTGTGGTTGTCATGTTTAGAAATGAGGAAATAGGAGTACTGTGATGTGAAATCATAACTAAACCACTTAGCAGACTTGATTTGCATTTACAGAATAATAATATAAGACCATCTTTTGGACATTTTTCAGCAAAATATTCTTGATGATTGGTTAAGCAATGTTTGACTATAGGTGAAATTTACCACCCTTTACAATGAAGGGAACTATTTTCTGTCATCTTTCATTCACATTTCTTAATAAACCCTGTCATGCCTACCTGCATATAATGCATGCATGACCCAATGACATGAGTTAGTACACTAAGGGAATGCCTCTTTATCTTCTACAGGATTATTTTGTATGCTATAGCGATGGTAGATTATGATCAAGACAACAATGAGGTTTGTAAAGATCTACTTAAGACAAAAGATGGAATAGATCGTTTAGCTCAATACAGTTCATCTGTTGGAAGGTAAGTTCTGATGCTTATTGTTCATGTGTTTCAGTTGCCTTGGTTTTATTTAAGCTTGTTTCTTTAGAGATACTTATGACTTATCCTGGTTCTCCCAGGTTTCCAAATGCACCAGGTGCTTTGCTTTATCCCATTTATGGGGAAGGAGAATTACCACAGGCCTTTTGTCGTCGTGCTGCTGTCAAAGGTTGCATTTATGTAGGTTCCAATGGATTTATAACACTATTTGGGAGATTTTCTATCTACCTTTTACTCCATTCTCTTTAAAACTTGTTGTACATTTCTGTTTACAACTCTGTTTTATACATTGACTTTTTGATATTTGTGTTTAAAATTTCTAGCTACCTTTACTTCATTCTCTTTAAAGCTTGTTGTATATTTACGTTTAAAACTTCGTTGTATGCATTGACTTTGTATATCGACTGATGTCTGTTTTCTCCTTCTTCCATTTTAATATTGTTGCTCTTTTAAGTGTCCTCATATCACATGTTAGAAGGAAATGTGGTCCAGCTTAGCTGTTGCCAAGGACTTTTTCATGGTTGCCATTTCCTGGATCTTTCTTTCTGAAAGCCAGGAGCTTAGTTATGGGTAAGGGGATGTAACTCTAATGTCACTGGCTGAGGAAACTTTTTTTGTTATTATTGCTATTCAATTTAGTGAAGCAGTCTTCTTGTGCTGGTTACTGTCATTGTAACAATGTATCATTTGGGTAGGAAATGTTCACTTCATGTTAATGTTTGGACCTTTTTTAATACTTTCTTCTCAAATTAAATGACATTGTTAACTATTTCCCTGCTAACATATTTTTTATTTTTTTTGCTTTGTTGAACATATGTGCTTATTTACACATCTTAAACTTGTGTTGTGTGATTCAGGTTCTCAGAATGCCAGTTATTTCTGTGCTTATGGATAAGGTGCAGAAATAAATCTTTGATCTTTGTTTTATATATATCAAAATTTTGTGAGAAGATACAAGGTTGGATATCCTCAAGCGCAAAAGGAATTTAATATTTGCAACATTGCAGGTTACTGGGTTTTATAAAGGGGTTAGATTGGCTTCGGGTCAGAACTTATATAGCCACCAGCTAATCCTGGATTCATCCATCACAATCTCATCACCGTTGTCTTCTTTGCCTAGAGACTTTCCCACTGAAAGGCTCCAAATGCTGAGTGAGAGAAATATTAAAGGAATGGTGGCAAGGGGAATATGCATCACAAGGAGTTCCATAAAGCCAGAAGTATCAAATTTGTCAATGGTGTATCCTCCTAGATGTAAGAGAGACTTAAACATTGCATTTTTTTTAAGCAGAAACATATTAAAACACGAGAAATAAATTAACTTTTTCTTTCCTTCTCCATCTAGCTCTGTATCCTGAACAGGTGACTTCAATCAGAGCTCTTCAGATAGGATCAAATCTTGCTGTTTGTCCCGGTGGCATGTAAGTTGTTTTTACTACATTACATTGAAGTTCTCTTACTATGTACTTGTTAATCCTCTCAGTTATCTAAAAATCTCTTATCAATTTTTGGGGTCTGAGATCCACTTATAAACACTATCTTTTTTCTTAGCTGATGATTAGATGCAATGGTAGGGTTGCTTGCCTTGTGACGTGTAAGTCATGGTTTCAAATCCTGGAAACAACCTCTTTCCTTGCGAGGGTAAGGTTGCATACATCTACCCTCCCCAAACCTCACTAGGTGGGAGTCTCGTATAGTGGGACGCCGTTTTATGATTATTCAAGACAGAGTAATATCACTTAAATTTTGCTAGTTGAGTGAACTTGAACTGACAAGGTGTGATGTCTCGTTCTCAGATTTGTTTTATACCTTTCCACTTTGTGCACTGAAGCTGATGAAGGAAAGAAGTTACTAAAAGCAGCCATAGATGCCCATCTTAGTCTGCCTGTAACTGGAAACTCTGAAAGTATTCCCTTGGTTCAAAGTGATGGTCAAAATACAAAACCCATTGTGATCTGGAGTGCATTTTATATTCAGAATATAACAATGGTATGCTTCTATTCTTGACTTGCTTAACGTATTTTTGTCTTCCATGATGCTTATTTTTTACCTGCATATTGCATGTGCACTTGTTTCTCTGTTATTTCCTTTGCTGCTTCACCTCATGACTCATTTAAAAACACAATCACTGGCTCCTAGACTGTCTTTTATGAATTTAGTCGAGACAGATGTGGTTAAAACATATTTCATATTATGCGGACATCATTTTCTTGACTTATGGGTATGCTGGTATTTTCATTTCAGAGCAAACTTGATTCTATCAGTTCAGCTCCTACACCAGATGGAAATCTAAGCTACAACGATCTTTTAGATGCGGCAGAGAAGGTATGCCTTAATATTTCTTCGGTTCAGAAATATAACTTGTTCTGTGTGCCTGCATGATTTTTTGTTATTGTTATTCAACACTAGACCAAAAATAAGTATGATAAATAATTAGCACCGTCAATTATGCTTACTAGTTTGGTGGTGGTATTTTCAGTTATTTGGTCAAATGTACCCCGAAGAAGAATTCTTTCCAAAGACAAAGTCTCCTGAAGATACTATAGATGAGGATGATACTGGAATAACCCTGGAAAGCTAATCAATGTTAAAGTGGGTGAGCATCTAATGTGTGTACTATATCACCATCCGTGGGAGAGAGGAAGTTATGAAATTATATGTAAATGCCTCCGAGAAGTTGAATATGTAGATTAAAATTGTCAATTAGAGAGATGAAAGGTAGATCCGAATTTGAGTGAGTGAAAACAAAGAAAAGATCCTCAGGCATAAAACAAATGGTTATCTCAATGTTAAAATAGTAGCCACTCGTACACATACTGATTTGGCTCTGTTTATTCACTTCAGAGCCATTTGTGTTGGACAAAGTTGCCACCTTTTAATTATTTGGAACAGTGGAAGTATCAAAGCTATGGGGTTGAAGTATAACCCTTAAGTTCTTGTATCTCTCTTCATGTGCAATTTGTATTTTGAAAATGACTTTAATTTGGTTGTATAACATAGGAATGATGTTATGTGTCTGAATGTTTTGTAACTTGCAAACGCTGTAGTGACCCAATATTGTAGACATGAAACATATTTAATATTAGTAAAAGCAACTGCCCTTCTGTAATAATAAATGGCCCAATTTAAAAAAAGATAGAAAAGTCAATATTTTTATTGTCACTTTAGTCTTGGCTCTTGGTTCTTGGGGTCTTGGGGTCTTGGTTCTTGGGTCTTGGGTTCTTGGGTAAAGGCATGTGTTGAGTAGTTGCATATTTAGGTTAATAGCTACAGATAACCTGCTTTCAGATACTGGGTGAAAGTTGAATACAGCTAAACATAGAAAACTGGCTGTCTTGGAAAATAAAGCTTGAATTTTATGATATTAGTAGAAAGGAAACTTGATAAGTTTAGACAACCCTTCGGAGCATCAAGTTCTAGAATAACAGGAATGATTGTGAATCCAAGTCAGGTGTAATAGTAATAGCCCACGAGCTATTATTACACAGTGGTTGTTTTGTCTGTCCTTTTAAATTGATGAAGCAATTATCCAAGTGTTTTTTCTTGAAGAGAAAAAGAATAGATTAAATCAAAATAGTTGTCCTTACTATTAGTATCCTTCCTTGGTCTTTCTTTAAAGCTATATATAACTAGTTGCCTCAGATGGTTGTTATAGGAATGAGTAATAATAATGATTTCCTTACATTTTACATCAAAACAAAAGGGTGTGGGAGTAACATTTTTCTATTTCAATAGCTTCCCTTCATTTAGATTCTTCTTATTTTTCTTATTTGTGAGCAATTCCACCGTACTTACTATGATTGAATATAGCCAGTGAAAAACTTAAGTAAATGTTGAGAATTTTATAAGGTAATGCTGATGGAAGTGGAGATAGTCCCGAAGATCCAAATGAACTGACACCAACTATCCTAGAATATGCTCCAGTATCTTGAGAGTACAACCAAGAGCCATGATATTGTGCCACCTTGAGCCATTAAATGTAGTTCAATACTATATCACCTTCAATTTTTTTAAGGTGTTGTTTGTTAGATTGTGTAACCAAACATTGTGTTTAGGAGTCTGTTGTTGCTTGTGTACCATAAGAAAAGAATGTCGGTGACTATGGTCGGCTATAGTACCATATATCAATGCATTGTTACTTAAAAGATAAAGCCTACATTGCTTGGACCTCGCTATATATATTTTTGTTAGTGGAATATATATACATTGAAAAAATTCATTCACCTTTCTACTCTTAAAACAAAAGTAATACAAATAAATGATAGATGATACACTAATTGTATATAAATCATTAGTACATGTATATTCTACTCTCTATGTTAAAAGACTTTTTTATCATGAATATAATATCTTTATGTTTTGTGTATAGTTTTTTATACAATACCAATATATCATTAATTATTTATTTCTATTACTTTTATACAATAATAAAAGATATTTGAAATGAGTTTTTGTGAAATTACACAAATCACCTATCCATTTTTTGTCATTACACGAATCATCCCTAATTTTATATATTCCCAATTTTGTACATATGTTACACTGACTACCCTTGCGTAATATAAAAGTGTAATATTTTAAACAAAAAAATGTGTGCCGTGTCTAATTAAGTTAAATAAAATATTATATATTGTGTAGATAAATTCAAATAATATAAGAGTCGATGCGTCTTGATTATTTGGCTCGTTATAAAATATTATAATAGTTATTTAAACACATCTTTATATTTACTAATGTATTTTGTAATGAGATAAAGATAATAAAGAAATATTGATTTTTGTACTATTTGAAATGTTACACACTATATAATATTTTTTTAAATTAATTACACTCACCACACATTTTTTGTTTAAAATATTACACTTTTATAACATGCAGAGATAATCAGTGTAATATACAAAACTAGAGGTAATTCAGGTAGGAGATATGAATAGTTCATATAAGAACAAAAAAGGAGGAATAATTTGTATAATTTCACAAAGTGTAATTTACTTATAAACAAATATTAAATTGAGTCATTTCCATGTTGCAATTTGATATAGGCATAGCTTTCATAGAAACTTGAAATGTACCGTCAATTATGGGACTGCGGCCCTGACCAAAGCTTGTCCCTCAAAATCATATTAAATCCACTGTTGCTATGGTCACGTGCTTCTTCCCAATATATGTTATTTATAAAAAGTAATGCATGATGGACAAAGACATGGACTTACATATATTGTAATGATATATGCTCTTACTAAATTCTTCTATCCACAAGAAAGTAATAAATGTCACTTGTAAACCAATCACTAATAAATAAAGTATTACTTTATAACATATATCACTTTTTTGTGAGTATGAGGATTATTAGGAGAATATATCATTACTCTATCACAAATTCATAATAACACCTCGTATGCTACCATAATGTAAATGTCTACCTAGGGTCCTCAATAATATGGTATTTGGTGCTGACAGAAAACAAAAGGAAATGTGTGTGACAATCTATCATTCTCAAACCATTTATCGTTATTCAAACATAACATAGGAATTAGGTATGTCAATTTGATGTCTGCAAACATAGTAAAGAGTTTGACCTTCAAAGCATGGGTGGGAAAATGAGTGAAAATTTATCTCTTTTTCTATTAACAAAACTCACTTTGAGTTTTCAAATCATACCATTATTAAAATTATCATCTTCTATATATTATTCCACTTTATTTATTATTATTTCTAACCATATGTATCAGTGACTTAACATTTAACTGGATGATTATGTCTAATAAATATGTTAATTTGTATTTAATCTTGTATCGATATTGTTTCATTTTTGGTAAAGAAGAGATAAAATATAATATAATACTAAACAAAAAATGGTAACAATATATATAAGAACCATTTGAATATCACAATAATTCCAAAAACACTTTCACCAAAAAAATGAATATAAAATAAATTTAATTAATCAAATTACTTTTTATCAAAATTCATTTTACAAACAAAATTCGATTTTCAACAAATGCTAATAAATGAAATTATCATTTTAGCATACAATCATGAATTCATGGAAAAATAAAATTTTATAAAAAAGAAAATTATATACAAATATTTTACTCCTTTAAGATTAATTAATTCAATAAAATAAAGTAACCGATAAAGTTTTGACCCATTGTGGGGCGTGATTCTAGACCAGTATCATATCATAATATAAAAGAAAAAGGCAAGGGTTAGAAACACGATGATGAAAGAAAAGCTATAACCTTTTCTCTCGTTCCTCAACTCCGCGTTTTTCTCGTGAACCGGCGCCGTTTTATTTTTCTCTTCACTCTTTCACTTCTCTTCGCTACTTCACTATTCTTAAACTCTCTCATTCCTCTTTCTCTCGATTTTCGCGCTCAAACGGCGTCGCTTCGCAGCTCACCTTATAGTTACTCTGAACTGCGCTTTCACATCATTCTTTGTTCTCCGAACCGCATTCACTCGCTTCATATAAGTATGTAAAATTTCTTTTCTCTATGTTCCTCTTTTTTTTCGTTATTAGTTTTCTTGGATCAATCTTTTTTTGTTTTTATTTATCGGAAACTTATTTAATCGGTTTAATTTTCATTATGTGCATGTTCGTCTTTTGCACGTTATATGATTGAGCCTCTGGAAGGTTCCAGAGCGGTGTTTATCGCAATGCGCCTTCGTTTTTTCGCTCTTTACTAATCAATTTCTTCGATTGCACTGTTTTTTTTAACTTTTAATTTGGATTATGTAACCAGTCTTTGTGATGTCTCAGTTCTATGGTTTATATAACCAGCTATAGGTGTTTTATTGGTTCCGAATTGGTGTTTATCGCAATGTGCTTTTGTTTTTCAGTCGTTACTGATCAATTTATTTGATTATACTGTTTTTCTTTGTTAATTATGATTACAGAATCAACATTGTTTGTATCTCAGTTCTATGGTTGATATAAGCAGCTATGTCTGTTTTTGTGGTTCTACAATGGTGTTTATGGCAACATGCATTTTTCCTTTCCTTTTTCCTGTTTGCTACTAATCAGTATCTTCCATTCTACTGGTTTTCATTGTTAATTAGGATTATGGAATCAACCTGTACGATATCTCAGTTCTTTGGCTGATATGATCAGCAATTTGTGTTTTGGTTCCAGGATGGTTTTTATCGCAAAAGTGCCTTTATTTTTCTACTTTTTACTAATCAATTTGTTGGGTTATTCTGTTGTTTATTGTTATGTAGGATTATAGAATCAACCTTTATGATATCTCAGTTCCATGGTTGATATAAGCTGCTAGTGTGTTTTTTGGATCCGGAATGGTTTTTATTGCAATGTACCTTTATTTTTCATTCATTACTAATCAACTTCTTCAATTCTACTATTTTATTCTCTATCAATTATGACTTCGGGACCATCCTGGATGACATCTCAGTTCTATCTGTGTGTTTTGGTTAATAACTTAACCACTGATTTATTGATTTGAATATCTGTTTCATACTTTCATCAAACCTTTGTGTCAATAATTTAGCTCCTCCTTCATATGAATATCTGATTTCTTAATGGGTAACTAGTGCAGATTTTCTTGCTAAGTAGTGGGCACACATTTTTATTTTCTGGTCATATATGCTATTAGTAACATTTGGCTGTTTGGGGTATATACATCTTGGAAAAGCAACACAATTAGCTTGTATGGCCTATATACGCGCAAAATGGAAATTTTTGCTGCTTTAGTTTGCTGTTAACTGAAGCACCTTTAAATTGTGTTGCTTTTAAGTATTTTTTTTCTTGCTTGATGTACTTTTTGCTTCATAGAATTATCTTGAAAACATGGAGTTTGAATGACATGAAAAAGCATTTATCTTCTGGTTTAAATATTTGATTGTTCATTTACTCCTTATAATTTTATGTAACATTTAGTTCTGTACCCATTACCTTTGTCTTTAGGTTTTGTTTTGAACATTCTGGTACTTGTACTCTATTCATGCAACATTGCAAACCTAGTCTAATATAGTAAAATACCAGTTCAGGTTTAGACAATGTGGGTGTGCATCATTTTATTCATTTGCTCTTTGAGCTCATTTAGTTTACACTATTAATGCTTTGTAAATAAATAGGCTGCTTGAAATTTTATGCCTAGCGCAAGGTTACCAAGTTCCATGGAGAATGATCTCTTTCAAGAGCAGAAACTGCCACAAGGTCTCATAAAAGCAATCCAGTTTGATGTCTTAACTGAGGCAGATATAGTTAAGTATATTCTTCAGTCTATATCTATATCAGCTTTCCAATTATTCTTTGGTGTATCTGTTCATTGTCACTATAGCAATGATATTAGATCAAATGGCACACACTTACCGTGTAACACTTAATCACAGATGGGAGGGTGGGTTTAAAAGCACTTCCTTGTTCGAGTGCACCAATTGTTATTTCCTTTTAAATGAGAAAACCCTAATCTCCAGAATGTATTGTCAATTATAAATCCCTCCTGATTGCACTGTAAATTATTAACCATATATTGGATGTTAATTAGTTTCACCTCAACAGGATAAAATGGTTGCTTTGGAGATAAATGCAGCCGGGCAGGTCAGCTGTTCTGACCTGGGACTCCCAAATTTATCTTCCGAGTGCACTACATGTGGTGCTAAATCTTCCGATAGAAATTCTTGTGAAGGTGTGGATGAGATATTATATACAATATGTATTTAAAGACTGTTGTGAGCATTGTGAATTTACTAGAAAAGATACTGACAGATTAATATTTTAATTTCAGGTCATTGTGGAATGATCAAATTTCCTTTTGCCATACTCCATCCATATTTTATGTCAGAGATTGCACAAATCTTGAATAAAATTTGCCCCGGATGTAAATCTATTCGACGAGAATTACAGAACAAGGTAATGTATCATAGAGTTTTATGTTATTCATGTGGAATATGGTCCACTACTGTGTAAAGAGTTTCATATTTTATATGAATCATATGGTGCCATCTATTTTAAAAAACATTTTTTATTTTTTATACATACATATTTCTTAAGTGAAAACCTTTAGTTACTAGAATGATATGCAATGATATTGTTTATCGCTAGCATAAACAGCTTTTTATTCACAATTAACCGAATGTTAACTATTTTTTAATATGTTATATCATTTTTCATAGCACATTAATTACAAAAGTTTAATGTGTAAATAGTTTAGCAACCAAAATGGTGTCATATCTATTAGGTTGGAGACTTGGATTAACTATGGATTTTCTCCTTTAGTTAAGGTTTAAAACTTTTTTCTTTCACCAGGAGGCAGCATGTGACTCATTGATAGTTTTGAAATCTGTCATTGAATGTGAATCAGAAGTAAATTTAAACTAGAATAGGAGCAAAATTTTCATGAAAATGGTTATTTTTAATTTTACTTTAAGTTTGAGCTTGTGCTTTCCTCTTTCCCTCATATCAAGTCTCATAGCTATTTTGTCCAGAGTGGTAAGAGTTCACTCAGCCAAGCATGTATTCTCAAGTTCACTCATGTATTACAATTTCACACACACACACACACACACACTTCTAGAGGTGGAGTTAAGTAGCATCCACATTCTTCTAATATTGAAAATCTAATGGCTGAGCCATATTATGATACTAATTTGAGTCACGCATCAGTACTTTCATTTAAGCTGCTAAATACATTACATAAAGAACTTCACCTTGATATTTATGGCCGGAACGAAGAGTAATTGTTTTTCACCATTACCTGAGATGAGCAGGGATGCAGGTTATAGGGATCTCTTTTTGCAGGTTTGCATTTGGGATCAACTTGTTGATTTAACACCTGTTACTAAAATCTATTTGGGCATTTAAAACGTGTTACTATACACACTGCTCCACCTCCAACTTTGGGGAAAATGGCTAAGAAACTAAAAAAATGTTTACTAATAGTATAAACAAATTAAAAGCATTGAACTTGCAGAAATTTAAAAGGAACCAAATTTAATCTTTTTGTTTGATTTGTTTTTGCTCTCTGTTGCACAACCAACTATTTTTCCTTGACTTGTGTTTGCATGTGCATGTTTTATTTATCTTTGTTTTTGTACTATCTCCATGTTTTTGCACATGGTTTTTTAAGGGTTCTTTTGTTGGATATAGAGGGATTAAAAATCCATTCTTTAATAAGTAGTCACTTATTAGCTGCTCTTTGAACATTATTAATTGGTTGAGTAGCTAATTATTTACAAACTAGAAATACTTTACCAATAATGCATTTTTTGGAACTTTCCCTCACATTGTATTTGGATGATAGGTGGTAACTAGGGGAACTAGAACAAGCGCCTTCGATATATTTCCTAGTGGGGTTGAGGCTTGGTTGTAGTATATGCATTTAATAGCTCTGGAGCTTAAACAATATTGAATACCTTTTTCATATAGTAAATAGGACGATTATTAGGAGAGTGAGAGTTATTTCTATTTTCCCTCCATTCGTCTCAAACTCTCGGACCCCATTAGGTCGGAGCCTCGTGCACTGGACTGTCCTGTTTTTCCTCTCAAACCTCCAATTTTTATTCCCTCAAAATTGATGTGAGATGCGGGAAACTAAGAATTAAATGGAGTTGAAAAAATAGTTCTGTTCCGTTTCTTTACAAGTTAAATCCCAAACAAGAGTTGTAGGGTTTCTATCCATTCCCTGATTAAGCTTCCAAGCAAGGAAAAAGTAGCTTTGGTTCTCCCTTCCCTTGCTTGCCCATCTAAATTTGTTCTGTTCTGTTCCATTAATAAATTCAAATCTAAACAGTGTAACAGCTAATTCGATAACCAGTTGTTTAGAGTGTGTAAAGTACACAACTACATTGACATGGAAATAATGTAAACCTTCCATCATGAAATGACATGCTTAGATCATACATCATCCTTTTAAGGGTGAGCCTTGACGCAACGGTAAGGTTGCTTGCATTGTGACCTGAATGAAGGTCATGAGTTCTAATCCTGGAAGCTACCTCTTTACTTGTGAGGATATGTTTTCATACATCTACCCTCCCCAGATTTCACTAGATGGGAGCTTCGTGCATTGTGCCACCTTTTTTTATTATAAATTTCCCTATCTCCCAACTAGGGTTGGAAAGGAGCCGAACCGAGTCGAACCAAAGTCCAGCTCGATAGGAAATTGCTCAGCTCAAAACTCAACTCGAGTTCGATACGAGTTATATCTTTAGCTCGAGTTCGGCTTGATTAAAGTTTGCAAAATGTTCGGTTCAGTTCAAATTGGTTCAGTTGGACAACTTAAATAATTAATTCACTTTTAGAAATACTAACAATAAATAATAAAAAACATATATAATAATATAATAATAATCATAACCATAAATATAAAAAAAATGCATGAGTCATGGTATAATATCAATAAACATAAAAAATAGTTTATGTAGTTTATATACCGAGCCAACTCATGAACCTAACGAGTCGAACTGTATCCAACTCAAGTTCGATTCGTTTATTTTAAGGAGCTCAATTTACACCTCAAGTTCGGCTCATTTTGTTCATGAACCAAGTTTATCGAGCTAAATAATGAGTCAAGTTTCGAATGAATACCGAGCTGATTCAATTCATTGCCAGCCCTACTCCCAACTTTAAGTTATAATGGGATTCTTGTCATCCCTGTGCATGCTGTGTATAAAAGCAGTTACTATGGCCTTTGCTTCTGGCCATTGGAATAAATCATCATTCTATAACCTTTTCTTATGTGCATTTATGTTGTTATCATAGTTGACCCATATGAGTTTGCATCATTATTTGTTATCTTCTTCCTGTTGATGATTTAGTTGTCTTGTAGGCTGCTCAAATACTCTCTGGAGTCAAGCAGCTTAACGGCTGCAGATATTGTTCTGTAAGTTTTGTGGCCTCATCTTCATTGATTTCCTCCAAAAGTAAATTTCCTTTCCCCCCTTTTGTTCATCTTTATGTGCCATTCTAAGACAGATCATTCATCAAACAGGGAAGTTTTATGGTTCGCTATCCAACAATGAAATTCAGAGTTTCCTCAAATGACCTCTACAGAAGAACTGCAATTATTGCTGAGGTTAATGATAAGGCTCCAAAGAAGAAATCTTTTGCTCTAGGATTACCTGATGATTATTGGGATATTATTCCTGCAGATGCTCAACAAGAAGAAGGTTGTACAAAATCAAATAGAATGGTTTTATCACCTGTCCAGGTAGTTCTGCCCACTTTTATGTACTTTCATTTTTGTATCATTTTCCACAGGATACTATGAATGTATGCTATATTTTTTAATCCAATCTTTGCTAGAAGGCTACCAGTATGCTCCACAATCATATAATTTTATCATGTTTGATAGGATTAAAGAATCTTCATATGTCTGTTTCTGCTTAACTGCTTAACGTACATGCTGCTGCTTCAAAGTTTAAATTTGTGTCACATGAATGCATACAAATTATTTAGCATATTCAAAAATGAAAAGTCCAAAGACATTCATGTAAATCCTTGTGTACCCACAGCTACCTGGACTGGAAAGATACAATTATAAGTCTGATGTTGTTTGATGTTCGACTGCAAACAAATATATGCACCATTGACTCAAATGTCGTGATTCAATATGGCAGATTTTAGTTAATTGGTTTGGATTAATTCCTTCATTGTGAAAAAAAACAAGGCCTGCTGGTATAAGCATTCCATTCCTTCCAATTAGATAAGACTCCTTTTCCAAGATCACTGAATTTGACAGGATTTTCTGAGTGATTTTCATTATGAGGTCATGTGGTTATGTTGGTGCTAATGTGCTATACCAATGTATTTAATGTCTCCCATTTGGTTTTCAGGTTGGTTCTTTGTTGACTGATGTTGATCCAAATTTTATTAAAAAATTTGTTCCACGGTTGGATTTGCTTTATCTCAACTACTTCCCAGTGACACCAAATTGTCATCGTGTGACAGAATTTGCACATGCATTTTGTAATGGTAACCGGTTGAGTTTTGTAAGTGTATTTTTTTCTTCTTCTTTCTTGTTGTTTAATTAGTTATTATTTGTAAGCTGTCACATATAGTCCCGTGAATTCCAATTTTTAATATGGTACTTTACCTGGTTAAATGTTCGTAGGATGACAGGACCAGAAATTGTAAGAAATTGGTTGATTTCAGGGGTACAGCTAATGAGTTAAGTTCTCGTGTTTTGGATTGCCTGAGGATCTCTAAGGCAAGCTGCTCAACAGTTTTATTCCTTTATTCATTTGCTGCTTTGTCATAAATTCTGTCCTGCTTATGGATTTTACTTTTAAGTTGCAGTTAAATCCTGATAAAACACCAAGTAGTAATATCTTTGCCGATATTCAGCAAAGAAGAGTTGGTGAAAATGCTTGCAATTCGTCTGGTTTGAGATGGATGAAAGATGTGGTTCTTGGAAAACGCAATAGTAGTTCATTCCGTACTGTGGTTGTCGGTGATCCTGACCTTGAGCTTAGCGAGATTGGATTACCTTGTCAGATTGCAGAAAGTTTGGAGGTTTGTGAACATGTAAACAGGCAGAATAAGGAAAAGTTGCTTGATTGTTGTGAGTTACGAATGTTAGAGAAGGGGCATATAAGTGTCCGCAGAAAGGGTAGTCCAACTAAATTGTACAAAAAGGAAGATCTTAAGATAGGAGACATACTTTATAGGCCCCTTACTGATGGGGATAAATTGCTGATAAATAGGCCTCCTTCCATACATCAACATTCCATGATTGCCCTCTCGGTTAGGGTCCTTCCGATATCTAATGTGGTATCTATTAACCCAATCTGCTGTTCCCCACTGCGTGGGGATTTTGATGGTGATTGTCTTCATGGGTATATTCCACAGTCAGTTAGTGCTAGAGTTGAGCTTAGTGAGCTGGTTGATTTAGATAGGCAATTGATTAATGGGCAAAGTGGTAGAAATCTGCTTTCACTTTCTCAGGATAGTTTAACTGCTGCTTATTTGCTGATGGAAGATGGGGCTCTTTTGAATGTTTATGAAATGCAGCAGCTTCAAATGTTTTGCCCTTACAAATTAACACTTCCTGCCATTGTAAAAGCTCCTTCGAATAATTCCTCATTTTGGAGTGGCAAGCAATTGTTTAGCATGCTCTTGCCTTCTAATTTTGACTACTCTTTTCCTCCAGATGATGTTTTTGTTAGAGATGGGGAGCTTATATCTTCCTCCGAAGCTTCTGGCTGGTTACGTGATTCGGACTGCAATGTTTTCCAGAGTCTTTTGCACCATATTAAAGGGAAAACTCTGGACTTTTTGTATGCTGCACAGAAAGCTCTATGTGAGTGGTTGTCTATGACAGGTTTTAGTGTTTCCCTGTCAGATTTGTACCTCTCTTCTGACTCCTATTCGCGGAAAAATATGATGGAGGAAATCTCCTACGGTTTACAAGCAGCAGAAGAGGCATGTAACTTCAAACAGTTACTAGTGGATGATTATTGTGATTTTCTATCAGGAAATCTTCAAGATATTACTGTTAAAGTGGATCGTCTGAATCATGAAAGGCAAATATCTGCTTCTCTGAGTCAAGTGTCTGTTGATGCTTTTAGACAGGTTTTTCGAAATATTCAAAGTTTAGCTGACAAATATGCATGCAAGAGCAATACTTTCCTTGCTATGTTTAAGGCTGGAAGCAAGGGTAATTTACAGAAGCTTGTGCAACATTCCATGTGTCTTGGCCTGCAGCATTCCCTGGTTCGTTTGTCATACAGAATTCCCCGCCAACTTTCTTGTGATGCTTGGAATAGGCAGAAGAGGCTTGATTTAATCAAGAATTTTTTAGGAACTCCTCAATCTGTCCAGTCTTACATTCCATATGCTGTGGTTGAAAACTCTTTTATGACTGGGCTAAATCCACTTGAATGTTTTGTTCATTCAGTGACAAACCGTGATAGCTCTTTCAGTGACAATGCAGATCTTCCAGGAACACTCACACGTAGACTTATGTTTTTCATGCGTGATTTGTATGATGCATATGATGGAACAGTGAGAAATTTATACGGTAGTCAAGTTATTCAATTTGCTTATGATGCTGACAAGGACTCATCTTCCGATAGCTGTTACCAAGAGTATACCACGGGTGGCGAACCAGTTGGAGCACTTTCTGCTTGTGCGATTTCCGAGGCTGCATATAGTGCTTTGGGTCAGCCAATCAGTCTGCTTGAAGCATCACCTCTGCTAAATTTAAAAAATGTTCTAGAATGTGGTTCAAAGAAAAAAAGTGGTGATCAGTCCGTTTCATTATTTTTGTCCAAGAAACTTGGTAAACAAAGAAATGGGTTTGAGTATGCAGCCTTGGAAATTAAGAATTATTTGGAAAGGATGATGTTCTCGGACATTGTTTCTACTGTAATGATAATATTCAGCCAGCAGTCTTGCAGCCAAGAAAAGTATAGTCCTTGGGTTTGTCATTTCCATCTAGACAAGGAAATTGTAAAGAAAAGAAAATTTATGATGCATTCTATCATTGACTCTCTTTACCAGAGATGTGACACACTAAGAAAAGAGTCAAAAGTCAATTTTCCCAATTTGATAATATCAAGCAAGTGAGTCATTTTTATCCTTCTAACCCTTTGTAAGTTCTAATATGTCTTAATGAATTTTTGTTTTTATCGAATGAATAATGTAGACAGCTTATATATTTCTGTACCTTTTTCTGCATTAATTGTTGTTCTCGCTTGGAACTTTACAACGCCTATTGACTTGGACAATGATGTAACAGGAAGTGTTCTGCAAATAAAGGAAAGGAGGAAGAGGATTGTGTCACTGTTACAATTGTTGAAAATTCTGAGGATTCGATACAATTGGATGCTGTTCGGGACTTGATGTTACCTTTGCTTCTTGGAACAGCTATAAAAGGTTGGTACTTGGTAGTGACTTGATCTAGATATCCATTATAGTTTTGTGTGGTGATTTGCGCATAAACCTTTTAGAAATTAGCTTGATGAGCAGATATATGTTTGGGACAATTCTTTTGCTGTTGTTAACACTAGAATCATAATCCTAATTAGGTAAGGAAAAAAGTCTGGGAATAATAAATAGGAAATAAATTCTAAGAGATCTTCTAGGATAGTCTAAAAGATATGATAAGATATTTTCAAATTTTATAATTTTATGGGCATCCAATTGAGTTAAAAGGTTTTCTAGTAATGCAGTTAAAAACATAGTTGTAAGAACTAGAAGGGGTTTTGACCTGGTCAGATGTCTGGTCAGGTCACCAAAAATTGGAAAAATGATTTGTTTTTTTACAAGTACAAAGATGGTTTTATCACTAGTTCTACTTCCTCTGGCTTATAGCATGTATTGCTTGTTATGATAAAATATGCTTATATTTACAGTCATCATCATGAATTCCTGAAATGTTCTTTAGGATATCTGGAGATCACGAAGGTTGATATCCTCTGGAGTAATCTGTTGAAAGTATCAAATTCTAGTAACCGTTCTTTTGGTGGCGAACTGTACTTGAAAGTTACTATGTCTAGTGATGGCGGCAGTGGTAGATTCTGGGGTGTACTCATAAACCATTGTCACAAGATAATGCATATGATTGACTGGACACGAAGTCATCCTGATAACATTCATCATTTCTGCTCAGCCTATGGAATCAATGCAGGCTGGCAATATTTTCTCCATGTGAGTATGGTTTAATAAGTTTGCTCCCATTTTTTTGTTCTGATAAATATATGGCAATGTGAATTTAATTTACCAGTACATGTTTTTAAATGTGTAGAGTTTGGCATCTGCTACATCTGATACCGGCAAGACAATCCTTCCGAAGCATTTGTGTCTTGTTGCCAATAGTCTGTCAGCTAGTGGAGAGTTTGTAGGATTAAATGCTAAAGGCATGACACGGCAAAGACAACATGCATCTGTTGCGTCGCCCTTTGTGCAAGCATGCTTTTCTGTCAGTTTTCACATTTTTGTTTCCAGATGAATGTTTCTTGGCTTATCACATGAGATTATGATAACCCATATAATTCATGTGTAAACTCTGTCTTTTGTAGAATCCGGGTAGTTGTTTTATAAAAGCTGCGAAGTGTGGAGTCAGTGACAACCTCCGGGGCAGCATAGATGCATTGGCTTGGGGAAACTGTCCGTCCATAGGGACAAGTGGACAATTTGATATCTTATATGCAGATAAGGTGAAGTTATTGGTTTTCTTTTCTATTGAACTTCTATCTGCTAATCAGGTTTTTATGCATCATGAATATGATTCCATTTTCAAAGATCCCAAGAATGTGCAAGGCAGTCTGGTTTTTAAGAAAACTTATGTGTCTGACATACAGGTCATGGAAATTTTTCCTGTTGGTGGCAGATATTTTCATTTTACTAAGTTAACCTTTTGACCAAAGTCCTTACAAAAATGCAGTAGACTCATTGTGATTATCTGCTTTTGTTGCCTTATGCCACTTGAAGATTGCAATTGTTAATGGTTTAGAGCATTTGTTCCAATTACCTTAGACTACTTCATCGTAGTTATAACCATCTTCATTACAGATTTTGCAGTTTACAACACCTTTATGATGATGATTGTAGAGCCCATATGCTTGTTTTTTTTTTTTCCGTTTCTATAACGATTACCCTAATAACCTTAAAGCTTAAACTTGAGGAGTATTAGAATATATGAAAGTATCTCACAATATCTTAAATTATCTTATAGAGAATATTTGAATATTGAGAGAATATATATCATATGATTATATCTTAAGATTAGATTAGAGTATCTTAGACTAGATTAGAATATCTTATATTAGTTTAATGTGATTCGTGTATCATTTATGAGTTGTTAAACAGATGACTTTGGTTTCTCCAATTAACATCATTAATTCATACATGTTAATCTGTCCACTCCAGTAAACCTTACTTTGGTTATTGGTAATCATTTCTATGGCAAGAATGTGAAGTGCATTAGAGCAGATGATATTTTTTATCTGGTGTTGGGTTATGGAAAGAAAGGCTAATAAAAGCTTAAGTGTTATGGAACAAAGTTATCTTGTACCTTGCAAGTTGTACACGTAACACTTCATCATATAAAATTGTCTAACATTTGCTTTTATCAGGGACAAGAGCTTGCTAAATCTTTGGATGTGTATAATCTTCTTGAGGCCAGCTTTGACCAGCTGAATGTAAAGATTGATACACCTGATGCTCGCAGCTATTCATCTGACAAATGGGATTCTGGGTATAGGTATAAAAATGGTGGTTATAACATGAAACAGTTTAAGCAGGCAAAAAGCAGTATAAGAAATTTCATGACTGTAAAGGATATTCAGAAGCTGATTTATGCATCAAGTTCCATACTGAACAAGTAAGACAATCAACATATAGTTTTTCTATACTCTAATATTGTTATGTATTTAATGCCATAAAGCAGTATATATTCTATTGTAGTGACATTCACGTTATCTATATTGTGTTTTGCATTGCATAGAATAGAGCAACTAGAAGATTGTATTAGTATAATTATAAGTGGGAGATTTTGTGTCTTTGCAAGCATGAAATCTTATAGTTATTGTCCAATGTTGGCATGTGGCTGACGTGGATATTAAATGATTATGTCGAACATTAATATTGAAAGTTGTCTGGTTTCTGATCCCATGGTTGTTTGTGCACTTTTTATGATGCTAATAAACTCAAAGTTGTGTTTTTATCTAGGCTGCTTACAATGATTGAGGATCTATGTTTTGCAGAATAATTATTAACTTATCCTGTTGTTTATGTAGTTATTCGATTGATCAGCAACTAAGTGACAGGGACCTGTCAACGATGCTTCGGGTTTTGCATTTTCACCCGCATAAAGATAAGAAGTTTGGCACTGGACCACAGTGCATAAAGGTATATATGTGATTGTGTTAAGAAGGTTTGTATGTGTTGTCAAAATTTACTGTGTTTGTTCATGCTAATATTATTTGAAGAAAATTATTAGTGCTGCTCACAGTTTAAAGGAAAAATATTACTTCGTGGTAAACATCTAGTGGTTATTGAACTTGATGAATATATTAGCACCAGTAAAACAAGCATGAATTGGTCAATCCCCGTTGCCCGGGCCTCCCAAAAGGCTTTTCAGTATTCTCCTTTTTTTTAAAGATGACAGTAGCTTTTTAGCATTACAACAATAGCACCTGGTTACCACAATTTTGTGTTGAATATTAAATTTAATATAACAATATTTCAACCTTTTTTTCATCACTTTAGTTGCTCAAATGTGTTAAAGATATCTTTAAAATCTACTGGTTGCAGGTTTTCGTTCTATTTTAGAAATGACAAACACCCCCTATTAATGATATAGCAGTATTAACAGGAGAAAGTTGTGCTTGTTTTTCCAATGCCAAATTTATCTAGTAAAATGCATTGGGTAATAAGGCTCTCTTCATGCTCATGGTCTAGTGCCTCTATCTTTTTTTCACAGGTCGGGCAGCATCCTATATATAAGGATACCCGCTGCTTTTTCATAGAACGAACTGATGGGACTGTTGAAGATTTTTCATACCGCAAGTGCATTCTTGGTGCTCTTGAGATTATTGACCCTGAAAAAGCCAAGAGCCAGAAGAAAAGATGGTCAGGAGATACTGTTGAAAATGAAAAGAGCCAAAAGAAAATATGGTTTGGAGATAATGTTGAAAAGGCAAAGAGCCAGAAGAAAAAATGGTGGGTAAATAATGTGTAACCTGTCTCTATGCATATCCAAACATAATAAGTGACTGGCATTTAATCTGGTGACAGCCACAGACTTGTAAAATATGAGGGGATGTTTTGTCTGAAGAAATCCTCCTAATGTGCATAGAAGGGTAATAATGGTGCCACGACTCTACAAATCACAAAAAAATAACATTGGTTTTCCACCTTTGATTTTAAGGAGTCAACAGTAGGGGAAGCATAGTTTTTTGTGGGTTTAGAGTTATGTCATTGGCAATCTCCAGCTGAAAAGTGAATAATCTGGAGCCTTCTTTGTTGTATACTATGTCAAAGCTAGACTGATTCGTAACTTTAGTCAAGTGTAGCTTGATGAATTTGATCGTCCAGTATAGGCAGTGCTTCGAATCAAGATGAAATTGATGATTATTGTGGCAGCACAGTTTGAAACTTAGAAGATAACGCCCAGAAGGGAGCATACAAGTTGAAAGGCAAGTGGTAGCACATTTATGTAATATGTAACACTAACTTGTTCCTTTATATGATGAAGAAAAATGGGGTCTTTACCTATAGCTTCCTTTTGCTACTTCCACTAATAGTTTACTTGCCTCCGATGACGTCTGGCAGAGAAATATATAGTGGAAGCAGCAACGAGGAGCTTTTAAAGGATTACCATAGACCAGATGTATTATTGGATATGTGGCATTTATATGTATATTTGAATGCTACCATTTCTTGCTGTATATTTCACTCTTAACGTGGGTGAAAGAGATTTTTTTTCCCTTTCTGTGTAGTCAACTCTCCATTTTTTGCACTTCAATTTTTTTTCTAGCACAAGGCATTGATTGATATTTATTAGTTATTATGTTTCATAGAAAAAAGATAAAATATATGCATTGACAGTTGAATAGTTTTTACCTTGGCAGTGTAGCCACTATTAATTTTCAAGTGTCACATATTCTTAAATTAAAGTTAATACAATTAAATATTTATGATGATATATTGACTGTGTATAAATATTTACGATGATATATTGACTGTGTATAAATATTTACAATAATATATTGACTGTGTATAAATCTTTATGATGATATATTGATTGTGAATAAATCTTTACAGTATTAGTACATAAATATTATTATCCTCTTGTAGAGAGAGGAAGATCACTTGTCTTAATGATGTTTCTTTCTCTATTCCAGTCCAATCTGTTACTTTTTGTTTTAAATTTTATTTATTTATATGGCAATATATTATGGGTCCTGTGGATGAGTTGTGGCACCATAATTACCCTTAATAACTAATAAATTAAAATGTAATTTATTATCCATGATGTAGTCAATACAAATACAAGATTCAATTAAAATAAATGCACCGACACATAGAATAACATGTCTGGTTAAAGCACACAATGTCCACACAAACTGAATTCAACTCTTGATCTTGAGGTAAAATTGGTAACTAAGATTACAAGCTTCAAGCTTTAATCTCAATCTGATTTGGCTCGAATACATACTTAATGAGGGATTCCTTGATAGACAATAGTTCAGGGAACTCGTTCTTTAATTTAGATGCATCAAGCTCATTGTTGCTTCTGGGTGCAACAATGACCTTAGCCTGTTCCTCAAGAGTGAAGTTCTTCCAAGCAAAGTTGGGATCGACATAGTCCTTATACATCTGTAGAATTTCATTGTGGCTTACCACACCAGGGTTAGTGAAATTCCAGATTCCAGTGAGGTTTCTCTTTGCCATTTCTAGAGAAATGGGAAGGAGCTCATCCAATATTGTCATTGAATTTGGAATGTCCACAACCTTGTCATAACGAGTGATCTTTGTGATAAAATTGCGAGGGTTTGATAAATCAGAGGAAATTGGCATCCTCACTCTCAAAGTACACACGTTCTCATAGTCATGAAGCAGATCTTCTACCTGTCATGTACATAACACAGAACAACTGGGTTGAGCAATAGAGAATAGAAAAAATGAAACTCAATAGAGAGAATAGACACATTCCAGCAAAAGTAAAATGAAAAACCATCACTTGAATGACACATTCATTTCCTTTGGCATGCTTATTGCATACTATTACTATTAAGATCATACAAATCTGAAATCTTAAGTAATAGCACAAACATACCGGTGATGATAACTAAAGTAAACCCAAAACACAAGATCCAATTCATGGTATCAAGATATAGATAGTGATAAATAAGTCACATTTGTCTGTTCCAATACCCTTAAGTCCATCCCTTCAACATGCACAGGTCAGATGCATTCCACTTCGATTCTCAAACATAATTTTGTGTAATTTAGATCTTGAAAGGAAAAATTGTTTTTTACCGTGTAACTAATATATCATAATCATTCATTTGTATTAACATATGAATGAAACTACTGCAAGGTTTTGGTTCAAAACTCCGCAGTGTTTGGATGATGGCTCCAGAGCGAATCCAACAAATGATATCATAGGAAAGAAGTATATTTGTATGAGTTAAAATCAAAATATGAGTATACTGAAAATGAAGTAGATCCAATCATAAAAAGACGAATTGTATTAGTGCAAAATGTTATAGACGATGAATAAAAATAAGATCCATAGTTGATTGTGTATAAGAAAAAAATAGTGAACACATGGATCTCACTATAAACTATGGTTATGCAAAACATTATGTATTGATATATATAACATGGTGGTTAAGGATGTAAAAGTAAAAAAGAATATTACCATAGCCTTGGTCTTAGAGTAAAAAGATCCAATGAAGTTAGGAGTATCCTCTTCTTTAAATCCAAGACCAGATCCAAGAGTGTGAAGAGAATCATACTCAAAAATACAACCAGTGGCATAATTAATAAGGATAAGACCCTTGTTGCGACACACATCAGCCAACGTAAGAGTCCCAACAACGTTGGTTCTTATTGTTTCAACCTTATGAGACTCGCACCAGTCAACATTGGGTCTACCGGTTACACCGGCGGCGTTGAACACGTGGCTTGGTTTCACCTCCGCTATGTCAGCCTCCAATGATGACCGGTCCTCTAGGCGTCCGGTTCCGTAGACGTAAGTGATGCTTTGGGCTTCACATAGTTTTCCAAGAAGACCACCGATCCAGCCGGTTCTGCCGTAGATCAAGAACTTCAACTGATTCTCACCGGTGCTACCGTTATTTGGTAAACCCATATTCTCTTTCTCTCTCTGTAATGGTTGGTTTCCTATTCTCTTTCCCTCTATTTATATAGGAGAGAGGATTCATTTTGTTAAAAATTTAATCCATATTTTAGTTATGAATTTTAGATAAATTTAATGATCTAGATCTACTTATTAATTCGACACTCAATTTATTTATATATAATATATATATTTGAGATTTGACAAGATTCCCTTTCTTACTTTTCTATAGCTTTAGGAGGGGGTGATTATAAAAATCTTAGATTAAACATTTACACACTACCGTCCACAATCTCAGATGCCGGAAAATATTAATAACAATATTTCTAATCTGCCAATATAAAATTGTTTATAGTATGTATAGAACTAATCATTTCTGTCTATTATTTCATTAAAAACAATAATTATTAACACATAAATAAATGGTGAGAGAATTTACTAATAATATAAAAAATCCTTAAAATATTGGTGCACACCATTTCTGGCGTAGTTGTTTGAATTCTGTAAATACAATTCACTTCTTTGGTATTAGAACAAAAGATAATGAATTTATTGATTTCAATAGTGAACTTATTTCACATCTTAGTCATCGATTATATGGAAATTCAATGGTTTGAATTAGTTGATAGATCTAAATCATTAGATTTTTCTAAAATTGATGGATAAGATGTGAAATAAATTTAAAAAAACTTATTTTTGAAGTAAATGATTACACGAGGTTATCAAGTATAATGGTAGTAAATATATTTTACAGTCTATATATTACCTTCTCCTTCTTATTTTTTCTTTGATATAAAATGCAAAATCAAGAAAAAATATTTTAAATATAAGAAATAGAATATATAAACTGAATAGAGGGTGAAGATTTAAGAAGATAGTTTATGGTAATTGATATGATAGAGAGAAAACTTTTACAAATTTCTAATTATTTTGTGTCTCTAATAATTATTATAGAGTTGTTGGATTTTTGTGTGTGTTATTATTTGTGTCTCTAATAATTATTATAGAGTTGTTTGGTTATTTTAACAAATTATTTAATTATTAGGTATTAAGTATTTTGATTATTCGTGGGGGAATTCTTGGAATTTCTTAAGACCAATGAAAAGATGGTTTGTACCCCAAAAAACAAAAGATGGTTTGTTAAGAACAAGAAAGTGCTTCTTGATAATAGAAAGATTACTGCGTACAAGCTTGAAATAATAATAAAAAGATTGTTCTCAAACGCATATAACAATGAAGTTGTTCTTTCCCTTTTGTTTCTTTTATTACCTAATATATATGCATCGATATTTTTGGACAAAAGGACAGGCCGATAAAACGTATATTTCAGATAAATTATAATGTGGTGAGGAGTCAAGGGCATCAAGATCTTTATAAATAAGAAACTATTATATGTTATACTATAGTAAAGAAAATAATTTGTTGATAAATGTCAAAATTCATTTTGATTACTTTTATGTCTTAAAATGTTATTATTCTGGTTAACTATGGTATTAAAGACAATTAAAAATATATAATATCGCCAACACATATAATCTTATGTAATATCGTCAACACATTAATTGCAAATTGAAACTATCACTTTCATCTTAAATTGAACATTCTAATAAAAATAAAAAATATAATTCAATAGCACACGTTTTAATATTTTATAAATTTGTGGATAATCATTCACAAAATAAACCCAAAAACTACACTAATGTCATCTCTAATTACAACACGTCTCCCACTAAGATGAAGATAAATTATGTGGCTGAAGAAAATTTGTATATGTATGGGTTTGTGCTCTAAACTAATTAAAATGTATCATTTAATTAAAAAGCAACATGGACAAATCAATTTTGAGGACATAGTATCAATGTTTTAAAAACCGTGTCGTACCGGCCGGTTCAACCGGAAAACCGGTGAATCGGACCCCTAACCGGTACGGTATGTATGTTATTCCGCATATGCAATAGAACCGGTCAAAACCGGTTGAAAACCGGTAAACCGGTCGGTTTGTACATTAATTTTTTTTTTAATTTCAATTTTTCAATTCTTCACCAATTCTTCAACTTCAATGATTGATACTTGGGTCATTTATTTGTATTTTGCGTTTGTTAAGTGATAATTTTGGATTAATATATGTTTTGCACTTTAGACTTTGATTTTATTAAAGACTTAATGTTGTTTGTTTGTGTGAATTTGAAGTAAATTATGAATATGGATTATAAATATGAATATCTACTTATTTGAAATTTGCTGTTATAGGTTTAATATATATATATATATATATATATATATATATATATAAGCAAGTATGTCCAGTTTAACCGGCATGCGATTTAATTACTAAACCACTGATTGAACCACTATACCAGTACCCTGACCGGTTTGATAACATTACATAGTATCACTCTTCCTCGTAGTTGAAACGTGTATACGTAGTCCCCCACCAATGGTTGTTCCCTTGTCTTGTTTGTCTCTAAATTTCCCTCCCATCAATCATCATTTTTATTTGGTAGCTGCTGCTATAAAGTTTACAAGTTAAAGTTTGTTTAGGCATCGTCACTCAATCTGATTCATATAATTAAAATTAAGAAGTATTAATGGTATTGTTTAAAATCAAAATATTTTTTTTGAAGATGACGTTTTCATTATTGAAGAAAATTGAATTTAGTTTTTCAATACTAATTGCACTATCTTGTATTAGTTAAATAGGTTAGTTGTTAACATTACCTTTAATAGATAATTAATAATAACAATAAAACCTTTAATATAATTAATTTGAGAAGAGGTTGGTAATTTATTTACATAAACTTATGTGTATACTAATAAAGTGTTGGTCTAATGATGTAAGATACTATTATATTTTCAGAAGGTTAATGATTTAATTTCTAAGAGCAAAATTTATTGAGAGGAACAATTACACACTCCAAAAATGATTAGTTTCTTACCTATTGCATGAAGGTACCAAAGCAAATATAAGTTTTGCCGGTTTCATCATAGTATTATAATATATATATATATTGCTTTATCAACAAGGAATAATTAACATTTAACGCATTAAAAGTAAGTCTTAGATTTCTCAATATGTATTTTCATTTTTTGATTTCCTAATCAAATATGTTTAAGACCCATTTACAAAAAATTCCTAGTCAATATTGTGAAGTAAAAAGTCAGATCAAGTTCCTAAATGAAAAAAAGGAAACTTTTTATTATTATAAATAAAACAATAAATATTATTATTGACATTCATTAACAATATTTATTATTTTCATATAAAAACAGTTTTAAAAACAAAAATATTTATTTACTACAATTATAGAACAAAATATCTATTTTTTTATCCATAGAATAAAGATAAATAATTACACCAAAACTAAGAACATTATTTGTTTATTTTAATATGAATAATCATAAATCATAAAAAACATTAGACGATGCTGTTCACTTAGTATGGGAATTCCAGAAAAATTGGATAAAACTGATTAGATGGTAAGATTCTCTTGAACTATTACAAATGTTCCCTTTATATTGCCACCAACATCTGGGAATGTCTCAGAGCCAGGAAGAGGCTTGACCTTACCCTTTGAATCAACTTCAAGTGGATATTTCAATATATGACTTTTCATTTCTGTTACTTCATCAGATGCATATTGTTTCCAGTTAAACTCACCCAATGACCTTAACCTTCTTACACATTCCAATCTCTCTGGTTCCTCAAAACATTTTTCCATGCTTCCAATATGCTCACTCCATAGTGACATTCTATAACCATGCACCTGAGATATCATGCACAGAAACAAATAATCAGGAATAGGGCCTTTAAAATGAGCTATCATATATATGCATGATAAGCTACCTCTAAATTATGATTCTCTTGGCTTGAAAGAAATATCGATAAGAGGGAAAGGCTTAAATCCATGAAATACATTCATCAGAATTACTTCCAGGCCTTCCCTTTTCATTCCATTATCCTCAAAAAGTCCAAAAAAAAAAACAACAACTCGGAAACCTTAAAAAAGTAGTTCTAAATTTATGAATCTTGCCTGCCCATGAGGTTTAGATCGTTTGTTTGCCCAAGTATGTTTAGGTTGATATGCTCCCATTGCTATCTCTGTGTCTCTGGTGCCTTCCATGGACCTTTGGTTTATATTTGCAGATCCCAGTATGACATATTCATCATCCACTATCATTCCTTTTGAATGAACATAAATCATGAATCTCCTGTTCTTTTGGGCTAGTACCTAGTTTATATATATACCAATGTGCAAACACAATGATATACTTTCTCAGGAAGCTAAGTGATAAACACTCAAGAAGGGGAAAATAAATACCTGAGGAGTGTTTTGTCCATTACGTTTTGCAGCATTTGAAAATTTCTCATTATTATCAGAGATCTCACGATTTCCAAGACAAAAGAAATTCAAGTAGTCTTGTGGTTCATGCTCTTTGTCGAGCCCAGCCTCCTGTAAGGCCTTGTAAATCGTTTCATACATCATTTGCATTGTTTTGAACTGCCAAAATCAACATGTGTAGGTTAGTCTTGTTGTGTATGCTATTTGATCATACTATTTCAAATGATAAGCTTGAAAGCATTAGAAAACACAGTTGCGCTTTTAAGATAATTTGACAATATAAAGCACAAAATGTCAATTGTTTCTTCTAGTTCGAGTGGAAACAACCTCAGAAACTAATAAGTAAAAACCTCGTGTAATGAGCAACCCTTTTTCGTCTGCTTCTGACTTGAAATCAATATCTTGAACAATAAATCAGTATAAATGGGCCTATCATCTAGCATAAGATGTTTATGACTTATCACACAAGGCACCTGTTTAAGTAGTAAAGGAGGCCTACCTGCCAAAAGAGAATCCGCTGAGTGGATACACTTGTGGGTACACCTTCAGGCCACATGGGAATTACAACATACACAGCGAATCTCTCATGATGTTTGATTTTGTTGGCTATTTTTAGTGCAATTTCCATTGGAATTAAGTTGTTTGCACCTGTGAAGAAAGGGGGAGAACAAATAATTATAACTAGTATGCCATATGTGGTAACTTACAATATAACAACCATTCTTAAGAGAAGTTCTATTAACTATGGTCTTGGAGCTCAAAACTCACCAAGGTCTTTCTGAGAATCCCAATTAAATGATGAGCCAATAAAGTATTGGTTCTCAATATAGATGAACTTTTGGGCAGAGCGGATTGCCTTTACATATGCAGAATGTATGCTCATGTCTATGACTACATTCTTTCCACAAACCAAGTTCTGTTCCATATAATAAACATAGTTAGCTCCTTCATTCAGAGAAAGTATAAAAAGTTTAAATCTCAGAATTAAATGAAGTCACATGCCAAATATGTCTAACCCTTTGTATAGCATCTTTCGGTTCCTTTGGAAATCCTTTCACAGAATTGGAATCAATTGAACGGAATACCTTCAGCCAGAAGAATGAAGTGAATAGTCAGAAACATGTACATTAATGTTGGATAAGCTTGTTAAAGGGTGTAAGAAACTATGAAATGTTATACAACCAATGATACCTGGACGTGCCATATTTCCGGGTTATGTTTATCTAGGCTTGAAGCTTCATCAATACCAATAATGTCAGGGATTCTATCAATTTTTAGCAATGAATCATCATGAGAACTTTTGATCCTATGAAGTCTGCTCTTTTTTGTTGCCTTTAACCAACGCTCCTCAAAATTGGTGAGGATGTCATATGCAGCAGGACCATCAATTTTGGAGTGCAAATCATGCCATGGTTCTCTTGGACAACCAGTAACAGGACCCAGCTTAGCCTAAAATATAAGAATTACAACTTAGAGTGTAGCATAAAATAATGATTATGACTTTTGAATTTGATTAGGTAAGCATAAGTCCAAAATTTGATGATTTACCTCAAAATTAGGATTATGATAGTCATCTTTGTGTGTTGTTTGTAAGGTCCTATAGAGAGAATGTGTTGGTGTATCATATCGGCCCAGACATAAGTCAAGACCCCCTATGAAAGCTACAATCTTTCTTCTATTCTGACCTGCATCAGCATCTACAATGACTGTCTTCTGATGATGGGTATAGATTGTTCCAGCTTCCTAAAATTTAAGCATAAAGCAATAAAAAACATCTCTGTTAAAAAATGTAAATAAGGTTACATGGAACAACTGTATTATCTATACAGCTGAGCATGAATATCACTGGAAGTCTGAAACAAAATCATGGAAAATATATCTATCTGTTAGTTAAAAGACTAGCCAAGGCTGGAAAGGAAAGTAGACAATTGAAAAAGGAAAGAAAGAGCATTCAAGACATAGTTACTTGATATGCAGTACCGGTTTTTGCATGTGATACAGGTTTGTATCGGTTCATCACTTTTTACATTATTATCATAAGATATCCTTTACAATGAATGAGTGAAGCAATACTATTTCAGTTAAATAGTTTATATTTCCAGGTGCTGAATCTCATAAAACATGATAAATATACCACATATTATGCTTTGGATAAAAGAGCTAGACATAAATATTTGGTATTTCTAACTGACCTGTGTTTTAAGCCAGCTATGTCCTTTTCCACCACCACGTGGGCAAAGAAGCACTTGTACTGAAGAGTGCTTGAAAAATCGGCGAGTGTCTTCATCATGAGTATCCATAAGTCCAACCTACATATCATGGTAATTCGATGATAGAAATAAGTAACTGGTTTAAGAGTATCATCTGATTCATAAAGACTAAACTAACCAAGTATAGAAGACAAGACGTCCTGAATGTGAATTGGTCACATCAGGTGAAAACCAAAACATCATATTACAATACTGCATGTTATGAAATGGCTAATCTACTATGTTATGTTCCCTGCTCCACAAAATCCCATGGCTGAACTGCACAATAAATCTATAAAGCATGAAGCATAGTTACATGTGTTGTGTTACCCGATTCTATGTGGTTAATCAGCTTTTACATTATCATTACAAGACCTCTTTTATAACGAACCAGATATGTGATATATTGAATTCGGTATGCGATGCATAAGTTAAATGAGTGGATCATATAACTATGGCATGATGCCGAACATGAATGAAACCAACTTGGCGGCACTAAGATTATACATGGGTAAGAATGCACTACTGCAGGACCAAAAGTCATGTCATCATAAGCTTAAATTTAAAAGAAATGAGTGGTTTATTTTGCTGAAGTAATGACATGGACTCTGCTTCCAAAGAATAAGAAAGTAATTGAAAACAAACAGAAAATAGAAAGATTACAAGGGGAAAACCAAAAATTCCCATAGGCATACATACAGGATAAGTAACATACTTATAAATCTCTAACCTGCAATTGGTTCCAATGTTTCCTTTTGAGTCTATAGATTATGAGTGCTTTGCAATAATTTTATATTTCCTAACACTGAGTTAAAATACTAAATAGCAAAACATAAAAATTGAAACATTATTATTGAGAGAGCCTTACCGTCCTTTGTCCAAGAAAGCTTCCAGAAGTAGGATCATCCCACACAAGGAGCAACACTCTCACACCTTCTTGTGATTTAGCTTTGAGAAGATCACCTAAATTCGAGGCTTTTCCACCACGATTATCGCGAATCAGACTAACATTATAGTACACAGACCACCCCACGATATAAACTAATCTACGGGCCTGACTAATTGCATCAAAGATATCATGCCAGCAACTTCTATGCTCATAATTCACACCCCCTTTAAGCTTGAAATTGGGGATGCAGCCTTCATGAAAATGAGCATCTTGATAAAGTGTTACCTTCCCACCTTTTCTGAGGGGAAAGTATGTAGCAGGGACACCTTGATAATTAGGACCAACACCTACACCATGATTATAAAGGGTCACCTTATCAATAGGAGTATATTGAATGGATAAACTCAACACTGCTCCATCCTTACAAGGCTTGCCACTAGAACTAAGGATAGGGTAAAAGCCTTCAACTTTTGTACCATTATATAAATCTTGAACTGGAATTCCTACAGCACCTATCAACTGTGATCCAACAATATCACTATCCTTTACAAGGAAGTGAACTTCAGAGGCATGATGTGCAACAGGGACATTGAAATGCTGCATCCAAATAGGATTCTCATCGTTTTCAATCACAAAAGTCCTGGCAATAACAGCACCCCCTACAGAAACAGTGACATATGGATCACTTGTTTCAATTGTGCCACCAAGTTTCTTAGGTAAGGATAATATGTCTCCCAATGTCCTGTGAAATTTGTCCAAGTTAGGAAGGTTTTTGGCGTGGTTGACCCATATTTCTAAGTTGCCATGTAAGAGGATAATTCTTAAGGAAGTGGAAGTGGTGGTTGGGAATGGAATAATTTGTTGAGCCTGGCCATGGTGTGAGGCTCCGAAAGAAGGAGTTTCATTATAAACCAAATGAGCCATGTAAATGGAGAAAGAATAGGAATAGAAAGTGGTGTATCATGTATGTGTAATAATAATAGTAGAATAGTAGGTGGCTGAAGAAGACTTGAACTTCATCATTTGGGTTGACTAAATAAGAGTATTTGACTGGGTAAAGGGAGGTGTGATAAGAGGAACAAGAAGATGAATGAGAACAACAAAAGTCATGAATGCTACAATTAATCAACAAAGTTGAATATAATTGGTGAATAGTATTTATTGGTAACGTAAAAAAGTACAACTTCACATGAAATAGCAAAGTGGGGAGAGAAGAAGAAGAAAAATAGAATCTGTTAACATAGTTTATGAACATAACTAGAGTCACTTTATTCAATAGTTGTTTGTTGCTTAACCCAAACAAAAGGATGATGACCCGTCTTAAATAGTGTCTCATTTCATATCCCAAACCAATAACATAATATATGTTACTGTCCTACAATACTTGGAGACCACATTGTCACGCGTTTCGTAGCAGACTTAATTAAAAATTGACATTTTTTTCCTTCTTTAATATAAAATTGACCTCATCTGACAGCTTGAAAGGAGATCGCCAAAAAATGTAAGGACAGTTTGTCTTTTGATGCTATAATTGTGAACTGAAGAATAAAATGTAAACAAGCTAGCCAAAAAAAGTAGTGGAGATATTGAAAAGTCTCTTGTGAGGACAGTTTATCTTAGGTAAGACTCATCTCTATTAATGGAGAGGTAAATACTCAAAAAAATCAAATAAAGTGGAAGATGTAATATCACTTTTGTCATTTTTATTTAAAAGAAGATTACATAACCTTACAATACACGTAAAAAAATCACTTGCCTCTCCAGTAACGGAGAGGAGTCCTCCTCGTTTATCTTTTGGGCTAAATTCTGATAGTGTTTCGTTCTTGTGCTAAAAACTAATTATTCCTTACTAAGTAACCACAATGGTTTAATGGCATACACGAATTTGGTATACAGTATATATTTACATTAAAGTATGTAGCCATTATTTGAACAATATGGATAACCCATTATTTGAATCCAGGTTTCTCTATTTGGAATGTAATTGAGTTGTAACATGTAGAATTTTTTTGGGATCTTAATATAAAACACTTTCATTTAACATTAACATTTATCCAATAGAATCAAGCCCGCGGAGGCTACACCCATCAAGCATCCAGTTAAAATCTTGTACACTATCAAAATTCAGTCTTATAAAAATCAGTTTCCATATAATCTACATAATTAGGAGATTTATTATCCTTTTATTTGTGACGTAAAACTGCATGTTATTGCACGATCAATACATTGAATAATAATTCATCACCTACATGATAGTCTCTTAACTCGTGAGAGACTAATCTCCTGAAATTTCCAATACAGATTTTGTTTTGAAAGAACCGGTAATCTTTCAAAGCAATTATATAATTAAAAGAAATGGAGCAATAACAATTAATAACAGAAAAGTTGCATCCATTAAATTCCACAAATTTACACCAAGATATCTTACATTATTACATACATTGGAGTAAATCAGTAAAGCATGTATCATTTGGATCCTTAGTGGCACTAGTACTATATATCAACTTTAATGAGCCATAAGGTACGTCTATATATGTGTGTGTGTGTCTATCTCTTGCGCTTGGACTTCAAAGAGGTGACGGAGTGAGAGTTGCTATGCCAGTTGCGTTTCCTTTGATTGATGAACCAATTGTTGATTTGCTTCAGCTGCAAACCTGTCTCTTCCACAAGTTTTGCCTTGTCATCTTCCTGAAACAATAACAATTAATGCCATTTCTCGATCTCTTAAGGTTGATATATGAAGAAGGTGCGTGGTGATAATAACTTACAGTTGGGTATGGCCACTTGGCATGTTGCTGCCACCAGTTCTTTAACACTGAAGTTGTGTCACCTGGTAATTTTCCAGCTCTTCTTTTCCTTAATATTTCCTCTCTAACATCTTCAATTCTTGACTTAAAACCCTACACACATTCACATTTATTATATATATATATATATACCTAGTTGCTCATTCAACTTTTAATTATAACAAGAATTAATAATGACCTGCTTGAGTTCAATCTTGAGTTCCTGACGAACTCTTTCCATAAGTGATCTTTCAGATTCAGTAGGAAGTCCAAATCCCATCATGTCATGGCCTTCAGCGGTAGACTGATCTAAACAGAAATCCATTTGCATTTCATCTTCATCATCTGACATTGTTGCACCACTTCCTTCTCCCAAACCCACTCCTGAATTTTAATTAATTAATATATATACCTTCATTTTACTAATACCATCCACTTGTTTCGTGGTAGAATAGCATAGTAGCATGTGATAGATATGATCCTGTGTTTGATACGGATCATATAATAATAATAATTTATGTCGTGATGATTGTATTTTGGTGACAAGTGGATAAGGATCTGCTGTCCCCGCACTAATAAAAAAAATGACATGTTAATTAAAAAAATTAATCATTTATAATTTTTCTATTTTTATTTCATTTTGATTGGTGTGGGACGAGCTTGGGAACGTGGTTGGAAATATCATATCGTTATCAGTGACACATGGCATTTACCAGGACAACTGAAATTATTATTTTCTGGTCTTCATTCCACTTAGACAGCTATGTGTGTTCATAACATCAATGATTACTAGGGGCAAAATTCAGCTGTCTAATGAACCTCAAATGGAAATAATCGTTAATAATTCACAATACCTCATTGCTGGTTATATTATAAATTTTATGTTGAAAAAGAGATGATCTAGGATTCACTTATGTTTTTAAAAAATCAACATTGAAAGTAATTAGTCATAAGGCTGCTTATGCATACAAGAATTTCTGGAAATACTAAAATATTTTACCCGGATAAATAAAATTTTGTTAATAATAACACATAAAAATACTAACAAAATATTTTTCTTTGTATTGGTAAACTTTTTTATACATTCACTTTAACATATTTTCTTTTATTATTACCCTATCCATCACACTTTCAGTAACATATAATTTAAAATAAAATAAGAGAGTGTGGCATATTTTATAAAATATATAAAAAAAACGTGCTTTTCAAAAAACATGTTATTCACAGTAAATCTCTAAGCTCTCTATACTGAAGTATTATACCTAACAGTCAATCTCAAATAATTTAGATGGAAAATATAAAGCTAAAGTCTCTTCATCATTTGTCACCTGGTTATTTGTTTAATTTCTATATATAATCTATGAGGATTAATCTATTTACTTCAAAAGTAAATTTTTTAAACTTACAAAAATCTAAAGGTTTAGATCTACTTACTAATTCAAACAATTGGATTTCCCTATAAATACAAGTAAAATACAGAAACACAATGGTAGAAAATTATGAAGAAATTAATGGAAGAAAAATAAGAGTCATGAATTTCCTTTGTGGAAGGAAGGTTAGTGAGTTACGGCATAAGAGGTTGTTGGAGATGGCAAAGTGGGAGTTGGTATTATTCCTCATCAAACTAACTAACCCTTTCTGTTTCTATTGCCATTTTTGTATACTCTTCCAGATCACACATTACTACACCCTACCACCCACCCCCATTTTCTTCAACATTAGCCTAAATCAACCACAATAAAATATACATGCAACTATATATACAGTCACACAACTATTTAATATTTTCTACCTTTCTTCCAAAACAGCCTCATAGACGAGATAGAAAGAATTAAAATAAGTTGCATATGTTTAAAAGACTGTCATATATAGTAACAAAACTATTTTTATACCAAAAGAGAAACTTTACCTTATACCCACAAAAAATAGTAAATTGTTGTATATGCATATATACTTAAAAATATATATTATTACTAATCAATGATATATATTATTACCTGTGAGAGATTGTAAGGTATTTTCAATGTCACGGCAAGCCATGACAGCCTCGACGGCATGGACTCTGACATGTTGTTGAAGCTGTTCTTTGAAAGTACACAACACTATCAAATATTGTTCCTGCAGTGGTAACAATAATAGTATGGATCCAGTGAAATCTTATTTTGTTAGAACAAATCAAGTGAGGGATTAAGCTATAAGAATATTTTTCATTTATGAATTGAGATAGTAGTAGTAGTAGTAGTAGTAGTAGTTTTACCATGAAGTTGTCAAGGTCTTGGCGATGGTGAGGTGAAAGAGAATGAGTTTGTTGAGAAAGATAAGAGCGAAGAAGATGGTGAGACTGTGATAACTGAGCATCAATGAGTGGTAATTGATCTATTGGAGTTGCAACTCTGAGACATGCTACGTGTGCTGCTAGAAGCTGCTCATATAGAGGGTGAGTAACTATCTCCGCCTTCAGTTGTCGGTGTTGGGTGTCGCCGCCGTCTCCGCCCAAACCACCACCCATCATTCCCAAGTTTGGTTCTTGCATTATTTCCTTCCTGATGAACTCAATATCACAAGTGATCGATAAAAGCAAAAGCAGTGAATTCAGAATAATATGCGCGTGAAACTGAGCTTGAGGACCACACTACGTATACACATACATATATATATTTGAAAGAGAAATAGGAGGAGAGTGGTGTTGTATCGTTTTCTGTGAGTGATATAGGGATCTGAGAAACGCAACTTTCTGCACCAAGTTTGATAGATATATACAAATATTTTACCTAGGCAGTGAAAGAGGGTGATGGAAAAGCATTAAAATTAAACTATTTTATATTACTTTATATGCGCGTGAGATATATATATAGAGAGAGAGAGAAAAAGATGAAGAGGGTAGATTATTAGATGAGGGAGGGTATTCAAGTTTTGTTTTTTGTTTTGTTTAGTGAGAAGAGAGATAAAAGAGTAAGGTGCAGAATCATTACTATGAAAGGGGATGGAAGCGAAGTCAGAAAAAGGAGATAAAGCTGTTTCTGTTACCTATGCATTTTTGTTTTTTTCTTCTTTATTTTTATTTCATTTGCTATTATTTTCTTTAACTTTAGCTTAAAAAAATGATTTACCTTATCATGCATTATTCATTTATGTTAATTCTGTTACTTTCTTATAACTTTTGTAAGAGTAATTTTATAGAAAGATGTATTACTCTCTTAGCCATTAGGTTAGGTAAATTGATTTGATGGGGAAGACAATTTCGGGTTTATTACAATACGTACAAAATTGTTTTCACATGGTTTTGGGATCATACCATGATACCAGTGAGGTAAATAAGAAAAATGTTTTTGTGTCAGTGATGTTTTGTGTTATTTTCTTGGTAATATAATTTCTGGTTTTTATCTATCCTTACATTAATATTAGAGCATCTCTTATTTCAGTTTTAGCCCATGTTAATTGTTAAGCTAAGAACCGTTAATAGAATCAAAGCACTATTATTGGAAGTTGCAAATTACATGTGATGTATACAGTAATTTACGAGATCCCATTACATTCATTTGTGTGTTGTAAGATTAGGGTAAAAATCAAAAATGGTCTTTCCATGGGTATGCTTCAAAATGGTGATTTGGATTTTTGTGAATGGAGTATATGAATCCACTAAGAGAAGGAACTTGTGCATGCTCAAGTGTTGTCTTCTTCAATTTGTTTTACATGTCTACCATTTTAAAACAAGATTACCAAGGGAAAGCATTCAATACCACCACTTTGCTCTCTAATAACCAATTACTAGACACATCTAATTTGTTACACCTTATACTATTATATATACAATAATTTGTTAAACCTTATATATATACAGTAATTTGTTACTAAGTTCAATTAATGCAAAGGCAAAAAAAATGTCCAGTATCAATCACTATTATGATGATATATAGATCCAACTATTAAAGGTATATAGTAGGAAGGACAAACTTGAAGATCACTAAATTCAACAATCGTTAGTTGTACCAGAAAGAAAAAACAAACGTTAGCTACTATAATTTAATGTTTTGTATTCTTCACAAAATAATATACATGAAACAAGAAAAAGTGATTCCATCTCCAACCAATAGGTTCAATAGAAAAATATATGGGAAAATGGAAATCTCAACCAAAACATTACTAATCAAAAGAAGATAAAGAGATAATATCCTTTTGTCACCAACCTCTATTTAATTAAGTTTACTTCTGTTAGTTATTCATAAAGTCGGCTGAAGGTTGAGCTGTCATTGTTTGTGTTAGTTATTCATCTCTTTACTTCTTATGCTTAACCTCTCCTTTAATTCATCTCTTTACTTCTTATGTTTAACCTCTCCTTTAATAGAGGGATAAATGCTTTAAAAAATAAAGGGAAATGCAATTTTCAATAATTTATTTATCTACTTCATTATAATGAAATTACAATGTTTGTCATTGAAAACAAAGGGAAAAACATACTCTTATCTATCCCTTAATGAAGAGGATGCTAGTTCACTTTCCAGAGCTATTTTTTTATGGGTAGTTTAAATACTCTACTAATTTTTATAGGGTTTAATCAAAGCAAGGGGAAATGTATCTGCATTAATTGTGAGGAACCTGCTGCTAAAACTGAAAAATACAAGTGACTTACTACCAACTGCGAAATGAAAGGATTTAGAATATGAATCTCCTTTTCATATTGTAAACTTTTGATAGTTAAATCATATCTTATGCAACCAATACATGATTTAGAATTAATTATATATTTTAAAAGTTCTTAGATAGTACTATAGTCAATTACAGAAAACCCATTGAAATTCATATAAGAAAGTAATTTGGACAGCTATAATTGGGAGTATACAATATTAAACTATTTGGGAGTTGGTGGGTACTGGCTACAGATAACAGGTGGTTGAATGCTGAGAGTGAGTGGAAGTGAGAGCAGTGAAAGGAAGTAGAATGGAAATGGGATATTGATTTGCGATCTAAGATGGTCATTGGCAAGGATATATGCATGTCATGTGTGACAAGAGGGGATTGAGAGAGTGAGACAGATGGAGGTAGTGTGGGTGAACCAATAGGGACAGAAGATCTTCATTCGGGGGAGTTGAGGGTTGAGACATGAGAGAGTGAAAGTGTAAAGTGGTGAGTCATGAACTTTTTGTATGATGAGGGAACTCAAAAGGTACAATATGCAGTGAAAAAGACTCCATACACACAAGAAAGAAGTTCATCAAGAAACAAGAACATGTTATTATTATGTTTTGTTTTAATGTATTTCTGTGATCTAATTTTGTGTTTGTTTTTTGAAGTGCTGCACAATCAATCAGCATAAAACGGGCCAAAGCTTATAGATAATTAGTCCTAAGAAGACGAGATTTGAGAGTTGGGGTTGCAAGTTACAAAGGACCCAATACGGTACCAAGATTTACAGAAGAAACTGAACCTAATATCACATGAAGTTGCTGTAGTGTAAAAATTAAAAACAATAGAATCAAGGGCACGCATTTTAAAGTGCAAGCTTCCAAAGAACTGCTAGTGAAATTCACATCACTGTACATTTTTCTTTCGATTTTCCATCAGGTTTAGGGGATGAAGATGAATGCCTACTAGTGTTCCCTGCCACCTGCAATAGCATTTAGTAGAAAATTCTTGTTCAACTTTCAGGTATAGCCAGAGAGAGCAACACGTTTTCATATAAAGGAACTGATATTTGCTACTGACTGTAAATATCTCCCATGCTGAGAGATCAGGGCAAAAGATTGCATCAAGTCCAGCCTTAATTTCAAAAGAGCATATTTACCTGAGGACCTGTGACCAGTCTGGAGCCACCACTAATAGATGATGATTGCTGTGAAGTATGACGGGGTGGCGGCTGTTGTTCGAACTCCTGTTGCTGTAAGGCTATTGCTAATTGCAGATCAGAACTGTTTCAATACAGATAATATCCGATTTTACCAAACCGTTTAGAATATTTAAAATTATAACTGAACTAGGGAGCTGACACAGGAACTATTTACAAGTTTTGTATGTCATATTTCAGATACTTATCAGTTTTTATAATTTTACTTTATGGAAAAGGGAGAGGAAACAATTAAAAACTATTATATATGTGCCAGAAGCAGGTTCAGAAAATTACTTGATATCTAAGCCTGCCTGCGATGCACTATCAATGCTGGCAAGATAGTCCTGAAACGTTTGAAGTTGTGCTTATATCAACTGAAAATTTAGTTTGCAATATTAGATGTTTCACTTTTAAAAGAATATTCATACAGTGGTGCTGGTCATAGCATTGTTCTCATCCCAGGTGTTACTTTCGTGGCTCTCTTCTACCTTGAATTCCTTGAAGTTACTGGTCATAAACAATGTATCACCATTCACCTGAAATGAAGGATAAGCTCATAATAACATACATAATTGTTGTAATTACGTAATATTGAGATGCTTAAATTTTTTAATCACTCAGAGTCTCAGACTTAGAAAGTGGGGACCTGAAAGAGCACACCAATGATTGTGTGGCTGAAATAGGAACCTTAAGGTTAGTCGGAATAATGAAGGAAATATGCCCCATCATTACAAACTTACAATTGAAAATCAAATAGTAAAAACTGAAAAGACACTGTAAATATTCATTCATACAGATTTATTAGACATCCTAGAAAAAAGGCTGTATGATGTGTTCTTGAGTAACTGAGCCTTCTCAATTCAGCAAGTAAACTAATAAACAATAATTCCCACCACTACCAGCATTTAAGTAAAAATGGAAAAAACAATAATATTTCAAAATGACCTGGATGAAAAATATCATTAAGAAATAGTGTTTTACCTCATTCAATTTTTCCCACACTAGATCAGGCTGATTTATGTAACCTTGGTCTGTAGCTAGAAGATATAGCTCACCCTCAAACTGTGAATAAAAGAAAAATAATTTTATAATTGAAACGTAAACACAGCAACAAAGAAAGCCAACAAAATTTTCTTATTTTATAAAATGTTGTTATTGGCAGTTCATATCAGTAATCCAAAATTCAAGGAAGCATGGAGGCTTGAAAAAAGCCGTTGTGTCCATGTCATGTCCATATAGGACACATTTGTATTGGACACTCCTACATCCTAACCATGTTCTTTAACCTTTGATATTTTTTCGCCGTATCTCCGTATTTGCATCGTGTCCGTTCCATGCCTCGTATCATGTCCATGCTTCCTTGATCCAAATTACCAAAGAAAATAATAACTTTTTCCTAACCTTAAACATGGTGCTGAAATGATTGTTCCGGAAAAAAACACATATCTCACGCTCTTTAAGACCATCTTGTAAACAGAAGAGGCTGGAAAAAAAAGCATTTGCAAATTACAATTTATAAATTGTAGAGAGAATTCTCCATAGTCAATCAAGCGAAATGTGATCAGAGAAATAGTTCAAGATATTTAGAATTTTAGACCAACAAGAGGTCAACATACCCGTAAAATGTCAACTGACTAGCATTATTCCTCAAGAAAGTCTTGATCAATTCCCCTAAGACGATAAAAAAGGACAATTGTCTTCCATTAGAGATTGAAGATAACAATACACAGTTGCCTAGAAGATAATATTTTGATGAAAATAAATCCATTTATTTAACATATAGCACCACTGACCTTGTTGTGGAGTAATTTCATCCTTAGCTCTTAGATCAGGGGCAGCTAAGGTGCTTTTCTCAGCTTGTTCTGCAAGCACCACCTCACCTTCATAGACAGGTTCACAATCTCCAACATTTTGCGTTCTTGTATCTAATACACATTCTTCTCCTTCATATATGGGCTCACTACCATCAACACTAGAAGGTAATGTGCTAGAGACATCAGTTTGAGGAAATATTTCACCAGACAGATCTGAATTTGTATTGCTTACGGAACCTTGAGAACCATCTATGACTTCATGGTCAGTAGTTTTGAGAGTGGGTTGATCTTGAATTTTCGCAGCCCTTCCAGAGACATCTGCACAGCTCTCAGACAAAGAGACAGAGTGTTCTCCAGGAGAAAGTATAGCTGCACCCTCATTCTGAACCAATGCATCAAGACGAACATTCTCAGTCACATCATTCTGGCCATTAGACTCTTCAGGTCCCATATGAGCTGATTGATGGTCATTTATGGCATCAGTCTTTAAGGATGAATTAACAGCTTCTCCCATTATAGATGCAGAAGATGTCTGATCATCCCTGTTTTTGACAGAAACAGTGTAATCATCTGATATGGAAGTTTCAGCAACCTCAGGAAAGTCATTTTTGCCAGCACCAGTGCTTTTTTCTAATCTATCTCCAGAATCCACAGATATAACCTGCTTGTTACACATACTATCATCCACACTAACAAAAATTGCTCCCCCATTTGCATGACCTACGATCGGATCACTTGCTGAAACTTTAGAATCATTCTCAGACAGCTTCAAAACTCTCAAAAATTCTTCCTCTTCTTCACGATCGCCTTTTCTTGCTATTTCATCTGAAACAGAATCTGGATAATCATCAAACGACTTTGCTATTGAAAGGCTGGGAGAAGGAATTCCAAGAGCAGCTGTTGTTGCTGCCACAAAATCAACAGAATCTTCTTCCAGATTACTTTTATGTTGGACTTCCATGTTTAGTGTTTCAAGAGAAACAAGCTCTTCCATGAGGGCATTATAGGACTTTGATCCTATTGCATTTGTAGTATCATAATCCTGGCTCATGGGTACATGAAGACTTGAATATCAAACAAAACATTAAAAAATATGAAATAAACCACATATCTTGCAAGAAAAACAAACAGCCAAATTTTATTAGTATTATTCAGGGAAGATCAAACGTAAAACTTTGTCGAATCTCTATGACATTCAAGGAAGATCATGTGGCAAATTGATGCAGTACAAAAGGGTGAACTGAAAGAGGGGGTTGAATTTATTTTGAAAATAGCCAAGAAATCAGTAAGCAAAATTTCATGCATGTACCAAAAAGAAAGTGATGTCCTTAGACTAAGATTAACATCGATCAAAAAACTATGTGGTACTTCGCTTTATGCATAGCAGCTCTTTTCATGGGAAAATTAGAACTTGACTGACAACCGGCAAGAAACAATATTCTAGAACTTTTGTTCTGTAATTCATACAGCATCATGATGGAGGTTAGTTCTACCACAGTTATTCTAAAATAAATTTAAATAGCCTAATTATATCCTCAAAATAATCACTAATATAAGTACAAGAAAAATCCTAAACAATACAGAACCACAAAGTATAGAAATCATATCATTAAGGTCATATGATGATGCAAAACTAATTAATTTGGATTGAGGATAAACAAAACACCTGAGGATCGACTATCCACCCATGATACAAAGGGATGTCCAGCAGATCAAATATGGCACACTCTCGAGTGAACTCAAAATCATCTATTCTGCAATCGATATGTATTCTTTTTTATCAGAACTTCAAAATCGATGATAAATGCACACAACTAATAAAGAAATAGAAAAACTGACCTCCTGAATTTTATATTTACATCAATGCCAGTAGCAAGCCTAGGGAGCAAATCAATTGCATCGGCAATGTTCTGTTGTTGATTTTCAACATAGCCAGCATCTTTGTTCTTTAAGACAATAAGAATAAATTGTCAAGTCTGCTTCCATTATGAAAGATAGACTGTCACAAACAATAAAAAATATGAAAGACTTACATTCACATTAGCATTGGAGTCAATTAGTCTTTCAGCAACCAATGAAAGCAATTTCTCCTGAGAGACTTCAGGAATATCTGGACTCAAATTTAAGTTGTTTCGTAAAAGAAGAATGTTACCTGAAGCAATGCAATATATAAACAACAACCCATGAGATAGACAAACAAAGCAAGAGATTATGCCAGCCATCATGTATTTAAGATTCAAAATTTCAGTTGCTTTGAAAACAGTAAATACTGCAGAACTAGCATTTTCGTAATAATAATAAAGTATGGAAAAGGAGAGTGAGTTAGGAGTTTTGCATACTAAAATAATATCCATTTCATGAAGTTTATGATTTTTTGAAAATGACATCAAAATCTGTGCTGCAATATGAGAATGTAGGACGATTGCATATCACACAAGAGTAGTAAATAAGAATGTAGGACAAATGCATATCACATAAGAGAAGATAAGATTTAAGGAAACGAATTAACATACAAACGAAATTTGTTCAAATATAGTGGTAGACTCAGTTAGACAAAAGTTAAGGCACAGAAGAATCATGTAGAGAAATCATGAACAATGGGGAACTCCAAAACTGCATCGGAGTAATAGTACATCATTTTCAATCTGAAACAGAATCAATATGAGGATTCAAACGTTTTATTTTGTCACACCAACCCCAAATATTTGAAGTTAGACTCTACTTTGCATCAATATGGTAGCAATTTAGAACCGGACAAATAAAACATGAGTTAATTATCACATATTTTATAAATAGAAGAAAACAAAAAACATGAGCGTGAAAAAGTGAGACATTTTGGGAACAAAAAACACGAACGTTAAATACATCAATCATGAGCAAGAGAGAAATCGAGTACGACAAATCCAATAAATAAAGATAATGAATTGTAACAGATAATTTATGAGTGAAAAAAAGAAAGACGCGTGGTTAATAAGAAAATAGAAATTGGTTATGAATGAATAGAGATGAGAGGAATTGAATTGAATTGAAAGAAAGGAAGAACTAACATATAGCGAGGAGAGGACAAGGACCATTGTCGTTTTGGAGAACGATAGGAGTGGTGCGTCCAAGGAATTGAATCGTTTTGGTTTTGTGAATTAAATCTTTCACTGTTTCTTCTTGGTGGTGTTGTAGTTCCTCGTGTTGTTGTTGATCATGATGATGATGATCCATGTTAAAAGGGGAAGACGACGACTCTGCCATTTCTGACCCGTGTATGTGTGAGTGTGCGGAACACGAATACTTTGTTGAATTTCTTTCCTGCTTTTTTGTTTTCAGATACAATCCAATTGGGCTTTTTTGAGATGAAAATGAAATGGAAAATTGGGGAGATTTTTAATATGGTTAGGTCTCGTTCACAAACAATTTTAGTTGGTTAGATTCTAATTTTACGTGAATATAACCAAACTCACTTGCAATCTTTGTCTTAGATTGAATCAATTGATAGTTGATGGGTCGACCTAAACCTATTCCACCTTAGATTGAATCAATTTGATAGCTTGTGTTGTGTAACCCTTCATTATTCAGATTCATAAATCTTCTTCATTGTCAAACATCACCTTTAAGGCCAGCCCAGCCCAGCCTAAAGCTGCTAAAGCAAGGGCTTTAGGCCCACAAAATAACAAAAAATTAAATAGCAACTTAACTAATAGGTAAATGTTAACTTAGTAATTTTTATCCAAGTTGATGACTGGTTAATTCATTTTGCATAATTCTCTCAATATTTTTTTTTGATATTATCAAGAGTATTCTCTCAACCTAAATTAATCTCTTTCGGGGTTTGTGTATATTCATCCCAACAAATATCACTCTTAGAAATCGAACTCTTAATCTTTTCGGTCATCATGAAATCTAGCAAGGTTCATTTGTTAATTCTCTCCGCATGACTTTCACTATATAAGTCTTAAAAACCCATAAAAGTGCTAACAAAAGGACACCATGGGTCCCATTGCCACAAAAGAGTAGATGACCAGCTAAATAAAACTAAGTTTATAAGACCCATGGTAACTTTTAGTTTTATAAAAGTATGACATATTTTTATAAATTAAGAGTAGGTCTTATAAATTAGATTATCATGGGTCCCATATTTATAAAAACTAAATAAAATAATATACATGTGGATGGATAAGTTACCCCTTCAATTTATGTTCTTATTATATATTATATATATATAATGTGTATATGTACAAATGATATAAATATGTAATATGTCTCTGTACAAATGATATAAATATAAATCCTAATGCTGATCCAATCCTAATTCAACGTTGATGTCTCTTTTCCTGCTTAACCAAAAGTGATTCTAAGTATCAAAACTCCAACATAATGAGATTTTTATGTTGTTCATGACAGGCAAATAAGCCTAGAAAGTTGGCCATACCAAAAAAAATGGTGTGGCAGCACTCGATGGGAGCAATTACACTACGTGGACTCTAAAGCCCATACAAACGTGTCTATTAAAGGCAGAAACAGAAATAAGCCAAATCTATAGCAATCAAGACACCAAAGCAACTACTTAAAGCAACCGCAATCTTCGGCCCCAAAGTCTCACACATTACTACACGCATCTTAACACCCCTACCCATTTTTCCATAACTCAAGAGTCAAGACAATAATAATTCGAGGCTCAAGCTAACAAGCTAACAAGCAAAAGAAAGTTAAAGCAGATTCTAAAGCAAAACTCAAAGCCAACATCAACAACTTAAGGCATATATAGTATTAAGGGCTCCTCACTGTCATTTATTTAACCAGTGTCTCTTTCATCTTTGAAACATCCACAACAACACTTGAAGACATGAGTACTTTGACTCCACTTCCTGTCTTACCTTCCAAGCTTAATAAGCCTTGGCTTTCTCCTCAACAAGTCTCTTTTCTTCCTCATGGAAGAAGAAAGCTTCAGAAGAAGAACCAAGCAACTGTGCCTGTATGTGTTTCTTTTTTCTAAATTTTATCATAAAATTAGCATGGAATGAAAGTCTATATTATTGTATGATGGATCAGGTTGCTAGGTTATTCGGGCCAGCCATATTTGAAGCTTCAAAGCTGAAGGTTTTGTTCTTAGGAGTGGATGATAATAAACACCCAGGAAACCTTCCAAGGACTTATACCCTAACACATAGTGATATAACCTCTAAGCTTACTTTGGCTATATCTCAGACCATAAATAACTCTCAGGTATTTCTCTTCTTAAATATTTGATTTGATTCGATTCGTACAATTTTGTCTACCTATTCTTTTGAAATCATTATTATCTATAAATAAAATGGAAGATAATGAATTCTCTGGAATGTTCTCTTTACTGCATGTATTATGGGAAAGAGATCAGAGAAACAAACACACAGATTATATTCAGAATTTATTACATTCATTCTATAACTTTTGTTTTATTTTGTCCTTTACATCACAAGAAAAATACACCAATGGATTGTTAAATAAATCACAAAACAGAGGAAATTAGGGTATCTTATATTATTGTTGTGAAATGAAACATTTTACTAAACAATAAGAGATGGTAACATGTGAATCACACTGTGTAACTCCATCTAATATGAGGTGAATATTTTTGTAACAAGTAAAAAAAATATTAATATTTTCTTAAGTAGTGAAGTGGTGACAATTAATTAATTGTGGGAATTCAACCCAATTGAATTTCAGTTGCAGGGGTGGTACAACAAATTACAAAGGGATGAAGTGGTAGCACAGTGGAGGAAAGTGAAGGGAAAGATGTATCTCCATGTTCACTGCCATATTAGTGGAGGTCATTTTCTATTGGATTTATTTGCTAGACTAAGATATTATATCTTCTGCAAAGAACTTCCCATGGTAAGCATGCAATTTTTTTAATCAATTAACTAAGTCAAATTTACAACAAATGAAAGAAATTAAAGTATATGATATATTGTTATTTATGTGTTTTAGGTGTTGAAGGCTTTTGTTCATGGGGATGGTAATTTATTCAACAACTATCCTGAACTAGAGGAAGCTTTAGTATGGGTTCATTTTCACTCAAACATTCAAGAATTCAACAAGGTGGAATGTTGGGGCCCACTAAAGGATGCTTCCTCACCCTCTTCAAGTGTAAGTGGGTCCTATGAAGAGGGTAGTAGTAGTAGTAGTAGGCAAGGTCCTTTTCCAACTCCAAGTTATGAAGACCTTGAGGGGTTAGCAATGCCACAACCATGCCAAGAAGCTTGTGATTGTTGCTTTCCACCAATGAGGTTGAGCTCAATTCCTTTGTCACAAGAGGATCCTACCCACCTTCATGATCAAGAGGTTCCTAATGTTATGACCCAATAGAATTTGTACATTGAATTCAATGAACATCAACTCAATATTCTTATCTAAATTATATTCACACCTTCTAAATTACTCTTAATACAATTGCTGATAAGCACTTATGCTATACAATACTAGAAATTAAGAATTAAGTGCACTCCTAGAATGTAAATAGTGGGAAGTATGTACAAAAAAGGGGGAATTAAAATTTCCTTTTTTTAATGTTTGTTGTGGCGAACATGGATAAATCCGAATGCATGGTTGGTGTTTTAGCTGTTATATAGGATTTAGAATTTGTTCCAATGTAATATACACAATGATAAAATTAAACTAGTTATTTTTATACCTTCACCCTAATTGATGATTGATTTTTTATAAATATAAACAGTTATTATCAAGCTTGATAATAATTATAAACTTAATTAAATATGTATGAAATATTGAAAGTTAATGCATCAATTAAAAGTGGACTTTTAGCTAGTTGGAAAAATAATATAGAAATAACTTTGTATTTGGCTATAATAGTTTTCTCTAAGTTTATCTACTATCAAAATATTTTAATCATATATATCCTACTCTCCTCTAATCTCACAGGAAATTTGAGGGACATTTCATGCATTGAATATGGGAGAAAAGAAAAATGAAGGACATTTCCTGTATTTTATGGCCCTATTGTGGATTTCACTTTTCCAAGAAAATAGTCCAATCATGACAGGAGTCTTTTGGAGAGGGTAGAGGATTGATGGATGAACATGATTTTTTGCTTATGGGTCCAAGATCCAAGCCTGAAGATTGTTGTTAACTTTGCAAAATCATAGTTGATACATGTAATTATTTGATATCAAATTATTGATTTTCATGCTCTCATGTATAAAATGCATTTATGAACATCTGTAATAATGGTAACAAATATATTTCATTTATACGTACTTGGTTAATGATTTTTATAGACAATATGACATTTTGTCACAACGTTAGTTACATGTTCCTATATATATATATATATATATAACATCCGTGCAGCTCCATTGTGGAAAATAGACTACTAAGCACCAACACTCATACACACTTTGAATATAATATGAGAAGACATTAATAGAGAGACAAGTACCAAAAAATACAAAGAAAATATAATATGAGAAGACATTTTTATCATTTTGTATATAATGGAATAACAATTTTGTCATTTAAAATACAAAGAAAATGTGGTACTTACCTCTCTTACTCTTTATACACGAACCCATTTTTTGTCTTTAAGAACAAATGAGGTGCATGATCTTTGATTTTAAACAAACACTAAATGGATTTTAACCGGAAAATGCGAAATCGTGAACTGTACTATAAGTAAACAATTGCATAAAAAACAATGCTATGACATTAAATCAAACCGAAAAAAAGCCTTTGAAAATAATTACTAAAAAGCCTTAAGAAATATATATTATAGACTTGCCTACTAAAAAAGCCTTTGAAGCAGATATGTTAATTCAGTTGGTTGTTGAGGTGGAACATAATGAATAATATTTTCTGGTTGTTGGGAGACTTCAATGTGCACTGACTAAGCAAATTGAACCAAAATTGTTATAATGGTATTTCGCTATAAGAAAACGGTTGATATGATACATAGTGTTGATTTATCACTTTATCCAACAAACACTGTGCTTCTGTCAGAAATGTGGTGGGAATAGTCTGTTTATGTTAACTGTTTAGGCGGTTTACATATTTCCATTTGCTGAACCTTTTGAGATTATAGGCATAGTCTGTTACTTTTAACTGTTAAGGCGCTTTGAATATTTCCTTATGGGGCTTATGCCATTTTTTTTACATTTGGTTATGTAAGAGCATCAGAAACAGATATATTTTCTTGGAAAATGTGCCCTCCGAATTAAGTAGTTGATTTCTGTTTCTTCTCTCGTAAAGATAAGATGTACACGGTTACTCTTTCTATTATAAAGAAGTCTAGTGTATTGGGTTGTAGTTGTTAAATACCATAAGATTCTTTTAGATAAATAAATACAAAATTACTGTTCATGATAAATCCATCAAGTTCAATATAATAAAATCGTATCTATCTTTTCAATTAAAGTAGGATGGCGCAATGTCCCAGAACAATGTCACGTGCTCAACATCAATATAAAGGATGTGCACAAATAGATAGATTGCTATGTTAGCCAACCGCCACAGGAAAGTGAACGAACATGAAGTATGATATAAGGAAGATAATTCAGAATCTTCCTTTAATTGTTGCTATCAAAATTAAGACCACTAGGCTCACCCAACTCAAAAAAATTAAGAATAATATCAAGGTTATGGACAATGATCTATTGTACCCAAACAGGTCTCCAAGCATATCCTTAACCAATTAAAATATGACATGTCAATTAAAAATTAAATAACATAACTTTTTATATTTTACTTTATTTTCATTGGTGCGTGAAAACTTAAAGACAAGATATCCTTATCCAATGTGTTCCCCATGGCCTTGGTGTCAGATAAATCGGCCAAGTTTCTTCATAGAAAAATGGACTGTGGAGTATAGTGTATCATGCATGTTTATTGAATTAAACCAAGCAAATATGATCATCCACAATGGAAGCTCGAGTGTCTTATGGACTTAATGTTTCTACCTATATAGACTTCAATAATAAAATTGATAGACAAACATACTCAAAGGAGTGTTTTTTATCTCAGAATTTTTTTTCAAACTTACCCTTATAATTAATTCTATCCCAAGAGAGAATATTATATACAATGGCTGCTCAATTACATGTAAAACATGTTTTGTCCGTAGTTTCATGCAAAATATATACAAAAGCAACAGTGAAAAGAGCATAAAAATAGAGGGACAAAAACAGATTTGGCTACAACTCCCTTAATCTAAGATGCTCAATAAAATTAACTTCCTTTTCCCTATATGAAATGAGACTTTTCATGAATGCTGTGGTTTTTCAACATTGCCAGATAAATTGTAACTTCATAGCTCCCCTTTAGGCTTCTCCAATTGGTAAAGCACACCAAATAGTGATGTCCTTTACATGTAAAATTTTCCACCATTGTGTTCTTCACTGTTCTGAGATATATTTCTGCACTGCACAAAAGGTTGAAATATGTGTGCGCGTCACCTAATAGTAGTTCTTCCAAAAGAAAATGCTCCAATTTCACTCTCACCATTCTGCATCAATGGTCATAACCATATATCAAGGTTTTAAGATATAAAACAGTGAAATGAATCAGAAGATCATAGTCAGTTCTACATGTCATGCATCACCTAATAGTAGTCTTCCACAGAGAAAGCAGAGCAATTGAAAATTTTAATCAAAGAAAAGAAAATGATACTACAGCCAAAAGCTCTTTTTGTATTAAGGTGAATTTCATGTACCTCCACTCACATTTAAGGGAATAGCATCACAGTTCCAAGTGTAAATGAAACTTAAATATTCAAAACCATGGTCAATCAGGTGAATAAGAAAAACAGGATAAGTGGATAGCAGACATTTTTTCTGTACCTTTTTATGAAAATAAATACCTGTGATTTTTGGGAAGGGAATACATTCCAAAACCTAAGTGTTTCATCTCCAGCTCCAGTGACAATAGTCTGAAATAGTATGTATAAGTTATCATAAAAAGAAAAATAGCACGGTTAAGAAAATAAAAAACCATTTTCCTAATCAGCTACCAATCATATATAAAGAGGAATAGGTTGAGGGAAAGGTGAGATACCTGCCCATCGGGAGAAATGGCCAAATAGAGAACTCTGTAAGTGTGGCCTGTAAGAGTTGCTAGCTGCATCAAAAAGACAAAAAAAGAGATGGTAAAAGATGTTAACTTTATTTATTTTCGAAAATGATATGCATATTATATCACATCAGATATATGTTCACCTTCGACAAGGAGGGGTATTTCCAAACTATTATCTGGTTCTGGGAGTAGCCATGTGTGCTTACCAGTTCATTGACATTTTTGGACCAGACAAGATTGCAAACCTGCCATGTTTGAAGGTAGAACATCAATTATCTGTTATAGAAAAGAAGAAAAGGAGTAAAGGGAAAGGAACCCCTTAATCCTAGTCTCAATATGCGAAGACTGAAGACAAATGCTGTTAATTCTGAAAACAATTTATAAAATGAAAAAGAATCTTTACTAATCTAACTGTAACAGGCATGAATAGTCACTAGAATTGACATTTAAATTTATTTATTTTTAGACATTTGGATAACATGATGACAGTCTATGGAATAGTAAACTGATGCTACTTTCTTGTATCAGCTTACATGCATACAATCATAAAGCAAAATAAGGATTTCCATTGCACACTTGGATTGAACAAGGTTTAAGATTACACTAGCAGAGAACGTATTGATCCCTTACCTTCTTTTACATTTTATAATCTCTCAATTCAGAATTTATTATTTAAAAGTTTACTGATTTATTCATCTCACTTTCGATCAAGTAATGTTGGGTGAATAACACATCAACAGGGTACGTGTAATTTCTAGCAACTACTCACAAACTTCAAATTTTTTGTAGTGCTACCCAATAATCAGCCTCATATTAGAGCAAAACATTAAACCAAAAACAGTTTAGTATAAAGGATAAAATGACTTTGGACAAGTGACTTTACCTGACTTCCAGTGTCCATACAGCTTAAGTGTGAGTTTGTGGTTGTATTCCAGAAACGAATACATCGGTCTGCAGTTCCTCCCCCAGATGCAAGAAGTCCATTAGCATGAGGAGACCATGCAATGGCTTTAACAGCCGCTGTATGCTCACAGTACTTCAGGACAGGCTGGGTTGAGTGTTGATTCCAAACAAGCAACTGCAAACATACAAAATAAAATGAAGTCACTAACACAGGAGAAGTGAAGGTGTAATAGTGCAGTGGGGTAGTTCAGAAAGATGATGTTTGAAATTGCATACTCTGTTGTCATTTCCTCCAGATGCTAGCTCGCGGTTATCATAAGACCATTTCAGTCCACACACCTTTGAAGAACAAAAAAAGGTTAAAACAATTAATCAGAGTAAGTTCAATTTACAGTAGGTAGCAAGTTGGTTTGAATAATGGCTGACGCAAATAAAATCAGTTATACCTCTGATTTGTGCCCTGAGAGTTTACTGATAAAATCTTCCTTCACACGTATATCTCGTTGATAAATACTCTTATCCCGGCCACCAGAAGACAAAGTAGATGAACTCCAGGCCAAGGCTCCAACACGTAGTCGATGACCCTCCATCGTTCTTATCATCTTGCATTGAGATGCATCCCAAATCTGCAGTGAATATTTATAGAAATTGAGTCAAATCATGCTGTTTAGCAATATTCTAGCATATATGCTAATGAAAGAAAGAATAAAGATTTATAGAATTGAGTCACATCATGGTGTTTAGCATCATTCTAGAAATCTGTTCATCAAAAATAGAATAAAGCGAAGTTAGCTAGTTCCAAGGATGCAATGGGGATAAAAACATAACTTCATGCCACAGAACAGTAAAAGATATCTTGACACCGTTTTTACAGGGAAAGCATGTCCAAAAAGCATATGTTTAAGGTAGTAGTAATGCACTATCCACCTACTTGAAAGGCAGGTAATTCCTTCTGCATGCTATTATGCACTTATGCAAATTCTGTAGGGAAATCGGCATGGTTCTGGTGGTAAAATTAAACCAAGTAGGCAATGAAGTTTTCTACAAGTAAAACTAAGTCTAACATATGACATTCCTATGGACTACATCAATAGAAAATATAATTTTAATTTTTTTAATTATTTATCAATGCTCATGAACGGACCTGTTGCTCATTTTAAAATAGGTAGGGCATGGGAATTTGCCCAAAAATGATAAGCGGGCATGCCACACCCACTTTTGATTTGCGGTCACAGGCCGGACAGCCCATTTGCCATCACTAATTCCACGGTTACGTTTAGCGGTTAGCCTACCATTTAATTGAAATAAATACAAAAGCAACTTCCTATATTTTATATTTCAAAGCGAATGGGACACATAATTAAACTTACCCATTTATTGCTAAGGGGCACACCAAAAACGCAGTAAGGCACACTCACAAAAGGATGCTATGCAATATAACACTGCAAACAACAATGTCCCCACACCCGTATGTATATTCATCCAAGACGTTCCTTTCTTAACCCTAGGTTATATCTGGTAATAAACAATAATCATACTTGCACGAGATGCTATAAACTCTTACCTTCACTTTACCCTTGCTAGTTCCAACAGCTATGCATGTACCACGATGAGCCCATTCAACTGAACAAATATAGTCGTCAATCCCCAGATCGCATAATCTAGTCACCTGCAAGTAGCATATCAAAATAGAGTCACAAAACAATATTTTTTCAATTTCCCTAGCTGAACAGCAGCTATGCCACAATCATGTTGGCAAATAATAGCCCCCAAAAAAAGTTTAAAAAAATGAAATTGAGCTACCTGCAACTGCAAGTAGCAATGTAGAATATCAAAATATAATCAATGACAATAAAAACAACAATTTTTAAACTTTCCTAGCTATACACCAGCTATGTCACAACCGAATCCGAAAGTAGTGCACCTAAAAAGCTAATTTAATGTCACGAAATTGAGCATTCTTAAATCATATGGACGAAAAAGAGAAGTCGAAAAGATTTAATCTTTGAATCAAAGCACAACTCACCTTGCTGCTAGAAGCATTCCACAAATAAACACAGCTACCCAGACCCACAGCCAAGACATTATTGGAAGACCAATCCACAAGATTAAGATAAAAATCATCTTGTAAAGCAGGTGCATCCAGAACCTAGTACAACACAAAAAACACTACACAACATTATAATCCCCACCTACATAAATTTACATAAAACCCCAAAACCCAAATTCCAACCTTCACTATCCAAAAACTTAAACTTTTCATTTCATACAAAAAAAAAACAAACCTTGAAAGGCGATTTAGAAACCTTCCTTTGAGGCTTAACAGAAGGGGTATAATTGTAATTGGTGCCAGGACACGCATCATGATGGAAGAGAAAGGGTGAGAGGGCATGCATGTTGTGATGAGTCTCCGTTTTGTAACGGAAAATATTAGGAGAGGTCCGTTTATCAGGCGTAACGGGAGCATTGGGTCCAAATAACGCCGTACGGAGAAGAGAGTTATAAGGGGTGGAGTTGTGTTTTTGAGAAGGTGATATATTGAATAAAGAGAAATTGGAAGTGGATCTACAAGGTATGAACCTATCATAGCATAAAGATTTAGAAGGTGATGTGTAGTGATCAAAGTTAAGTAAACGCTTCACATGATTAGAAGAAGTAGAAGAAGAAGAAGAAAGAGAATGATTATTATGAGAAGAATCTTTGTCCATAGAGAAGGATGATGCAGAAATCGAAACCCTTTTTCTTCCTAACCTATTTCGCTCCAAACTTCACAGTTTTCCCGGGAAAATAAAAAAAACAACAAAAATACAACATTCCTTGTATTATTTTTTTTTGCTTACTTATAAATATAAACAAAAATCATATATTCTACTACTAAATCTCCTAATTATTTTCGTATCCACAAAAAAAAATGACATATGTTACTTATAAACCAATAACTAATAAATAAATTATCATTTTGTGACATATATCACTTTTTCGTAGGTAGAATGATTAGTAAGAGGATATCATTACTCAAATATAAATCATAAACAATCAAAATTGGATTTTGTTTGATTGTTGTGAACTGAACTCATGGAGAATTCACACATGTTATTATATTTTATATATTTATAATTAGGATATCATAAAAATACATATTTATTTTAATTTTTTATTTATGGTGTACATTATTTTTATTTATTTTTCTTTGACTTGGGTATAATGTACCCAAACATTAGGCACATAATTGTTTTTGCCATCTAAATTATAAATCTGATACTAACAAAGAAATGAAATAAATTAATAATTCTTTATTCTTTGTCTGAATTTAATTTTTCTAACTAATACTATTTGATCTTTAATCATGCATGGTGAAATAATAATTAAAAAACAAATAAAGGAAATAAACTAAATATTTCTTATAGTTTAATTTAAAAAAACTTTTTGTAGTGACCGTTTTTTTGGTAGAAAATGTTTTGTCAAGTGTCATATCTTAAATAAGTTTGTCTATAATTGATAAAGATACATGTGATTTAAAAAAGAAAGAATGTTCTCTATTGACTTCCTCAATATATATTTTCCTTAGTTGATATTCTATTTTTTAATAGATATGGAGACTCTCATAACCTTCATACGTGGTGTATTTAGTGTGTAAATTACAAAAACAAATGTAATATTTATAGATTTATATAAAAAATATTACACAATTAATATGTCAATCATTATTTATATAAGAGTTAATTAATAATTAAATTTAAATAATGGATAATAAAATACTGTTATGTTAACCCTAGATACATTTTTTTCCTGTTACAATAAAAAATATTCGAAGGATGAAAACGTTCTTTCTACTCGGAAGTACTAGAATTGAATGCATCTCTTGCCATCTGGCTTTAGTTGGGCAACACAAAAATCATGCACGATCAAAGATCAAAGAGGCACGTTAATTTTTTTTATCTTTTAATTCTCATATTATTCTATTTTTTTCCTATTTTGAATATTCAATATATATTTATACTTTGTTTTCCCATTACACTCTCATTTATTATTTAGTTTTTTCATCATCTAACACTTACTACTATTTTTCAATTTTAATTTTCAATGTGAATTGAATGGGATTATTTTAATCAAATTATATCAAAATTATACACCATTTATTAATCACTTAAACTATGTATATAAACCTTAAATATCGAAATATATATAACTGTCATGTATTAGTAACCCATGAACTAAATTAACTTAGAAAACGCACTAACAAGTAACCATTAATTAGTGCAGTTTTTAATTAATTTAACTTTTCATTTATTGTTTCTATTATGTTAAGTAACTGCATGAAATTAAATGTGGCTTTATATCATTATATTTCTAACTCTCTCAATTATTTAAGAATTTTAAATATCTACTGAAATTTAAAAAATTATAATTGACTTCTTGAAATTTAAATTATATGTATATACATGGATCTCACAGCTTTCAATTTTTAACATGGTTACTGAAATTTTAAGTAATTTGTAATCGAATAAACAATTAGTAATAGTGTTGGTGACCTTTAAAATTATTTATAATTTGGTCTATAAACTTAAAAAAATTACAAACTCAATTATTTAATTAATTGAAGGGGGGTCAAAAAATGAAGAATACATGAGTATAGTTGATAAAAATAGAAGTAGCAACATATATTTGTGTTTGTTCAGTGGAAGTTGACATTGGCAGAATAAGTTAATCCTACGTTCCAATTGGAAGGAGCAACATTCCAAGCATAAATAGTCTGTTTATTAGTATATGAAGTAATCCTGAAAGAAATAGATTGGCCACCAAGAGTTGCAAAAGCTTGATAAGATGCACCCCAATTGTGGCTCATGCTAATCCATCTTGTTCTGCTTCCTTTCACTGACATGCTTGATATGTCTCCTACTCCTCCCACATTCATCACATACACCAATAGCCAATACCCATTTCCTTGAAATGAAAATCTAATCCCTCCCTTTCTCCCACATGCCACCCTTAATCATACAAAATGTTACATTAATTACCACTTATATATGACTATTATTTCTATTATTTAAGTAATCATGTGTTTAATATAATTAATACTCTTCTATATGTCACATCAGCAATTAATACCCGCCGAACCGAACCCGAATTTAACAGAGAAAACTCGATGTGATTGAGTTTGGGTTTTACATATATATATATATATAACCTATATATAAGTATATGTTTTGGGTGGGCTTTTTTGGGTTCGGGGATGGTGTCATTGTTTCCAACCCCGCTTAATTCGGTTCGGGTTTTGGACTTCAAGTTTGGTGTTGGGTAAGCACAAACTCGACTCGACCCGACCCGACCCGTTGTCATTCCTATGTCGGACAAGAAGATACATTATCATTTGGTTGACACCAAAAAAAACTATTTTAAACACTATTAGGCATGTACTATAGGGACACAAATCATATGTCTCAAACAGTGTCTCATTCTCTATCCCAAGTCAATGAAAATGTTTCATTTTGTTTTTTTTTTTTAAATTATTCATATGGTAATATGCTATTGATTCGGGACATGGAATGGGACACTGTTCGAGACGGGTGATCCTCATCCGTACTATAAGAGTTAGGGCTTAACTTGCATCATTTACTTGTAGGGTTTATATTCTAAGTTAAAAGACCTTTAGTCTTCAAAGAAGCATGATTAGTTAAGGAAACATATAAACAAACATGTTCTGTAAAAAATATAATATTGTATAAATAACACAGACCAGATTATTAATTACCTGCGGTACATAACAGGGACAATACCAGCCTTCCACTGAGCAAATTTCATGAAGACAGGTTTGGACATGTCAAAATGTGCTCTTGGAGGGTTACACCACCCACCATTATCAGAGGCTTCTGCCCAATTAGGAGGACAAAGGTTTGTGGCAGTGACCGTGACGTAGGGCACATTTCCATAGCATGCACTTGACTGGTAACATTTTATCTGGTAACAGTTCCCACATGAATATCCATTGTTAAACAACGTTGAACTCAATGCCACTGTATCTGTTCCATAACCATTCTGAAACAAATTCCCATATCCACATGCTCCTCCTTTATTACAATGCAAAATATACCAATGGTTTAATTAAATTAAGATGTACATTTAATACAAATATTATTAACATTTAAGTGCACAAGAACAATCTCTTAATAATATATTGAAATGTTTTATCTAGAATTAATTGATTTATAACATACCCATTGTTGCAGAAGCAGTCTCATCACCATAAAATGTGGCATGGGCAAGAGCCCATGGACTAGGTTGAAATACTTGCAATGCTGCTGATGGCTCTCCCATGAATGTTAACATGCATGTAAAAGCAATTAACAAGAAACTACAATATTCAAAAATGGGGGCCATGGCTAAGTTATTCTTTCTATAGCAGAAGAATTGTAGTATGCATTGCACATTGACAAATACATGCATATATATACCATATATATACTAACTCCAACTCTTATTACCACTTTGCTAATTGTAAAATGTTGCCTTAGTGATACCCACGAAGATGGTGTTTCTCAACTCTCTCTCTCTAAAGTCAGCAACAAATTAATATCATCCTTTTGTTTTTTGCACTAAAACAATGTCAACAAAGGGTGATTGGTTGATCCACAATATACATGAACCAGGAAAATTAAATAAAGAAGAGGATAGGGATATATTAGATCACTCTCTATTTTTCTTATGAGTGAAAACGTGCAGACAAGTTTCATTAGATTACGTAGTCCATTCACCTAGTAGCCATTAAAATATTCATTCTAAAGTAGCACACTACAGTAATCCCTTAAGTTTGTTAGAGAATAAAATAAAATATTCAATGTAACTGATTTGCTTATTTAGTTAATAACAACAACCCCCCACTACAATAAAAGGCTAAGTAAATAATAACACTTCTTAGTGTTCAACCTTTTAGAAACTCAAGTATATAGCTGCGAGTTTTGTAAGAATTTATTTATTTAAATTTTGTGTTTGCATAATTTAGACAAGTGAATTTTTTATGTGTATTATAAGGGTAAATGTGTAATCATCTTTTAAATAAAAAGGGCAAAAATGACATTGCATCTTTCACTTTCTTTGATTTTTTTGGGTACTTATCTCTCTATTAATGGAGATGAGTCTTACTCGTGATTGAGATACAAGTTTTATATTTAAGTGAACGTATATTAATTAAAACTCATCTTGAAAGTAGCACAACTCAAATAAAATTTTCATTGCATTCTAATTACTTCATCAATGACCCCTTTTCCTTCATGTTACATCGGGAGATATATTTTCCTTATTTATTTAAGAAAATTCGGTGGGTTGAATTTTGGAGAAGAATGAAAGAAATGGAATGCTTTAGAGATATTTGTGATATGACTATGAAGTTTTCCATTTATATTTCTTCTACTTCAAAATACAACTCGCAAATAAACCCTTAAGGAGGAAGGATGTTTAAAGAGCTGCTATTTAATTTTAGGTTGAACATAAAATGGAGGGTGTTAAGAATCCAATCTTATCTCCTCCCCTGGACAATCCTGCGTATGCTATACAAAGTTACACATATGAAAGTGGCACATAATACACTACAAATCACACTAATGATGTGCAACAACGAGAATAACATATGATTTCATGGCCTTAAGGTAGGTCAATTAGACCATGAAGTCACCAATTATAATGAGGAATTTGGCACTTGGCATGTCACAGATACTTATTATATGTTGCAAAATCAACCCCAACAATTTTAGGGTCACTCAATATGAAGACACCAGAATTTCGACGTATCAACCCCAACAACTTTATCTCTATTTTCCACATTATTTTAGCATAACTTGATTAAAATTTCTCTGTATTACTTGATTGAATTTCATACATGGATTTTTGTTAAATTGCATATTAGACTTTGGATTCAGTCGCTTGATTAAGGAAGGCTAAGATAAACATTAGGATTAGATATGTTGCAGAGTAGTAAGTGCATTAATGAACTTCTACAGAGGTAGCATATCTTTATTTATTTATAATTTAAAATAAGACTAAAAATATTTAATTGATTGTACCAAATTGACACGTTTAGAACTTTGACATTCAATGTACAATTTGTTGTCTTTTTTAAATTATTTTAATAATTATTTAACTGATTGTACCAAATTGACACGTTTAGAGAAGACTTGCTATAATAGGATCTCTTTTAAATTTTTAATAAAATTTAATGTGCTTTTAAACTAATAATAGAAATTACAAATTACTTATGTAATGTATTATGAATACAAAATTACATGCGATGTATTAATGCATACAAGTTAATGCATGAGCAATAGAAATGCCAGTAAGAGAACACTACATGTATTGGGATGCTATCTTCTGTTCAAAAAAAGAAATTTTCTCTATTCTGTGTACAGTAAGAAGGAACCATATACCATGATATTGCTTGAGAACTGTTGTTATGGGTATGTCAGGTTCAACTAGGTTACCATCCAACATCAACTTGGCCCACATTTGCTGACACTGAATTCCCAAGCCCCTGAACCGTTTCAGTTAAAGAGCTGAAGATATAACCAACCAAATTAACTAAACAAGACGAGTAGTAGTGCCAATTATTCATACTTCCATGCACCCAATAGAGTAACAGCTTCACTGATGCAACCGTCACTCCTATTATGAATTTGGTTTCCTCCAAACATGAAAGGCCTACATCATTTGTTTCAGCTTGAAGATGAATATTTGATGTTTATGATGTAAAAGTAGAGGATAGGATATAATTCAAAATTAAAGGGAAAAATTAAGCGGCATACAAATCATAAGCTCAATATAAGTCATATTCCTAAGCGTGCAGACAGTGTTATTATTACCTTTTGGTCCAGATGAAAAGAACTTCCTATATTTTCTTTTGAATCCTTGCATCCAGAAACAAAATAACCTATGTTACTTTAAATTACTAAGAGAAATATATATAATAAAAAAACAAGATCATCACATTCAAAAATATAGAAGGAAAACCTTTCTGTATGCCCTGGAATTCTGAGGTAGTTTCAACTGAGATGTATTATTTGACTGGACATCAGGTGTCAAGGACAGCTAACAGTTCAACAAGGGAGAACGAATGAGAAAGGTAGGGATTGAATATCTTCATTGAAAATAACAATAAAGTGAAGAATTTGTAATTCAATACATAAACCTCAAGAAAAAGATTAGCATGAACTCACCTTGCTAAAGAGGTCAATCGGTAGGTTATGCTGAACCCTCTTTTCCGTATGGAAATTAAATTCCTGTATGAATTGAAGCAAGATGTGATATCACTATATTTTCTATCTGAAAAGTATTAAGGGATGGAAAATAGATGAACCAACTTACTGTTGGCACAGTAGTTTCCAGCTTTCTATTCCTGAAAACACCAATATCCCCTCTACTTGAAAGTATCTGCAGAAACATGGTAGAGTTGCTAGAGCATATAAAACAAATAGCAATAGGTAGGACCTACTTGATATAGATGATGGAAGGGAAAATAAATAATTTTAGTAGAAACTTATCTAAACTACGTTCTTACAGTTCCAGTGCATTAAAATTTATTACTATTATTATTGTATCCTTACCTTCTTATCCAGAGGCCGAGCTTTAAAACTATATGCAAAATCCAATCTATCATGCTTTGGAGCACAAATGGAAGATGGCCTATGGAAAGAGTGTGCCTTGAAGTTAGTACCATCATTTCATGAATCATATCAAGTTGGGATTAACAATCATCATGGCATTTGTTACCTTCTCAAGTCTTTGGTTCTTTTTTCTGGACTAGAAACAACATGATGCTTGTCCAAACCCTGCAACCAGTAAACTTCAGTTTCCCAGAGACTATCATATCTATCTAATAACAGGAACTAAAGCAAGCAAATATGTGTCAATCATAAGGAATCACAGCTTCATAAATGTCACAACAAAAGTAATTCATATAGATTGGGTATAAAAACATTGAATGACAATACACAACAATGTAAAGATGCATGAATTGCACTGCTTAAAATTGTAGATATTAAAATAACCTCGTCAAATTCATTGCAGTGAAGTGAAGATGATGAAGTAGCATATGTGTGTTGCATGGCCCTCTCCGACGTCTTGAGGTGAAATTCCTGAGAAGCATGACATATAAAATCTGAGCTTCAAGATAAAGAATGCAAAAAAAACTTTTTTGTCTGATAGTTGTTCACTTGTTGGTTCAATTCTTTTCTATATATAATAATTGATGAAATAGTGATAAAACTAGATGAACCAGGAAAGTAGGTATCAAGAGCTTACATGAAATGCTGGCAACCGTGGAGTGCTCCTCTTGGGAAGTGGCAATGTAGGAGCATTAAGAATCTAGTTTGTGAGCATAATTAGTTAGAGGAGTTAGCAAAAAGATACAACAAAGTTCACCTGACAAAACCAACTCTATCTCAAACAAGTACAAACTTTTCTGTTTAATGGCCGTGCTTTGAATCTGGAGGCAGCCACTGTCACAAGGTCTGCCTCTGCAGCATTTTTGGGTCTGAAAAGCACAAATAACATGTTGACCAATTTTTGAAGGAAGAAAATTATCTTAAGCAAATTTCACTGCACGCTACAACAACAAACCTTGTCCTCAGTGCTCTATGAGCTGTTTTAAGGTCAGGCTCTAGAGGAATAGTAATCCTTATCTTGGAATGTCTAGCATTTTGTTCAACATTTACAACCTGCAAGAATATACAATTTTATAGTGCACCAACATTCAAACAACTTTCTGACCCTTAATAATAAGACCCTTTGCCCAAATGAATTTAGAATTCCAATTTGTAATTTAGATATTTAATAGAGGGTAATCCCCTTATAACCATTATTTAATAAATTGTCACTCATAACAACCATATTATATCAAAAAAAACATTGAGGATACAATTTTGTGTCTTTTGTTTACAAAATCAAATAGGTTAAGAATATATTGAATACAAAATGTAGGGAAAAAACATATATAGAACACAGCATCAGCACCACGCGAGACAAGTGAAGAAGATGTTTGACAATTTTGTTCAATCTATTTTAGTAAGGGGAGATAAGATTCAAACATTCTGCATAAGAATCAATACTTTCATACCTTCTTAGGTGCCTTGTGGACAAAATCAGTTTGCTGCTTGACATCACCAACCTTTCATAGAGAATATATAGTAAGCATTTCAAATACACTGTCTAAAATAAATGGAATGCCAACGATAATCAAGCTACATATAAATTCCTAGTTCATGGTTCGAGTACTTACATGCTACCATCCAAGCATGGGAACCAAAATTTAATTCAAATAACCTACAGTCCACTAAATTGATGCCCAAGAAAAGTATGACTAACTCTCATAACTTTGTTAAGAGTATTTCTCAAAAATAAAAATGCAACACAGTCATAGGAATATTTTCATAAGATGTATTAATTGAAACTTACATGGAGTTGCACAAAATGTTACAGCACTAAATGTTCAATTTTGAGATCAATTCCGGCATATTCAATTATTAGATAATCAGAGGAGGGGGAAATAGTAAACAGACCTTACACAAGAGACCACCCTCTAATTTCTGCCGCTTGGCAGCTTGGTTTTCTACCCCAGAAGAGATAGGTAAATTCATTTCCTTGTTCTGAGCTGGCAGCTTCTTTAACCTGAGAGCAAAAAAGGAGTTGTAGATGATATAAGGAAATGCAGTTCTTCTGGCATCCATGGATTAGAGTGGTAGATAGTTACTGGATACTACCATTTACCATCACAGCTTAAAAGACAGAAACTAAGAATAAATGCAGTGATACTCTTGCAGACCGACTTATTTAAGAATTCATTATGTACAAAACTACAAACTAAAGAGTAACCACCAAAGGTAAATATCACTTAAAATGAATGCACCATATTAAGCAAACAAAGATCTTGTGGTAGAAAACAGTGAGATGATACATTTAAAAAGCTTGCCAACTAATCCAGCTACATGTGTTGCTTTACTGGTTGAATTTTGCTAATAGTCTGCCATTTGAACTATGAAAAGGACAAGTTTGTCCAATAATCACCTTGAATCAACATTTTGAGTGGAACGATTTTGCTTAGCCAACTGACTAGCTGTAGGTTTCAGTAGTGTTGAACCCTTCTTTGCAGCAGGTTTAGCCTTCGAATTCAAACCATCATTGATTGTCTTACTGGAGAAGGTCATTCCTAGAAAGAGACATAAATACATCTCATGGGAAAAGAGGAAAAATCTGTTGATATTGAAGGCAAAAGGATACACAGAGAGAATTGCTAACATTAAGCTATATATTATTTTGTCATTGACCGGGTATTCCCACAGGCATAGCTGTGAGAGTGTCCCTAGAACCAGAACTCTACTGGATTGGGGAGTCCAAACAATAGGAGATCTTCATCCATGAGCTGAAATATTAGTAAAAGAAACATAAAAGTGAGTTTGACACCACATCTTGACCCAAAACCTTAAGGCATTAGGTCTATGGATCCATCTACTTATATGCTCTTTAACTCATCTACTTCTACACAATGTAGGACTTCTTCACTATACTAACTCACACTTGGAATACTCAACAAACTCAAACCCCGTGACATCTCACAATTAAATTACAAGTTTGCAACCAATCACTATTCACTATTAGGTGCTCTTTTGTTACCAAAAAAACTAGAATTCACATAAAGAAAATAATGATGGATGGGAGATTAATTTCAACATATATAAAGTTGACGAATCATGAAAAAAAACAGAAGTATGAGGAGCTCAGATTAGAAAGAAATTGGTGTAGCCAAAGTAGGATGTGGTGGTGGTGCAATAAATGAATTGATTCTTCAGGCAATTAGGTATAAGAGTGTGGTGCTTACTAGCATCAATCAATCATGTATCATGGTATGAGAACATTTCATTACCTGTTATACTATTTACTTGTGACTGTTGTATAGCAACATTTTGAAAACCACCTCCACCTAGAAAGTACAAAATCGAGTACTCATTCATACAACATTATGCAGAGAGAAAAACGGTTGAGATAGAGGAACCGTACCATTTCCATCACTGTGAAAAACAGTGTTGGAAAATCCCATCCCCAACGGAACATTAACATTCTCCTCTCTCAGCACCAGCTTTGCCACAAAAGCTGAAACACACACACAAACACACTAAAATACTTACTATAATAACTACGAAACGAAACATTGTGCAGTTATTTATGTGAAGAATTAAGAAATGATGAAAGTATGTTACGAGAAGGAGGATAGCTCTCAGCGGTTTCAAACCAAAGTTCAGCTTGATGAGTCTGAGAAGAAGTTTCTAGAACACAAAAATCGAAGAACCGAGCTGCATCAAACTCGTAATCAACGTCTATTTCATGAGCAACGAACACACGATTCTCTATTTCCATATCATCGTCTTCCATCTCCATTGCTTCTTCTTTCGGGTTATGGAGCTCCGAATCTGAATCCGTTCAATGTAGCGGCAAAACCAGCAAAATCGATTTTGATTTTAAATACCAAATCTCATCGTTATTTAATTTAAATAAATATTATTTTGTGCGTTTAATTTCCAGAAGTTGAATTAATTCTATGTTAACTGTTTTTAGTTGCAGAAGACAAAATAATGGGAATAAAATATAGAAAAAATAGTAATAATAATTAAATAGTAAATAGCATTGTGTTTTGTGATTTGGTTTGTCATGTTGCGAAGGCTATGATGCATAAGTGTAGAGTGTAACGACTAACGATCTAAAATTTGAATTTGTGGGCATGAAGTTTATTGGACGGATTTGCCCTTTGGATATTGGGACTGGACAGTGGTACAATATTTTAAAGGCACTTATTATGCATTGGGCTGCGTTACATTTCGTGTGGTCATTTCTCACAATATTGTATCCAATGTTGGTTGGTTTACAGCATTCAAAGCGACAGTTCTTGAAGAAATTCCGAACCTTCGTTCAAAAATGTACCATCGTGGGAGGGCTTCGATGTCTCCTACCTATTTTTTTAATTAATTATTTTACATTCTGTGTGTGTTGCCCCTTCTAATAAATATTATGAGGATAGAGTAGGGCCTTAGAGAATCCTAAGCAGTGCAACCCATTTTTTTTGTCCCTAAATGAGTCTCACAGTTATTTGATTAAAGCACTCTACCATTCATATATTTCATATGGCATGTCACAATTTTTGAATATAAGCAATTTGGCTATTCCAATTTTTTGAGGTCAAGCTGTGAAAAATGTCTAACGTATATATATGGCTTACCTTTGGCTAAAATGAAGAGATTAATTAATAGATAAAATGGTCTCTCCATGGCCAAGATAACCACATAAAATACTTTGAAAAACTCTTCAGATAAAAAAGGTAACGTAATAATTTAATTTACATTAGTACTTTTTGTTTCTTATTTAAGACTCTTAATTATGATTTTTATGTAGAAAAACTTCAGAAAAAAAGTTGAAAATTATTGAGAGGTGACTCTAATTTAAGACTCTCAATCATGATTTTTATCTGGTAATCTCTCAACATGTTGGTGTAGTGTTGTGAGGTATTGGTAGATCTTAAGTTAAGTAAAATATCAAATGCTTAATTCATACGAACGATTGTTAAAAATGATAGTCACTCATTCCAAAAGACACTAATTCCTTATCCATTAGTTAATGAGATACCCTTAATTATATCAAAAAAAAATTACAAATTAATTGTTTGTATGTGATTGTAACATGCTTTTAAGAGTGAGATGGGTTTGTAATTTTAATGAGATACCCTTAATTATAAAGTTTTTTATGCTACCCATACATTATTTATCATCTATATATGTTATCTTTCATTAAAAATCACCGGTCATTAAAACAATGAATGTCATATGGTATGCAATTATGCCGTTAATGCATATCTTCAGTAATTTTAATTTGCAAGAAGTTAATTGCAAAACTTAATTTGCTTTTATAAGACTCACCGCAATTCTCTTTTATATTATATTTTCTAAGAAAGAAATTTATTGTGTCATCTCCTTGTTCTCATTAACCAAAATATATTCTCTCACTCTATGAGAAATTAATCTCTTTTGAGATATATTGTTATATTTTTCACAAATATCGTTCACATTAATCAAACATTTGGCTAATGAGGTTTTACATTATTATATCGATGTTTCTTAGGGTTTTAACCCTTAAATCACGTTTGACACTTTTATTAAGGTTTTATCTCAAAATCAATTAATGATCGATGAAATAGTCCACTATTTATTTAAGAGTCTAATATGTATATAATGCTAGTATAAAAACTTATACACAGTCAGTTAATACATTGTTCACCATTCATTTATATTACTTTTTTGAAAATCAATAATAATTTAAAATGAATGATAAATTGACGATGTATAAATCTATTACACTATTAGTACATTTTTTCCTCTTTATTTAAACTATTCATGTGATAATGAGAAAGCTGTTGTGAAATTTATTTTACAATAAGTCTGTTGGAATAAGGATGAGTTAACTTTAACCTCCAACTAGATGACGCATCAAAAATAGTGAGAAACTACCGTCTAATTTTATTATCATGTTAAAGATATATTAAAATCAATTGAAATAAAGAAGAGGGCAATAAATATTTAGAATATTCCATAAACAATGGGGGACCATGTTAGACTCACCTGACATTGATTTTCACGTTAGAATATACTCTTCCTAAATTGAACACCTTGAATTAGAGGGACTGTATACCAATGCTTCTACAAGACGTTACAAAAAATGTAATATGGCGGAAGGGGTGTTAAGGTCCATCTCAAAACCAATTGGCAATAAGAGAAGTAGTCGAATAGATATTTAAATCATTTCCGAGACACTGAGATAGGGGATGTAAGACTTACTAACCAACAAGAGGCAAAAGTAAGTTATGGTGGAAATGAAATATGAAATAAAGCCAAATATATATCCATTAGTAACATGATATTATTAATGCTAGACAAATTTGCATTCAAGTTGGGACTCATGTGTTTGGTTTAGTTTCTTAGCATTTGCCTATACGCAACTGGTTTCTCATCCAAACCTCAACCTTAAATGTTCTTATCCATGTCTTTTTTTTTAGTAGGACTCCTCTTCATTAATGGAGAGACAAATGATTTTTTTATGTATATTGTAAGGTCAAATATATAATCCTCTTTTAAATAAAAAGGACAAAAGTAACATTACATCTTCCACTTTCTTTGATTTTTTTAGGTACTTGCTTCTCCATTAATGGAGAGGAGTCTTACTCCTTTTTGTGTCATTTCAATTAGCAGCATAAAGATTAAATATAATAATAAACCAAATATCTTCTGTCCTTCTCTCCTTTCGACCTAGCGCTCAAAATGAGATAAGAAGCGCCGTGTTTGTTGTATATATATATATATATGAAAATGTGGATATTTGTTTCAGATTCATATAAATGAAAATATTTTATAATCATAGATTACAAATTCCATAAAAATACTCCATCTCTATATGTATATACATATAGTAATAATTATCTTTCAAGTTGACAAGTTGTATAAGTTAGAACTTGTTAATGATTAACCACAAAAACTTGTTAGTGCCCTAAAAATCATGAACTTAATTAAAGCCAATCTTAAAGATTGAGTATAATTTTTAATATTTTTTTGCATATTGTACCTGCCTGATCATTTTCCAATTTTATTATAGGTAAAAACACGTGATATTCAATGTTCCAATAGTTCACATCATTTATATTGGTTTACCAATACATACATGCTTCATAAAATGATAATCATTGTTGTGATGATAAACTCAGTGCCTCTAAAGTCGTGGCATCTTTTTTTGGTAGATGTTGATGTTTTTTTGGTAGGCTGTAACATCTGATGAAGATATAATTGAAGATTTGAAGGGTGTGTAAACCAATAGAAATTAGAAACTGCACGAGTTGTACACACTACAGTTACCTGAGGAAACCACAAAGGTCATAGAAAAATGATAGCACTTTTTCAATAATCATCCCTTAATTTTACTATCTATAGATGAATGTCCAAGCTGACATGGATCACAATTTCTATGGGTGACTCATATTATTTTGTTTTAGGTGAGTATGGGTAATGTTTTCACACCTGTTTATAAATACTTTTCAAGTTTAATTATATATTTACTATTTAATGTTTCAAACGAATGAATCCATTTGTGGTGAATATAGTTATGGTTTCTGCAACTGTTAGCATTTAACACATATATACATATGAATGAGGATATTCTGGCCCTAATATTGTTTTAATTCCGTGTTCCAACCAATTAGAAATTGTCACATAAATAAAAATAATATATTTATCTTAAATGTGATTAGCTTTAGGTTTAGAGACAAGGTTGAAAAACATAGTTGAGGAAAGATGATCCATACTCTAGACTATGTAGTAGTGTTGTTAGGGTTAAAACCATTCATATATATTATGGGTTGCATGATTGAAAAGCTAAGTCATGTAGGGGACACATGGTGTGTCATGTGTTGTTTGGTCAGAGTTGGCTAAGGACGTTTATGGTGGACATCAAAAGCAATGGAATGAGAGTTTTGTCACCATATGTGCTAGATAAAACGGCACATTGAACAATGAATTAATAGAGGGAAGGTTATTTTGGTTATAGAAAATGCTAACAGCAACATGTGCACTAGAAAGAACATATTTAGAGATTAGAATGATATTTGTGGAATGAGTTTTAGTGAGAAAGGATGAGAGTGATAGTGCCCTTACAAGGGGTTGTTCAAGGCAAAGGTGGTCTTTTTTGGGGTTCTGTTATTCCTTGTGCTCTTTTATATTTCCTTCAACTCTATTTCAAGAACCGTTCTCGACCCCCTTCTAATCCACCACAATCCCCTCAACCCAATGACCCAACCAACCTTACACACTTATCCATATTGTCACGTTCTCTCTCTCGGATCCTTATATCTCTCAGAACTCCAACCGGGTCAGCTTCTTTATCGGGTCGGGCTAACTATATAACCCGAGATACCCCTTATGACTTGGGTATGCAGAAGGTGGTAGATAATCCATACCACGAGGTTCATAATCCTGATGGTGTTGTTCAGCTTGGTTTGGCACAAAACATGGTGAGTTTTTTTTTGTTTCTTTCCTTTTTTTGTTTGGTCTTCTTTTTTTCTCTCTTCTCGATTAGAATTGTTGTGTTTTTTGTGGTTGTTATGGATGGGAGTAGCTATGTGTGGACCTCATTCATGATTGGATTCGGGAGAATGGAAGTGCTTCTATTTTGGGAAAAAGAGAAGGAATATGCTACAGTGGTCTCAATATGGCTGGAATTGCACCTTACCAACCATTCCATGGATTCATGGACCTTAAACTGGTAGTAATTCTTATCACTTCCTTTGCTGTCGTTTGTTCCACCACTCGTTATTATTATTACTTGTATAACTTTAGATAATGTGTTTAATTGATTGTTTCAAATGTGTTGTTTTTTCATCACTTAAAAAAATGGCGGTTAGATGCACGCAACCTTAACCCTGCAAGCAAAGAGATTATTTTGAGGATTTGAACCTGTGACCTCATGGTCATTAAGCAAACACCTTACTGTTGCGCCAAACTCACCCTCTTGTTTCTTCATCACTAATTGAGTTATAATTCGTAAAAGTGGCTTGCTTTCATCAAAGAAGATTCTTGCTTAATTGGTTTTACTAAAGATGTTGACAGTTATTTTACCTAATATCAACACTAGATAGTTTGCTACCAGTTTTCAGGCTGCAGCTGTGTTTTTAACTTAGTAAGTAGTCAGTGTCATTTTAGATGCAAACAAAGTTAACCTGTTTATTGGGGCATGTTAAACAAAACCATTTATTTGATCCAATGCGAAAACATTTAAGCTTTATTAAATTGTCATGATCCATAAATTGTTTTACATGGAATTGCACGACTATGGTGTGCAGGCGGTGGCTGGTTTCATGTCTCAAGTTATGGGAAAGTCAATTTTCTTCAACCCCTCACAAATGGTTCTAACTTCAGGTGCTGCCTCTGCTATTGAGATTCTTACCTTCTGCTTAGCAGATAATGGAAATGCATTCCTTGTTCCCACGCCCCATGGTCCTAGGTAACATTCAATTTCCTCATATAGTAACTGGCCTTCATGCAAGAAAAAACATGACAGTTTTGGGCATACCATGCAGCTTTAATGGTGATATAAAAGGGCGAACTGGCGTGGAGATAGTACCGGTTCCCTGTCGCAGTACTGATAACTTCAATTTGAGTATAACTGCACTTGACCGAGCCTTCAACCAGGCAAAGAAACGTGGTCAAAAAGTTCAAGGGATTATAATCACAAATCCCTCAAATCCTGTTGGCAATTTATTGAAACGGGAAACACTATTCGATCTTCTGGATTTTGCTAGAGAGAAGAACATCCACATAATCTCTAATGAAATATTTGCAGGGTCTGCTTGTGGAAACGAAGAGTTTGTGAGCATGGCAGAAATTATGGAAGCAGAAGATCTTGATCGGGACAGAGTTCATATAGTATTTGGTTTATCAAATGAGCTTTGTGTTCCAGGTTTCAACGTGGGGGTTATCCACTCCTATAATGAGAATGTCCTGGCTGCTTCTAGTCAATTGGCAAGGTTCTCAACTGTTTCTGCTCCAACCCAACGGTTGCTTATCTCCATGCTTTCAGATACGAGGTTTGTGAAAAACTTCATTGATATCAACAGATTGAGACTTCAGAAAATGCATAATGCATTTGTGACAGGACTCAAGCAGTTAGGGATTGAGTGCACTAGGAGCAGTGCTGGTTTTTACTGCTGGGCTGATATGAGTAGGTTCCTCCGCTCTTACAGTGAAAAGGGGGAGCTTGAGCTTTGGGATAGATTGTTGAATGTAGCTAAGATCAATGTTACCCCGGGATCCTCTTGTCACTGTATTGAACCTGGATGGTTCCGTTTTTGTTTTACTACATTGAGTGAAAAGGATATTTCTGTAGTAATGGAACGGATTCACAGAATTTCTGAAGCCACACAATCACATAGTTAATATGGTGTCAATCACTTCTGCAAATTTACTTGGTTTACCGATTCTTTTATTCTTTTGGGGAAGCCAGCGTCATCATAGAGCAAATAATCAGTTGTCAAGGGGTAGTTAGCGTGTTGGATGATCAGGTGCTCTGCAATGTAATAGAGTTGTTGCTTCAAATTGTATATGCGTCTGCACTTCTATAAACTGTATAGTTGGAGACTCGGAGGATTTCTGCCATCCTCAAATTGGTACTGCAATGGATCGTACTGAAATGATTTCAATGCAATCATGGGAGTAATTGCTAATGTCAACCTGAAGAAGTGGCTCCATTGGTACTATCAGGTTACAAGAGAAAAGTGTATGAAGGAAAGTAAAGTAAAGGAAAAGTCCTTGCAAGACTGAAATTTGGCTGTGGCCAGTGATAGCCCTTTTTCTTTCCACTTTACTTTTACCATTTGCTTTTACTTCACAATCTTATATCAGAGAAATTACACATCCTTTGAGCATTGTAAATTTCCACAGGAAGGTCCTATTGTATTGTTTAGTATTTGGTGTAATAATTTAAAAAAGAATTATATGAAGGCAGGAATTGATGGCAACTTCCCTGGACATCCTAACCAAAATTGGTTTTGTTTGCTTAGTCTGTGATGATTGGTATGAAACTGCACATTTTATGAAGCATCGCTTTGCGGGAACATACAAACTGAGCTTCAGCTTGTACTGAGGCTAGAGGAGAATGTTAATCAGAAAATAATCTTTGCATTTATTGTGTGAATAATTTACATTCATAGAATATAAATTAGTCATTATAAGTTGTAATTAGTCATTATGAATTGTAATTACTTATAATTACATACACTATTATATATAGTAGGAAATGCAATGAGAAAGACATCAAGCCAATTTTACTTATGTGGAGGGGACATGTTGGGAAGTAAGCTCCACATCGCCTTGCCTACCTCATTATCTCGGGAATGGTTTAAATACTTGTTGAGCTATTCCTCTCATTGCCAATTGGTTTTGACATGAAAGCTTAACATAATATCAAAGTCAGAGCCCAACTTATTTCCGATTGTCATTGAAAACAACATTTTAACAAAGGAAAATGATGTAAAGATTATAAACCAAACCAGGGCATGGCAATATTCACATATATCCGTTCTCTGCCAAAGGACATGCTACGTACGCCCAAAGAGAATCAAAACAAAGAAAAAACAGATAAATGTTAGGGACTGGAATAAACAAATGTTTTTATTGCAAATATTACAACTTTGATAACAAAATAATGGTGATATAAAAAAGAACCCACACAAATTTTGCTCTTTGCTTTTTATATTTTTTTTCCTGTTTTCCTTCCCCTTCTCTTCCTGTATCCACAATCATTCCAAATCTCCTACCATGTATGCTCTCATAAAATTTACATATTAGCAATTACTTTAATCCTAAGTTGCATGGAAAAGCTATTAGTGTTTAATGTGATTCCAATCTATTTCTAATGGACTCAAGGACCTGCACCACCTCAGCAATACTTGGTCTCCTTAAAGGATCCTCTGTAGTACAAATTAGACCCAATTTCATAACCTGAATTAGTTCATTCTCAGAAAACCCCAGTAATTTTCTATCAAAGCAATTTGAAGCTGAGCCAGTCTCCAACAAACCTCTTACATATTCACACAAAACCACCACCTCACTTGATGACGGGCTTTCTACGGGCTTTCTCCCGGTTACCAGCTCCAAAAGAATTACCCCAAAACTGTATACATCACACTTCTCACTCTGCCTCAGGCTTTGAGCCAACTCTGGTGCAACATATCCAACAGAATTGTGAGACTTGGTCAAACCATAATTGTCCAAAATGGGAAGTAACTTTCCTAACCCGTAATCAGACAACTTAGCTTCATACTTGTCATCTAAGAGTATGTTAGAGGATTTAATGTTGAGATGAAGAATCGGAGGTCTACAATCATGGTGGAGATAGGCAATGGCTCTTGCGGTTCCAAGTGCAATTTGGTACCTTCTAGACCAATTTAATTCCCTATTGCCTCTGCTAGTGCTGGATCCTGGATAGCCAATTCCATGTAGATTTTCGTAGAGATTCCCATTTGGGACAAACTCTGATAGAATCAACTGCATTGAAGAGGACAAATAGTAACCTTGAAAACCAACTAAATTAGGGTGTTGAATGTTGCCTAGTTGCCCGATTTCATGTTCAAATTCTTCCTGGTTTCTCATCCTTCCCAGAGTCTCAAGCTTCTTCACTGCAATTGAGATACCACCTTCAAAATCAGTTCTGTATACTGTGCCAATTGATCCACCACCTATAATAGACTCTTTGTCAAGTAATGCTTTGGTACCCGCCACCCAATCTTCATACTTTGATGGTAAACTTTTGCTGAATAGAACCAACTTTCCAATTATAACATTTGATTCTGATGATCCAACGGTTGTGCTGCTCTCAACAATCATAATTTGATCATCGTCTTTTTTCCGACTACGAGCCCTGATACTCATGATGGTCACCATATAAACCCCTGTAAGAATTACAGCTGCAGCCACAATTGCAACAATCGCAGAGACACTTAGAACTTTTGTCTCACCCATCCTAGGAGCTGAAGGTGATTCATTTCCATTTTCTGTGCAAGCAGTATCCAAAGGAGCACCACAAAGCAAATGATTATTAGAAAATGTAGATGGACCAAAATGCTGTATGGTTGCAATTTGAGGAATGATACCAGAGAGATTATTGAATGAGAGATTAAAATGTGTTAAGTTCCTTAAATTTCCAAGGGAGGGAGGAATTGAACCAGAAATTGAATTATGTGACAGGTCTAGGTATTGGATCCTTGAAAGGTTTCCTAGGCTCGGCGGGATGCTTCCATTGAACTGGTTTTGATGTAGGTCAAAGGCCTCCAGGTTTGTGAGGTTGTAAAGGGTCTTAGGAATCTCACCCTCTAAGTTATTACCAGAAACATCCCTGCAGCAACATAAGAAACTGAACTCAAATTCGATTGAAAAGGATTAAGTTAATGTGTAGTAGTTTGAGAAAGTTGTGAAACTTACAGTACAATAAGAAATCTGCAATTGTCTATATCAACTGGAATTCCGCCAACAAGGTTTAGATTGTGCAAATCCAGAACTTCAAGGAGCTCAATATTGCCAAAACCCTGGGGAATTGTTCCACCTATTGAATTATTCCCCAATCTGATGACTAATAGTCTTTGCAAGTTCTGAATATCCATTGGGATACTCCCTTTCAGCTTATTCAGCTCCAAGCCCAAGACCTTTAAGCTCTTGCATCTAGTTATGCTCGAGGGAATCTCCCCATCCAAATAATTTCCCGAAGCATCAAAGATTTCTAAACTCTCACTGCAGTCAGTGATATCAGCAATCTGCCCTGTAAACCCATTATAGGATATATTGAAATAGGTTACATTTTGCATTCTGAGGATGCTGAATGGGGCAAAACCAGTGAATCTATTACTACCAAGATCCAAAAGTTTCAAGCTTTGACACGCCGAAATGTGCTCCTGCACACTCCCTGATAGGGCATTGCTTCTCAGTGATACACATGACAACCTTGGAATATCACAAAGTCGCGATGGGAGAACCCCACTCAAATTGTTGGAGGAAAAATCAAATCCTTCAAGGTTAGAGCAATTCACTAATGATTCAGGAATTGGACCAGAAAGATTGTTGTTTGAAAGAGAAACAAACTTGGTTTTGTAGCAGTACCTAAACAAAGCTGAAGGTATCTCCCCGGTGAAGCCATTCTTTGATAAATCTAGAAAGCGAATGCTGGGCAAATCACCTATGAACTCTGGGATTGGACCTGATAATAAATTGGAGCTCACATTGATCTTCCACAATGAGTGAAGATCAGCATATTCTGCTGGGAAATTGCCCGAGAAGCGATTCCCAAACAATGTCAATATCCTTAATCTCTTCAACCCTGACAAAGCTGGGGACAACACTCCAGCCAAATTAGTGTTCCAGAGAACAATTCTTTCTACAAACCCTTCCGAATTACACGAAACGCCACTGTAATTGCAAGGGTTTCCACTTGAATCCCATGAACCCAAACTGTTGAAGGGATCATCTGTGATGTTGTCCTTGAATTGAAGCAAAATCTCTTTCTCAATTCCTTCTGGTGATACAGTGAGAGATGAAAGGAAACAAAAAATGGCACACAATAGAGGATGAGAGAGGTGAATGTGAGTGTGTCTTCTCATGCTCGTAACAATGCTAATACCCCTTAGGCATCATTCATCAATATTAAAGCCAAAATGGAGAGGGTTTTGAAGTGTTTTTGTTTCTTCAGCAACCACCTTTGAGGTTTTGCAAAAGTGGGTCCAATGAGAAACAGAAACATCAACATCACAATCATGAACAACTAGGAGCATTCTCATTAAGGAACTGAGATTGAAGGAGAGAGAAAACAATTTAAAAATGATTACTTTAACTCATTACTGAAGTGAAGTTCTATACTTGTAATAACCAAAATACCCTTTTAATCTATGATTTGTCCAGATTGTGCCACAAGCAGATTTAGGAAATCCTGCAATAAAAATTCAATGAATTGGGATTAGTGGGGTTGAAATGGGAGCATAAAAATGAGAGCTTTAATCAATGGAGAGATGTAAGGTAAAGATGAATGGGTGTGTGGAGTAATAAATGCAATGAAGAAGGTGGAAATGGTGGCTGTACCTTTGCTGGAAATGAAACAGGTGAGACAATGAAAGGCAATTAAATAAACTGCTTTGAATTGTATTGATATTTATATATTCACAGAGATTATCACACGTGCCTGAGAGTCTGAGACCATAATCAGACACCCCTTTCTCTTTTTTAGGCAACAAACCGAACTATTCTTTTATCGGTGAACATTTATTGAAAAGACAATCATGAGTTAGATTTTTACCATTAGTGTGAAGAATACTCTTATTAGTATCAACTATTAACAATTTCCTCATATTAACACTTTCCTATAAAAAAAAGTGTCACTCATGTTTGTAAGTTAATCTAATGCCTTTTCTATCTAACTACTCATTTCCCCAATCTACTCTCTTTTGATTATTTTTCATTGATAAGTTACCAAGTTACAGTTATACATCGTATGGTCTTATGATCATCCACAATGAATTTAAGTAACATTGACCCTTGTCCCCAAAATAAAGATAAATAAATAAGAGGGCCAACTGAAAACGATAGTTCATTATTATTTATGGAATGTTATTCCATTTGTAGGAGGGTAATGGCATTGAAAGGGAATCTTTACCTGTATAGTGTGCTTATATGTGTCCAAGTAAGAAGAATAAAGTTAATAAATAGAACAAACACAAAATGCTCTTATGAGCTGAGACACTGAAACTGAGACTGAGAAAAGAATAAGCTCCCTGCACAACACTACAAACTGTACATAAGGTTTACTATCAAACAAGTGCTTTTAGGAATATAATATATTATAATTTACTGTTAAAATAAATTAGTTAATACATTGAAACTTATTTTCAACTTTTTAAATTTCTTAACAATAGGAATACTCAAAATTTATTTTCTCATTGAAGTGGATATGGTCTCTCCAACAAAATTTATGAGTTTATGTGATTCTATCCAATATTTATACACATCAATTATCAAATAAGGGATAACACCAATACTTATACAAAAAAGTTGTATTGTCCCTCAATCACTTACTGTATTAATTATGTAGTGTTGCCCGTTGCATCAAACACACCCATAGAATAGTTAAGCATTTAGTAGTGCAAATATGAGTCTACCAAAACAAACGCATTGCTCACACCAGCTAGTTACCTCCCCTTCTGGTCCTAGTTTTTATGTCTGAAGGTACTTCAAGGTTACATGTATTGGTTCTTGTTCGTTCGGTCATAATAAAATGTCAAGACAAAAAATACCATAATGAAGTAGAATCAGCAATCTGGCAAGTGTTATTATTTACAGCCAAAGAGGAATGTGGCCAAGTTTTTCTGAGAACATAAGGAAAAGATATAGAAATGCCAACAATGTTGGCCTTGTTGTTAGCTTGTTCCTCAGTCACACTTTACATAGGCATTAGATGTTCAACCCCTCTATTCCCATAGTGTGTCGTGTGCATCGCCATGTTCCAATAGGAGATTGTAGTAACTGCCTCGTGACAAAAATTACTGGACTATTGCAATAGCAGTTCATCCTCTTTTTCTAACTCCAGCTGCCTCTTGGCGAAGGTTGTGAAAAGGATTATTGTAGCCACAGTTATGCAGAAGCCAGCAACATTAACAATAATTCCTGTCGCCGATATATTGTGATTTTTGTGTGAAGTATCAGCCAATGTCCTCATCAAAATTCCCCTGTGGTGGAAGAGAATTAGACAATTAGCTCAAGACGATGCTTAACATCATTAGTTCCTAAGCCGACATTCAAAATGCCTAACAAAAACTACATGTCAAAACGCATAAATAAAACAGGAAGTGTCAGTTAGTTAAGGGTAACAGTAAATTGATTTACTAAAGAAGCCATCACATTTTCATATGGAAGTAAAACAAATTTGAGAGACTATCTCAACTTTACATTAAAATGATATTCAATAAGTAATACATCTATGTATGTGTGTAGCCATGCAAAACAAGAGCAAACCCCAAATATGACTGATAAAGAGTGTATGAGAGAAAGGATGACCCTACGTATAAAGTGAAACAACTATGTCTGGCACCATTCCTACCAAGGATCCTAACACATAAGGCCCATACTGCACATTTGTTGCCACAGAACAATAGTTGTAGAGTATGTATGGGAATGGAGAAATCCTGATTAAAACGACTGCCTTAAACTGATGGAACCAATTTCCTCCACCAGCAGCTCTTAGAATAGAAGCTCTCTGTGGATACTGATCTAACCACCCCTGTCAAGAATCATGAAATGTTGGATACTAATTAGCACGGGCAAGGTACACAAATGTAGACAGAAACCAACAAGACTGGATTAGGCATTTACTTCAATTTTATGATGGAGGAAAATTGAACCAATAAAAAAAGGGAGTGATACACCCACAGCTACTGCGGATATTATTAGCAAGAACCCAAATCCATAACCAAATGTCATCCCAGCAACCCACATAGAAGGCGAGGATGGTAAAAGTATAGTAGGGAATAGCGATATTGAAGCAACCACCAGAATAGCTAACTCTGGAATACTTAATGTGTTTCTCACCCAATTTATTATTGGAATACTCACCTGAAAATAAAAGTTATGTCATAAAAGATATAGCTGATTCGACATTCTAGTTTTCTACAAGCAGTCGTTATTTAATCTACTGTTCAATAGTTCAATGCACTATAATTCCATACTATCATGTTAAAAGCAACCAAAAAAGTATTACTTAGATGTTTGCAACATTGAATAGAACATTTCCATTGTAATGCAGAAAACAATCCTATATATGTTTTTTTGTACTTTATTGACACAACATGGATTTGAGCTATGTAAAAGTTCTTCCAACCCTAAAGTAATAACAAAAAACAAAATGAAATCATATCATCAATCATGTGAGCCTTTTACCAATTATCAATAAAACTAGATGCATGACAACAAAACCATAAAGCAATGCAAAGAATATAAATATGAAGGAACAAATCAAATAAGAAAACTTTGAGAGAAAGGAACAAGTCCCAGAATACAATCGAGGAAGAAGGTAAAACCTGTTCTACGAAAAAGGGTCCAACCCATTTGAAAAAAACAAAAGCCAAGATGATGAGGCATATTAAAAACGCCACTAATTTAACCCAATACCAAAAAGCTGTTCCTTTTTTCGCCGGAGGAAATTCCGCCACCGTGGCCTCCGGTTGCAGAGGGTCCCACCTCAATTTAACATAATCCCCATTATCATGATCCACCTCCTCCCCTCTGCGACCACCCTCATCATCATCTTCATCGTAAAACGTCATCGTATTGGAAGGTGGCACAGAATCCGTCCCCTTATTGGTTCTGAAGATAGAAACACTGTCAGGAATGGTAATCGTAACCAAAACCCGAAACAGTGTTTTTGGCTTTGCAGAATCAGAAGCGCTGAGACACGGAAACGAATGAATTGACCATGATGATAGGGAAAATGGTGAGAATGAATGAAGGCTTTTGCGAAGTGAAATCTAAAGGCCTCGTTTTGTGTCGAAGTGTAGTGTTATAGGGACCACAAGTAAAGTTTGATTTACAATTTTATTAGGCGAAATCGAAGTAATAAAAACGTAACTTGCTATTTTTGATTTGTTATCATAATTCATTATTTATTTGTTATCAATTATCATTTTTATAAACTTTTAAAGACCTTGATATCTTTGTATCCTCCCTTTGACACCATTAGCAAATGAAGGAGTACTAAATTGTGAAGTTGGAGAAAGAGAAATACTAAAATGTATGTTGGTCGTTTCTAAAATATGAGTCCTTGGATTGGTCAATGTTAATGATTATGTTGAAGAATAACAGATTGTGCCTCTTGAAAAAAAATCATCTCCAGTAATAAATAGGCAAATTCTTGATTTTACATTTACTTTCAAGTGTAAGATTGTAATATTATTATCTTTAAGGGACAAAAATGTCATACTATTTTATATTTATGTTGTTTTCTAGGTACTTATTTAATGGAGATGATGTTAACCCTCGTAAAATATAAGGTTGAGGAGTATTAAAACAAGACAACACAAGAAGGGTAAAGATAATGAATACATGACTTTATGTGTTTTTGAATGGTGGAAGCTGAATACTGAAAAATATCCCCTACATTAATAGTTACTCTTGTCATTCAATATATTTTGTGACTTCAGATTCTCCCTTCAGTGTTGGTGGGAGAGTCATGGTATATATATATTACTTATTAGTTGACATTTTATGAGTTACTACAAGATTCCACTACACTTATAACCATTTTTTAGAATTACTATCTGTGATTGTTATTGTTGTTAGCTTATAAAATATCTATCTTCGCTTTTAAAAGTTTCGGGTAAATCAATCAGAATTTGGGCAGCATGCAGATCGAATAAGAGCTTTTGATAGGTAGAATGTTTGTTTACTAGATACTAGAATATAATTAGCTTTTATAATAAACCTGCCTAAGTGTTTCGATTTCAAAATTGAAGATTTTGTTAGACTATAGCCGTATTATGCTTGAAATTTAGGCAAACTTTTATTGTAGAAACCTACGGAGTACAAAAAATAATATGCAAATGCTTATATTTACCAAGAAGATGATAGGATGATTATTATGAGATTTATTAGAATAGGTATAGGATAAGTTATCATAGTTGATTATTTAGATTTAATTAAATAATTAATATTTCTAGAATGTTCTTAGAGTGTAAGACGATGACACTTGTAGGGTCATCATCATCTTAGTATTTCTTTATTTTTTATAAATAATGTCTTTGTTCATCCTTGAGAATCAATGAAAAATGAAGTATTTTTAGTTTATCATCTTCTTAGTTTATATCTTACTTAGAAGTAGATTAATTTCATAGTTTCTTGGTAGATTGCTATTTGCAACTCTATCGGAAGATGCTTATTATTCACATTCACATTTAGGCAATAAACAAAACGGATCTCCTTCACCTACACTTTAGGCAAGATAAATAAGCGAGGTCAAAATGAAAAACAGAATATATTTTTCATTCACACTCTCACTCCATTCCTCTACTCTGATTTCACTATAATATTTGCTCAAATAATCCAACCCATAATTGGTAAAAGCTGTTTCCATTCCTTTAAACATAAATACACACATAAATCTGCCTGCTATTGGTGCCTCATGTGATACCTTAGTAGTTAGTAGTAGCTATACCGCTATGCGAATGGAGATAAAAGATGAACCAATGTGCAGTGTATACCCCCTATATCCATGTCTTTCAGGTGTTGTATTTTGTCAACCTCTTACTCTTTACTCTTGGCCCAAATCAGGACAAGAGAAAATCCCATCAAAGACATAATTACAGTCTGCAAGCAAAGTGAGCTACTTATATTGCAACAGAATAATACTTCTAAGTAGACTAGAGATGCAACAAAAACTGTTTATACTATAAAGATGCATTAATTTTTATTTATTGACCAAAATCAAAAGCTTTGTATTTCCCAACTCAATGAAGCAAATCAGTTCTGTTGCTATGAGTAAGCAGTAAAGTATATGTGTTTGTATTTCCCAACTCAATCGTATATCATTCCATGCAGACACAAATGTAAGTATACGTGTTTGTGTGAGAAAGAATAGGCAGAGTGTATTTATATGGCCAAGATATATGACCCTAATTGGAGTCTAATCGGAGTGCAGAACTTACAGAAATTGCAGGAGGCACAGCCACTGCTGGATCTGGGAAAAACCGATTAGCAAGAGCCAGGGCGAGGAGACTACTTTGCATTCCTGCCATTGGATGAATGAACTGACTGCATTAACATATGATACTACAGCATTTTATGGATGAAAATGAACAAAACTTCTACCTGTCTCATAGGAAATTGTTCGTTGTAGTGGCTTCACATCAGGAGAATCACGGAAGATAAATCCACTTAGAATATAACCGGCTATAAAAGCTGACAAATGAAAAGCAACAACCAGCAACAGGATGGAAAGTCCAAATGGGGATTTAACAGATTCAACGTTAATAGCGAGTGGTGCTCCAACACAAAGAGCTGTCACAAATACTGACAATGGAGGCAAGAATGGTCGAATAGCATTACAAATACGAGGAAAGAAACTGCAAAAAATAATAAGTAAAAGTTAATATTGAGTGGTGCTCCAACATACAGAACTGTCACCATTCACCAATACTGACAGTAGATGCAAACAATTGTCAAATAGATTACAAAAATGAGGAAGGAAGGTGTAAAAACAAATATGCAAAAGTGATAAAATCTTTTAAGGAAACAATAACGCTAGCAAATTTATCTGAAACTATAGTATTACCGATTAAGAATCAGGCCAGCAACAATAGGTGCCACCACAATCTGGGTAATGCTAAATACCATTCCTTTTACATCTACGGGCAGTCTTTTCCCAATAAGCAGCAGTGATAAGAGCGGCGTGATAAAAACCGCAGAAGCTGTGGACAATGATGTCATAACTATGCTTAATGGTGCCATTTGTGGGTCCGTGAGAAAAGTAGCATAATTTGAGAGTTGGGCTCCACTAACACAAGACACCAAAGCAATTCCTGCACCTGATTAATTTTATCACCAAAAATTAGCGAGTATATCCCACCAGCTCCTTCTAATATAAAGAGTACAACCCTGACCTATTGCTGTTGGTAAACCAAATACAGTTACTGAAATTATGCAAAACAGATACCCAAGAAGAGGCTTAACAACAAACTGGCCCAAATAACCAGTGACAATTTCTGCCGGCCTATAAAATGCTTCAAGGAAGTCCTTTTCACTCGAATTAACCCCAACTGCAAACATCAAAAACCCTAGTGCTGGAGGATAGTATCTGCAAGTAAAACATGGAATTTATGCCTGGAACCACTTGAAAAAATAAATTATTCATCTACGCAGCATTTTTTATTCTAGATATTTGTAGTTTGCACTATTACATTCCATTTTGCATTTATAACTTGAAGAGATGCACCATGAAATTCTATATAAATCGAAAAGTTGATTCTTCATTGCTGCAAACCATCTCACTAGCTCTCTAGTTCTAAAAAATGCAAATAATCATGAAAAAATATTTCTATCAACAAATTCACCCAGAACATCCACAGACCTGCTGGTGAACCACGTAAAAGAAGGTGGGAAGATTAGAGCTAGCAGTGTACTAGCAATGACTACATGAGGTAGAAGTGTATTTGATTGTTTCAGAATCTCCAGAATAGGCACCGAATTTTGCTTCGTCGTCTGAGAAAGGAATAAAATAACCGACAATAAAGATGCCTCTTGTTACTCCATTTCTGATTGTATGTATTGCACAACTAAAAAAGGGTGACTCAGTGCACAATGACTTTACTTTCACAAAGCAAACAACCTTATCGTTGCACCAAGGCTCACCCTCTAAAAAAATATATTATATCATACTATATAAATAAAAATTTCTCATCAAGAACTACAGGGCGAGTACTCAACAAATGAACCTAACAAAGAGCTACATCATTAACATGATATCTAAGTTTAAATAGCTAAAAATGAAAATTGCCAATTATGCATCATTTCAACTAATGAAATCAGTGATTTTAAATGTCAGTTACCCATTGACTACTCTCTAAGCTAACTATTCTATGCATCTTATACTGCAGCGGAAACAATGTGAAATAGAAATTACCGAAACCCTAAGGGTACGTTTGCGAGTTCGACGTCATCTCACAAATGTATTTAATGGCTCAGAACCATTTCCTTTCATTCCACTCCAAAACCTAATTCGCAAAGGGACCTAAGTTACAGGTAAGGGTAAATATGGTTGGGGTGAAAATAATATTTGGTAGGTATATAACGAAACAAATGATTTAAATATAAAAATATTGATGGTTGATTTCTGTGGCAAAAAGATTGATTTTTTGGATGATTAAGAGAGAATAGAATGAATATAAAGAAAAGGATGCACCTGGGGTTGGAGTGGATCGGGTTGCAGGGAATCCGAAGAGTTGACAGGTGCACATTTAATGGGATCTGTTAAGCAAGAACAAAACAGGGATGCAATAATTAAAACATATAATTAATTGTTCACAAAGAATAATGAGTAAAAAAACATACACAGAGGAGGGAAGTGTGAACGCAAAGGAAAGGGAGAAGAGATGTTGATTCGGGATCGTGGAAAATTTAGGGGTTTTGGAATATGGAAGAGTGAGAAATTGGGAGAATGTAACAGATTCATTCTACTTGAATACATCTTTTAAACCAACACAAGGCTTCAAACACTACCTATGGGGTTAATAGGGAGTGAACTGTGTCTGGAATTTTCTGTTTTCTGATCAAATTCTTTATTTGCTCTCGCTTAAACCTGACGCAAATTATTTACTTATTAATTAAAGGGGATGATCACTTACTATATAAGAATATGTGAAAAAGACTTATTCCTCACTCTTGAAGTAAGGACAAGAAAGAGAAGCTTATTACTGCACGTGCAAGGAATTCTACTGTGAATTAAGTATGTCCACACCCTTAAATTATTAATTAAATACAAAAATACGAAGCCGTCGTAATTTTCTTTTCAGGAGAATATTCTATCCAACATTTGTTTGGTGACTTGGTCCCATAATAATAACATTGAGAGAATATGCAAAAAAGGAAAATAAGGCCTGACCCGTGAGAGAAGAAAAACTGTAACCACTACTTACACCCTTTTTTTTAACAAGCACAAGCACTCATTTATCACACACTCAGCCATAATTACTAAAATAATATAAATGCATTAATCAATATGAACTCTCTCAAACAGTCTATGGTTGCTTAGTTGAAATAATGACCACCAATTTTGATACCATTTTGCATCTCTTCCATTCTAACAGCATGTGTAATTTGGTCACAACCGCTCCACCGGGCCTAAAATATTCAATTATGAATAAAACTTTAAGGCCCAAAAAACAGGCCCAAATTATTGCTTATAGAAAAATCTCATTCTTTTATGCATGCAGTGCTTTTACTTAAATTGCCGAAACTTGTAAGTTCTCATTGTTGAAATAATTTTTCAAAATTAAAACTGCTCAAATTATATTGAAATCAACCATATTAAAAAGATAATTTGAGTTTAAATCAAACATTTTCTATATCTTAAGAGTGAACTATATTATTAAATGATTACAAAACTTTGATAAATTACATAATATGAAATTCTTATCATTTCTGATTTCCGACATTCTAACATTTCATCACCCTTTTCATTCTCTAATTTTTTATCTATATTTTCTGCTTCTTAGTTTTTTATTTTAGTATCCTTCTTTCTTATTCACGTTATATCAATTTTTATGAATTTGATTATAAAAAAGAAGAAGGAAGAGAAATTTAATAAATTAATTTGTTCTCAGGCATGATTTATTGTAATTTTTTTATATAATTTTTATAGCTTAAACAATAAAATAAAAATAAAGTAGGTATATACTTATATCAGATTTATTGCTCATTTAAATTTTAAAGTATTAATTTGTTACATTTACGACAGCAAGTAGGTCCTATGATTTGATTCAAATCATAAATCATAAGACACCACAAATTTTATGGCAAAAGAAGATGCTTATAGCCTTATGGAATGAATAATGAGGGAAACACTTTTTGGAGTTTGGACAGTAGCAAAATAGCAATATTTATGATTGAACCTTTACTAATAGTGGGAATCTCCTTGCTTGCATGCCCTACCCCTTAGTACACTATGATGAATGCAGCAACAAAATTTCACTACACCTTTCCATCTTTTACTTTTAGCCTTATGAGTAATAGTAAGGAGACAGATAGTCCTATAAAATATATCACTGCATATATTAATGTTTATGATTGGTTAAAAAAATGTATTTAAGTTAAATGTTTAATAATCAAATATTTTTCTAATCGATTATAAGTAATAATACATGAAGTTATACACTTTTTGGAACAGAAGATGTGTTTTGAGTAGAAAGTTATGCCTCCTCATAATCGTCTTGACAAACTAAAGAGGTACACCTCAATTTCCACTAGAACAATTTTATATATCAATGGAAGGTGCATGCACACAACTCCTCTTAACCTTTCTTTTCTCATTAAGTTAAACTTTATTTTTTGATTTACAATAATTTAAACTTTCTAAACATCCACTTTATGTTTCCCTAGTGTGAATGTTACTTGTCCTTTAATCATCGTACACATTGGAATTGTTTTTGCTTTTCCTCTATATTCATTCATAGCCTTTTACGATTTTTACCATATATATTTCCCTTACTCAAAACAAATTAGGGTATCTCATCCATAGTTTTAAGTAAGTATTATGTAGAATTTTACATTAAAACTTGAATTTTGCATACAATGTGACTTAGTATCTTGATTGAATCTAGTTTTAGGCATAAATCATCTACTTTTAAGACTCACGGTTAAGACTAGTGACTATTATACCTGTTATCTATATAATATTTACATATTTACATTCCAAATATTTATATAATATTTTATTAACTACTTAAGAGTCTTATCAATGTAGAATAAAGTCTTGAGAACCTTAAGTTATCAAAATGTTGGCGTGAGAGTCCTAGAAATGAGGATGCCCTTAACAATTATTAAACTTATTAACTAATTTATTTGATCTTTAAATATTTTTTAGGTACTATCAATGTTATCCCTTCATCCTATGAGTAATGAACTAATTTTTTCGTGCAACTCCCAACTAGTGTCGCTCCAAGAAAGAACCTTGACTTTTTTGTCGTCCTAAAAATCTAGCAGAAACTTACACCACTAGACCAAAGTCTTATTGTTCTTTAAACATTAATTTATTATTGAGTGTAATGTATGCTCTATTACTTCGTTTAGACTCTTCCACATGATTACATACAAGATCCCCAACCATATATTTCTACTTTGTAGCATGTGTTGTGGGAACCCAAAGTGGATGATGCATTCCCTGGCTTGCATATAATTATATTCAACTTGTGCATTATGATTGGAAACTTTTTTTTGTTGATAAGAATGTTTGGTAACTTTATCACAATGATACGAGGATCATTTGTGGTAGGAAGGACATTGCACATGATTAGCTTATGTAAGACTATGCGTATGAACCAATCCTTCCACTAGCCTAATTAACTCTTGTTACCGAAAATGTAAGAGTTTTTATATTATCATTGTATCATTCACTATTTTTATTTAATCATCATTCATTCTTAAATAAAAGTAATACAAATGAATGTTAAATGATATACGTACTGTGTATAAATCTTTATACTAAAATTACATAAATATTAACTCATAATATATCATGCAATAATGTATCTTAGAATATTTATAAATAAATATTTAGAATTTATTTTTTATTTGAACTTTTTCAAACTGGAAAACATTATTGCACCGTTAATGTAATTTAAACTTCGGTCTTCTATATAATTGCATCACAATATATCATCCGTACCACTTATTATCTCTATATATTTTCTTACCTTATACTACTCTTGTCTCTATTTTTCCTATTCTCTAATATTAAAAAAGACAAAAGGTAGAGTGTATCGTATGGATTTGAAGCTGTTTAATCATAATTCATACTACAAAAAGGAATATTTGTTTTGGACCTTTTTTGGTTGTGTATAGTTAAAGTTGCACTCCATGGCTAAATTCCCCATATCCCATATCTTTTCAAGATTTAATTAGACAGAAAATTGCATCAATACTCTCATATTCTATCATATATCTTTCTTTAAATTAGCTAGATATCCTCCACTCATGTTGCTAGGAAATATGATCTTAGAAGCTTTTCATATGTTCTCGTCCATGATTGAAAGTTAGGTCCTACACCATTTAGTTGGCACGTATATACTATATAGTAAATTTTGCCTAACTGGCCATTAATCAACGGAATTAATTAACTTGAATCAATGATAAAGTTACCCCTGTCAGACTCAAAGTATTGAGAAATGTTGAGATAAATGAAATTAGAGATGATAAAATAATGTTTTGTTGTGTGAGATTTGATTTCATTAATAATAATAATATGGAATGTAACATTTTTTTGTCTAGTCACTTAGGGCTCTATTTGAGATGTCTCTAAAGCTTTTCAATTATCTTTATTTCTCTCCAAAATTCATCTCGTAAAGAGACTAGAAAAGTATTTTTATTTTTAATTTCATTCCATTGTAATGGGCTTCTGCTATGGAAGTTTGGTATTTTTTTCAGATTCCAGTGGCGTCTAATCTAATCTATATCTAAATACCTAATAAAGGAAGGATAATGTTGGCACTTTGGAATTAGTCCGTTATGATTTTCGCACTTTTTTGTTTATTGTTTTCCGTAGAGGGTAACAAGGAGAAGATATAATAATTTAGTACTAGGATTTATGTGAATATTTAATGTTGTTTGACGCACAATAAATAACTTAAAAATATATATGTTTTCAAAATAAAAAGGTTTTTAAAAAATAAATCATAAACATGTGTTATTGGCTTATAAGTAATTTAGAAGGATATAAATAGAATAGATAGTAGGTTACTCGATGAAGGATGTATTAGCAATAACTGAAATGCATTACATGGTGTTTAGCATGGCTCATCACGCACTATAAATCTCCCCACCAATTCCTCCTTCTATTGGCAGCACAAAAAGCCTGCTACCACTACAATCACAACACTCTTGTGCACTCAACCTTAACCAATCTAATTCAGCTTTCCTAAACTGAAAGAAGACATAAAAGTGGAACACTTCAACAATCTCAGCAAAACATTATCTAAGCAAAAATGTCATCTACGTCTAAATTAAACAATAAAACTAACCACCCTGCTACGGTTCCTCCACCAGCACAACCTCAAAAATGGCCTGCTGGCATGCTGAAAATGGATATGCTGATTTCAGAGCTAAGTGTCCAAGGAAGACTAGCCCTTCCAATGGTTGTGATGAACTTGGCTTGGTTTGGTAAGGCAGCAATCACAACAGCTTTTTTGGGACGCCTAGGAGAGCTTAGCTTAGCCGGCGGCGCCATCGGGTTCATGTTTGCTAATGTCACCGGTTTCTCTGTCTTGAATGGTCTATGTGGTGCTATGGAAGCTATATGTGGACAAGCTCAAGGTGCTCAAAATTTCAAGCTCCTTCACAAAACCCTTCTCATGACAATCTTATTGTTACTATTGGTATCACTTCCTGTTACCTTTTTGTGGCTTAATGTTGACAAAATTTTGATTAGGTTTGGCCAACAAGAAGATATCTCAAGTGTGGCCAAGACCTATGTTTCATATCTCATACCTGACTTGTTTATCACTTCATTCTTCTGTCCTTTAAAAGCTTACTTGAGTTCTCAAAGCATAACTCTTCCTACTATGTTTATCTCTGCTGCAGCATTAGCTTTCCACATACCAATTAACATAGTGCTCTCAAAGACCATGGGACTAATAGGAGTTTCCATGGCTGTTTGGATAACAGATCTTATAATTGTGGTTCTGTTGGCCATTTATGTTGTGATTCTTGAGAACACAAAGGGAAATAGGTGGAAGGATGGAGGATGGTGGGATCAGAGTTTTATGGATTGGATTAGGTTGGTCAAGCTTGGTGGATCATGCTCCCTCAACACATGCCTTGAGTGGTGGTGCTATGAGATTCTAGTCTTGCTTACAGGCCACTTGAAAAATGCAAAGGAAGCTGTAGGAGTTTTGGCCATTGTGCTAAACTTGGACTATTTGTTTTTCTCAGTGATGCTATCACTTGGAACTTGTGTCTCCACTCGTGTCTCGAATGAGCTTGGAGCCAATCAAGCGGGCAATGCATATCGATCCGCATTCGTGTCGCTGGCCTTGGGATTTATCTTAGGTTGGATAGGCAGCTTATTGATGGTGGCTGTTAGGGGGAGTTGGGCGGCGCTATTTAGCCATGACAATGGAATTATAAAGGGTGTAAAGAAAACAATGTTGCTGATGGCTCTGACTGAAGTGTTTAATTTTCCATTGGCAGTTTGTGGGGGCATAGTACGAGGTACAGCTAGGCCCTGGTTAGGCATGTATTCTAATCTTGGTGGATTTTATTTCTTGGCCCTGCCACTAGGTGTGATTTTGGCCTTCAAGTTTCATCATGGCCTTGTTGGATTCTTCATTGGACTTAATGCAGGTATTGTTATCTGCTTGATGATGGATTTGGTGTTTATTGTGAGGTTAAACTGGGTGAAAGAAGCTTCCAAGGCACAAACACTTGTTAGTGATCACCAGGTTCAGAATGTTCCCAAATATGATGCAGAGGAACTAAGTACGGTCCAAGCAAATCATGAAGTTTAGTAAATATATCTGTATGATTGTATGTGCCCAAATTTATAAATATCCCAAACAAACTTGGCCAATAAACCTTTGACACAACTCAAAACCATGTAGGCAAATTCAAGAAGAGAGTTCATACTCCATGTACAATGGTTAAATTGCTTGTCAATACCATTTCAAGCATTTCAGTACTCAGGTTTCTCCTGGAAATCACTAAAAAGTACCCTCCATGATCATAATGCATTGAAATTATATTGAAAACGTTTCTAATTGCATTCTAATTATATCGAAAACATTTCTGTCCCGCAAAACATTTCCTTATTTTTTACCTAAACACTTTCTAAGGATCACAAGAAAACTTTCTAAGAAACAAGCCATATAATATGTGACAGAAAACATAATGCCTAAATTTGTTAGTTCTTAACAAGCACAAATGAATGCACTTCAACATCTATCAAAAAACGATAAATTAATCATCCAAGGACTTTATCTTGGAATCTTAGTTCAGTTTTATCATATATCACGATTTCCAAAAAAAGGAACTGGGTATTATTTATCATTAGAATCTTAGCAAAAGTCACTAACTAACAAAATCAACATCAATATTAATGTAGGGACTAGGGACGCATCACAATTATTTTTTCTAAAAGATAAGATATCATTAGAATACTTGATTAATATAAATACTCATGGACCACAAGTTATGTAATGAGAAGTAAGTAACTAGAATTGTGAGCAATAAAAAACCACATGCTCAGGATTTTAGACAATATAGTATTAATTATCCTCACCTTAACCAAATGTATTTTACTTAACATGATTGCTGATTACATCATCCAAGCATGCAAATTTTCATACAAGTTATGCGATTCAGATATATTAATTTTATATAGAACACATTACAAAAAATGTCTTTTGGCGCTCTGGTTTAACATGAATGGTACGATAACTCATTCTATAAACAAAAGTGTCATTTTTCTGTGTTGACACATTGTTAAAACCCTAGCAAATATCAATGTATTTAAATTTTAAACCCCTAGCAAAAGCATTAAGTAATGAGAATGCTAAAAGATACATATCCTTTCTCTACTAAATATGTTTAATATATAAATTAAATTAAAATTAGCTAAATTAAAAAGGACATAGATATGTGTGAGTTTGTGAGTGGGAGAGTCAAAGAGAAGGTAAGAAGAAATGAGACAGACTTATCTCCACTATTGGAGAGGCCAATACTGTGGTAGGACTTCGACATGTGGCAATGGAAGTATTAACGGTTTAGATTTAAAGTTAAAATTTATTTTAATTATTTAAATAAAAAAGAAATGATCTAATATAGTAATCCTCCCCTCTTTTCATTACTCTCTCTTTCAGTAATCCTCCCCTAATACCAATACTAAATAAGATCATGACACGTGACATTTGATAATTTTTAATGGTTTTGATTTTAACTTAAAATTTTATTGGAAAAGTTAATTGGGATGAGATATTAGTAACTCATTGCACAACACATACACAGCGAAGCAGAAAGAGTTTGGTGAGGACCGTTTTATAACGATTTAGTATAACGCTATGTGTCCAAATAAAAGTCAAGGTTTCACATCATAACTCATTCTTATCTCTTCTTGTGAAATCCGAGTATATCAAAATTCACAAGGACAAACCTCTATTTTTGGTGGCTCCGACGCTGTTTTCTTCTCCCCTGTTTCTTAGCATAACACTTCGACGTCGTTTTAGGACACTCTTAAAACCAGTTACCTATTCCCGTTGCTGAACAGAGGATTCCTCTTTCTTGTAGTCATAAAGTTACTCAAGACATTCACGAATTTTCACTCTCTTTTCGAAAACCAAATGACTATGGAGTGGCATGCTTCTACAGATGAATACGAAAAACTCATAAATCGAATGAGTACCCCCAGGTTTGTAAAGTTTCCATCTTTATTTATTGGGATGATTTTTTTCCACTTCTTTCTCTTCCTTGATTGTATGTTTCCGAGTTAAGCTAAAAAATTTGCTACATTTTTTCAAATCTAACCCAAATTTATTATTTATTATCCTTTTTTGCATTGTTTTAAGAACTTTCTTATCTGATCTCTCTTCGGTAATTTTTTTCAAGAGAATGTTAACCAATGCCCAGCAATTAAGGTAGTAAAAGATAAAATTTTGCTTTGGGAAATTGTGAATTTAAAAACTAATGGATATCAATTTAATTCGAAAACATTTGCCTATTTTTATTTCACGTATTTTTCCTATGTACCCAGATCATTTTTTCTTACGGTTGTTGCAGACAAAAAATCCTTGTATTTCAATATTTGTCATTTGTGTCCAAAATCAAACATCGAAAGAGAAATCTAGGACAATGATGTCTAACCTTGACCTTTCTTCGTGAAACAGGGTCGTTATTGACAATGCCGTTTGTTCCACCGCGACTCTGGTCAAGGTAATTTACCACACAAGATTCCTACACGGGTTCGATCCCTTCCATAACAAGAATGTTTGTTTTAATGTAATTGTGAAAGTAATTAAAGAAATAATAATACATTATGATTTGATGAAATTCATAGGTTGATAGTGCTAGAAGGCATGGTATTCTCTTGGACGCTGTAGAAGTGCTTACTGACCTCAACCTCTTAATTAAGAAGGGCTACATTTCCTGTGATGGAAGGTGGTTCATGGATGGTAAGCTCTAATCATATTCTTTTACCTTCGATTTGAGGTTCTCGTAAGTCCTAAAGAACAAAATTTTACTTGTTGCCGTTTTCCAATTATAAGCATAATGTGTACGATATTGTATGCATGTTATATTTTTATTGAACTAATAAATATCGGGTAATAATATCTCAAGCGCTAACCTTGGCTATTCTATGGACAGTTTTCCATGTTACTGATCAAAACGGAAACAAGCTAAAAGATGAGAGTGTTTTGAAATATATAGAACAGGTATTCAGTTTTGCCCTTTATAGTTTTAGTTGAATTGCAATGTTACTGTTTTAAAAATTATTTCTATCTCGAAAGGTGCATTCATTATTGTTAATCTGATTTCAAATTGTTGTTTTTATGCTATGACAGTCACTTGGGAGCATTCATGTTAGTAGAACCAATGGCTCAAATGGTTTGACTTCACTGGAGTTAACCGGAACTGACAGAGTTGGTCTTCTATCAGAGGTGTTTGCTGTACTGACTGATCTGCAATGCGATGTCGTTGAGGCTAAGGTTTGGACTCACAATGGCCGCATTGCCTCTGTAATCTACTTAAGGGACTGCGATTCTGGGTCCACTATTGAGGACTTTCAGAAAATTGATAGAATTGAAGCGCGTTTAAGAAATATTTTGAAGGGAGACAATGACTTTAGAAGTGCTAAAACCTCTGTGTCCATGGCTGCCATGCACACTGAAAGAAGGCTGCATCAAATGATGTTCACTGACTGTGATTATGATAGGAATCCTATTTTAAAGTTTACTTCTGATCCCCCAGTAGTGATTGTTCAGAATTGGGCAGAACGGGGTTACTCAGTTGTCAATATTCGATGCAAGGATCGAATCAAGCTATTATTTGATGTTGTATGCAATTTAACAGAAATGGAATATATTGTGTTTCATGCAACTATCAACACTGATAATGACCAAGCAAACCTGGTAATGATTCAACATCCTTCAATCAATGTATTGTTATTTTTATTTTTCTATTTAGTTGCTTGCTTGGTTTATGTGCTAATTAACTTTGCTCAATTGTTATCACAGGAATTTTACATAAGACATAAGGATGGCACCCCAATTAGTTCAGAATCAGAGCGTCAACGTGTAATTCAATGCTTAAAGGCTGCTGTGGAGCGAAGGGCATCTGAGGTATAAGCTCCCTCCCTCAAAAACGCATATCCAATGTCTTATTTGTTAAACTGTTATAACCTTTGGATATAAAGTGCCCATCACTAATTAGCTGTTAACTGTTTAATTATTTGTTAAATGGATATGACCTTGTAATATGAAGTGACAAAGACTAATAAATTGTTAATCGTTTGATTACAGGGTGTTCGACTTGAGTTATACACGAGAGACGAGCAGGGGCTTCTAGCAGGTGTAATGAGAACTTTCCGAGAGAATGGACTGAATGTAATGAGGGCTGAGGTATCCACCAGGGGTAATATGGCTGCAAATGTGTTCTATGTAACAGACGTGATTGGAAACCCGGCTGATCCAAAAATCATCGAATCTGTAAGGCATAAAATTGGATTAAGCAATTTAGAAGTGAAGGAGTTGCCGTCGATATGTCATCATCAGAAGGAAGATGGAGAGGATCAAGCAATTGGAGTTGGTGGTGCAGTGTTGATGTTTATTGGTAACCTCTTGAGAAGGAATCTATACAATATGGGACTAGTCAAATCCTGTTCCTAAGCAATGATGCTTCTGTGCACATCTTTAGGAGTGTAGATGTTACTTAGCTTAGAGACAAGTTAAGTAGACAGATCAAATTGGGTTCATTGTTCATACAGTACTTAGCTTAGTTGTACATATCCAGTTTTTTTATGATTATTAATATTATTTTTAGTGGTTGATTAATTTTTTAAATTCAATTGGTATATTTACTTGAATACAAGCTTTCTAGTTTCGAATTTCTAGAATTATTTTTGTGACATTTATATTTCTTTTTCTCTTCTATCATTCTATGTAAAGTGGAAGAAACTTAACATGGGACCTTTAGTTAAATTAGTTTTCAAGAAGAATAGGTTCGCTTAGTGTGTCACTTAACACCGGATTACGTTGAATTTACATGATTTATTTATTGATACAGACGCAAAGGGTTGGAACTTGGAACACCACTTGCAAGATTGTGATCAAAATTCAAAAGCTAATATGGGTGCAATTGTTTTTCACTGTCGAAATATCATCATTATTTACCTGTTAATTAATGATGAATAATTGTGAGTGTAAAAAACTTTACACTAATAATGCATAGATATTAATTATTTAAAAGATAAGAGATGAGAAATATATTTAATCATTTAAATATTAGGAGCTCGTTAAAAAAAACTTATAAGACTGCACGACATGACCAAGTTCACGTGATAAAGAAGGGGTCCATCAGACAACGTGACGGCAAGTACAGCTGTTTACGCCCATATGTTTTTATTAAGATCATAATTTTAACTCTTTAAATAATTTGGTATTTTAAAATTTAGTGAGACTTTATATTCTTAGATAAATTGGTATGTTACTTACACTTTCTATTCACAATTAATACAAAAATCTACTTAAGATTATTCATATATTATTGTATTTTCATGAGTTATTTTTTCTCAAAAGATGAGTGATATTTATTACTAAAATGTAGAGAGGGTGAAAGCGCTAAGAAAAATAAAAACAGAATTAGCTCAAACTTTTAACAACTCGATAATATTTCTCTTTTGATTTTTTTTAATTATATAAAACTATACAAGCATAGCAAGATTTTGGTGTAAATAATGACCATACAACTGAAATACATATGTATCTCATTTTCACTATCATCCGAATTCTTCTACTTCAACAAGTCATATTATGTATTATAAAAGATATGGCCTTTGAAAAATTAGCCGTCCCAACATATGTTATAGTACTTTGTCCTTAGCTTATATAAAACATAAGAATCTTTCTCTAAACAAATTCTTCAAGAATATCACCACTTATATTCTATTCTAAAGATAATTGCATAAGGTTGGAAAAATAATTCCTTTTTTATTAATGAAGATGATAACTTATGAGCAACCCAATATTTTTTTGAAGAGATTTCTAATGTATGTCTAGCGTCACATTTTTAAAAGAACCTTCTTTAAAGCAAAATTTCATTGGAAAAGTAAATATATCACCTTTCAACCGTATTAAATACATTATTTTCCATGAAAAGTTGGTAATGCCCTCTAAGCACATCACATTTAGAAAGAGCTTCTTTGAATCGTTAATTGAAATATTAGGGTCTCAAACAAATTCTTGATCCAATGGGCCGAAGTAATGGACATATGTAAAAGGCAAAGTTAAAGAAATGTAAAAGACTAGTAGTAGGGTCATGATTTTGAACATGCTTTTGTTTGTGCTGGCAAAGACAAAGATGTGTTTTGTTTGTTTCAGATGGAGTAGGATAGTGATAACTGTGTGCTTGTTTCAAACATGCATGATTTCACTATGTGCTTAGAATAACCATTTTCTTTGGAAAGGATAAGAATACATAATGAGGAGAGGGCACTATTTTTTATTCTCATACCTGTGCATCCACTAACTAGTAACAACCAATGGCTATTTATCCACATGGTGAACTTTGATTCACTCTTCTCTTTGGATATATAGTTTAGCGAGTATACAACTTTATTGATAAAAGTGTGACCTATAATTTGACAAGTGTGAAATAAAAACCTTATCTTTTGCATTTAATATTTATACAAAAAGAATGTAGTTGGACTACAACATGGAGAAAAAAATATATTAGACTGCACTACACTTGATTATTTTAAACTATTTAATTTAAAATTGGTAAGATATAATTTAATTTAATAAATATTGACACATCAAGAATGCTCATCACAAGAGTTTGATTTAGTGATGTAAGATCGCACTACATTCCTGTAGACAAAAAAAATCAAATGCTCAATTTCTAATAACATCATTTGTTTGCAGAAACAATCATGTATTTAAAATGGATTAGTTCATTACTAGAGTAAGGAAATAACTTGACAGTATTCATTTTCCATGTCCCATAATTTAATGAGTTTAATTTACTTTAAAAACATATTTCCTTCTTTACAATAAAAATGACATACTTTGCTCCTAAACAGTTAACTATAAAGTGTGTAGATTTTGGCCAATAGATGCATGTTCTAACTTAATGATATCATGTTCACATTTATGGAAAATCAGTTATCAAGAATGGTTGGTGTAAAGAGGTATGCTGTTTTTGTAACTCCTCGCACCCCGAATTTAGATCAATCAATGTCACTGTGAATTTGAAATAATAATAATTAAAATATCAGTTATAACTATAATTATCCTAAGAGTTATCGAGAGAGTCTATTAATAACAATAATACATTTTTAAAAAAGCTCATCAATAGTCATGACATGAGATTGAAGCCGTGTGATAAGGCTAGTGCGTTGCACCTTTATATCATTTATTTATTTATTTATGAAAAATATACTTTCACAACTTTTGTTTGATGCAGGAAGAAAAAGACAATAAGAGATAAAAGATAAAGAATTAATATTGTAAAAGTTATTCTTATTTGTTGTGCATTAATGGATAGACAAATACATCAAAAACCAATGTAAAATGTAATGTTCAATAACATATGTATCTTTTTTATTACAATTTTGCCATTAAAAAACAAATGAAAAATGCATTTGTCTCTCCATTAATGGAGAGTATCCTAATTATACATTGCCCCCTAAAAAAGAAGGCACAATTAACTTTTTAATCTGAATATTATTTTGTACATATATGACTTAACTTGGTATCTACCAATCCAGGACAAGCTCAACTTTTTTCCTTTGTGCCTTGCCAATTTAATTCACTTTTTTCATTCACCTAATTAATTCAATCCATATGGTAGCTTGTGTGGTCATTATTTTTTATTTCTTTCCCCGGATTCACAATCCCACAAACATATTTTATATGATTTAATTTGAAAAATGTGTCAAGAAAAAAAAAACTCTCTCAACAGCCTTAATATTAGTTTGGCGAGTTCTATGTTACGAACTCCTAGTTAGTTGTCATTGAAACGAACTACATTTTGGCCGTTAGATGAAAATCTAGGTTGACCTGGTACCGGAAGTTACCTGCATGAAGTCGGTTTGGGAGTGGAACTTCACAAGTGAAGTCGTTTTGGAGTAAACCGACTTCTTCATGGAAGTCTCCAACAGCCATACCGACTTCTTCATGGAAGTCTCCAAAAGTCATACTGACTTCTCTAAAAGCCATATTGACTTCTCTAAAAGCCATACCGACTTCATTGAAGCCAGTTTTTTAGTGGGCCCATTTTTTGAAGTCGGTTTTTACAACAACGACAAGCTTGAAGAAATTCTTAGCAAAGTCTTGTACCTCTTCTCTTAGGCGAGCATTTTCAAGCCTCAGTTGATGTTCATCAAATGACATTTCTCCTATAGCAGTTAGTCCACCACAATTAGGACAAGAAGCATTGGTAAGAGCTTCCCGGTACCTCATGTTATCTGCACGAAGCTTATCATTTTCAGTCCTAAGTTGTGTGTTCTCATGGCGCTCATGTTGTGTTTGTAACCAAAACAAAAACCACACTCTTTATGAGCAACTATGAAAGTCAAACAAAAGCTATATATCCATAGAGTATTTTGTCTTGTATGTATATGTGTCTTCATTCTAGTTTCAACAAAAACCATCGGAATATCAGGGCGAGGACACTCCTTGAAGAAACTGAAGGATAAAAATTGGAAAATATCATGTACGGAAGTCGGTAATGGCCAAACCGACTTCCAAGAGGCATGATGTGTTGGGCTAAAGTTCCGCTAGTCCAAACCGACTTCTACGTTGTTAGAAGTCTCACATGCCCTTACTGACTTCTCCTCTTCAAAACAGCAGGTCATCAATTCTACGGCTAAGATACAATCAACGGCCATTAAGTAAGTTCGCCTCCATGCGTACTAAATAGTAGTACACATGTTAGACGTGGCCTATTAGTTTATATCATATATTACTCCACCAGATTCCAACCAAAACAATATAGTTACATTCATTAAATATCATTAACTAAAATAATTACATTGCGTTTTATTTTCCACTTATGAAAGTTAGAAACCCTATCCCTCAATAACAAGAACTAAGGATTCGTGTTATCTTTCTATTTTCGTCAAAAATATTCAAAATTCCACAAAAATTCGTTCTTTCTTTCCTCCAAAAAAATCATTTTCCTCTATTTTCTCAGCACTTGAATATCATTTTTCACAGGAAAATTGTAGATCACAGAATTAGTAATTTTTTATTTTCCATTTCATAGCAATTAATTTTAACTACAAAGTTTATGCTAATTGAGCAAAGGTAAAGATTTTTTTCTTCCGCCTCCTGTTTCAATTAAGTTCAGATTGGGAAGATCTTAATTTGATTTAAAGTTCAAATTTTCTCATTTGTTTTGCATAATACTAGTTTAACTATACGGGTTTAATTTAACTATGGAGGGAAGAGAAGGTGGTACTAACAGTGGGATTACGGTGGTGGGATCGGATGCTCCGGCAGAGTACCATGTAGCTCACAGGGCTGAAAACGCTGCTCCGGCTGCTGGATCCACCGTTTTGACAGCAGTTCCGGCAGCTCAAGGCGGGGCTCCGTCGATGCAGCCGGTGAAGAAGAAGAGAGGTCGGCCGAGAAAGTACGCACCAGATGGGTCAGTGACCATGGCGTTGTCTCCCAGGCCAATATCTTCTTCAGCTCCGCCGTCACTGCCGCCGGTGATTGATTTCTCGGCGGAGAGGCGCGGGAAAGTGCGACCAGTTAGCTCTGTCAGCAAAACCAGATTTGAGGTGGAGAATATAGGTAGTGAAGAAATTCTCTTTCTTTTGCTATGTGGGTTTTTGAATTGAGTATCAAGTTTGAGACTTTTTTAGTAGTGTTTGTGTTATGTTGGAATTGTCATTTGCCTTATAGCCATGGAATTCTTAGAGAGAATGGTAAGATACTAAATTTGAGGATGTGGGGCCTCTTTGATTGATTATTGATTGGGTGCCCTTAGTCCTATATTGATATTTATGGTAGCCCTCAAAAGTGGCATAGCTTTGTGGGTTATGTTATGAAACGGTGGAATCTCTGTTTTTATTACTTCAAACGTTTATCATGGGTTGTGCTGCCTGCAAAAATCTGCTACTGCCGTTGAACAGATTTGGACTCAAAAAGTATGTCTTCAACTTGCAGTCAGAAAGGGAACAAAATGTGTTTTTTTTAATATTTCCCCCTAATTTGATTTATAGTTATTTGGTTCTGGACCCTTGATGTGTGATGGTTCCAGTGTTGTTGCTTTCTTAGAGGGTTACAGTCATTAAAGAATTTTTGCATTATTGTGTATTTTTGTCAAGAGGTCCAAAGTCCAAGACTCCAAGTTGACATTAGTATGTGGTTTTGTTCTCCTCTCATAAACTCTACTTTGTCTTTAGTAGTTAGATCTTGTTGTTAGGTGGTCCTTCCTTTCAGACAGTGTTTTAGGTAACAAGGTTGATATGGATTAGTTAGATCATGTTGTTAGGTGGTGCTTCCTTCCATATAGTTTGTTAGATAACAAGGTTGATATGGATTATTATGTTATGATGAATATTTGCAAGTGTATCTGTGCTTGATGATTGATATACTGAGATTTAATTATTTAAATGGTTAGTTGTTTGCAATGAAAATTATTAACATTTTTAATCAGAAGTCTAATTTCCAATCCAATAACTGAAGAACTAAAGAAGAGTGTGTTATATAAATTGGTATATTTTAAGCTTCGTAATGGTATTTTTTGTATGATAATTTGATATTAGATGGTTTTACACGCTTGATCAATAATTTGATATTCAAACAATTTTAATTTTCATGTTCATTTTTCCTTGCCTTTTTTGCTTCATTTTTACTGTGAATAAGCTTCTATTTTGGTTAACTAATCAAGCAATTTTGAATTCTGTAAGCACCTCTTGATGCATTCCTTACATTGAATTGGATAGCTTTAGTGGCAAACAGAAAAATTTACCAGAACAGTTCTTAAAGGAAACTTGAAGGTTCGCAAACAAAATAAATTTAATGTACTTTTCATTCAACAAATCTGATGCAGAATTTAAAGTAGTTCTTTGCATTATAGCATTTTCAGTTTTAAAAAAATAATCTTGTAATGTGTTTTCCAATATGACTACCTGATATAAGAGGCATAGACTCCAAAATTCATGTGTTGTCTTCTGCGTTAAGACATAATTCTAAATTGTTTTTCAATTTCATATTATTTATGTTGCTTTGATTTTTAATGAGGGATGTGGGATGCCTTATAATATAAATTTGGAGTGTACTCGTCAATTCCATTTTTGATTGGGAACATTTTCATGGCTATGACTTACGATTAATTATACCTTTTTTCAGGTGAATGGGTATCATGCTCGGTTGGTGCTAATTTTACACCTCATATCATCACTGTTAATTCCGGAGAAGTAAGTGTCAGGTGTATCAATTTACCATGTTTGGCTCATATTATCCAATGCAAAGATTTTATTTTAGCTTTTTTTGTCTATTCCTGTATTGGTAACTGTCTAAACTTCTAATGGTGGAACATGTAATGATAATTCTCATGGGTTGAAGACCAACTTTAACCAAATTTCTTAGAAGTATTTTAATTTTCTAGCTTACTGTAAGTATTGAGAAAAAATATATATGGTTGACTGCTACTCGTCTTTTGGTTGTCTTAGGATGTTACTATGAAGATAATATCGTTTTCTCAACAAGGGCCACAAGCTATATGCATTCTTTCTGCAAATGGAGTAATATCAAGTGTCACACTACGTCAACCTGATTCTTCTGGAGGCACATTGACATATGAGGTAAAGCATTTATGTACACTGATGCTATCTTTTTCGCATTCAATGAATAAATATGAAATTTATTTTTAGTTTATTATTCACTTGTTGTTTCTTTGTGTATCTGACTTTGTTGAGAACCTGTACTTTCTTACTTCTATCAACACCAGGCATCCTAATTATGATAATCATTTTGCTTGAATATTATCCTAGTTGAAGTTATTACTTATTACTTAATGTTTTATTGTTGATGATGTGATTTAACTAATAAAAGGATGCAGGAGTAGGATTTTATATCATATGCCTTTAAAACAGGCTAATATGACATGGAATAAAATGAAAATTATCTTCTCATGAACACTTGATGCTGTTAGGAAACGGATAATGGGAGAAGAGAAAGTTCATTTTATTACATAGTAGACTTCATGGTCTAAAAACAATGGTAATGCAGTACTGCTACCTTTCAGAACTTGTGTTTCCTCCTTATTTTTTTGTTGGCACACCATTCACATTTCCTTGCTTTTGTCTTTGATTTAAAGCCTTAACTATGTGCTTTGTTAGAAGAAAAATGGCTACTACAGTCAGCAACTCTGTTTCACCATTTCCTTCCTGTGTATTTTGGTGCTACTCACTCAACATCATTTTCATTAAACCTGATGAAAACCTTATCTCATCCTGTTGTTTCCTTTCATTCTGTCCCCGTGTATTATGTTCTACCATTTGCTTAGCCTTCAAAAGCCACTGCTATTCATGAAAAGTGGAAACCCCATCCTTTATGCCGTTGTTTCTACAGGGACGGTTTGAAATTCTATCTTTATCTGGCTCATTCATGCCAAATGACAGTGGCGGTACACGGAGCAGATCAGGTGGCATGAGTGTTTCTTTAGCAAGTCCTGATGGTCGTGTTGTAGGTGGTGGCGTAGCTGGTCTATTGGTCGCTGCTGGTCCTGTGCAGGTATGTATATACTTTCCAACCTTTTCCAGGTTCAGAGAATAATAGGCCTAGAAAAACTAATGCCGAACAATGTGCCATTATTGAAATGTTGGATGAATGAAGTTGATCATACAGTGTCTAGTAACTTTATTAGCCAATAACTACTACGCGGTCACAAGTTAGTAAGCTATATTTTAAAATTACTTCTGGCATTTATATGTTGACTATTATTGAAAAAACAGAATCAGTCAAGAGCTGGAATTCAGCTTTTAAGATAAGCTATATTTTCCAGCTTCCAATAAAAGGCTGCTACAGAAGAGCAGAAACAATGTAGAAAAAGCACTTTTTATAACAATAGCTAAACATAAAACAACTTCTAATTTGCATAAAAGATATATATAAAGGAAAACCACCTTTTTAAAGAATCATACCCTAGTGGGTGTCTGGAAGATCTCACAGAGCTTATTTTCTCTTGAGAACAGCTTATAATAATAAGCTTATGACTATAATCTTCCTAAAGCTCTTTTTGGCGTATTTCAATAATTTTATCAGAAAAGCTCATACAAATAATTTTAACAAACGCATTTTAGTGATTCTAGTAATTACTTCATATCATTTTATATGCATCAGGTAGTGGTAGGCAGTTTCCTGGCAAGTAACCAACATGAGAAGCCAAAGAAACATAAACTGGAGACATTATCAACAGCAACACCAACTGCAGCTGTTCCTGTGTCTATTGCTGATCCGGTAACTGTTCTGTCGTCTTCATCTTCGTTCCGGGCAGATAATTGGTCTGTGGTTCCAGTAGCGACGGATACCAGGAATAACACAACTGATATTAATGTCTCACTCCCTGGAGGCTAATTTTTACTGCTTCATCACATTAACATTTGGTATACCAAGTTGTATTGGAATTCTTATTGTTGTGCTGCTTTCCTTGTTTATTGTGTTAGATGACTTAGATGTAAGCTTATTGACAGTGTATTGGAACAAAGATGTTTTCAAAGTTTCTTCTTTTCTTTAGCACCGAGTAACTAGCTGGTTAGTATTTTTTGGGTAATGCAAGTGTTTCTTTTCTAGTTTTAATTTTTTCTTTAGCTGAGTAACAATGGCAACAGGACCAACAATGAAAGTTAAGGGTTCAATTCCTTACCCATAAGTGAGGAGATATCTTTGGTATTGACTTGGAGCCCTTCCAGTTTGGGATTTTAAAGACTTAACCCCATTGAAACCTTGTAAACTCTAACAAGTTCTCATGACGATACAAATCCATAGGGTATAAATATCAAGGATGGATTACTTTCTCTCATTTCATAGATCTATATTTGTTTTATTTCCGTAGGACCGAGGTCCAAAAAAACCCATTTGATCATGGAACAACTTGAGGATAGTAGATGTATCCTGAATAACTAATGGCAGCCACAGCCACAGTCTATTTTCCTGGGTCCAAGGCAAATTGGGTTAATAAGTTTTATTTCGTGCATAAATTTTAATGGACTTGCGAAACCCGAAGACACCAACCAACTTAGGATACGATAATATCTAATTTATATAATGACAAAAGATAACCTGAAATAAACATCAACAAGCCCGTCTAGCTCAGTTGGTAGAGCGCAAGGCTCTTAACCTTGTGGTCGTGGGTTCGAGCCCCACGGTGGGCGATTTTTTGGTTTTTACTGGCTAAGTGAAATCAACAGGCCCACTAATTATGTAGTTTAGTTCATCTAAACCATCCCTTACACCAAATTGTTCGATCCATAAACACTACATGGGTCAAACGCCATATTTGCCAATGAAATGATCTGGACTCTTGTCAATCGGTTTGGCAGATGAATTTGTTATATGCTTTGTCTAGAAGAGTAAGGAACGGGGATCAACTCTTCCATTACATGTTCTTGTTCCTGTTCCAACCATTCAAATGTTGATATATGCGAGAGAGAAAAGAAGATATGAGTAAGGTGAGAGAAAACTTGTTTAATATTAGTAAAGTTATGAAGTAAAATTATGTTTTATTTTATATGTGCCAACATTTGAATGGTCGGAACATGAATAGAGAGTTGATCCCCGTTCAAGAGTAAGATGGAGCAGCATTGTAACTTTGATTTTGGGTCCAAATGATGGAGTATGATAAAATATGTTTTTAATGGTTGACAATGTACTCAACACATGTTTAAAACTCAATTCATTATCTAATTTGATAAACTTGATCTATCAATTAAATGATTTGAAATTAAGCTAAAAATTGAGCTCTTTAAGTAACCAAGTTAAATTTGAGCTAAATACAATTCACCTTCTTAGATTAATGAGATAACTCGTTAACATGTTAGAAAGTTCGTGAAAATTAAATCAACCAATCTTGAGTTGGAAAAAATTAATATTAAACTTAGTTTGATTCAATTCCTAAGGAGTCGAATTAAGTCTGACTCGACTCAACTCATTTCCACACATACCTATAAATTTAGTTAATTTTGATTTTAGTTTCCAAAATGATATTTTTTTTAGTTTTCCTTTCCTATTTGTTGATTATTTTAATTTTATAGTCTTTATCAATGGATAATATATTAACACTACAATTGGTTACATCATCAAAAATGATACACGTAACATGCAAGTATTAATCATATCATCATTTGGGAGTATAATCAAAATTTAAAAAAAAACTATTAAGTACCAAAACATAATGTAGAAACTAAAATTCGTCAAAAACATATTTAATGATTGAGAGAATGCAACGAGTGGTGGTATTCATTGCTATTATGATGCCCAACAATAGATAATCATTTATTTCTTTCATTACAATCTAATGAAAGGAGGATTAAAATTGAGTTCAGATCCTCTCCAGAGTCCAGTACAGGAATGTAAGGCTAAGATTAACTTGATCATTTGCAATAAAATTTTAAGTTAAAATCAAAACCATTAAAAAATATCAAATGCCACATGTCATGATCTCATCCAGTACTGGACTATCCAGTACTGGAGAGGATCCAGATTCATTAAAATTATACTGGACATGACATTGAGGTAGATGGATAATGGATTTTTCATCCCACTTAATATAGTTAAATGTAGGTCATTTCCTACTATTAGTGGAAACAGAAAGCCAGAAAATCAGAATGTTACCGATTATTTGGACCCTGACACAGAAATTTCTAATCACATTGAAGTTTCATTTTTCAGTCTTGAGGAATTATTAGCCCATGCCAGCTTTTTCTTTCTTCAACCACTTTTATAAAGTCAGATAAATTGGAAATGAGCTTTGTCATTGTTGCTCTGACTTTATGGCTTTATTTTTTAGGGCATCATTAGAAATATCAGCTTCTCAATCTTTGCCCATACACATGGTTGTGGATCCCTTTGTAATCATCTTTAGTCAATAAAAATCAAACCACTTCCCCAACATCATTCACCTTCCTTATCCATTTTAGGTGTAATTCTTTGGTTGATATAACAAGATTCAAAAGTGTGTTTCTCCTAAGGAACATACAACCTTACAGTTATAAAAGTAACTAAAGTCAATTTTAAGACTTATATATTTTTACCAACGTCCCTTTAAGAGTAAATACAGCTGAACCATGGTTATCTTAATTGCCCCAGACTTTAAAACAATTTTGGAACAGGAAGAAGGGAAATGTAGAGAATTCCTATGGGAGAGGAAGAATGTGCAGTGGTACTTAATTACATAACATTGGCAACAAATAATGTTACTTTGGGACTATAGGTTATATGAATTAATAGAGTATATGTAAAATGAGAGAACTTTTGGGACTACAATCCTGTGAAGGACTCTAGTTGGCACTGGCAACAGCAAAACAAGTTAAAATCGTTTTTGCAGCTGGCTATAACAATGACAGATGATTTAATCATAGAGTTAGACAATCAATGGTACAAAATTACAATTGCTTTTCTGATTATTTTCAAATAAAAAGCTGTTTTTAAAATAATCTGTGTTTCGCATGTAATCTAAAAATACTCTAATGTTTTTGTTGGTGAAAATAAACCAAATGTGGCAAGCTAAAGTTTTGGACTGTTAGATTATTTCATTCTCTCCCTATCATTTTCCCCTAAATACCCCAACATGGTTTGTTGCTGACGCACGATAGTTCTTTTCACTGTTATGAATCATCCAAGTCCCATCTATTTATTTAATTGAATTTATACGACTGCCGTTTTATAAATTGAATTATACAAGTTTTTTTTTTTCATTTTGGTGAATTATACACGCTACTGTGCTAGTGCTGTTTTAGATGTCCCAGTTTAGATATTGATATTAATATTTGTATTTCCTACCACTAATAATATTTTTTGTTTTATTTAGCATTTACCTTTTTTGTATATTTACATGTTTCAATAGTCAAGCAAAAATTATCATAAAAAAGTAGTCATAAAAATTATTTAAAAGTTTGTTCAATTTTTAAAATAAAATAAAAATTACATTTCAAAAAAGTCTCCATGTTAAAATCATCAAGTCAATAAAAAACAAATAATTTCATGTCCTTTTTCCCATGCTTTACTATGTAATTTTTTTATATCTTCTGATATTGATATTATCTAAATTAATAATGAAAATGTATTGACTCGTATATTATTGAATTTGTTTTCAGTTTAACTAAATTACTTTGTCATTTTTTGTTTAAAAAATCACACTTGTTTCTCATGCTAGATGATAAATTAAGTGTTTTCTGTAGGTGTAAAAATAGATAAATGATTTTTGTAATTTCATTAAAACTCATGGGGTGTAAATATAATTTACCCAATGTTTTATTATAATCAAAATTTAATACCAACAATATGTTGGTCTAATGATGTAAGGCATCGTTAGATCCCGGATGACCAAAAGATCACAAACACCCTTATTCCTACAAAAAAAAAATGGAATATGCAAAAATAACAGTATCAAAATCAAATAATAATAATAAAAGAAAAAGGAAGTAACGGACAAAGTAAGACACTCCCCTACCTATGGGGCTATGAGTAGACCCACACAATAAGACCCAGAAAAAACAAAAGAGAAATAATAAAATAAACAGATCATTAAAAAACTAAAAATAAAACAGAGCTACAGAACGTGAAATTGATGTCAAATATTTAGGAGCGCGTGATATGTACTCCCAATGTCAGTGAGAAGTGATTAACATCATCGTTCTCAGGTATTGGCTTTCGTACGTGGAACTGCTGTTCCAGACTTACCTCGTTATAACAGTTCCCATCAACATTCCTGAACCATGTTCCCCACGTGCTCATAGTCTATGCGTGTAGGCGCGTGTATTTTTGTAGAGCTTGTTACATCTTATTCCCTTTCTCTATCAAGCTCATTTGCCTTTGCTATTTCTGATTCCTGCTCCATTCTATTTTCCCTTTCTCAAAACAAAAAAAAAATTCAATATTTTCAGAAATGCCACATCTTTGAAATAAGCACATCAAACAATTTCCTCCTTGAGTCTTTGGCAAAATCACCATGACACCTCATCGGAAATTCAAATTCCGGTCGCCACCACCACCACTTACTTTTCTGGGCTAAATGCACAGAATTTCTATGATGATGATAAAGAGTATATAATCAAATAGAACCACCACCATCAAGAAAAATAGCGGTTGTTTTTGTTATTATTGTGATAACTTTGATTCCTTCAGTTTTGCAATGGCGGCACCTAGTAGTGCTACTTCTGTGGACTTAGCTTCAGCGGAAGAGCTTTCTGCAAAAGCATTGCAGAAGCGCTACGAAGGGTTAGTGATGGTTCGAAACAAAGCCATTAAAGGAAAAGGGACATGGTACTGGTCACACCTTGAACCCATGTTACTTCACAACACTGAAACAGGTTTACCCAAATCCGTGAAACTCAGATGCTCTCTCTGCGATGCTGTTTTCTCCGCTTCTAATCCTTCTCGTACCGCTTCAGAGCATTTCAAGCGTGGAACTTGCCCCAATTTCAGTTCTTTACCCAAACCCATTTCCTCTATTGCCCCCATAAACATCGCAGCATCATCTTCACCTTCTCTTTCTAACAATCGTAAGAGAAGTTCTGCTCCGCCTTCATCGTATCATGAACCCACGCGCTTCTGCGGGGAAGTGGTATACACGTCACCGCCAACAACAGCAACAACGCCGCATTTGATGTTATCGGGTGGGAAAGAGGATTTGGGAGCTTTGGCTATGTTGGAAGATAGTGTGAAGAAGCTCAAGAGTCCTAAAACTTCACTTGCCCCAGCACTTAGTAAAACCCAAGTTGATAATGCCTTTGATTATCTCGCTGATTGGGTCTATGAATCATGTGGTTCTGCTTCTTTTTCAAGTTTGGAGCATCCAAAATTTATAGCTTTTCTTAACCAGGTTGGTTTGCCACCAGTTTCTCGCAAAGAATTCACGGGTACAAGGTTGGATGCTAAATTTGAGGAAGCAAAGGCTGAATCAGAAGCAAAAATCAGAGATGCCGTGTTCTTTCAAATAGCCTCTGATGGGTGGAAAAGTAAGAACAAGAATCATTATAGTGATGAGAATTTGGCGAATGTAACTGTGAATTTGCCCAATGGGACCAGTTTGTACAGAAGGACTGTGCTTGTTACCGGTTCTGCTCCTTCTAGGTATGCAGAAGAGATTTTGTGGGAGACAATTACTGGCATTTGCAGTGGTAATGTTTTGCAGCAATGTGTTGGGATAGTTGCTGACAAGTTTAAGGCCAAGGCTTTGAGAAACTTGGAGAATCAGAACCATTGGATGGTTAACCTTTCTTGTCAGTACCAAGGGTTTAATAGTTTATTGAAGGACTTCGCCAAGGAGCTTCCTTTGTTTACTACTGTGACTGAGAATTGTATCAAGCTAGCTAATTTTGTTAATTACAAGTCCCAAGTTCGTAGCATTTTCCATAAGTACCAACTTCAAGAGTATGGTCACACTTGGTTACTTCGAGTGCCCTTGAGAGAGTTTGAGGATTTTAACTATGGGAATATGTATACGATGATGGAGGACATTCTGAGTTCTGTTCGTGCCTTGCACTTGGTTTTGCTAGAGGAGGCATTCAAATTGGTATCCATTGAAGACCCAAATGCTAGAGAAGTTGGGGATATAATAAGAGATGTGGGGTTTTGGAATGATTTGGAGGCAGTGCACATGTTGGTTAAATTGGTGAAGGACATGGTTCATGAGATTGAGACTGAGAGGCCACTTGTTGGGCAATGCCTACTCCTATGGGATGAATTGAGAGCAAAAGTGAAAGAATGGTGTTCCAAGTTCCATGTTGCTGAAGGAGCAATGGAAAGAGTGATTGAGAGAAGGTTCATGAAAAACTACCACCCGGCTTGGGCTGCTGCTTACATTCTTGATCCACTTTATTTAGTTAGGGACACTAGCGGCAAGTACCTTCCACCGTTCAAGTTTTTGACGCCGGAACAGGAGAAGGATGTGGACAAGCTAATAACAAGACTTGTTTCAAGAGACGAAGCTCACATTGCTCTAATGGAGCTCATGAAATGGAGAACAGAAGGGCTTGATCCTGTGTATGCACGCGCTGTACAGATGAAGGAACGAGATTCTGTTACTGGGAAAATGAGAATTGCTAATCCACAAAGCAGTAGACTTGTGTGGGAAACTTATCTCACAGGGTTCAAGTCCTTAGGAAGAGTTGCAATAAGGCTAATATTCCTTCATGCAACCTCATGTAACTTGAAATGCAATAGGAATTTGTGGACATCGTTGTGTGGCCATGGACACTCCACCACTGCCCTAGACAAGGCGCAGAAGTTGATATTCATTGCAGCTCATTCGAAATTGAAGAGGCGAGATTTCTCTAGTGACGAAGACAAGGAAGCTGAGCTGTTTAACTTGGCAAACAGTGAGGATGATTTGTTTAACCAGGTTCTTGTGGATACATCCCCAGTGTAACAATTTTTTAGAGGGTTTAATAATCAGTTAGGAGTTGTAATTTTTAGGATTTATTAAATTCTTTCCACTACCCTCTTTTTTCTTTTGTGTCTTCTTCCATAATCCATCCTTTTGATTTTACTATTTCTCCTACTTCTTTTGTCTTTGTTCCCTCACTAGGAGGATTTTTGGTATTTCTACACTCCGGCCGTATAATTCAATCTACTTCCCATCTTTTCCGGTAGCATGGTTTATTCTCAAAAAGTGCATGGCCTATTACAGAATGGGAAGAGTGAAGTAGAAATTGTATGTTCCTCCAGTATTTTGAGATTAATAATATTTGTAAAGGGGAAGTTTTTATCAATTCTCTTTTGATTTTAAGATTGGAGATATCTGCTCAAACTTTGTCTTGTTCCCTCTTACATCCTTTACCTAAAAGCTGCAGTGCTTCTTTATGAATGCATTTTTCAAATATGAGAAACCTTTGACATTATAATTTGTCTTCTCACTATTTGTTCAGTAGAGTCTTGAAATTCACATCATTGGTGAATTGTTGTAAAATCTGTGAAGTTACTCTGCTTTCAATCAATGATGAATTCTTTCCACTCCAAAAGCAATCAACTTTATGTATAAAGTGAGAGTGGTGCATGAAATAATTCCTTAGTCTTGTTCAACTAAGCCCAAATATGTAACTTCATAAATAGCTACTTGTTTCGAAGTTCAATCACGAAGCTGATTCCTTAACTCTATGGATTCTGGTTGATGTTGTCAGCAGAATATAAACAATGCATCTCTAATAGTCCCTTTGTTTGCATTGCAGTGACCGAATTTTTAATTTTTTCTTTCTTTTGTAACTATGTAGATGCATTACTATAACTTCCACAACCCATGTGTTAATAATTCTCATCTATTTAAAATATAACCCAGTTTTGTACCTATACAACAAAATTTTAGGATGTGTCTATGCTTCCTATGTTCTACTGATTTCTTGAAAGTTAAAATAAGCATCAAAACATACTGTTTTCACGTATTCTTGCAGACATAATGGAATAAGATAAAGTTTAAAAAGTATAATATTATTTTTGTTATGCTAAATGGAGTGAAACCACACACTTGACTTATTTTGTCTGCACACCAAACACTACCTTAGTATGTATAAAGTTGAAGACATCAATTCATCAATAATCATTACTTGCATTTGGTGGCCTAAGTGGTTGAAATGGTTTGTTAGTAGAATTTGTTTGACCATGGCCTAAAGTTCTCTGAGGGTCAAGTGTGAAATATGTTATCCTACAATAGAGACTAGAGCAAAGGGTTTGGTTTTGAAGTGAATGGAAGTAATTTTCGAAGCATTGGTTATGACTTATGGAGTGTGATGGATAGATATGAAGACGTTTTATCTTCAATCAAATCAACTTTGGGTAACTTGTCTTTTAAACATTCAAAACCTTGTTATATTCATCAATCATCATGCAGAAGAATAATTGAATGATGCTTTCCATGGCCCATGATTGCAAGAAAGGTGTTGAGAGGACCCAAAGCAAAGGAAGACTGTCGGTTTGAAGCAGCACTGAAGATGCTGGACAAACCCATTCTTCAGCAACTAATTTCCTTTCTTTTCTTACTTCCTCTTTTCTCCCAATAAAATGGATCAACTTTGGTGGGAATAATAAGCTTGTTGCTTAGTGATCAAAAGCTCATGAGTTAAAATCCACTTGTGGGTAAAGTTACGTACATCTACCATTTTGAACCAAACAAATTTTTTTATAAAAAAAAACACATTTGTTTGCAAAACTTCCGTAGTATGATGAAGAAAGTCATTCTCCCTGTAAAATAGTACAACCTCGGTGCAATGATAATGTTGTTACTTAGTGATCAAGAATTCACAAGTTCAAATCATGAGTTCACTTATGGGAGTAAACTTACATATATCTAGCCTATAAAATAAAATTAGAATAGTTTCCTTATGTGGTTTGTATCTTTGCTTTCCAATCTAAAACAAGGACTAATTGATAAACCAAGAATATGTTTGTCTAGTGGTGTTGGTTTAAGAACGATACTTGTTGGAATGGACAAACACACAATTTAAACAATAAATAGTTTTTGAAGCATACAAGAGAAGTATTCTTATTTATACCAAAAAGAAAAAACTAATTGATAATGTGCTCATTATGCTTTATGTGGCAGTTATGTTGCTATTGATAATGGCTGATTGCTGGAATGAACCTGCATCTGTTTTGGGCGGAGGGTATTTAAATCACCTAGTATTATATTGGTCAAGGATTTAAGTTACATAAGTATCTTTAATACGATTAATATTTTAATTCATGTGTATTTAAGAAAAGAATATTGGTAGAAATCTTTATTATGGGTGTATTTACAATTGAGTGGAAGAATAAGCTGGAAAGTGGAAACAAAGAAAAATCATATGCTACTTGCCCTCTAAAGCATTAAGCATGCAACTCATCCACAGTTCCACTTTTCTATTCAATCAAATTTATTTTTATTTAGCAAACAACCAAAAAAATTTGAATCATAAAAAGAAATAAATTGAAACAGAATATACTCTAACACTTTATATGTTCTCTGAGACTATACTATAATCTTATCAATAATCATATTAGGAAGGTGTTTGAAATAGGAATCTCTAATTTTGTTGATGGCTTTCCTCCACACACACACACACTGCAACCACTTCAAACAGCAAAAAAGGTGAAAAATTAAATTAAATGGGTGTCTTTAACTTTAGGTGAGTAGAATTATTATTATTACCACTCATTGGGTCTTCTAATTACTCATTTAAGTGAGAGACAGAAATCATTGTCGGCAAGCCCTTACCAAAGCTGACAAATCACCAACCAACTAAAAGCTCATTCATTCATTATATCACTTTTTCTGTATATGTTTGTCTCTGACTCTATACATTACATATATGTTAAAGTTTTTTCACCAGTATGCATTTGTGGGTTAAAGGTAAAAGAGAAAGGAAATATAATGATTATTGATTGGTATAGTACGACACACACTCTTTATACAAGAATCTTCTTCTGTTCCAAAGCTTAATTATGTGAACTTTATTTTTATCTTTCCCTCCCCTTTATTTCTATGTCCTTTTCTACCAGGAAGAGCACAATGAGGCATTGTTGCGAAGTTACTCCTTTTGTTATTTGTTTCTTCCAACAAAAATGTGTTTAAGAAAGATAGGAAAATAATATTAGTGATAATTAACGGATACATAGAGGATAAATATGAGAACATTTTTTTATGGAATTTACCTATATTAATAAGCAACATTGGTTAGAGGGTTTCTTTCTTTATAAGCAAAGGAAATAGTTTTGAATACCCCAACTCGTTCTCTATATCTTAACATCTCATTGTTGTATAGATGAAGATTTTGCCAGTTAATTATTCGATAGAAATAAAATAGGAAAATGAATAATTCTACAACATTCATCTCTACTTAATTACTCATATTATATTTACAAAGTAAAAGCTGGTGTGGGTCTTGAAATCGACCCACCCCATTTTCGGGCCTAGCATGAAATGAAATCCAATAAATACAAAAATCGATATACACGTGTCAAACATAGACATGAACCTCGTATGTTAGTTTGAAACCACAAATGAAACAGTTGCAATTCCCTCCAAGACTTTCTGTTATGTTAACGTGTCTCTCTCTTCTCTTCCCTCCAAACTCAATTAACATTACCCAGTTTCCATTCTTATCAAAATCAGAATCTTTAAGCATCGCTACTTTCTTCACGATCCACGGACATGGATTTATCAATGTCAGTTCAATTGGGTCGGATTCGGACCCTGAAAGAAGGGTTGACCCATTCGGATGGAAAACCGGGTCCCGTTGTGTACTGGATGTTCAGGGATCAAAGGATCAGAGACAATTGGGCTCTCATCCACGCCGTTCATCAAGCCAACAAATCTAACGTTCCTGTTGCCGTTGTTTTCAACCTCTTTCATCAGTTTCTTGGCGCGAAATCCCGTCAATTAGGGTTTATGCTCAGAGGATTGCGCCAATTGTCTCACCAATTGAAAAACAATCTTCAAATACCTTTTTTCTTGTTTCGCGTAATTTCCTATTTCCCCAACCATGCTTCTACGTTTTTTTAGCAATATACTCTTTTCCATATCCTATTTTAGGAAACCTTCGTATTATTGGGTGGAGTGCTGAATAGGTAATGTAGATTAGTGGGTCTCACTTAAAATGCATCTAGGAGTAATAAAGATGGTTGCGTTTGGTATATAAATTAATTAAGCACTTATTCAGTAAACTGAAAAAAGTTTATTTTCATAAGTGCTAAAAGAAATTATTGGAAGGTCAGCAGTTACTTTTATAAGCTTATTTTTCATAAACTTTTGTAATGGGCTTTTTGAAATAAGTTAAATGGAACATATAAAAAGTTCATAAACTTTTGTAATAGGCAAATTGAAATAAGTTAGGTGGAACTTACAGAAGGTCATAAGCTAGTTTTATAATTTTATTTTCATTAGCTTCTCTGATAGGTTTATTAAAATAAGCTATAAAGAGGTTGTAAGAAGGTCATAATCTATTTTCGTAAGGTATTTGTATAGCTTATTTTCATAAGCTGCTCGCATAAGTCTTAATGAGCTCTCTATTAGCTCTTCTAAGTGCCCTTAAGAGTGTATTGGTGATAATATTGAAAAGAGTGTGTTACGGTTTTGGTGATTCCTAGTCTGATTTTGAGATTATTAATTGCTTAAAGTTGTTTTTTTTTTACAATTGTAGGGAGAAGCAGAGGAAACTGTAGTGAAATTTCTGAGAGAATGTGGAGCTTCATTGTTGGTGACAGATTTTTCGCCTTTGCGAGAAGTGCGGAGGTGCAAAGAGGAGATTTTGAAGAGGGTAAGCAGTTTGATTACCATACATGAAGTGGATGCTCACAATGTAGTACCCCTTCGGGTCGCCTCTGAAAAATTGGAGTACAGCGCTAGGACCTTAAGGGGAAAGATTAACAAAAGGCTTTCTGAGTATCTTATTGATTTTCCTACAATTGAACCACCAACTAGGAAATGGGTCACCGCTGGGGAGCAGTGCATTAACTGGGATGACCTCATTGCTGATGTATTGAGGTTAGCGTTAGATACTGCTTTTTTGCTTTTAAATTCTAATAGAATCATATAAGATATGTTGGCATGATTAGTTTCTGTAACTAGGAATGGAGCTGAGGTTCCTGAAATTAATTGGTGTGAGCCCGGAGAAATTGCTGCAATGGAAGTATTGATGGGAAGTGAAAATGGATTTTTGACAAAAAGGTTAAAAAATTATTCTGTAGATCGGAACAACCCATGCAAACCCACTGCCCTTTCTGGTTTATCTCCCTATTTGCACTTTGGACAGATATCTTCTCAGCGGTGTGCTTTAGAAGCACGCAAGCTGCGAACTTCACATCCTCAGGTTTGTTTTACATGTGCTTCTGTTCACAGTAAGTTCATTGCATCTGTTTCTTATTTTCTTCCAAAATGGTAATAATATCTTATGTTTAGCATAACCTTCATATTATTTGTCTGTTGGTCTAAAGGCAGTTGATGCTTTCTTGGAGGAGTTAATTGTGCGGAGAGAACTTGCTGATAACTTTTGCTTCTATCAGCCACATTATGATTCATTACAAGGAGCATGGGAGTGGGCTCGCAAGACCTTAATGGATCATGCCACTGACAAGCGAGAACATATTTACTCGCGAGTCTCATTTTCCTCTTCTTCTAAATATATATTGATTTTGTTTACTGGCAAGCTAATATGTAGTGTTTGTAATTCCAGGAGGGAGCAGTTGGAGAAAGCCCAGACTGCTGATCCTGTAAAGTCAATCTTTCATGGATAATGTTAATGATAATTTTCACAATTAAATCACCTGACAAAGACTCTCACACTGTCTTAATTTTGTTTTACTGGTCCTCAAGTTCAAATTGATGCATTATTAGTCTTCAGCACTTTGTGATTCATTGGTTTTTCACTACCTCATTGGCATTCGCCTTAATAAGGTTTATATCACCTTTTGCAATTATCAGCTCTGGAATGCTTCTCAGCTGGAGATGATTTACTATGGGAAAATGCATGGTTTCATGCGGTAAGTGATTTCTTGTCTCCTTTTGTTGCTTGATGGAGAATCTTTGTTGCTTGTTTCTAGTTTATTATGCACATCTCTTACAAGACTGCTATCTCCTGTGTCCAAAAACCTTAGGTAGGTAATATATATATTATCAGCCACAAGAGTGTATTGACAAGAAAACCACCACCCTTGTTCCATTTTCATAATTAGCTCCTCATACTACAAGGAATCAATGCTTTCCTAAAGGTTTAAATTTCATCTTATCTTTATTTATGTTCTCTTTTCTTAATGAGAGAATATCACATACAGAATGTACTGGGCAAAGAAGATACTTGAGTGGACAAGAGGACCTGAAGAAGCACTTGAGATAGCCATATATCTCAATGATAAGGTAAATCTACACTTAGTTAGAAGTAATAAAATAACAAATGTTGCTCTCATGAGAGGAATGTTATTGCCTTTTGTATAAATGGTTGCAATTTCATGTTACTGCAGTATCAAATAGATGGCAGGGATCCAAGTGGATATGTTGGCTGCATGTGGTCAATATGTGGAGTTCATGATCAGGTACATATATGTTGATCTTATTTGATACAATTGAAAGTTGAATATTGAGAAAGAATGTGGTGTGGATTTTTGGAGTTCACAATGCTTTTGGTGCTAGTAGAATGCAGTAGTTACATTTTCTGCAGAATTGATTTGGATTTTCGAAATTATGCAACCAAATGAACTGTAATAATAGTTAGATTTATATTTTTCTTCTACAATTCTCAGTTTTGGCTTCTATGTGCTTATGCATTTCAGGGTTGGCGAGAGCGGCCTGTATTCGGGAAGATACGATACATGAACTATGCAGGCTGCAAAAGAAAATTCGACGTCGACAGTTACATTGCATATGTGAATTTATTAGTTGGTGAGGTGAGAAAGAGAAAAGCTGAAAACTTGCTATCTGGAAAGGAGAAAGTACTCCGACGTTAGTACATTATGATTCTGAAGATTGAAGATACACTATAGCCTATAGGCAATGTTGGCATATTTTGTGTTTGGGTAAAGTTGCTTAGTAATGTGCCATTTTACGGAATAATCTCCACTGTGTTGCCACGAGTTTTGAAAGCCTAGTTTTTTCATCCAGCAGTACGAAGTAGCAATTTCTTTTTGGTAAAGTTAGATAAATTATTCCGATAATTAAACAATAAAGATTTTCTAGCATATGCACACAAAAAAAACATCAAATCTGAAGATCATCCAATGTAAGCAAAAGCTCATTTCTACTTCCCATGTAAAAAAAACATCAAATCTGAAGATCATCCAATGTAAGTTCATGGGTCGTTAGCGTCTCCAATTTCTGTAAAAGAAGGAAAATTGCATTAAAGGGTTGTTATGTCAATTGGTGGTGAAGGAACATGTTTGGCATTGAAAAAGGTTAAAAGTTCAATACCTTAATAAATTGTGCAGGATCATCAAGACTCGAGGAGCCCAGAATAATTTCCCTCTTCAGCTTACCACTAAGCTTGTAGCAAACCCTAAGCTGGGGATTAAAACAACATATCAGATTAGAAAATCTGAAAAAAATAGTGAATATTTAAAATCTCATTGGATCAAAAGAATTATCTAAACCTCTGATCTGGTCGCTCCACCAACAATGAACACAAAAATTCGTCGCCCCATCTTCATGAAATCATTGGATGCATGTCTCAGCGGTGAATCACTATATGACATCAGGAAAGATAAAAATTACATGTGAGAAATTTGCAGCACTCTTGGCCATTCCAACAGAAACATGAGTTCCCCACAAGGCCACAAATTTTTTATAAATAAATTTAACTAATTTTACATACAAATTAATTGTTTTGATTTAATGAAAAACATACAAATAATTACAATTATGTTTCAACATGTAGTATGTTGAAAATTGTTTCAATTAAAAGTGATATTAGAAACTTTAAAAGTAGTTAACTTTACTTATTTTTCAGAGCAAAAAATATTATACTTTTTTTGTGCTTATAATTGAGTCTAGAGAGTATATAAATAACAAGGTTGCAGAAAACTACACAACTAAAGAGTGAGGGGGAAATAATAAGCAAGTTCTTAGAGGAAAAAACATGGTTAGTTATCTTATATATAATAACAAGCTTGCACAAGTTTACACAACTAAAAAGTGAGGGGGAATAATAAGCAGATGCCTAGAGGGAAGAACAAGGTTAATGGAGGAAGAAAGAAATATAAACTCTCATTAAGCAATTATCAGATTACTAAGAAGTACTGATGAGGAAAGAAAATAAAACCTTTGATATCCATCCTCAGAGCCTCGCCGTCGAGCCCATGTTGGTCTGTGCCTCGATCTTATTGAATGAACTGGAGAATTTTGGTTTGCATACCCGGGGTAAGGTGTACCGTAGAAACTTGGACTTGGGTCATTCAAACATGGATAGTCTTCCTTAGACAGTTCATTTTTCGCGAGTTTTTCAATGAGTTCCTAAAAAATCACCAACTCATCACAAATGAGCCTATAAAATTTTAAGGTAGATATGCAACCAATTGGATCATCAAAAACATAATTTTCACATAATTTAAAAAAAAAATCAACTTAAGGAAAATTGGATTGACTTTTCTCTCTCTTTATAGATCACAATGACATTGAAAGATAGAATAGTAAATGTTGTATGCCTATTTATTAGCATATCTAAAGCTAAAACTTCAATTGTGACCTTCAAATTATACAACTACATCATAAGCTCATCTACATGCTAAGTCCAAAACTAACAAGGAAAAGGCAAAAGAAAGTTGTTTAACAACAATTTTGTCTGTGCCTCTACATGAGATTTTCATAAGTAAATGCATTGTTTTATGAGCGAAAATCATACTAACACAATTTGTACCTCTACTATGGGATAAAAACGGAATAGCTGCCATGTCTCTTCATCAGAACGATCTAACCTTGCTGCACGCTTCTTCTGACAACGTAACAAAATAGTTTTCAGACATAATATTACATTAAAAAATCACATATTTAAATTAGAAATTAACTTTACCTTATGGATATCAAATTTAACACCAAAAGCACCCGTTGACCTTTTTTTGGTATTAGGTTGTCCCCCGAGCATTCTCAAATTATTCACAACAAGCGCATCCTCATCTGTCAACTGTGCTGCCTGAAAGGCATTTAAAAGATAAATTTTGGGAAGTGTAAGGAAATTGACAGCATATTTATTCTTTGAAAGATAAAATGAACGACAAGTGGAATTTAACTTCGCACCACTTAAGAAAGAAACCATACCTTCATCAAATTCTTACCCTTTTCTCCATCAAATTTCTCAGGATATATGGCAGCAAGAATCAACAACAAGCGCAACTTATTTTCACGAGAAGTATCCTGCTTAAAAGTGGTATTCATATTAAAGTTGCATGTCTTATGTCACAACTCTTACTTTTCACTACAAAGCTTTCTCATTTTCATATTTGCATTGACTAGGTGTAGGGAAAGTTTCCCCCCCTAAGAACTACTTACTTCTTTCGTGGTCAAAAATTTGATCACATTTTTCATTCCTGCATCTCCAAAAACAAGATCTTGCTCCAGCTGCCCAAGTTCCCGAAGTCCTGACTCCTTAATGATACCACTAATTTTTCCAGCAATCTGGACAAAGAGGCTCGTCATTAATGACACCATTAATTTTTCCAACTCCCTGTTTTGTTTTAAACCTCTAAATCCAAATAGTTTAAAAACTATAAATGAATTCCTATAGTTTCGGGAAAAAAATAATTGGGTCCTTGTAAGTTGTGAGGACTGAATAATAAACTGGGTTAATTGAAAAGTTATATGAAACTATATGGACGTGTTTATAATCTTTAAAATGTACACACTTACAAATCAATTTAACCTTATAAAGTTAATTGACCCACAATTAAACTCCAATGTTAATTAATTGTGAAACTAACAAAATAACTATGGAAGCACTAATATTATGCAGGTAATGGATAGAGGACCTATAAGATCTGTTTAATTATCAGTAAAATGAAGCAATTCAAGTTTTTGAATGGATATCAATCTTTTAACATTATACTATCAATATTCAAATGCTCACAGTTGTATTTCTAAGTCAGGCAATTTACAAGCTATACACTCACATTTAAACAATAGTTGAAGGGAAGCTGTAAATTGTGAATTGTAATTAGGAGATTGTTCAACTAGTAAATCTACATGCAATACAAAATTATTCATTACCAGAGAGAAACATTCAGATTTTTAAAAGCCAACCCCATCTAGTGGGATTACGGGTTGGTTGTTGTTGTACGAGAGAGTATAATAAGATTCTTCCTCAAGGGCATTGCCACATTGAAGAAGGCCTCCTCTAGGCAGCTCTGATACCCCAAGTACTTGTGTAAATCATACCAAACAACCATTTACTGAATTACTAACCTCTACATGGAGAGAGAGCTTGTCAATTTGCTCACTGTACTGTGGAAGTGCTCGAACCATTTGTTGCAAGTCCCTTGTTGATATCTCTACACTATCTCTATAAATAAAATACAGTTTTATTATTTAAGTGAAGTTTATCATGACAAGAACTCAAGATGATTAGATAAACATTTCCACCACTCCAAATCTAAGATTTATTTAAATTATGATAGGGCCAAATTTCTTAACAACCGAACAAACCCTTGGATTATTTTCAAATCAGGGACCTAACCATTTTACAGAATAAAACAAAAAAAATGGTGGCACAGTGCACGAGGCTCCAAGCTAGTGGGGTATGGAGATGGTAGATGCACGCAGTCTTACCTTCGCAGGCGGAGAGGCTATTTCCAGGATTTTAACCCATGACCTCTAGGTCGCAAGACAAACATTCTAACTATTGTGTTGAATCTCACCCTCCATTTTACAGAACAGCACAGGTTTAAAATGAACCAATATAAAGCAGGGTGTTTTAATAATACATGACATGGTAACCTTGCATACTGCATTTCATATTTTATATAAATCACTTATGACTATGGAACTCTCAAAATATATCACTTCAATTTTAAACATTATAATGAGGAAAATATTGTAGAATTTTTTTGACATGGGACCCAACTATGCTATAACCACAGCTGGGCAATTTAAATTCAGATTAAAATCAAGTCACAAAGCTTTACTAAGAAGGGTAAATTGAGATATCCCACCCGGTGGTTTGAAACAAATTCACTTTGTCTTCTTATGGTAAAAAAATTAACACTTCGGCATCAAATGATTTACTTTGCTATCATGAACACCCTCAAGTATTCTTTCATCTATTATGTGACGTAAAATTACAGGCGAGTCATGCACATGCTCAGTTAAAAATAGTTAATCACACTTTCATGGTATACGGTTTGACTCAAATTCACTTTGCCCCGTAGATCAAATAGTTGACACTTTGCCAGCCCATCAATTGATCCTTCAAAGCACCACTGTGCTACAGATGAGAAGGGAATGTATTCCAGGTGTGCTACAGATAGCAAGCTGCAGCAAAATGAGAGAAGAACTCGGAGATTATGTGATAAATTTGGAAAATGATGGCTGGCAAAGTTTCAGTTTTATATCACAGTGGCTACTGAATTTGAGTCAAACCATACAGCTTTAGCAAAAAAATTGGGCATACATTTCCATTCTGATAATGACTACACCATTAATCCCTGGAAAATTACCACTCACCTTGAACCATGTTGGATTTGTGCAGCTTTGTTCTTTGAAATGAAGCTGGTTATCTTCTCATGCAATCGTTCATTAGCCTGTTAAGGCCATCAATGTCAAAGGGAAAAGGTATTTGTATTGCTGGGGTATATAATAGTAGAAGTGTAAATAAGGACATACATCAGCAATATGTGCATGGCGAAGCTCAAGCCATACAGGATCGTGGTCATCCAAAAGAACCTCTTTTTTCTCAGGTAAACCACCAGTCTTGCCAGGAACCTTTAAAACACAGTGGATTCATGTTTATATACGATAGAGAGAACACATATTCAGAGAAGAGAGAGAGAGAGAGAGATTGTATAAGTTACTTCATGAACATATTTATTTCCCCCCATCTTCAGTAAATCATGACACATGGCATCATATGTCCATTCATGTATCACTGGAGCAATCTACAAAATCCAGAAAAAATATCCTGAAGGTAAACAACATAACAGTGTACTAAAAGAGTATTATAACTCAATGACCAGCAAATGGAGCTAAGAAACCTGATCAATAGATCTGTCAAGAATGAGCAACTCGCAGGTCTCTGTCTGTGGAAAATTAGGTAGAGTTTTCCTATATTTCATAAGGCAGTCCCAGACTCCAGCAGCAAGCTTTGTAGGAATAAGATCACGAAAAGTAGTTACCGCGGTTGTATCTAGGGACTTGGCAGCACGAAAACGAATAGAAGGGAATTCCTGTTAAAAAAATACACGCGTCAGAAGAGTTCTCAATCACCTGTTTGAAAAACTATAGAGCATTGACTACAACTTTGTCTTCGTGTCACAAGGAATACTGACTACATACTCTTAATGAAGCAAACACTGTAGCAATCTGCTTAGCCATCACATTCAAAGATGCAACACCTTTATAATTATTTTCTTCATCTCCAAATAGCTCCTCTAAAGCTCTCTCATTATTTGTGATGAAACCCTGCATTAACATGACAAAAAACAAATAGCTCAATTAAGGACACCAAATACTGGGATGGTGACGATGATGATGATGATAGTAACACTAATAATTAATGGTGTTCCTCATGAGAAGTTGAGAACAGCTAAAGGTTGATAAATATTTCTTGGGGAAAGACAACAACAAGCAGGTTTCATGAATTGAGATCCTAATAAGATATTTCAAAATAATGAAGCACACATACTCCAAAAATGAAAAAGTGTTGATACCGTACCCGTATCCCTATTTGATACAGATACAATACTTCCGGGTACATATCCAGCAAGTATTCCATAATAAAGCTACATTTGACCACTTTTTAGATGTGTTTATCACCCCTATATGCAATAGCTCTAGCATTAGATATCAATTTAGTAAAGATGCTTTTGAATTGTAAGCTACTGAATAGAGTCGAGACTTCTTTTGAATTGTACCAAAGATGTTTTTGTTCACATTCTAACATAGGGAAAGAATATATTATGCTAAAGGCAGAAACTACGCTTTTCTATTATGATCACAAGTATCTTCTTGTAGATTGTGATCATCAGAATTAATGAGACATGGTCAATGCATCTTCACAAATATTTTGCATCTATATATGCCATAGTTATTTTGAGGCAAGATCGAATCCATGCCTTGACCTTGCACTGGAAAATGGTGTATTGAAATGTATTAATAAGAGTTCAAAAGCTGTGATTTTCGATGCACGTTTTCTATTTTCTGATTCCGTAACCAGTGCCCTCACGCAGGGCCAATAAATTAAAATACAAGTGAACAACCACATACCTGGTTGTCTATGGCAAAAAACTCCAAATTCATCTGCATAATGTCATCCAAATGAAGGGGAAATCAGAATAAGCAATAGAATTTTTTTGCCACAAATACGAATTGAAACACATTCTAGTTGCTAAAAAATATGTCTACACCTCTTTCAGTGCTCCTATCCGAGACAACACCCGTGTATCTTTCTTAATGTCTAAAACCAAATCTCTGGAAATAGTTGAACTGAAGAAAACAAATGCCCTACAAGAACACAGAATAAAACAGACTTAAAAACAAATAAGTTGAAGCTAGGATCAATTGCACACAAGAGATATTATAAATATAATTACTTACTTCCTGTATAAGGGTGTCTTTGCAGACATGTCTGACAAAAATATATTTACACTGCCAACAGAGATGGAAAGAAAATCATTAAATATTGACTGGTCCTTAAAAACTTGACAATTTTGATTAAGTCAATTCTACACCAAAGCAAAATGAAAATGTCTTACAGCCAAAACAATTTATATTATAAATGATAAATGAATAATTAGAAGAGAAATACAAAGACAAAACCATGTGGTTTCATAGAGAACTGAAAGGAAAATTCAAAACAAAACTAAAAAATTAGAAGTAAAGAAATAACATGACATATTTGGAAGTAAACATAACCAGAGAAAATAAATAAAGAATCAATTTCATAAAATTAAAGGGAAACTAATTGGCAGAGAAGTTAATAGAACAAATAATTTTTTAGAACAAATCATAGCTTCCAAAATATCAAACCCAAAAAGTATCTTCATAATTTTATTTGGAACCAAGAGACGGAATTATACTCCCCAAAATGCTTTGTAATCTTCATGTTAATTGAGACATTAGTTCCAAACTTCATAAGAAACTAAAGGATAAGAGGGTAAAGGACATGACATAAGTTACTTCTCTCTGGTTGGTTGTATGAAATATATAGAATCCATGGTAGGCAATGGCTGCCTCCGCTTGAAGATATCTTCAACCACTGCAAAAAGAGCAGCAAAATCCCATATCATAAAAGAAAAATAACTAAAAGAGAGAGACCCAACAGAATGAGGCTCTCACCAATGCGATATTTGGGGAGGGTCAGGTGAATATACCCTTATGTATGTAAGTGGAGAGGCTATTTCCACAACTACAACCTATGAAAGCCGGGTACAAGGCATCAACGTTACATTATGCAAAGGTTTGCCCTCGATACAATAAAAAAACTAATTGTGCAAAACCTACAACATTTATTTCTAAAAAAAATCTTCTAAGGTCAATATGGCATATTAATTGAATCCACAATTAATAATTAGGAAAATTATTTCTTTCTATGGATTATAGTATGGACATGTGATTAAGCATGATCACTTCAAGTTTAATAAGTATGAAAACATGCATAGTTACAAACTCAATTTTAAAGGAATAAAGGTAGCATCATACTCCTAATAATACTCAATCCTATGAGAGAATGGAGGGAAACTAGCACACCCTTTGTTCCCCTACAATTGGTAGGTTGGACAATTTCTAACCAACCCACATGAGCGGGTTTAGAAGCAGCTACGCATCAAGGCAGGGCAGTAGCCAGTAGCAACTAATCAAGTAAATTATATTAACTAATCTTCACCAATTTAACACTTACCCTAAATATTTAGTTTATGAGACAAATGATTTTTTTTAAGATTGTGACTAAATATTATAAAGAATTAACATAAAATATTCATAATGTGGGTCAGAGTGAGGCGGTCTGCTGGTTTTAATATTTCTTTCTAAGTGGGGGAGGGGGGATTGACTGGATGTGGGAAGAAAGAAAAATGAGTTCAAAATTCAATCCTGTATCCTTACATGAAACACCTTCATTCGTGATATCAGCCATCTTGCATGAGTGAGACATTATTTTTACAGTAAGTTTGTCCATTATTAATACCTGCAAGGAAGCAATCAATGAACCAATAGGGACGGTTATCAACAAATTCACTTTTATTCACCTTCAACACATCAGGTAAGAGTAAAATATGTTTATACAGAGTGGTATGCATGCCAACATGTGTGTGTATCTGCCTGCATTTACTGCATGCATAATGGCAGCCTAGTATATATATCTAGATGCAACTGATAAAATAAAAAATAAAAAATAAAATAAAATAAAAAAAAAATAAAAAATAAAATAAAATAATAAAAAAATAAAAATAAAAAAGGATCATGATGATTCTATTTGGGAAAAAACCTAGGACATGCACTGGTGCTGACAGCCGAAGATCCAATGAAGCAATCACTTTAGAGACATGAATTAGTCCATTGATTGGTCTTACAAGGTGAAGATACAAACTAAAAAGACTCATCAAATCTGTCCTTTGTCCTAATATCAACATTGTGAAATGAAAATCATGTCGAATGATTGCTAGAACGGAACTACTGATTTACATAAAACACACAAAGGGTGAGTCCTTCTGTATCCAGAGTATATTTAAAACAATTCATGCATAATTCATCAAAAGCAACAGTGTCATATACCTTCCAAGTTGATTTTGAATCCCCTGATTTTGCTGACCCGATCATTTCATCTAATAATCCTGGAGGCAATTTCAGTACACAAAATTTAAATCAGTTTTTCCAAACAGAAAACAATAAGCAATTCAGTACAAACAAAATAAAATGTTACAAGGGAGAAAAAGAAAACCCGAAATGATGCAATACTAGCAAAATAGCACCTTTCCAAAAATATCCACTTCACTGGTTGAAGACTTGTTTCAACAAGTCTATCCACTAAGGAAAGGGATAAAATAGTGATGCATTTAATATGATGACACTAAATGACTACATGTATAGTAATAAATTGATCAGTCAACTCAACTCATAAAATAAATATGGAGTGATTTCATCCATTGTGTGGACAAAAGAAGAAATGGTACTGCCTATTAGTGAAGAAGAGAGGTGGAACATAAAATCAGAAGATATAACCTACTAAAAGGATAAAACACAAAACATAAACCTTGCCACTCACAATGATCTGAGTATAACAAACAAGACACGTGTAAACAAAGAAGTTTGCTATTGTCTATACATGTTTGCTATAAAGGTTGCCCTAAGGTAGAATTTGATAGATATGCTTGAGTGGGACAAACAGCACATATGTTTCTTTCTATATTTGGCTTATTTCATAAATATAATAGAAAGTGAGACATTTTAATTAACCTAAGACAACACAATAGGATACTCTGTTCATTTTGTTTTATCTGCACACCAAATTCTAACAAAAAATTAACCTTATCACTTTGGGACACGTGGTTATCTCTCCAAACAAATGCTTATACAAGAATTTGAACCTATAAACTTTAATCATGATCCAAATTACTCTGTTCATCACAATGAGCCTTGAAAAATCATGTTGAAAAGTTTATCACTCCTCTCCATCTCCAACCATAATCACCAACAACAACAAATTTATTTCGTTAGGGAAGTGTACATTTTGAATGCAATAGCTGCGTTGTGGTGCTTTATCGTACTCGTCATTTAGCTAATAAAAGTGACAGATAATATATTGAGATAATTGAAAGTGAAAAAATGGTATGAATTTGTAATCGTGATCAATAAGAACGCTGATTATATAAATAACATGAAATGAAGTATTAAGATATAGATTAAGGAAAAGAGAGTTACGGTGGCGAATAATTTGCTTGAAATTTTTGTATTCACCGCCATAAGAGGATGAGAAATCCGACTCCGACATAGATATGCTGATACTGATGTTGCCCTCACTCCAATTAATCACTTTTCAGTTGGAGATTATAGATGAGAAAGCACAACCCAATTGTCAATGAATTATTCACAAGCAAAAAGGTGTGTGCAGGAGAAGGAACACCAACGCAGACGCCTACAGCATTAAGAAATTAAGACAAATAATAATAAGGAAAAAGTGAGAAAGAGACTCACTTAACTCATTTAAATTGATTATTTACGGTCAAAATTTCAATTTCAAAAAAAGTGATTATTATTGATGATCGGTGTTGGTAATGTAAAAAAGTTTGAACAGAAATGCATTAATCCAACGTGACGTGCTGAATTGTCCGAGGATTAAGACACCTCTTGATGGGTACCGGTCGGGCCGGGTCCAAGTTTCCAGAAGCGATGTGGACCGTTGGATGACGACAGCTCAGTCGCAACTTGAAAAACCGGTTTTGGGTCCCACCAGTCACGTCTACTATTCTGTTTCCAGTAGGACCCTGAAGCCCAAAAGTAAAGAATCACGAGCAATGAATAAATATTAATTGAATACCATAATAACTTATATTATATTTGTGGGTAAATACAATTATATTCCTTGAGTTTATCTGTTTGAGGATTTTTGTATTAATTTGGAGAATTTAATTTGTAAATTGCTCCATCCCATGAGTATATAATGATGCTGATGTGGCAAACAATGTGACACATGTCACACATTATATGCTAAGTTGGAATTTTTAAAATTTAAACGGCTCAATATTAGAATAGTGAGAATAATTAATGTTAGAATGTATAACATTATAACATAATATATTAAATTATATTATAAAATATAAATGATATATATATAATATCTCATATTATTATAATTATATTTTAGAATTATTTAGAATAAATTATATTATAAAATATAAATGATATATATATAATATCTCATATTATTATAATTATATTTTAGAATTATTTAGAACTAACATGTTGACAGGCACTCACGTGCTTGTCAACCAGCTTTTCTATTAAATGAATTATAAGTTTGCATGTTAAAAAAATAAAAGGATAAATTATCGTTTCAAATATTGTTTTGATCCATGTGAAAAACTGTCGTGTTCAAATGGAAAATCTGCAAAAGTTACATAAACAAACGTGAAATGAGGAAATATGTTATATGGTTATTTTTGGTAAAAAATATAAATTAATAAGGGCAAAATAAGAAACACAAATTACACCATCATGGTGGTTATTTTGTGTTTTCCATTTATATTAACTAGCGCGTCGACCCACATTCTTATTTTATTATATTAAGTATTCAATTTTTATATATTTTATTTTATACAGTTATAATGTTTTTATATTAAGAGTATTTTATGTTAAAAAATGTATTTATTATAATTCAATTTAATGTGAGATATGTGATTAATGTGTTAAGGGTAGTTACTTAAGATTATATGGTTTTTTTTGTAGAAATTAAAAAATTTAATGGCAAAATATAAAAATAGAAATTAAACCATGATGATAGTTATTTCATGTTTTAGCTTTATATATACTAGCGTGTCGACATGCATGAAATGCATGTCGACCCGCATTCTTATTTTCTAATATTAAATATTTCATTTTAGAGAAATATATCATTTTCTGTATTGACTGTTGTACATGATATTATAATTTATGTAATAAAAAAATATGAAAATGAATTTTGATATTATTAAAACCTATATTAAAAATTACATTGGTGACTTGATATTTTTTATATATGTAACCTATATTAAAACCTATAATTTTGATATTTATTTTATTGTGTGGTAAACATTGTAATAATAGTTAACTAGAATGGCAAAATAGACAATAAAAAATTATACCATGTATGTAGTTATTAGAGGTTTTGCTTTTATATATAGTATATATAGTATAGTTGTAATAATAGATAATTAGAAGGGCAAAATATGCAATGAAAAATTATGCCATGTAGGTAGTTATTAGAGGTTTTGCCTTTATAGAAGTATAGAATAGATATAGATATAGATAGATAGTATAGATATAGATGTCTTAGAAAATCTCCTAAGATTGATATTATTTTATCCATGATTTGTTTACGTGTTTAATTAGAGTCTAGCGATAATATAATAAAGGACTACCTACTTTATTTTTTTATCATTTCATCGTTCATTATAGTATTTCCATAAAATGTGTCTTGAATGTACATATTCGCTTAAATCGTATTGCTAGTATACTTTATAAAATAAGTGGGGTGCATAAGAGAAATTGGGACGTTCGTCTCCAACCTATCTATAGACAATGGAATATGGTCGTGAACTACATGTGTAAACTAATTGTTTTCTTGTTTTTTTTCGATGTACCAAAAATAGTATTGTTTTTTTCTTTATTATTTTGACTATTTATTTTTTTATTTCCATAATTAAACTATATGGTTCCAATAATTAATATATTTATTGCTAATTACAATTTATATATTCTTATACTTATTTTAATTTTAAAAATTAGAAATTTCATGTAGGATTTTAGATGCTTTGACAACACATGTTGAGTTGTTAACCACTTTGAACATGTGGACTAGTTTTGCAAAATTTAAGTGGACCAGTTTTGCAAAACGTGTGAAATGTTTGGACTAAATTCACAAAGTCCAGATAATTCACAAAATTAAACCTAAATCAATCCTTAGACAATGAAGTATAAGAATTTATAGGAGTGTTTAGCACAATGATATATTATTTTCATTCATTAATTTATATTTTTAAGAGTAAATTACACTCATACCCCCTGAGTTTTAATGAAATTACACAAATCACCCCTCCTTTCTTTGTCATTATACAAATCACCCCTAGATTTATACATACATTACATAGACTACCACTGTATGTTATAAAAGTGTAATATTTTAAAGAAAAAATGTGTGATGAATGTAATTAAGTTAAATAAAATATTGTATATTGTGTAACACTTCAAATAGTACAAAAGCGAATGTTTTATTATTATTTTTGTGTCATTAAAAAATACATTAATAATTTCAAATAAATGTTTAAATATCTTATATTATTTTATAACGAACCAAATAATGAAGACACATTGACTCTTATATTATTTGAATTTTTCTACATAATATACAATATTTTGTTTAATTAATTACCACATCATACGTTTTTTGTTTAAAATATTACACTTTTATATTATGTAAGGGTAGTCATTGTAACATATGTACAAAATTAGGGGTGGTTCGTGTAATGACAAAAAAGTGAGAGGTGGTTTGTGTAATTTCACTAAAACTTAGGAGGTGTGAGTGTAATTTACTCATATATATATATATATTTATTTATTTATATTTATATTTATACTTCTATACTATTAATAAAACCAAAACAAAAAATAACTTCCCAATATGTTATAATTAATGTTTTCATTTTTTGCACTCACTATGTTCTAATTTCTACCAAAAAAATCATATAACCCAATGTGTAATTTTCTAATTTCAATTTAGTCATCATGGTAACTCTTAAACTACTTCTCTCATGTTCTCTCTAATTATTTTTCTCTTCATATTATTCATTAAGATTCAACAATTAGTTCAATTGAATATATTCAACTGCAAATTATATTATCTAACATAATTCATTTATTGCATATAGAATATACGTTACAAATGATAAGAAAACGTGTTGACAGGCACGACACGCTAGTATATATAAAGTTTATATTTTTTGTTTTTTTAAGAAAAAATAAGTTTAAAGTTGATAAACAAACTTATTTTTGTGGAAAAGTATTGAAGCCTTAAATTAACTTTTTTTCCTATTGAAATGTTAATTATCATTTTATTATCAATTTTAAGGTTATCTCTCTTTTTCATATACTCTTTCTTATACCGAATTCCATATTAAACATGTGTGGCATATTGTTTTTACCTATTTATATTGATTTTTATATTATTTTATATTTTTAAGCATTTGTTATTAAGTAATAAAAATTAAAAAGTTATGGTAAAATTTATATATCATTACAAATATTAAAAATGTGTATTAATAAAATATCGAAAAACAATCAAAATATTAATAACATGGACAAATAATCTAATACATATGTATAAATTTTCTAGTATAAAAGAGATTAACATATTAAAACATAGACAAATTAGTTAAGATTATAGTTACACTACATATTTTTTTGGTATCATCAATGGTATACCCTCACCCTAATGATAAAAAATTAATTTTTTTTTGGGTGTGTGGTTATCATTCCCACAATTATCACTTATAGAATTGAAATCTTAACTTTTTAGTCATCCTTAAAATATAACAAAGTTTTACACAACTAGACTAACATTTTAGTATAATCATACTGTTTATAATCTAATATTTTATAAACTAAAACTAATAGTACAAAGACACTTTAAAATGATAAATTTATAAATAATGATAAATATAATTAAATTATATGTCAAAATTTACTTTCTATATTTGATTTTATTGAAAGTGTCAACTAGTATTCATACTATTTCATTTAAAATATTGAATTTTCCATTTGCTTTTATTTCTATTTCAATTTTTTTTATTTGTTTAAAGAATCTACCCCCAATAAGATTTGTATTGAACATGTACAGAATGGCTGCAGAAGAAAAATGAGAAAAATATGGACATGGTGTAAATAAAATTTTAATGACAAATAAATAATCTTTACCATTCAAACAAACAAAAAGAATAATATGAGAAATTGGCACACAGTAAAGGGTGTGGTTGAGACAGCTGGTAGCAGAGTTGCAATGGCAAAAGAGAAAAAGACAACAGAGATTAATGAAAAAGTTGTAATACTACCTTTTAACACCTACTGTTCATTTATTTAATAATAAATCAATGATTGTCCCTTTTTAATAATAAATCAGCATCATGCTCTTAACTTAAAAAGGAATATCACAACATTATTATATATTATATACTAACAAATTTATGATATACAAATAATGTAATCATTGTTTAATTAATACAAATATATAATTAAACTTAAAAATATTGGTACCCAAATAGCTTTTAACCAAATAGATACTTACATATGATCTCTTTCCAGTCAACTAATTTGTTCTTTCTTTTTTTCTTTGTTTCATTTTTTATGTACCAAAAAAGTTACTATGCAAGCTTGCTATACTCTATTGTCACTCTCACGGGAAACATATTATAAATATATTTTCAATAAGTATTATATGTATATATATAATATTTTGCTACTTTTATATTTATTTAATATTTTTAAATTTAATTTTTTTTTAAATTATTATATATATTTTTAATAAATATTATAAATATATTTAGGGTGGAAATCCACGTACTCTAGGATAGGAGTAAGTTTTTTTAAACTTACTTCACATCTTAGCCATCAATTATAAGGAAATCCAATGGTTTAGATCTACCAACTAATTCAAACCATTGGATTTCCCTATAATTAATGGTTACGATGTGGAATAAGTTTAAAAAACTTACTCTTTGAGTCAATGGATCCCTCCTCAAATATTTATTAAATAATAGGATAATTTATTATTTCTGCTAATAATTTTTATATATTGAATATATAATTGAGTTTGGAAATTTGTTGGATATAAATGGATATAGGATCATGATATTCACATTGATATACATAATGATGTGTGTATATCTACGTAGGTAAGCACACCCATATTCTATTTTTTAATATATTTTAGGAAAGAGAGAAATATATTTTATATTAAAAATAAATGTGTTTGATATATTGAGAAGATCTGAACATCAACTTTTGAGTTAAACAATTATCAACAATTCTTTGATATATATATACACGATGCTATTAGTAACACTGTAGTCGTACTATGTGTTCCACCTAGACCAATTAATTTACTTAATGGGTCACATTTTGAGCTTAATTATATTATAGAGGATTTTATTCCCAGGATCCCCCGAGTCGAAGATGTTACCTCAAAATCTTATCCTCAAATATTCTAATCAGTTATTAGTACTAAGTTATCGATTTCATAAATTCTAAGTCATGGAAGACTTGAAGAAGCATATACTCAATAAATTTATGTAGTCAAACATTATAATGAGTTGTATGTCAAAATTGTGATATCAATTCTTATACAATTAAATATTTGTATACTCCCTAAAATATAAAATTTGATCATCCATGCCTTAGATTAATAATTATACCCTATAAATTATCTGTTTCAATTTATAAAAAAATTGAATATCAGTTTCAATTTTTAATATGGGTGTAAGAGCTAAACGGGTGACAAGTACGCAAAATTAGGATGAGTATAGGTTGGGTTGAGACTAGATAAGGCTTGTCCTTAATCAACTTTAAGTGTTAATCGGATCATTTTTTTGAACTCAAACCCGATCTTAAATTTGAAGTTAACCTGACCATAATATTCTTTGGGGTCAACCTTTAAACATAAAACTAACTCTAGATCCGATTAAATATAATGCATAATCATTTTAGATAAAATCTTCTTAATATTATAAGTATTATTATGATATGTAATTTCACATATAATATAATATATGTATATATATTATTATTAATCATGTATGTGTGATAAAAAATTAGATAATCAATAATACTTTCGACGAAAAAATGTCGTCTATACCAACTGTAAATATTGACCGAATCTAATTTTTAAAGGAAAATGATATATCCTCTTACTAAATCCTTGTACCCAAAAAAAGTGACATATGTCACAAAATGACACTTTATTTATTAGTGATTGATTTATAAGTGACATATGGCACTTTTTTGTGGATAGAAGGATTAGTAAAAAAATATAACATTACTCATTTTTAAACTTAAATCCGACTATAAACCCGACCATTTTCGGACCCAATCTGTCCAGTGAGGGGATCGGGCTAGGGTCCTCCTCATCCCTATGCCAAACCTCGGGTAAATTAATTAACAGCAAAAAACTGAAAAGACAACGCATGCGAGCACTATCATCGTAATCTGAGGAGGGAAGATATCATTCATTTTCAATTTCATTCTCGCAGGAAAAAGAGAGAACTTCCAAACCCGAAAAATAAAAAACAATGGGTAAGGATCTGAGCGATGACCAAGTTTCTTCAATGAAGGAAGCTTTCACTCTCTTCGACACCGACGGTGACGGTAAGATCGCTCCATCGGAGCTCGGAATCCTTATGCGTTCTCTCGGAGGCAACCCGACCCAGGCCCAACTCAAAGCCATCGTTGCGGAAGAGAATCTCACTGCACCCTTCGATTTCCCCCGATTCCTAGATCTGATGGCGAAGCACATGAAACTTGAGCCGTTTGATCGTCAGCTCCGTGATGCATTCAAAGTTCTGGACAAGGAATCAACCGGTCTCGTCTCCGTGACGGAACTCCGTCACATCCTCACCAGTATTGGTGAGAAGCTCGAGCCTGCTGAGTTCGATGAGTGGATCAGGGAAGTCGATGTTGGCTCCGATGGCAAGATCCGTTACGAGGATTTCATCTCCCGAATGGTCGCTAAGTAAAATCATATCCGTGCGTGTGAATCGGTTTAAATGTAATCTTTCTGGTATTGATTCTGTTTAATCTTTTTCATGTTTGTTTTTTCTTTGTTAGTGTGGATCAATCAATTAACCAAGTTATGTTCGATTTTATTTTTAGGGAACGGTGATTATTCAGTTTGCCGATACATTTCTTATTTGTGTGTTTAATGAAATTGACCTAGTCATGGTTTCAAAGTATGTTGATATAATGATTTGTTCATTTTTCTATGGATTTTGTGTTTGAATTTTGACCGAAGTGGAATTAATGAGGAAGTAAAGGAGGGTGGTGCAATGTTTCTAAAATCTAAATAATAAAATGCAATATGCAAATGTCCTCATGAATGTGGGGGTGAGATTCCACTTGTTGCGTTACTATCTGAATGGCACCCTAATTGTAAAAATCGAAACATCAAGAATCCTTTGTCAAATATTTCCCCGTTTGCGGCATGATGTTATACTTGCACCTACTTTTGTTGTTGAAGGGAGTTTTACATTGGTTAGAAGCGAATACGTTACAGATTTTATTTAGGAAATAGTGTCACTCTGTAACTGGTACTCACAATAGTTGCGTATGGTATTGAGTGTTCAGTAGAAGTTGAATGTGGATTGTCAAAGCTATAGAATATGCAGATGCAGGGGGTTGAACACCATGCCACTAGCATGCAAAGCAAGCGCCTTACCATTTGAGCTGTTTTTCAATATGAGGATTGGAAAGATAAATGTTGCTACAAATCTACAATATAAATTTGATTTTCATTATCTGTCTTTGTATTTAATAGTATTATGTATGTTCTTTGCATGAAAATTTGGTTTGCAGAGAAGTATTTAATACAACTCTTTGAGGTCGGGCTAGGAAGCAGATTCATATTCTTCTGTAACAAGCTTTTGGGAGATGATCTATGAGTGGTTAGAGTAACCTAAAGAAATATTCCCACATTTGTAGCGCTTATTGCAATTTTTAGCCTAGCTCTAAGAACATGCACAACTCTGATGTTGTGAACAATAGGGAAAGAATGCTACCAGCTAGATACAGATCCAAAGAATAACAATTATAAATGGGCAGTGAGCCGTAAATAAGATAAAGGTAATATTTGTCATAATATCAATGAAGGTTGATATATTAAATCAGGCAGTTGGGCCAGACGCCAGACTAGAACGTAGCCTTTGTTATTGTAGCCTTTGCACGTGGGATTTTGCTACTGTATCATCCCTAATCTTTAGGTATGACTATCAAAGTTAATTTCATGTTTGTGAATTATGATAATTAAATCCTGTTTTTGTAGTCTTAGTTTTATAAATACCTCTGAAACATTGATCTTTATGATAATAGTATTGAACTATTATCTATGTTAAGATCAACTTCAAAATGTTCTGTTTTGACTTCTACTGCCTAAATGGAAAATATTGAATGTCAAAACTAGATACTTAACCTGTCCTTGACACTTGCTGAATATTTGTTGGTGATTCTATTATCCATTGAACAGAAATGGAGAAGAACTATGACTTATTGATTGATCTTCTTGCCTGTGTGTGACTGTTTGCTAGTGTGTTTGTTTAGATACATTTTTCATTAGGTGTTACATTGAAGCACTACATTTCTGGTGTTGCTGTGTCATGTTTTTGCCAAGTTTCTTCCATTTGTAACTATTTGTTAAATCATTTCAATCTCTTGCAGAGAGGGCCATTTTATTGTTGTGCTGATTTGAATAACTTGTGGAAGCTCTTAGCTGCTGTTGTGAGATCGCCTGTTAGTACTTGTCCATACTTTTGACTGGCTTTGTATAATTACTGTTTAAAATTGTGACATTTAGGGGCTCTCTGATTGACTCATTTTCGCCATAAACGGCATGAACTTAAAAACTTGATTTGTTAAGTTTTATTTGAAATCATGAAACCAAACTTAAAACTGAAAAAAAACATTTTATTGTTTCCTTTTTAAAATCACGTTGGCAGTTTTAGTTTGATTTTACTATCTTTTGTTTTATCATGATCATGTAGGTTGTAGTCTAAACTACAATAGTGATCATTTTGCTGGTTCAAACATTTTCTTCTTCCGAGTGAGACTCCTCTTCTTGAGAGGGAAATTATTGTTTTCTTTGGGTTTTAAGAGTACAATTGTAATATCAATGTATAAGGATATAAATATTCTTTATTTTTATTTTTTATTTTTTCACACAACTTACATTCTTCATTACTGAAAAAGTCTCACTCTGTTCTTTTGTTGGCAAGTAAATGTAGAATACTAAAAATATCATTAGCCCTCCCCTACGGAGTGAGATTTCTTGGGTTGGTTTTCTTCCTTGTACTAATCACCAGCGTTGAGCATGTTTTTGTCAATGTATAACTTGAAAAAAGAGAAGAGCACATTTTCAATGTTTGAATCAGAATATTTAAACTCCATGTCTCGCATTTCAAACCAAATGTTTGGACTCCAAGTAACAAGATTACACGCTTGCTATATGTGGCTTATATATTAGTAAACTAATCATTTAACTTATGACAATAATTTATTGGAAAAGACATGCTCAACGTATTTTATTTCTTTTTTGAACTCAAGGAATCTAGTTTTCGATAATCAACATGATAATATGGACGAATGCAAAATATATAAACTCTCAGAATAATCAATATCAACCAAAAATAAAAGAAAAAATAATTTATATACTAATAGTGTATGAGTTTTATACAATGTTATGTATTTATTATTTTTATTTAATTATCACTGACTCTTTAAGAAAAGTAATTTAAATAAATGATAGATAATGTACTAACCATAAATCTTGAGGGTAAATTGAGTGATAAATTTGAATAGTGGCTGTGTGCCTGGATGTATACTGCCTACAACACCTTTACCCTTGGCATTCTTTAGGTTCATGCCAAACTCATTATTCTCGGCCCATTAAATGGGGCAATATGGAATTTTTATTTTAAGCACTCAGCATAATATGATGTTAAGCAATTTCAATTGCTAAAATGTTAGTTTATTATAAGTATGATCACAATCACCTTAGTTATACATTGTCAGTTGTGTTAAAAAATTATTATTTGAATATCAATTGAATTGTGTTGCACTTTATAATTTTGTGCCTTGAAAGAATTAAATTTGAAGCAATAAACACACCCCTATGTCTTCACTATGATACAAAAATCATATATCTTTTGCCCTTGATTGTCAAGCTTTTCCACAAAGCAGTCATCTTCTTATATTCACCCGAATCTCCTCTTCCATCTTTGTTATCCTTTAAACTCTCACTCAATCCCTCATCTACCTCTCATCCCCATTGTGAAGCACCACCTCTAGACAGTGATGATAGCAGGTTCTTATTCTTTAAAAACATTTTATAAGGTAGGGAAGAGACGAACCAAAGTTTCACGACAAACATGAGAGTATGAGACACCACATTGGGAAGATATGATAGAGAAGAGACAATAAAAAACGAGATATCATATTTTATTAATTTTTAAATTATTTGTGGTAGCATATTTTAATGTGATAACAACCTCTCATTAATTTGAGGAGATAACCTCATCTCATGTCATGTCAGTGGGATACACTTTATTCCCTTTTATAATTTAGAGAAAATGAGGGAATATAAAGATGTCCTTGGTGAGTGCATATAGGAAGCATTCCGAGGAAGGAGTTGACAATATTGAGGAAAGAATTAAAGGGAGAATGAGGAGAGTTAGAAGCCTAGCTTAGAGAGTAAAAAAAGTCCAGGTTATAATAGATTACCACCTAAGTGTCTATAAAAAAAAACTCAAACACCAGAAACGTTAAACTCATAAAAAAAAAGTAAAAAAAAAAACCATGGGTCGCATGAGCTAAAAACTAGGTTCCAATATTAATAGTTATTATGAGTTCTAACCGAACATGGGCTGCGACTAGAGTGGGCTTACCGGAATGAAATTTATCCATAAACAAACGGCCCTTTATCAATTCATTTATAAGAGCTCTAGGGTTTTGGAAAAAAGCATCCATCGATTCTGCATCAAACCCAGATCAGTTGCAGTGAGTAACCGCCGAAAAAGCTAAGCATCATGGGTCGTATGCATAGTAGTGGGTTCGTACTACCTCTTCCTTCTCTTCATTCATTCACTTTGATTTACAATTATTTATTCACATTCTTTGTTTTTGTTTCATCGCAGTAAGGGTATGTCCGCTTCTGCTTTACCGTATAAGAGAACCCAACCTAGCTGGCTCAAGACATCTTCTCAAGATGTATGTAACCAACTACGTTTCTTCAATTATCTCTTAAATTTTTTATTTATCTCTTTTTTACATTATTTTGGTTTATTTATTATTAGGTTGAAGAGAACATATGCAAATTTGCGAAGAAGGGTTTGACACCATCACAAATCGGTGTCATTCTCCGAGATTCTCACGGAATTGCTCAGGTCAAGAGTGTCACTGGCAACAAAATCCTCCGAATCCTCAAAGCCTATGGTTTTTTATTTCTCCTTTCAATTCTCACATATTTATTTATTTATTTATTGATGTGTTTGAGTTAAAAAATTTCAATGTTCTGGTTGTATTGCTATGTAGGACTCGCTCCTGAGATTCCAGAGGATCTATACCATTTGATTAAGAAAGCTGTTTCTATCCGGAAGCATTTGGAGAGGAATAGAAAAGATAAGGACTCTAAGTTCAGGTTGATCCTTGTCGAGAGCCGAATCCATCGCCTTGCTCGTTACTACAAGAAAAATAAGAAGCTCCCACCTGTCTGGAAGTAGTATGTGTCCTCTAACACTTTGCATTTTGTATTCCTTCAATTGATCATGCATCTCACTATTTTGAAGTTTTATTGTCATGTTTTCATCTGCAACAAAATAATTGTGGTTGAGATTGCTTGCAGTTGCTTAGTGCGGTGGAAGCAAATCTGAAAATGTTGACCATTTTAAACCTGGATTCTATGTTGACTTACATGCATGTGTTTTCCAATGTTCTATCTTGAATAACAATCTGATATATGTGTTTGCTTATCTGCCACATTTTATTCAGTTTTTTTATCAGGGTGCACGAAATGTTTCTAAGTTTTATCTGAACACACTTTTAAAATTCGAATTTGTTTCCTCCATGTTACTGTTGAAATTTATTTTCATATAAGACATGATCCACGGTACACAATTGGCTGCATTTGGTGGTGCATGTATGATCACGATGCTTCCATTTTTTAAGTTATTTTTCACTTTTTATTTTGCCACAGCATGCTTATGGTCGAGACCTTGAGATTGCTTGCAGTTACTTATTGTGACGGCAGCAAATCCATTTTCCAGTTTAAGTGGTCACTTCTGTAGATGATGACTATTTTAACTTGGAATATATGTCGACTTACATGCTCACATTTTATTTCCAATTTTTCTTTTGCCACAATAATTGTAGTTGAGATTGCTTGCAGTTGCTTATTGTGACGGTAGCAAATCCATTTCCCAGTTTTTAACGGCCACTTCCAATGATGCTGACTATTTTAACTGGGATTCTATGTTGACTTACATGCTCAAGAGTGTTTTTCAATAGGTCATCTTGAATCACATTCTGATTAACTCAATCTGCTTTCAAAACATGAATTCACTGTCTTCATATTACTGTTGAAAACTTGAAAATGCATTTTTCATATAGTTATTATTCGAAGTTGAATCTGTCTGTTGTTGGTGCATTAAATAATCCAGCTATTCAGCTATTCACACTTTTAAGTTTTATTATCTCTTTTTTTATGCCTCAAATTTTTATGGTTTAGATTGCATACAGTCACTTTTTGTGATGACAGCAAATCCATTTTCCAGTTGGACCATTCACTCCGGAGTATGAATTCTATGATGGCTGACATGCACAATAATGTTTTTCAATTGACTATCCTTGATAGTATTCTGATATCCATTTGTGTATTTATTTCTTATGTGTTCACAGTTTTTATGATCCTTTGAAAGCTTACCTTGGATTTGGATCTTCTCAGTTTTCCCCCTCACACACTTTAAAGGGAAAACTTGAAAATCAATTCAGATCCAAACCAGCTTACTTTTCCCCCCTCGCAATGCTTTGGTGTATTTCAGTATATATGCACACACTACTAATAACTTTTAACATTTGCAGCGAATCAACAACTGCCAGCACTCTGGTTGCTTAGGGATGTACCAGACTCATACTTCTCGTTGCTTTGCACTTGCTGGATTAGAAATTTCCCTTCTCATTTTCAGTTTTGTTTGGAGGATAATGTGGATGTTATTGCCACAAATTTTATGTAATGTTTTTTAAAAGCTCATTTAAGTAGAATTGTTTTTCTTATCTTGAGACTTTAAGTATGATCAGATATAAACGGCTTCGGTAATTAAAGAACGAGTAAGATATCAGTAAGCAATTTGATCAATGTCTTTTCTATATGAATTTCAACTACCACACCTTATTGTTATATAATGTTTATAGTAACACCAACATCAATGAAATTTTAACTACCACACCTAATTCTTACAAAATATTTATAGCAACACTCATCAATGAGGGCTTATTTCTACTAAGATTGACTATAAGGATCTTACAATATCATAACACTTTTATAAATTGTTTGCTTAATTTTTTTTGTTAATCTTTCTAGAAATTGAACTAACTGACTTGTAGCTAGTTGATCCACATGTGTCTAATAGGATATACTTCAACCCTTTGTATAGTGTGTTTACTAATCTAACAATATTTGCATAGTGTATATTTATGTAACGTTAATATTTTATCTCAGGGCTATTCACAATTATCATCTATTTCACAATATATATTAGGTTTGCATTTGCTTCCCTACGTTGGAAAATGGCTTCGAACAAAGATTGCAGTGCACAAAAACCAAATCGCTGAACTTTTCCGGTTCCATTCGGTTACGTTTCTTGTTGAAATAACAGGTTTACTTACAGTAGTGTCCCTGCTTTATAGCTTATAAACACACTCAGAATATTTACTATGCCTAAAATTATAACACGAGGTTTAATCTATTTGGTAATCTTTGGAGGTAATGGATTTTTTTTTATCTGGACTAAAACAAGTGGTAATACCCCTCTAATATGAATAAATCTAGACTAAGATTTTATATGTGTATATAGTAGTTGAGTATAATAATTATCATATTTAATTTGATGATATAAATGACTGGACAACAATAAAAAGAAACACATATATTAAAACTTAAAGTTCTCCCTAAAAAACTAATGCTAACTCAGAAAGAGTCATCTATATTAAAATATGTGAGAGAGATAATAGACAAGGATAAAGGATTGATCCCAATTTTTTTTGGAGAAGGAAATAATTTGTTCAAATAGAGTGCACAACACTCTGCTGCAAAAGACAGAGTCATTCAGTATCTTTTGAAATATTTTCATGATTACAAGTGGAACGAAAAAAATCCTAGTGGGTGTTAGGATATGGAGTCATTTGGCTAATCGCGATGTTTACTTATTAAAATGCCATCATCATGAGCACCACTAAATACTTAATCTAATGGGGCAATCCCATGTCCAGACATACACAACAAATCAAGAAGTTAGGTTATGTTAATCTTCAAGTTGGGTCGTAGAATGTAACCAAGAGAAATTGAATGCTTTAGAATCATCTGTAAGTAGATTTTATGACTTTAAAGTCTTCCACTTTTCATCATTTAAAAGCGCAATTTGTTTATCCAATTAATGCTGACACTAAATTAATTATACTTTTGACTAGTTTATGCCAACGTGGTCTCCATTAAGTTTCTTTTCAGTTTTATTTATGTAAAGCTAGAGAGTTTTTGCATTCTTTTCAAGCCACTGACATTGTAGCACAAGAAGAAACAAATAGAATTGAATCTCACCACTATGCTGAAAATATATTAGGATCCAATCACTTGGTTAGTGGCTAGCTAGACAAGTCTCTGTCTCAGTGAATGCGATGAAGTGTATATGCTTTTACATTTTTGATGACCGTCATCATATATACTTAAATATTTGGCTTCTGCATATCAGATTACCTATCACTTTAAACACTTATATCAAATATCCTAAGTAAAAAGTAAATGTCACAGAAGAATGAAAAGGATACAGCAGAGTAAATAATCACAATAAAAGAAGATTTACCATTATTTGCAAAGTAAACATCTTTGTACAAATTGTTTTGTCCCTACCATACACAAAAGGTTACTTCATTTATAAGAATACAAATAATGTGTCATTTTTGGGATTTCTTAGCATTTTCGTGATCTGGTTGGTGAGGAGCATCATAAGTGAAATGGTTTACCATTCACCATTCCACCTACCAAGTATATTCTATAACATGCTAGATAAAATTCAACACCAAGAAAGCAATAACCTAAATTTCAGTCCATGAAATTTTGTCACATTTACAGAATTGATAGCTTACTCTCTTCAGAAAATTCTTGGGTAGGAACTTCATTCCACAGACACTTTATAATGATATATGTAAATGGTTTTTTTAATAGGTATGGTAGTTTTGATAGTGACCTGCTACAATGAGTGTCTGTGGTAGGAAGTTCCTATCCAAAAACCACTTACTAGTGTCCTTTTTGCAGTGCATTGAACTCAATCTCACTGAAGCAATTAATACCAAAATCATGAATACCAAAGTCTTGACATTCCAATAACCAAGCACAATTATCCTCCCAAGTTGGTAGGCCCATGTCATTATTATTTATATTATCTGCTTTAGGTGCTATATCCCATAATGCATCATTCAATAGAGTTTCATCAAGCCACAAGCTGTTGATTAATGATTCATCACTACAAATGCTATCCATCAAAATGGAATCTTCACAAGAAGAAGAGTTTTCAGCTGGGGATGTGCTTGAATTCTCATCTGAGTTTCGAACCTCATCATTGCTAGCTTTTGGTGGCAAATTCTCTGCATCTGATGTTGAGCTTCCCTTAGAAGAAACTTGTTTATTAAGAGATTCATGAGTAACGGGATCAATACCAATTTTAAGGAGTTTTTTCTTGATGTGAGTGTTCCAATGATTTTTAATCTCATTGTCTGTTCTTCCTGGTAATCTCGAAGCAATCTTGGACCACCTGAGACAGAGAAACACACCAATTAATCATATACCAAAAAGGAAAATATTTATTGACGAGTGTATATATTAAGAAGATAAAAATAATAATTGAGAAATAGATACAGACACAAAGGTATATGGTATCAAATAAGGAATTCAAAATTTAATGCAGAATTTGGGCATAAGATAAGTACCATGAATGTATGATCATTGTCTCTTAGTTTTATGCCTATTGTTTTGCTTTTCAAATGATCTCATACCCCACTTATCATATTCTTGTATATATATATGCCCATTGTTTCTTAGTATCTTTTATGCTTATTTAATAATCATTGATTAGACATGCTTTATTTTAGAAACATATTTTGATCAAAAGGCTTTTATCTTGAAAACAACCATATCAGTAAAAGGATAATGAATGATTTTGGGAGCAGCATGCATGACATGTGCAGAATATAGAAGTAGTACAATAACTTCTAATTACTGTGCCTCAAGTTGCCTTGTTTTAACATGCACATGGTACAAGGTAGAAACAAAAGACAATGCATGCATGAAGAGACAATTCAAGTCATTGTGAATGAGAAATGTAAAACCTGTTGCCAAGACGGGCATGAAGATCAATAACAAGTTGTTCTTCAGATTCAGTAAGGAGACCTCTTTTAAGGTCAGGTCTAAGATAATTAGTCCAACGAAGACGACAACTTTTGCCACAACGTTTCAACCCAGCAAGCTTAGGCACTGCTCTCCAACAACATTGACCATTGGTAAGAATGAAGTTAATCAGTTTCTTGTCTTCCTCTGTTGTCCATGGACCTTTCTTTACCCCAAGTTTGTCACAACAAGGTTGTCTTCCCATACCACTAATTAACACAACACCACACCACACACTAGTATACACTACCTAATGCAAAACTCACACCAATAGTACCTTGTAATGACCCAAAAGCCCCACACTACACCCACCTTTATATAATAAGGTCCTCTCCTTTTTGAGCATATTATTATATGGAATTAATATTTTGCATATTAAACATGATTGATTCTAATAGGGGTAGACAGAAACTTAAGGGAAGGGTTGGGGGTCCACGTACTAATGGATTGTGAAAGGTACATGGGAACTAACATTGGTTTTATGGTGTTTTAGGTCCATAAAATGTGACCCAAAGGTAAGAGAGGTACATGTAAGTATCCCAAAAAGAAAATAATCATCATATAGTAAAAAAATTATGAATCCTTTTCAGTTTTCCTTTAGAAATCCACTGCCCTTATTGCACTCTTACTCAATCATTTCGTCATCACTACGTTAACATGTCCTTAATTATTAACAGTAGACTATGATAGAGTAGAGTGTAGATGATTGTTACCAAATCTCTGGCGTGGATGAGCCACACTGCCCACACAACAGTTTATACGGTTATGGACCAAAAATTAAACAACAAATCAATAAATAAAAAATTTATCATAGCCAATTTAAAGAATTGATGGATTGGTTTGTATTTTGGATTTATTTATTTTATTAATAGAATCATGATATCTAACTCTTATATATATATATATAATGTCGGAAAATATATAATAAATTTGATAATCCAAGCTATCAGTTTTATGTGCAAAATAGCTAAATCAAACTAATTTATACCGATTTTGGTTGACAGTCGATTAAACGAGCAACTTAGATCGGTTAAGGGTACATTTTAGGTCGAATTTAATAACGTAGAACCCCATCTTTACGTCCTATTAAAATTAATGATGTTTAATAAGGAAGATGCTAATAGGAATGCCTGTCTTTGTCCTTTGGTCAAGAAAATCATTCTAAGGCCATTATTAACTATTGATTACGTTTTACTACTTGTATCAGTATATAATCTAGCTATATATCATATATAGCTGGATATCTAATGTTTAATATCCGAACAACAGCACAGATATGTTAATTTGTTTCCAACATAATTAGACGGATTCAATATTTCAATTCATAATCACAAGTAACCTTCTCTTCCTCTAATTAATACATACATATCAGTATACTTAAAACTCTCTAACCATAGTAATACAAAGATGCGTGCATGTCTTACTGAAATTAAATCATAAACTTGGTTTATCGACTCTGACAAAGACTGGCACATGATATTAACACAAACCATCCAAATAGGTTTTGTTTTGGTAAAGAAATAGGTGTAGAGTGGTTTTTAATGCATTTCCTTAACCATGAAAGAAAATGAATGACATACAAATAAAAGAAAAAGTTAGGAAATTAAAGGTTATGGAAAGGCTAATAATAACACTTACTATGTACAACATGGGGGGTAAAGGGGAAAGGCCAATATCTTAATTTCGTGGGAAGGAAGTTATATCCAAGTCAAATCTTTTATGAAGCAACTTTGACCTCGTGATGTATACATAACCTTCTTACCTTCTTATGGATCTATCATGCAATTCTTACGTGGCACCTACAGCTTATGTGGCAACCCTAGTTTTTGGTCTTTGACTTCTATACTTATCACGTATTATTAAACTAAAGTATTAGATATGGAGATTATTCATTAGAAGTATAAAATATAAAATACCGAGTGACTGGAATAAATTAAACTGATATAAAATATTAACTTCTTCTGCAGTGCAGATTATTCATTAGAAGTATGTTGAGTAACCTTAATCTTAGTAACAAAAAAGTACTACGTGTCCAAAATCCTATTCAAATACTATGTTGACTTGCAAGGCACTATGTGTAAGATATATACTAAGATATTACTTGCATAATAATTATGTATAGGAACCCTGTACTTAAAACTTTCCCCATAAGGAAAGAGGTAAATAGGACAGTTAACTTCGAATATTGATTTACCATATTTTAAGGGCGCTAAGCTATGTCTTTCATACTTCAAGTTTATTGTTGAGATGAATACATCAGTACAGTATAGAAAAACACTTAGGAAGTTCCAGAATTTGAACGAACGTATTTGATGAAATGCAAAACAACCTTCCTCAGTTTTAAGCATTTTGACTAATAATTTAAATGTGATTTCATTCAAAAAATTACATATATTACTGAAGCTTTTTATGGCACAATACTGAATTAATGAATTTATTATGAAAATTAAAATGGCATAAAGTAAAATAGGAGTGTCAGGAAATGAAATTAAATGTTTTGACTAGTAAAATATATAGGAGTGTAGAACAATATTGAAATTCAGGAATTGTGACTGGCAATTGATTATGAAAGTTTGGTAGAGAAACGTAGGTATACATATCCGATTTAATGATGCAGTACAAGCTAATTAAGGGTGGTCTGGTATGTTTGCAAGTTGAAGCTATCAGCTACTGTAGAAGATGTGAGTTCCATATTAGATTCACTACCACAACTTTTGCCCATAAATCCTAATATTCAGTTACAATACCAAGCTTTAATATCCATAAGTGGGAAATATGAATGGTTAAGTAAATTCTGTATTGGAAGTACTACTTTACTTGACAGAACTTATATATTTGTATATGTTAGTTTAATTGTTAATATTTTTTGTACCCAGATTTATATAAAATTGCACCCATATTATATTTTGGACCATTTGCAACAACTTATATTCCTACCATCGGGCCCAGAATTTGCCACTGTTGTTAGTATAAAGTCGTCTACCAATTTTATTAAGAGTCAATAATGATTAATACATAAATGACAAATGATGCACTAATAATGTAATATACATATGTGTATATATATATTAAACTCTAGACCTAATGCATTTGGGTGAGTTTGTGAAACTGATCATCACTTAACCTATATATCACTAAAAATTGCTAATGAATTTAAGCTTTTTTTTAATGTTTTTTAAATACTATCACATTATAATTTTACCTCATTTAATCATGTAGTACTTTTTAGTTGATAATTTGAAGACAACAAACAATTATTTAATCTCAAACTGTTAATTTATCAAAGTTGAAAAAAACTATGGATCAATTAAGGCCCTTAATAAGAGCAAATAATGGAAAATATATCAAATATAAATTATAAAATAAAATGTCATGAAAATTAGGTTACTAGCTTAAGAGATAATAATGATTAATGCTGCTGTCTTAGCAAGGAATTATCTTATGAATTAATTAAATATAGCTTAATTACGCAAACAGAGAGTAATGCAGTCGTCACTGAGATAAAAATTACGCAAGACATATACTAATCACAAGGAATGACCGACATTGAAGACCAACAAAACTGATTAATTAAACAAAGAATCTATTAGTCATATTGGCTTCGTAAGTGTGTTAATGACTTGGTGCATCTTCCTGTGCACGATTTTTTTATTTTTTTCTTCAAAATGTTGAAAAATTAGTATATATTCGATTAGTATTTGGACCAAGAAGTCCAAACTTTCAACAGCGTAATATTTGTTGTAATGAAGAGTGCAATTTCACTAGATAACATTAATGACACAAGGAATTTTGTTACATTTTTTCAACTCAAGAAAAGGATGAAGATGTGACAGGAAACACAAGCTACAAAAACGTACGAAATATTGGACCATAAAAGAGCTAAGATTAATTAGTTTCTACAATTTTTTTTTTTGGAAATGAGCTCAGCATAAAATTTAGACACTTGTATTCCAATTTTCTCAGCAGCGTTTCGAATAAATAGATGCACAAAAATTACCAACTGAATTTTCACAAAAACACGTTAAGATGTTATTTGAAAAGAAAAGGAAAAAATAAATACAATTAAATAAAAGACCACCATTAGTCAAAATAGTAAAGTGCCATGTTCCTAATTTCAATATAGCATAATATTTGGGTCATGGGCTTTTCAAATGGTAAAATACTAGCTTCCTAATTATACAGTAAATAGGTCCAAAATAACATTACGAATGAGAGCCCAGTAAAAGTGACCCTGTTTGCTCCTCCTTCATCACCTCCAATAGTTGCTGCAACGGATAAAAATAGAGTTTAATTATATATTATTATTATTACACTTATAATTCCGGTAAACTTTTTTTGTTTTGTTTTGGAAATTTAGTTATTATACAATCATCTAATTTATTTTAAAACCTTACCAAAATGCTCAGTCTATAAATAAAAGATGCATTTATGTGCTGAATAAGTTACACGTCCAAATTGAATTAGGTGGACACAACAAAGTGAATATTATTTCAACTATACTAAATAAATATATAAATGTGTAATTTAAAGATACAATAAACTATTATATTGTTTCTTCTGTTCCACTTGTTATTTGACAAAGAATCAAATTTAACTTTCATGGTAACGGAAATATGAGCATGATGCAATCTAAGCTATTGCAGCTAAATGTTGTTCATGAGGCTTCTTCTTACCTTGTGGTTCAATTGAAGATGATGGAGCTAGAGCTGAAAGTGCGCCTGTAATTTGAAGAGAAATGTGAGAAAAAACAAAATAACTAGTAATTGAAAATTAAGGAAGCAACAAAGGAATGAAGGTTGAAAATTAATTTATGTGTGCAACTACATTCTACTATTAATTCATACAATTTTGTTAACAATCTTTAGCCTAAAAAACATAGTCATTGAAGTTGGACAAACATAAGATATAGTTGTACACAAACTATTATTTTATTAGTTGCATATCTTACATACGTGAATATGATATGTGGCATGGTTAAAATATCATTACTGATTTATTGTTTATATTGCTCCTAAATGCTATCATGTTTTTTGTGTAAACAAATTTATGATGTTGGTGTAAGAGCACTTATTTTAAAGGGTTTTATTCTCAACCATTGAGATTGATTTAGGGAAACCCATAAGTGGAATCATAACATTGAAAATGATGGATTTAAGTATAAAAAAAAAATGAGGAATATGCATTTCGTTTTTCAGTGCATTACATCATTTTAAAACTTCTTAATAACCAACCTCCCACCCTTACAACAAGATTATTTTGAAGAGAAAAATTGACAAAAAAATATATGTTATTTATGCATGTACCTTTGCATGTGGTGTTACTAACGTCCACACCACACGAATGGCCAAGTTTGACAGCTTGAGTGGTAGTGACACCAAGAACTTGAAGAATACCAGGAGTGAACACAACATGGCACAAACATGTTTTCTGGGTTGTATATATGTTCTTAAGTGGAACGCAACAAGTGTTAGGTGGGATTGTGTAGTTTATGTAGTTCAAGCATTGGAATATCTGCTCTCCACATGGGGGTAAAACTTGCCCTTCTGCCAAGTTTATTACCCTTATGTCCGCCATTAAGAACATAGCTATCATCAATGGCATACACATGCTACACCCATCCATCTTGTTATTCCAGATCCTCTTCAATGGAATAACAACTCCTATTTCACTCCTTCTTTCTATATCTATTTCTTATTCCTTTCCTGCTTTATTTATAGCTAGCTAGCTAGCTAGCTCCCTTTGTTTCTCTCAAAAGGTTCATTTCAGCTTTCTTATTGACTATTAATATGAGACTGGCATGTATCCATATAATACTGCTAACAGTTTCATTCTACCTTTATTAGCTAAAAAGGGAAAGTCACTTAGGTTGGTAGCTTATCCTGATCAAAAAGTAATTGACTAGAAAAATAATCACCTCATGCATCTGTTTTAAATTATCAATGATTATAAAATGTGCAATAACATCATTGATTAACTAACGAGAATTTAGATAGAAATATTAGTCCGAGCCAATAAAGGCTAAGTCCAAATCCCAGTTAGCCTAAGTGTTTATATTTCATAGACTCTACTATGTGGAAGCATAATAAATTGTACCCTTAAATAATTAATATAAGAGAGTCTTAATAACTAGTAAGGTTTTGAATTTAATATGTTGGGTAGAATGCAGTCAGCTATAAGATCAAGCTGAAAGATTCCCTCATTTCATTCCCAGAAATCCATTTTCCATTTCCTTTGTTGCTTAGTGGGTCTATAAAAAATAGAGGGTGGCCTTTAATAATCTCCAAGAGATGTCAAAACAAAGCTGACAAAAAATAATCCACTTCATCTTAACCTTTGAAATTGTACTAAGAAATTTGGAAGGGTGGACAAATATATCAAATATGTAATTACTACAACAAATTGCATCATTACAACTACTTAACTTTAATTATATTACATGTCAAATGGGTAATATAAGAATTTGAAAAATGAAAAATATATAGCAAACAATTGTTTTTAGGGATGAGTAGCCACCACACCTAATCACCCAACCTTAGTTCCATGCATCCGTATTTGAATCTTAGACTGGTTCAAATGCCATTATACAGGAAATAGTTTTGATGTGCCTACCAAAGAAGAAATTCTCTAAAGTGTTTACATTCCCAAAACCAACCAATCCATAATTGTTAATTGTGTAATAATGGAATTGGAAGATATTCTAAATTTCCAGAGATTCGTCTCATGTCCGATACAGATCAAATGGAAAATGATATATATCACTGTTATATGAGTTGTACAACTATCTTATAACATTTGATAAACTGTTTCATAATGAAATAATGAAGAAGAAGACAATTTTCCTTGAAACCTTACACATTGCATATCACTTGCAACGTATCAAAGATTCTATGCATCATGACTCATTCAAATCAAGTCAATATCACAAAGCCAAGCAAAGTCACTCTTGAGCCAAAGCATAGATTCCTGACTGAGCCAACTTTGGCCTTGACCGTGCCTGACTGCACCATGACCGAGAATGAATTTGCCTGCATGACCGAGGATGACCCTACTGACTTAGCCAACCTGACCGAGACTACCGAGGCTGATGCTGCTGACTTGACCGAGACTGTTAAGGCTGATGCTGCTGACTTAACCAACCTGACCGAGATTCACTCAAAGCTGGCCAAAGCCATGTTGGCTTCAAGTTACAGAAACTTTCATGGGCTTATCCATACTACAAGTCAAAGCCCATATTCCACTTCCAACAACATCATTTAGTTCATATTTTGTATCATTACTTTTGGCACATTTTACTTGTTTTACATGTGTCTTAATTATTTCACTTAGTTAGTTTTAGTTGGTTATTTTAGTTAGCTTTAGTCTTACTTAGTCTTGCTTCTTTTCTTGCTTTTCTCTTTTGTATAAATACTTGGCTTATGCCATCCACATATAGTAATTTTTGTATTCTTTACCATATCATCAATAAAAGCTATACTTCTCTTTTCTCTTAAAGATTGTTAATCTTTTCATAGAAAGAGATTTCTTGTTGTTTCTCTTTGAACTTTGTTCATTTTCTTTGACAACGTTCAAGTTCGCATAGATGTATAGGTTTTCATCTTGTATAGGAGTGAATATGAAATATTACTTCTCCCTCTCATAACTTCTCATCTCTAATTTGATTTAGGGTTTTAACCATTGATGGAAATAAATGTTTATGTGGAGGAGTTAAGACTTAAAATGAAGAAGAGGAGGGTAATCGAAGGTTAACTTTTTAATTTTTGGGTGCACAATGTTAAAGACTAGCATAAAAGAAATATACATTGTTTGTCATAGGTAAACATTAGACCAACCTATGGTTATTTATATTTTACGATGCATGACAATTTCATGTGAAGGCCACATATGTTTTTTTGTTTTTTATGCATGACCTTCTTTACTTATATGCTTTTCTAGTGAAGAACAAATGGGCCAGCCCATCGTGAAAACCCAATAAAAATACAAGACCCGATTACGGAAGGTCCAGGAAATTGGTACTATAAAAAAATGTAATATTTTTGAATTATTAGTCATCAGTTTGTGATAACGCACAATCTCAATGGCGACATTCAGCTTTAACATCGTTACCACAAGTATATGTGCCGCTGCAGGTTTTAGTTATCGTTCCAAAACCAATTGGAGGCGTTACAAACCTTCAACTAGAATTTCTTGTGTTGGATGGGTACTACTACTACTTCTTCACTTTCCACTCATTCAATAATTTTGTACTCATAAAATAATAGTTCAATTTTGATTTTAAAATATGTTATGCAAATGAAGGACCCTGAAGGCCTGTTTGGGAGACCACAAGGCGGTCACATTGATAGTCTCGAGTTTCGTAAACGTCTTGAGAAAGATTCTGATGCTCGCGAAGCTTTTGACCGTCAAATCCGTGAAGAAGCGGAGCGCCGTCAAGCTGTTCGAGATGTAACTCATCTTACTCAACCTTTTTCTCTTACTTGCTTATTTATTTTTATTATTTCCTATTATTTATTTATTTATTTTTATTTAATTAGTTTCGTGTTCCACCGGATACTCCTAAGGAGCTCATTGAATACTTTCTTGACACTGAAGCTCAAGATATTGAATATGAAATTGCAAGAATGAGACCTCGGTTTGTACTCTTTTTCCTCCTTATCTAATTATAGACCAGTGTGCTTCTTTTGTGTAATTAATAAATTCATATATTATTTGCTTCATTTTATAATTATCAATCATGAGTTATGACCAATTAGGAAGAACATATAACACATAGGATAATATTAAATTGACATAAATCACAAATCTTAAGAGAATAATGTTTACAAATTTTGTCCCTATAATTGCAAAATGAGAAAAAGACATATGACTGAGAGTGTATGAAAGTTTTATACACTGTCACTGTCAGTATATCATCCACCATTTATCTTTAATTATCATTGACTTTCAAAATAATAATAATATAAATGAATGTCGAATGATGTACTGATTGTGTATAAATATTTACGTTGACAATGCATAGATATAACACTCTAAGTGATTGTAAACTCTTTTAGAATACAAATAGAAATGTCGGAAAATATCTGTGAAAGTGTCCATACAATACGTATCCAATACAGACACTAAGGTTCTTTTTAAATGTCCCTGCTTCATAGATGACCAACATTACATCCTATAATCTAATGCCGTTGTCTTGCAGTACACATTCCTTTTAATTTAACTCATCAAGACCTTATAATCTGATCCGCTTCTATTCTTTTCGGTTTGCTAGCAAAAAATGCTGCTGTAACTAATCATTTTTGCAGATTGACCAAAGAATTCTACGCGCAACTAAAATCCGAGTTAGGACAGATTCGATTTGCTGTTACAAAAACACAGGTTCCTGTTAGTTACGTTTTCAGTTGAGCAGACCTTGCTAGTGTCTGATCATCTTAGACTAATGGTTTATTCGGCAGGAAATGGAGGGTAGACTGATTGAGCTGGAAGCTCTAGAGAAAGCTCTAGAGGAAGGAAAAGGTTTGTTTGAATTAAGCAAAAACATCTAAAAAAATAAAGGTCGTGTATGACTCGAATAGCTGCTTAATTAACTACTATAAGCTCACTCCTTGATCCTCTATCTTGTTATACAGAAGCCTTTGATAAGATGCAAGATGAACTCGTAAAAGCCAAGGAAAGCCTACACAAAATCTTCACAGCCAAGGATGTGAAAGTAACTGTATGTCATGTTTACTCTCCTTTCAAGTTTACTTTTTTTATTTTTAGTTCTGAGATGAACTAGTCTAATTTAACTTCAATGCAGTTACTGGAGATGGTTGAACGCAATGAAATTAATAGATCTTTGTTAGCCCTTCTCGATGAAAACATTGCAAATGCACGAAGGACCAATCAGGTAAAAGCAATTGAGAATTCATTTCATCTGACAGAATAATCCATGTGTGGAACTCAATTTTAAACAACAATCCTAGCATCTTTCAGTAGTAAACCCGTAACTCAATACTCTTCTACATGCCATACAAGTGATACGACTACAAAACAAAAGCTCTGGACCTGAATGAATTGCGGATGTCCATAAATTGAATTAAGATTATATGAGCATGACATATTGTTGAAACATAAAACATCAACTTTTAGTGTGCACAATTTGCAAGCAATGTTGCGATTAGTGTCTGTGTTCTGCATTATGCCATGACATCTTTACATGTTATTTTTCTTATTGCAGATGCGGGCTGCAGGATACATGGAAAAGCTCCGTGGGGATATTTTAAAATACATTACAGTTTAGTGCATAGCATAGTATGCTTTTCATCCTTTATTATTTGCATCTGTGCAAAATTCTGTTGTTGGTAATGCATGAGTAAACTACTTAAGAACTGAGATACTACAACAAAATTTTCCAATGTGATATCATAGCAAAGGAGTTGTGAATTTTGAAATACATCTTATAGGTCTTTAGGTGGAATGTGAGTGAAAATTGACTTTGAAGCCACAATGTGTACTCCTTGCAGAGAATTATTTAGCTGGATTCTGTTTTTCAGTTATTTTGTTTTGTTTCCTTCATGGCTTAAGTTCCCTGCAAATGCTTAATGGATGAACCAAATGTTTGGTTTCAATGAAGTGGGTTTACACCTTTACATCTCAATTAGATACGTTGGTAATTTTTATTTCTTGGTTGACTACTTTCATGTGTTTCTTCTCCCGGTAGTCTCCCGGTACCTAGCAGACTTTATAAGAGAGCAGTGTACGTTATATGACCCAGTAACCCAAGTGTGTGACTTAGTCCATTTGATTTGAATCTCCCCTCTTGTATTACATGTGTGAGATATGCAAGGTAGGATGCATGTTAATGTTGCTTGAAACTCATAATATGTATAATTCTGGTCTGTGGTCGGCCCAATATAGGTTCAGACCTTAATTTGATGTTCAAATCTGGCTTTGTAACTATTTTATATGAATTTGGTTGTTAGACAATCATATAGAATCTGCCATGTGTAGCATTAATGCTATTTCTATAATTATGAATTTGGGTTATATTGACTAAACTTTCAGGGTTGTTAAAAAATGGATGCATTTCCAACAACCACTTGGTTTTGGCATTATGGTATAAAATCTTATTGAATCCTCTAGTATTGTATATGTCCAAATGGCTAAGATTTTGGAGAAACATTCACGTTGGGTGAAGATATATCCTTGATTTTGAAAAATTCATTTTAGACAACTTTTAGGTAAGAACATTTGGTTACTTTATAAGAAATAAGAAATAAGAAAAATAAATGTTGATAATTAGATCTTATTTCATCATCAAGATTAAAAGATATTTATACTCCAATATATCACTTCTTTTTAAATGATCATATAATGATGAATTACTTTTTTATCTTTCAGTGTATGATTTAGATGCTATAAAGTGTAGTATTAGGTAAGGTAAAACAAATATATACTTCACCAAAAAATGCATATAGGAATTGTTACATTTTATAGTTTTATGTGATTTATGGAAAAATTATTACTTTCTTTATTTGTAGTAAAACTTTGAAAAAGTCAAGAGATAAGGAAACACTTTTAATACTTTGGCTAATAAATTAATCTATCATGAAGCTAATATTTTAATAGATTTGTTATTGATTACACAATCACATTGTATTATGCAATTTCCAAATCCTTTTTATTATTGAAAAAGAGATATCATGTGTAACAAAGACAAAAATATTGTACATCTAGTTCCTCCTTTAAAACAAGAGACAAAAATATTGTACTCTTCCCTCCCAGGATCCAAAGAGCATAACGCCAGTGCTCAAATGAGAAAACATGTTAATTCCAATTGCAAATAGAACTAATGATCGTTCCTGTGTTTCAAGATGCATTAGCCTTTTAGAATCTATAGAAGTAAATATTTATATTCCACATTACTGCCAAGGTACCACATGAATGCCTTCTTGTTCATTTAGAATTCCATAAACTAATAATAAGTTGTCCCGTTACAAGTGATTCCAAGATTTCTTATATAAAATGAAGTTTGATCTTAGTAGTTGACCCACTCTCATTTACCTCTTAATATAGTTAATATTGATAGTTTATACATTACTACCAATTATCTCATTCTACATTGTTAGCTGCATTTTCTCAAACCTAATTAGATATCTATGCTGAGGAGAGGACCTATATGACTAGATCAAGATTCACCAAGCCGACACAAAAGCACAGTCTCATTCTTTTTTTCCTCTTAACTCTTACTTTTTCATAATATAATTATATAACTTTCTTGGGTTACTTACATAAGAGAATCTTAATCTAGTTTGAATAAAAATATGAGTCGCTGAATGACTCCTTTGGTTTATGATAAGCCACTCAAAAATGAGGAGAATTAAACAGAATCTTCTGATGTGGAAAAGCATTTCAATAAAAGACAGTGCCTCTCAAGTGTTATAAAATAAGTGTAAAAAGAGGGTAAAGAAAAAAGTGGCATGAGGGAATTTGATATAAATGAGCTCCATACTCCTAATCGGTACATTATAATTCAATAGAATACATAAATATTGTAAAGTCTCCCTATCCTTATTCCTTGCTAGATATGGAAGCAAGAATTGGATTTTCTTTACTTGTTCTCATGAACCTTGTAGTTTACATGTCTAGCACTGCAGAATCTGCCATTCCGAAAAGATCCACTCCTAACCCTGCAAACTTCATCAAGTCCTCATGTAGAGCCACTTGCTACTCCACCTTATGTGTTCAAAGTCTGTTAAAGTATGCGAATGTGATCGGCCACAGCGAGAGACAACTAGCCATGGCAGCTTTGTCAGTGAGCATAACAAGGACGCGGTCATGCGCGTTATTTATGAAGAACATTGCCAAAGAAAATGGCATTAAGCCTAGGGAGTACAGGGCTGTGCAGGACTGCATAGAGAACATAAGTGATAGCATTAGCAGCCTCGGCCAATCGGTTCGGGAACTAGGCAAGACGAGTAAGATGGTGGGAGAGGACTTTGCATGGCACATGAGCAATGTACAAACATGGGTTAGTGCAGCTCTCACAGATGATAACACTTGTCTTGATGGCTTTGATGGTTATGGAATGAATGGAAATGTGAAGGCTGCTATCAGGAACAGGGTTGTTAATGTTGCTCAACTTACAAGTAACGGTCTTGCTTTGGTTAATCGCTTCGCCTCAAGGCACTAAAATCATGCCTACACTCAAACTCCTACAACCTTAAACTGAGTTGTCAGTAGTTGTTTAACTCTCCTTCTCCTCTCTCAAACTATTGGAAAAGTCTATGTTGTACTGCTGAGTCTAAATTTGGTGCTTGTTCTCTGAAATGCATGCTGTATTTATAAAAATGATTATTTTGAGTGGGTTTGTGTTGTGTAAGGTAGAGATTTTGTATGATGTATTTAGAGTTCTTATTCTGGAGGAACTTTTCTCTCTTGTTTTTTGTTACTAAATTGAACTTTTTTAAGTGGTAAAAAGATTACAACCCAAACAAGCATATAGACAGCAAAACAAAGAGGGAAACAGAACCTATAAGCATGTATTATTCTGACTTATTAGTCTTAGCCATGAGGTTGTTAACATGGTTTTAGAAAATTCATCAATCTATTGACTTTATCCATGAACTTATAAGTCCAACATGTTGTTTGAAATATTTCTAAACAATCAATAGTCCACTTCATTTACAAATTACACAGCCATTGCTGGACAAAGGCAGAATCCATTAAATTTACCCCAAAGAAGTTTGGTCTTTAAGATAATTGGTTCCTTTGCATAAAATTAATATCAGTTTTTTCAACTTTGGAGACAAATCGTAGACCCAAAAGGTGAGGGATACCCTTGATAGTACAAAAAAAATCGTGTACTTTCAGCAAGAAGGGTTTCTTCTTTTTTCCTTTACGTTCCAACTTTATAAGAGAGAATCATGGACTTTCTTTACACATATCTGGTTGAAGTTGACATATTAGGCCACATATGTTTTTATGCACAATCTTTATATAAATGACAATGAAGCTATCACCTTCATAGAGCCCAATCTTACACTCTCACATATATTTAATCTTTGTCAGGTTTAGTGGTGTCCCTTAATAAGTAAAAGATGGATGATCATTAAAACCCATTATGATTTGATTTACAAAAAGAGGATTTTGAGAGACCTAGTGGTAAAGGGGTTTGGTAAGGTTAGTTACCAAATACCAAATGATTTGTCTTTCATTAAGCATTTTTTTGTTATGGTTGGAGCACCAGCAAAATTTCAAACTTTGAAAGAGAAAGAAAAGGATGGCTTTGTTTTTGAAAATTTGATATGGCTGAGACTCGAACCCACACCCTCCTTCACCATATTACCTTAAGTCTTTCACCTTAACCATCAGACCACCTTATGACTCCAAAAAATGATGGCTTTGTTATTCAATTTGCAAGAGGATAAAGTTGCATTAGGTGTTAAGCATGAACTACTGACGTAGTCCCCTTGAGGTGATTAATGGTCATGTCTAGTTCAAATGCTTAGATAACTAAAGAACCTAGACACGGTTCACATAAAAGGTAGAGTAATATTTATCAATACCGATAAGATTTTTAACAATTATGTGGGACATGTAATTAAACGGATATACAGGTAAATATATTAGACTTTTCAGAATCAGTCTGAAAGAGAAAAGAGGTGGAAGCAAAAGATAAAGAGAAACATATTTTTATTCAGTTTATTGCCTTCAAGGCCTGCCAAATTTGGTCTAAAAAACAGAGGAAATATAGTTTTATTGGAAAACAGGCACATAGATTTGCACGCATTTATTTCTCTTTTGATAGCCATCAGGAGAGTCCCGCCCAATGAAGATCACATGTTCAATTTTTAGTGTCTCAAGTGTGTATTAATTCAATTAAACACTGTCACTTAATTGAAAAGAAAATTAAAAAAATAGAAAATAACTTTATTTATGTGACTTATGCAACGTGATTGGTTTGAGACATGAGGAGAGCGTTTTTTGGGACCGGATATCCTTGTTCCCGACAGCCATCCTTTTTTTCTTTCTGGTCCACCATTTTTTAATCAATATATGCACTGAAAAATACACAAAAATTTAATGAATAAATTGTGGCATATCAAAAACTTCATATTTCTGCATAAGACCATCTTTCACACAGAAGCCCGTAACTGCATCTTTGATTCAGGAAAGCAACGTTTTAAGCCATTTATCCAGACACAACGTGGTTTGAATAAACTCGGTTAGTCCAATAGATACAAATTTCATTTTCACTTAACCAATGCCTCTTGTTTCAACCATACGAACTAAAAAATGAGCTTTGTCTTAATTAACCGGAGTTCAATGTGCCTTTGATTACTGAGAGCGTGTCGAAGTCTAAATAGATATTGAAAAAACTGTTTCTTCAAATGAGTTTAATATTTGATTCGAATTAATTGGAGTTCAATGCAGTACTTTGTAGAGAAATTATTAAGAACTAAAACATTATGCCCACGTTTATTATTTTTTTATTGTTTAATCGTGATTGCCCGTGTATATTCTATTTGAATTTACTCCTGCCAAAAAATCTCACCGGATTTTGATGTCAATATTCATGAGGATGCTGCTACGTGAAAATGGGAATCCTCTTCCATGTTATAAGAAAATGAGGTTTAGAGAAAGAACATTATATTCACCATAGTTCCATATTACAAAATTTGTATCTTCATAATGTGTATTCTACATTTAATAAAAAAGATCCAAACTATTGGATAACTTAAGAGAAATAATGGTGTGATAAATGACATGATTCACATAGCATCTTGTATGGCATAGTTCTTATGAACATCATGATTTGAGAATAACTATTTGTACTGAAATTGAACAATAATTTATGTAGCAAAATGCTTGATTGCTTTTGTGCGAATAAAAAAACTGTTAAAAAGGGAACTAAAAACTTATAGTATCTCGCACCCGAGCTTGCAACTATTATCATTCCAGAATAAATTTGCATGGATTATTAAATACCAAAAGTGTTAAAATTTAAATTAAGTGACATGATTATTTTTTGTTGAATAATTGAACCCAACCATATTTATGGAAGATTGGTAGCTTTTAAACTGAAGTTGCATTTCAAAATATTTACTATCTAATTATTCACAAAACCTTATGACAAATTACATTTCCTCCCTATTTCATACTTTGCTCACTCTTACTTTATACACTCAATAGTTGTAAACGTAAAACAATAATGTGAACACCCAATTTTGTTCGGCCTAAAACATTTGAAAATCATTTGTTTCATAAATAATATTGAATCCTTGAAGATTTTTCCTTCAAAAAAAACTTGGTAAAAAATCAATCAAGGATTTCAATATGAAAGATGCAAATCATATCAAATCAAGTGATTTTTCATATGAATTTGATTAGGTTACTTGAATTGTTTTGATAAGAATTAAATATCTAGAGACTTCATTTTTTATCCAAATTTGATTAAGATAATAACTCAATGATTACAACTTCAAAATCTGCAAATCAAATTTAGTACATTCAATACCAAATTGATTGAGATTTCACTTTAACAAAATAGCAATTGATATGATGAGTCAACTTATTTTCGTTTTTTATTTAAAATAAAATAAAATTGGTTTTAAGTGATTTAAAAATCATTTATTAGCATTCAGTAATAGTAATGCAAAAGATAAATCCTAAAAAATGAAAACTAGAGAAAAAGAGAATATTATTAGCTTTTGATTAGCACTTATTAGCATTTAAGTGAATGATTTTTTAAGAGGAATATTAAAATATTAATCAAAGAGATTAATGAGAATGATTCACTTACCTAAATAAAAAAATCAGGTTTCCCTTTATTCTCTCCATCCAATTAATTAGGAGATTGCATTGGATTTAAACATGTGCTAAAATATATAACCTATAAATAGCATGTTTCATCTCCAAAACAGAAAAAGGAGGATCTTCTTTTCTTTTTCACCTCAATTCCATCCCTCTAAAAAAATCATCTCAACCTATCAACTTCACTCAATCTCCTACAATTTAAACAAGACATTCATCTTCTTCCTCCTAACACCATACACAAAAATATATTGGAAAACAACTCCAAAAATTCATCCATCATCTATTCCCAAAAATCTCCAACAATCATCTAAACCAAAATTCATTCATCAATCATTTTCTTCTTTAGACAGTACATTCCACACACAAACATCCAAAAAGTATAACCTTCCACTCACAATCATCCAAAAAGTATAATCTTCCACATTACACAACAATCCTCTCAATCAATATTCATTCATCAATCATTTTCTTTGGTGTTGCCATAACACTTAGATCCACTGCATATGATCACTCAAAACTAGGTATGTTTTCTTTTACTTTTGTTCTGTACATTATTATCTATAATGAGTGATAAATGAATGATTCAACATCACATGTTTCTTTTCATTTTAATTTAACAATGAATTAATTTAATACTTTTTAGATATTAAGTATAAATACATCTGTTTGTAGAAAATTAAAGTAACAACTATTCTAATTTTTAAGTCATGATGTGATGACAGACATTTGAGCTGCATTTCACTTTCTTAAAATTTAGGAATATTTGCTATCATATTCGATTATTAAATCTAAAAATATTTTTATATATAACGAAAAGTTACTAACATTTTCTAATAAATTTAAATATCTTTTAAAACACAAAGGTGATGAATCTTTTAACTAATATTTAAATATGAGATACGGTATTGGACACAAGGGTTGTACTTCACTCATTTTAATATAAATTTAGTTAAGATTAAACATCACATTTTCTAAAAATAATAATAATAAAATCAACCTAACTCACAAACTTTTTATACCTAAAGAACTACGTAGTCTTGATTCCTTATCTTTATAGGGATACGTAGGAGCAAGATCATATCTAGTCAGACACAACAAAAATAAAATAAAATTTTGTTCTTTTTAATAATTAATTAAATAACCAAATAACTTTAAAGTATAAATTAAGCCATGCAATTTAGTTAGGGTACCATTTAAAATGGGCGGATATGGTGCTAATACATTCCCTAGTCCGTAACCGACTCCCGAACCTGTATATCAAAATCCAAGGCCTAATGTAATCGGGCCAACATATTTTTCTACATTTTTTACTATAAAATGTAGTGGCGACTCTAACAAAGTCGTGCGGCCGAAAATCAGGGCACGACAAATAAGTTGATCTTTAAATATCATCATAACATCTCAAGTCCATATACTATGAAGTCAAAAAATATATATACTAAGTATGTTAGTTATTGATTAAATAAGGTTTCATTAAAAAAAAGTACTACAACATAAACACTTTCACATTCCAACGTAAATAAAATTAGTCTTATTGTTGATGAAGATTAAGAATGAATAAATTCTTTGCAAAAAAACAAAGGCAAGCTAAAAACAATAGGAAAAAAAAACTAACTTCCATTAAACCATTATTATATTTATGTAATACCATTTAATTCTTGAAAAAGCATTCACAAACATCACTGTTCATGAAAAATCAATTATCAACTAAATATTCAGAAGGTAAAAAACAATGATTAAAACTTCCAGTTTTTGTTGCTTCTAGTCTTAGGTAATTATAAAGTATTTATTCCATCTATTCTATTATTTTCTCACTTCTTATAATAAGAGGTAATTTTTGACATACCATAATAGATGTTGAGCAAACTTTCACTCTCTTGCTTCCTAATTGATATAACAATCTAAATGGTAATAGAGAATATGTCACCTGTTTAGTTTTAAAAAATTAACTTACAAAGAGGGGGATTAAAGCATGTTGTTCTCCACACATAAAGGGATGCATGCATCACAATGTTATGAGACCAAATATGAGAACAAAACTATATTATAGCCTAATTATTAGAACAAAATTTACATAAATAAAGAAAATAAAATTAGATGAAGTATTATTACGGATTATACAAGTGATAAACTATATGAAACCAATATCATATTAGTATAACACCCACTCAATGTATTAATATGATCAATGAAGTTAAATATATAACAATGGAGTTAAATTTGTAATAATGGAGTAAAATGATCAATGGAGTGAAATAGTAACAATGGAGTGAAGTATGTAACAATAGATTAATATGATCAATGAAGTGAAATATTTAACAATAGAGTGAAATATGTACCAATGAAGTGAAATCAGTTTTTTTTGCCCTCTGTATCCTTGTGGGTTAACCATTTAGAAATTTAAAACTCCATTTATGGTCAAATATTGGCTTGTCATTACACTCAACACTGATCATATAATTACCTCTCTTGGGCACCACATAAGTAATAGTATAAGTCTCATCACCCATATCCTTCACACCCAATCCTGACACCACCTTCACCTTAATCTGTGCCCCCAGTCAAAACCTTTCTCTCATCAGCAAAATAATAGACTTCTTCGCCAAATATTCATACTCTTCAGATTGATTGAACTTTGCAGAAATAATAGGAAATTGGTCAGTAGTTTCCTACTAATAGTCAGCAGTTTCTTTAGTGTGCAGCGCTTTACCGTTTATCTTGAAATTAGAAGTATATTATATAATATAATAATAACATGATGAGGAAATGAATTATATGATATTTTTTTGTAAAACTTAGAAAATTGTGAGAGTAAAATTAGAAACCAGAAATTACACAATGATAAATGATTATATTAAGTTTTGCCTTTATTAGTACTATAGATAACACAAAAGACATGCATGTCATACATAGTTTTCAATCTCAACAAACCAACGTATGATTTGACTAAAATTCATCAAAAATCACTGAATGGCTAAAAACTAATGTACATGCTTGCATTCATCCACGTAACTTTCCATCACCACATTTTTGTACTTCTCAAAGTAACTGCACGAAGCAGAGACCAATTAAGGACGCGAAAAAAGGACTGCATTGCTTTTCTCATATCATTTCAATTAACAAAAACAAAGGAAAGGTAAAAACTCAAAATCCCAACTATTTCCTTACAATTCACTTTATTTAGTGTTTTAATCTTCTATTCATTGGTTACTTAAGTATTGTCTGGTTTTTATTATTCAAAGAGGCTAAATTATTGGGTTATTTTGTGTTGAAAAATAGGTTATCATCAAAAGTTTATGGAGAGAGCTTTTGAAAAAGAAAAGTGATTATCCTTTCAATGAAGATGTACATTTGGAGGGTGTGTCATTCAATGAGGACTTTGCAATTTGGATTTCAATCCTAACTTTTATTAGAACAATGAAATCAAATTAATGAGAATTTGTATGATCCACACTTTTGCTCTCTCCTCTCCTTGTTCACTTCCTAGAGTTTCTAAATAAAATCTTAACTTTGCCAAACACTTTCCTAACTATTATTTGGTTTATCTTGCATCCATACTATATATAAAGTCAAAACATGAAATAACTATCACCATTGTGTAATTTCTATTTTCCTATTTTGCCCTTACATTTTTTAATTTCTACAAAAAACAATATAATTCTAAGTAACTACCTTTAGCACATTAAGCATCTATATCACCTTAAATTGAATTATAATAAATACATTTTTTAGCATAAAATACTCTTAATACAAAACATTCTAATTTTATAAAATAAAATTGCAACACATTTGCTCTGTTTCTTTGGCATAATGTAAGGTTGTGATTAATGATACTTCCACTTATAAAATGATACACACAAATGTGATGTGTCACACGATTTGGTACTTAGCTTATTAAAATCAATGCATATGTTATTGTCATAAAATGATTAAATTTATATATTAGATGGAAGTTTTCATCTCTCTTAAATCCAAAAATACCCTCTATATAATTTTTCCCTTGATGAAACACTTGATATTATCTTTTCCATTAATGAAAAGATAAGTGATGTGTAAAACAATGCAAAATGAAAAATGAAAAGACAATTCAATCATTCTATTATCTTTTTAATGATTTTTTTGTTCTTAAAACCAAGTGTGATAATTTCACTTGTCTCTCCATTAATGGAGATGATCCCTACTCATTTTAGGAGCCTAATTTCACGATTCATTTATTGATCAATTTTCTCAAATAGAGAAAGTCAACAGTTTTGTGTTTGGGCTCTTGTTTTTTAGTGTTGGCCCGTGGCTATGACTTAGCCTTATTATATACTACAGAGGACCACCCCTGTAAGAATGAGATGAAACGCAATCCAAAATGCAACATTAATTGTATGATGCAAACAAACAAAAAAAGTTAAAGTCATTTAGTTATATATTTTTTGTGAAAAATGAAAATTCAAAAAGGAAAAACTAATTAATAAGGAGGTTGGAATTGAAAAGGAAGTTAGAAAAGGCAGAAGAAACTTAGCAAGTGGGATTTGAAGAGATGAATTTCAGTGAAAGGTAGTGACTCATGCAGTTAGTTACTAGGTAGTTAATTATCATTTAATATTTGTAATGCAATTTCACTATCAAAGAAGTTTGAACCTTTGTTTGGACCCCCATTGCGTAACGTGCGCTATACTTCCCTATAAGTCTATTATATTACCCAAAATTTCAGCTCTTGAAGTTGTGAGTGGGACCCTTTTCTCCTTAGAACCAGGCAAAAAGTCCAAATGATCCCTTTACTCTCTCGTCTACTTTTTCTATTTTGATTTTCTATCCTAACTCTCTACTCTACTTCCTTTCATTTTAAGGATGCCTTTGGTTGAGGAGAGAGAGAATGAGTGAAAAGAAGTTAGAGAGAAAGTATGAATTCCCCTCGTTTGGCTAAAGAGGAGGAATGAGAAGAAAGAATGAAAAGTGTGGTGGGACCCACCAAATTTGTTTGTGCTCCAAAGTGAGGAGAAAAGATATCAAGATCTGTTATCTCAAACTGTATCCCAAATCATGTCTCAGAGCAATGATATTGAAATAAAAAAAATAAGAAATAATGAATATTACAATTTTTGTAATTAACATGAATGTTTTCATTGATATGAACATGATTTGAAACATAATTTTGAATGATAAATCATTGTTCAGGGAAGGGTGATGAAGAAACACTCATTTCTTTCTATTCTTTTTCTATACAACCAAACACCACTAAAATTCACTCAATTTCTCATCTATTTCTCATCTTTTTCTCTCTTTTCATTCTTTTTCTAACATATTATATTAGTGTTTTATTTCTTTTTCCAGGAAAGAGAAATTACATGACGATTGAGTTACAAGTGACATATGTCATTTTTGTGTAGGTATAAGGATTAATAAGAAGATTTAATATGATGATATAACATTACTCATATACAAATTATATATATCAATAGTTTCATCCAAAAGTGGGGGGCAAAATAAACAACCTTAATAAATAGGAAATGTTGACTGTTTTTTCATGAATATATATTTTGCTTTTTCTTGAGCCTTGTGACTGAGAGACATAATGAGATGATATTTTGCTTTTACACATTGTCCTCTTGTGTAAAAGGGGTTATCATTTCATGGATGTGATCATGTGAATTTCCAATTGCAACAAAAATATATTGGGAAGGCCAAGTATTGCATTGCTGCTATAGTGCATAAACTAACCGAGTCTCACTGTCACCAATCACAATTAAGATTTTGGAAGCAAATGACAAATTATGTTGTGCTGTTGAATAATATAAAAATAGAAAGGAAATAAAATGGAGATTTTACGTGTCAAGCAACTGAGTTGAGTTGTGTTGGTTATGGTTGGAATCAAGCTTAATTTATTAAAATGGGTTCACAAGCAATTCAGTTTAAGAAGCCAATTTATAATATAATACGATACAATTAGTAAACGACATGATTCAATTTCTATTGTACATGGGAAAAGGAAACTCAATTTTATAATCCTATTGCTCAAAGAAATTTTGGATGTCATTTGGAAAACAACTTCCATGAAAAAATGAATAAAATTTTAAGTTTATAACATTTGGGATTTGGTTTTTATTTTGGATGAGTTAATCATTCCCTCATAATATTGATACAATGAGTTACTAGTTTGGAAACTTTGGATAAATAATTGACTCAATTTATATTAAAATTACTAAAAATTATAATAGTAGATATGAATTTTTTTACAAAATTTCGTAAATGTATTTTGCAAGTAGATACTATAAATTAATATTTCTTCCTAATTACTCCTTAAATTTTAATTATGTGTAAACCTAAGTATATATAATTTTAAATTATTACCGATGAAATTGAAATGAACAGCCTAAAAAATAGTTTGATTCATCATATGTGTAATTGATAATGTATTATACTAAACGCATCCCAATTTTCTCATTAAAAATAGTTTGTTTAATCGATCATAAAAAAATAGTTTTACTAATTTCATGATTTTGACCAGCATTTTATAACAAATATCTTTGTTTTTTCTTCACACATGTACTGTACTAAACGCATCTCAATTTTCTCATAATTGCACAGAATGTAATGAAATATTAACCAAAATATAAGATAAATAAATAATTGCATCCATAAAAATGCAATAAAAGTAGATGGGTTCAATACCTCAACACAACATATGTCCAAATGAAAATAAATCAGAAGTAAAAAAGATTAGTTGAACGGTAAATAATTTTTTGTTTTTACAAATTGTAAATGATAAGAAAACAGGCCAATACAGCACGCGAGTCAAACACAAACAACTCGCTGTTATCCCCACTCACCGAGTCAAACCCAACTCGCCCTTCCATCAACGAGTTCATGAACCCTTCTTGCTTTGATACTCGACCCGCTATGACCCGACACACCAACATGGCCCTAGTTCCCCTCCCTCCGCCGGAGCTCTCATGTGCCGCTCCGCTGCCGGAGAAAGTGCAAACCGCCGATCCCTTGCCACCAGGAAACGACCACGCACAAGCTCCGCCGTAAGGACCACCGCTTGAAGTGGGACCCAGACAATGAAACCGCATCACTTCGTTCCCATCCGCCACACACCGCGCATTCTCCTCCCAGCTGCTCCCCCCCGACCCAGACCGACACTTCACCGCTTCACGATACTCTTCGAACCTTGACACCGTTCTTGGAGCATGGTTAACCTTAAATATCATCTCGACCCGTCCCGAGAACGGTTTCGGGCCCCAACTCGTGTGAAAAATAATCTCCAGCACGTTCCGTGAAGGATGCCCCTCTGTAAGCTCACTCAGGGAAGGAAATCGAGGTTCCGCCGCCGCAGGGGCGCGGTTAGTAGTGACGGTGGTGCTTCGTGAGCGGTTGATGGTGGTAGTTCTCGATGTATCAAATTCGGACTTGGTAGATGTTTCAGGGAATCGGGAGCTGGGCTTGGGCTTGGGCTTTTTAGAGTTATACTTGGTTGTTGTGGTTGTTGTTTTATCAACAACGTCTTTGATATTCTGAAGAGTGTTTCTACAACTAGCAGTGGGTTTGAGGAGTTTAGCGTTTGGATGGTAAACGTCTTCAAATGCTCTTGACTTGCATTGCAATGATTTCATCCAACCACTCGCCATTACATCAAAATATGCTCTGTCTCTTTTAAAAGATTGTATTGTTTGGTCTCATCTTGTTTATGTTCTGTATTCAAAACTAATGCATGAGGAGAAGGAAGAGTGGAATGGGACATGGTGCCATAATAAATGGAGTTTAGGGAAGTATTCGTTACGAAATCACGGTTCTACCCTTAAGGAGATTTCAGAATTACTAACCCACGTGGACTCTGACTGTCTCCTTCTTCTGTAGTTCTCGTAAACAACAATTTACATTAATTAGGAAAACAAAATACTATTAATTATAGGGTCACGGAGGTTGGATTTGGTGTTACATACCATACCACTCTGAATCCTCTATGTATATTTTATATTATTCACGCTCATTTTCACTGTCGGCTTAGCTTCTTAATATATTCTTCCTAATATCATTTACTTTTTCAGTACTGAGGATACTGCTGTGATTCATGGAAGCACGAAGGCCCTGAAAATCTAAGCAGGCTTGTGTGTGTCAGTTTTTAAATTCATTTGCTTAATTACTTTTATTATTCTTTTCATGTTAAATAGATTATTTTTTTTCAGTTGGTGAGAAGCTAATCAAGTCAAGTCATATCCTAATAAAAGCATTTGGCCTGCCATTTAAGCATGAATGCTTGTAGCATTGTTGCACCTTGAAATCAAAGCAACCATGACTCAGCTGCAGCGTTAGCATGTCATCTCAAACATTAGTGAAACTATGCAAAAAATGAATAATTATGTCTCTTGAAATAAATGAAAGTTTTCATTTCATAAATTTTGGTTGTTTTCTTTTACAAAGTAATACAGTATTTTTACTAATTTAAGTATTTTATTTTTGATAATCACAACTCTCAAAATTTGATATTGAATTTTTACTTACCTTCATCTTTCTAAATTTCTCTAAAGACAGTTTCTTATAATGTGTTTTTCTATTCAATTTCCACATGAACTTGAATTGTTAATTTGGACATCGTGAATAATTTGGATGATGATCACATATTCTCATTTTTGTTCCATTCTGTGTTTCAATCTAATTAGAAACTCTTATTTCATTAAAAATAAAAATTATAAAAACATAAATTAATATTTGTATATTATTTTATGAAGTTTGATTGACTAGAGATATCAGAACGATAATTTCTTAGGACACAAGATCCCAATTCTAGTAATTCCCCCATGCAATTGAGATTCTCCTTGTTTGTTTTTGCCTTGTGGGTTATGACATGCTACTCATCCAGTGGGTGGATTATAGTAAAAGGATCAACCTCTAGTTGAGAGTAGAATTAAAGATGAGAGAAAATGGTGTGAGAGGGTTTGGAGAGAAAGAGAGATTTTTCTATATTTGGTTGTGAATGGAGATAGAGAAAAGATAATTAAAATTGTGTTGTATCCACCGTAAATTCTTTCTCTTCAAGTTTGCGAGAAAGTTTTGGAAGATCATTGTGATTTTGCATGAAATGTAAAAATTGTTCCTTATTTTTTTCCTCCACTTTTAGTTTTAAATATTATTACTAAACATACGTCCTATTTTTATATAAGCCTTATATTAATTGAAATTATAATGAAAATATTTAATAAAATTTATAATCTAAGATTAAAGCCTTTATTTTAATTAATAATAAAATAAAAAATAAAATAATTTTTTCTTTACTTTTCTGACATCATTATCCTTTAATATATATCATCATATTTTTTTCTTACTTTCTATTCTACCAAACAGATCCTTCTCCCCACTCCTTTACTTACCTATTTCTCTCTTGTTAATTCTTTGTGTGCAACCAAATGAAGCCTTGTGGATATATATTAGTAAAATAATTTACATGGGAATTTGTGTGGAACAGTTGGGATGGGGAATAGAAGAATGGAAATAGAATAGAAACTGGCACAGAGTAGAGAGAAAGAAATCATATAAAACAACGCTGAAATTTAAAGTAGAAGACGACAGCATTTCTTCCACTTTTCTGTTTTTCCCCTACGTGTGCTCCTCTTATATTCATGGGAAGCAATTAGAAATAATATAGGTTATTTGTTTGAATTTTTAAAAAAATATAAATAGTTTTTTCAACTTTTGAAATATCAAATAATTTGTTATTTAATTCTTATACATTTTTTTTAGTTCTAGAATCTAATTAGTAAACTCTTGATAAACACTCTATTTAACCTACATTTATAAAAAATATTTTCTTAGGTTATCGGCACATGCTTTTTTAGCATAAAAAATCACAAATTGGGACAATGTATTGTATTGTTTATGGATTATTACATGCAGCAGCTAGTGCAGGCACTAAGTCGCTGTTCATAACTTATTGGGACAATGGCCTCTGGTTACATTAGAAGTAGACAATCATATTGAGATCATAAAACCTTATCTATAACTTTATTTTCATGATACCATTTCAAACCATCCAAAGGTCCAAATATTGAGGATATGCGCCTAAATATGCACAACACCACAAGCCATTAAGAGCAAATTCACTTCGAGTCAAAGCTACCCTTTAAATAATGTATATAATATATATGCAATATCAATATAAATATTTATAATATTATTCATCATTCATTTATATTAATTTTTATAAAGAGTCAATGATTAATAAAAATAAGTGAGAAATGATGTCGGGACAATATATCAAACTCATACGTGTCAAATCATATATTTTCTATTATTTATTAATAAAAATAAGAGAGAAATATTGGCAGCCTTTGGTCTCACGCCTACAGAATCTATTCCAACTTAGCTCCGGGAATTGCGTTCCTTCAGGCATGCTTCAAATTCAATACTCCTTTTCAACAATAACCTCTATAATATGTATAACCTTTTTAATTTTTATTTTTTATAAGCCTTTTAAGTTCTGAGGATTTTTTCTTGTCATAATCACTAACATTGAAAACTTATATCAAGAATCAAAACTTAATCCTAATAAATAGTGTTGATTATAATTACATTAATGATAAAGAAAATATAATAAGTTGGTCTAGTAAGTTTGAAGTCTAGTACTTATGTTTTTGGCTAATGGTTTGGAGACACAATTACATTAGGCCATTTGGGTGGTGTTCCCCATTCAGACAATGGACTCATTAATTTAGTGCTTAAACTATGAAAAATGAGAAATTATAGGGAAAACAAGATATGTTTTATATAATTTTAAATATAGAATTGGAAGTGGGATTGGAATGAGTTTGAGTTAACAAAAATGAGCAACCAAGACTTTTATTAAAAGAAATAGAGAATCATTTCATTCCTTGTTAATCATATTGTCTTCTTGAAAAGCAGATTTTGCAAATCACTGAAATCAGTAAGTCTTAACTACGGGAGTTGATGACTTTGGGACCCATCATTCTGACCAACTTATTAACTCATCAAATAAATGACTTAAATAGCATTGCAAAGTTCCCAGCCACGTCAACAAAGAATAGGATTCTTCTCCAGTACTGGGCTTGTGAGGGAGAAATTTTTTTTAAAAAATTTAATTTAAAAAATATAAATAATCTAAACCATTGAAGTTTTGATTTTGCCATGTGTCAAAATTTTAAACATGCACTGCCCTCTCCTGTAATGGAGAGGAGCCAAACTCGTCAACAAATCCACCAATGAACTACTTCAAGGTTAAGATTGAAGACTTTGAATCCTCCTCTAGGATAAATTGTTTCAAGAGTTTTTTCTCCCACATTTCCAATTCATAGTTGAAAACTAATTTCATTTTGTAAAAAATATTAAAGTAAGTTTTATATTTACTAATACATTTTTTTTTAATTTTCATACTCACAATAAAAATAATTTTAAATACAAATAGACCACACCCCAAAATCGACCAACTTCTTAAAAATGTTTTACAAATTGAGTCATCTAACCAAAAGCAAGTTGTAATTTTAACCGATGACTCAAAAATTAATTGAGCTTTTTCAATATTGCATCTTTAAAATGTGACATATATTAAGTTGTTTTGGTTAGACTCAACTATAAAATAGATTTTGCTTATCTTTATTCATTATTCAAATTAAACATTAATGTGACCATATAATGCTTTCTACTCCTTTTCTTTTGCCATACTTGTTTTTATTTTCATTTTCTAGTGACATTTATTTTTCATCATACAATTCTATTGTAGTGGGGAACATTGAAGTTAACTTTCTCAATCGAGATTTACATCATACCTAGAAAAACAAATATGTATCACTTGAACCATCACCCATTAATTTAATATATCAGTCCCAGAAAAAATCTAATGTAACAGATTAATTTTGAAAAAGTTTAAGCCGTATGATAAATTAGTCACAAAATCTGGTCATAAAATATATTAATAAACTCATTTTTTTTTTGACAAATTAAATGTGATTAGTTTAAAATTTAAATGAGATATTTTATTCATAAAAGGGAAATACTTATTTTAACGAAATTTTCAGTGAATGAATTAGCTTGTTGCAAGTGTTATTGGTTGGATCTAAAGGGTCAAAGCCTAAACTCGAAAAGGGCCCAATCCCAAAAGAAAAAGTAGTAAATACTGAACCGGAAGAAGAAAAGAGCACCACACAATCTTTGCAAGATCATGAGTGAGGAAGTTACATACGATCATATCACTTGGACAAAGATTACCTACCCCACTTTCTGTCTCAATCCCTATTTCGAGTTAATCGCAGTGTTAATTTTTGTTACTTTTTACTTTTAAATTTTATATTTTATTCATATAGTAGTATTGTGATTGGTCCAGGTCAGGGAGTGAGACAGATGATCTGTGTCCCATATCACTCCTACATTAGGGTAGTTACTTACAACATTAGGAGAGAACTATAATTAGTATCTTGTTAGTTCAATTTTGACATTCTGATTGTATTGTTCGGTTTTGATTATAGTCAGAATTATTATATTATGCCTTAATCTATTATAGTAAGAATTGCATATGCCTTAATCTATTATGCTTCAAGATGAAAAGTATGACCAAATTATACTTGAACATAAATATGTGGTAAAATGGCATATATGGCAAAAATTAAAACTATTTCACATAAGGAGCATTATTTGATTCATTGTAAGTTTGTAATATTGGAAAGTTTAAATAAAATAAAAGCATGTATGGTGCAGTTAGGGCCTGTCATTGTGAATGGGTGGCTTCCGGTGGGGTTGAGCATAATCCATATCGACAATGTCCTGTGTGGTATCACTTGGGTTTGTAATAACTCTTTCTTCAACATGTTGCATACTAGGTCCCAACATTGACCGAGAATGCCTTCTATGCTCCTACATAAGCTTATGTCTCATCACTTTCTATCACTCAAATGTGAATTCTCAAACTACAACACATGTATCCCTAATGTACATCACGCATGCACTCATTTTGTAAAAGGACAAAACAAAACATATGGTTGCACCCTATCAATAAAAATATAATAAATGTAACAACTTACATCACAATCACCACCAAAGTTTTCTCATTTTCAAATGTGAATATATACGGACACACATCACCTGTCTCATTCCATATCACATTTTCTGTCTCGAACCAATCAAAATTTCATTTTTTGTTACTTTTTATTTTTTAATTTATTATTTTATCCATCTAGCAGCATTGTGATTGACCGGATAATATATAGAATGAAACAATAAATGGGCCAGGTGATCCTTGTCTGATATATACATAATGAAAATGGATCCTCTTATCCTTTTCATATTATCTTTACAAGTGAGGGTATCCATTCCCATATACACTTCACTTATACCCATGTTATTCAAACCATGCACATATAAATACTATATATTGAGTTGTTTGTCATTAAATTTTAAAGACATGCTGAAGTACTAAACCCATTGATTCCATCTAAATCAAAATTATCCAAGAAAAGAAAAGACTTTGGTGTTATATATATTACCTTTGTTGCAAGAAATGATGATGAATCTGTTTGAAGAGACGTTGAAAGTTCAATCCCTGCATACCCACCATCACTTATTATTACTGTTATTACAACAAAGAGAAACTATACGGTGCACAGTGCCATTGAAAAAGTGCATGTCAGATTTTGTTTGCTGAGAAAAGAAATGCAAAGAACAAAATTATTACTTCTGGGAGTATACATTAATTGATCTGAATTTTCAATAAACCATGGGCGCTCATTCTAACAAATAAAGGAGCTTTTAGTGAACGTATGCATGTATGTTAAAGTAGAGATTGTATAAAATTTAGCACCTGAAGTTCCTCCAATGATCATTTCCTTCAAAGTTGATGTACTGCTACAACTCTCACAAATTTCCAACAAAGTTACCTTGTCTATTTCCTGCACATAAGCATAAATTTAATTTTCATTGTACTGATACTTTCCAATGGTGAAGGTACCAAAAGAGCTTGTAGCATACTAGAATGGAATGATTATAACTTTGGAACCCAACCTCATGAAAATGGTATTTTGTAGTGTCTTTTTTAGTAATTCCAAAAGGACAGGCCGTGCATGCATGCAAAGAAATGAAGAGAAGGACGAGCAGAAGAAGAGGAAGGGAAGACATGTTGAGATGAGATTGTTGGCTTCAAGTTTCAGAGCAATAATGTTGTTAATTTGTATGAGACTTGTCACAGGGTCAAGTTTCATGTATATGTAATAATGGTAGAGTAGCAAGTGCATTAAATGTAGGTATGTATGGGATTGAGGACGTTCTTAAAGAGAACATGCATGTGTTTGGGTCATGAATCTTCAAAAACGTAAATTGATGGATATGAAGGGTCCATATTTGTCCCCCAACCCTCAGCTTTTAAATAATAAATAACAGCTACTGAATTAAGGTTTTATCCAGTGTGGTTAATAAGCAATAATGACCTTAATATCAAATATTGGTCAAGGACTCAAGGTATATTTATTTGAAAGAAGTTATATGTCCCCAAAATCTAATGCATTCACTTGCTACTTATGGCTTCAATTTCCGTTAGATATGAAGGTGGTTGTATTAAGTGTTTGACATATGTGTTTCTATTCAGTGCTTTCTAGTTTCTATTAAGTGTTTTCTAGTTTCTAGTTGCTAAAAAAGAGAGTATATCACAACTGCCAAAGACAAATGACAACAATGTTATGGAACTTTGGTCCATATCTGCCTATGGCAGTTTCTGCTAGTTGGAGCAGCAAGAGTGCATAAGTATATAAGTAATTAAATTAGAATCGTGTGTATGGGAGAGGTAGAAAAACATTTAACCCTTGGAACTGCGTGATAGGAATACGAAGAATGCAACATATGGAACCTACTACTAGTGGAGTGTGGAAGGATTTGTGGACAAGAGAGCATGGCCAAACCTTCACTTTCAACTCTCTTCCTAACATCAAAGGAGCATACCACATGGCATTTACACTATGTGCCATTGCCTGAGAGCACTGTCACAGTAGTCACTGTATAGATAAATGTTTTTTTTACACCTAGTTTGGATATTTAACATATATAGACCATGCTTTCAGAAATTAATAAAAGAGAGGAAACAAAAAAGATGAGACTCTTCATTTTTCTTTCTCAAGATGTTCCATTATCTAAAGCTGGAGAAGAATACATAGAAACACTACCATTAAATATCATTTGTTTACCAAGTAACTCTACAAACTTAGCCATGAAGTAAGTTTTAAAAGCTCTTCATCCAAAACACTACCATTAAAATCCCCAAAAATTGCTGAAATACACCCAATGACAGTACATAAGTAGAATCAGATTGTCCATATTAGACAATTTTTGTCGTCTCTTAGTAAGACTATGCGTGGTAACTATTTTGGAAAATTGAGATCAACTAATGTGCCAATGAAGTCCTAATTTGATAATGCTAATGAATAATAACATATGACCCATAAGTCATGGGCTTAAAAATCATTTTACATCGATCAACTAATTCTATCAACTAGATGAAGAACAAAAAACAGCTGTATTCCCTTAAGTTACAAAAAGAATTCATGTTACCGAAAGCATGAGTAGTTCACAATAGTATTCTCTCTTAGCAAATATAGACCCACCCTTTCAACTGATGTTTTCTACCACCCAAAATGCTATCGACACCCTCACCCTGCCCAAAAAAGAGAAATGAAGAAAAGAAAACATACACAGAGAATCAACACCTGCAGAATTTATCTATTTTGCCTTTTGCCATCACTTCTTGAAGAGTGGGGAACACAGTGTGTAAAGGTACTTGGGTCTTCTTCATGAGATACCCCATAATTATGCCAAGTAAACCAATTAATATGACAAAGATCATCGAGAACAGTGTGTAATGATATACCATACATCATTACATAGTTACATACGTTATTGTGCTTGATTTTGTAAGGCAGCGTTGCTTCAATTCTTGGCATTATGTATTTTTGGGGGCATGTTTATTCTTACATAATTTCTTAGAGGAGATATAAAAATGAGTTAAATATGAGGTGTATTACAATGACAGAGGTGTGGATGCAATCCCAGTTCGGGACAGCAGATCCTTATCCCAATTCATTTTGGTCCAGTAATTTTGATATTTATTTCTTGCTTAAGTAAAGTATTGAGATATTTAATGACATTTCTTTTCGTTCTAGTTTAGCTTGCAGGCTTGGAAAACGCATCAACCAATTGGATTCGGTAAGGAATATCTTCAGCCAACCTCAATAATTAGTGATGTATAATAACCAAACTCAATTGCTATTTTATTAAATAGCAGTTACAATTATTATTAGTTGTTCTCGATTTCATATCATGCACCATAATCTAAGGATACAAAGGGATAACTGTAACTACAAACTTCCAACAGGAGATTGAGCAGAGGTAATTTTGAATGAGATCCAATATGTATAGCATCTTTCTGGAAAGATGAAAAGCCAAAATTAACTAGGCAATAACTTCAACATAATTTATACTTTAGAGTGAACTGAGGAGAAAGGCTTTATCTTTTCCAGAAACTTCTCTGCTTCAATGAAACCAAGTGGTCCAAATGACATGTATTTTATACATCTCCATCTGCTTAACCCCATAAAACGGCAAGTTTAAGCATATCAGCAGCATAGCATATTGGAGAAGCTTAAGAATACAGTAACAAGATATATGAATAAATACCTTGGTGTATAGGGTAGCGCAAAACAGTGGAGGTGTAGGTGGTTAACAGAGTTAAATGGAGGTTGATGAAAACCAAATCTGTCACAAAAAAGTAACACAAAAAATCACATGGTCATGTACAATTCACTTCAGTTCAAATCAAGCCTCCTTCTTTAAAGCAATGCGAGGTTATCATCTATACGCCATTCTTGTTGTTGTTTATCTGCTCATACAATTCTATTCTTGCTCAAGTTCACAGTGTTTTTTATGCTAGCTAGTAATCCAGCTTTTACTAGCACATTCAACAATAAAAATCTTATTGTTTTTTAAAATCATAATATGATGGATCCATACAGATAAAAGCTTAAAAAAGGCATTAAATTTCGAAACTCTATATATAACTTTTTTTAATCATTTTCTATAGTTACCAAGAACATTAAGTAGAACATGTAACACTAGACAGTATATTCAACAAATATGAAGGCATTTTCTAATGACTTATGCAGGAATACAGTTATAGCCAATTTGCAGCATAATATAGCACATGCACGAAGGTGACCAAGTAATTTAGACAAATAGAAAACATTTCTGTTTCATTAAAAGCTATTGAACAAATCATTGTGTCGACAAAACAGTTTATGACATCAATAGTGCAAGTAATAGTTTGTAACAGCAATTGCAGTTGAAATGCGAATTCAGAATAATGTAATGAAACAAAGTTGAAAATGAGAAAACAATAATAAATGTAATAAACCCAATACCTGTAGTGGTTGGATTGAGGTGCATCTCTATGTAATAACGTTCTCCCCACCTCTAACATGTGATTCACTGGATAAAGTAGGAAATCACTGAATGCAATATTCCGTATTAAAAGCTTTGTAATAGTAATTAGATTTGTTACCCAAAGAATAGTGTTCAGCTTTTGCGTGGAGATCATTAACAGTGGGAATGTGCTCCACGGGAATTACTAAGTAATGCCTAAAAGTTATTCAAGTGAAAATGAATAAATAGAGGATCAGAAAATTTTACATTACAGTAGTAATTCAAATGTAAAAATTATTGGGAATGAAGAGTGAGAACCTGAAAGCAGAAGGATTAATGTCGTGGAAAGCGACAACCTTATCATCCTGAAAGTGAAAGGAATGAGAATAGAAAAGAAAGGGAAGAAAAATTCAATAAAAAAAAAAGAAGATAGAGAAGGGAGAAATACGGAATGGAGAAGAGGAGTGGAGGTGGAATTGGTGGCAATATCACAGAAAATACACGACGCTCCTCCGATTGCTTCCGCCATATTTTGACCTTACCGTAACCTACAACTCATTGGAATAGAACTCAACTTCCAACTTCCAACTCAACTTACATGGACAAAATACACTTTGTTTTGCTAAGAATTACGGAGTTATGAGATTGGTTGGGTCATATATGAGTTCAACTAAACCCATTATGAAAAATGAGGATTCAATCAACTTTACCTTTTCATTTTATAATTTGGGGCCATGTGTAAGATGCATACAGAAGTCGGTTTGGACCTTGTTGACTTTGGCCCGTATAGAAGTCGGTTTGGGCCTCACCGACTTTGGCCCTATAAACAGATTTTGTAGTTTGTGGACTGGGTTCGAATCCCACCTAACATTTTCACAAAACATATTCTTTTTCAAGTTTTTTTGCTTTGTAAGTCATCAAAGATGGTTCTAAGTGCAGACTTACTCTTATATCTCTTCATCATTTTTATTGTAGATATAATGGCTGAAATCACCAGGAAAGAAAAAGGAATCAACGTAAATAATTGACAAATAAAATAACAGGACTTGCAGGCAATTTTAGTTGAAGGACAAAGCGAAAATCTTCAAAAAAAATAATATGTTTTTGTGAAAAACGTTAGGAGTGGGATTCAAACCCACTCCACAAATTAATGTTAACATTGCCTAAACCGACTTCTATATAGAAATCGGTTCCAGAAAACACTTCTTCTATATAAAAGTCAGTGAGGCACAAACCGACTTCTATAGGCCAAAGTTAACAAGGCCGAAACCGACTTATGTATTAGTTCGCATCTTAGACATGACCATAATTTGATATTCCAGCCCTAATCTACAATCAAGATGGAAATAGAATCATAAAAGTATTCCCTAGTAGTATCAAAAAATCAAATAATTAAAAGAAAGTTCTCTCTCTAAACTTTGAAGCCTATTATATAGAATCACATATTATGTTGTGTAATCTTTATATAACTTACATAAACCTTCAATTCATGAGCTTTTTTCTCCAATTCTCCTCTCATATCTGAGCTTGTACCCAACACACAACTCTTCTTATCTCTTTCTCTCTCAACTCTCAAGTCTTGGGTTTTCATTATAAGAGGAGCATATTATTTTTTTATTAAAAGTAAATTGTTCAATTTTTTACACCAAGTCATCCCTTCCGAACTATATTTTTAGCGGTTAATAATTTGAATTAAGATCGTTTGTATGATAAGTTATTTATTATAATTATAACCAACTTTAATTATTTGACAAAAAAATGAATTTATTTGATTTTAATTTAGATTAATATATTAACCTCTAGACTGCAAAATGCAATGTACTGAAATAACATACGATCATAAAGATTTATATGTGATATATTATCCAGTTTGGTGTTGTTCGTAATTTTTTTTAATACATTCGACATCTTGACACCTGATTAAGAATCTTTTCTAAAATTGTTTTAAATGCATTCGAACACATGTTTTGGTAAAGCATTAAAAATTTGAATTTTAAAATTATCTTAAAATATGTTGTTTTCATATTTTTTTAAAAATGATGACCTAGTTTTTTACCTTTGATCATGGAAGAAGTCAGATTCACGTCATAACAAAAATACCCAGAAAAAATTACTTATTTGATTGTCATCCATGTGTCAATTGGAGGTTGCATGATACAGATATCAAACCTTTTAATTGCCAAGTTGCAACAAGATAACCAGTGTCTTGGCCAATAAAGGAGCTAAACAAACAAAATGTCTGGACACTTCACTCCCAGTTGTTATTGTCACTAGTGTAGTAACTACTAACTGGGAATTAAAACCCAAAAGGAAATTTTCTTAACATTTACCAAGACGTTTATACAGTAGTATAAAGTCTTGCTAGATCCTTGACTAAAATGTCAAATATTCAATTCTTGGGACCAACACTGTTGGAAAGTACAGTCACACAACCCGAAAAGGATAAGTTCTTTATACATTGGGTGATGAAATATCCAAATGGAAACATAAAAAGGTGAAAAAATCAGATTAAAATTGCTACAGAGGTTGCCTCAGGGAATGAATTTATATGATAAGGCAGCGAATCACAATAAAAGTGGCGTCCGCAGCAGCAGAGTAAACATAATATAGAGCTTAATAGTCAGACAGTATAATGATTACTTCCTAAAACGTCCTGATTTCATACATTTTTGGGTGTTGTAGGAGAAGACAAAAAATAAATAAAGTGAAGTTACCAATGGCCCAAAAATTGTAAAAGGTAACTTTCTAATTCAATCTAACAGAACAAAAATGCACCTCAAGCCTGCAAACCAGGCAAAACTGCAAGGGTAACAAATAATAATGTTACTGATGCTTATAATACTAATCTTTATGTCAAGTGGGAGCTATGGGGTATCATCAATTCTTCATAATCACCAACACAAACCTGCTTCAAATCTTGAATTAGCCAATGTATCAAGTAGATACAGAGGTTTATAATATATTTAGGGTAACATGAGCTAACTGTTAATACCTTGTACTGATTGCCAGCATAAACGTACACTACATACAATTGTTTAGATTCTCCTGGACATGGATCACAAAAACCCATGATACCTGATTTTCTTACGCCTTCATGAAGCTACATCAACAATAAATAGGACGCTTGTTAATCACTATATACGAATAAAGATGAAACCATGTGAATTCCAATGACTCAATTTTGGTTAAGTCACACAGTGGCTTCATCAGTATAGTGGCGATCTACTGAAAATCTTAGCTATACTAGAGCAATCACAACTTGCATAAAATGTCAAGCATATAAACTCGGCGATAGTAATAAAATTAAATAGAAATTTGTGTCATTGATTAAAGGCTCAAAACAGACATTAAACGCATAAATTAATCAAACTATGTGAAAAATATGTCGCATTCTGGGTGGCTGTTAGCCTGTTACTAGTTAAGGATAGTTGCTTCTTACATCTACCACTGTGTAAAAAAAGTATATGGTTATTAAATGCAAAGGAAGGTTACATTGTTGATTGCTCGTCCAAGATTTCAGAGGTTAATTAATCACATTGGGACAAATACTTGAAAGGTTAACCTTACCATGTCCTTGGACCCAGCAACGTTTGGTTCTATTCCAATATATTAAACTTCTACTGTCTGTTTTACATTTTATCCTATATTTACTGCAATAGTTTTTCATAAGGATAAGTAGGCGAAAAATATAAAAGAAACATACCTTGAGTTGTCCAGAATCATTAACCAGAAAATTCAGAGGTGTTGTAACATCTATGACTTCTGAAGTTGATTCAAAGCTTGTTTCATCTGATGAATTTAAGTTGTTCACAATTCTTTGATTTCCATATAGTGCTCTCATAATAACCAGTCCACCTGTTTCTAATTGTTTGTTTCTTTTCCTAGTAGCCACATTTTGTAGTAATTTCTGAGCTTTCTCTGATGCAGCCCTTGCTTCTTGAATCTGCACAAATATTTCCCCCAGGGAAGATGTTAACCAGGATATTCAATTCAATAGAATTCAGCAAAAGAGTATTGGTATGCCTGCATCTAAGGGGAAATAGGAAATAATTAGAAATAAGGGAAAAACTGCTTTGTTTCAAGTTCAAAATGCATAGAAACAAACTCAACCATGGGAAACATGACCCTGGAACTGATTTTGTAACTGACTCTACTAGTTATAATTAGACATCTGGTGCAACGGAATCCTAACTTCTCAGATGTTTAGAACTAGTATTAGATATGGGAATTCAAGATCCCATGTTTGCGTAACAATAGAAAATTACAAACTCTCAAATATAAAAAATGCTGTAGTGCATACAATTGTTATTCATCTAAAGTATTATTTGGAGTGCACTTGGGTATTTAAAACAGCCAGTACCTTGGATTCCCCTGTTATATGAAAATCATAGAATAATAAGAAATCTACAACCAGCAAGCATATTAAAAATACTTGAGTATCTTGCATACCCATGTCAAAAGGACGACATGCCAATCACCTCTTAAACGTCTGCTAAAGCATAAAAGACACTCACACACAAAGAAGTAACTGGGTGAAAATTATAACCATTTGTGACTCCACGTAACAATCAAGTTAGTATAACCACAGAATTCTTATAGAAATTCCAAAGGAGTGTGATAGACCTTGTATCCTAGACCACATGGGAAATGTTAGAAGATTGGAGGTGGAATTTGTAACTGACCTGTCAACATGTCAGTTAGAATGAGAATGTAAAGAGAGAGAACATTATGGGGAAGGGAGGAGAAATTATTCAGAAGTGACTTGGGGCAATTTGCCTAGGGGGAGCTGACCCTTTAAGTCTGCAGGTGCTTACAATCTTTTCTTTCTAACTTTTCAGCTTAATGAAGAAGGAATATCCCTACAATAAGAAGCTAGACACCATTTTTCATATAGTAAATTTCTGGAACCTATCAGAATGATTAAACAAAGCAATCTCAGGAATTCCACTTTCAATAGTTTAATACCTTCACAAGAAGTTAGATTCCTCTCTCATGCAAGCATATAGTGTGCCATGCATGGACAAAAAGCAGATTTCAAATTATTGAAGAGTATGTGTATTGTGATAGCCATCACACAGCACACAAAATTGTGTTCAGCATTAAGAGGGTAGTAGTTGCAAACAAGAAAGAAAAATAACAGATTGAGAATAAAAGCATATATTGATAACCCATACCTGAGTAGAAGATTTATCATCCTTCTCTAGAGCCTTCTGCTTATTTCTTCTAAGGTAATAGGGTTTAATAAAAAAATTCTGTAAATACACAACTCATATATTAGGAGAAAGGACGAGGTAAATATCATCAAACGGTTGAATAAACCAAACAACCAACTCTTTCATATTAGTTGAAAAATAAGTACTTATCACATTTCCACCTATCACTCCAAAAATGCTGGGTAATAAAAAGTGGTGACCAAGGTCTTTGCAACTAACGGTGCAGCTTATATGAATGAATGCATCGTTGAAAAGTTCGGGATGTGTTTTCTTTATTTTCAATCAATTTTACTTGCAAGTGGAGCTCAACATAAAGTAAGAATACAAGATAACTATACAGGAAATAGCACCAAAAGAAAATACAGCTTCTAAGTTAGACAAATGAAAATAGCAGGAAATACAGTTGATAGCCATGTCAACTACATAAACGGACACTCAAAATTTAGAGAGGGAAATTATTAGTAGGTACAAAATCTAGCACTGTATTCTTACAGAAATGCTGATTGTGCACACTATACAATTCATGTTTTCATTAAAAAATATATTAGAACTTAAATATTTTCTTCCTAACTGACGCACTACAATTAACTGAGTATAAATATTTATAGGCTTTCACAAAAACAAACCAGCAGAAACAGCTCAAGAATTTGGTTATTAATGTAAAATTGATTTGAATGATAACCTTCAGCACAAAGTAAAGAGAACCTGGGACAACCAACGCTCCAGTAGCAAACACAGGATTTAAATGCTTTGTCAGCAAAATCTGCAAGTAACAGCAGATTTGTAGCAGGTCAGAAATCCAAGAAGTCAAATAAGCAACTTTAAATAGCTATGTTATCTAAAGTTTCTTTAAGACTTAAATAAATATATTATCTGAATAGTTTGTTAGCAACAGCAAGTATACACCGTCACTCTCAAGTTAATTACAATACCAAAGTTCACAAAGGCAAAGGAGAGTCAAGATTAAAGCCAACTAATCTGCCAACGTGAAAAAATACTTTTTAACTAAAGAAGAACCTATTTCTACTTTTTTATCATCTAAATAACAAAAATTATTTGTCTAGGTAAGAAGGCATAAGCCTATCCAGATTGGTCTATACAGCATCTTAACAATCAGCATGAACATATACACACGCACACCATATCTAAAATATTTAAATAAACGTAAAATACATTAATAATGTCTAATATATATCTGGGTGAACAAATAAAGAACCAAGACTGCCCTTACTGGAATAATTAACTTTTGGCCCCCACGGAAGAGTTCAAATTTCCAGAAAATACCCTGAAAAGTTTTAAAAAGAGTGTAAGACAAATTATACAAACAAAGTATGAACGGTAAAAAATAAGCAGCATCTACAAGGAATTAGTGAAGGGAGGGACAATAGAAACTTCAAAAACAATCCGTCTCATTGGTCAAAAGTGGAAAGCGAGGAATCATTAATGTGACAAATAATACAGAATATGGCCTAAGGGTAGCAAATTGATTTTATGTACTAGCAATCAACACAAGCTTTCATCCTAAGCCTAAACCAACTTATCTAATCATACAAAGATATAACATATAAACATCAATAATAATTAAAAAATCATTAGCTGTGCTACCTGAATTCCTACTGTATACATCCAGCGCACAGTGCTGAATTTCGATATCTTCCTCCCGCCACCAACTTCAAGCTCAAGAGAAGAACTACAAGATTAAATGGTTTAAAATCAACAGACAGCATAGACTAGAAACTAATTCAAATATTAACTGTCATTGGATTACTAAAATAAATGGTAGATAATTATGCTGACAAAGCAGAATGAGCGAGGTTGACTACATGGATCAAACAACATCATAATGTTTTATCATAAATCATGTTCATTGATAAAACAATGATTTCTAAAGCCATGTGCTAACAATAACAAACACGAGGCCACTAACATTCCCCCTAATGTGTTCAATTTTAAACCTATCTTGTTAATGTATCCGCTCATCCAACGCAACATTCTCATTTTTTCTACAAGGAGTTTATTCCGTTGTTCACATTTTACCGCCCAACATTCAGTCTCACATAATTGTAGGTTTTATATCGCATTCCAAATAAGTCTATACCACATTCCAAAAAAGGGTTTTTAAAGAAAAAGTGTTAGTTTCAAGTGTTTCAACAACATTGCTTTGTTAATTTAATCTATTGACTGTGAAACTAGAATAAACTATTGAACAAGTAATAGTAAACAATGGCAAAAATAATCGTTAAAAAAATAGGGGTTGATTATATATATATATAATCAAACACCTTGCCAATAAAATCATATAACATTGTGAGCATTTGGCAACAAATTCTAAGTTTGATGCCATCAGATACATTCTCCTCAAAAGACAAAAGCAAAAGCTTGAAAAAGGCAGCCTCACTAAATTCTCATTCAATAAGATTTTGCAAACCTCCCAAATCTTCCCGCTATGCAGCCAAGTGAATTAGGAGAGAAGCGATGAGTATAACGGACTGATGTGTCAAACGAACCTGTACCAATCTACAGGATTTGAAAAAGAGTTAATTTAACATATGAAAATATGAGAGACTTATAAGATCTATAAAACAATCTAACTCTAAGATACTATCTATAAGATGGAAACACGTTATCTATGACAATCCTCTGCTCCTATTTCGTGATTTTGTCTAGAATGATGCATTTTAACGTTATTTTTTTTGTGTGTGTGTGTGTGTGTGTGTGTGGGGTGGGGGGGGGGGGGGGGGGGGGGGGGGGGGGTTTATAAGAATAACAATGACAACTTCAAGTATGTTTCTAATAAATTCACTTGCTGTTGGGCGCAAGACTTGTATTCCTGATAACAACCTCTGCAGTTCTATTCACCAATTGAAGAAATTCCTTGAGTTAAAAGCCAAGTAACAAAATATTTATTCTTTCCTAGTACAAATTGAACATGAGAACACTTAAATACCTTAAAACAAACATAAGTGATGCAAATTGTATACAATTGACATTAAGTATTTGACCCTACTGACACTAAAAGTCATTAGTTTATAAAAATCAAAGCTTCAAAAGAGATATACAACATTTGAAGAGGATGAGTTACTTGACAATGAGATTGGTAATGAAAGACAGCAATATATATATATATGTGTGTGTGTGTGTGTGTGTGTGTGTGTGTGATTTCAAATTGTACATGCCATACAAACTAATCACTTGATAACTTAGTTAATTAGATTAGAAGAATGGAATTTATAGTAGTTTTACAAAATTAAGGTAATAAATCTCTAGCTCAGATGACCTTAGTATGCAGAAAACATAGAAATACCTTCACTTCTCCAGAAGCAGACCTCCTCTCATCTTTCTTTTGCCAGCCAACAGCTATGGATGACTGTGGTCCCAAAGCAAACTGTATCTGTAACACATATGACAAGGGAGTGATCACATATGGGAAATCTTCCAAAACTGGTTCATGATCCTCAAAGTAACAAAGAGCCCAGTTCATCAATTTTATGATTTAATATTGACAATACTTGATTGGCCTATGTGATAGTTATTTATATGGCCAAATGCAGGTACAACACTTAATTTTAAGGGATTTGGTCATTTGGGTTTCAGAAGGTATAAAATAAATAAAGTTTCTAGATGTTCATCTATTACAAGTCCAGAAAGCATGTCCTCACCAGTTGGAACTTGAAAACGCCAGATAGATCATTCCTTTGCTCACTTGAGTTTTGCAAAATGAAATGATGATAAATTATTTGCTATCTATCTTAATAACAACAAATCTCGCCGATAGTTAGAGTAATTGATTTCATCGTTATCTGTAAATAAATTGTATATTCATATTTTGATAAAACACTGGCATATCCATACATGTCCACACCATGCTATTATGTATAAATATTCATCTCAGTCACTGTAATATTATCTACTACACCCCAGGTTTAATCTAAGTACACTAGTTATAAATTCATTGAAGAAAAAGAAAAGTTCAAGGTAGAGAGTGGCATACATGTCCACTTGCAGTTTCTGACAATTGCCGGGTCCATAAATTTGAAAGATTCAATGAACCATCTCGCAAAGACATCGCAATACCCATTGTTGCAGCTGAGTGCGATGATAGATTACTGGAATGTGAAACACAAGAAAATGAGGAAAATGTAAAGAATCACTATAATAGGTAAAAGAGCATTGTTCACGATGATTTACAAAAAAGAACATTACCCACCGAGATGTTTGCACTCCAATTAGTGAATGTAAACCAGATGAAGCCACAAACTCTATTGAAGAAACTTGTGAAATTTGATGCCTAAACAGAGCAGTAGCAGCTCCACCACCTTCATTTCCATCAACTGCTAAATTACCACCAATTGTAATAGCATTACGTTTTGATAACTGAGACTGAATCTCGCTTGTCATAGCCATTCTGAAATTCAGAAACATAATACAAGACAAACAGTCAAATGAAACAATAAAAATGTTGCTGTGTCAAACATATTTAGATGAAAAAATTAAAATCCTAAGGAGCGATAACTTGCACTGGGTTTTCAGTTTTTGACGAAATCATTAAGATGGAAGCTGCAATTATATTGTAAACCAGCATATGCCTAATAATATTAACAAGGGCATGCCTTATCTGTGATTTGTTATATTAAGATAGAGTCCCAATCACATTAAAACCATTCCTAAAACAAATTATCATGTTTTATCAATATAATAAAAATAACAATAACAGCAATAACATTATGCTTTCAAACTGAGGCAATAACTCTACAGTAGTGTTTGGCGCAGGGACAGAACACAATGAAGCAGGAGGTATTCTGCTCTATTCTGTTTGGTTCCACCCTTTTTAGTACAAACAAGGTCTACTTTTTACTCCCAGGTCCTGTTTTGATCAATTTTTAAAATACACCGAGCATAACAGAAGTTCTATTCCATTCGTTATACCATGCCTACCGAAAGCTACACTATTTAGTGTGCATCAACAAAGGAGTGCACATTGAGAGAATGACAAAAACAAGAAAAAAGTGTGATGAAGTGAACAATATACCCTCTGAAGAGGCCATCATCATCTAGAAAGTGCGGCACAGATATATTTGCCAGAATTGTCCCCGAAGATTGAAAATGAGTCAGCATTTTTTGGCGTTCCTTCATTCTCTTCAATCTCTCTAACTCAGCCTTGATCTCTTCAGCTTTATCGAGCCTTGGACCAAGTTCCAAACCAGAATTCAACCCTTCCATTCCATAGATATCATATATTTGCCTCTTATTTGAATCTGACAATATCTCATACGCTTCACATATACGTTGGAAATTCTCCGTAGCAATATCTTTCATCTGACACAAATAAAAATAAATAAATAAAAAAAAATAGACAGATTGAAGAAAATGCATATAACAATGGAAATAGGAGCATACGTGAAAATCTTGGTATTTGTCAGGGTGATAGACTTGAGCCCATTGACGATAAGCTTTGCGAATTTCTTCATCGGAAGCTTCTGGAGACAAGTTCAAGAGTGCGTATAGTTCTCTGTTATCTTCTCCTCTGTTCTGCTCCTCCATTGCGGTGGTTAGAGGTTGTTAGGGTTTTGGGGATAGATGAGTAGAAAGGGTTTATTGCCTTTCATCACCAATTGATCCCAAATTCAGAACTACGAATTGCGCTTTAGTCCTTAGGACTTCATAATCATAACTCTCCTAGCTCAACGTCAACGTTTTAAATACTAATAATAAAGTAAAAGGAGCAATTGAGTGCTTCTGTTTCTGAACACTCATACAAATCATTGATAAGGATATGTATGAGCAAATTATTTTATTTTAATAGATTTATGCACTTACTGTTTCTTAACACTCAGATTTTTTTGTTCGTCTATATTTTTCTAATTGAACATTAAAAAATAAATTTCTATGATTTATGAAAGAAAAATGTAGTGGCAATTCCAAATCATTTGGAATAATAAAAATCTTCTTTTTCCCTTCTCCCAAGTCATCTAAAGGATGATTCATCGAAAATTAGGTTGGGACCAAAAGAAACAAACTGATCTCAAAATTTCAATGTAGTAGTTGATTGAGGAGTTCCCAAAGTTCAAAACTTCAAATCACGGTTCCCACAATCTTACTTCGTTTTATAGTATTGTTGCGTCGTTGACATACTGCTCTAATGAGATCAGTGAAATGATTGTCATGTAAAACAAAAAACAGGAAAATTGACAAGAACTATCATGCGGAAGAACAACCACTAATACTTCAATCAAATTTTAGTATCACAAATATCATATTCGATAATATCATGTAATTTTGTCTCTCGGGCTTATTTTAGTACTAGATTAACCGTAAGGGTTCTAAACGAGTCCAATCAATGAATAAAGCATGTGAATTTTGGTGCTTAACTTGAGTTGACTCACATGTAATTTCATCAAGGACATCATAAAAATTGTGGTTATATTTTAAAATTTTGTATTACATATGATAATTTATCTATAATAAATATGAAAATTAAAATAAAAACATTATCACAAAATACAATGGAGATATTGAAATGATTGGTGATACCATGACCAGTGTCTGCAAGAAGTGTTTTTGTTCAACTATATCCTCCAAAATCTTCCCAATTATTCATCAGTTAGTATATATGGATTCTTGTAACTGATAACCCATCTTAAGTTTGAGGTAACCAGAAAATGAGGACCCAATCCTCCTACACAGCAACCTAAAATGATTACCTGTGAGCAGCATCTTCACTACACTGTTGATTGCATCATGATATCAGTATATAAATGCAATTATAAAACACTTACAGTCAAAACTGGATGCTCTGGTTTTTTGGAAATTTAGTATCATACAATATCTGATACAAAAGGGACAAGATTATATTTAACAATCCCATAGATAGTTCTCTTGTTCTTGAACTGTTGAGGTCATCTTTTTTCCTCGAGGGGGAATATGTGTTTTCTTGTTTACTAAAATGAATAAATGAGTTGTACTATCACCTAAGAAGGTGCTCTATTTCTTGCTCTGGTAGATGCTGGTTCCTTAAGGCAGAGATGGTGGCCAGTGTTAACACCCTTGGCATTCAAAATAAAACAACACTTGCTATCAAGTGAGCCGCTAGATCGAATCATCATATATCGGGGGAGGGTGATAGATATCTTATGTTTCTGTATGAACTCCATTGGTGTATACCAATATTCCATGCTTACGGAAAATTGCGGAAACAGGGACTTCCCAACTTCTTTGATCACAAAAAACAAAGTGTGATATTTACAGCTTGGGTAACTGCTCAAAGTTCAACCTCGTGAAGTTCTTCTCCAAAACTGCTCCTTTTTGTAGGTGTATGCATTAAAGAAGACTCATCAGGAATAAATGTGGATGATGGCGTGCCCAAAGCTTCCCCTAACGGCGTAATCTGACCCATTCTTGGAGAGCTGAATGAATCACTAAAACTACCACTCCACGAAGCTGTTCGACGTGATTGAGCAGAATGGAAGTTACTGACATGTGTCACTGCACCCTGTTTTGAGATGTTATCCATGCTTGGGAACCTTTGCATGGCTGTTGGAAATGCATGTTTGGGAGATTGGTATGACCAATCATCCGTGGCTGATGTTGAAGGATCTTCATTAGCTGCGCTATTTTCTTGGTTGCTTTCCGCTATAGCCTCCATTGTCTGCTCATTTGATGGTGCAGGAGCAGGAATGAAAAACTTCGCGTTGGCGGCAGGAACAGGTTTCACAGATGGAACAGAAGGGGGCTGAAACAAGTTTGCAGAGTTTGCACCACCTTGGTTGAAGGTGTCAACATACCTGTGTTTAGTCCATAAACAATTTCATCAATTTTGTACACCTTTCAAATTCAGTTGATTACTAAGAAACTAAACTATCAGTGAAAAAAATGTCCCACGTGTTTCTGGAGTTTGAGCTGGTAACCCTTCTCAGTCTTGATAAAGATAAATTACATCCTAAGATTCAGCTACTATGCTGGCTTCCATTTAAGCATTACAATTCTTGTAGTTCTTGATAGGTATTCAATTTCAAATTTTATTATCTAAAGAGAAACCAGCAATAAGTATAACTTACCTATGCTTGCAACTAAAACGTCACCTTAATAAAGACTTAAGAAGAATAAGTGTTTACCTTGACCGAACACCCAAGCGACCACGAGCAGAGAATTGATTTGAGGTGGGTGGTATCATTGGCATACTTGGACTTTGGTCCGGAGTTAGGGTTCTTATGTTAGAGCCCTCATTAGAGGGTGATCCTTCAGTCTTCAATGCAGATTTCAAGTTGTATTCAGTTGAACCATTCTGGAAAGCAGCAGTTGTTGGAGGCGGTGGCAGTGCAGCTTCTTCAGTTGGAGGATCAGCGCCTTCCTCTACCCACCTCTTCAGCTTTTCATCATAATAGAACTTGTTTGTCTCACCCAATTTAGCCTGCATATAGGCACAATCAGAAGGATTGTTGACAACAAAAGGAAAACATGGCAGAATATGAATCAACTAACTATACCTGTTTACCAGAGAGAGGTCTCAAAACTAGTCCCACTGTTTTTTGCAGAAGTTGTGAGCCAAAACCAAAACGAGAAAATCGAGAAGTACCCCCTGATACCTGTGCTTTTCCTTGTGAATCAAGTGACGTCGTTCCCTGTGATACATCAACCAGAATTTTTCATCAAGCTCAAATTTAACACCATATAATACAATAAGTCATGCAAGCATGTCATCACACACCTGTCTTGGGCTTCTACCAAAATCTGGCTCTGAAACACTTCTATTATGCTTTATTATTCGATTATTGTCAGCAGTCCAGTCACTAATTGGTTCCATTGAAGCAGATGGAACTAACGATGACATGGCCATTGTTGACTGGCTATTGGACATATGGTGGTAATGCTGTTCATTTCCATGGACAGCACCCTGTGATGATGTTGGAACAGGTGGTGGTAAACCACCAACAACTCGATGTGCAGTGCTATCAAAAAAGTTAAGCAATTTGCCAACTAATTTTGCAGGAGCCAAATTTGCAGCATATCCACCCTGAACATATATCATGAAACAGGAGGATAAGTAAAAAGACTTTGAAAATAATGAAGATTTAATAAAGTACAAGGAAGGTACCTGTTGGTGAGTCCTAATCCTATCCTCAAGAGATGATACCAATTGTTTCCATGTTTCTACTTCTGGTGCACGGCCAGTTTTCAATGATTTCAGTACTGCTTGGCAGTACCTGAAGCCAAATAATACTGATAAGGCGGTTCATATGAAGATATAATATTACAAATAAAGTTTTGTGAACTTACTTCAATGAGTCCGAAACTTTTCCAACTTCAGCTAGCATATATGCATATATAAGCTTATATGGTTGAAATGGAAGTAGTATAAACTGAGAGTTTCCAAGCATCTTGGAGTATTCGTATAGTTCAGTCCTCTGTCCAAGTACCAACCAGGTAAGGTAAGTTTGATGCAAGAAACACATCTTGCAAATATCAAATCATAAAGAACATGTTCTTTTTAGGCCATTCTGAGGTCATAATTTATGACATACAATGACATCATTTGTCTCATGTAACTAACCCCACCTAGTAGGAAAAGGATTTAATGTTCCAGTTGTACTGGACATGGTATTTTTAGAAAACAAGAGATACCGAGGTGGAAAAATATGTGACACAGATAGATTATGTAAAAAGTGTACATGACATGAGATTTTATTATTAAAAAACAATGGAGCTATTGTTTTGAAGATAAACCTAGGACTGGAGGGGTGATTAAAACACCAAATTACATCTTAAGCATGCAGGCATACTAGAGAATATGAAACAGTTCAGTTTAAACCTAGAAAAATCTCAAAACTAGAGCAATTGGTAATAGGAAGAATTCTAGAGAGAGTGCTAATGGCAGATGAACTCTTATATTCTTACCACCTTTTCTCGTTCACTATCTTTTACACCTTTTCTTTCTTTTTATCTCTCTCTCTCTTTCACAACATATCATCAATCAAATCTCTCTTCCCTACATCTCCTGCACCCCAGGAGAGGGGAGTAACATTTTCATTGGCAGATACACAGTGTACATGATATTTTGTGAGAAAATGACTCCAACCAAGCACAAGCAACAGAGCAGCCAAATGTTGAGGAAGAAAAAACTTCAGAACTAAAAAAGATTTCAAAGTACCTGGATAGCCTCTGGACTAGCATAAGTTCGAGGAAATTTCCAGTGATCCGCTCCTATTAGACAAAGTCTAGCACTATCTGAGTATGACTCGAAGTTTGCGTCAGCAACTAAATAGCAGATGTGTGCAGCAGTAATCTATATATGTGTTTCAAATCAGAAATACGGAAAACAGCACAAACCATTAAACAGAAGAGAATAAAGATTCAGCACAATACCTCACTTCTTTCCTTCCACAAGCAATCACCGAGGTGAACAATTACAAGTTCGTCACCTTTGGTTCTGTTTGCAGTTATTACAGCCAGATTTTCCTCCCAATCATCAAGCATACCATTAGATCCAATCTGAAAATGCAAAATTTAAGCTTCCATGCCAAATAAAGAGAAATAGCATTTGCAACTATGAAACTAATGAAGTAACAAGACATTTGGATTGCAGCTCTTGCATGGCTTCCTTCTTTAGCCTATTAGGATCACCTGTGCAGAGTGCTGAGGCATAATAGAAGCACCAGGATGCTCACTAACTGAGGTGCCAGTAGAGAAAACTTCAGCCGGTTGCCCAGCAATTAGAAGGCATAATGTGCGCAGAGGTGACCCTGCAACCAGCTGGCGTAGTGCCATTTGCTTAACTGTATCAACATAGAACTGCATTGCAAATATGACCAAATTTAATCCCAAAACAAAGACATTACGAGAAATGATTGTGCAACCCATAGGGGATCGTCTAGCTCAGGTATTAAGTATTGGAACAGTATTTTCTGAAAAATTAGCATCTGACCTGATCACCAAGTTGCGAAGCAAGAACGAGTGCAGGTCCCCATAGTTTCCCTTCTTGCGCACATTGTAAGGCCTCCTTCTTTCTTCCACTAACAAGAAGATTTTGTACCTCAGAAGCCATTGCCTATATCAAAATCAAACTCAGCAATTGGTACAAAACAGTGTGAGAAGGGGATTGGTTCAGAAGTTAGGTTAATACACACCCGCATTTGTACTTCAGGAGGAAAACTTTGCAAGCAGTGGCTCAGCATCCCATAATGAGTGGCACTACTCTTGGCAGATGCAAAAAGTTTTGCAACCTCTGACTCCGGAGTGTCATTTTCCTGAATAAAATATAAACCCAAAAGGTTGGACAATTTCAAAGTGATTTCATGAGGAATAAATAGTATTCAGGCAATAATTTTACTCACTATCACACCTACAGGTATGATAAGTAAAGTTAATAATAATAGGGCACAACAGCCATGTGAAGATCAATTGTAATTATAATGTTAAAAACCGCTTATAAAGGTATAGGTATTCTCTACATCAACAAAATATAATAGAGACAGAGCATGAAAGCATATTTATTCCTTTCACTTTCACGACAATAACTGTAACTTACTTTAAGTATGGTGTCTGTACCAAAAGGAGAGCGTAGTTTTCCATAATGTTGACAAGCTATCTTGAGCAAGGAAAGAAGAAGTCTCAACCTTTCGCCCTTCTTATAATCAGTGTCAGGTGATTCACAGCGTGCAATTCTCTCATCTATCCATTTGTACAACTCTTTATTTCCAACACTCCCACCAACCAATGGACCTGGGTAAGATTGCTGGCTCAGAGCACGAAAATAATCACCAGTGACATTTCCAATGCTTGAAGAATCAACGCTTCCCATGACAACTTCCATTAAGTTCAACACAGAAACAGAACCTTGGACAGCACCCTTCAGATAAAAATAAATATACATTGTTAATCATTTTAAGAAATCACTACGAGTAGAAAGAGGAAATATATTTTAAAATATAAGTAATACAAGAGCAACCTCTAAGTCACTCAGAAACCAAATGAAGCATTGATCAAAGCTTTGGATAAGAATCAGGAATTAACCTGGCTTCCATATGATGAGTTTGAAGGACTGTGATCTTTGATTATGACGAGTTTCCCACCAAATCCAAAGGTCACCAGGGCATGTGGTGGACGTCCAGCCGATGATCTTCCAGCTCGAGGAGAATATGAGTAGTGATTTCCATCCTGGATTGATTGTTTGGAATAACTATAGGGTTTCTGGCTTTCAGCAAAATCATTTGAGAATTTTCTTTCTTTATCAAAATTAGTATTTGAATAATTAAACTGTTGAACAACATCCCCGCTTGGGACAAAGCTTTGTGGTTCGATAGGTCCATTTACCAAACCATGGTCATGGTTTACTTTGTTGTACAATGCAACTGATCCAAAGGAGCTAGAAGTATTTTGCTGGTTACCACCAGAAACCCTTGAACCATATGAATGAGTATATTGCTGGTTACCAGGAGACATTATATTATCCCCGCTTTGAGCAGGAGTCCCATTTGTGTACGTGTCAAAACCCTGCTGATGGTTAACACCATATGAACCATTCCAGCTGTTATCTACAGCCTGACTATTACCAGTGCCCTGTGATTCATAATTGCCATCTTGGCTATACTCTCTATACAGACTATTACCATTATCTGAGAAATTTCTGGCAAAAGCATGCCCATTTTCAACTCCCTGAACAGCAGACTGGATGGAAGAATTATATGCTTCCAATGATCGCCATTCTTGGGCAATGGTGTCATAATACCAACCAGGATACTGAGGATCGAAATACATATGCTCAGGATACCCACTGTTCCCTTGTGAAACTTGACTCCAGCTAGATACACTTTCAGTTGTGCCAGCTTCAGCTGAAGTTCCAGTAACGGCCTGAGCAGTTTGCTGCATATAAGACAACTCAGTTTTACCGTCTGAAGCACCAGCCCAATCAACAGCCGTATTGGCTTCAGAGGTTCCCCGAGTAGTGGCTGCTTCATTATACTCATCTATTTGATACCATTGCCCAGTGCTGTAATCAAACTTCCAGCCCGGATAAAGATCCTCCCAATTCTGACTGGCACTCAGATCTTGCCCGCTTGTTTCTTTTTCTAAAGATGCATCACAAGGCTGACCTTCTTGATATTGCACATTATTAACTGAAGCATTTAAGCCATCCCTATGCCTGCTTGTGTAATTCTCTAAAGATGCATCATAACCTTGACCATCTTGATACTGCAGGTAATTAACTGAAGTATTTAATGCATCATTATGAACTATATTGCCAGATGTCACCTCACTATTTAAATTATCAAACGCACTCCCTGAAAAATCCCCTGATTGATCTGCCAACTCACCAAATAAGTCAGAATATGATCCGAATCCAGTGCCTTCATTTGAATCAGCATAAAAAGAATTCCAACCCACCTCCTTAACTCCAGAACTAGGGACTTTATCAATGTTGCTTACAGCTGAAGCAGACGTGAATTCTGATCCCATCGCATCATTACCGGGAGGATCCGTTTTACTATAACGTCCAACCGAACTAGAGGACAGCACCGAATCCGCCTCTTGTTTATGTCCACTAACCAAATTACCATCCAATTCTACACTACGCTTTTCCCCTTTGAGTTCAATCCCACTTTCCCCAGCATCTGAATTCTCCAATGTAGCATCAGCATCGCCGATACCAAGATTCGCAAAAGCGTTAGCTTCATCGGAATCATTGCCTTCATCATGGCCAGATTTAGCAGGCCCCATATCATCATCCCCTTCAACCAGTTTATCAAAGAAATCCTCATCCGTATTATCCTCTACGTGAAATGGAGGATTGGAAGCCATGGACCAAAATCCTTAACCCTTCAATTTCTCTCGATTCAGATCAATTCCCTGGAACCTCTTACAATTTCACACCTTGAAATCAAATCTAAACCGCAAGATCCAAAACCAAAATCATCAACAACAAAAATCACTGCTACCTTAAAGCTAGCCTGAAGCAAAAAGGACAATAACAGAAATCACAAACAAGATCTAGAAATTGTGAAACTCATGCAATATAATAACCAAAAAATCAATGTTAACATGCATACATACCCGAAAATTGAAAAGGTTAGTTCCTCAATTCAACGTAGAAAAACAAAAACATAACATAGAGATCCATGTGTTTCAGAATAATTAGAGAGAGAAAATAAGGAGCGTGTAGAAATAGAAAGCTTTCAGAGTATAAACTCTAATTTTGTCTCTTTACATTTCACAAAAACTTAAAAAATTTAACATAAATTTCATTCCAAGGTTAATCTTACTATTTAGGTTTATCCCTAAATAGACCCACACCTCAACCTAATGTTTTCCTCTCTCACTGTAATATTGATAATATATATATATATATGGATATTAAAACTTTTAGATGAATTTCTTTTATTTATATCTATACTTCTATAATAATATAAAAGGAAAACACAAAATAATTATTCATGGTGGTGTAATTTTTGTTTCCTATTTTGTTTTTACTAATCTATATTTTCTACCAAAAAAAACTATATAATATATTTCCTGATTTTATGTTTCATATTTGTTTATGTAACTTTTTATGAATCACCAAGAACATAATCTATAATATGACACTACTTTTAGGCTTTGAAAATTTACAACTTAGCGTTAAATGAACTCTATTATTTGCATAATTAGAGCTATACTTCAATTAATAATTTTATGTTTGTGCATGATAATAAAAATTTCAACTGCTTTTTTTAGGATGATTATTATTCTCATGAATTTTGTTATATTTAATATTTTAAACATTAAAATCATAATAACTATTACATAGGGTTGTGTTTGGCATATTGAAAAATAAAACAAATCTAACTTAAGAAATTCATATCTAAAATCACAATTGTGCTAACAGAGTAAGTTGCCAATAATGAAGAGTAATTATCTATTGTGTCAATCTTTGTCATATGATCTTCCAAAACATTAACTTCTCTTAGAATAAATTGGACAAGGACAACTCACCTTCAAATAAACAATTCACAACTCAGCTAGTATATCAGCATCAACTCCAAAACTTTTATAAGCAAATGTTAATATGTTAGTATATTATGGTGGATAGGAATTGAAGCATCAACATTCTAAACTCTTCACCTTTACCATTTTATCACCTTATGACTTCGTAGAGAGAAACCCAATTACTAGAGATCTTCATGGTTGTGAATCACATCACCTCTACTAAGTATCCCATATTGTTATGGTAATAAAGTAATTTAATCATTCATATAGTTCAAAATATTAAAAATGTTCATGGTTGGCTGAGTTTAGTTTGCAGCAGCAGCAACTGAAAAGAAGAGTATTGAGAGACTTGATAACAAGTTATGTGGTATAATTAAGGATATATCTTACTCTACGGATAAGAAACTAATTACTTTTGAAACGTATGTTTGTCTCTCATAACAAGTGTAAAATCATCATTGCCAAGCAGCAGCACTGCCTCATTGTCTATTTCTTCATGATGTCAATATTAAAATCATAAAACGATTCTAATCAAAGCTTAAAGATCTGGTTTGGAAATTAATATCATATAATAATAATAATAACTGATACAAAATGGACAAACTTATATTTAACAGTTCCATAAATTATTCTCCTGTTCTTGACCTGTTGAGGTTTTCTTTTTTCCTCAAGGGGGAGTATTGTTTTTTTATTGTTTTATAAAATGAATAAAATGAACTATCATCTAAGGTGACATTTAAAATAAAACATCACCTACTATCAAAAGTTTCGACCAGATCTAATCATACATAACCAGGTCTGGAGTTGGAAAATTAAAAAAATACTGAACATAGAATAGGGAGGATATATTTGTTATTGGATGAACTCCATCCCATGTACCACAATTCCATGCTTCCATAGAAAATGCAGAAGAAGAGGCTTCTCAACTATTCTGATGATCAACAACAAAATGTGATATTTACAGCTCTAGTCTGCTCAAAGTTCAACCTCATGAAGTTCTTCTCCAAAACTGTTCCTTCTTATAGGTGTATGCATTAAAGAAGACTCATCGGGCATAAATGTTGATGGTGGCATTCCCACAGCTTCCCCGAAAGGCTTAAGCTCATCCATTTTTGGAGGGATAAATGAATCATTTGAACTCCCATTCCATGAAGCAGTTCGACGTGCATGACCTAAATGGAAGTCACCGCCATTTGTCGCCTCATCCTGTTTTGTGATGTTACCCATACTTGGAAATCTTTGCATAGCTGTTGAAGAAGGAGATTGGTATGACCAATCATTCGTGGCAGATGCTGAAGGATCCTCATTAGGTGCACTATTATCTTCTCGGTTGCTTTCTGCTATAGCCTCCATTGTATGATCATCAGATGGCACAGGTGCGGGAACAAAAAACTTTGCACTGGCAGCAACAGCAGGTTTTACAGATGGTACAGAAGGGGGCTGAAACAAGTTTGCAGAGTTTGCACCACCTTTGTTGAAGGTGTCAACATACCTGTGTATAGTCCATAAACAATTTCGTCAATTTTGTCCTCGTTTAAAATTCTATCAATAACTAAGAAACTGAACTACAAATGAGAAAATCTTCCTCTTGATTCGGGAAACTGAGCTGGCTTCATAGAAGAGCCATAAACCATAGGTTCTTCCTAATTTCCTCTCAATTCATCTTTGGTATTTCTAATGTACGTTTTAGTTAAGCCTATAACAGACTCAAAAATAAGCTTTTACCTTGACCGGACACCCAAGCGGCTGCGGGCCGAAAATTGATTTGAGCTAGGGGGTATAGGTGGAATCCCTGGAGAGTGTTCCTGAGCTAAAGTTCTTATGTTAGAGCCCTCATTAGAAGGTGATACTTCTGCCTTCAATGCAGATTTCAAGTTGTATTCAGTTGAACCATTCTGGAAAGCAGCAGTTGTTGGAGGCGGTGGCAGTGCAGCTTCTTCAGCTGGAGGATCAACGCCTTCCTCTACCCACCTCTTCAGCTTTTCATCATAATAGAACTTGTTTGTGTCACCCAATTTAGCCTGCATATAGAGCAAAATAAGAACAGTTTGAATAAGCACAACTAGAAGTGATGTTGAAAAAAAAAAGGAAAACAAAACAGAATATAAAACAACTAATATACCTGTTTACCAGGGTTAGGTCTCAAGACTAGTCCCACCGTCTTTTGCAAAAGTTGTGAGCCAAAACCAAAACGAGAAAAGCGAGATGTACCCTCTGATGCCTGTGCTTTTCCTTGTGCATCAGCTGAGGTTGTTTCCTGTGATAAATCAACCAGGTTTTTTGAATCAAGTTCACATGTAATACAGCACAATACACTAGAAGTCAACCAAACATATGGAGAGGAAGCTGAAAATCTTCACGGTACACCTTCACAATAATCACACACCTGTCTAGGGTTTCTACCAAAATCTGGCTCTGAAACACTTCTATTAGGCTTTGCCATTATATTGTTGTCAGCTGTCCAGTCACTAATAGGTTCCATTGAAGCAGATGGAACTAACGACGACATGGCCATTGTTGACTGGCTATTAAACATTTGCTGGTTATTCTGTTCATTTCCAAGAACAGCACCTTGTGATGGTGATGGAGCAGGTGGTGGTAAACCACCACCAACAACTCGCTGTGCAGTGCTATCAAAAAAGTTCAGCAATTTGCCAACTAATTTTGCAGGAGCCAAATTTGCAGCATATCCACCCTGAACATATATCATGAAAAAGGAGGATAAGTAAAAAGATTATAAAAATAATGAAGATTTAATAAAGGAGAACAAAGTACCTGTTGGTGAGTCCTGATCCTATCCTCAAGAGATGATACCAATTGTCTCCACGTTTCTACTTCTGGTGCGCGGCCAGTTTTCAATGATTTAAGCACTGCTTGACAGTACCTGAAATCAAATAACAATAATATGATGGAACATATAGAGAAATAATATCACAAATGAAGTTCTGTGAACTTACTTCAATGAATCTGAAACCTTTCCCACTTCAGCTAGCATATATGCATATATAAGCTTATATGGTTGGAATGAAAGCAAAATAAACTGAGAGTTTCCAAGCACCATTGAGTATTCGTATAACTCAGTCCTCTGTCAAAGTACCCATCAGGTAAGTTTGAGTGCGTCAAGAAACACAACGTACTAAAATATTGAATCATAACAAACACCTAGATAAAAAACTTACAGGACGAGAGATTCATGAAATAAAATAAAATTGGACATTTCATTTAAAGATAAACCTAGGACTTGTTTGGGGTTGTAATTAAAATAGAAAATGACATTGAACCAAGCAAAACCTCAGAACTTGGCAACCAGAAAAACTCCATGGAATGAGAGAGAGCTATTGGCAGATAGACAGTGTATATATGATATCTTGAGAGAGAAAGACTCAAACCATGCATGATTAAAAGACCAGACAAATTTTGACGAAAAAGGAACTAATGATGTAAATAAAATTTCGAAGTACCTGGATTGCCTCTGGACTAGCATAAGTTCTAGGAAATTTCCAGTGATCTGCTCCTATTAAACAGAGTCTAGCACTATCTGAGTATGACTCGAAGTTTGCTTCAGCAACTAAATAGCATATGTGTGCAGCAGTAATCTAAAATAAGAGTTTCAAATTAGGGGGAAAAAACTACAGAAATTATTAAACAGAAAGTGAAGATAGATTGAGAACTATACGTCGCTTCTTTCCTTCCACAGACAATCACCAAGGTGAAGAATTACAAGTTCATCATCTTTGGTTCTGTTTGCAGTCATTACCGCTAGATTCTCCTCCCAATCATCAAGCATAGTATTAGATCCAACCTGAAATTGCAAAGCTTCAGCTTCCAATTAAAAAAATAAAAGAAATCATATTTGCAATTATGAAACAAATAAAGTCAAAAAACATCGGATTGCATAGATCTCGCATAGCTTTCCTAGTTTATGATATATCTGGATCACCTGTGCAGAGTGCTGATGCATGTGAGAGGCACCAGGATGCACACTAACTGAGGAGTCAGCCGAGAAAACTTCTGCTGGTTGTCCAGCAATAAGAAGGCATAGTGTGCGAAGGGGTGACCCTGCAACCAGCTCGCTTAATGCCATTTGCTTCACTGTATCAACATAGAACTGCATTGCAAATAAACACCAAATTCAATCCCCCAACAAAGGCATTATGAGAAAAGACTGTACACCTCATAGGGATGTCTAGCTCAGGTATTAAGTATCAGTATTTTCTGAAAATTTGACATTTGACCTGTTCACCAAGTTGCAATGCAAGAACAAGTGCAGGTCCCCAAAGCTGTCCTTCTTGTGCACACTGTAAAGCCTCCTTCTTTTTTCCACTAACAAGAAGATTTTGTACCTCAGATGCAGTTGCCTAGATCAAAATCAAATTCAGTAATTGGTCGAAAACAATGTGAGAAAGGGATTGGGTCTGAAGCTAAATAAATACACACCCGCAATTGTCCTTCGGATGGAAAATTTTGCAAGCAGTGGATCAGCATCCCATACTGAGTTCCGTTCATCTTGGCAGATGCAAAAAGTTTTGCAACCGCAGACTCGGGAGTATCATTTTCCTGTATAAAATACAAATCCAAATGATTAGCAAACTTGGAAGTGAACCCATTAGATACCCACACAGAAATTTGACTTAGTGCCACAGACTACCTACTGGCATGATAAGTAAAGCTAATCGTAATAGTAGGGCACAGCAGCCATTTGCAGACCAATTACAATTTAAATTTTGAAGAATGCTTATAAAGGTACATAAATCCTTTATGTCAAAATACAATAGAAGCACTGTATGATAGCAAACTTAGAATGTCTCAAAGGCAAGCATTGGTGAAAGTTAACCTAAAAATTTAACACTCATAATAATGTTGTAGTTTGCATAATAGTAGGTAAGCCTTAACTATTTTGGACAACAGTTTTATATAACAATTAAGGTGTTTTATGTTAAATGACACATCGAGATTAATATAATTTCAAGTGCATATAGAACTGCTTTTTATTTTAAGCTGGTAGTTGAGAGTTGCACTTTTCTCATTTGTGGTTATTTCACAAGCTCTAAAAAGATATTTCTAATTTCCCATTATTTTACTAAGCTTTTACACTCTATATATTATTACTATTTTGATTAGTTTGGGCATGTGATAGAAAAACCTTTAGAAGTCTAGTAAGAAGAGTAGATTGCAGGGAGAATAGCCCAATAGTTAGACAAAGAAAACCAATAGAGAAAACCATTAAAAATGAATTTTCTGAAGAAATGTTAATGACAGAACAAAATACAATCATTTGATCCATGAAACCCACCCTACCTATTAAGAAAAAGTATTGGTTGTTTATTTTTTATTAAAATGGAATTAGTGAATAAGAGCATTGCAGAATCAACTTTTAACATACTTCTTTCTTTTTTCGAAAGCTAATCCAAACACACAATATTGTGCATAGTGCAGCGATTAACAGAATGTTGGTCAATCTTGAAAGGTATAACAAATACAAATATTCAATTAAGGAAGATATAGAAAGGAAAGAAAAAAGGACTCGAACAACAGTGGACGTAACTTACTTTTAATGTGGTGTCCGTACCAAAAGGAGAACGAAGTTTTCCATAATGTTGACAAGCTATCTTAAGCAAGGAAAGAAGAAGCCTCAACCTTTCACCTTTCTTATAATCCGTATCAGGTGATTCACAGTGAGCAATCCTCTCATCTATCCATTTGTACAACTCTTTATTTCCAACACTCCCACCAACCAATGGACCTGGGAAAGATTGTTGGCTCAGAGCACGAAAATAATCACCAGTGACATTTCCAATGCTTGAAGAATCAACGCTTCCCATGACAACTTCCATCAAGTTCATTACAGAAACAGAACCTTGTACACCACCCTTCAGATAAAAATGAATATACAGTGTCAATTATTTAAGAAATCAATCACAGAAAAGTATAGAAGAAAGATGAAAACATATTTCCAAACACACGGAATACAAGAGCAATATGAGTCTTTCAGAAACCATACCAAGCATAGATCCAAACTTAGAAAAAGAATGAAGAACTAACCTGGCTTCCATATGATGAGCTCAAAAGACCACCATCTTTCATTATGATGAGTTTTCCACCAAATCCAAATGTTACCAGAGCATGTGGTGGACGTCCAGCCGATGATCTTCCAACATGAGGGGCATATGAATGCTGATGACCACCCTGGATTGTTTGTTGGGAATGAGTAAAAGGCTTCTGGCTTTCAGCAAAACCATTTGAGAAATTGTTTTGTTCACCAAACTTTGTATTTGAATAATTAAACTGTTGAACAACATCCCCACGAGGGACAAAGCTTTGTGGTTCAATTGTTCCATTAGCCAAACCATGATCATGGTTGTTCAATGAAACTGACCCAAAGGAACTAGAAGTATTTTGTTGATTTTTGTTCACAGAAATACTTGGACCATAAGAATGATTAAATTGCTGGTTGCCACCAGAAGTTATATTATCCCCACTTCTAACAGGAGCCTCAGTTGTGTACATGTTGAAACTCTGCTGATGGTGAGCACCAGATAAACCACTCCAGCTGCCATCAACAACCTGGCCGCTGATGCCCTGTGACCCATAATTGCCAGCATGCCTATACTCTTTAACCAAACTATTATCAATATGTGAGATAGTACGGGCAGAAGCATGTCCATTTTCAACTCCCTGAACAGTGGATGAATTATATGTTTCCAATGATCGCCATTCTTGAGCGATGGTGTCATAATACCAACCAGGATACTGAGGATCGAAATACATATGATTAGGATACTCATTATTACCTTGTGAAACCTGACTCCAGCTAGGTACACTTTCAGTTGTGCCAGTTTCAGCTGAAGTTTCAGTAACAGCCTGAGCAGTTTGCTGCATATAAGACAACTCTGTTTTGCCATCAGAAGCACCAGTCCAATCGACAGATGTATTGGCTTCAGAGCCTCCCTGGGTAGTGGCTGCTGTATCATAGCCATCTATTTGATACCACTGCCCAGTGTTGTGGTCATATTTCCAGCCCGGATAAAGATCCTCCCAATTCTGACTGCTATTCAGATCTTGCCCATTTGTATGATTTTCTAAAGATGCATCATAAGCTTGAACCTCTTGATATTGCACATAATTAACTGAAGCATTTAGACCATCACCATGCCCGGTTGTGTGATTCATTAAGGATGCATCAAAGCCTTGACCGCCTTGAAACTGCGGATAATTAACTAAAGTATTTATACCATCATTATGAACTTCACTGGCAGGGTTAAAATCGCTGTTTAAATTATCAAACGCAGTCACCGGAAAATCCCCAGATTGATCTCCCAACTCATTAAATATGTCAGAATATGATCCAAATCCAGTGCCTCCATTCGAATCAGCATAAAATGAACTCCAACCTACCTCCTTAATCTCTGGACCAGTGATTATATCACTCTTGCTTACGGCTGAAGCAGGTGTGACTTCTGATCCCATCCCATCTTTTCCAGGAGGATCTGTCTTACTATCACATTCAACTGAAGTAGAGGACAAAGCCAAATTCCCCTCCTGTTCATTTCCACCAACCAAACCCTCATCCAATTTTACACTCCCGATTTCCCCTTTGAGTTCATTCCCACTTTCGACAGCATCCAAATTCTCGAATGCAGCATCACCTTTACTTATACTCAGATTTTCAAATGCTTTAGCTTCATCATGGGCAGACTTAACAGGCCCCACATCATCATCGTCTTCAACCAGTTTATCAAAGAAATCCTCATCCGCAATATCCTCCATCAGAAATGGAGGATTAGAAGCCATAGACCAAAAACCCTAATTCTTCACCAGTTCCTCTTAAATCCAAAAAAAATTGATAACAGTTTAACGGAAAACACGCTAAGAATTCACCTTTTCCAAACTCGAAATCAGAGCTAAACAGCGAGATCCAAAACCAAAAACCTTAACGTAACTGATACCTTAAAAGTAACATGAAACAGAAGGTGCAATAACCGAAATCAGAAATAAGATGGGGGAAAAGTGAAAGTCACGCAATCCAAAAACCAGAAATCAAGAAAAACATAAACACATACCTGGAAACTGAAAAACTTTGGCACTCAATTCAACGCAGAAAAATAAAAAAAAAACATAGTAACTGCGTGATCTATGCGTTCAGAATTTGAAGGTAATTAGAGAGACAAAATAAGGAGCGAGTAGAAGACACAGCCCTTGGTTTCGCACCACTCTCACCCACTAAGAACACACCACTGCGTTTTTTTTTCTTCAATTTTACATCACTTTGTTTATTTTATATCATTTTATTTTATTTTTTTTGGGTAATATTTAATTTTCATTAACTATTTTAAAAATTCCGTATAAATAATGTTTTATTTTATTGACCACGTGTGATTTGCTTTTTTTTCCGTAAGAAGATAATAGACAATTTTATTATTCAAATATTATATCATTATAAATTTGTTATTTTAATAATTCAGAGATTAAATTACAAGTGGATCAACTTGATAACAAAAATAATATTTTATATGCTAATTATGATGACAATTTGTTACATGTCTTTGTATGATTGGATGATCTTTCTTAACACTAATTCTCATAATCACCCATTTTTTAAATTATTAATTATTGTACTTTTTAGACTAACTTTCATAAAATATTAGTATTTTTAATTCCTATTTATACTCTCTTTCTACATAAAAAAATAACAAATATTGTATTGATCTACTAGTATAAGACCTCATTAGATCTCTAAAATGATTTGATTAATATATGCGACATTTGTTAGAAAAGGTAATCACACACCCCGAAAAAATTAATTGTGAATTTTTACTTGTCGAATTTTAATATACAAATAATCAAACCTATATACTAAAACAACTTAGTCTTCCAACCTTATACAATTTTTTTTGGGAGACTAGTACATTCTTAAGAAAATTCTTTTAAGAACTAAATTAGTAAGGACAAACATAATTTTTTTTAAAACTAGCATAGTGTCAAATTTCATTTAAGTATTAATTTGGAGATAGTATGATTTTTTGAATTATCAAATTAATGATTAACTCAACTTTATTGTTTTATTAAAGTCATAAAATACTTTTTAAAATTATATTTGTATCAAATTAAAGATTAATTTGTAAGAAACAATTGTCTCAAATAAGCAAGAAAATAGAGGAAGGCAAAAGCAAGGGGTGACGTTACCATTGTAACGTGGGCTCAACTAGTATTGGTTTTTCTGCAGTTGAAGTGTACTTTTCACCCATTCATAAATAACTAATCAATTTCGAGAAATATGGATTTTAGAAATCAAACTTTTCACTTTTTAATATTTGTAATGATCTAACAAGGTCTTACACTATTATAATTGAAAAATAGTAATTTCATTATTATATGGGTTATACAAATTATTTTATAATAATTTATACATGTCCTTATAAAATATGATATCTTAAATAACAAATACATTTAAATATATATATATATATAACTACTAGTGTAAAAATCTATATTTATTAATCTATACTTATATATATTAATATATTTATATTAATATATTAATTAATTATTATTATTAATATTTTAATATTATATTATTTATATTTTTTTATAAAGGCAAAACACAAAATAACCACCATCATGGTGTAATTTGTGTTTTGTCTTATTTGCCCTCATTAAATTATAAATTTTACAAAAAAACCATATATAACTCTTTATATCACATTTACATGTATATTCCTTATAACAACTTACCACTTAGACATTATTATATAAGAAATACATAGTTTTAATACATTCCTAAAAATTGAATTTAAGAATATTACTTAATTAAAAATAAGGACCATAAATATAAAATCATTCCTTGAATTTAAGAACATTACTTATTTTCTAATGTAATGTTTACTTACATTTTCTAATGTAATGTTTACTTATATTTACAATTCCCCAAAAGAAATAGAGGTGTCATATTTTAATGGAAGAGAATGTAAATAAATATATTTATTGTTTAACTTAAAAAAATAAACGATGGATATAAAAAGTATATAAATATACCCCTAATTTATCTATACTAATAATCTATACTTACTAATAATAAAGGCAAAACACAAAATAACCACCATCATGGTGTAATTTGTGTTTTGCCTTATTTGCCCTTATTAAATTATAAATTTTACAAAAAAACCATATATAACTCTTTATATCACATTTACATGTATATTCCTTATAACAACTTACCACTTAGACATTATTATATAAGAAATACATAGTTTTAATACATTCCTAAAAATTGAATTTAAGAATATTACTTAATTAAAAATAAGGACCATAAATATAAAATCATTCCTTGAATTTAAGAACATTACTTATTTTCTAATGTAATGTTTACTTACATTTTCTAATGTAATGTTTACTTATATTTACAATTCCCCAAAAGAAATAGAGGTGTCATATTTTAATGGAAGAGAATGTAAATAAATATATTTATTGTTTAACTTAAAAAAATAAACGATGGATATAAAAAGTATATAAATATACCCCTAATTTATCTATACTAATATATAAAGTCAATACATGTTTTAACTGTCAATGTGGCATAATTTTTCTTCCCTAATTTACCCTTTCATAATTTATTATTTCCATAATTTATTTTGTAGTTAGAGTGGTATTAATTCCAAATTAATCTCATTTGTAACTGTTTAAATGTGGTTTAATTTAGTTTTTTTAACTCCCACAATTCTTCAACCTCTCATACCCACTCAAATAGGGTTCAACCTCTCTCATACCCACCACTCAAATAGTATTCAATTCTTCTTCTTCTCTTTCTTCTTCTTGCTTAGTCCAACCAAAGTTTTGGTTCTTTCCTTTGCATTTTTGTCACATCACACTGTATGGATCATACAACTCCATTCAATCTCGAGGTTTGTCACATTCATTTACCCCAATTTTATTTTTGTCATTGTGCATTTTTTTTAATATTTTTTCAATTCGTCTTCTTTGGTGTTTTTGTGTGACTAAGTTGTAGAAATTTAGGTATTTGCATTTATAAAAAAAGTTTAAAAATTTATGGAATTTGTTGAATGTGTTAATTTTTGTTTTTTTTTGTAGTTTGATGAACTTTCGACTTCCTGAACAAGATGATGATTTTGATTATTATGGGAATAGTAGTCAATTTGTTCCTTAGTTATTGTCGGAAAGTCTTATTTGTTTTCACACCCATGATAGTGAGTTATATATGTCCCTTTGCGTTTCAAATTGTTCCTTAGATAGATATAAACCATGTAGATTATTATAGATTAAACCCATGTAGATTTTTTGGAGGTTGAATAACTTTATCAATGTCAAACTCTTTGTAGGTGATACACATAATGTCGTCTTTTGAAATAACACGAATACTTGAATAAATTATTTCAATGTTTTTGTACAACATATTGATTCTTACACTTTCAATGGCTTCAATTTACAAGTGAAATACTTCTTACATTTCTCAACTATTTTTTGATGTCCACTTTTCTATCAATGTCTTTTTTCTTTTCAACTCTTCAATGTTAAAATGATAACCATTTTAATTTTTATATTCAAAATCTTTTTCAAAATTTATTATTTCCACTCTTATATTGAATTGTAGATTCTAATACATTCCCTTCAAAGACAATTGTATTGAAAATAATTTGGAAAGATTTGTCTCCATGATTTGTGGTAGAAGACAATAAATTTGCATTTATGGATTGAGCAAACAATAAAAAACATAGTTTAATGACTTTTTTATCAAAGTATTATGTCGATGTTACTTTTACCTCTACTTGTTTTTCTAACTTTCACTTTATTCGGTTCATTTTGTCTACTTGAAGTTTGATAATTTTTATTTTATTACTACTTAGTCGAGAAGAAAGAAATTATCATATTTTTTTTAGGCATCACTTACCTATTTTGTCTTCCAATGAATATGAGGTTATGCAAGCATTTTACAATATCATTTTTGTTTTCATATCATCTCTAATACTTAATTTCTCCCAATGAGATGAATGCTATCATTAACATGTTCAAAGTTATCACAACACATAGATTAAATGATGACTTATTTATATGATTGAACTTCCACATGGAAGTGATTATATATTTTTAATATATTCATTTAAACTTTATAATCAAGCTTAAAAGATAAGTTTTATTATAGTGTGATCATATGGGCATATGAGTTATTTCAATGAAAAAAGTAATGTATTTCATTAGTCATTGGAAAAAGACATATATCATCAATTGTTCAGGAAATGCTTGAATGAGTCTGGGGTGTTAGTTAACTATTATATTGTATTAATTTTACAGCCCTTAAAATTGTAAAGTTGTAATGGATAAGGGACAAGGATATTAAGGCACAAGATTAGATTGACATTTAACTTCAATTATTTTCAACATAAAAGACATAACAAATCACAAAAATAAGGCACATGCACATAAAAAGTTGAAACTAATCAGACCTGTGCATTTTGTTATAGAAATAATTATGTCAAATAATATATTTTGTTATATAAATAATTTTGTTAGAATATGTAACACAATTATGATCTGATAGCACATGCACATGTATTTAAATTTATTTCATATATACATTTAATATATATATATATTTTACATGATGATAAATTAATCAGACCTGTGCATTTTGTATGACGTAATCGATTACACTATACTAGTAATCGATTACAACATATTAAAAGCATCAGATATGTGCATTTTGTATGATGTAATCGATTACACTATACTAGTAATTGATTACAACATATTAAAAGCATCAGATATGTGCATTTTTCACATTGTAATCGATTACACTATGTTTGGTAATCGATTACATCAATCCTTTGAGTTTGTATTTGAAATTTTGGTAATTGATTACACTATACTAGTAATCGATTACACTATACTAGTAATCGATTACACTGTTTAAAGTTAAATTACATAATTACCCCTAGTTACTAAAACATGTTACACAAAACTTTAAGGGTAATTTTGTCCAAATCTTTTAGTACATCTTGCTAACATGTACCTAACTGAAAATACACATTTCCCATGTTAGCAAACCCCATATATATATATATATATATTATCATTTATAACTAAAATTTAATTCAAATTAAATTTTTATTCTTTTATCAAATTAGTTCTCTTAGTATATTTATGTGTTCACACAAATTATTCTTTATATTGATAATTAATTAGCCAATCAGTCAGCTCATCTATTTTATCTGAGTATTATATTTTGTGACTATCTTAAAACATTTTTTTTATTCATTCTCCTCTAAAATATAAGTTGTAGAGAAATTAAAGTCTAGGTGAGAGCAAACTATGTACTAAAGGGCAGAGATTAATGGGGACAATAATTTTTTAAGGACTAAGTATCTACAAGTAACAATCTTACTATTTCTTTTTTTTTAAATGTCATTTTTAGAATTTTTCATTCATATTTATTTTTCATTCTCAAACTTCATGATATTATTATGATATTATTGACTACTTTATCTATTCTACTTTTATCCCGGTTACTATGAAAAGAAAAAAATAAATAATATTAAGAAAGATATAATAAAAAATAACTATTTTATTAAATGAGATATTACATGATAACTTAGTTTCAGAGGCATAAGTTACATTTTTTTACTACAAATGATATTTTCTCATTTTTTTTGAATAAAGAACTAATCATTTCGAGTATGTGTTTATTCATTCTAAAAAATTTCACTTTTAGAAATTAAATTCTTACCTATTTGGTTATCCTAAGATTTTCTTGTGCATTATATCACATTTACTTGATGAGTTTAAGAAGTTTTCCAATATAATTAGAAAAAAGTAAATATTACAAGATGCTTCAATGAATGAGTAACAGGCTATTGAAGTAAAGTTTATGTGAAGCAAGACATCACATGCACGAAATAATGGTCCCAACCTCTTTGAATTCCCACTTTTGGAGTTATTACTACTATCATTAAAAATAAAAGTCTATTAGCCAAACATAGGCCAGACACGCCACTTCTGACCGAGACAGGAAAGCTAGATGGCTCGGTCAGCAGCACCACGATGGCCAGACAACTTCGGACAGATATCAGGCATGACTCAACCATGACTCAGTCACGTCTAGCACCTGGCACGGTCACGATGCCAATGCTGCCTCGGTCAAGCACGAGTCAGACAGAAGTCACGAGGCAAGCCATGACTCAATCACACGGTCACGACACCAATCATGGCTCGGTCAGGCACAAGTCAAGGCGCACCAGCAGCAGCAACAGTATTGGCACATCAGGGATTACTTGACTCTCAAGCAAACCATCATATCATTCATAATCTTTTGTAATCTTTATCTTTTAGTTATTTAAATCATATTTTAAGGTAGTTAAGATAGATTAGATATGATTAGGATATATTTATCCTATATAAATACATTCATCATGTATCTAAATAATTCAATGAAATACAATGCAATTCATTCCTTTCCAATTAATCTCACATTCCAATTCTCCAACTAATTGTTTGTTCCAACTGATTCTCACTTTATAAGATGGTATCAGAGCTCTTAGAGCTCTATTACATTCAATAAGTGCTTTTTGTTTTTTTTTTCCTTCAAAAATTCCCAAAGAATCACAAAGTTCACCCTTCTTTGTCCACCCTTCTGAAAATCTTTCAATTGCCCTTGTGTCACCCCTACTTGATGGAGAAAATTATCATCAGTGGGCAAGATCAATGAGACTATACCTCATTACAAAGCATAAATTGGGTTTTATTGATGGAAGCATCAAGAAGCCATTAAAAATTAACCCCTTATATCAAGCATGAGAAAGAGCTAACAATATGGTCATATCTTGGATTTCAAGATCTGTTTCTCCCACTATAGCACAAAGCATATTATGGATAGACAAAGCCTATGAGGTATGAGATGAGTTAAGAGAAAGATTTTCTCAAGGTAACTTGTTCATAATTGCAGAGCTGTAGGAATCCATTGCAAACCTCAAACAGGGAGAATTGTCTATAACCAATTATTTTACTGAGTTAAAGATTATGTGGGATGAACTAGACAATTTTAGACCTCTCCCTAAATGCTCATGTGAAATCCCATGCACATGTAATGCTTTATTAGATGTGAAAACCAATGTTATTAAAACCGTACCGGTTATCAAACCGGTTAGGGTACTGGTATAGTGGTACAGTGGTTCAACCAGTGGTTCAGTAATTAAACCGCATGCCGGTTAAACCGGACATACTTGCTTATATATATATGTAAACCTATAACAAAAAATTTCAAATAAGTAGATATTCATATTTATAATCCATATTCATAATTTACTTCAAATTCACACAAACAAACAACATTAAGTCTTTAATAAAATCAAAGTCTAAAGTACAAAACATATATTTATCCAAAATTATCACTTAACAAACGCAAAATACAAATAAATGAACCAAGTATCAATCATTGAAGTTGAAGAATTGGTGAAGAATTGAAAATTTGAAATTTAAAAAAAATAATAATAATAATGTACAAACCAACCGGTTTTGACCGGTTTTCAACCGGTTTTGACCGGTTCTATTGCATATGCGGTATAACATACGTACCGTACCGGTTAGGGATCCGGTTCACCGGTTTTCCGGTTGAACCGGCCGGTACGGCACGGTTTTCAAAACTATGGTGAAAACTCACAGAGGTGAAGATAGAATAATAAGGTTCCTGAAAGGATTAAATGAGTCATATGCTAGTGTAAGATCCCAAATCATGTTGATTGAACCAATGCCTAACATGAGTATAGTATTTTCATTAGTTGTGCAACAAGAAAGACAACTGAACAGTGGAGAAAGTGAAAGCAGAGCATTAGAAGCAGGGTCAAACTGGAAAAGAGAAGAATCTTCAGAAAGAAGTTCAAGCTCTGGCAGAGGATCAACAGATAGGTTTGGAAGAGGCTCTTTCAAAGGTAGCAACCCCTCAACCAAAACATCTTGGGCCAAGAATGGTAAATATTGCACTCATTGTAAAAAGACAGGCCATACTATGGATGTTTGCTATAGACTTCATGGATTTCCAGCAAACTTCAGGTTCACTAGAAATCAGCATGCAAATTCTGCAACCACTGCTCATTCAGATCAAAGAAAGTCTCCGCTGTTAGATACATTTATTTGATGAATCCTTTATTAAGCATTTGATCGGCTAATACTTAATCATATCATGAGCCTGACTGATTCTTCTATAAGAATGGTATGGTATGGGACCTCCTGTTCCACTGCATTCTTCTTTGTTTTCAACGTAGTAAATAACTTCGCGTGGAAAAAGATTTAATGTCAGAAACCATATCTCAAATCATAATCAATAATATTAAAGTAAAATAGGAAAAAAATAAACATTTAATTTTTTAATTGACAATATTTTTATTAATCTAGAGTTTGGACACCATTTAGACAGGAGATACTTGTCATGCCATAATTAAAATGAATAGTAAACGATTAAATGAAAATATAAAATTTATTACACTTACATCATTTTCTCTTAAAACATATGTTTTTTTTTTATATGTAATCTGGTCATGTTTGAACAAAGACCAAGAGTATCCCAAGTTCCCACCACAGAAAAGAAGCGAAATGCATAGTTTGTAATGGCAGCTTCTCATGATTTTACAGTATCTCTGACTCTTTCTAGGGAATAATTGATATCATACTTCACGCTAAAACAAACAGAAACTCAACTAGAAAACAACAGAAACAGAAAAAAAGGCAATGATGAAGGAAAAAAATAAACTAAATTTAAATATTTTTAATCAAAAGTGGAAGGACAGCAGAAACAGAAGCAGAGCACAAAAAACAGAATTGAAGAACTTTAGTACTATTGAAGCTGAAAGTAGTTGGTCCACAACCAAATCCGAAATAATACAAACTGGGTTGTAACCTTGCATTCTAACTGAACTATTAATGCTTCTCGTAGCAGATATGATGAGCAGTACAATATTGAATATTAAGAACATTAAAGTGTTAGCTATGTGGCAATTAACCATGTAACTCTAAACTCTAAACTCTAAACATAGCAGACAGTTGGTGAAAACATAAATTATAAGCTGTGATTGTACCATCAAAAGCATTTGATTTGATCTAACAATAAACATATCGAAATGTTTTTTACCTACTTTAAAAATGAAACTTTTACCAAAGTAGCAGCAAAATATTCATGTAGTAATAATGATAGCTAGGTAGATGAATGAGTGAAATCAGGCATCAGAAACAACACTAAGGTCATCTTCTTCAGGTTGTGGTGGCAAGTTAAGATCTATGAAGGTGTCTTTGAATGTAGGACTAGTAGTTGAATGGTTATTAGCATTTGAAGATGAAGATGGAATAAGATGAGATCTCTTGTGACCACCAAGTGCTTGACCTGACCCAAAAACCTTATAACAAAATGGGCATTCAAAGATTTTACTTTTATCATCATCACTACTATAACATATACTTCTGTGACTCCCCAATGCACGAGAAGATCGAAAAGTTTTGGCACACTTGTCACACTTATTGTGTTTCCCATTGATTCTCTTCAACTTCATATTTCTCTTTTCCAAACCCAACCCATTTGGTTTTGGTTTTTGTTCCTCAACTTGTTCTTCTTCCATGACATTCTTCTTTTTCCACGTGTCCCTTGAAAGCATAATGAGACACATAGCAACATCTTCTTCAGGCCATGTCTCAGAAACTGAACTCACTGGTGACAACTCCACCAAACTCAGTTTACCTTTGTTGTTTGGTTCCAAGTACTTTCTGTTTCTTTTGGATCTTTTACGAGTTGGGTTCTTTGACTCGGTCTCACTCTCTCTATCTTGAACCACAATATCAGATGGAAAAGAGAACTTAGGATCTACAAATCTGAAACTTTTCTTTGGTTTCTCTCTTAAACCATAAACCATATACTTCTCTTCATTTTCTTTTTCAGAAGATAAAGCATAAGAGAAAGAAGCATAGTCATTGTGGGTAGTTACAGATTCTGGCTTTGGAGGAAGAGGGAGGGTGGTGAAATGACCCTTCATGTGACCACCCAATGCTCTGCCATTAACGAATGTTCTTGAACAAAGTTTGCATTTGTGCCTCTCCATTTAGCACCACACACAATAAGAGAAAGAAAGGAACCAAGTAGAAGAAGAATTATGAAAAGTTATTATATATATTCTGAATGTGTTTTGAGGGGAGTGGGAACTTATAATGGAGTAGGTAACAAGCATTTCTCCACCAAGGGTATTATATAAATTAAATTAAAATAGTATCTTTGTATTTATGAGTTGTGAAATGACAAAGCAACAAATTTGTATCATTTACTATTTAACTAGTCCACAAGAAAGTTTGATCGTGAACAGGAAAAGAGGTATAAGTAACATGCAAACCTCGTACATATGGAATAACTTTTTCTACCTAGTTACTGCTTTCTGTTTCTGAGCATCTTAAAATACCAAAAAAAAAGTATATATATGTACAATTTTTTGACAAACTCTTTGAACTTGCAACTTATATTCTACAGTATAATCTATATGAGTTTAAATTTTCGTGGATCTCTGATATTTTGATTGCAAAATATGACTATACTTTGGATACTATATCACCGTCATGGCTAACGTTGTAATGATAGTTACCCAATGTTTAGAAGATTCATGACCGGATGATAACAACATGCTATAATTTAAAGCATATATGCAATTGAAAAAAGTATTTTTATATTAAAATTACATAAAATATGTAACATGATTTTTTAGCTTGATAATAATGGTAATACTAATAACACTGAAGGTAGTGGCACAAAAGCAGTAATGGTGGAGCCATTTCTAAAATATAATTCAACTTTATTATTACTATGCATTGGGAAAGTATTATAACACGAGGTTTTGCACCTTGGTGGAAGAAATATGAATATTACCCCCAAAGAAAAAGGCTACAAAGAAATATTTCTATTTTTTGTTCCTATTAACATAATAAGAAATCAAGAGCAGGTCGACAAGGATCCGTACACAATACTTGCAACTACGTAATTTTTTTATTTGCATATTACATAATTTCTATAATATTTTTATCTATCTATTTAATGAACATAATTTCTATCATGTTATCTTATTGATTTTTTACGTTATGCAGCACAAGGCCTCTTAGTCCAATTATACAACTACTAGGTAGTTAATCAATTAGGCAAACAGTGTAATTGATTTGAGATTTTGGTATTGAAATTTATAACTAAAGTCTTGTGGAGATATATAATTAAGTTTCTGACGATAATTTTATTTTATGCAACTCTATACAACTATTGTTTGGGTATACAATACACAATCATTGCGTAAAACTTAGTGTAGTATCTTTCTCAACTCTTAAACAACACCTTCATAACATGATAAAACTCTTTGTATTATCCTTCTCAAGTCTCAACTCTTAACAGCACCTTCATAACATGATAAAAACTTTGTCTGGCCCCAATAAAAACACACTATCCAGATGAAAAAAACAAAATATTAATTCTGTTAATTCTCGCATTATTGTCAGTGCCATTTGTCCTCTAATGGCAAGGGTTGACACGCTAATAAGTAATAATCATAGACAACCATGTCGTGTGCAACATGTTCTAACACTTTTCTTATTCTATCTTTCTTCTTGTTTCCCCCAACAAAATTAATTATCTAATACAATCAGAATAATTTTTCAGCCATTTTGAAGCCCGTGAAAGAAGTCTTTTGTTCGTTCTGTAAATGCAAAAACAGTTGTTCTGTTTGTCTGGGTAAACAGCAAAATGACCAACTCATGCATTTTAACTTATTATTAAATTTATAATTTTATTTAATTAAAAATAACCACGACCTTTGTAAAAAGTTGCTTAATTGTCCTTGTAAAGAGTAACATGAAATTGTTGTATTATCCGGAATCCATGGTTGTAATAATTACATTGCATCATTAATTTCTATATACTTACTATTTTGATTGTGATGAGGCAGGTGTGTGCACATGAAAGTCTTTTAGATCCACCCACCAAACTAATCTAACTCAAAAAAACTGGACTAATCTAACTTAAAAACTGGCCTTTAAAAACTTTTAGTAGTTTAGATTTTAAATTAATTTTAAATAAAAATTTATTTTAAATCATCAAATTAATATGAACATCACATTTCTGTATTAAACTGTCCAGTACCGAAAAGTATCATCAAAGGTTAACAAGTTTATTGAGTTAAAGTCGCTAGACCAAATTAAAATGACAATTATCTAAACGATTAAGTCTATAAATACTCAACTCACCTCATTTGCAAGCTTTGACTCTTTAGCTCAAATCTCATGTCTATTCTTTTCTTTTCCACACATGTAATAATGTTACTGAAAATATAAAGTTCAAAGTGTTCTCTGAATCAATAATTCATAAACAACAAAATAAATATTGTAACAAGTAAATGCTTGAAAGCAGGAATTCCCAAGCGTGTAATTGAAAATTCTAATTCAACCCATATGAATCCTGAAATTAGTTTTATAATTTTGTTTGTGCATAATCACTTGTATAAAATACAAAAAAATAGCAACCTGGACCCTCAGGAAATATGTAATTAAAATTTACTCAATGGTTAAACATATTTACGTAATCATAAAATTTAAAAGCTTTAAAATAAGCTTTCATTATTTGGGCCAAATCTATAATAAAATCTAGTAACATTATATAAAGACAGAGACAACGATGGAAAGTTAATTAGTGGGTCAACTAGACCATTGATGTTGCATATAGAATGCTTACTCAGTGTATTGTTGTCTACCCATTAACCAAATCAAAGTGAATGTTCAACAAGTGACAGAGAATGCCAAGAAATTATAGGACTTTTACGGTTAGGTAATGATATATATAACAAAATTAGCAACGACATTTGTGCATATTAAGCTATTAAAGCAACATTTTTTTGTAACATTTGGTTAGGTAAATAAAATCATGGTTCCATGGCAAATAGTATAACTAATTTGGTGTTGTAAAGTTAGTCATGTTGAAGTTCTACAATTAATTAGCATACAAGAATAGCTGTCATGGCCAATTTGCATATTTTTTTAGTGCTTTAAAGTCAATTTGCAATTTTCGATGGAATCAATGGTATGACATTTCATCAGAATTAAATTAGACTTCGAACATGCTTCTCATTGAACATTGAAGATAAAAGAAGAATCACACATTAATACAGTTTTATGGTGAAGTATTCATACATTTTCTACCTCTCTCCATTGAGCAAAACTTCTCTCTATTAATAGAGAGGCAAGTACAAAAAAAAAATCAAAGAAAATGGAAGATGCAATGTCACTTTTGTCATTTTTATTTAAAAAATGATTACATCTTTACCCTTATAATACATATAAAAAACTCACTTGCTTCTCCATTAATGGAGATGAATTCTACTCAAATTTGTTACCATTAACTTTTCATATACCTTATCTATTAACTAGCTTCACCTTGCACAATGCCAAATTGCATCAAATTAATGAAAATATTAAATCTATGCAATGTAAAACAATAAGGACAAAGATCAAAGAAAGTATGTTGCCACTAAATATGAACTAAACTAACCAGCAATCTTCACACACATGTTTTTTCCATGCATATGGTAGTGAACCATAAATAGCATAGCAGCGTCACAGTATCTTTTTGCTCCTTCACATGAGGTGATTTTGCTTCACTTCACTTGCTTCTTACAAAAGGAAAAAGAGTCTCTAGTGCCACGTTTTAATCCTTCCAAGTTCAAACCCAATGGAACTCTTAGAAATGCTCTCACAAATACTTCAAAGGAGCAGTGGTTTCAAGGTTGTAGCCGTTCTGCAAGGGAAAGAAAATTGAAAGTGCATTTGGATACTTATAATATTACACTCAAAAGCACATTTTTTGAGTATATATAGAGATTTCTTGGCCATACTTTGCTATATATACACATGCTGGTTTGGATTGCTTATATTGCCATTAAGCTTATTTAAAAGCATTATTTTTTTAAGAGTTTAAGACTTAAATTGTCCAAAAAGTATAAACAAACTTGTATTTTGTTTACGTTATTTCTAGCTCAATGAAATAAGAACATCCTAGTTTACACTTGAAAAGACATCAAAGAGGTTTATCTACATCAGACTCACTCTCTAGGCCATCTCCATTTGCATAGCTTTCTTTCCTTTTGGCCCAAAGAACCAAGTAGAGCCCAGTGAACATGAGGAACATACCTGCAATGCTGTAATGCAGTATTGTATTTAGTACTGAAGAATAAGATACCAAAATAAGGAACATAGTTTGCACCAAACTAAAGTCAATAATAATAGCTAGGAATCTTAATAAGTCACCTTCCAAAATTAATAGTGTCTCCTAGTGTAACAAAAGAGAAAATGATGGAGCAGACTGTGCCAACGGGGCTAAACATGGACACCAACACTGGCCCTCTCTTCTTAAGTGCCCAACCGTTGAAGCTTAGGCATATTCCACTCACTGCACCTGCCTGTGCTTTTAGAATTTCATGCCATTAATAGCCATCACTCATGAAACTGCTGAGAATATCAAAAGTTTCATACATGGTCCATGACACATAAATCGTCATGATTCTTATAATCTTATACCCGTTTCTTATTATTTTGGTACACTGCACACACGATCAATCAATCATTCATTACTCCTTGTGTGATTTTTAAGTTAATTGTTGTAAGAGTTTAAAAAATGTGTAACGGTGTGGCAATTCATTGATGCATTTTACAACTAAATCCAATGTGTAACTAGATACCATGCTTTTCTAATGATGAAATTTTTGTCAAAATATGTATTTTAGTACTATTGTTTGGGTTACCTTTTTCTTTTCCCTGGTACACATAGCTATATATATATATATACCTGTCTTCCTTTGTAAATATACACATATATCGGCCCATGTAACACATTTTCTACATGGTAGACAAATAAATAAGCATGTAATGACCAAGAAACTAATGAGAGGAGTGGAAGTTACCAGAACACAATATCCAATGAGGTCTCCAAGACTCACAAGTGGCCAACCAGTTTCCACATTGTGATCTTCAATTAACTGAATACCTGCAGTAATGAACGCCCCAAACAATGATGTTATTGCACTCAAGGACATTGGTGCAGGAAATCCTCCAAGAGCAAAAGCCTGTAAGAACAACAACAATTTCCTGAGTCATGAAATTAAATCTACACTTGGTGTCCTATACTCCTATCTATCTATTATTTCATTACATGTTACCTGAAGGACAATGTTGCTTGACAAAATGAACACAGAAACCATGAGATAGAAGCAACCCATTATCTTCTGCTTGTCAAATATGAAACCTGATGCCATTGATGATGATTCAAATGTAGGCTCATTCTCAGTTGCAGGAGCAGAAATGCTTTGCATAATGCTCATTGTCAAAGCTCCCAATACACAAAGCAATGTTCCTAAGATTTTTACTTTACTATACCTGTTTCTCAAGTTCACTTTCTCTAACCTGCCCAACATAACAATATCCATTATCTAAGAAACATGTCACTTATTTTTGGCTCAAATGTGAATTATAACATGAACAATATTTGTTATAATAAGTACATGGAATAAGCCCTTTTATGTGCTGATATTACCACATTCACTATTTGGGGATTAACTACATAGAGCAATACTAAAACTATATATCAAACTATGTAAAGTAAGTTAAATTACCCAAAAGCCCATGCGATGATGAAGATAAGACCTGGGGCAATGTTTGGCATTGCAGTTCCCATTGCTGGCGAAGTTAGATTGATTCCTTTGAGGAAAAAAGACTGGAAAACTATTCTGCATAACAACAGCCAAGAGATAAAAAATCAACAGCTTCATAATTTATTTTAGAAATTTGAAGAATAGAATTTGAATCCTGAAAACTAAGATAATCTAATCTAATAAATGATAAAAGGGAGTTAATAATAAAGTGTAAGATTTGCATACCCTCCAAAAGAAAGAAGCAACAGCTGTGTAATAAAGCTGAAACTGCATTTTTCAGGCCAAATGGTCCTGTAATAGATACATTACATAATGAAATTTATGATAAAATAAGTAAAAATCACATTTTTATGAATTCATTAAGTAGAGGGTCACCTTTCAAAACAAAAAGCCAATGGAAAAAGAATAAAGAAAGTAGAGAGGGAAGTGTAAATGACAATGGTAAGTGAGGTAAGACCCAATGACATAGCATAACTCATCAACACAGCATTCCCTGCATAAATAAATTGGACTCCTATTAACCCTCCTATTATTGCTACATCTTCCATCACGTTCCACATCTTTTCTTCCAAACAAAGATTCTGACTTATATCAAATTCAATGTTTCTTTGTTTTCTGTTATCAAGAGAGAATAATTAATTATGCATCCTATGTTCTCTGCATTCTCTTTTTTTACGTTTTTTTTTGCCTCAACAGCAGAGCCTTTATTTCAATTGTGTTGTGAAAGTTGAAACTCAAATTGCATTTGTTTTGTTGTTTCAGAAATAATGGAAACGTATATGGTAGCTGTTGTGCTCCTTCATATGCATATAAATAGTGGAATAACAACCTTCAGCCTCTACAAACAAAACCTTCATTCCTATGCTATGGCTTCTTTTATTTCTTCTCTTTCTTTTTCCTATATATAAATAGTGGTAGTAATGTTAACGTTGAAAATTTTCTAAATCCAGATATTTCTTCTTCTTAAAAATAGAACAGGGTAGAAGGTATTGAAAACTTTAGTATGAATTGTTTCATTCCAAATGTGGAAATGACCATGCAATGAACGGTGTCGAAGTGAACTTAAAGTTTTATATACTAATGACAGCATATTAAAGTAAGTTGAGGTTGACAAAACACAAAACAAAGGTCAGTCAATATAAGTAAATATAATAAAGTAAAAACTTAAAATACTTTTAAACTATTTCTGATGTTTCCTTTAATCTTTTTTATCTTTATATTCTTCACATTCAATTCATTCATTAAGATTGAACAATCCAACTCCAATAAATATTACAATTACCAATTCATTCATTCAAAGCGGGTTGATAGAGTGATGATGTATAAAATATAAATATTACACTCATTTATTAAATACAACACTTTTCAAAATAATTACTTTTAAGTAGTTTTGTTCATATTCCTGACAGAGTCAGCACGTGATTCGGGGTTGGGGCAGATATTCTGGGCTCCTTTTAACCAGGAGAAATAAATTAGTATATTTCTACCTTCCGCTATTTATTAGTAAATTCCATTCTGTCTGGTTTTTAATTTTCTACTAAAAAACCACTAGGAAAGGAAAGTAACTAATAAAACCAGAGTTTTTGCATAATTTAGTCTCAGATCTCATGTTACTAAATCTGAATCTAAAAAGAGCAGTGTTAAGTTCAAACGTAAAAGAGGGAAATAATTACTTAGTCACAAAAATTAAAAAACTTGATCATTAATTTTGTTTTGAAGGAAGGAGAATTCTCTGTTGCTTTTGCGGTTTGCACTTTGCACTGCTTCTTCATAATCATCGTAACAATAAACCCTAAATCAGGGTTTCTCTGTCTTTCTCTTCCACAAAATCTGGAGTAGTTGTAACCCAACCTTCTATGCATACCCACATTACTTACCTTCATTGATTCTCACATTTTTCATCTCAAAAACTCACCTTTATAATAAATTTGCAATACTTTTTTACTTTACTACCTCCACTGCACCGTTCCCTCCCCTTATACACATTTTGTAAGGAAAACTAACCACTTCGAAAGAATGAAAAGATTATGATGTTGATGAGGAATTGTGGTGTGTTTTTGTGACCCAAACGAAACAAATGAAATGGGAGTGGGTGTTGCAAAAGCGTGCAGGTTCAGCTTGTTATCAATGAACTTGGCTCTTTTAACACAACCCAACAACGTTAACAGTAAGCAACAGAATCATGTGGTTTGTTGTAGACAACAGAGGAAACCGATCTCATGGTCGGTGGTGTGTGGGTTAATGTTGTTTGGATTGGGTTTGATTTCGCTTCTTACGGGTCACATGGCTTCTGATCTTGAATGGTATTCTCAACGATTGGTTCATCCTACTTTCTATTCCAGACTTGTATGAATGTTCATCTTTTTCTCACTCTCTGCATTCAATTCCTGTTTTTTGTTATTATTGGTTTATTCAAGTTCTAGTTTTGAATGTGAATCTTGTTTTATAGGGTGGGGGTTATCGTGCACCCATTGATATATGGAAATCACAATATTCTAAATATTACTATGGGTGCAGTCAAAGAGGACGCAAATTTCCTTGTAAGTTTTATTTATCTACCTCCTTTTGTGGACAATGGCATACTCCAGTAAAAAAAAATTTAAAAATTTCCTTCTTTCCTAATTATGGTAGTTGATATCGTTTGAAATTGCTTTTGCGGTTAAGTTGCCTGCATTGCAGACCATTGCGATGCAGTGACTATCAAAACCGTCATATTGTCGCCACAATTATAATTGCGGACTGCAATTTAAAAGCTCGGTACCTGGGATGAATTGTTTAAACATCTCAGTGGCAGCTAGTTAAAATTAATAAAGTTTTAAACATTTAGTGTGAAATCAAGAGTCAATAAATGCTTGATAATTCATCTTATACACTCCATGCTGACAATAGCCACAATACCATTCAAATGCATCTTGTTTCATGACTTAAGTGTACTATTTTCTTGTACCCAAAATTTGAACTATTATAAACTGCCAATGGTATTTTAGAAAATTTTAAGTGCGCAGTTTAGTAACTTCTTTTGTTACCTCAAAATCATAGAATTGTTGCATTATATATCAAAAGAATTTAAGGCATGCTGTTTATAGGTATCAAATTCTTCCAGATTACTCACTTGAAGCACTTCTAAAGAGTTAGCAAAAATTCATTAATAGAGTCAGTCTACCTGCTATCTTAAACAAGCATGTATTGGTTTCCAGTGAAAGGGGTATTTTCCTTGAAAGTTTTCACTGTTTCTTTGTATGCTATGTATGTGAATAAAAGCTAGCATCACAGAATATGGGTTGTAGGATGTTTCCTGTATGGTGCTATATGTGACTTGTGAACAAATGAAAGGGCCATTTTATAATTTAAATTGTTTGTTCACAAAAAAAGGATCTCCTTCGGGTTGGACTGAAAATTTGACTAACATTTCCATCTGTGACTTTCTTATGTTGGCATCTGGATAATGTAGCTGCTGTGAGTGAACAGATGTCAAATGGCTACTTACTTATTGCAACCAGTGGGGGGCTGAACCAACAACGAACTGGGGTAAGTCGGACATAACTTTATAATATGCTACATCTTCATCATAAGAATTTTGTCTAAGATCTGCAGTCTTAGTTGCTCTCCTAATGATTAAACGTACGAAAAAGATAAGATCTGCAGTCTAGCTGCCTTGTGACCTCTAGGCCATGACTTCTAATCCGATAAATAGCTTCTCCGCTTGCAGGGGTAAGGTTGAGTGTATTTACGCACTTCCCTAGACCCTACCAGATGGGAGGCTCATGGAGTGGGCTGCCATTTTCTTAATTGACTCTGTTTCACTTGTTTTTAGAGAATAGTGGACTTGGTTAGGCTCTCTTTCTTAGTCATGCAGATAGTTTTGAAGATTTTTTTAATAATAATGAATAAATCCTTTCTGTGGAAATGACAACCTCATTCCTGCATGCAGATAACAGATGCTGTTGTTGTTGCACATATTCTTAACGCTACACTTGTTGTACCTGAGTTGGATCATCATTCTTATTGGAAGGATGATAGGTAATCTGCATATTCTATCATGCCTTCACTATACTCAGATTATAGCTGATAAAATCAAGTTCGCAGTGGTTCATCTAATAAAAACACTTTTGTTTGAATACAGTGACTTTATCAATATTTTTGATGTTGATTGGTTCATTTCTTATCTCGCAAAAGATGTTACTATTGTCAAAAGAGTTCCTGATAAGTTCATGCGGTCAATGGAGAAACCCCCATATCAAATGCGTGTCCCAAGGAAATCAGACCCTGAATACTATCTTGATCAAGTTTTACCAATACTGTTGAGACGGCAGGTATGGCCACAATTGATACAATTTTAGAAATTGATCAATTATTTCATTGAAGATGCTTTGATTCAATAACGACTGTCATGAAGAACATTAGCAATTGGTTGTTGTCAGTTTGGAGAATGTTTTTGAGATTTTGGTTATAGTAACTAATATTTGGGTAATTTTCCAGGTTGTGCAACTGACAAAATTTGACTATAGGCTTGCAAGTAACCTAGATGATGAGCTACAAAGACTACGTTGCCGTGTTAATTATCATTCTCTGAGATTTACAGATACTATACATGAACTTGGTCAAAGACTTGTTATGAGAATGCAAAAGATGACACAACGTTTTATAGCAGTCCATTTGAGGTTTGTTTGATGTTTCCCTTTTTACATCTTTACAAAATTCTGATAATGTTGTAATTGTAATCACCATTGTAAACGTCTGAACACTTCAAAAAATGTTGGACTGGAAGTATTTATTTACTTCTACTTTGGGGTGCTAAGAAGGGAGCTTTCAAATTCAACTAGGTGGGAGCATCGACAATCACTTTTTTTTTTTACTTTTGGGTGCTAAGAAGGGGAACCTCTCAAATTCAACTTTCTGATGCAACATAGTAAAAATTTAATGATATCTTCTTACTGAATAGGAACTAAAATAAATGACTTAGAAGAGTTCCAGGTGCACGGGGTGATTCTCATAACAGCATCGACAATTGATTTATGACAGGTTTGAGCCAGATATGCTAGCATTTTCAGGTTGCTATTTTGGAGGGGGAGAAAAAGAAAGACACGAGCTTGGTGAAATCAGAAAAAGGTGGACGACATTGCCTGTAAGTCTGCAATACTTTGATTTCTAATTATATAATTTATTTGTTCAATTAGATAATGGCATTTCCTCCTTTCTAAATCCAAGTGCTAAATTCTGAAGGCATTGAAAACCTAAGTTGTTTCCTAATTCATAGCCTAATATGCTTTCCAAGTACAAATTAGTTTGCCATATAAGACTTAAAGTTGAAGCTACCTATTTCTACGCTGATATGAAATGAATGAGCCGTTACCTCGTGATAATACAGGATTTAAGCCCTGATGGAGAGCGAAAGCGAGGAAAATGTCCTCTTACCCCTCATGAAGTGGGTTTGATGCTGCGAGCACTTGGTTTTACAAACGACACATACCTCTATGTTGCTAAAGGAGAAATATATGGTGGGGATGAGACTATGCAGCCTCTCAAAAATCTTTTCCCAAACATGTATACGAAGGAGATGCTCGCTGAAGAAGAGTTGAAACCTTTCCTTCCATTCTCTTCCCGCCTTGCTGCTATTGACTACATTGTTTGTGATGAAAGTGATGTATTTGTCACTAACAACAATGGTAACATGGCCAAGATAATTGCAGGTCGAAGGTGAGAACATATAAACTAACTCTGACGTCCTCCTTTTGTTCATATAGGTGGTGCAGTCATGTAGAAAAATAAGGGATAAATCATACAATTAAGGATCCTCTGGAGCAATGAACTTAAAAATGTGGAAATATACAAGCCTTGTTTACTTTGGCTGTTCATAAATAAATAAAATTGAACTTGATTAGTATACTGCACCAAGTTCTCTGTAGTTGTTGTCATGCACATGTGCATTATTTTTACAATATTTTACTTTTTGTTAATGTGCTTCTATTAAACGAATATTTCTTGTTTCTGATAGGAGATATATGGGTCACAAAAGAACTATTAGACCAAATGCAAAGAAGCTTAGCCCCCTATTTGTGGGAAGGCATAGGATGGACTGGGATACCTTCGCCGCAAAGGTGAAGGCATCCCAAAAAGGATTCATGGGAGAACCAGATGAGATGAGACCAGGTCGAGGAGAATTTCATGAATTTCCGAACTCTTGTATATGTCAGAAATCGATAATGGATGAGCGTGAAAGAAGAATCTAGAGTGCGCAGAAGTCGAAGAAGATCCAGCACACTACGAAGAATCACACTATGTTACTGGTATCAGAACGTTAGTTGAAAAATGAAATGTCACAGCTTAGGTTCTAGACACATCAAAGCGTTGCAAATGTTAATATCATGCTTAGTGTAGATTGTATGTAAGCTTTTTTAGCCGCAGGTTGTTTCTGGTTGAGTTTGTCCTTTTCTCCCATTTTCTGTTTTGAGTAAACTATCTGCATGATTCGTGTTCCCATTGAGAATGATGTATTTATCATTCTTGAAATGTATCATACTTAGTTTTCTTACGAAAATATTAACTTAATAGATTCCTTAACATATACTTTAAGGCACACACTAGGAAAATCCATTATCAAAACTCTAACAAGGTTAAGTTCTACTTCAAAAAAAATTAAAAGTAGACTAATGAATCATTTACCTGTAGTTATTTTAATCCAATTTTTTTTATCTTCAACTAGATGCTTTTCACTAAAACTTGGAAAATAACCCCTTCGTATCTATTTTCTATAAATTGTCAACCCAGACAAGAAAGTTGCATTGACAAATTAACTTTTCTGTAGAAGAGTTCAAAAAGGCAACATTTAACATGTACAAAGGAGGGAAACATTTAACCTCAACTTATACATTTGGCTGTTATCCCATAAATCAAAATTTCAAAGCCACTTACAAATATGCACCTACTACCAGACATAATTGTATAAATATAAATGAAAAACAAAATATTACGTAGGAAAAGACAGGGTACAGAATAACTCTTAATAATTGAAAGAGTAAAAGTTATCTTTATTTCATAAATTATTCAAATGTGTTAATCCACAACCACAAACTTTCCTATGGCGACAAAGTAAGAAGGAAAAAATAATTTCAATAACAGAATTTATACTATGATGTTTCATTTTTTTAATTTATAGGTCATATACTATAATTTTGACCGTTTTTTAGTTAAGGTTCAATTTGTTTGAGTGACTTGGGAGAGACAATATGATTGGTTATATGAGTTCAATAAGAGTAGCTTCAAAATCATTTTGTGTGAACTAACGGTGCTACCAGGTTTAGATGAATAAGTAGATAGTAGGGATGACAATGAAAACTGAACTCACATATATCATATATATTTGTCCGAATCCAACCCAAATTTAATAGGTTAAACCCGCTGTCATATATATTAATTTTCAGGTTTGGGTTTGGTAGATGTAATACGAGTAAGAAGGCTCAAGACTTCAACTATTAAGAATTATTGACATGTAATGTAACCATGAGAAATCAAGAGAGTATTTGCAAGGAAGGAATGGAAATAATGGCTGTAATAATAGAGGCGATGAAGGTAATTGATGATAATATTCATAAAGGTGATGAAGTTCTTGACCAAAGATGATGTAGAACTCATGAGGATGGGTGATGAAACTTTGATTTAGGTTAGAGAGAACAAAGAATGAGAGGTTCACCCTGATTTTGCTTAACGGAAGAAAAAATGAACGAGCTTAAGTGTCCAAGAACATGCATATATTAAGACAACTAATCCCACTCAATGCTTGGTTTTTCCTAAAATAACGTACATGGTGCCTTTTCTACGAAAAAACAGGGACAATACAAAAAGTTGTCTTGTGTTTGGTTTTTAATTTGACTTTAAATAATGGACAAATCCCCCTCAAAAAGACAGCAAAGAATCTTTGTTTGTCCATGCTAAACAAGGGGACAAAACTTTCAAAGGCACACAAAATTTAAAGCTCCAGAAGAAGATTTTTGAAAGAAAAATTGGCAATCATTTCACAAACTTCTAAGCCTTACCAAACATGCATTAAATGTCAACTTCTTATGTCACATCATTTTCTATTTGCAATGGATGGAGTGATTTATTTACACTACTATTTTAGTAATACATTTCACAATCCAATTAAAGACAGTGGTGGGGTGATGATTCCAATTAAAGAGTGTGTTATTTAAGGCAAGCAAATTAAATCACATTATGTTAAAATGTACAATAACTTTCTTTAAGCCCCTATTGTTAACTTCCACACCTTCTCAAACCAGCTTTGCTCCATCAAGCCATGGTGGGTTAATGTCATACCCACCATGGCTTGTCTGTTAGATCCTTGGACAAAATGTACCTGAACTTAGAACTGTAAGGCATCCATTCTATGATCTGAGTTGGTTTTTTGTTGGATTTACGATCAAGACACTTCTGTATTGAATCACACAGCTTCTTGTCAACACTTTCCATAACCCATCCAAGGAGAACATCCAAGCTGATTGATGCTTCTCTAGAATATCTTTCCACCAATTTTGGGAGAAAGACTTTACTTGACTTCTTCACAACTACATTTGTTTGAAGAAACTCTCTCATGGCAACATTCAATTCATCCCTTATATTTGATGCTGAATAAACTTTCAGCTGCAACATTGTAACAACAAAATTCTAGATCAGCCCTTTAAAATCTGGGTGTCAGAGAGTCGGGGTATTACGATTTAAATACCATACCATATAACTTTTAGAAGTTATCATATTCATTTCATATATTTGCTTCATCTATGCATCAGCAATAAGAGTAAAGCTCTATATAACTAAGTCACATTTTCTCAATGATATACGAACTGCAATTTCATGGAAAATCATAATCCAGAGAAATGTTACCACGGGATCTGACAATGCTCCAGTACAAAGGGCAAAGCAGACAAGGGGTTGAGAATCAGAAATGCGCAGTTTTGAGCTAATACGCTGTCTTTCTTCACTTTTCTTCCTCAGGGCAGCAGACATAATGCTTTCAAGCCACTGTGTTCGATAAAACAAGAAATAGAAATAATAATCAGATCAAGGGATACTATCCTAGCACCAAAATTTGGTATTAGAATTTTTAATTTAAGTTGTTTAAAAAAGAAAGAAAAGAAATCACAGTACAATATCAAGGGAGTAAAAAAATAAAGGTCCGAAACTCCTATGAAGGTCTAAACATCATACTAACAAAAAAGAATTGCATTTATACCGTCTTCTACAGTTATACACTTTCGATTCATGGGTGACTATAATCATCGCAGTAACATTTCAGTTAACCATGCCACAAATACTTAAATGGACACACAAATGTCTTTCTACAACAGCATAGGATTGCAAGCAGCATATGCAAATGAGGGGAAGAAACAATAATTTGTTAAGTGTGAGCGCCTCAGGTTCAAATTCCGAATAGTGCACTTTCAAAACAAACAAAAAATGTTTGCCTATAAAAAAATCAGTGGGAAAGTCAATAATTTGTAAGCTGTAACCTCAGCAAGCCAAAACAACAAATATATTTAGAGTAAAAATTTTGGACTTATTAATATATTCCATCAGTTGACAAACATCATCCACAAACCAGACTATGCCTTGTAGATATTAGAGTTGTCCATATTTTTACATGAGGATGAGGTGAGTACCCGTCCAATGCGGGGTGTCTGGAAGCAAAATATCTTCTGTTCTATGGCATTTGCACTTATAATATGACCGCCAACATTGTAAGCAGCCTGCACTACACAATTGTACTCATCAGTCCATATTGTGCACTAAACAAAAGTGTATGACTAAGTGATGAAACATGACAGTAAGACACAGCTGAATAAAGAGAAATACCTTGTGAAACAAGGCTAGCCGACTGAGAGAGCTCTGGGGAATTCCATATGCTAAATATGCCTGTCAACAGCAGATAAAAAGTTATACGTACTGAAAAATATTAAAACAACATCATCCCTGGTCATGTGAAGGTGGATATTACATGCATCACAAGAGCATTATGCACGTTGATCCAAAACGCAATTTGTCCATCACATTCCATTTGGCTGACATTTACCCTTTCCAGTTGTTCAACGAGAACTCTGTAGGTAAAGAGATAAAGAACATGTCAAGTCAACAATTCAATCATAAGAACTTCAGCACAAGCTTGAACAGAATAACAAGTACCTATACAACTAAGACTGAAAAATCCTCCCAACACCTAGAGGTTAGATTTAACGATGCCATTGTGTTATCTCAACAGCCAAATTTTCAGAAATACAATTTCAAAAAGGTTTTTTAAATGGCTTCTCACTTCTCGGAGTTTTCTTTGGTCATCATATGATTGAGTCTTCTTACTGTGGCCTCTTTTAATTTTTGGCTCACGACCAAATATATTAGCAAGACTCTGTCATCTTTTTCTCTAAACAAATGCAACACCAACTTTCTCTAAGGCAGGCCTGCTCAAGTTCTCAACATTCGGTACCATAAATCATTTCTGTTTCTGTCGTTATTCAGTAAAAATTTCATCTAAATTCAAGAGGCGCCAGTTGACAAACTTTACCTCCCTCATGTGAATGAAAAGAAAAAAGGAAATTAAATGGTATGAAGCAAGTGATATTAAGAGTGAGCACACCAAGTATAATAAACTGCCTTATGACCCAATTTAGGCACTGGACTTGCCATAAATATTAAATTTGGTGTCCATTACATCATTACCTATGCTACTACAAGAACAAAAAAAGAACTACCCTTTATGGTATCCAAATTCTATTTTTCCTAAAAACCCACTAATTATAATAAAAAAGTGGATTTACAAGAGCATATGCACATGTAAAGACCCAACATTTTAATGTGACTTCCAGAAATGCTAAAACATCAAATTGTGAAACTCAAGATATTTAGGGGAGGTGGTGCAGAGGCAAAGACATATCTGGCTCAAGACCAATAAAAAAAGGTCTCGGGATCCCATTGGTGCTACTTCCATGGAATATTTTAGTCGGGTTTCTAAGGTAGACATGCAGAGGAATTGATATGCTTTGTTGCACACTCTGTCATCTAGTTTCTGTAGTTTCTTTTTGTTTTTTGTGATGGTGGATTATCCCCTAAAGCCTTTTAATATTCCAGTTTCCAGGTAGATTCACCTCAACAATAATTGAATTTCAGAGCTCATACTTTTAACATGTTATTTGAAATTATCATAGTCGAAGAACCAACCTGTAATTGTTGATGGCATAAGAAGCATGAGAAGAATGACGCTTGCAAGAAGATATCCAAGATATTTCCACAGCTGATTTGCAAGACCAGTCTCGATCCTCTCCAACACCATGTTGAGGCTGTATACCATTAGTGGATGACCTTGACAATAAAGGCGACCTACTGTTTTCAGGATTTACAGAGGTTGCACTACGGAGCCAGCAATATACAGTGGCCATACACTTCACCATCTCCTCAGACAGCCTGCTTGGACACTGGTATAGATGGTCTTTTAAAGTTCGCAAAACTGGAGTTTTTTCCTTTGTAGAAAACTTATCCCGAACCTGACATATGATTGAGGTGAGACTGTTAGGGCAAACATCAGAAGAGCATCTTTAGTGTACAAGTACTATCTTATGTATACTATTATATAAAACAATTTCCATTCATAGCAAAAGCAAAGGAAACTACAACTATATACATAAATAAATAAGTGCAATAGCAATATATCCTACCTTGGTAGAATCAGGACAGGTCTTTCCAAAGTAAATTTTGGATTTGCCACTAGATGAAGGAACATGACTTGACCCAAAGATTCTATTCTTGAAGTCATTATTTGAAATTAGAGCTCGCAAGGGAAATTTTTTTGATGAACAGAAAGCACTTGAAATTATACTTGGATGCTTCCTGGATTCATGCCTTGTATGGGCAGGTGAAGCCACAAAAGAATTTTGTTCAGAAGGTGGCCGGCTAATACACTGTTCAAAAATACTTCTGTACATAGAAAGCACATGCTGCTCACGGCTTGTAACCTCCTCTTCAAGTAACTCAATTTCAGCAATTAAGTCTTTTGTCTAAGAAGGGGGAAAAGAACAATTAATTTCCACATAACAAGCACTCGTTGCCATAGCTTACATGAGAAATATTACGTTGTGCATTACACATGCTAACCAAGTTTACAATCCAATTAGAGTCCCTTTACGCATATCACCAAGCTAGATCCTTTACATGAGAATCGGGTCATCTAAACTGAACAATTCATAGTTGTGAATATCTTATTCTATGTTAAGTTCAGCTTTGCATACTTACACTTTTGGTAAGTGATTCCATGTGATCAAACTTCTGTCACAAGACTATGCATAGAAAAAACTGCATAAGATAGTAGTCGAGAACCATATTTAGCTGAAAACTTAAGGTTTATGGTGGCTGCCTAAGAACCGTTTATATCCTTACACGTTTATTAGCATCTTAACAGATTTAGTGTGAACAGAGGACAGGTCAATGCCTGAGCAACAAGCCTGCAAATGTCAAATTACCTGAGCAGCAAAGTGTCTGTGTCCAGGAGATAAAGCACTTGAGGCTCGGCCAATTGCCCTCTCGAGCAGCATACGCATAGACTTCTCCTGTTGTAGGCGTGACTGTAGCTGCTCAACCTGGAAACCAGTATATGACTCAGGACATCAGTGAAACACTAAGCTATGGCCATTTTACAGAAAAATAAGAACCTACACTATCTAGATTCTAGAGTGTCTTTTTAGAATTTAAAGGCTAGTAGCATGTTTCTTCCCATGTATTTTCATGGCAGATATAAAATAAAGATGCATCACACGAAAAGACAAACTATATAGTTTCTAAAGCTTTGCCTATTGTCAAGTGATTATTTTCTACAATTCCACATCCTTGTGATTTCTTGAGTTGATGATGCCTCTGAGAATATGAATTATGACAAAGGCAATTTCGGGAATTGCTTCTCTGAATCTCTGGTCACCCAATAAAGCAATTCATAAGTTTTATTTTTCTCCGCTGTGAAGAGAATCTGCTAAATTGATTCTATAAAAAACTATCACTGTATTCTAACTTCAAAGATGATATGACCAATTGCTTTCCCTTTTTAAAGAAGTCTCTTCAAGGTATACTTCTACTGTAATTTGAAACCTTTTCATTTTTCCTCACTTTCCAATTGAACTTCTGTTATGAATCAAAAGCAAAACAGCAATAACTCATTTTTCACAACCAATTTTATTGGGGAGTGTTAAAGTTAAGAATTGAAGCAACATTCAGAGTCATCTCAGCATGCGGGGAATTAAATTCAGTTGTTCAAATGAAGTGTTAAAGTTAAGAGTGTTGCTATCCAGAAATAATTTCCATTAGTAAATCGAACAAAAATGAGAGATAAGAGCCATTACATCCAAATATGGCTTACATCTTTTTCCAAGGATGCTCTATGACTTGAAACAGTACTATTGTTTATACAACTGAGGTTGTCATGCAAAGGACTTCGCAGCCTAGAAGCCCTCACAAGAGATTCATCTTGGTCTTTCTCTACAGCATGAAAAACTCCACCCCTTGAGATTTTCAGGTTCCTGTCAGAAGCACTGAAAAGTACACACACATAAAAGCATATGCACTGTGTCACATAACAAAGCAGCTGAAGATGAATTTAAAGAGACAAGATCTACATTTAATAAAACAAGAAAGTAATCTAAAAATATATGCATGACTGCAATTTGTCTAAAGAAACGAGACAAACATTTACAACAAACATTAATCTATTCTTGAAAGTATCCTTCACCAAGTTTTCCAAATTGTTATTCCACTAATATATTCAACCACAGCAACTTCAAAAAAAGAGCATATCATCCATTAGACCACTACTCAATGGTCATCGGTCACGGTCAGTGGACTCTAACCAGGGATTTGAATCCTCAAAATCACCACTACGGGAAGCTTTACCTAAGCAGCAACCGCCTCGTCGGCTCAAGGTTAGTCTCACAACTATGTTGTAGGATCCCGGCCACAGAAAAAAATAGACCATCATTCACTCCAGTTTACTCATTTCACGAAGCTCGCGAACTGAGAAGAAATAAAAACTTACATTCTCACAGAAGAAATCCAGCAAGTGCAAATAAGTCTCAGACCAACGGAAAGAATTCTCTAACTAATTTTTGTAACAAAAAAAATAATAAAACAGAACGTAATGTTGTATTTTTTCTAAATGCAAGAAACCGACAACAACAATAACAACCAAAGCGAAACATGATTGAGTTTCAGTTTAAAAAAACAAAAAGAGAAAACCTTTTAGAGCGCTTATGGCTAATTTGGACTCGAGAATCTTGAATTTCACCATATCCACCTGCATGATCATCTTTGTGAAATACATGATGATGAAACTCACCCATTATTAATTCTTAACTGCTCTACAAATCCTTCTCATTCTATTAACATTAGTATAGTTACTACACAGTACCCATGACCCAGTTTGAACTTTACATAAATGACAAACCTAACAAAGTTAGTTAAATATAGAGATCTATGATGCTAAGGAAAAACATAAATAGAGTAGGCCTGAAGCGATTTAAGAATGTGAATGGAAATAAATAAGAAGAGTTACCGAAAGACTGCGAGAATGAGAAGAAAAGGTAAATTTGTGGGCACAATTGAAATTGATGAGTATTGAGTTGTTGAGCGCATTGAATGATGAAATTTAATTCATGTACTGGTATCAGAATTTAACATAATTTCTCTCTCTCTCTTTGACACACAAAGAAACATTGAGTTGGTAAGTGGTTGCAGAAAATGCAGTGAGTATTGGTAAGAGAGTTATGAGTTATGAGTTATGACTTTTATTTTGAAACGCAATCCGTTTGATTCACCCGCCAATCCAGTTATGTTTAACCCTCTCTTCTACCATATCAAATTTCAATTTTTATATATTAATTCTCAAAATCAATTTTATTATATGATTCTTTATTCAAACAGAGTACTTCTTTGGGTTTTTTTCTTTTAATTTTTAGAGTTCAAATTTGGTAACTAGATGTCTCATTCATTTCTATTACATTTTTATTTAAGAGTAAATAATAATTAAAAATGAGTAATAGATAATGCAATGACAATGTAAAAAACTTACACTGCCAAACAAGTATTTAGTAAAAATATAAAAAATATTAAATCAATTTAATTTTATTAAGTTAAATTTGTCTAAAAAATATAATGTTAACAAAAACTCTTCCACTAAACAATGATTAATAGATAATGCAATTTGTCAGTCTAAATATATGTATGAGACTCTCCCCACATACTAGTCCAACAACAACAAGTAAAATGGAACCAAACAAACTCTTCAGCCCAATTCCACAAAATTGATACATAATAACATAATATAAACTCCTTCACATAACATACCATATCGCAACATATTCATTTTTTGAACTGGTCCATTCTACTTACAAACCTTGAATAACAAAAACCTCCATAAGTTCCTAACAAGTATAAAATTATATTCTCGCTCCACTAATACGAATGCTTTTCAGGATTTGATTATAAATCTATGGCAACGTCATTCAAGTTTAAATTACAGTTGCATTCACACTACAACCTATAAATGATTATGAAATAATGAGCCAGATTCCATAAAATGAATGTTCTAGTTATAACCAAATGATGCTACAATAAAACTTGACAATGGACCTAAACAATGTTAAGCATAAATTTTATATCTCATATAATGTTCTTGAAATAGGCAGCTAGAGCAAAATCAGTGCAATAGTTTTATATTCAAACTGGCATATACTGGGAAAGGGCTGAGATCTGAATGAGCTTCACCACTTAAATTTACCAGAAACAACAAATAAGACAATATGAAAAAGTTAACCCTCAAATCAGATAAAGAACAAAAATGATTGGTTCAGTAACTCATCCTGACAATCTTGTTTACATATAAATAGACATTATATAAGAAAAGGTGTAACCTATTTCAAGAAAGTGGGTCTTCCAGAATCTCACTCAGCAGCTACTGAGTTAAAAAGATGGCAGTAGGGTGACCAGGGGAAGGAGGATTTTGATTTAGAAGAGAAGCTAAGGGTCCAGCTCTATCCAAGGAATCAGCATCTGCTGCAGACAAGATTTCCACATCGTCTAGACCTAGTTGTCTCTTGATCAAGTCCAAGTTTTCCTCAAGAACATCAATTTCACCAAAAGGCAATTTCAAATCCAGGGCTTCAGCCCCAAGTTTAATAGCTTCATCCTTCCTATACTTCAAGAAAGGCCTGTAGGGATTTTTGCCTATAGAACTGTTGTTCTCTATAGCCTTCACGATCTCTGAGTCTGGAGCAAATGTTCGAGTTTCCTTGTCAAATTTGCTCCGGAGAATATTCAGGCATTCGGCTTTCCAACCATCAAACTGTTCATTTACATAAATCAAGCCTTTTGTTACCTTCACTGATGGAACTGGAGCACCTTTCTTATTTCCTTTCTTTGAGCCAGAGAGTTGCTTCTGTAGCAACTTCCTCATCAAAACAATAGACTCCTGCAGATACTTATTAGCACTCTTCAATGTAAGATCAGGAGAATCGGCTGTAGGCCAGCCTGCATTCACCACAAAACTATCCTTCTTCAAAAGCTCTCTCCAAATAAATTCTGCATAATGCGGACAGATAGGTGCTAGAAGACGTGTCTGCACATCCATAAAACGCCACACTAAGTCATGATTGTAACCTCCAACTCCACATGAGAATCTATACTCATCCCTAGCCGTCTGAAGATCATAAAAACCAGTTTTAAGAGCTTCACGAAACAAGTAGTTGGAGTAATTTTGCTCAGTTGTTTTGACAGCAATGTTAATCTCATTGGCAAATACACGATCAGCATATGTAGATGGGGGGCCTGTTCTCATTGAAGATTCTGCAGCCAGAATCTCTTCATACCATGCAATCTCTTTGGTTAGCCGAAGAATTGCAGCATTCGCCGTCTCAAATACAAAATTCGCATCATCAACACCATCACCAGCATCAGCCAAAGAGAACCGCGTAGCATCAGCAGAAAACTCCTCAATTGCCTGACGCAATGTCCTGAAATTTCCGGTAGACTTGGACATCTTCTCAGAATTGAGCATTATGTGGCCATTGCATCTAAACCCACGAGGCCAGTGATGCTTGGGCATAATTGCAGTATGGTTGTAAATGGAGAAGGTAAGATGGTTTTGGATCAGATCCTTACCAGAAACTCGAAGGTCGAATGGATACCAATACTCAAACTCCTGCTTCATTTTGTCTAAAATCGATGATGAGATATCAGTTGAAGTAGGGTATGGTCCACCACAGAATATATAGTCCCAGACTTCATCAGTCAATTGTTGAGGTTTGATCGCAGACTCCTGGCGCCCATACATGTCTCCATTCTGTAAATGATGTGCAATGGTGTAATAAGCCATGTAAATACTAGAATCTGATAGAGACTCAACTAGAAACTGCTCATCCCATGGGATGCGAGTCCCAAGACCAAAGGATCGTGAGCAGGCCCACTGGTTCAACCAGCTCAAAGTATGCTCAAATCCATGCCGTGTCTCGTCAGAATACAAGCTCATGCTAGACAGGCACTCCTCAGCTAACTTCCTCCATTCTGATTCCCCGTATGTAATGTACCACTGATCTGTAAGAGCTACAACACACTCATCACCAGATCTTGACATTACCCGCTTCTCTGGCTCGCTGTAAACAATAGCCTGACCTGCAACAGCGGAACTATTAAATTTAAGTGGTGGAGGGAAAGAGAATAAGGACAGTACATTCATACAGGTAAAAATTTGATAAATATTTACACTTTCAGATAAATTACAATATTTTAAAATTAGCTTAATTCTAACAAATTATTGATGCAAAATGATCTCTCTATATATGTTGGCATACATAAATCTCTATTTATATTAAAATCCAATCATATGTTGACAATAAGCGTATTAAAATCCCAGGCTATGGCATTTAATCTACTGACCCCACCTAGTGGGATTAAGGCTTGATTATTATTGACATGTTCTAATAGTAAAAGAATTTAACCTCCAACACAATTATTATGCAGGCAGTGGGAATAAAACGTTATAAATTGTGCTATATACTAGAATAAAAATAATTATAATATAGTGTAGGAGAATTTGCTGACCTGTTTCCAAAAGCTTGCTCCTGACCAAGGGTTTAGCTTCCTGAACTTTCCTCCCGGCATATTCACCAACAATCATTGTTCCGTCATTGAATCCCTTCAAATATGTTTGCCTTTTGGCCTCTGCAAGCTTTTCTTTTTCATTCTGACTTTTGATTTTCATATCTAAGCAAACCCTTTCCGCACACTTATTTCCAAAGGGTGGAACATCAATAATAGGCAAAATCTCAAAGGGCAAAACCCATTCATCCCTCACACCAAACTTCGCCCTAAATGCTGGTTTTGACTTCAAATCGTGCAAGGCCATGTAATCATCAGGAGCATCACTAGGTACACTGGTAACCACCCCAGTACCTTTATCCATTAAGATGGACAACATCGGCAGTGCATAAATAACCTCATTTAACGAAAGGGGTGATTTCAAGGGAAGCCCAATCAAGTCATGACCAGTGACTTCAAGCAAACATGACGGTTTCTCACTGACTCGTGAATGGTTCTGGTAGGCAAGGTTAAGAGCTGCTCTGTGCGCCATCACAAACACCTCAGTTTCATTTATTTCAAAGGCTCCGTACTTTCCATCAGGCAACACCCACGCATTGGTTTGGCCATACATCGTCTCAGGTCTCAGCGTCGCAGCAGCCAAGAATACCTTCTTTCCCTCCAAAACCTTAAATTTCTCAGGGAAAGGCTTTAATAATTCCATCTTTATAATAGTATACTCTTGTGGCAAAACTCCTTCACCACTCGCTCTATCGTGATCGGCACATGGCTGACCATCCAATGGCGAAAAAATTGTATACCTAACATCTTTAACAACCTTCCCCAAAGACTTCAATTTCCTCATTTGCCACCCAACAAAAGCATCAAAATATGGATTCATATCAGTCGTAATGAAAGATCTTCTCCAATCACAACCCAGCCCAAAAGCCTTAAGGTCCTCCACAGCCAATGGAGGAAAAAACTTAAGCCACTCATAAGGATCCTGAAATTTCGCTATATCACTATCGGATATACCAACACTACGCATAATTTCCCATTGATAAACCTGTCCACCAGATTTAGCAGCAGCCTTAGATTTCTTCCCTTTGAATTTATCAGGAGCGGACTCATTACTTGAATTATCATCATTCTTTTGTTCTGGTTGTTCTTCCAATTCACCAGGGAAAACCGGTGGGTTACCGAATTTTTGAATCTCTCTGGCGAGTTTATCAGCTGAGGCTTTGATTGGCATGCCAGTGCAATGAAAAGCAAAAGGGAGAAGCACATTAGCGCCTCTTAATCTATGAAAAGCTGCGGCAAATTCAAGTTTAGAAAGAGAAAACGCATGTCCAAGATGCAAATAACCGTTCATATAAGGAAATGGGAAATTCCCAAAAAACTTTTCCCCCGGTTCAGGTGGTTTATCACCCGGTTCAGACCGAAAAATGTCTTTTTCTTCCCACCATGTTTGAACTTTGGACTCAATTTCCCTTAAACGGTCTCTTCTAGCAAAACTCTTTCCACCTTCACTAGCCATATCGGTAAAGTGACGATGAAAACTGTAGAAATAATACAAAGTAAGTGATTTTCAGATCTGAAAATGGTTCGTGAAGTATGAAATTAAAGGAAGATGAGAATTGAAAAGTTGAAAATGGGAATCGTTATTTACCTGTGTGACACTGAAGTTTGGAAATAGATGATAGAACGATTGAAGCGACAACTGAGTTGACAAAACCACATATAGAGGGACCAAGCTGAAAGCAAATAGCAAAGATAGGATAAGGGTGGGTCGGATTCATCCACTCCTATTGGGCCTTATAAGCCCGAATCATTTATGTGTTTTCATGCCAAAAATTTAGGGGAATGAGACTATTAAATTGTTAAGAGAAGAAAAAAAGGTGGATAATTTCCTTTTTGTGTCTACTAAAAGAAAGCTCATATAAGGGGAAAAAGGTTGAGTGCATTTGCATGAATTTGAAATTGCACTCTCACAATTGTATTTACTAGCAGTGAAAAATCACACATGTCCTGTGATTCCCTTTAATTTAAAGTGGTAATAAAAATCTATTTTGGGATAAGTTGACTCTAATGCTTCTTGTAATTTGGCATTGTTATATTTTTGGAGATCCTGCAAAAGTATTAGTCCTATGCAACTCGACCAGTAATTAGATGGATGCAAACCATGCACATATTTAGCATTCCCTCTTGGACCTACAGAAGAAATGGAGAAGGGGAAAGGGAAATGGAGAGAAAGATAACGGAGAAGAGGAAAAAGCTTCAGAGTATGAGTGGTCTTTCCCAATGGTGCAATGATAAAGATATAGTCTACTTTTCTTCCCAATTTTGATTTAGGTTATTTGCTAGTAACTTATATAATAGTCAAGTCAAATTTAGTTTTTAAATATAATTAACCATAACATGTATTGACTGTTGAGAATGAGTGAAAAACCAATCTCTTTATAGAAAAAACGGAAGGTTTTTAAAAAATTGCAAGGTCAGGTTTGGTGAAACATAAAGTGTATTGGGAATAAATTACTACTCCCTCGATCTCATGTTTATCACATCCCAAGATATAGGACTATATCTTCCAAAAACATGAAATGATAAAAAAATAATCTAGCATTTAATTTAAAAACCAAAACTATGTGAATCAGTCAAAACAGCTGCTATACAAAATAAACATCTGCAAATAAGATGGTAATAATTGATAAGTGCAGGATGAAAACTTCATATAGATGGATATGACACGTTCAAAACTCAATAACTTTCTCAGTAAAAACAACAAACACTGTCTTCAAATAAATCTTCAGAGACCATAGCAAAAATAAAATATCTGCAGCAAATTTAACGGTAACGGCGAAGGGAAAGAGTATTGTTTCTCTTCCAGGTAGCCCGGCGAGATGGACGATTCTTGTGGTAAAGGTGTCCTCTGCCCCTTAAACCTCTGTTAGATTTACCAGCAGAGGTAAGACCACGCAGCTCCCTGTGTTTATGCACTGGATTGACAAGCCAGTTGATTCTTGGATCATTTCTAATGGCAGCATGAGCAACATCAACCAAAATTATCTCAAAATATTTGTAAGTGGAATCCTGAAACAACAAAGTTGGGTTTGAGAATAAGCATATGAGATTCACAAACAAGTTTCAACTCTAATATCAGATATATGATATACCTCATTGACCCAGTACGAATTGAGGACCCTCAGGCCACCGAGCTTCCTCCCAGCTCGCTCCTCGGCAACAGATCTCTTTGATCGCTGAAATTTCAGCTGAGTCACTCCCTGATTTGTGGGTTTCCCATAGACAATACCCTTGGGAACTGGCCTCTTCCTACCACCCCTACGAACTCGAACACGGTAAACAACATAACCCTGCAACATCATCAACACAGTCATCACAAGACCGTAACAAATGGGTCAAGGAGCATAGGCAATCCTTGAGGAAGCTATGGAATTACACAGTTTAATAGTTTACCAGCAGAAAATGTGACATATATGCATGAACAAAAATTCGGAGTCCAAACAAAGGAAAAATTGATATGAAAATTCAGGCAGCCAAAGTGCCACTGGAGGCAAAAATGCATGAACAAATATTTTATCAGAAATAACTAAAATATCAAACAAATTGTACTAAAATGCATGAACAAACATATGAGGAGAAGCCACAAAACTATCAAATAAATTGTAATAAAATGCATGAACATAAATATGAGGAGAAACAACAAAACTGTCAAATAAATTGTAAAATTTTATCAAAGGGAAATATGAAACAAGTACAAACAAAAAATAATTTAACAAAAAAGAAATACAAGAAAGACATTTTACCTGCTTAGCCTTGTAGCCCAAGCGACGTGCCTTGTCAGGGCGAGTAGGCCTTGTCAGGCGAACAATTGAAGGTTGCTGCCTATACTCCCAGCACCTTACTCGCTGCAAGAATCGCATGACATCAGACTGCTTCTTGCGCCAAAGCTCGGAAACATACTTATAGGCACCTATTGCAAATAAAACAACAAAATAAAATCAAATATGTCATTATGTGGACCGATGAATAAAACTAGTTAATAGAATGCAAAATAAATTGTCTAGCCTAAAAATGATTAAGCATTGGTCATTCAATAACTAAACATGTTTACATTACATTCCCTTTCAAAAAGTCAAAAGTACTACATATTTAAAATAACCGATTTTATTGGACACTGTGGGAATTAGTGCAATGCCACACAATTAGCTACAGAAATCTTCACATAGTTATCAGTACGGTAAAACTGACATCAACCAGTTATGATTCTGTTTCCAAAACCAAACATGAATAGACAACATGCCATTCACAAAAAACATATGCTAATCCCAAAGGACGGTTTACAATTCATCAGATCTGAATATTAAATTCTAAAATCTTACAAAATCTAAGTATGCTCAACAAACCGCATAAGCATAGAAAATTAACACAAAGCACATGTTTTGTAAGCGGAAGAGCATTAACATTTCATATCACGACCAAATTAGAAGAGAAAGTAAATGAAAAAAAACAAATATAATTACAGATAAGAAACAATAGACAATATCAGAAGATTAATGGAATTGAAAATTACGCATGAAAATTAAAACTTCGCCCAGACAAGTTAAAAAAAAGCAACAATTCAAATTCAACAAAAAATTGATTTATCGATGAAACTACAGATCTGCAAAAAAAAATAGAAGCAGAGATTGAATGTAATAGTGAAAGACAGTACCCATTGCGGAGTAATCTGTGGAGAAGGGTTCTAGCTCAACCGCAGCACCTCAGTGAAGGCTAGGGTTTGTGTCTAAGTCTTAGCTTTTATAGAAGCGCCACTACTTAATGGGCTTTTCATGCTCTGGTGTTCCTAAAAATAATGTTTGGGCTGGGCCTGAGCTTCTGTTTTTCTATAATAACTTGAAACTAACTGCAAAAAATCCATCATTGGAAAAATGCCAACAAAAACACAAAATATATGGCAGATGTGTAAATTAATTTTCGTTATATCTTTAGAGTAATTGGGAGCATAAATATGGAGGTAGGCCAAAATGTTAGACCTTGTTAGGTCCATCTTATGAAATGCTCTAAATTAGGTTTATACTTTTTAAAAATATATTAACTCAATATGTGGTCATTAAAAAATATTTTAATCATATTTTTAACTCAGCATTATAAGATATTAGAGAGGAATATTATAAAATATAAATTCAGACAAGCTTTCCGTCACGAAAGTTTTCAAAATATTACCTTGCAAATTTAGTCAATAACATACCCATTGTTAAATTAGGCCTTGTGTTTGAGATACACATATTAAACTTTTTCTAAGCAAAAATCTACCTTGACCCAATCTAATTTAAACCCTCATGAAAATATGTTATAAGTTTATTAAATAGTAGGTCTTTAAATAAACTTGTAGGTAGGTTGGACATTGAAGTAGACTAGATCAAATATTTAACTAGTGTGCTATTGTTTTACACAAACAAGATAATAAATGAATTAAAAAAATGTTTTCAATATATTGAGAATTATTTCTTTCTTATAATACAAAGTTTCCTACTTTAATTATTATTTTTATAAAATTTTCATACTTTAATTTCTTAAACAGTGCATTTTAAACGAGGCTCAGCACATTTTTAAATCAAAAAAAAATTATTCTCTAAAACCATTTTTAGCAAAAATGACTTATGCAAAACTTGACGTTATTTTTAAGTTTGAAAAGTAACTAAATTATCTAGATATACTTTTGACAAAGTAAATTTATCTATAACATTATAATGAAGTACGCAAAAAATCCTTCCTAATAAACATGTTCCGATATTAGTGGTAATTTTAGAAAGTTTGAAGGAACAATTTTGCCCAAAACAATAATTGATTATTGCTCATTCAACTTTCGTAAAAAAAAAAAATTCAGTAGAAGCTAAAAAGTTTTACTTCTCATACAATGTACTGTTTTTAAGTGATTTTTATACAAGTGACTTAATTTATGTAAAAGCTACATACAGAATATACAAATTATTCATGAAGCTAATACAGAATATACAAATTATTCATGAAGCTAATACAGAATATACAAATTATTCATGAAGCTAATACATGCATTTTATTATTGCTCTTGCATAATTGTATAAAAATAGATTTAACCAGGTCTCAGGTTGGGCTTTTTATTTATATTTAATTCATAAAAAATGAGTATAAAATTAATATTTCCCTCGTTGATTTAGCTGCACAACTAAGACCAAGTACATGTATGAGAAAAAACTCGAAATTCCAAAAGGGCACATCTCTCATCTCATCCTCAAAACAAATTTGATTAACTTGTACACTCATCTGTCTCTTTTCAGAATTTTCAGAATTCTTTAATGAAAAAAAAGGTTGTGTGTTCATCTCATGGCAAATCTGCTTCTTCTGGTTGTCCAGTTGGAGTTGCATGGTGAACTATATCCATCACCTTTTCCGGGGCCTGTTCCTCATCCTCATCACTAGTTTCATCGGATCTCCATCGAGGTCCACCATTGATGTTTTCTCCGGTATGTAATTTCTTCTCCATGTGGCTGAAAAAATATAGTACACAGGATTCAGTCTACAAATATTAAAACCTTTTTTTGTGTGACAGTTAAACAGGCATTAGATGATGCATACAATGCTCTCAAATATGAAAAATGATGTAATACCAATAACAGAAGAGGAAAACTAACTAGATTCTTACCTCAGAGAAACCTCCATTGGATCATTAGTAGACTCTACATTCCAACTTCTATCATCAGAATGTGCTTGGATATTCCAGGTAGGCATATTTGGGAGGTCATTTGCAAATTCTTTTAAAGAGCTACGCCGAGATCGAGTATCAGGATTAGCTATAGCCTTCCCAGAGTAAGTAGGATGTGGGGTAGTTTGATAAAAACCAGAAAACAAATTCTGTTTAACTCCTGGCAAAAATTTATCCACTTTATTTTCCTGGAAACTGCTTGGTGATGTTCTGTTAACACCCTTTAGAAGTGAATCATTCATGAGACGGATCTTACGACTCCTTGGAGTTGGAGTGTTATCATATCTAAGGATTTTTCCAATTTTACCTCGGTTATTTGGAACCCTCTCGATACTGGTAATTAAGCCCTCATGGTGATAAGATGGGGAACGGATATTATTAAGCTCAGGACCGGGAGTGGGGAAAGGTATGCCTAATTTGGTTGAAGTTCCTGAAGTTGATGAACTCAACAAACCATTTGTATGATTATTCTGCAGCATGGAAGAAGAATTCGCAGAAGAGGGGATCAATAAACTGGTGGACCTGGAATCAGTAATGGGAGGAACATCAAATTGAGCAGGGATTTCAGTTTCTTCACGAAAAGTGCCAGCCTCCTCAGTCAAGATTCCACTTCTCAATTTTTGCTGCTCGATTTCTGGCAACAACTCCAAGCATCTATTCTGTTTCATTCAACCATATAATCATTTCAAAAACTCATACTAAAAATATGTCAAATCTACAAAAACAATTTAATTATAACAGCAACAATGACGCATTATTTTGCAACGTCATGACTAAATAAATTCTTGCTGTATCCTGAAGCTCTGCATGCTTTGGAAATTTGGTATAGCATTTATTATTTATATTGTTTCCTTTATATTATTAATAAGCATCTACTTAAAATCAAAGTGGTGACTTCTGTTTAAAAAAAATTATAAATGCTTGCCACGGAAGAACATATTTGCTTCAATGTTAAAAAATAATTAAACCACTTACAACCAAATTCGCTCTCCACTGAACAGCTGTTTCTAAACTTGGTAGAAATTCTTGACCTATAGAACCTTTTGAAATGGAGTCTTGTTCTATCTTTTGAAGTCTAACATGAACTTGGTAAGCTTCAGAGTATCTGTAGCGCTGAAACACATACAAGCTTGTAAGCTACAATTTCTTTTTCATTTTTTTAATATAGATACTATCATCGGAAAGTTATGATAAATAAAATACCCTGATATGTTTTAAGAAGCTAAATGAAGTTCAAATTTATTTACACCAAGAATGGTAACCCAATAGGAAAGTGGGGTATATATAAAGTCCACATCACTAAGGTTAACCACACAAATTATGATCCATCTCATTTTAAAAAATAAAAGAAATGAGAATTATGACCAATTCTTGTAAAATCAAGATATAACATCTATATGAGAAAAAAATAATGATCAGGCTTTATCATCCATATCCACTTAAGTTTACTCCACAAAAGGTACTATGAGATGGCCATGAATACAATGTTATAGAGGAGGTGCTGAGGTGCACATGAAGAAAATCCTGTTAGCAAGTTGCACAATACATGATCTGAATTCAACAAACTAATGCTGGCAATTTTGATAGGATAAGAGTAGTTTCACTTCCTACCGTGGATCCAGCAGGACGAGTCAGTAGAACTACAGTATGCACTGAACTTAGATTTGTATCGGTATTGACTACTGAACATGTAAATATATAGTGAAAGCAGAAACTAAAAATGGATGTGTGAGTGATGGTTTTAATACCAAATATATGCTTAAGCCAATTGGGTGGATAATATTGGTTTATGCATGGTGGAGCAATACTTAATATTGGATAGCAAAAAGTAACATTTACTAGAGTCCAAAACTACAACTGAAAAGGCCTCAAGACAGATGGACTAACGAAAACAGTAAACCAGTAGCATCAATATTATTATTGGGTGCATAACCAATAATTGAAATGAAATACCTGAATGTAAAACACAACAAGAAGACTTCCGGTAGTCCTCCGGGGGTCTTCAATGGCGCAATCCAAAAGACACTTGTGTATATATATCTCTTCGTCGGAATTCCATGGCAATTCTAGCATTCGATCAGCCAAGTTCCTCCTAATACAGAGGCAGCAGATCTCAGTTACTAAGGCCTCCACCCACTCCACCCAATTACTACATTGGTCTTTTAGTTTGTCAGAAGTACCCCCAAATGCTGCTTTATTGAAATGTTTTTCCTTCACTCTGGTCCAGAGAACTCTCTGATGCATAAATGCTTCAGTCAGAAGCCCACATTCAATCCTTACCCGCACTGCAGTGACAGCATCTCTGAGTGAAATCATGTGTGGTCCACTATCACGCCCAGTCCACCTTAAAACCATAAGAGCTGTATCAGGGCTACCCCTTTCTAACAGTACTTCAGCAATTTTGGGATGTGATACTGGACCAGACATCTCAGGAAGAAGGCGACAAGCTTCCTAACAGAATAATACATTATATTACTCTAAAATTAAAAAGAAAAAGCCCACATTAATATTTAATATTACAATTTGAAACAAAATTCTAGAAGATAACAAGATCAAACTCCCTTTAATTTTAGCCCCTCTTTCTACTACTGGGAAAGGGGTATACTTGGTGCTACTATTAAATGTCACTGGTGCACTTAATAGACATCCTGGGTACTTTACTTGGGTGAAAACAAGATCACACGCCCTTTAATTAAAGGTGAAAAAACATCAACAACTGAAGACAAATTACATTCTTAATATTTATAATAAGGATCAAATATAAGATTGCAATATTATTGATGACCCATATAGTGCCTAGATTTGACCCCATTATAAATATGATTTTTATCATCAGTAAGTAGTTAAAGAAAATCAACAAATTAACGCTCATACAAATAGAAACAACAATTTGTTGAAGACAAGGGCAAACAAGCATTTAGAATCTTTGGGCATAAATACCAGATTTAGATTACCTGTAAAGCTTCTTCTGTATGGTCATCCAGAAGGTAAAAAGTTAAAGACTCGAGTAATGAATGCCTGCTAATGCTAAATGTAGCTGCAAAATCCTCTACTATGTGTCTCCATTTTTCATCAGGAATTGTCCAGTGGCGATCATACAAATAATACAGAAACTACAGAAGTTAAGGGAAGAAAGTAACAATGCTCTAAATAATAACTAGTACTGATAGAAACTTCCAGAGTTGCACAACCACAACAAATGCAAGAGGAAAAAGGATACAATTGCTTGTTTAGCAATCACCATATCAGAACTTCCAAGTAAAAAGAGTAAGTCAGCAGCAGTACGAAGATTTTTGAAGGGATAGCAACCCAGCACCAGATCAGTTTTAGATCTTAAAAATAGTGCTCCATCCATCTGCAAGGATGAAACTTGTAATCCCTCTTCAATTTCCTGTACTAAGCTCTCCTCCAAATCAAGACTATTCAATGCATCTTCAATAAATAGAGATCCAATTTGCCCTGTTGACTCCACTGATTGGTTTATTGCATCGGGCCAAGCACGTCTAATTGCTTCTGATTTACGTTTATGGACAACTGAGGCCCATGATGAACTATCAGTAAAACGAGATTCGACATCCTCCAAAAAGTTATGTTTGGTACACCAAATGATAATCTCCAGATGCTGGGTAGAAATATTAAAACAACCCATTAGTAACCAAAAGGAGATTGAAATGAGCTAATCTATATTCTTCACAACGCACTTCTGGAACAGAGGAAGACAGATAGAGTTAGAGTATTATCATAACAGGGTAGACAAACAATAATCATGAATGAGCAAGGACAAATATCTTCCACTTTGACAAATGGCCACCTTAAATCACTATAAGCTTATACATCAAAGGTTACCAATTGTCATCCACAATTAACCATATTAGGTTATCATTCCCATCCAACCAAAAACTCTCACATCATGTTAACATAAACCATAGAAACAATATCTAGAAATACCATTTAAAAACCACAGTATCTAGTATAATACAAATTTATCATGATGACTTCACAGTTCGTGAACTCAATCAAATAATTGTCATGGTAAAATTGTCAAGTTATGCAATTACACAAAAAATCCACTAAGACTAAACCTGCTTCGCCTTTAATATGCTCTCATGGAGATGGTGCAAATCATGAAGTTGTGCCGAAAGGATGCCCTTAAAAGATGACTCCAGAATTTCTAATACATTCGTTATCCTCTTCAAACATAATGAAAATTTCATAAGTGAGCTCAATCTCCCTTTCATTCCTAAAACATCAAGATTATCTGGTAAAGATTGTTAGGGAGCACAAGCATTACTGAGTCTCACAATGAACACAATTGTAAGTCGTAGCGAGCTTTAGATAGAAACATTAAACAAGTTTTGAGGATACAAATTCCCTGTAGCTCAGTTAAGATGTTTTTGAATGCCCTCTTGCACCAATCCTTCACTACCACTTCATCCAACAAAAATGCTATGACAGGATCACTGGAAACAGCAGTTTCATCCATACACACATCTGTAATATCTGTAAAATTTCTGTTAAAGAAAATGCAGAGTGGAGACCAGAGGGGGAATGAAAATCAATAGAACTAACTTTTGATAAAATTAATAAGAAAAAATCTTATAATATGCTTATTCTTTCTAATTAACAGGTATCTATGTTATTTTAGTTTTGATACTTCGATAGGGATTAAAAATAAAAGATGTCGAAAAAGACTGACAGAGAAAAAAGATACAATGGCAAATTAAAGAAACCAAGTTATTCTCGAGTGCAACATCAAACAAAGAATAAAGGCATTGGACATCAGCAGTTAGTTGTTTCTCCCCGTCTTCTATTTCTTGAAATCTATCATCATGCCTTCTGGAAATAAGACCAGCTTCTATGCACTCATAATAAAGTCGGAGACGCAATCTAACACCAGTTTTTGGAATTGGGATTCTACAAATTGGGCAGTTATCACACCGTTGGCTACATTCTTCACATAATGAAGCATGGCCACATGAATTCAACACATGGTGGACATAGCGACCACAGCTTCTCAAATCCCTAGTTGCCCTGCAGCACTCAACTTTCGCTTCTTTGCACAACTCAATTGGATAAATCGTTGCCAAGTGTTCCAATGTTTCCTGAAATTGAACATTATAGGCTATTTATCGTATTATTTTTTTTCTCAATGCAGATTATAAAATGCTAACCTCCACTCTGCATAAGTAAAATGAAGATTAACTCACTTACAGCACAAATGCAGTTTTTTGAAAAGCTATGATGAGAATTCAGATGCAAATGCCAACCAAATGAAGCAATTGACACTAATAAATCAAATATATTAATGAACAGGGTAATGCCTTAGCTAAACAAGTTCCCACGGGATACGACAAATAATCAACACATTTTAAGGACCACCATGTAAAAACATTCAAGGATTACAAATAAGTTCAGCAGAGCAAAGTAGAGGCGCGTTCAATTGCTTGGTAGGTCCGGTAAACACTAACCACTCACAGCTCTACGAAAATAATACAGTGATTTCCATTTGAGATATAAAATTCAAAACTACTAGAATCATCAATATGAAAAGTGAAATGTCTTCCTATGCATCTTAATTTACAGATTGAAGTAAAACACTACACAATAAGCAGAAACAGAAGCTTAAAATGAAAAATGAAGAGCTTATATGTTACAATAAAACAGTGACGTATGCAGCTAGGGTTTACGACGTAGTTGAAAAACAAGAAGCGAAACACTTAGTAAAAATTGAAAGGAAGAGTGAGTACCTGAACTAATATGCTACTATAGTTTGGTTGTAGCGTAGAGGAAGAAGATGTTGTGACGGCAATTCCGCCAGTGGAGCTCAACGAAACGGTGGTTCCGTTGAGTTTCCCATCCATTTCTCTGAGTGAATTCGATTTTCTCCGAAGGTCAAAATGAAGTGTTAGATGATTAAACGGTGCGTATTAAAGTTTTATTGAAGAACCTCAAAGATGCTCAATGCTGAGGGAAACTTGTACATATTGAAAATTGAGGGTTTTTGAAAGGCTTCTGAATTTTTAAATTTTTTTTTCTGAACAATTGGGTTTTTCTGGTCGGGTACAAATTGCTAATGTGTGCAACATGGGCCTAAAAGAGTTGGTCTGTCTTACACACCATTTCCTTTTCTTCTTTTTCCTCCATGAAGGACCATGTGATTTTGTACTTGTTCTATTATTCTTCTCGCTTTGATTTGAGTGTGTGAGATTGAGTAAGGGTAAGCAAGACCTAACCCTACCCGTTCATATGGTATTGTTTGATCATGATCGGATTTGAATAAAGTAGGTTTTATTGGGTCTATGATCGAGATCGAATTCAAAAGTTATATACAGTCAATATATAGGTCCAAGTAGGGACCAAACATGATTCGTCTCGACCCTTATCATGGTCACTCACTCATAATGTTTGTATGTGTCTCTATTCAAATGTGTACAGAATAGTGATACATTTTTGGTCGAATGTATCATTGATTCTCTAATTTTTTCATCATTTATACAAGTTTAATAATATGTATGCACATATTATTTTATATGTCAAATTTCATATTCATAATAATAATAATTATTATTTACAAGACTTTATCTAAAAAGAGTATCATTATATTTAATCAGGTTTAGGATCAGGTTCGGGATTAAAAGTTGAGTCTGTGAATATTTAAGGTCGAGTCTAAAGTTGTTTCCGAGTTTAAAAAAATGACTCGACCAACATAAAGGATCGGGTAAGAACAAGCATTAACTCGTCCCAAATTGACCATGCTCACCCATAATTGTGAGTACATGATATCAAAAATATAGTTGTAGAAAAGTTTTCACTTCTTATATATTGTTATTTATTTGTTATTGTAAATTTTATTTAGAGTTAACATTGTTATTACTTTTTCATACGCAATGTATTTTAAATAGGAGAAATATAGCCAATGTTTAAACACGTGTGCTCAATTAATTTTTATAGTTTTCAACTAAGCTAGTAGACTGTTGAAGACTTAAGATGATATTAATTGTAAATTGAATTATATAATGACACTTCTAGATAAGGACATTAAGAATTTATTATAAGAGACTTGATATAAGTACAACACAATTAAAGTGTAGCTAGTTAAAGAAGTACTCCATTTGGTTGGGTACTTTTCCTTTGTACGAAGGCCCAATATGATATTGAGCTTATGCCTAAGTAAAAACGTTTCCTTATGCGAGCACTAGTAAAAATCATTTTTGTCCACGAGTAAAAATGCTTCATTCTTCATATGATACAATGATTATGTATAAATTTTTATACTACCAGTGTATAGATATTAGTTTCAGTCTATATATATTTAAGTCATTTTTTGCTTGTCTCCCTCAAATTCATTTTGTTGCTAATCTTATAACCTTTTAATTATTTATTAGATTTTGCTAATAATCAATCATAATGAAATATAAATGATTACTATGAATATAATTATGCAATTGAAAGTGCCAATAACATTACTCACTTTCAAAACGAATATACTATTATTATAAAAACATTTTTACCTATATATTAAAATATTAAATTAATTTTTGCATTAAAAAACGACCAATTGAGGTTGATGGAAGAATTGGAAATAAAGAAATGCAGAATATCTCCACACATTAGCAAGCAAACCATAAATAAAGGTTTCATTAACCCCAAAATCCAAATATCACTTTGATCCGAAGGCTATAATTCGTCTATAGGACACAAGCAACTGATCCCAAATAATAATACATAAAAAAAAATTATGCACTAACAATATATAAGTTTAATAAACATCATTAATATTTAATGATAATTAACTATTAAAAATAATACAAAACAATAATAAATAATATAATAAGTATATAAATAATTATACCAATAATACAATCATATTAACTCATAATAATATAGGAATACAAGTAGCCTCGTTTTATTAAAAAAACTACACTAATTGGTGGCCAAATATGGACAATAGTGGACACACCTGCAAAGAGGGTAACCTGTTATGCATTGTTTAAGCAACAAAATGGCCCTCTCATGCTCACATCAAGACACCTATCTTTGTTTTCTAATTTCATGAGTTTTTGGGAGGAAAGGTAGAAACGGAGTAGGACTCCTCTCCATTAATGGAGAGACAAATGAGTTTTTTATGTATATTATAAGGGTAAATGTGTAATCATCTTTCAAATAAAAAGAGCAAAAGTGATATTGCATCTTTCACTTTCTTTGATTTTTTTGGATAGTTATCTCTCCATTAATGGAGAAGAGTCTTACGTTAAGGCAAAATAAATTCAAACAATATATAATAATCTGTTATCAATTAATAATCATTGCTTCATGCTTCATCATATAATCACATTGAAACCTTTCATCATTTGAAGAATAGAGAAATGAAATGATTGGGTTAGTATAGGCCAACGTTGATGCAATAATATAATCAGATATGAGATATCTTGATTCATGAGATTTATAAATAATCATTGTTACATCATGTGCAGATACATATTCTCTGCTATTCCTCGTCTTTTTATAAGACCTTTATCATTCAAAAGCATGCTTTAGCCAAATATAACACGCCAATTCAAAGCAACCGATCTTTTCTTCGGATCATCGTCATCTGTCCCAAAATGGTGTTTTCCACTAAAAATATATATATTCATGATTGTAATTTTAAAATAATGTGGCATAATATTATTGGCCTTATATTTTTAAATGACTTGTCACAGTATCATTAGTTGAGACATGAATGAAAACACCATTTTGAGATAGGTGATTCTCATCCAACTTTCTTCCTCTTATTATAACCTCTTCTCAAACATTGGACATGATTTATCAGAATAATCAAGCATGGGTGTTAATGTCCATTTGAGGCTTTGAGCACTTGTTTTATAGTAATGTCCATTTAATGCCTTTCTTTCCATATATTTTTTAGTGTCTAAGATTTTGCAATAGATTAATAAATTATTAAATGATATGAATATTTGAATTGACTAAAATATTCTCATTTAGTATATATTGGAAACTAAATGAAAATTAATTTGAGAAATATGAGGTAAAATGGTTAATAAATAAACGTGTAGTTGGGAAATACATTATAAATGAGTATTGAATTTTTAAAATATAAAAAAAAATAATTAGATGAAAAATTAAAACATAGAAAAGATGAGTATAAATCATCTCCATTATTGAAGAGAAATAAAAAATGTATCCTTATTTAAAAAAAAATAGTTACAAATATGAATAAAAAAATATAATAATTTTATTATTTTTTATATTATTTTACACACACGTTACTCTCTAACGATGAGAGATGTGACTCAAAAAAAATGTAATGGAATCAAAAGTAAGTGTAAGGATGTTTATAATTTCACTTGACGAGAAAGAACGCCTACATCCCCGCACGTGCAAACGACAAAACCAACAGGACTGAATAAATCCATCAACAAAATATGAACCTCACCAATAAATGATTCGCTTAACGGTTAATCATATGATTACCAGCTCACCCGGTCACATGTACAGGTCTTTAAAACATTCATATCAAATATAAATATCATATAACTAAAGCCAATAAACCAAGTTGGCTTAGCAAAGTTGCAACTTGCAACTCCTTCAAAGTGCTTGCACGTGACCCGAATAATCATATAACTAACAGACTCGAATATTTTAGTACAGATGTTAGTACCTGTTAATGTTATACTAACTTATAACTTACTCTCACGACTTACCTACTTAATAAATAATCTAGAAAGTTATTCTTATGTATTTTTCATGATACTAAAAATACTGCATTAATAACCAAATGTTGACATAGATTATAAGAATTGGTTCAAACTTTACATATATTGAGTTCAAGTATTGTCACTCCGTTGCTAGAAATTTTAGATTTATCACTATAAATGCCATGAGCGAAAAAACTATACTCTAATATCGCTAACACCAAAAGATCGATCGACAATACATGCATTAAAATTTTATTTCCTTAATAGTAAGAGAATTACTAATACAAGAACCTTTTAAATGTACTGCAAAACTCTTCTTTTTGTAAAATTAACAAATAAAATGATTAAACATGAATACGTTGTTATTTACTCATCTCCTTAATCATGAATATAGGTATCTAGCAGTTTGGGGGATAAACATTGTGTCAGACTCATGACCCACTATGCCAGTTAAGAAAGTAAGAGAAAACTTAACATAGAGAGAAAAGGGTAAAGAAGAATGGGAGATCATGATTTAGGGGAATCATATACTTACCATTATATAAGAATGCAAATCATACATAATGAGGATCATGATTTATGAGAAATATAAGGTTTGACCGTGGACTAGATCAAACAAAAAACAAAGTAAGTTAGACCGAAAGTGCACGAGAGATAGACATTCTACACGTGTGCTCCGCTGTCCATCAGCACCAACTGAACATGGAGAATGGTGCATCAATTATGATCCACGTGGGTTGCCCAAACCACGAGGTCAGAAATAGAACACAGCCCATGCAAGTTGCAAAATGCCATGCCTCCCATTATCGAATGTGTTAGTCTCACATTTCATGTCTTATGGTGTTCTAAACCAATTATAAGGTACCATATATTTCAAAAGAAAAATATAAAAATCATAAAATAACATTTTTATGTTATTTGGTGAAACATGATTGATTTGATACAGAGATACATGAATTTTTCGGACAGAAGATCTTCGTTCCCCATTAACATTAAACTAAAGTCTTTTTTAATATATGAGTGAATATATAGTTGTTAATTGTTAAAGATGCTGACTAGATTGCCGTACTTTTATGAAATGGAGAACCACGAATTCTTCGCCCTTCGTAATAAACATTCATGATGATGATGTAAGTTGACATTCCCATGGTGATTTACTTGGCCTTAATAACCAATTTACATAAAGTATTTATTGTTAGCTTAAGTAGTCAAAGTTGTTCGTAATTTACATTTCACCTTTATTTCTAAACCAAACATATAACTTTAGTGTTTAAATTGTGGTATGCTTTGTCAAAAGAGATAATTGCGTTGTGAGGATGCTTGTGGCTGAGAATACAAATGCCCAATGCCGACACAACTCCATGATAACGCAAGCGAAATGGAAGGTTTTCTAGGCATTGCACCAATTGATGGTCTTCAAATATTTAGACATTGTAAGAATTGAATAGGGATATATTATATCACATCGATCATATCTCATATATATCTCATATATTATCTTATATTAATAGAAACATGACAAATGAATTATAATTTTTAAGTATTTAGTACTTTTGTTTCATTATCATTGAACCGATACATTATTTAGAACAAAAGATATCTATCGTAAAAAATGTACTCATTATCCACCTTCCCATGTAAAATGAAAGCGCTGTCCCATGGAGTTTAATAACCTCATCTATCTTGACTTTCTAGCACTACCATGTGACATGTGTAGAAAGATTGATGATGACTACAATCTTTTCCCCCATGACCTTATTTGATATTTGTTTGGATTTTTTTTATTATTATAACAACTTGCTTAAAAATGATTTAAGTGTGTTATAATATTTTATATTATAGATTATTTTCTTCTAATTGTCATCGATCTTCTCTCCATAGCCTATCATGACTCACTTTGATATTTCATCATAGAATTTTCAAAAGAATAATGTAATGTCTATGTATTGTAAGCGTAAAAATTTGTACACAATCATTATACCATCCATTATTTATTTATATTATTTTTTAAAGAATCAATATTGATTGAAAATGAATATCAAATATAGATAGGAGATAGAACGTATGATCTCCATTATGTATAGGCAATATACTCTGACATTTGAACCCAAACCACATACCCACATTGGGCAAAAAAAAATATTCAAGTTCATTCCAGAATAAACTCGACCTGTTAAATCTAGTATCAAATCTTTTTTAGAAGTGATTGAGAAATAATTTTGATGGGAGGGGCAGATTCACATAGTACCAGCCAAACTAAATTATCTAGAATCGGTTAGTGCCTAACTTTCATTACACAGCTTTGTCTATAAATCGGGATAATTTATTTTGACAACCCAGTTTTACAAAAAGCGGTTCCCCATACGACCAAATAGGTCCAGACTATATGAACAAAAAAGTAAAATAGATGAAATGTAAATGTAAAATTTGAAATGAGGTCCATAATTTAAGTTACTTAGAATCAAACTTTAAAAATTAAAGGAAAATATAAATTTTAATGAAATATATCTCTTTAATTACAACAAAATTATATTTTTACAATTAAAAACAAAAAAAAAATACAATTTATTCTATAGTAATGAGTATGAAAGAGAACCGACAAATGTAGTTGGACACGGATGAGGATCACCCGTCTCGAATGGTATCCTATTTCTTGTTCCAAACCAATGAAATAATAACATGAATAAAATAATTTTTTTTAAAACAGAATATAATATTCTCATTGGTTTGAGATAAAAATGAGACACCGTTTGGAACATGTGATATCTGATCCGTTGGACACCGAATATCTAGACAAGATTCTTACGACGAAGACATCATGAGTAAGTGCGGTGAAAAGTCCAATCACTTGTAATGTAATGGAGAAGCAGTACAAATCAAGGGCAAAATTGCCATTTCCTATTTCGTAGCAATAAAGAACACAATGGGCCAGAGGTCACGTGTGAATCACATGATGTACGGAGCGGAGGGAGAAGGATTTGACCGATTGGGTTGTCGTTTAACAATGACTTCCAATTATTGGGTGCTTGATGACAAGCGTGGTATTTCAGCTAACACTATTTTTTTATTATTAAATGATTGATTGGAATTATTTATTCCTTTTGGAGTTCCTTTCCTTTTAAAGCTCTTTCTTTTAAAAGCCTTTCTTTCTTTTTTTTCCTTTTGTCAAAGGATTTTTTTTATATAAACAGAAAACTCGAAAAGGACTTATTATTCTAATATTATTATTTGCTACCCGAAACGATGAACGATTGTTTAGGAATTGATTCATCCTTTCTAGGATCACATATTCAAATCTAGTTTCCAATATATTCATTTCATTGGTGAGTATTATGTGAGTATATTTAGAATGCTCTTTAAACTATGAGGTCTATCTACTATGAGGTCTATCTATTTTAACGATCTTCGTAACAAGCTCAAAAATTATTGAAAACTCCTCCTATAAGATGACTCTAATGTAACACTCATATTTTTTTATAAATAAATGTTAGTATGTTAGTATTTTGAGTAGATTAGATTTGAATTCCTAACATCCTTATCACTTCACTCCTTAAGTCTTTCACCTTATATATATATTATTTGTAGAGTTTTTTGTTTCCAAATTTTTTCTGTCCTGTTTAAAAGTTTAAGAAAACATTAATCACTATTTTTAAATAATAATTTATTGATTTACACAATTAATAAAAAAAATTACTGTAGATTAAATTATATATTAGTAAAACGCAAAAATAATAATACAAGATAGCACATTTATTTTATTATTGTTTATTTAGAAATGAGAAAAGTGATTTAATAGGTCTGAGCTAAGAAAATATAAAAAGTTTGTAAGCCATGTTTTCAATTTTTCTAAATGCATTATTTTGATGAGTTATATTAACCTAAGTCTTTATAGGAAAACATAGTATTTGGTTATCTACCGGAACCAAAACATATATTGAATTTTATGATTTTTATTTATAAAAATGGTATTTTTCCTATCATTTTTAATTATTCTGAACACTTTACCTCATAATTATTGCACTATATTAAAGTATCTCAATGCAAATTATTATTTTTGATGGATAACTTATATAATTATACTTCATATTTAGATTCATGCACATTATTTTTTTTATGCAAATTGCGTTAAGCTATATTCAATAATTGAGTCTCGATGAAAGTTGCACCCTTTTAATTATGAGAAGTATTATTGTAATAAAACACAAGCTCAGGTGATAAATGTTTTCTTTTATTTTTGCTCAAATTTATATTTAGGCCAGATTTTTGTTTTACATCCTTGAAAATTGTGGCGTGTGAATGTTACTCGTCTGAGGAAAAAGGTTGAGATAATGACGTGGAAAATAAATGATTATGGTGAGGAAGATGTAGGTGCGTGAAGGGACACGATGACACACGAATTTGTTAGGGGAGAGGGACCTCACGTGTGACCAGATTTATTGAATATGTTAAATAATAATAGAAGTAAGTTCTTTCAATCACATTTATTTTTTATGATAAAATATTATTTCAAAAATTAAAAATAAAATAAAATAAATTATTACATATTAAATTTTTATTTTTCCTTTTATTTTTTATAGCACTTGTCTGTCAAGTACTTCAAAAAAAATATGGAGTATGGGTCGAGCATATTTGTGTTAGAGGCACCCGTCTTCATTATTTTCCCAGCTCAAACCTTCCACGTGAACTTCACACACACTTGTCTCCCACCCCCACTCTTTATTGGCATTCATTATTGTTCGACTTTATTGGGTATGCTTTAAGGTTGGGAAAGAAAATAAGAATAGAGAAATATGTGATAGAAAAATATATGAGAAAGAGATAAGAAATATAGTGGATTTTAGTGTTGTTTAGTTGTATGGAAAAAGAAGAGAAAAAAATGAGTTTTCTTCCTCACTCTTCACTGAACAATGATTTATCGTCCAAAATTATGTTTTAAATCATGTCCTGAATTAATGAAAACATTCATGTCAATTATAATATTCATTATTCTTTATTTTTTGCTTCAATATCATTGCTCTGAGATATGATTTGAGACACAGTTTGAGACAACAGATATTGATTTATATTCTCCTCTCATTTTCTCATCACTTGTGAAGAGAAATATATATGGTGGGTCCCACTACTTTTTCTTTCTCTCCATTTAAACTCCTCCCTCAACCAAACGAGGGAGTGACTTCATTTATCCTCAACTTCTCTTTCTCTCATTTCTCTACTCTCATTCTCTTTCTCTCGTTTCTCTACTCTCATTCTCTTTCTCTCGTTTCTCTACTACCATAGACAACCTAAAGCAGCTTGTTTGCTTGCTTTAGCAATGCAAAATTTCCAAATATAATCCTCTTAGGTTACACATATGGAGAAGCAAATGTTTGTTGCACATTACCTTTATAGATGATAGCAATTAAATTATACTGTTATTGAATAGGTAATAGAAATTAATAGAATGGGATTCTATAAAAAAAAATTGACAATTTATCCACAAGGAGTTAGTCCGTATAAGGTCACACATGATCCTTATATATTATGCAAACTCAAATGTTAACACATAGGGTCTCAAACAATTTTCGTTCTTAAATGAAACTCATATTTTGTTTTATATTTGATACACACCAACAACTTAAGAATATTCAGTTTAATACTGAACAATTTGATTTATCTTAGTTTCATATGTGGTTTTCCTTTGATATACCATTATCTTAAACCATTAAATTAATACTTTATTAATAATAATATTGATATATATATATGTATTATCTTGTAATTGTAATAAATTGTTGACATTTATATGTGTGGTTAACGCTAAATACAAATTTTAAAATGTATGAGAATTTGGCAATGGAAAATATGTTTCTAATTTTTCGGACAAAAATCTGTTCAAACAATATCCCAAATCAAGCAGAACATATTATTTTAATTAAAAAGTTAAATATCCCTTATTTTTTATATTATTTTCTTCCGTAAATCAAACATTGTGTCAATATTTTCCAATCATGAGGCTTGGCTGTGCATTGAACAGTAGAAGGGGTGATGATGGGGTCCCTGTCAGTGACATTTCACATCAGCCGTTGATGTAGGGTGTTTCCTTTCATTACAGGGTGAGACTTCAGGTGCGACCTGGCCCGCTGGGTTTAATGCTCAATATTTCGTGCGATTTGCCACCACAGGCATTCATTGTTGAAGGGAAACATGTCAATTTAATTTGAGTTGGCTGCATTGACTCATCAATCAACTTTCCTTTATATTTCTATCAATAACAATCTTATATGCCTTAAATTGGATTGTCTCCAATTACTTAAAAATACATGTACTTTGAAAAATAGATTTAAATATAAAACTTAATATTAACAGATCAATGTTCATGCACTTACCCCTCACACATTAATTGTGCACCCTTCCTAATCTTTATTGCTTCACCCAAAAAATATATATTTATCTCATCTATAGAGTTCAAGTAAATTTAGACAATTTTTTTTATAAACAGTCACAGTTATTGATTAATCTACAGAACATGCTTTGATATGTAATTATACCTCACGGTAAAATCAGATTGGATTTCTTAAATGCTATGGTTTTATTGCCTTTCCTTAATATACACTTCAATTTTTAAACCTTATTTTATGTTGAGATTACATTTTTTAATTACAGAATAAAGTAATGTAAAATAGTAATTGGGTTATTAAATTTGGATAATTTTTATACAGAAATTTAGATGTACTTTTACTACAACTAATCATCTGTATTGTATAGTAGACAACTCAAGAATACAGTCATGATTTTTCATATCTGGGATTCTCCTATAGTTGTATTATTTGTGGGCAGAACCCAAGATTCAGATAATTGGACTTAATTATCTATTAATAGAGAGTTAAGTTTTTGAAAAACCAAATGAAAAATAATATGTAATGACATAATTATCTTTTAAATATAAAAAAATAACATATTTGTCAATAAAAATATATGAAAATTGATGTATTAGTCTCTCCATTAACGAAGATGATCATTAGTCATGATTGAACTCACCACTCCTACCACCCATTTTTCTATACTTTCTATATAAATCCCCATCACCCTTCCCCTACCATAGACATACTAAACCTATCCCTCTCTCCTTTCCCTTTCACACTCTTCCCTCTCCAAAATCTTCTGCAAAACTCAATCTTTGATTTGAGTCCAAATATTTTCAGTTTGTGATGATGACAACAGTTGAGAAGGAAGATCTGGGTTTGAGCCTAAGCTTGAGCTTCACTCACAATACCCCAAATCCTATGCATATAAATCTCATGTCTACTCCGTTTTGCAATCCTCAGAAACCTTATTGGATTAATAATCCATTCACATCTTCAGGTGTGTGTATTGTATTATTCCATTATTCAGATGCATGTTTTTTTCTTCTTTTTTTCACCTCGGATTCTCACTCCGCGCGTTTGTTCTGAGATCTGCTCCACTTTCTTTATTCTAGTTTTTCCTTTTTGTCTTCCTTTTCTCTTTTACAAAAAGACAAGCGCACCTGATTGGAATAATTTTCAATATTTTTAGCTTTTTGTTCTCACTTTTCTAACAATTTAACAATCATTCTCACAACTTATTTACGCTCATTCTATGTTTCCTACTTTCCCCCTCCTTATTAATAATTTGTTCAAAATCTCACAAATTTTATTTTCAGCTTGAAAAAAACGAACGATCTCATAAATGCGCACTCAACCATACATAAACCACAAATATTATTCTATTCCATTTTCTAAAATAAAAAATCTTAGATATTTTTTATTATCCGTAAACTATTAATTTCAACTTTATAAAAAGCGATTTTCATAAAAAAGTCCTAAATCGTGTGTTTACGTGCAGATCGAGATTCAGAGACATGCAAAGGAGAACGTGAAACATTCCTACAAGGAATCGATGTGAATCGTTTACCTTCAGTAGTTGATTGTGAAGATGAAGCTGGTATTTCATCTCCAAACAGCACCATCTCAAGCGTGAGTGGTAAACGCAGCGAAAGAGAACCCAACGGTGAAGAAGAAGACGAAGAAGACGCCGAAACTGCCCGAAAAAAACTCAGACTCTCTAAAGATCAATCAGCTATTCTCGAAGAGAGCTTCAAAGAACACAACACTCTTAATCCCGTAAGTACTTAAAAAATTAAGTTCTCATAATTTAAGCAAAAAAAATGCCCTTAGAGTTTTCAATCCTTAACTCATCTTTTTCTACAGAAGCAAAAGCTGGCTCTAGCAAAAAAGTTGGGCCTTCGAGCAAGACAAGTAGAAGTGTGGTTCCAGAACAGAAGGGCGAGGTTAGTTTCGTCAATTTCTTTTTGGTTAAATTGTTGTTGTAATTCTTTTATTAAAAAAAAATGGATTCATTTGCATCGAGAGAGTACTTCACATCTTATCTATCAAATATGATCTGTCCCATGCAATTTTCTTATGATAATGGATTATATGTAAAGTTTTATGGTTTGTGAAATTAAATTTTTTTACTTGTTGATTTTTTCAGGACAAAGTTGAAGCAAACTGAGGTGGATTGTGAGTTTTTGAAACGGTGTTGTGAGAATTTGACGGAGGAAAATCGGAGGCTGCAAAAAGAAGTTCAGGAATTGAGAGTACTCAAACTTTCTCCTCATTTCTACAATCACATGACCCCACCCACTACCCTCACTATGTGCCCATCGTGTGAGCGTGTCGCTGTTCCTCCATCTGCCGTTGATTTTGCCACGCGTCATCATCCTATGTCTTCAACTCGTGCCCGGCCCATTTCTGTTGTTGGCCCATGGGCTTCTGGTGCAGCTCCTATCCCCTTCGATGTTCTTCGCCCCAGATCGTGACGTGCACGGTTCAATAAAGGGTAGAAATGGGAATATCGGAAAGGGGAAAACACTAAACAGTTGTAATAGCGTACCCATGAATTTGTGTTCAAAACGATATGGTGGGTAGACAAAATGATTTAGTGGGTCTCTAATGTTTTGTACCAAATTGACCTATCATTTTTGTTTGGTATTTTGGGCATTGTGACCTATTGTAGTTAGGGTGTTTTAGTTTTTAATGTACTTACTTTCTCATATCATGATGAAACACAGATATTGCGTTAAGTGCTATGGCCTATAATTAATTAATTATGTAGGTTTCATATGCTTCCTAATTTTGTTCTGTATTGTAAAGTCAAATTTCATTTTGGTTATGATTGCTTTAGGAATACCGAATTTCTGGAAGTGTTCATAAGATTCTTCTTTTATTTTGAAAATGCGGGGATCCGAAGGGGATAATAATTAAGAATTTTTGGTGTGATTTGTCAAAAGAGAAAGGAAATAAAATATTTAATTTTTTTTTTGTCTAAATGGCCGAACCGCATTTCAACTTTCGAGAATTTTGGATCATGATGGACCCCAAATGATGATGTTTTTCTAATTGTAAAAGGAGATTGAAACATGTCCATAAATTATGGGATTCACATGGTTTGTTACTTTATTTTATTCAATTACCGTCTCTCTCCACATAAGGTTATTGTAAGGTTAAATGCGAACGTTTGCTGAGGTAATTTATCTTTGGAAGTGTCTTAGTTTGCCTCTTTACAATTTTATCTTCACAGTCTCTTCTCTGTTCTCACCCAATAGGCTCCACAAGGGTATATAGAACATCATAGCATCTAATAGTAAGGACATATCCCGTATTTGTTATAGATACTTTTTTCCACTGGGGGTAATGGATCTAGATATGGGTTAAAGGAATGTCCCAAGAGAATTTGATTTTTTTCATGGGTTAAATCTGAACAATTAAATTGCAATTGATATTTTGTCCCAAATATAATTGCTGTTAAAATATAGTATTTCTTTATATCAATGAGTTATTGATCTAGTGATGTAAAACCTCATTGAATTCTCAACTATCAATTTAATAAAATATTTGATTTATAGAAGTGGTTGAAGGAGCCAGGATCAACCACTCATTCCAAGAATGATTAGTTGTTTTGCCAAAGTATGTTAGTTTAGCCACGCCTTATATCTTTTCCTTAACTTTTCTGTCAGTCATTGTAATTCGAAGAGAACAAGGGCTCCATGTCCGTGGTAAACGGCTGAAAATATGGCACACCTCGGTAGAAGCGTGGACCCACATGACATATAGGGCCTGTGAGTTATATGCAATTGTCCCCTAACTGTATCTGCACCTCCAAATTGGTCCAATGACAATTGTCCTTAAATGGCCCATTAAAAGAAATTGAACTCTTATAACAAGGTCTAAGAAATTCATGGTATGATCACTATTTTTTTGGGTACATGGTATCAATGCTACGCGTTTGTTCATTCATAATCTGGATCCTCACGCCAAAGAAAAACTGAATGGCAGATGAAGGAGAAAGTCCTCTGTTTTATTTGATTTGTTTATCACGATTTATTGTGTTTTCAAAATGACCACATTTTCCAAAAAATGTCATTACGTAATTGATTAAAATACTATTGTACCAAAAATGTCAACTTTTTTTCCAACTTGTACAAATGAAAAAGGGGTTTAATGCAAAATGGGTCGAGAAATAATATTCTAGCAATTGACTCCAAGCGTATGAGGACTCTGTCTAGTCATGCACATGGCTTGACATAGCATATTAGCATTGATAAATAGATAGCACCAAAACCTAATGGGCACATGAATGATACAGAAAAGACACTCAGAGATATGAGCTACTATTATCGATATACCCCAAAGCATCCCTCATGTATTTCGATGAAAAGTTGTATATTAATTTCATCTTCGTAAATTACATGGGTATTGGCGATGGGGACCATCCATAAACATATTTTAAATTCATTTAGATTCTTCAAAACAGTTTTAAGGTAAGAAAATTCAGAATACAAATAATGAGAAGCCTCGCAAGCATTCAACTTTAATGTGTTGGACCAATAAGTTCGGAACTTAAGTTAGAGGGTTAGACCGATAGATAATGATGAGCTATTTTAAGTTCTTTTATCAAATGTAACGGTTTATGTTAATCCATATATTGATATGTTGTAAACTACTGACGTGTTATATAGGTTTATTCTTAGATTTTTGTTGTGTATAATATTTTATTCAATACAACTTTATTGGATGGGTGAGACTATTGACACCCCAAATATCAAATCATATTCTTTGAAGTGTGCTAATCTATTTATTCAATCTTTCTCCTAATTATAACTCATGTGTTAAATTAGGAGAATAAGTGTGCATAGCATGAGTAACCAGTTGAGTGGACAATAAGTTCAATGTATATTTATGTTGTAACATGAAGCTTAGATTTTTACCTACACATGACTCCAAATATTTCTTCAACCATTTTTTCTGCTTATTATTCAAAATGTACTAAGAAAAAGAGCTAATGCCCAGACAAGGAAAATAGAAGAGCAACAACTGTTATAAGAGAATTCAATGGCAAAAATAATGAAAAGTAGAAGGGAATTTCGTAGGCAAATATGCAGTACATAAAATAAAAGCGACAGTCACAAACAAGAAGGCTGCGTGCAACTCACCTAGTCAAGTATAGAGCAAATGACATCATAGATGAACTATGTCAATAGCCAATGAGGAAATTAAGCACGTGATAAATAAACCTACCAACTTGCATTTTACCCCAGCGAAGGTTCGTAGAAGCTAACGACCACACCAACTTGATAATAAAATAATAGTCAATGAATTAAAATTAAATCCCAAACCATGAACCATTTGAAAATTACATATATCTAAATTCTAATGTGCAGTGAGTGATTACCAGTTTATTATCCAAGTTCATGAACCACTACACCTATAAAATACCTTCAAACTTCGAATATTCAATTCAATACCTTCTTCATCCGTTAAAAATCAATAACCAATTTCTCTATTCATTCTCTTCTTCTCCTTCTAACAGATTAATTACAATACAAGCACACCACACAGAAACGCTTAAAATGGATGGACAGAGTAGCTATGAGTCTGATTTGGCACTTTTAGACTCAATTCGCCGCCACTTGCTTGACGAATCTGACCCATTCAGATTCGGAGCCCCGTCTTGTAATTCGGGTCAAACTTCGTTTTATTCTCGGAGCTCCAGTTTCAGCAGCTTGTACCCATGTTTGAGTGACAATTGGGGTGAATTGCCACTCAAAGAAGACGATTCAGAAGACATGGTACTCTACGGTGTTCTTCGCGACGCCGTTAATGTTGGGTGGATCCCATCATCCGAAGCCGGGTCACCCGATAGCTCCGCATTGAGTTTCCAGGTAAAATCGGAGCTTGATCATTTTCCTGCGGTGTTCAGTCCGCCTGAGACAATTTCTAGAGTTCCTAATATTCCCCAAGTGAAGGATTTTCCAGCGGTAGTTCCAGAAAAGGGGAAGCATTACCGCGGCGTGAGGCAACGACCGTGGGGAAAGTTCGCGGCCGAGATCCGCGACCCGGCGAAAAATGGGGCGCGGGTTTGGCTCGGAACATACGAAACCGCTGAGGATGCAGCTTTGGCTTACGATAGAGCTGCGTATCGAATGCGTGGTTCGAGGGCTATGCTGAATTTCCCGCTTCGGGTTAATTCGGGTGAACCAGACCCAATACGAGTGACATCTAAGCGTGCATCGCCAGAGCCATCGTCATCGTCAGAAAAATTATCGGCAGCGAAAAGGAAGAAGAAAACGGTAGGGCCAACTGTGCAAGTGGTGACAGGTCAAGCGGGACAGCACACACGTGGAGAGCAATTATTGGTTATCTAATAGTGCGAAATGCTGACGTGTAGTATATAGTGCTATCTCCTCTGTTCTTATAACTATCTGAATTCTGAAATGTTAGGAAGTAGTGGCTTCTCTACTACTCACTGACCCAACAAACTTTGGATTGTTGCGTTTTGAAAAGCGAAATAAGGGTTTCAAACAAAGCTGGCATAATGGGATGAAGGGCTAGGATGGTGACTTAGAGGGAATGGCAAAATCAAAAGAAAGAAAAAGGAAAGCTAGGGATGGAAGTTTTGTATATATAAATTTTGTTATTTTTTAGTTCGACATTAATGAATTTGTGAATTTTGTTCCATGAAGTATTTCTCCAACCAGGCATGCTCTTTGAACTCAAATAATAATGTGAAAACTCCATAACAACATTATAAAATGTCATCAACTACTTCACACAAAAAAAAACATCATTCCCCTCCTAAACAAAAGGGAGACACCACTTACCATATGTGTGGTATGTGAACGGACCACCCTACCAAGCACACAAATTAATCATTAACAACTAAAATATTACATTATTTTTAACGGTGAAAAGAGAGAAAACGATAAGAAATATAGTTAATTTTAATGTTGTTTGATTGTATAGAATAAAAAGAGAAAAATTGATTTTTTCCCTCATCCACTCTTTCGTGAACAGGGATTTGATGTCCCAAATTATATTTCAAATCAATTATTAAAGAAATAATGTCATCTCAATTTATTTTTTATTTTTTATTTATTCAGTATCATTAGTCCAGGACATGGTTTAAGACATGATTTAGGACAACAAATTTGGGTCCATATTCCTCTCCCATTTTCTCTTCACTTGGGAATAGAGAAATTTTATGGGTCTCAGACCATTTTTATTCCCCCTCCTTAAACTTTTCCCAACCAAATGAGGGAAAAATGATATTTCTCATCAACTTCTCTCCCCTAATTCTCTTTGTATTCTATTTCTATTCTTCCAAATGAAGGCTACAATATTTCAATTATAAAGTAATCATTAATAATCAAACTATCACATTATTATTTTTAAGATATATGAGAATATATCCTATCACAAATTTTTTTTTTTTCTGAATAGAACTTGTGACACATTATTCTTATTATATTTCTGTTCACGGTATTTTTGTTATGCGTTTTATCTGTGTAAATGTGCTCCGTTTTTTATCATTAATTTTACCAGACTGCTTCAAAATATATATTACCGTTTATCAGACATGTGTTTCTTTCCAAATCACATGAGGTGTGCAACATCTTAAAAAGAGAAAAGGTGACGACTGAGGAATAGATTACGGTCAATGTTAAAGACAAGACCGCACGAGGGCTACGACCACAGTTGTAAAATAGCTTGCCGGTTATCGCAGCCCGCAGCCTTTTCAAATCCTTTAATTTTCAAACTTTGACCTGGACCTTTTTTCCATTCCCCTCCATCAATTATTATACCTTCATAAAACCAACACCTATATATTTATTTTTATATTTTAACTAGAGAATGTTTTTAATGTACTTTTTCTAAAATTTACGTTGGCTCAAAATTTTAAAGGTATAAAATTTAAATGCATAAAATAGATTCTGATGCATAAGGTATACATCCAGTTCAATGATTCATTAAAATAGATTAATTGGATAAAGTTTTTCATGCATTGATTATAATCCTAATCTAAACTCAACCAATTATCACGGGTAGAGCACTGTTCCATAAGGAAATGGCTTGCCGTCATTTCACAATTAAACTAACTATTCAAAGTCTTGGGTTTTTTCAGTTCTGTTCCAAATGGTCATGTTACAAGCTGATGCAGTTTCCTTACAAGTGGTTTGTTCTGGTTTATTTAATTCTGTCTTCTTTTTATTGAAATATTGCTCCATGATTCTTGTTAGCTATTTTCTTATGGCAAGTGTACCGTATCGCTCAAGTAATAAAACTGGTAAATATCGGGATATCGTTCTCAAGGAACAAATTAGATTTATATTGATCTCTAAATATAAAAATTGAGTAAATAATTACAAGTGGTGATTTGGATAAAAGTAATCAATATTTTTGTATTTTTTTAAAATAGGTTTTTATAAATTGTAAATAAAATGACTGAGATTGACTTTCATCTTCTTCCTCTTTGTAAACTTTTAGATTCAATTCTAGAAAAGTTATTGATCTTGATGCACATCAAAGATCATTTGTATCAATTCCTTGATTACAAAATCCTTAGGTAATTCCTCAAACTCCAATTCCTTGGTAATTTGACAATTTATCTAACATTAAACTCGATGTATAAGCAATTCATGTGTTATTGTCTATTCCTAGATCAACAACACATCAAGAAAACTTATCCGGATTCAACTACATATTCCGCCTTCCAGGTGAGCATGAGGTAATAAATCAAGATTCCAATAACTAAATAAAATCAAGCATTAAGCGTAAGATTAGATTTCCGAAATCAAATAACTAAACATTAACTAAATTGAATCCAAGAATACAAAAGTTCAGAAAATTACATTCAATCGCACACCGAGAGTTTAGCCGCTCATTCTACACATTACAATGACGAAATGCATAAAATAATATGAATCTAAGCCTAGAGTCGTTCCCACGACTCTTCCCTTTCACTTTCGTGTTTTCTCCCTCCTCAAGCTTCAAAATCAGTGCAAATGGCAAAAGGTAACCCCATAACTGTGGGAAACCGCCTAAATGAACTTCAAACTTTTGGTATATCGCTTGGACTAGAGATCCTCGCTTCCGCTAGAGATTCTCACTTGGGCGAGAATTCTTCAGTAGCTGAGGCTTGTGGTCACTGCTATCTCGCTTGGGCGAGAGATTCTCGCTTGGGCGAGAATCCCCCACTGTGTGTGCTTTTCAGCCACTGTTCTCAATCTCTTCCATTTTTCATCTCTTTTAATCCAATACCCTGCAATTGATAACATTTGTATAAGTTTTTCAGACCAATGCAATTATTCTAGATTCATGAGAGTTTGTCTAATGTTTTCATCAAAATTCACAACTAAGTGCCCCAATTCATGTTAAATTTCATTGTTATATGACACTTAACAAACTCCCCCAAACCTAGAATCTTGCTTGTCCTCAAGCAAAGTATTGGAAATCAATTCAGCAAAGTATCGAATTCAATTCAGTTCATGCACCGTTCAACCAATCATGTCAATCACCTATAATCATTTACAAATGTTGTACAGAGATGCTTACTGATCAATCAAAGTGAACTAAGATCCAATTAAAATCAATGTGCGCACTTCAGTTTCAAAAAGAATAACAAGAATAATTACTCAGTTCAATCAAAGGAATTTTCTCATATGCTCCCAAGATAAATGTTTCACTTAAATTTTTACTGGACATATACAATTTGACTTTGCCTTTCATTTCAATTATGCCAACTAAACATGGTTAACAAAAGATCCCAAGGACTTAACTTTTGGTTGTAATGAGTCCTGACTGCAATGAAATATGGTTTTTCTGGATAAACAAAGGGAGTTAGAACACTAGTGCATATTCCTACTTCCTTCACTAATTCACTTTATAACCAAAACCACATCTCATTTTCTCATCTATTTGACTCTCATTCTCTTTCACTTAACTCTTTTGTTTTGGGTCCTTTTACAAACTGCATATTTTCACTACATTTGATTATTTTTATTTATATGCTTTTCAATTATACATAGAGAATGAGATGATGAGTTTCTTTTTTTGTAACCAACTGTATACACTACAGATCAAATCATTGCCCAATATCACAGTTTCAAACTATATACACCAGTGCTCTTTCTCCATAGGGATGAGATTGATATATCTCAATTTCGCTCGGGTGCATTATGGTCAAAAATTAACAATTCGGCTCAAAAGGGCTACAAAGAACTGGATCATGATACATACAGGTTGACTTTTTGGTTGTAGCTCACTTATTCTAAACTAGGCCTTAGTCATTTCTATCTTTTTCCATGAATAATTGGCAACACAAAAATCAAGCAAAGTTAATTGATATTATCCAGCAAAATCACTCAAATGTGTTTAGGTACCCTCTCTCACTAGGTTTAAGGCTCTTTCCTTTGATTAGACTGCTCATTATTCAACCTATTCAATCTGTGTCTACTTCATGCATCCACATCATAAATTCAATTAAACTTAGAACCCTAATCTCTTTCATTCACAGCTTTATACACACTTGTTCTTTTCTTTTTGAGGTTCAAGACACAATTCAGTTTTCAGCACATTCATTGAATTAAACACATACTTCCAAAATAAACACAGAACAAAGTTTAAACACACAATTGCAGCATATTCATAGTGTGGAAAACAAAAAAAATTAACAAAAAAAATGATAAAACCAGTTCTTTTCTTTTGTTTGACAGCTCATAGCAGCTCCTCATCATGGATCTCTTCATCTGCACCAGAACCGGATGGTTCACCAGCGCCTGTCGTCTCCCCCGGAAATGTAGGCCTTACCCCAGGCCATGAAAAACGTCCAGTAAATTCCTTAGGGCTTAAAAACACTTGATCTTCAGGATAATGACGCTGTTAAGCTGTATACAAAGTCTGCTGTTGATTCATCTGACCCTGCCTGAGTATGTCATTCTGAAGCTCTAGATGCTCCAGATGTATCATTATTTTCTGCTCCATAATCAGATGGTGTTGTTCTTACGGTTTTTGCTGCTGTGAAGTCTGACCCTGAGACTCAGCTGGTTCCTCCTTGCAGTTCTGCTTTATATACTGCTTTGTGATCGGTTTTTTGATGGGTTCGGTTGGATTAACCGTAACTCCTTGCCTCGCACACAGAGATGTAATTAAGGACGGGAATCCCATAGTTCCTTTCTTTCCCCCTTTCACTGCAGTTTTATAGATTTCAGTCGCCATGAGTCGGACAACGTCAATCTCGACTCCTTCCATAATACAACAGAGTAGGTGACAGTCAAACAACGGCAGGGATGAAACGTGACTGTTGGAGATGATATTGTGTAAGCAGAAGATCATCCAGATCTGGCCTAACGTGGTCATATCTTTCCGATAGATCCTCTTGGGTCGCCCATCCACGTTAGCAGAAACAAATCTCACAGGAAGGCATAGTGTCTCCACAGTTTCAGCTATCCTAAACTCATGAGCCATTGTGCTGTTTTGTGCTACCAATTGATGGTAGTCATCCAGAGAATCCTCGCTCACCTCGAATGACTTTGCCTCGAACCCAAGATTTGTGCTCAAAAAGTCCTCCACCCTCCTCTGGTGGGTATGCATTTGCATAAAACTCTCGCACCACATCGGGATCAAATTTGTTATGTGGTGATGCGAGGGTCCCCCACTTCAACTCATCCAATCGGGTCAAGAAATTTGGATATTCATTCCATTGTAATTCCACCTTTCGCTCAAGGACAAATGTCCATTGGAGGAGAGTGTTGTATCGCTCCTCCCTATCCAATAAGGTGAATTTGTTGCGGTTGTAGGATGGAGTGGCTTGACCACTGGTGCCAGATTTATGCTTTTTCGGAGGAGGGTGGTTCTTATTAGCCGTGGATTTTGTTCTCATGCACATTCACAAATACAGTCCATTAGTAATTAAACAACAGAGCAACATAACAACTTTTCACACCTTTTCGATCTACGACTTTTTCACTCCACACACTTTTATATGAAGATTAGCACAACCATATCATTACACTTTGTCTCACACATTTAACAAGAACACTAGGGTGAGCTATGACACCCACATTTAGAAACCCTAGGTTTTCAATCTAATCTTCACAATGTTCTTAATCTAAAGCAATGATAATAACAATGCAAGTGAAGTCTAGTAACACTAATCAATCTCTAATGCTTATAAAACATGTATAATTGAAGATTATTCACATTAGAGACAACAATGAGCATTACCGTAATGAGATGAGAATAGTTCAAATTACTTACATGATGGAAGAGTGTGTGTGTGATGATGAATGAGTGCTAGAAACCTTGAAGAGCTTATGAATCTTGAAGAAAATGAGAGAAGACACTTTTTTCTCTCTCTTAGGGTTGTTTTTTTTGCAAAATGGGTGAATGAAAGGATTCACCCCATTCCCCTTTTTTTAAACTGAATTCGTGCCCTCTCGCCTAGGCGAGACACCCTCGCTTGAGCGAAAATTTCTCGCCTGGACCATTCTTGGTGAAACTATTTCCGGGCAAGCTAAGATCAAAGTGGTCGGGACCATTCTTGGTAAAACAAGTCAACTCACATGGAGCAATTGAGCTTGAGGATCCCGCCTCACAAAGGAGTTGGACAGTAAATGGGCTAAGACTAAAGGCTTATCTGGGTGAAGTCGAAAGGCTTACCACAAGCATCAATCTCACAGATCCTCAGACAACATGAAAATCAGGCATCGAGCTAATGACGTTAAACAAGCGCTAACTAGAAGGTAATCCAGCTTTTACTGCTTTTGTAAATATTTTTGTTTTTATTTTCTTCTTTTGTGTGTTAAAATATAAATATATATATATATATTTGACAGTTCCCGCCCAAGCGAGGTGGAGCTTCATTCAAGGCCACCATACTGGTTGATTCTCGCCCAGGCGAGAATCCCTCGCTTAAGCGAGGGTATCGGGTCAAAATTTTCTGGGTTTGTCGCTTAGGCGAGAAAATCTTGCCCAGGCGATACATGTCTGAGCATACTGAAAGATTCTCGCCCAGGCGAGATATTTTCGCTCAAGCGAAGGTGTCTCGCCCATGCGAGAAATTCTCGCCCATGGAGAGGGCACGAATTCAGTTTAAAAAAGGGGAATGAGGTGAAACCTTTCATTCACCCCTTTTGCAAAAAACACAACCCCAAGAGAAAAAAAAGTGTATTCTCTCATTTGCTTCAAGATTCATAAGCTCTTAAAGGTTTCTAGTACTCATTCATTATCATACACTCACTCTTCCATCATGTAAGTAATTTGAACTTTTCTCATCTCATTACGGTAATGTTCATTGTTGTCTCTAATGTGAATAATCTTCAATTATACATGTTTTATAAACATTAGAGATTGATTAGAGTGTTACTAGACTTCCCTTGCATGGTCATTATCATTGCTTTAGATTAAGAACACTGTGAAGGTTAGATTGAAAACCTAGGGTTTCTTAATGTGGGTGTCATAGCTTACCCTAGTGTTCTTGTTAAATGTGTGAGACAAAGTGCAATGATATGGTTGTGCTTATCTTCATATAAAAGTGTGTGGAGTGAAAAAGTCGTAGAGTGAAAAAGTGTGAAAAGTTGTTCTGTTGCTCTGTTGGTTAATTACTAAAAGACTGTATTTGTGAATGTGCAGGAGAACAAAATCCACGGCTCATAAGAACCACCCTCCTCCGAAAAAGCATAAATCTGGCACCAGTGGTCAAGCCACCCCATCCTACAACCGCAACAAATTCACCTCATTGGAAAGGGAGGAGCGATACAACACTCTCCTCCAATGGACATTTGTCCCTGAGCGAAGGGTGGAATTACAACGGAATGAATATCTAAATTTCTTGACCAGATTGGATGAGTTGAAGTGGGGGACCCTCACATCACCACATAACAAATTTGATCCCGATATGTGCGAGAGTTTTATGCAAATGCTTACCCACCAGAGGACGGTGGAGGACTTTTTGAGCACAAATCTTGGGTTCGAGGCATATTCATTCGGTATGACCGGGATTATCTCAACTTGATACTGAATAACCCGTATGAGGTGAGCGAGGATTCTCTGGATGGCTACCATCATTTGGTAGCACAAAACAGCACAATGGCTCATGGGTTTAGGATAGCTGAAACTGTGGAGACACTATGCATTCCTGGGAGATCTGTTTCTGCTAACGTGGATGGGCGACCCAAGAGGATCTATCGGAAAGATATGACCACGTTATCCCAGATCTGGATGATCTTCTGCTTACACAATATCATCCCCAACAGTCACGTTCCATCCCTGCCGTTGTTTGACTGTCACCTATTGTGTTGTATTATGGAAGGAGTCGAGATTGACGTTGCCCGACTCATGGCGACTGAAATATATAAAACTGCAGTGAAAGGGGAAAGAAAGGACTATGGGATTTCCGTCCTTAATCACATCTCTGTGTGCGAGGCAAGGAGTTACGGTTAATCCAACCGAACCCATCAAAAAACCAATCACAAAGCAGTATATAAAGCAGAACTGCAAGGAGGAACCAACTGAGTCTCAGGGTCAGACTTCACAGCAGCAGCAGCAACCGCAAGAACAACACAATCTGACTATGGAACATAAAATAATGATACATCTGGAGCATCTAGAGCTTCAGAATGACATACTCAGACAGGGTCAGATGAATCAACAGCAGACTTTGTATACAGCTTACCAGCGCCATTATCCTGAAGATCAAGTGTTTCTAAGCCCTGAGGAATTTATTAGACGTTTTTCATGGCCTGGGGTCAGGCCTACATTTCCGGGGGAGACGGCAGGCGCTAGTGAACCATCCGGTTCTGGTGCAGATGAAGATGAAGAGATCCATGATGAGGAACTGCTATGAGCTGTCAAACAAAAACAAAAGAATTGGTTTTATCATTTTTTTGTTAATTTTTTTTGCTTTCCGCTGTTTAATTCCGCACTATGAATATGCTGCAATTGTGTGTTTAAACTCTGTTCTGTGTTTATTTTGGAAGTATGTGTTTAATTCAATGAATGTGCTGAAAACTGAATTCTGTCTTGAACCTCAAAAAGAAAAGAACAAATGTGTATAAAGCTATGAATGAAAGAAATTAGGGTTCTAAGTTTAATTGAATTTATGATGTGGATGCATGAAGTAGACACAGATTGAATAAGTTGAATAATGAGCAGTCTAATCAAAGGAAAGAACCTTAAACCTAGTGAGAGAGGGTACCTAAACACATTTGAGTGATTTTGCTGGATAATATCAATTAACTTTGCCTGATTTTTGTGTTGCCAATTATTCATGTAAAATGATAGAAATGACTAAGGCCTAGTTTAGAATAAGTGAGCTACAACCAAAAAGCCAACTTGTATGTATCATGATCTAGTTCTTTGTAGCCCTTTTGAGCCGAATTGTTAATTTTTGAACATAATGCACCCGAACTAAATTGAGATATATCATTCCCATCCCTATGGAGAAAGAGCACTGGTGTATATAGTTTGAAACTGTGATATTGGACAATGATTTGATCTGTAGTGTATACAGTTGGTTACAAAAAAGAAACTCAGCATCTCATTCTCTAAGTATAATTGAAAAGCATATAAATAAAAATAATCAAATGTAGTGAAATATGCAGTTTGTAAAAGGACCCAAAACAAAAGGGTTAAGTGAAAGAGAATGAGAGTCAAATAGCTGAGAAAATGAGATGTGGTTTGGGTTATAAAGTGAATTAGTGAAGGAAGTAAGAATATGCATTAGTGTTCTAACTCCCTTTGTTTATCCAGAAAAACCATATTTCATTGTAGTAAGGCCTCATTACAACCAAAAGTTAAGTCCTTGGGATCTTTTGTTAACCATGTTTAGTTGGCATAATTGAAATGAAAGGCAAAGTCAAATTGTATATGTCCAGTAAAAATTTGAGTGAAACACTTACCCTATGAGCATATGAGAAAATTCCTTTGATTGAACTAAATAATTATTCTTGTTATTCCTTTTGAAATTGAAGTGCACACATATCATGATTTTAATTGGATCTTAGTTCACTTTGATTGATCAGTAAGCATCTCTGTACAACATTTGTAAATGATTATAGGTGATTGACATGATTGGTTGAAAGGTGCATGAACTGAATTGAATTCGATACTTTGCTGAATTGATTTCCAATACTTTGCTTGAGGACAAGCAAGATTCTAGGTTTGGGGGAGTTTGTTAAGTGTCATATAACAATGAAATTTAACATGAATTGGGGCACTTAGTTGTGAATTTTGATGAAAACATTAGACAAACTCTCATGAATCTAGAATAATTGCATTGGTCTGAAAAACTTATACAAATGCTATCAATTGCAGGGTGTTGGATTAAAAGAGATGAAAAAGGGAAGAGATTGAGAATAGTGGTTCAAAAGCACACACACTGGGGGATTCTCGCTCAAGCGAGAATCTCTCGCCCAAGCGAGATAGTAGTGACCACAAGCCTCAGCTACTGAAGAATTTTCGCCCAAGCAAGAATCTCTAGCACAAGCGAGAGACCAGTGACCACAAGCCTCAACTACTGAAGAATTTTCGCCCAAGCGAGAGTCTCTCGCCCAAGCGGAAGACCAAAAGTCTGAAGTTCATTTAGGCGGTTTCCAACAGTTCTGGGGGTTACCTTTTGCCATTTGCACTGATTTTGAAGCTTGAGCAGGGAGAAAAACACGAAATTGAAAGGGAAGAGTCGTGGGAACGACTCTAGGCTTAGATTCATATTATTTTATGCATTTCGTCATTGTAATGTGTAGAATGAGCGGCTAAACTCTCGGTGTGCGATTGAATGTAATTTTCTGAACTTTTGTATTTTTGGATTCAATTCAGTTAATGTTTAGTTATTTGATTTCGGAAATCTAATCTTATGCTTAATGCTTGATTTTTTTTAGTTATTGGAATCTTGATTTATTACCTCATGTTCAACTGGAAGGCGGAATATGTGGTTGAATCCAGATAAGTTTTCTTAATGTGTTGTTGATCTAGGGATAGACAATAACACATGAATTGCTTATACATCGGGTTTAATGCTAGAAAATTTGTCAAATTACCAAGGAATTGGAGTTTGAGGAATTACCTAAGGATTTTGTAATCAAGGAATTGATACAAATGATCTTTGATGTGCATCAAGATCAATAACTTTTCTAGAATTGAATCTAAAAGTTTACAAAGAGGAAGAACATGAAAGTCAATCCCAGCCATTTTATTTACAATTTATAAAAACCTATTTTAAAAAAATACAAAAATATCAATAACTTATACAAATGTCTTCTTTTTATTGAAATATTGCTCCATGATTCTACAGGAATCGTGACAGAAAAATTGTCGGAATGTCATTTATTGCCAAGAAATGACATGCCGGAGGCAAGGAAATTGAATGAGGCTAATGATCTCTCATGCACTGTCCAACCAACCAACCAGTTACTAGTATTTATAACTATATTCTATACACCACAAGATTTATCATGGTGATCACTACATTTTACAGTCCTAGATAACCTTGAATCCAAAATTTGATCATTCCATCTGCTCAGAATACTACCGAGATGTGGAAGAAAAGCTCCAACTTCAAATAGTTAACCAAAGAGTTGAGGATAGATTTGGCCTCATATAAAAACTTAACGTTCCCTAATGCAATAAAAATGAACAAAGACTTGGGCTTAGGCTTAGGCACAGCAGGAGCAGCTGAATCTCTAAATCTCCCTCCATCATCCTCAGCAAGGCCAATTATAGATCCCCTACCACTCAGGAGGGACATCTATAGATCCTCCACTCACAGCGAGGCCACATATGGATTTAAATAACAGAGAAATCAGGGAGTGGATGATCCCCAAGTCAAGCAATAAGCTATAGATGTTTCATCCTTCTGTAACTTTTCTATTCTGGATTTGTTTTCCGTTGTGTTCTACATTTCAACAATACTTGATAGTTTGAATAGCTAAATGATTCATATGCCCAAAGATGAACCTTGCTTAAGACTAATCATCATCTATATTCTAAAATCCCAAACCAAGTATGTTTATCAGCATGTTTTAAGATGGAAAGACAATTTCATTTGCCTATTTATTGTGTTGTTGCCTATATTATAAATTTTACTTCACTTAGAAACATCAGAGAGGTATATGTTATAAATTAAACGGCTTTCTAATTAAACAAAAAAATGTTAAACTTTCAGCATTTCAAAAATACAGTCAAAATCGAAATCACAAGTTACAGCAAACATGCACTAGCCCGCCCATTGGGAAACCGGCAACATGATAAAAATGTAAATGTCATATAAAAAAAGTAAATATAATATTTTATAGATAAATTAATATTTAATATGAGTATTTTGTATAAATAAAATTAGTACAAGTCTATAACACCCTCCTAACACCTAGTAATATTATATCCTACTACCAAATCATCATATTAATCCTCATATCCACAAAAAGTGACATGTCACAAAGTGGTACGTTATAAATTAGTGATTGGTTTACAAATGAAATATGTCATTTTCTTATGAATATGAGGATTATTAACAGAATTTAGTAGGATGATATATCATTTTCTCCTTAAAAACACTATCAATACCACACCACCTTTATTATTATCATCATCATGCTCTATTCTATCATCATCTTGTCATGATAAGACTAGCCTCAAATCCCCGATTGATAAAAAACCACTAACATACTAACATTTGGGAGGATTTAAGGAATTGGAGCTAGTCTTGGTAACAAAAAAAAAAATAGGAGTCATAACACACAGTCATAGTGAATGGTTTAAGAATGAAGTAATAAGAAAGTAGAAAGCTTAAATCTCATCCACTAAAAAATGATAACAAAAAATGGCTACAAATACATGAAAAATATGTATAAAATAATAAATAAGATTTAAATCAATCAGGAAAGTCGACATCCAAAACAATAAAAAATTAATAATCAGAGTAATACTAATGCTAAAAGTCTAAAAATGAAAGATGAAACCACAGAAAACTCACTAGTATCAATAATAAGGAGAGGGATCCACTTACTCCAAGAGTAAGTGGAAAAAACCTACTCCACATCATGATCATTCAATCTTGGGAAATTCAATGGTTTGAATTGGTGAATACATCTAAACCATTGGATTTTCCAAAATTGAATGGCTAAGATGTGGAGTAGGTCTTTTCTACTTACTCTTGGAGTAAGTGGATCCCTCCCCCAATAATAAAATAAAGATATAGGTGGGAAAAAAAATATTGTCCAAAAATAATACTAGAGATGAAACTAAAGGAGATATTAAATTACTAATTGAATAATAAAAATAAAATGGAGATGAAAATTTTCTTTCAGATTATAATAAAATAAAGAAATTAAACTAAGAAACAAAACCACCAATTAAATTAATAATGATAAAATATACACGGTGAAATTTAGCACAGAAAGTAATTGTTTTTTTGGGTACTGAAAGTAATTGTTTAAAACTACTAGGCATAAAAGAAAAAACTGAGCGGTAATAAAAAAGAACAACAAAATAGTGTAAAGGGAAATGCTATATCCACCTACTAAATCTTCCTACCCACAAGAAAGTGTATATGTCACTTGTAAACCAATCACTAATAAATAAAGTATCACTTTGTGACATATATCACTTTTTTGTGGTTAGGAGGATTAATAAGATGATTTAGTAGAATAATATAGCATTTACTCGTTTGTTAATCAGGTAGTCATTCAAATAAGAAATAGTACTAAATTTCAATCTTTTTAGGCATCGAGAATATTAATACAATAGACAGTCATTGAAGACAAGACGTGACTGCAATAATAATAATAATAATAAATTATGATCTCGGAACCTGAAATAATACAGGCATGGAAGACTGTACAATTCTTGTGGCTGAGTCCCGTTTCCTTCCGGGCTTTAGTTTTAGCCAGTATCTGATCCCTCGTTTTTCTGACTCTCTAGTATTATACTGCAGTTGTTCATTGTGCAGGCATCAAGAAGACCATGATTCCAAAGTTTGATCATGAATAACCTCCAACACCTATAAATAAAGGACATTTAATTTTGTAAAAATAAAATAAAATTTAAATATAAAAAACAGATATGTTCTCGGTCTCTCAAATCCTGATAATATTGAGCACAAATTGTCTATGTCACTTCTCTATGCCACCAATTACAAACTCACATTTATGTTTTGTTAACTTTTGTTTAGTTATTATGGTGCAACTTTAATTGACGTGTCAATTTGTAATTAGTAGCACATAGAAGTGACATAGATAAGTGTCATAAACAAATTGTGTTTGGTAATAATATTAGGGGGGAATTCTACCAAATTAGTGTAGAGGAACTATTGAGAAATGGAGCAATATTGAATACCAAAATAAAGCTGGAGATGAAATGAGCTCTTTTCGATGAAGCTTGGAAAATGCCTCACAGGCCCATGGAACATGACCATCAGCCAGCACCCTGCCATAGTAAAGATGCATGAAACCAGCAATAGTTATGCACATGATATATAATATTATTTATTCATCATACAATAACCAATGAGTAAATGAGTGTTAACGAATTTTGGGGAAAAGGAAACATTGGTTATGATAAATGGTAGACAACGTTACATACCTTTGTTTCCTCATAAAAGAGTTCCAGAGATGCATGACCTGTTTCTCATCTTTGTAAACATCCACAAAATCATCAAGCATCTGCAACATTGTGGTTCAACATTAAACTATGTTAATTAGTATAATGAAGTTTGTTGCACCTGAAATATCCAAACATTAAACTCTCAAGATTTTGAGGAACAACTATAAGAAGTGAAAAGTTGAGCACAGTTTGAGCAAATTATAGTGCCAATAAGAGTGAAATGGTATACAAAATGTAATCCTGTTCTTCACTTTTGTACAAATGTGCCACAAGTAATAAATTGAATTCATCATTTTAACAGACAGGAGGAAAAATAAGTGGACAGGAGAGGGAAATTTTGAAAGGCTTTTTTGAGCTTACCCTTCGATCTTCAAGATCTGCAATGTCATCATCAACTTCATCTTCACTATCACGATCTGATAATACTTGTTCTAGTGCCATAGGCTTCAATTAACACACAATAAAACAAGTGGTGAGACTTAGAAACAAATCAACTATACTATCATATTAACTCATTGATAAAGCATTAAGAAAATATGTCTATTAACAGAAAAACCTCAACTATATGAAAAAACAAAAAAAATAATGATAAATATTTTTAAGCAAGAAGAAATGTTTCAAATACAACATGTATTTAGCCGAGAAGGGTAGGGCCCCATTTCTGTACAAACTTGCAGCAAGTATAGTGTCCTATAAATCCTAGATGGTGTAGTATAGCATCAAATACATCACAAGACAATTCTCATATAAAAATGAAATTTTTTTGGTCAATGAGTCCCAATTGGAAAGAAAGGGTTTTTGGAGGAAGACAGCTACAAGCAAATTAAAAAGGGGGAAAACATCAGAAATATGAGGACACAGTATCCTAAAAAATAAATTAGTTAAGAGAGGGGGAGATGAGACAGAGGTATACATACTAAAAAGGAGAAAAAAAAGCTTTAATAAAAAGCAAATTAGCTAACCGAGGACTCAAGCATATGACAAAGGAGTTTCCATAACCATGAGAGAGGAAAACTAGAAGCCCTTCAGTAAATCAAGTGAGGATTAGCAGTCTAGCACCAAAGTCATGTATGACAGACAGATAGATGTTGAACATAAACAGGAATATTTCTACAGCACAAAAATCACAAGAACCAGAAACTCACCTGTAGAAATGTGTAATAGTCAATCATGTTAATAAGTACATAAGTCATTTGGGTTTAAGATGACTAATTCACCTGAACTCGGTGTGAATGAAAGAACTGTCTCTTCTGCAGGAGCATTCGACTGGAAAAGCAATTTTGAAAAAAAAAGTGAACTAAAATCCCCAAAACAGAACTTACAGATGAGCAAGAAACTTCAATCACAGATAACATGGATATAACACAATTGTACAACTCAAACAACATCAAATAGTAAGGCATTCAACTTTCAATTAATTTGTATTATTTCTGGACATATAAAATGTTCTTAATAATTTAATATAACTCATGGTTAAAAAAATTACCACATCTATCAGATTACCCAAGTGACATAGATGCAAGTTAATTATATTTCATTAAACAAAAAGCAATCAGAAAACACCAGAGTTAACAATAATAGCTCAAGAACAGTTGAGCCTTCATTTCAAACTGAAGCCAATATCTTCAAAACTTAAAATACAAAAAAAGAAGAAACGAAAGAATCATACTTTTTTGAGTCTGATCGATCCATGCTTAACTTCTTCGTTTTAAGAGGCACAGCAGGATCACTTCTATGTACTGATTTACTACATTCAGGATCCCGAGAAGATTGGGGCATGGCAATTGGAACACCTGGAATGTTGAAACTTGACGCGACATGCTCCAGGTAGTCCATGTTGCCAAGATGATCCGGACCAAATTTCCCTCCACCTTGACCTCCATTCTGCAAATTCTTCTGAATAGAAGACGTTCCAGACATATTCTCCCCTTTGTAGAAGAGGGTATCTAGCAAAACTTATTGAATTTAAGTCTAGCATTCAAAGAATTTATATGTAATGAGTTATAATGACAAATGTCAACTAGCCTAGAAAAAGTAGCTATATATAATCAAAAAAGTCACTAAAACATTTTTGTTACCATCATTTTTCTCTACAAAACCGTTCTGTGTGCCTTCTGGTGAATCCAACTCCAGGAACTTTACACTGGCACGCTTTTCATTTTGAGTGGAGTCCTTTCGCTTACGTTTTCGAGGTCTTGAACTGCACAGTATGTTATTTAAATGATTTAAAGTTGCTAATTGTCTTCAAATTATATGAATTGGTTAGTGACTGCTTTGAAGATATATACTTAACCAACCAGAAGAAGAAGGTTTCTGATTTTGAATTTTCTCCATCTGCGACATTCTGCACACAGATTAAATACTTGTTAGTAAAATAAAAAATTAGCAAAACAATCCATGCATTTCAAATGAAAACAGGAACTTGATCATACAGCCATTCAAAAGAGAAGTTTTTATGACCAAATTTTAGTTAAATGACAGACATTAGAGAAGTTTTTTTGTAGAAAGTTTCCTGGCATGTTATATATTAATGCAAGGTCATCTTTAACCTGAATGCATAACTCAGCCTTCGCCCAAGAAATAAAATAAGCATTTAACATAATTCTCGGCGAGATGGAGTGATAAAACTAAAATGATCTGAATCTGATCCAGGAAGATATGATGCAGATCCTATACTGAAATCAGTTGAGTCATGGTACTATGTCGGTTGAAATCACACAAAGATATTCCTCAAATTTGGGAACTGGGTTAACAACCAAAGAGGTGTCAAGGAACCAAGAAAACACCAACTCTCAAAATCAAGTCAAGGAACCAAGAAAACTTTATGAGTTGCTTTTCTTTACTTTTTAGTCACAGTACCCAATCACAATTGCTTGGGAGTCTCAAGTGAGAATTGTTCTCATATAAAAATTTTGGGAACAATTATCATGTAAAAATTGTGAGAACAATAAATTTGGGTCATACAACCATATATGAATGATTGAGATTATAAATTAGTTAATGCACATGATCACTTAAAAAGTCATGTGCTTATATTTTAATCTTGATCATTCAAATAAGATTCAATGGTTCATATTAATTGTTCTTATTTCTCCTAATAACAATTGCTCCCAGTCAAGTCTAATGATTTATCAACTGTAAATATTGTGACAAATCAATAATCCCTAACCAATATAAATCATTCACTATAAATCCAAACTAATAAAATTCTGACCTCTGATCTCGATATATCAATTTTTACAGAGACATTCACTGCTTGGTAATCTTCAGTCACCTACAAAACAGAGCAAATACTGTCTAAAAGCGATTCATAAAGAATCAATAAACCAAAGTTGACTTATAATTACAATTACAAACCCAGAATTCGAAGTTGAATAGATCATGTGATGAACAAAGATGAAACCGCAAACCCTGCACAAATACTAAATGCTTTGTTAAACTGCCAAAGTAATCACCAGAAACAAATATTGAATAAATAAGTAAGAAAATAGGAAACAAAACAGTCTATCATTGGGCCAACATGGGTCACTTCAACAGACTAGATATTAAACATTTTAACAGAATATACAGCATTTTAACAGAGTATACAGCCACAAGATAGTGTGGCAGGATACTAAACATATGATGTACTAAGCATTTTAACAGAGTATACAGCCACAAGATAGTGTGGTAACCAAATCATCATTAATTTGTCCTGTTAGTTCTAGATCAAACTATGAAAATAATTTTCCTACTAAAGATAAGCAAATTGAGACTTACATAAATTAGTAGACCCCAGCTGTATCCGGTAAACAACTATATCGAATTTTTTACAACTTGAAAACAATATTACATACATACTACGATTCATATCAGAAAATGAGAAAATAAAATACTGAAATTCAATATTTTTCCATGTCAAACAACAGGTTTCAATATTTTCACTTTCTGCAACTTCTAACCTGTCATGACTGACGAGCCATCTCCCTTAAAAGTTTAAGTTGTTAGTTAATGCCATGTGAGTCCATGTCAAACAACAATTTTAAATATTTTCACTTTCTTCTAACCTGCCATGACTGACGAACTATCTCTCCTAAAAGTTGAAGTTTTTAATGGCATGTGAGTGTTCAGGTAAGTAGGTAAAGTAAAAGTCACCGATCCATGCAAAATACCAGCTTTGGTTGCTAAGTGGTTTGTTTTCCTATTAAATGAATAAAACTATTACTTCACTTCCTTTAGATCATGTTCCTTCTTTACATATTTCGCCTTGAAATCCTTTTTCTGTCAAATTTAGTTAAAGCTGGCAGTTAAAACATTATGAAAATTGTGTTTATTTTTTATTTAATTATTTTATTGTTTATATTTAGCGAAATATAATGTATTATGTCATACATGTACCCTAATTTTTAGAAAATTTTAGTGCCTCGTACCACTACACATACCTTACCCGTGCTACTTACACATGGATGGTTTCATATATCTAACACAATATAATCTAATAAATAAAAAAAGTGACAACATCCTTCCAAAGCAATATATTAAGAATCAAATGAGCCATATGATAATACATCTGAAGTTTATACCTTAAAGCTTGCACACTGCACCAAACAAAATGGACAAGAAAAGTCTTCAGTCACTGAAAGTAATATATAAGTATGGTCAAAATCTTTTTTTTTTTACACAACATAATTTGTTACAAGAGAATAACAAAACAAGCATAAGACACAGAAAAAAAAAGTAAAAAAATCAGCTATAAAAAGGGCAGAATTTTCAAAATGTTATTCATCCAATTTTATATGTAGAAGCATTTATGCACTAGAGAATTTTCAACCATAAGCATCTACAAGGATGTTTGGCATCAGTGAAAAGAAAATAAAAATGATAAAATATTGACACCTAGTTTGACTGCTCTTTGAAAACATGCTTATTATACAAAGGCAGTAATAAGATGCAATGTTGAGCCCTAGTTAATAAAAAATGATATACCTTCTGTCTTCCGAAGCATGTTGTAGCAGTCCCTATAGTTGAAAATCACAACTCCTGCTCTCAACCTATAAAACATCGAGCAGAAAATATTCACTACTAAAAAAATCAAACAAAGAATATAACAAACCATAAAACAACAAGATAGAGCATAACCCACAAGAACTTCTTTCATTAATCATTAGTCAGGCAAAATTGTAAAGACTACCAGCTCTTTAATGTAAATTTTACAATAAACAGGCTGAGACCCGGGTTTGATTGCTAGCACCAGAAATTTTTGTTGAGTTATGGAGACTGGAAGTTGGTGGTAAAATGTCAACAAGAGAATATATGTGTGTGTAGTGCAAGCAAGAGTGCAACACAGTAACGTTTACTGCAGAGTTCTGTGTGTGAGTGTGTGTGTGAGTGTGTGTGTGTTTATTTAAGAATATATGGTTATAGAAATGCTGCAATGATGGAAGACATCAGTTCATATGTACTTCATTTTATAGGTTTATTTAAAATGGTAAGGGATCGGGGAATTATTCTAGATGGCCGGCCACAATTCATAAAAATGGGTTGTGACAGAGAAAAGGTATAAGCTAGCACACTGTTATATATTAAGGTCTAAAAAGGTGTAGGATGAATGGAAGAGATGCACTTTGATCACTAATTATAAGGTCGTGAATCACAAGTGATGATATGAAACTACGAGAGAGGGTAATTGAACGCAAACTACAACATAGAACCATTGAGGAAAACTAGAAAAGATCATGGAATTGCACCACTGATAGTGGACGTGTGAGAAGACCAACAAAGCCCTGGTTAGAAAAGTTGACCAGATAGAAAAAAGCCTGCCATTTAGAAGAAGGGAAGATCAAAGAGAGAATTTAGGTGAAACCACAAGGAAGGATTTAGAGCAAAATGTCCTATAGAATGATTTGATTTTTGACATAACGCTGTGATATCTTAATTGTTCCATTTGCCTTTGGCCGCCTCATAAGACAAATTTCAAGAAATGGTAAATATTAAGTTTGATAAGAAAATGGATGGTTGCTCCTGCGAACTAGTGAATTTAATTTTTTTTTACTTCCTTTCCATTGTTGGTTTGTTTCTGTTTTAGGAGGATTTATGGTCCTCCCAAATTTCCTTCTCTTCAATGAACTCCCCTTTTACCAAAAATGTAAGAGAGAGATGTGTAAAGGCGTATTAATTCACAAATAAACATGGAGAATAAAACTTATATCGTAAAAGGCACATCCAATCCAATGTTTCCATGTCATTTAAAATTATTATTGCGATGAGAGTTTGTTTAATTGCCTTTATAATTGTTATTTTAATGAAGTGGAGCTATTTGATTGGTAGTGCATAATAGGTGCATGCATGTGAAAATCTTTCTCTAAAGGCGTATTAATCCACAAAGAATCAATGTCCAGAAGCCCAGCAATTAACAAAGCACTTTGTATCAACACATGTATAAACAACATAGAAATAGTATTACAAATAAAGTCATTTAGAAAACATGTTCATGAAACTAAAATGTCAATAGATATAGATATATAAATAGGAAGCAGGTGTTACCTCCTTTTCTGCCTTGCTCTTATTTTATAGTGCAGACATCTACTAAGAAAAGACGGCTGCAAGAGAAATGAATTACAAAGTATAATCAATCCACAGATACCTTTTGAAAATATAATTTAGCATTTACATTAATTTTAGGAAAATGATACAGATTCGAGTCATGGAATTGGCCTCTTCCAAATTCAAGAAAAGGCTGACAACTACAGACTTACATGATATCTACTACATGCACATCATCTGCATTAATTCTAGTAGAAATCTTACAATCATAACAACTGTTAAAAGTTTTAAGTTAAGGCTTATATAAGTTAAAGATTTGAAAAATCACTCACAAGTCACAACAGAAAATCAAAAATAGCAAGAGAAAAAACATAATTACATTACGAAGGCTTATATAAGTTAAAGATTTGAAAAATCACTCACAAGTCACAACAGAAAATCAAAAATAGCAAGAGAAAAAACATAATTACATTACGAAGGCTTATATAAGTTAAAGATTTGAAAAATCACTCACAAGTCACAACAGAAAATCAAAAATAGCAAGAGAAAAAACATAATTACATTACGAAGGCTTATATAAGTTAAAGATTTGAAAAATCACTCACAAGTCACAACAGAAAATCAAAAATAGCAAGAGAAAAAACATAATTACATTACGAAGGCTTATATAAGTTAAAGATTTGAAAAATCACTCACAAGTCACAACAGAAAATCAAAAATAGCAAGAGAAAAAACATAATTACATTACGAAGGCTTATATAAGTTAAAGATTTGAAAAATCACTCACAAGTCACAACAGAAAATCAAAAATAGCAAGAGAAAAAACATAATTACATTACGAAGGCTTATATAAGTTAAAGATTTGAAAAATCACTCACAAGTCACAACAGAAAATCAAAAATAGCAAGAGAAAAAACATAATTACATTACGAAGGCTTATATAAGTTAAAGATTTGAAAAATCACTCACAAGTCACAACAGAAAATCAAAAATAGCAAGAGAAAAAACATAATTACATTACGAAGGCTTATATAAGTTAAAGATTTGAAAAATCACTCACAAGTCACAACAGAAAATCAAAAATAGCAAGAGAAAAAACATAATTACATTACGAAGGCTTATATAAGTTAAAGATTTGAAAAATCACTCACAAGTCACAACAGAAAATCAAAAATAGCAAGAGAAAAAACATAATTACATTACGAAGGCTTATATAAGTTAAAGATTTGAAAAATCACTCACAAGTCACAACAGAAAATCAAAAATAGCAAGAGAAAAAACATAATTACATTACGAAGGCTTATATAAGTTAAAGATTTGAAAAATCACTCACAAGTCACAACAGAAAATCAAAAATAGCAAGAGAAAAAACATAATTACATTACGAAGGCTTATATAAGTTAAAGATTTGAAAAATCACTCACAAGTCACAACAGAAAATCAAAAATAGCAAGAGAAAAAACATAATTACATTACGAAGGCTTATATAAGTTAAAGATTTGAAAAATCACTCACAAGTCACAACAGAAAATCAAAAATAGCAAGAGAAAAAACATAATTACATTATGAAGAGCACGGCGGTAGAGAATATTGTAGAGTTCAACAGGCTTGCAGTAAATCAAAAGGCTCTCATCAGCTTCAATTTCTTCCTCGCCAGAACGGTGAGAATTTTGTCGGCACATGTTCACTTCCGTTAAAGATTTTCAAACTGCAAAATACATCCATGAGATAAAGTGATAGTGAACATTATTGAGCTACTATATATGATGATAGCGGGAAATAAATAATGAATAGAGAGATATACTGAGAAGCATACTTTACGTTTGTCGTTGTCCTCGCCGGCGATGAGGAGATCTGGCGTAGAATAAGGGAAGTCGTTGCAGTGGAGCCAAGCACCACCTTGCAAATTCTGCTTATAATAACGTTAGGAGAAGGGCTATTTTTATTCACAACCGTAATGGCCCAACGAAATTTCTAGCCCAATTCAGTCTTAAACGAAAATTTGTATATATTTTGGTTAGGGAGTAGTGTACGTAGTACTAGGACAACTTATATTCTCCTACCATTAAAATTATAGTATATGTATTATTATTTTTAGTTTTTATAAATATTTATATAAAAATGATTAAATAAGACATTTGTCATTATTTTAGTAGCCGAATGAAATAACTTATCTTCTGATATTAGAAAATATTTTATTTTGATTTTTTTATCTTGAATGTCATTGCTACAAACCACTTTTAGGTACAAGTTAGTATTCGATGATTCATGTACGGCATCCACCTAAATTTTCCGGCATAGGACAGAGGACATGACAAAAGCAACACCTTTGTTTTGAGAACCAACATGTTCATCTCTCACTACCTCTGTTTTGAGGACATTTAAATTTGTTAGCATGGTTTAATTCTTCAACGTTTGCAACTTTGAAAATTTTGATAAGTATTTATTTAGTAATAGAAGTAAAAAAAAATTAAGGCACCATTTTTTTGAAAACATTTATTTAATAAGTACTTAATTAAATTGTTTATCCTAAAGAAGGCTTATAAGTTGATGGAATAAGAAGTAATCAAGCCATGATGAATTTTTTTTTGCTAGTTTATTCTAAGAAATGTCAGTTGTGTATATGTGTTTTTACTTCAGTGTAAAAATGACAATTAGAGTAAAATGTTTTTTACTTGAGATAAAATATAAAGTAAATCAGACATTCTTGAAGTTTTATTAAAATTGTACAAATTATATATTCATATACATAAGTCATCTCTAATTATATATATATATATATGCATTACATTGAGTATTCTTGTACGAAAGACCGGTATAATTTCTTAAATAAAAAATGGTGCATAGTGTAATTAAGTAAAACAAAATGATATATTATGAAGATAAATTCAAATAGTATAAGAGTCAATATTTATTCATTATTTTGGTTATTTACAATATAGCATAAGAATAATTTAAATATTTCATTACAATTATTGATACACTTTATAATAACAAAAAATAATAAATATATATTGAGTATTATACTATTTGAATTTGTTTTAATAATATATCATATTTTGTTTAACTTAATTATATTTGTCATCATTTTTGTTTAAAAAATTACACTTATATTATCTACAAAGATAATCACGGTAATTAATATATATATATATATATAATTATGAGTAATTTGTGTAATTTTGAAAAATGAAAGAACGATATGTATAATTTCAGTAAAGTATATGAATGTAATGTACTCTAAAATATAAAATAACATTGAAGTTAAAACTCTAGCTGTGACTCCCATCATATCAACATAACATAATTTATATACATGTGCATAATAGTTTATGTTATGAACTGAAAAGTGTGCACATATAATATTGATCACAATTCATAATCTACCGCGGAAGAGAATATTTTGTTGAATATCAACACCGCGTTTATCCTATTTCGTTTTATTAACGTCATAAATAGCGAATTAAAATACTACAAATAATCTATCTCGTTTATATAAAGCACTTTAGATCTCCAGTATTTATAGTTTAATAAAGCTGGATCTTCGATCAGAATTTAGTTTAGTGTGATCACTACTTAGTATGAATAAGATGGGGAATGACCACGTGACAAAGGAATCTAGAGTCAACTTACGGTTATTTTGTTTAATTTGTGAGTAATTGTGTGAACAAAAGAGGTAATATTGTATTATTCTAAAAAATAAAGGTAAAAGTTATAATAAGTAGAAGATAGTGTCATACGTCACTTTATAGCTTATACTATGGTAAGTTGACTTTTATGATTATGATGGCATTTATATTTATTTTGTTAACCCTAATATCTATGAATTATCACTTTCAAGAGTTATATTATAGTAAATATATTATTAATCATTCATTTGTATAATTTATATTTAAAAATTAATGATAATTAAATATGAAATATAGATGTATAGTGATAGTATAAAAATTTCTCATACTTTGAGTATATACATCTTTTCTCTATTTCGTTTAGCAAGATACACGAAAGGAGGAGCATGTCATTCTTTAACGGAAGGAGGAGCATGTCACATACAATATTAGACTAAAACTACAATTCAACTCTATCCGGCAGGCATATAGAGGAATCTTTTATGGTAAAAAGAATCTTTTATCTCAAATGATATGATATATGTTATTACGAGTTGATTAAAATATGATATGTCAACTAAAAATTTGTTATTATTTTTGTTTTATTATTATTCATTTGAGTCACGGAGTCAAAATATAAGACATGATATATTATAACAAATATTTCTGTTAATTTTTTGGTATACTAATATCAAGAACTCTGGTATAGTTTGACAAATAAAAGGTAGACCACAAGCTTAGACGAACATAAAATATCTAAAGCTGAGATTTTTGGTCGTTTTCTGAGTTTTGGCCTTTTGACACAAGTAATTGACTTGAATTGTTCTATTTTTGTGTTCACTGTTCAAACTCTTTAGCTACGACTTTATTTGATCAAACTTTTGGCCTAATCTGAAATGTCTACCGTATATGTTCCATGTTTGAGCTATCATTGAATTCTATTAAATATCAGAATGATTTATCAAAACTCCCTCTTAAATCAGAATGGAGGAAAACACCAATCGTGAGTTCGTGACATTAATTTAGAAAAAAGTAATGTGGTTTTGATATTTTTAGGTCACAGGATTTTCAATACCTTATTTGTATACTATCTGAAATGTTGTGGCATTCACATTTCACAATATAATAACCTAACCGCGTCTCTGAAGTTTGAAGTATAACCGTGTTTCTAATATCTAATACTATATCTGATTACGAAAACAAAAAAGTAGTAGTAATTAAAAATGGAGGGATCCACTTACTCCAATACTAAGTGGAAAAACACTTACTCCACATCATGACCATTTATTCTTGGGAAATCTAATGGTTTGAATTGGTGAGTACATCTAAGCCATTGAATTTTTCAAGATTGGATGGCTAAGATGAAGAGTAAGTGTTTTTTTGGAGTAAGTGGATCCCTCCCCATTAAATAATGATTAAGACCCACCTTCAACTACCACTTTAAATACACCCCTATGATCTATTCAACAACTTAGGTTACATTATTTCATTGACGCTGTCTTCATCTGCTAGCTCAAGCTCTCCAATTCATTCCATCGATCTCAACTACCCTCATTCAATTTTGTTCATCTTTTAATTATTCAACACCATGATGATGCAGATGAGCTCCGCCGCCACCGTACCAGCTCACAAGTTTCAGTTTCAAGCAAGATGTCCAAGTTTCAGGTTCAGATGCGAATCCTCCTCCATCAAACCACCGTCAATCACCGACTCCACACGGTTGCACCTTACCAACCTCAACAACCTCCTAGAAAAACAAAACCCTCTCAGTGTCCCCACCACCCAACATCACCTCAACCAACAACAACCTATCCACAATAACGAGTCAAGGGATAATAATAATAGCAAGAAAGGAAGAAGCATGCTTGAAAATCTCAACCTTGGAATACTATGGCCGGAGATGAAAGTCGCCGATGAAATGTCCCCCGGACACCTCTTCCGCCTGCAGAGGCTGCTCTCAATGACGGCGGAATATTCTCCGAGAAACGTCATCGGAAGCCGGTGGATGGAATACCACGGAAGCAACGATTGGAAAGGGATGCTTGATCCTCTCGATGAAAATCTCCGGCGAGAGGTTATCAGGTACGGCGAGTTTGTTCAAGCAGCGTATCACGCTTTCCACACAGATCCCGCCATGTCACAAACGGAGCCACCGAAGAAGACCCAACACGTGGCATTATCTGACAGCTCCTACAGGGTTACAAAGAGCCTCTATGCCACGTCATCTATTGGGTTACCCAAATGGGTCGATGGTGTTGCTCCGAGTCTGAGTTGGATGACTCAGCGATCAAGCTGGGTCGGATACGTCGCCGTTTGTGAAGACAGAAGGGAAATTGCTAGAATGGGAAGAAGAGATATTGTTATCTCTCTTCGTGGAACTTCCACGTGTCTTGAATGGGCCGAAAATGCTAGGACTCATTTAATCGACATATCGGAAAATGATTCAAAAGCCCAAGGAAAACCCAAAGTTCAGTGCGGGTTCTTGAGCCTATACAAGACCAGAGGGGCTCACGTGCCTAGTCTATCGGAATCAGTGGTGGAAGAAGTGAAACGACTAATAGATGTTTACAAAGGTGAAAAGCTAAGTATAACGGTTACAGGACATAGCCTTGGTGCTACACTAGCATTGTTAGTCGCTGATGAGATAAGCACGTGCAGGCCTGATGTTCCACCAGTTGCTGTTTTTTCTTTTGGTGGGCCTCGTGTAGGTAATAAAGCCTTCGGGAACCGCATTACTGCAAAAAATGTGAAAGTGTTAAGAATAGTGAACTCTCAAGACGTGATTACTAGAGTCCCGGGTATATTTGTTAGTGACGAGCTTGAGCAAAAAATTAAGAACTCTAAGGTGAAAGGTATAGTGGATATGTTAGAACAGAACACACCATTAGGATACTCACATGTTGGGGTTGAGCTACGTGTCAATACTAAGATGTCGCCATACCTTAAACCTGATGCTGACATGGCTTGTTGTCACGATTTGGAGGCTTACTTGCACTTGGTGGATGGGTTCATGGCATCTAATTGTCCCTTCAGGTCAAATGCCAAGAGGAGTTTGGCTAGATTAATGCAGGATCAAGGTTCTAATGTAAAAAAGTTATATATTAGTAAGGCAAAAGGCTTGACTGTGAATTTCAAGAGACAAGAATCCATGTTAATGCCTACTTGTTTGCCTAGTCCGTCTTAAATGAAACTCAAATGTGAATATATGCACTGTTACATATAAATCGTGTGTTATGCTTAATGTTTGTGTCTAATCTTTCCCATCTTGACACTAGAGATAGCAAAATGGGCTACCTAGTCCGCTTTGTCTGTGTCTTCAAATGTCCTACTCGTTTTAAATCGGGCTAACTGGAATGCGGGCAACCCACATACATTTATAAATAAAAAATATAAAAAAATTCATATAATATAATAAAAATAAAATAAATAATGTAGTTCCATAGAATTTTTTAAAATTAACTTTAATATTTGAGATTGAATAAATTATATCACATCACAATTTTTTGAGTCATTAAATCATATCATATCATAATATATTTGATTTCTCTTATTTTTTTTATATGACATCATGTCCATGAGTTGCTCACATTGCCCAATAGAAATGTCTGCATGTTCACCCCTATTTATGTGCATAAAAGTATATCAAATATTAAGGATAAACAAAACTCTACCTACCTCATTCCTCACTTTGGTTCATTGGTGGACTCACAAATAGTCTAGTTTCATAAGGTTCATAGTTAAGTTTGAATTAAAAAATTAGACTTGGTCAATATTTAGTATTTATTAAGGGATAAACATGTCCCGATCTAACCATTCATATGATCACCAATGTAATTTCATATTTTAAGTCGTGTTTTTCAATTGATTTTTGCTAATTATTTAGGACATTATTTTGCTAATGATTCATTACCATGATGTGTAAATCATTTCATATGTCATTGAATTTGTAATATTTTCATCATATACATATATTAATATATCATTTCATATGTCAAATTACTTAGTTGGATCAAGTTCAAAAATTAGGTTAATCAATATTTAACTTTAAGTTAGGAAGAAGCCTTACTACATCATCCTCATTCTATCAAATAGGCACGAGTAAAGTTTGACCAGGGGGTTTGTCTTACTTTTCTAGCATGATGTATACTTGTCTTTCCCCCCATCTAATTCTATTATAATCTAAGTATTGATAGTGAGTTTAACATTAAAGTGGAATATTTATGGTAATAAGTTTAACAGGTTAAACTTTTTGATATAACATAATATACAATTAATAAATTATATATAAATACATAATTATAGAATTAATAATGTTTTGTTTAAATTTGAATCATCCATCCAATTCACTTTTCCTATTATTCTAGTGTATGTGAACCAAGTTTAGCACAACAATTTTCACGCTTGAGAGTAATTTGTACATAAGATAAAATAGAGTAATTTGTACATAAGATAATATATAATTATTCATTTTCAATTATTATTTAACATATTATTGATATAGAGTATATAATAACAATATTGCTAGCACCTTCCAAGAAAAGTCATGAACAATTCCAAGTAAGGCATTGATTCAAACATATTATTTGCATCCCTTCCACTCTCCCAAGCCTGTTTCGATTCCTTCTCACTCTTCCCACTAATCTGCAAAATCCAATAAACTAAAAAAGATGCATAGGTCATCATCTTCACCTTCATCTCTATATTCCAGCCTCAAACCCAACAACATAAAAACCGACACCGACATCGACATCGACATCGACCAACATCTATTACCCACATACGATCCTCTCTCCCATGTTGCCCAAAAAGAACAACACCGTCTCAAATCAGCTCAGAAAGCTATCCACCTCATCCCTCTTCTCGTTCTTCTCTGCGCTATTATCCTCTGGTTCTTCTCTTCTCCTCTTCCTCAAACCTCAAACCTCTGAATTAAACAACTAAGGTTTTCTTTCTTTTTAACTTACCACTATTTCATTATCAAAAGTATGGGATGTATGATTAAAACGTATAACCTAACATTTTCATTCTCTTTTACTCTATATCTTTGATTGCCTGTGTGTTGTTAAGTGAACTGATCTAATTTTTCTACGTATTATAGACTACAGGAGTTGATGGATGATCAATTCCAGATTCAACCGACACGAGAGATTCATGGAGTTAAGAGTGAAAAAGGATTGAGGTCAACTGAAGTTGCTATTTGATTTTGTCAAATAATTTATGATTGTGTTTTCTTTGTAGCAAATAGCTCAGATGAATCAATTTGATTTTAAACAAAATAAAGAAAGAGAATTGTAGTTGTTGTGTACCACAATTCCAGCACTGAAATTTAGATGATTTTTTATCAGATTATTTAGAAATAGATTACTTGTACGCTTCTTGATTCAGAACCTCCAATTTTGATTGCATTACAAATTTTCAACTTTATTGCTTTTGCTATATCAGAGTGCTGCATCTAATTGGGTTCTATCAGATAGCATCTAATTCGGGCAATCCCTTTTCAGAATCTGAAAAGGTGCTGAGTTAGAATCTTCTTTTGGCTCCGAAGTAGTAAAACTCACATTTCAAGTGTATCTGAAACTCTTCAGTCTATACTCACTGCTTGATAGCACTGAGGTATTCTTTCCCATAAACCTAATGATAAGAGGGAGACTTCAATCCATTAATGGAGAGAAAATTGACATTTTCCTTTATATTCAAAGAATAAAAGTGTAATATCACTTTAAATAAAAATGATATATATGTTAATATGTATTATTTTTCCTTTTACTTTTCTATAGTACTTCTCTCTCCATTGATGGAGATGAGTCCCACTCTAATAATACAGTCATACAACCATTAGATCTCCAATAACAATAGGCTTAAGGCTTAAAATGGGTAAGTGGGACATAAAAGTAGTGAATATATATACTTGTAAGTCTGGAAAATTTCAACACTAGGTTTATAGCAACTTAGCAAGTAACATATTGGAATAGTAATGAGCATAAACATTTATCTTTACATTGACTAAATGGAGTATATTTAGTAAAATATATTGAGTAGAAGTGAAATTCCTTATATTTAGTAAAATATATTGAGTAGAAGTGAAATTCCTTGTATTTAGTAAAATATATTGAGTAGAAGTGAAATTCCTTAATAAATATAGCCTTACATTAGGAAGGTACTAGTACAGTAGTACTACATTGATTTAAAAATAGACTGAAGCCACAATTACCTATACAAATATGAGTAAATGTTTCACTTGGGTCTCGTTATTTAGCTAATCATTATGCCTAAACACAAAAGCCCATGAAACACTTGAAAACTCCGATTCGTGTTTGGGCCCGGCATTTGAGGCCCAATAAAGGTGAAATTGGCTAAACGGATAAGGGTGATTGCTTCATCAATGTGTTGGAGTTGTTCTCTTTCTCATATGGTCATGGCTTCTTCCCAACTCCTTCTTCAGGTTTTTTCTTCTTAATAATAAAACACGTGGTTATTATTTTTAATTTTATCTTCTTTTATGTAGTATATATTAATTTGTGAAATTGCAATTGCAGCATTTTGCGATACCACAATACTCCAACCTATGTTTCTCTCCTATTGGGAAGTTGAGTTTTGTTTCGTCTTGTAGCACATCTCGTAACATTCCCTTCACCTCAATTTCATGGAGTCACACTCTTCAAAAACATAGGCCTCATTTTGTTGTTAGAGCTGAGTCCCAACCCCAAGAAACTACTGAAAATGTTGAAGAACAAGAAGAACAAGAACAAGTTTCGGAACCCAAGCTGGCACGACAGCCTCGAGTCAAGCTTGGAAACATCATGGGGGTAGTTTTTTTCATCACATTTTCTTATTTCATAATCTCTTAATTACAACATTGAAACAGTTTGAAGTAAGTCTCACATCGCCTATCTCAATTGTCTCCAGAATAATTTCAATATTGTTGGACTACGTTATCAGAACTAGAGCCCAACTTCTTTCCGGTCGTCATCGGCCAAAAAAATGTCATTTAGTTATGGGTCAAATGTAACCCTTACGTGGAGGGGAGCATTTTGAGAATTAAGTCTCACATCGCCTACCTCATTATCTCGAAAATACCTATTGGGACTACTTCTCTCCTTGCCAATTGGTTTTTAATGAAACTTTAACATAGATTCATTAAGTATTTCAATAAACCCTAATATTTATACTTAGAAGGAACATGATATAGAGGGAAGTTGAATCGTGGTGTATTTCATTGCAATATAATGTACTGTATTGGTACTAGGTATATGCGTTGTACGGGTATGCCTATCATTTCAGAGCACCTGAGCTTGTAGTTGCCCTACAATCCTTTGATAATGAAATTACTTCTTTTGTGATGATATGATTTTATCTTGATGATGAATATCTAAGGCTCTAACCAATTCCTTACTGTGAAGATTATGTTTTCAATTTATTAAAGCTTGGTGTTTTTAGACTGTAATTAGGTTTTCCCTCTCTGCATCCTTTCGGAATATGTTGTAACATTTTGTGTCAACATCAAATAGTGAGTTACGGATGAACTCTTAAATGGATGTTGTTGGTCATACAGATTTTGCATAAGAGGGCAATTGAGGCATCAGAAAAGGAGAGGGCCACTCCAGATATTAGGACTGGAGATATCGTGGAAATCAAATTGGTATGTTTTATTTTTTACATGTTGTTTTTGATATGGTGCCGGAGATGACATGAATTGCATGGTGATCTATTTTTTGTCCTACTTTCAGGAGGTTCCTGAAAACAAACGTAGGTTGTCCATCTATAAAGGTATTGTTATCTCAAGACAAAACTCTGGCATTCATACAACTATTCGAATCCGAAGAATTATCGCCGGTGTTGGGGTTGAGATAGTCTTCCCAATGTAAGTTTCCTCCTTTCTGAAACTTAACATTTAGAGACTACGTGTTATAAGGTATACAATTTTCAATCAGAGAGACAGAAATTTGGGATTAATATTCCCTTCTTCGTTTTCACTCATGTTTAAGTGAATTGAAATCCCTTTGATGTCTGAAAGTGTGAAAAAGGAAATAGTTGCGGGCAGGAAATTATATTACTATGAAGTATAATACCCACATTATGTTGCTGATGGTGTGCAATTGCCGATAAATGTCAAATTATTTGGTAATTGGTTGTGGACTAGGAGGACTGGTCGAATCCATATGCATGTCAGATTGTTACAAATTAGATTCATCTGTTTCCATTGCAGACTTGTAACCTGTGTGAAAAGCATATCCTATTTGTTGTGAATTATTTACTATCTCATTCTGTAATGTTGGGAACTCAACCTGAATCTGAAGATATCTTTCGTTTCTGAAAGTAAGGAGAGTGAGATATCCATATCTGATTCAAGGTGGCTGTCGTCTGCTGACAAACATGCAATGCTTGTCTGCATATTTCTTGTCTTCAATCGATGTTTTATAATAAGAATTTATGAAATTATCATTTTGAGATCTGAATTTATTTAATGAAAGTAGCCAAATGGTTCACTTATTACTATACCCATTGATAGTTAAGATCGATGTAATTTTTCATATCCATATCATATATTTGACGTGTTTACCAGATTTTTGTTGTGAGATACTTGTCTTCTATGATGCTTATTTTCCCTGCCACAGTTACTCCCCAAACATCAAAGAAATCAAAGTAGTGAGCCACCGTAAGGTCCGAAGGGCAAGATTGTACTATCTACGTGACAAGCTTCCCAGACTCTCCACATTCAAATGAGATGCCAGTTACCCACTTTTCATATTCTAAATAGTATGCTGAAGTGGCAGAAGTGATTGCAGGTAGGGCTATATTTTGATTGTTTCGTTTTGTTGTGTTCACTTTAATGTATTCCCCGTGATATGAAAACAAGTGTAGTTGCCCTGGATAAACTTGAGAAATTTGACGTTTCTTCTGCATTATTCTGTAATTATTTTATGGTAGAAGGCCGAGTTCTGAAGAAAGAGTGCATTGCTAACTTTGCCATGTCCGAAAGAGTTTATATGGAGAACTTATTTGGTTTTATCAGTTACCACATACACATGTAAGCATGTTTTTGGATGAATTTATGATTATAGTTTGTAATCTTGTAAATTCTTTTTATTTATGTCTATAAGCTTGTCAAAAAAGCATATAAAATGAGGTAAAAATAACTTATAGGTAATATATACTTTCTATTGGATATTGTTTTTGATAGAACTGAATACTCAAATATCACTGGAGTACTTCTTTATACATGAAAATGGAGGTCTGACAACTGCAACAGTAGGTTCCTCTTTGAAAACAGAATGAAACACAGGTAAAAAATGTATGAAATATAAGGGGGGAACTAAGAGTAAAATAATCTATCATTTTCAATTTTAAGTTATGTATACAAATTTGACTAGTATAGTTGTATACTTGCCAAGTGGGTAGTTTTGTATTCTTGTTGGCGATATAAGACAATAGTTTTGTGAAGTGGATTTATTATTTATTGTAAAATAAACAAAAGTGATATAAGACAATAGTTTTTTGAAGTGGATTTATTATTTATTGTAAAATAAACAAAAGTGTTTCAACAATGGATTTAGCTATAAATGATTTGACTCTCGGTCTCCATTTTGTCCAAAGCAGTTGAAAGTTGAAAAAGTATTAAATAACCTTATTGAGTTATATATATTTGGTAAGATTAACCACATTCATACCTCAAATATCCCCAAACTCAGATGCATCGAGTTGTGCCGTCATCACACCCTTCAAACAAATACTCACGATTCAAATTGGGTGTTGATGTGCTATTGTAGATATATCATAAAGTAGAGTTCAAAAAATATAAGTAATGCTGGGAGAATATCTCACATGCTCAACACGGTTTAATTGTTATTTTAAAAAGAAGTACTTAGAGGTTTATAATGTAGTTTGATGTTTAAAAAGAATGGGTAAAGTGAACAATATTGAGGAGAGTTCGAGTCTCATCCATAACAAATTTTAATATATTAACAACTAATATTTGCATGCTTCTCTATGTAAGATTCCAAGATATGGACAAAATTTTATTATTAGCTCACTATTATTTTCTTACTATTTCCGACTAACAATAAAATTGCTTCAAAATCATATTTTTTTCCAATTGTGTTAATTGATAACTCTGTGGGTCCAACAATCAACTTAATTAATAATTTTGACTGAATTAAAGTGTGAGTACTGAAAATCATATTTTTTTTCTTTTTAATCTTATTATAAAAGGTTGACTAGAAAAATTAATACATTTGAATTTAGAATGAATTTCATATAAAAATGAGATTAATAATTTTAAGTCTTCAACCATACATTAATTATTAAGATTTCAAATTTATTAAAATCCACACCAATAAATTATAAGAAAAAAATGTATGCACCGACAATATATGAGTTTTATATCATATAATTATAATATTAAACGTTCATATTTTACGATAATTGAGTCTTCAAAAAACAATATAAATAAATGGTTAATTATATACTAACATTGTATAGATATTTCTAGTGTTATTAATACAGTACCGGTCATCAAACCGGTAGCAATACTGGTACAATGGTATGATGGTCTAACTGGTGGTTTACTAATTAAACCGCATACCAGTAAAGTTAGATATACATATATAATATATTAACATTAATGTTGAAAAATTAATAAAAAACAATAATTATTTTTATTTTTATTAAAAAATTAATTTTAAATAAAAATCGACCGGTATGACCGATACGACTCAATTGAAAACTGACCGATATGACCGGTTTTTACCAATATAATTGTATTACCGATATAATTATTGTATCGTATTGGTATTAGGACCGGTTCAACCAGCTGGTAGGAAAGAGTTTTAATAAGTATGGATATTTGAGTTATAAATTATATATTAATTGTTTTTGGAGTAATAATAAGATAAGGATTATTCTTTATGAGTATGCTGATTTCCAATATTAAGTGGTGAGCATCATGAATCTTAATGAATCTTGTTTTCTGCCTTTTGGAGTTGAATATTAAAAATCTAAACAAAAAAGGACACGTGTAAGAAAGGAGAAGTAATTATGAACTCTATTCCCTTATAAGCATTTTTGGCATATAACCATATGAAAGAAGGGTGGTGGAACAGACTCATACGTACACACTTTGAAGTCCTTCATTCTGGTTCAGACAGACACAATAAGCGAACTAGGTGGGTGCCTACAAACTTGGTTTCCTTCTTATTTATTTGGTTACCCTTTCTCTTCGTTCCACCACATATTTATTCACTCTCTCACACACACTTTTCTTACTCTAACAATACCCTTTTATCTCATTAACCTTGTTTTTTTCTCCATCTTATTCAATGGTCTAATAATTCTTTGACCATTTTAATAAATGTGAATTCACTTACCATCAATCCTGTTACAGGTTTTTTTGCATTTCGTCATGACTGCTTCTTCTGCAAATCAACTTATCTCTATTAGTCCTGATGAACTCAGGTTTCATTGTATGTTTCTCTCTCTCTTTTTTTCTTCAATTTATTTCGTTGCATGCAAATTTTACATTTTTTGTCTTGGGGTTCATTCTAAAATATCGTGATTGAATTTAAAGGATTAAACTTTGTGGGCCAAAGGGTAGAAATTTGCGTAGCGTCCTAGTTTTTTTTTTATCTTCATGACTCCATTGATGTTACCATGTGCCGTTGAATTATTCGTGAATTTAGCATAAACATTGCTTCCTCGAATTAATTGCAACGAAAAACAGGAATTTGATGTGAATGTGATGGGTCAGTGACAAAGGAGGTACATGACAGAACTATGAGTCTGTGAATAGTAAATCTACTGTAATGGGTTTTGGTTTTGTGCAATTCTATTGAACAATTATGTAGAAATGTCTCCTCTGGATATACTTGTCATGCTTTCAAGTGCATTTTGGTTTTTTCTCCATTTGGTTAGTCAACTAAGAGCATGTTGGAAAGCATAATACTCTAATATGACAAAAGATATTTGGGAAAATTAGGTTAACATTCTTTAAGGTAGTTTTGTTACACGTTACGCCTCTCTTATAGAAGTTAAACTTATCTCCCTTTTAGGGGTGGTTAGTGTAATATCAATATCGCACCCTATAAGCTGGAGTAATAAGATGTTGTGGAGTAGTATAAAGGAAATACATGGAAGATTTCATATAAATATGAATTATTTGACATGTCTTTTCCTTAATAAGCCTTCAATCTAATTCAGAGATTCTCATTATATTCATTCATGTGGCCAGTTGAGCTGGACAGGCAAACATTTTGTGATCTTAAAGTTGCGAATAATACAGAGAGCCATGTTGCATTCAAGGTACTCTTCCAACTGCATATTCGTGTACTGACTTCTTATTTACTGCATTCAAGGAAGCTCTTACTTCATTCTGATCGCATTTGATTCCAATCTTATCTTAATTTGCTTTTTTCCATAGGTCAAAACCACTTCCCCGAAGAAGTACTTTGTACGACCGAACACTGGTGTTATACAGCCCTGGGACTCTTGTATCATTAGAGGTGCTGCTTGTTGCTGTTGCAGATTCATTCATGAGTCTTTTTCTTTGATTGGGATTTTTTCTTATTTTTGGCTTAAAAACTTGTACATGAATACATGATCTTTGGTGTTGTTAAATGCTGTGCTGATGAAGTCAGCCCACAGTCTCTCCATTCTGTTTAGGACATGCATTTGAACAAATTACAGAATTTGGAAATATGCTGTTTTATCTTAGACAATAGTAGAGGAAAAAGAAAAAAATAGTTAAATTCCTGAACTTAGATCTATGAAGACCACAGTTTCAACCATTAAAGGTCTCGATGTGCAAGTTTTTTCTTCCCCTTGTCATTAGGAACTAGCATAATTAGGAGCTTATATCCAAACATGTGATGCCCTATGTGGCTTTTATAGTTTCAAGGTCACCTGTATTTTTTTTTTTTTGTTAAATACTTCTCGAGTTCAGATCAATGATATAAACACTATTCACTTATGAGCTCGGAGCCCTTTATCATTCTTGGTATTAACATCTGTTATACTATCCTATTTTTGTATTCTACAGTCACCCTCCAAGCCCAACGTGAATACCCTCCAGACATGCAATGCAAAGACAAGTTTCTCTTGCAGAGTACTGTAGTGAGTCAAAATATTGATGTTGATGATCTCCCACCAGATACTGTAAGAGAGTAAACACTGTCCTTGTTTTAGAGGATCAACTACATAATTTGGAAGGAAAAAATTGATCATGAATACTGCTGTTTTGGCTTGCAGTTTAGTAAGGAAAGTGGAAATACAATAGAGGAGTTGAAACTAAGAGTTGCATATATCTCTCCTAACTCACCCCAAGGAAGCTCCGAAGATGATGTATTGAAGAACTCACAAAAACTTGATGCGTCTTCTGTGAGTCTCTTTTCGTCACCCCTTGTGAAAATCGGTTTGAACTTTCATTTTTATACTTCATTTCAGGTTTTGTAATATTATGTATGTAGCCATAATGCTATATGTTGCATCTTTTGTGTCAATCTGGAATCCTCTTATGAGCGGGATTCCTTTAGAAATGCAAAAGAGCTTCACATATTTGCAGCGAGAAAAGCCTGAGAAATGAGATTAAGGAGATTTGTATGAATGGCTTGGTAGCATAATTCTTGTGTTTTGTGATAGCTTCCATTCTATCTTGTAGATCCATAGAGCACAAATTACTCATGTGGACAGTGTGCATCATGCATTTGGAGGAAATAACACTAACTTTTCAAATATGTGACAAAGCTAGAAAACATATTTTGATATTGATGAGTAATGACAAGAAAAAACCAAATCAAATAAACATTGAAATTCGTACCGTAGGAATCTTGAAGGAAAATATAAAGCTGTGCCTGCATCAAATTTCTCCGATTTAGATTTTCGAGAGAACCTAGTTATCTAGCTACATGTGGTTTAGTGTTTCTTTTTCACTATATATAATTGTATTGATGTGTTTTCTGAGGTTTTAAAAGGGCAAAAAACACCTAGCATATTATGCACTCTAGGTACAGATTTACCTCACTGGAGTGTGAAAGTGGAAGAGAGATTATGCTTGATCCTCAAGTTTGTTTAGTACACACAGATACATGTCCAATTTAGCCCTTTGGGACTTTCTATTGGTTACACATAGAATGAAACTGAAGTATATTACTTCTGTATTTATGACACCAGTTTTAAGATTGTTTTTGCTAAAAAAGGCTATATGGGCTGATTCTAAATACATGTTATTCATATATGTAGCCTGCCCACAAAATAATGAATTGTTGATTGAGTTCTGTGTGATCATGTGCATAATAATATCGAGTATTGGACGAGATTTGGTTCATTGTCAAGCATTTCCTACATTACAGCATTTGATGTCTAACTTCTTTACACACCTAGTACTGTAGTTAATGTTAGCCAATCATTCTTAAAATAAATTTCTTTTGTTTGATGATTCAGGTTTTACAGCACCTGAAGGAAGAAAGAGATGCTGCTGCTAGGCAAACGCGACAACTGCAGCAGGAACTGGTAAATATCTCCGTTTATTATTATGTTGATCGAAAAATAAATAAACGAAATGATACGGTATTCATCGAGTTACTTCTCATTCTAATATAAAGATACATTAGTTGAAAACATTCCATGCAAGGCCAATTTTAATGACATCTGAACTTTTAACCATTCAAAAGCCTTTCTTCATTCTTCTGATGTATTCATAGTTGAGACTTGAGGGGAATTGCAAAATATTACTAATACATTGGTTGTGTTGATGTGCAGGACATTATGAAAAGGCGAAGAAGCCGAAGTAATACAGGGTTTTCCTTCACCTTCGCCATTTTTGTTGGTGCCATTGGAATTTTGCTTGGCTTTCTTTTGAAACTTATATTCTCTTCCCCATCTACAGAATGATTGATACAGTTGGAAATCACCTTTGCATCAATAGACCCTCCTCTGTTGTTTGTTCATTGTATGACTGTGAAGTTATATATATTCTTTTCAATGAGATTTTTTCCCATTTTGCTTCTTACCTTACTTCATAATTCATTTAAAGAATAAGGATCATTTTTTTATTGTATGCTCATTACTCATCTACTATGTGTAATGCATGGAAGTTATTTTATTGCTGACCACATATTGCAATTATCATAAAGACAGTGGGGAACAACTTAAGAAATAACTATGATCACATACCAAATGAACATTTGATTTTTTGATATTTCTATGATATTATGTAGTATTATTATCAATATTATGTTGGTATGATCAACTTTTAACATAATAGTTAATTAGTTATATATCAACAATCATGATTGTTTACTAAAGGCACACAATAGAAATCCTACGAATAAATATTAGGATGAAATAAATTCCAGTATTAGATTATTGAATTTTGAACGTACAAAAATTGGTTGGATTATATTAGCCTGGATTATATGTACTTAGCTTGAGGTAAATAACTTACGGAGTGAAATGTAATGGAGATTGAAAGTTTAAATTCCAATTAACATGCTAACATAAAAATAGTAAACATGAATAACGGTTTTAGAATACTTTCATATACTACTTGAGTTGAAGTAAATAATTTATGAAGATAAACTTGTCAAGGAAGTTTATGAAAATAAGTCCTTTTGAGTTTATTTTTTTTAATAAAACTAAATAAATATTTAAGTGAGTTAATTATCGGCTACTAGACCCCACGTTAAAAATAATAATACATGTTGCTTGTTATCTTTATCGATAGTTTCAAGAGGGTAGATTTATGCATTGTGTAAATATTTATATATAGTTAGTGAATTATTTACTATTTATTTATATTATTTTTATTTAAGAGTAAAGTAAATTATAATTAAAAAATGATAAATAATACAATAATAATATTAAAAACTCTTACATTATTGATATATACAATTTTTTTCTAATAGAATTTGAATGGGAAATATATAAGCAAGTTGATAGGACAAGGTTCCTTTGACATAGTTGATAGAATAAGACAACAAGGTTTGATAAAATTTTGGTATAGTATACAGATTTGATGTGATATTATATAAAATGTGTAAATAATAAAAATTAAAATAATATATGCGTCCATGGGATAAGTTTTGTATACTATTATCTATGTTAAATAATTATTATTTTATAAATAAAATAATACAAATGAATAGTAAATAATATATTAATTGTGTTATAAATATTTACATTGACAATACATATATTTACACTTATAATACATTTATATATAAATACATGTATAATAACATTGAACTTTTGCTCAAATTGTCAAACCAAGAGTGAGTCTGGATTGTTCTATGGAGCATGAGAGTGGTGCTGACATGTCCATCTGTGATTGGTTTTATTACGTGGATGTATGCTCTCAAAATCATAGAATTTTGTTTTTGCTAAGAGTAATATTTTGTAGGAAATACCAATTTCATGCTTATAAATTTTTAGGATGTACCATTTTAATAAACAAAAAATTAAAATCTAAATTATTATTCAATGATCATAAAGACTTTTGCTAATAATGCTTACGTTGTCCTTATAAGTGTTTATTTTAATTCTTTATCCACGTCAGAATTTCTTATCACAATACCAATGCTTAACTGCTAAGAAATTGCTCACAAGCTTCCATCTTTTACCTCAGAAGCAGTGATTTAGTTTCATTACATAGTTTGTCACAACTTCTCTAAGAATATTATTATTCTCAACAATTTTTTTACTATATTAAATCTTAATTAGTAGGGTATACCGATATAGTAGACAAGGTTATTATCATTATTATTAAATTAACAAAACAAAATTATTATCATTATTATTAAATTAACAAAACAAAGTATACCGATATTTTTCTTCGTAAGTGAAAAGAAGAAGGTAAACGTTGTAAATATTGAGATAAGAAAAGGATATTTCCGTAATTAAGAGAAGCCGGAACTTTCTGCGGAATTATCCACTCGTGAAATATAAATAGGGGCCGTTGAATAAGTGGTTTTTCATTTTTCAATTTTCAGTTCTCTCTCTGCTAATCTCTCTCTTTCCGCAATCGCAAGCAATGGACGCATTCACCACATATTTCGATTCAAGGAACCGATGGAACTACGATACGCTCAAGAACTTCCGTCAGATTTCACCCGTCGTTCAGAATCATCTCAAGCAGGTAAACTACCCTGATTCATTACCGATTCAATTATGTGTCCCTGATTTCTAGGTTTAATTGAATATTTTCATTTATTAAAGCACGTGCGATTTATTATTGAAATAATCTAACGGTGGATTTTACAGGGTTTTTGATTTTGTCCTCTACTTGTTAAATTAGCATTCCGATGTTGGTTATCACATGGTTTAATTTGAATTTTGGATTATGGATATATCCAGATTTCAGAATATATATCATATAAAGAAATTTCTGCATTAGTTCCCTATCTGAATATAATCAAATTGGGCAATGAAATATCTTACTTCTTCAAATTTTCTAATTGGATGTTATGTTCTTTCATTAATCGTTGTAGGTTTATTTTAGCTTGTGTTGTGCCGTTATTGCTGCCGCCGTTGGAGCTTACCTTCATGTCCTTTGGAATATTGGTGGTTTTCTTACTACATTAGGATGTGTGGGAAGCATGATTTGGTTGCTCTCAACATCTCCTCATGAAGAGGTATGAATCAATCCCTTGATTGCTGCAGCTTTCTGTTTACTTTTAAGCTTTTGTGATTTACATGTCACTTACCTTTGTTTTTGATGATGTATGCAGCAAAAGAGGGTGAGTTTGTTGATGCTCTCTTCACTGTTTGAGGGTGCCTCCATTGGACCATTGATTGATATGGCTATTCAAATTGATCCAAGGTATGTTTTCAAATATTGATGTTATGGATTTATGATTATTTTAATGCAAGCTAATTCTGTGCTGAATATTTGTTACCAAAAGGGACTTGGCAATTGAGAATTTGAGATCAAATCCCAATTTCACCAAGGGGAGGGAAGGGTGGGGTAAGAAAACAAGATGATTTACCACCTTTATGTAACCTGTAGCAAGGAACCAAAAAGATGGGTCGTATCAGCATTTATGTACCGAATGTCCGAATCAATCTTTCCTGTGCAAATGAGGAAGTTCTTGTGTTACTCCTCTTTTAATCACCAAAATAATAATGATAAAGCCTTTTTTTATGTCTTATCTACGATTTATGCGGCCCCTCCCTTCCCAACTCTCCCAGATTTTAAGTGTCTGGTTAATGTTTTTTGACAATTGGCTAGCGGCTTAATGGATATTTTTAGTTTTTGATGAATTTAAGATATCCTTCTTCCATTGTTCCAGCCTCATCTTTAGCGCATTTGTGGCAACTTCCTTGGTCTTTGCGTGTTTCTCTGGAGCAGCTTTGGTTGCAAAGAGAAGGGAATACCTCTATCTTGGTGGGTTAGTGTCTTCTGGGTTGTCCGTTCTTTTCTGGTTGCACTTTGCTTCTTCCATCTTTGGAGGTTCAATAGCTCTGTTTAAGTTTGAGGTAAGCAGCTGCCATTACTCATGTTTCTGTCTAATTATGTATCAGGATTCACTGCAGTCATTCTTGAGTGTAGAGCATCTCACTCATTAAAAAAATATTTTTTTACGTTAACTTATTGGAGGGGGAAATGATTCTGCATGAAAACCTTTCGGATTACTATTTGCACATCCATCCTGCAGTATAAAAATGACTGCAGTGAATCTGGCTTTCCTGGAATTATCTAGTGACAGTGTACTGCAAGAAGATTTCTTATATGGGGTTTATTTCTTATTTTGCAGTTGTATTTTGGGCTTTTGGTGTTTGCCGGATACATAATTGTAGACACCCAAGAAATTGTTGAGAAGGCACACTTTGGTGATCTGGATTATGTGAAGCATGCCTTGACCTTGTTTACTGATTTGGCTGCAATCTTTGTTCGGGTTCTCATTATCATGGTGAGTTTGATCGTTTAACAGCCTTTGTGTTGATGGGAATTTTATCGAGTGTGTTTTCTCGTTTTGGTTTCTCTTGAAAAAAATGTGTTAACGGGATATTTATCATTTTGTTCCAGATGAAGAATTCAGCCGAGAGAACTGAGAAGAAGAAGAAGAGGAGAGATTAATTTTCTTATCAACCAGCTTGGTCGAGCTTCCCCTTGGTTAGTTCGTCTTGGTGAATAGATTTTATGATGTGTTTCCCACTGATTGGACTTGTACCATCTTATACAGTTTGTCAAGCACTAGTTTACATGCTCTGTGACATATTTGTGTTTTGTAATAATTGATAACTAAAACATCATTTATCAGTCTTATGTTTATATATGAAAGTAATGGCATCTATTAAGTGCACTTAGTTACATTGGTTTTCATACATCGTAGGCTATCACATGGTTAGTTTAATTCCTCAATAAATGTGTTCAAATAGAAAAACTACTATGCAAACAAAAGAACACTGGTTTTGGCTGTTGGAGTGTTGGGGGAAGTAGCCCTCATGGAGAGGGACTCTCAGGAGCGAGAGTATTATGGAGAATATTGGATAACCTTTTTTCCTGATTAAAAATAAAATGTTAATTTAAAATCTTAATTTTGTTTTTATTATTACAGAAAATAAAACCAGACAGTTGTACTTGTACGTCTGAGTGCATGAGTTCAGTCTGCAACATTCTACTTTTGATGTACAGGTGGAGAAGTTAGGAAACAGTCGCCTTGTTGGTCCCAAAAAGATTCTCCATAATCACTTTATGGGTAACAAACTTAAAAGGAGGGAAACAAGGACTTGTTCATCTGGGACACTAGTAGTTATGATGTTAAGAGGACCTACCTAATTATGATCCTCACTCTCCACTCTTATGTTTTTCCATTATCATTTACTTCTAAATAAAAGTAATATAAATGATGAATGTTGTATTAAACGTGTATAAATTTTTATACTGTTAATGTATAGATATTAAACTGATAGTTTATTCATTTAATATCAAATAAGCAAATGGAGGCATTAATTATTAATGATAATTTTGGACCTTTTAATGATAATTTGCATAAAATGACTGTTTTGATCTGCATTTTAAAGGGTTGGGTATGGCCGAATTTAAGGTTTTGAATGCGGCACCCGCTACTAGGTCATTTGCGGATTCCTAAAGTTGGATATAAATGAAGGAAGTCTGTTATAATATTGGGGGAAGCCAAACAAAACTTTGTAATAATGCAAGATATGTTCTTTGCTGTGACTTTTAATCCATCGGATTTGCCTTTCATTCGGGCATCCTTGGTCGTTTGATTTGATATTGTTGGTATTGTTGATTTGAGTAATTTACTAATTGATAATATGTAAATATATTTATAAAAGATTTATTAGTCTCACATTGTTGATCTCATACATCCCACTTAAACATTTATTTATGAAAAAAGTAACAACTTTCATCCTATCATATCTCTAGTCTCTCAAACACGCCTTATGTTACAAATTTAGATATGGTTGGATCAAATTAATTCACACAAAGTGCATACAAAGGAGGAAATGACAAGGCACCAAGTTATTCAAATTCATTAGATACCCACTATGTTTCATGGGCATAGTGTTTGTCATGTTGTCTTTCAATAATTTAAGATTTAAGTAAAAAATCACTGTTAAGTTTGGAGAATAAAGTTGGAAAAAGGTATGAATTTCAATCCAATTTCATGGTATGAAAAGAACTTTTCATTTTCACAGCCACGGACTTTTGCTTTAATCACCCGTTTGATTGAGATCATGTTAAAACTAATGCTTGCATTTGATATATCAATAGTGGTAGGTCCCTAACACCAACCTTCTTAAACTCTAATCCAATGGTGATATTTGAAGTTGTGACCACAAATAGTTACATATGCCAGTTTACTCTCTCTCTTTTTATCCTTAAATAATAACAAAACTACTAAATATCTATCAACATAATGTCATCACACAGGGATAATATTAAATTATTATGAATTAGTATTCTTATCTCATCACACAAATAAAAAATCAAGAAAAATTGGGAAAGGCCAAAACATGTGCTTGTTTCTTTCCCTTGTTGTTGTGACCTTGTGGCCATCCTTTTAATTTCTTCTGAAAATATTCAGTGCTAATGACTAAATATAAATTGATTTTAAAACTTTGAGACCCAAAATGGATGGTGAAGATGTGATACATTTGGATTTTATTTGATGAAGATTTGAAAAATGATGATAATAAGCTATGAACAAAATTGAAAACTTTCAAATAACACCAACAACAAATCAGAAACAGAAGCAGAAGAAAATAAGTTTAACATTTACTTAGAAATATAATACAATACTACCTGCTCTCTACTTTCTCCATTTTCTTTTTCTCTCTCTCCATTTTCTTCATTTCTTTCTTCTTTTCACAACCATTTGAGATTCTTCAATGCTCTTTTCTCTCTTCTATTGAGTTGTACAGATTCCCAGCTAGAAAAACACATCAATCTCTTCAATTGTAGTTAGTATGTGGTTGTTTATGTGAAGTTTTTTTTAAGGACTAATAAAAAATACACAACTTTTCTGGGTCTATTGGCTACTACAAACTTTTATTCTCTGTTTGCTTCAGAAGAAAAGGCCTTTGTAGAGAACTATTATATATCCAGAAAATTTCCAAATTTATTTGCTTTATGTAAAAAAAACTATATTTTTCTTCCCATTTTTTTCTGCAAATTTTGTTCATATCATTTTTTTATTCCTTTGTGCAAAAGATTGAGACATGGGCAAGCAAGGGCCTTGCTATCACTGTGGAGTTACTAGTGAGTTCTTGTTTCACCAATATGAATTATTATTGTTTTATTTATTTTTTATTTTTATTACAGAGAATGTTCTGAAACTATTTGCAACTTGAAAAGAAAGTTACTGCCAAATATGAATACCAAAAATAATAATTCGGGGTGCCCTGCATAATATTGTGGATGTATTTGAATCCATAAGTACAAGTAGTGTGTTGTTGCCTAAGCATTTGCAATTGAAAGTTGTGGAAAACTATGTTAATTTACCACTTGTATTTGTTTCCTCACTCCTTTGTTTTGGTCTTTGTTTTCCTTGACTCTGTTTGAAATCTGAGTAAATGTTACTGCCACTTGCCTGTGCAAAATTCAGCTCAAAGTCCATTGAGTACTAGATGTGACTCTTTGCCTGATAGGAAGAAGTTACACATCTATTGTTGTTAAGTTGTTTTAATCAATAAGAGACAGATCAAAGTTCTTGTTCTCCTATTTGGATTATGTGATTTTATAAATGAGAGAAGATAAGAGAAGGCAATTATGCATTTTGTAAAATGTCCATAGTTAATCCATTTCCTTCTTCTGAAAGGGTTGTTGTTTTCATTTGGTCTACAATGCAATTTCTCATTGTGTCATAGGATCTTGGTCAAGCATTGTATTCATCCCTCAGACGTGTGAACGTGTCTTACTCCCTTGCTTTATGGCTGAAGAAAAAACATCTATTGTGTTTAGTATTCTCTATGTGAAACAATTATTTTTGTTAATAATGCTGGCCACATCAATAGAACTAATCCTGGAACTTAAACCTTGAGGAGGTACATTGCTTTTTCGATCACTTCAAAGCATTTCCCTAAGTGTTGAAAACTCTAGCCTCATTTAGACTGCCTTAACTTTGATGTCGTTGAATCTCATCGGTGAATGTTAATCATTTCAGCTCAAATGCAATCATCGTCTTCATTATGAGTTAACAAGTGTTCCTCATTTTACTCTTATCACCATGTATCTGAGGTCTCTAGATCAATATATGCATTACCACGCAAAATGGTCTTGATATTTATTAATTTAAATTTTAAAAGTAGCAGGCAGCAGCTAACATTGGGCAATTTGTCACAACATTTGTAGCAGGAATCACTAGTTTATAATGGTAGTGAATACTGACAGATGTTCATTTACTTTCAGCAACTGTAAAATGTTTTAAATAAGATATACCACGTGGAAAACTTGATATGTTATATTTGTCACATGCATCATGAATTTGATTGTTAGGAATACATGAATATGTGGTTGTTGTTATTCTACCCATCTGAGATACACCCGTGCTCTTATTCACATGGGTGCTAAATGTTTTTAGATTTCTGACAATCAAGCATTTCAATAGGTACACCACTTTGGCGCAATGGGCCACCCGAGAAGCCAGTACTATGCAATGCATGTGGATCTCGATGGAGGACTAAGGGAACACTTGCAAATTATACCCCTTTACATGCTCGGGAAGAAGGTGATGCTTATGAGGATCAAAGGTTTTCCAGGGTAAAGAGCATGCCATCAAATAAGAATAAAGAAGTGAAATCGCTCAAACGAAAGCTGAACAATGATAATGTTTTATATGGAGGGTTTTCTCCCGATTACAACCAGGGATTCCGGAAGGCTTTAGATGAAGATACAAGCAACCGATCAAGTTCAGGATCAGCTATCTCTAACTCAGAGAGCTGTGCTCAATTTGGTGGCATGGATGCTAATGATTTGACAGGTTGGACAATCACTGTTCTCATTTCAATGGATGATCATTGTTCATAACTGTTAGGGCAGCATTATCCATTACTTTGAAATAGTACCAATTTTATTGCTACTTCAGATTTTTGCGAGCACAATAAAGAGGTGGATGATGAAATGTTGAAAATGTAAAATATCATTTGAATATTTTTCTATCATGAAGCTCTAGTCACGTCTCACAACATTTCTAATGGCGAAATTCTATAATTACATATGCACTATCTATTTTTTATTTAGTGCATGATTTATGCATATTAGTTAAATAATACATTAATGTCAAGACTTACACGTATGATTTATCTGTCTAGTTTATCAGTAACTGACTTAAGATTAAGAACTTATACTGGTGTTATTATGCAATATAGGTAATCTCCCTCCACTTAACCCATGTCTTTTGTAAGAAGTGTAATCGTAATATAGATAGTTTGATTAATTTAGGTCCTGCTCAGCCAGTGGTGTGGGATACTATGGTGCCTTCAAAAAAGAGGACATGTGTGAGTCGTCCAAAGCCTTCTTCTGTTGAGAAGCTCACGAAAGATTTATGCACTATTCTTCACGAACAGCAGTCTTATTTTTCTGCATCTTCCGAAGAGGATCTTCTTTTTGAAAGCCAAACACCAATGGTCTCTGTTGAGATAGGACATGGGAGCATTCTCATCAGGCATCCTAGCTACATAGCTCATGATGAAGAGTCTGAGGCTAGCTCTCTTTCACTTGATAATAAACAATGCACAATGAATGATGCATATTCATATCCTGGTGCCACTCTTATGCTTAACGATTTCAGTGGTATGAACTTCTCATCCATGGAAGTTGAAAAGGTTAGGAACACTGCTGGCCAGGGAATGCAGCAAGAGCAATTTAAAAGGCATGCTTTCTTACTCTTGTTTATAGCCTGTCATAATATAGCCAGTTATGTTTGACTATTATTAGTTATCATGATAAAAATGTCCACTTTGTTGTACCAAAACAGAAAATCAATATGTGCATGTGAACTAGTGAAGACATATTTGAGATAAATGTGCAGAAATCATTCTGGATAAGAGACAGAATACACTATCATCATTAATATTTCTGTTTCTTAACTTTCAGGGAGCAGTCCCACCTTGAAAGAGTGCAAATCCTTGGAAATCATGATTCACCACTGCGCTTAATAGACTTAAATGTGAGTTGCATTCTCCTTTTCCTCTCTGGATTTCATTGTTTTATTACCCTAAATTGACAAAAATGCTGTTAGGCAGGCTTCTAATAACTGTGCATCTTTCAGAAAATCAACTGTTCTAATCTGCCATAGTTATTACTCTTAGAACTTTCAAGATAGCAATTTTGATTCAATGCCATCTAAGAACAGGCAATATATTCATAATTTAATCATTGTTTAGTCTAACTCTCTTGTGTTGTTCTGTACACATGTTTATAATTATATATTTGTAGGCGACATCTATATAATCATTGAATTCCTAACGCAATTGCTATTATGTTTCATTAGGATATAGTAAACTATGAGGAGTTCTTGAAAAACTTGACAAATGAAGAGCAGCATCAACTACTGAAGCTTCTTCCTGTGGTCGATGCTGTTAAACTTCCTGATAGGTTAGGATATGATTGCATTTGTTGTTTATCAACTTTTTGTTGTTATTGATCAAGAATACTGTTTCATATTTCAATGTTGTCTGTAATATATATAATTCTTATACAGAAGTTTCAAATCTATTTGTTTTTAGGGATATATTTTGGCAAGTCAAATTCTAAATGCATCATAGTTATTATTGGTGTATGCCAATATAATTAAAGCCATTTCATTTAATACATCATTGCTTCAGAATGTTTAAAAATAATGTGCTAAATTATCCATCGTTTATCTCAAAGTCATGGCATTTGATGCTTGAATGTTCCGTCTTTCTAAAAAATATGAAAGTGGTGCTCTTCAGTGCTAGTTGTTGAGACTGAATCCATCTCTGCTGACAACTTGTGTTGTATGTGCAGCCTCAAACTCATGTTCAATAGCTCTCAATTCAGGGAGAACTTAACTTATTTTCAGCAGCTTCTTGTAGAAGGTGTCTTTGATATCTCTTTGTCAGAGACAAAACCTGAAGACGGCAAAACTTTGAAAAGTCTAGCATTGTCCAATCTGCCAAAATCAAAATGGGCAGAACACTACAATTTTCACAAGGTTGTGCTAGTTTATCATCTCAATATTACAGCTTGTGTTGATAAATTAAATTGTGCACATTGATACTTAAGATATCACTTCCTTCTATGGATGCAGAGATGTAAAACCAAAACTGTAAAATCTGTTACTCTGGAGTCAAATGGTACAGTATCAAGTAATGTTGCAAACAACAAGAGATTGTGTGACAACCGATATCAAAACTTTCCAGGTTAGCTGAAATTCTGACATCAATGATAAAAAACAGATCACATGCCATGGATGTGATTGTTTGATATACCTTGTAGTGAAGAACATGGGTTTAGATGGAGGAAAATATTATGGATAAATTTAGATTGTTTGATACACCTTTGTTTATTTTTTTAAAACAAGAACTAGAAAGTTTTAAATAACTCATACCACTTAATGACTACTTTTAAGTTCTTAAACTAAGAATAGTGGAACATACAAACAAATAGTACTTTATTATATCAACAATGATTCATAATTTTGTTTGCTAGCACACTGGATAATTTAGTAGGAGTGGTATTTAGTTTTGACTATTACAAACAGTTTTGGCAATCGAAATGCTGAATATAGGTTGTGTTTTTACTTCGAGAGATGTGAAGAAAATTATCGTAAGAGTTATGTAGTTAGACCTGAACTGTTGGTTGTCATTGCTGCTTATGATTTTACTGCTGATTCATTCTTAACACATATCTTGCAAATTTCAGAATTGAGGACAATAATGAGAAGTCCCAAAAGGGTGGTAGCAAAGGCTGGCTGTGAGGGCAATGAATTTGTAGAAGATGGTTCTTACTGCAGTCCCAAAAGCCTATTTACTTTGCCTCCTGATGCTAGCTCGCCATTTCTCGATTCATTAAACTTTGTCGAGGAGAGTTCTGATCAGGATATACTACTAGAGGTGCCATCTAATAGTTATTTTCCTCAGGCAGAGCTCCTGTAAACTTTGGTGCTCAAGCTAGCACTAGTAGTAGCTCAGTATATTCCCATCTTGTCCATCATTAAGTAATCTTTACAGGTTACTTAGGTGTCTATAGGCTGAGATTAGGGTCTGCATACATAATTTGCATGTTAAACATATCATGGTTGTACCTTTGTTCCTTGCGACCACGACCTTGGATCGTCGATGATGGCTATTTCTGTATAGGTTGGTAATATATTGTAACATATAGCATGAAATGCAGAGTGATAATCTCCAGAGTTTTGTATGAAATTGTAGTTTCTGTTTTGTGAATAACATTGTTCTTTTTTCCATATTCAGACTTGGCAACTGGGGAGTATGACAAGGTCATACAGGGTCAATTCGATCTAGAAGGGTTCAACCCTTCAACAAGTCACTTCCAATAATCGAACATTTGATCTTTTAGTCTAACTGAAGATCCAATCAGAGGTTATACTACTAGACCAAACATGTTGGTTGGCAGTAATTTATTTTGGGAGAATATGCCTTTCTTAAACTTGGGCCACATATACAGTAAGCTGTGGAAAAAGAATTAGTGTTTTAATGAATAAGATATCAACTTCCAAAAGTACAAGTTATTTATTTATTTTCCCAGTAATTTGGCAATTATTTAATCCTAATAAATATAACTTTTAATGAATAAGATCCCTGACACCTAAGAAATCATTTAGGAAGTGTAGGGTAGAACAGCACGGGTAAATGTTTTGTTACACATGTTATTTCACATGAGAGGAAGGGAGACATCCCATATATGGAAGATGATGTTAAACATGAATCGAGCACGATTATATCTTATATCAATTATGACGAATATCTGAAAAGGGAATTCGATGCTCAAAGTTATTTTATTCGTAAAATGAAATGCTATAGAAGTATAGAAAGGGAGTGGGGAGAGTAGAGCTAGTGTTCTAAACCTTTAAAAGATTTGATTTTAAATATTAGCAATTAGAAAATTTCTTAAAGTAATATTTAAAAATAACCATGAGCAAATATCTACTTTTTAATTTTGTTTTTGTTTGTATATGTATTAGTTTGGTTTCTAAAGATAAAAGTTCAAGCTAGTCCTCCAAAACTATAACGCGACTAATATTTGAAATATTTATAGATTGTTTCGAGTTTTCTAATTTTTTATGAATCATATTTTATTCAACCAAAACTTTTAAAAGATTAAAATGAGTATTCATATATGATTACGTCAATCAAAATTCAAAAGATTACGATGTGATTATATCAATCAAAAGACGGAATGACTCATTAAAATAATACCATCTTTTTATGACATAGAAATTAAATAGAGTTTGATATTATATAATCCTACAATAAAGTTGTAATACATATAATGAACGGTGCATGATAATATTTAAGTCAATAGGTTAAGAATTATTTTAAAGTTGATATATTTAGTGAAAATATAGAAATATAGGTAATAGTAGACGTGAACGTGATGTGTATAAATTATGTTTACAGTGATATATAAATTAACGAGACCTCATTGTTTTCTCTCTTGTATAAGGCGCTGCTCGCACTGCCACCTCTCTGAAAATGGCCATTACTTCTTCACTGTCTTCATTCTCTTTTTCTCCATTCTCACTCTTCTTCCTTTCTTTCTGAATCTCAACATTTCCATTCACCAATTCTTCAAAAGCTACTAACTGCGAAAATCTCAGTCAATTTGAAAATGTTGTCTAAGTTTGGAAGTGACGGTTTCTGATTTCTGTTTCTCGTAAGTCTCCGATTTTGAATCACAACAAAGGTATCTAACTCTCATTTCCTTACTATCAACTTTAAATCTTCTTGTACCTCAATTGCATGTCTTCATTGTTCATGCATATATTAACACATCGCTACTTTTTTGCTTTCATTTCTTTGTTATATTAACTCACGATTTTTCCTCTGTTAGATCTTATTCTCCAAATATTAGGTATTTTTTCATGTTGTCATTAGATGGTTTATTTATATGTAGAAATGAATAAACAAGGGGAGACTTGTATAACTAAGAATTGATAGTAAAATATATACTTTTTTTATTTTAGGAAAATAATAATAAAATGAGTGCTTAAATATGTTTTTTTTCTTAAGTGATGCTTAAAAATGTTGAAACTTTATAAACAAATGCTTATGATTTCCGATGATGATCTAAGATTTTGTTATTTGATATTTGGGTGGTATATATGTGTATGTGTATTTAGCAAAAAAAAGTTGGACGGTACATGAAGTTAGGGGAGTTGTAATTTGCTAAAGCTTTCAACTTGCCCGTGGTTTTTATTGCATGTAGTTAAAGGCGCCAAATTGCGCCGAGGCAACGTGACAGTTGCATGTTGTGGAAGGCACTAAAACGCGTGGAGGCAATGTGCCGAGAGGGGTCAATGTGTCTTAGTTCATCGGGGTGCATTTCGGAGTTTCAAGAGAAAAGAAAGACAGGGGAACACAGGGGAATTGAAGAGGGAGTTTATTGCTGCCCTTGTTTGTGAGTCTAATTATATGTTAGGAAACAAATGAAGGGTTTGGGATATGTCATCGCTGCTTCTACATCCGCTGGCCGCTGCTGGAAAGAACGTCTTCCACCTTTACCTTATATCCTTCTATGGCAGCTATTTCACTTCTCTCTCCTTTGACAATCACACATCTTACCTCAATTACCATTTTCTCCCTGCATTGCCATCAACCACTACTGCCACCACAATGCATGAATACTCTGATCACATCGTTGCACACCTCATCCAGCAACACTGTAATCAATGGAGGATTGAGGCGTTGTTATTCAGCACCGACAAGAATATTTATATGCTGTTGAAGTCTGGTGGTGTGCAGAATTTAGAGTTCAAGGGCATCAAAGCGAGCCCCCGTGTACTGTGAACGAAGGATAAATTTTGGAAATTTATAAATTGAGAGTAGCACCGCGATTTACACATTAAATCTTCCTATGTTCCCCAAATTTTGCGGAACTTAGAAAAGGTGTGGAGGATTTTGGAGGGCATAAAACAATCCTGGATTCATTACCCTCCTAAAATAAAACTCCTAACAGGGGAAAGGTTTATCGTAAACATTCCTCTTCCTTTTCCTCATAAGGTTATCTTGCGAACAGATGCTTATGATTGCATTAAACCTTCCTCTTCCTTTTCCTCGTAAAGTTATCTTGCGAACAGATGCTTATGATTGCATTTTCGGTTCAAGCAAGGCATGGTTTTAGCATCTTATCAGTTATCAATAATACTAAAAAATAAAGGGATAAATGCTCATGGTACAATATATTTTGTATCAAAACTGGGTACAGTGCAAGTGCACGTCGTGCAACAAATTGTTGCAACATTGATTTGCGATGATTCGTACGAAACCTTTTGTACTACATAGCAATGCTAAAAAACGAGCATTGCTTCACATCACAAACCAATTTCGTGAAATCTATCACAAATAAGTCACAGCATTAATAAATACATATTTCATGAAAACATGTTCCACAGCATCCATCATTATCCAAAAAGGGCTACCTAATCTTAACTATTTACTATTCAGTATTCACATCATTAGAGGACAAGCCTCGGCGCAACGGTAAGGTTGTTTGCCTTGTGACATGGAGGTCATGGGTTCAACTCCTTAATATAATCTCTTCGTTTGCGAGGTTAACGCTGCATACATCTATCCTTTTCAGACTTCACTAAGTGGGGCCTCGTGTACCGGGCCGTCATTTTTAAAGTTTTTAATTTGTTACTTGTTTCCTTGGATGTTATCATGTCTGCAGAACATAAAGTAAAGTGCAGAACATTAATTGGGGAAGCATTTCTTTATCATTAAAGAGGAATGGCAGCATCAGTCAATATTGGTCATTCTGAAGAAATATTTGGGAAGCGATCGATTGAAAATGGGGGTTGCACTTCTCTTATTAGGTCCATGTATAAGCGGCGTAAAATTTCTGCAATTCGTGATTTTCCAGTGGGATGTGGACCATTGGATTCAAATGTTGGTCCAGTGTCAAAGGTAGATGTCACTGGTTTTGTTTCAGCTAATGGTACAAATATTGAGCATTCAGGGGATGATACTGTTAGAAATTCCAAGTGTGAAGATGATTATCAGCATTCCGTGTTAAAAAAAGATTCAATTCTTAACGAGTCCCTTCGCCAAACAACTGACTGTAGTTTGACGAATAAAAATCCAGTGGTTGCTTCTCATCATGCCGATGGGCTTCCATTGGCAAATGATGAGTCGAAAAATGTGGAATCGGTGGGCGCAGAAGCTATGGAGGATACAAGGTTGACCCTTGGCCAAACAACTGACTGTAATCTGAAGAATCGCGAAACAGCTGACTTTTGTTTGAAGAATGAAGATCCAGTAGTTGCTTCTCATCATGTGGATGGTCTTCCTTTGGCAAATGACGATCCTGCAAAAGTTCTGTTGGTTAGTGTGGAAGCTATGGAGGATACAGGGTTGATTGGAATTGCGAACTCTGTAAAATGTGTATCCTTTATGCCAAAGTCACCTTCTCCAGTGGGTGGGGTGGCTTTGTCAGGTGGTTTGAAGTCCTGTTGCAATGGCAATGTATCTGGTTCCAGTGATTGCATTGAGAAGGCTATGACTACAAGGTATGCTCCTCGAAGAAAACTTTCAGCTGTCAGAGATTTTCCCCCTTTATGTGGGCGCAATGCTCTACGTCTCAGCAAGGACGAGCATCTAAATGAGATCTCTTTGGATAACAAGATACCGGATCAACAGAACTTGACTGTAGATGACAATCCATTGAAAAAAATAACAGCCACTGATGTGCAGGAGAAGGACAATAACAGTCAAAAGGAAAATGCGTGCAAGAGAAAGCTTGTGGATGTAGGTAAAGCTGATCCTGAAAGAAGTGCCACAAAGAAAGTGAAGAAGATAGATGCATTTGAACATCCTCATGGAAGTAATCATCAAGTTGTAAGAAATTTCAAGACAGCTGTTGAAGAGGAAAATCAGGATGTTGCACAGGTCGAGAGAGCGTCAGGGCTAGCGATAATAGCTTGCCCAGAAGTCCAAAGTCCTGAGGCAAAGCCTTTAGATATGTGTACTTGTCAGCATGAGTTGAAAGGAGATTTTAGTGGATTGCAGGTTTCATCAGATAGGAAAGTGGTGCTAGGTTTGATGTCTAAATCAGAATGTCCTTGGAGATCTGATAAAGATTTTTCCATATCTAAAATGTTTGGTGATAAAGATTCTTCGATATCTAAAATGTTTGGCGATAATGATTCTTCCATATCTAAAGCTACTTTGAAGTGTAAAGATGTACCAAATCAGTCTGGGCAGAAGCCATTGAAAAAGAAAAAAGAAAATGCTGCTTCTGATGGGATGGATCAATTAGTAGTGTTTCAAAAGGATTCTCTTGACCCCAAGGAAAACATCGAAGACTTTCAGGTTGTCCCTAAATCACATGGTTTCAATGTAAATGTTCCTCCTTTTGGTCATGGTAATTTTGGTGGTCATGAGAATGACTCAACTGTGACCCGAAATAAAGTCAGGGAAACATTACGCCTGTTTCAAGTTGTTTCTAGAAAGATTTTGCAGCAAGTAGAAGGTAATTCGAAAGGGCGAGCAAATAATTCCAAGAGGGTTGATTTACAAGCTTCCAAGATCCTTAAGGAGAAAGGGAAATATGTTAACACAGGCAAGCAAATATTGGGATCTGTCCCTGGGGTTGAAGTTGGTGATGAATTTCAGTATAGGGTGGAGCTTCTTATGATTGGCCTTCATCGCCAGAGTCAGGGTGGTATAGATTATGTGAAGCACAATGGTAAGATCCTTGCAACTAGTATTGTTGCATCAGGGGGCTATGCTGATGATCTGGATAATTCGGATGTCTTGATATATACAGGGCAGGGTGGAAATGTGATGAGCTCCGATAAAGAACCTGAAGATCAGAAGCTTGAGCGGGGCAATCTTGCTTTGAAGAACAGTAGTGACGAAAAGAATCCTGTTAGGGTGATACGTGGCTATGAATCGATGGACAGAAAGGCCAAGACATTGGTTTATGATGGACTATATCTGGTTGAGTCGTATTGGCAGGATATGGGGCCACATGGGAAGCTGGTTTATAAGTTTCGTCTGCGAAGAATCCCAGGTCAACCTGAGCTTGCTTTGAAGGAAGTGAAGAAATCTAAAAAGTTCAAAAGAAGGGAAGGTCTATGTGTTGATGATATTTCTCATGGGAAAGAGCGGATTCCAGTATGTGCTGTGAACACTGTAGATGATGAGAAACCCCCGTCATTTAAGTACATAACTAGCATGATATATCCCGATGGCAATCTCACTCGTCATGAAGGATGTGATTGTACTAATGGATGCTCTGACTTGAATAAATGTTCTTGTGTAGTAGAAAATGGGGGAGAGATCCCATTCAATCACAATGGCGCTATTGTAGAAGCAAAGCCTCTAGTCTATGAGTGTGGACCATCTTGCAAGTGCCCTTCAACATGCCATAATAGAGTCAGCCAACTCGGCATAAAGTTTCAACTTGAAATATTTAAAACCAGTACAAGGGGATGGGGTGTGAGATCTCTAAATTCCATACCTTCAGGAAGTTTTATCTGCGAGTACATAGGAGAACTTCTCGAAGACAAGGAAGCTGAACAAAGAACTAGTAATGATGAGTATCTTTTTGATATTGGAAATAACTTCACCAACAGTACTCTCTGGGATGGACTTTCCACACTTATGCCTGATGCACAGTCAAGTTTTCTTGAAGTTGTGAAGGATGGCGGCTTCACAATTGATGCTGCCGAGTATGGTAATGTGGGGAGATTCATCAACCATAGTTGCTCCCCTAATCTTTATGCCCAGAATGTCCTTTATGATCATGTTGACAACAGTATGCCTCACATAATGTTATTTGCTGCTGAGAACATTCCTCCACTGCAAGAGCTGACTTACGATTACAATTACAAGATTGACCAAGTCTTTGATTCTGATGGCAATATAAAAAGGAAAGATTGCTATTGTGGCTCTGTTGAATGTACTGGTAGGATGTATTGAGGCCTTTTAAGGTGTTAGTGGGTTAGTCATTGGAGAAGGGTTTTTGAGCCTTCTCATTTTAGACATATGTTTGGACCATGATAATCATGGATACATACTCATACATTCTTTTTAGTCATAGGAGAAGTGTTTTCTGTCTTATAATAATTTTAACTTGTGTTTTTGGTTTACTTTTCTTGGACAGCAAGGCTCTAACTCTGTTTAGAGATTTGGAGTTTAAAACTATTATTTTGATTTCAAATCTAAATTCCATTTTTTTATCATTCTATTGGGCCACAGTCGCACACTAGTTTTTAGTTTTATTAGACAATTCATGTGGTTTGAACTTTACTTAAAAGAGTAAATTACACTCACACTCCCTGAGTTTTAATGAAATTATACAAACCATCCCTCCCTTTTTTGTCCTTACACCAACCACCCCTCTCTCATACACAAACTACCCCTAAATTTATACATACATTACACTGATTACTTCTGCATGTTATAAAAGTGTAATATTTTAAAGAAAAAACGTGTGATGAATGTAATTAAGTTAAACAAAATATTGTATATTGTATAACACTTCAAATAGTACAAAACCGAGTGTTTATTATTTTAAAAAATACATTATAAATTTCAAAGAAATGTTTAAATAACTCTTATACTATTTTATAACGAGCCAAATAATGAAGACGCATTGACTCTTATATTATTTGAATTTGTGTACACAATATACAATATTTTGTTTAATTAATTACACACATCATACGTTTTTTGTTTAAAATATTACACTTTTATATCATGCAGGGTAGTCAGTGTAACATATGTACAAAATTAGGGGTGGTTCATGTAATGACAAAAAAGTGAAAGGTGGTTTGTGTAATTTCACTAAAACTCAGGGTTATAAATGTAATTTACTCTAAAAAAAATTATTTCTTTTTACGTGCAACCTTACTTGTTTTATTTATGATTTATGAATCTAGTGGCAACATGATAGCACACCTTGTGAATGTTGTTCTTTTCTTTGTTTTTATATGTACTTTAGAATGAGTTTGCGCATTTAGAAAATAATGTATGCGTAAGAGTTTTATACACTATCAGTCTATTTCAGAAAAAAGTAATGTAAATAAATGTTGGATAAAGTCGGTATAAATATTTACTACTGATATCATATAGATGTTAAAATTTTATACATAATAGATAAAAACATAAATAAGAGATAAAATGTGAGTGTTCCACTTTAAACCAACACTTCCATTCTTTCCCATTCGTTTCTCCCCCTACTTACATGTAAAGCTTTTGTTTTTATCTAAACAAAATAAAATATAAATAATATGATATGATCCTGAATACTCATTACAATGAGAATGAATAATTACAAATACATTCATATATTCAGAAGTTTGTTACAATAATACATCTATATGTTTAAAAATTATATTGATATATTCCATTTTGTATTTTATATCGCACTCACATTTTTATGAAGAAATAACTAGATTTTTTCTTCTCATCCTCCTCTATCTCTCTTTTTAACGCATAAAATTCCATTAATTCAGCTTCACCTTACCTTACCTGGCTGCTTTTACTTAAACTGAGGTTGGGTGCTCATGTCGCAAGTCCAACTGATACAAGCACCATCGTGTTTTTGAATGTTTCATATATGACATCAATCATGTCAACATATTTTAAGGATTATATGCATGTGCTGTTACCTTCTTAATTTTCATTTCTCTTAAAAAAAATACTTTGCACCCTCTCCAAGTTTTAAACACCAGTTGTGGTTTCGGAGACTTCCATAACCTTAATACAACGAATGATTCTGGGGCCGCGATTGCATTCATGATTAGTTTTGCCGACTCCAAAAACCTTAACATTATTTTCAGAGGCTAGGGGGAGAGAATGGCTTGAGGACAACCCAGGATCATCAAGTAATGATAACCCTATAGTTTTTGACACCTCCATTATACCTTGGTGGGCAAGGAAAAAAGAGTAGTAGTTCTGTTATTTTGTACTTCCCTGTCCCCTTCTATTAATACAGTGTTCTAGTAATGTTGCTAGTGCAAAACAGTCTCATGAATATGACTTAGACCACTTTAGGGTGGGAATGAGTGTAGATAATTTTGATTCTTGTTGGATAGAACAACCAATGTATTTAACTCAACATAAGTAAAAAAACGTAGCTCAATGCACTAAGCTCCCACCAAGTTGGGTATGCACATCCTTACTCTCGCGAGCGAAAATGCTATTTCTAGGATTTGAACTTTTGACCACCAAGTCACAAGACAAATAACTTTACCATTGCATCGAGACTCACCTAACGGAGCTTATTCTAGAGGCTGTTCAAAGTGCCAAGCTGAGAGCATGAAATACAATCTACCTGTAACATCGTTCTCAGGTAACAATGATAAGTTATTATTATATAAAAAGGCAAAACTAGCAAAATTTGTTTAGCAAACAATAAGGCAGGTCTTTCCTTAAGCTTCCCAGCCCCTCAAAACTGTAGCGCGAGCAACGCGGTTCACTCCTAGAGTGAAGGCTCCCATTCGTAAGTCACAGTTATGAATTTGACACATAGCTTTTATGTTGCGGAAAGCCTTGGTCATGTACTTCTTCAACTCATGGTTCACTTTCTCTTCATCCCACATAAATCCTTGAATATTCTGCAGGAGCCACACAATGAAATTCAAAATCCTGTTGTTAATCTTTGCTTTCAAGTTAGCATGTGAGTTTTTGTTGCTAGCATTACCTGAACCCACTCAAAGTAGCTAACAGTCACTCCACCAGAATTGGCGTAAATATCAGGTAATATAATGACTCCTTTCTTAGACAAGATCTGCATGAAAGTGTGAAACAAAATACTTCCCTTGTATAATATAGCTCAGCATATCATACATACTTCATATTAAAGAGCAAAGCAATAACCTTACCTCATCGGCATCTGGGTCAGTGGGATGGTTTGCAGCTTCTATTATATATTTTGCTTTAACATCAGCAGCATTTTCCCTTCAACAACAACATATGCAAACTTAAGTTAAAGTGCTTCTAGATTAAAAAATGTTGCAGTTTTCCAACATGGAAATTTGAAAACTCTGTAAAACTACAATCTCTTTAATTAGATAATGCTGATGATTTCTAAAATTAGGTGAGTGAGATAACATACTTGTTAAGAACTCCTCCCAAGGCACATGGGATGAGAACATCACATTCATGAACAAGCAAGTCATTTGGGTCCATGGCATCTGCTCCTGAGAATTCAGTCAAATTTCCATTTGTTTCCTTGTGTTTCAGAAGAGCGGGAATATCAATTCCATTTGGGTTTGTAATAGCACCACTGATGTCACTCACAGCTATCACCTTGCCCCCTCTATCAAAAATGGACTTAGCAGCCCAAGTGCCGACATTTCCAAAGCCCTAAACAGTGTCGTGATAAATAATAATCATATAGATGAAGGTGGGATTAATATGTATGTCATCACACGATGGTGGTAGTGAAGAATATACCTGGATGACAAATGTCATACCAGAGATTGACTTCCCATATTCAGCAAATAAAGCCTCTGTTGCAAAAATCACTCCTAGTCCTGTTGCAGCTTCCCTTCCTAATGAACCTCCAAGATCCTGAAGGCCAAAACATTTAATGTCAATTTCCGAATTCTGCGTAGACGAATTATCATGAATAATGATCCTTGCACGCCACAATTTACCTCATCTATGCTATCTTCTATCAGAGTGTTTGTCCGTAGAAAATAAAGGGAGATGTGAAAATATGAGATGAGATGATGTGTGTATGACATTGCTTATATAGCACAGTTTGATTACCATTATATGCATGGCTTTGGTTGAGTGTGTGTATGTGATACTTACAATTGGCTTTCCGGTCACAACTGCAGGTGAATGCCCATGGAACTTCGAATACTCATCAAGAATCCATGCCATTGTCTGTGAAATAGTGGACGGAAGAGAAGGATATATGAAACTGCTAGATGAAGCTTTCCAAAAGAAATGAACACCAAGCAAGTCATATATAACGAAATCAGTAACCTGTGCATTAGTTCCCATATCAGGGGCAGGAACATCCCTCTGAACGCCGATGAGATCATGGATCTTTTGGGTGAAAACACGAGTAAGGCGTTCTAACTCACTAAGGCTCAGGTCCCTTGCATTGCAGCCAATCCCACCCTTTGCACCTCCATAAGGAATGTCTGCTACAGCTGTCTTCCATGTCATTAGCTGAGCTAGAGCATTTACTTCATCAGGATCAACCTGGCGCCATCGAGTACCATAGTTTGACACACCAAAGCAAGTTCAAGAATTTATTGGTTACACTCATAATCATAACTATATATATTAGTTATAACTATGTAGGCATACATAACAATTGAATTTTCTGTGTTAGATATTAAAGCTAATAAAAATTGATAAGTGAGGACTCTGGTATTATTTACACAACACTTTTTGAACATCAACTATGTATTGTTATACTATATCGCACATTTGTTTATACTTTTTTCCTCTCATCTCATCACATCATCTAATGATTGTTCCTTGACAAAATCTGACATATTAATATTAAATCATTACAATTTTGAAAATGAAGGTTACAATTGAAGCCAAACCCAAAATCAAAGTATATAAACAATATTGATATGCAATGATGCATGAGACAATATGAAGCAGAAAAAGAACCTCAGGGTGATAACGAATTCCGCCTTTCATAGGTCCACGAGCATTGTCATGTTGGATCCTGAAACCCACATAGGATACTAGAGTTCCATCATCTTTTGGAATCGTGCATTCAACCTGCATGTAAATTCCACATTAACCCTTTTCAGTAATCTTAAAAAAAATTGTCTTTTTTTAAGAAGAAATGAAATGTAAATAAGAGAATATAGAAAATGTACTTTGATTTCCCTGAAGGGAATGAGAAGGCTTTTCTCAAGCTTGGAGTCCAAACCAAGAATGCGAGCTGCACGTTGGAAGTTTCTGTTGGTAGCAGCAAGAGCGTTCATAGCTGAATCTGAATCTTGACTCAATCACTCTTTTCAGTTTCAGTGTGACAGTGAGAGTAAACAAAAAACAACCTAGTTTAGGAAACAAATCTATGTGGAAACTTATCTAAAATAAGGTGATTTCGAGAATTATCCAAATAATTTTTGAGTTATATGATATTTATCCATTTTTAATATTAAAAAGTAAAAACAGTTACATCTTCACTATATAAATCATGTTCAGATAATGAAAAATGTGCAAGCATTCGTTACATTGCGCCACATGTTCTACTAGAAGAGGAAAGACTTAGTACTATTATACATTATTGACGTGTATCAGTAAGATTTTCAAAAACGAAAATTAATTTTATTTTATTTTTCTTCTTCAATGGGCCATGAGATGATGGAGAAGAATAAAATAACAAATGTCATGTGTAATCTCTAAGACATGTAGGAATATGTTTTAAGTTTGATTCACTTCATCAACCTTTTTCATAGATCCGGTGCAACATGTGTATTAACGAATGATTTGGTTTGCACATTCTAAACCAAATATATTAACAATAGTAATTTTAGGATTAATAGTCTTCTCAACTCTCTACACACAGCTAAAAAAAGAATGTGATTTTGAGTGAAGATAGGTTGAGAAATTCTAAGATTTTCATGTTGTTCACCACATATTGATGATTCTATCTATAAACCAGCTCATGTCTCTTAGTGAAAAAAACAATCTTTCAAAGGATCCAGCAACTACCAAATTCTTGACTTAAGTAACAACAATGACCACTTATTAACACATAATTAACGTTCATGTTAGCCTAGTGGCCAAAAGGTTAAAATGGTCATAAAACTATTAGGCATGCAAGAATTAAACTCCAACCAAGGCAACTCTTAATTGAGTTTACTGGGCCACACAATAATGTTATATTTATCACATGCTTGATTTTCATTGTCATTCCTATTACAAACAAAGACTTGTAAAACCCACATCAGTATATGAAAGGAAACGTGTAAAGTGGCACTTGACTCGACAAATAATTCTTTGACTAAACCATCATCATGGTAAACTAAGTTTAAATTTACCCCTTGTTATTAAGTTAATACCAATGGTGATTTATCAAATTCTATTTTGTCTTACTCACATAATTATTTATCAATGAATACTCCTCCTTATCAAACAATTGAACAACCATGAGGAATTTACTTAGTTGACATTTATTCATATAGTAAGAAGTCCACAAATTGATGAGTTTGCACAAATGGTTTAAGGAATAAGAAATAAATGAATATATTGATAGTGTAAAAGTAGAGGTTGTGAAGGCAAGTGAGAAATCATAATTGATTATTTATTAAAGATCATGCGATGGTATAAAGCTAAAGAGCACTAATTTTACAGATGACTTTTGCTTTGGCAATTGGCTAAGGAAACTCAAAATTTGGAATCCCCTTTAATTAATTAACTTTATCTTTTAGTTATGATAATAATTAATTATCAAAGAAGGATTAAAAATGTAATTGGCCAAATAAGACCAACTTGGAATATGGATCATCCTGATCTAACATCTGGTTTTGAAGCTTCTTAGTGGCACGCCAGAGGATTCATGTGAATGGATTAAATTGGGCCTCACTTTTATTTATGAGTGGTGAGAAAAGGATGAAAAAGTGATTTTTTATAACTAATGCATTCTATCTCAGCTTTTCCCTCAAGGGAATATGATGATAAATTAAAACTGCCACAAAGTTTCTCAGCTTTTCCTACTGTTCTTTTTCTTATTGGATGGCTCTCAAGTTATCTCTTGTGCGTTTATTATAATAAATTTAAATTTAATCCATATCACTAAATTTGATTCTTGAGAATTTCTTATAACCGACATTTTACAACATGCATATAATATATAGGGATAGCTGTGCATTCATAAACTTTTTTTTTAAGTTCATTGGAATGCTAAAATATCGAATGATTCAACATCTTTTCTCAATTAGTTTCGTGTTGGCACACCCACACTTAATGCCTCTATATATACTTGATTATTGCAAACTTGGGAAATACATACTTGGGTATATTACATGCAATGGCAGATTTCCATTGGAGTTACGTGTTAGGAATTTAAATGTATTAGATTCAAGAAAGGAAATAAAGTGCATCAAAAACCCTTCTACTTTATGTTATAAATTCTTTAAGCATTATTTATATTGGTTGGAAAATTGTTCCTCACATAAAGATAACATTAAATAATTAGTAGACCAATAAGAAAATTGTTTTCATCATACTTGCAACATTAGAATACAATAATGTATATTAGTTCGTGTCAACGACCATAAAAAATTATCTCCAAAATACAAATTGATTGAGGAAAGTATGATAAATAGATTTTAGAGTTAAAACAGAACAATACGATAATATTGATATATAAAAATTAAAATTAAATAATAATGATGTAAAAAAGTAAAATAAAGTGCACGAGTAATAAATTTTTATTGTTAATAATTTAATATTATTTTTAAGTGTGAACTAATTTCATTAATAATTAAAATTTAACATGTAATTAAGAATGAGAATATTGATGATAACTATTTGTAAAAGTTATAAAATTTAAGATTTTTTTATGGATTTTCCCTAAAAATAATAAGAATTCAGTGAAAGAGAACTTTACATTTAAATAAAAAGGAAAATATAGACAATTTAATGATTCAATTTTGATGTGTACAAGTTATTAACGGTGCGGCTACATCATCCATAAAAGTTATTTGTCTTTGACTAATGTTGTGGGGGTGGGTATTCAGTTAAAAGCTTCTCATTATTATAGTAATTTTAAGCTTGTTAGTGGATTGTTGGATTATTTATTTGGGTGATTTTATCCTACTTCAGAAGGATGTGTTCAACTTGTCTGTATTCAATGATTTTTTTTGCTTCAAAAAATATTATTGCATTTCTTATTAATTTTTAAATCAATGGCATTTTATAACTGAGATTATCTAAAAAGGGCTTAATACTTTGACAATGAGAGATGAGATTGGATCTTTTTAATGGAGATAGTAGGCCCATGCTTCTAAAAAATCTATTTAACCTAAATAAGTCATATTCAGATTACTTAAAAAATCTATGAAGCTTAATAAACTAATCTATATAATTTTATTATATATTTATGTTAATTATTTAATATAAAAGATATAAATTTTATGCATTTTGGCATTGAAAATTTAGGATATTATATTTGTCATTTGAGGTAGGTTTATTAGTCTATTTAAAAAATGTTAACCTACTTAAAAGTTTATTGATATATTCAAATATATTATATTATAATAAGCTTTTAAATCAACTAATAGGTCAAGTCAAACTTTTAAACAAACTAAACTTAAAAAAATTTAAATAAATAAATAGGTTGGACTTAGAGTGTAATATTTTAAACATGTGATTTCGTTTAAGTAAAGATATGGTACGTTTTCACCCTAGATGGTGTTTTAGAACCCACATTCCTTCTAATGTGCATTATATTTTAATGGTTATAGAAAGTAGACATGCTCAACATTTAAATATGTTAATAGAAAACTCATACATATGTCTCTTGGGTTTTATTAATCATTATCATTAGTATAATGGTTGGAAAACCAAAAAAGAAAATTTGTATTAAGACATGAGCTATTTAATGAATGGATGATATTCTAATGTTTTTCAATAATATTTTAGTTTTGCTTATTTATATGAATCATTTTTACCTTTGCAATTTGTTATATCCATGTGATATCTTACTAGTACAAAAAACAAGTATTTAATTGAAAAGTGAATGCACTATTGTGTTGAAAATGTAAAATGTATTCAAAACTTCATTTCTCAGTAATTAAGAGGTTTTTTTTATAAGAAGATTTAGAATTTTACTTTTATTTTGAGTTTGAGTGTTTGAGATGTAAATAGAATAATGTATTAAATTCACAACTCAAGGTTTCTCTAGTTGGTAACAAATCACGTTTTTTAAATTAATTTCAATCCAGTGTTTCATAAAAAAGAATCACCACACAATGCAAATGCCTTGTGAGGTTTCTGCATTATTGTACTTTTTAATTATCATCACTCCCCCTTCCTTCAACTTTACCTTTTCATTATAATAAGTCAAGTAGCAATGAAGCCATAATCATTTCCTATGAAATATGCTTTCCCTTCAATTCCTTAAATATTAAAATAGTATAATTAATATGTATGCAAAGGCATTAGGGCATCCTCATATTCCAAAGGCATTAACTAAGTGCTGGAAAACACTATGACTTATATGTGATACTTAAAGAGAGTATTTATGCCTAAGATAAATATAGCTTTAATCCATGCTTGGTCGGTGATTAATTAGAACATAAGGATTATATATACATAAACACTGAAAAGCTGAGAAAAGCTAGAGGCCTTTAATTTGCATTGGTTGCTTAAACCACGGCTAATTAAAATAGTGAGAGGATCACCCAAGTCATTATAAATGTCTCTTAATTGACACACATTCTTAATTAATGTGATACTTTGATACTTAACAAAATCATTCTATGACTATAACAATTTACATTCCAATTCACTAGCTTGTACTATTTTTACCATGTAGGACGGAGAAGCGTGTAGTTATGTAATTAAAAGCGTGAATAATTTGGTAGTATATTTGTTCAAAATGGTCTTTACATTAATTAGAAAGGGGAAACAAAAAACGTATATATACACATAAGATGAGTAAATTGTAGTTTAAGGAGTATGCCAAATTTATTTTCCAGATATATATAGTTGATACATCAATTGATTAGAAGAACCTCCAAATTTATATTGATAATTGAGTTACATATATAACTAATAAACTCAAGCATTGTTCGGAAGGAGATAGGAAATGGTGAAAAAAGTATGGGCAGAAAGAAAAATAAGAAAGTAGTAAAATTTGGTATTGTATGCTACGTAAGAAAAGATAAACTATTATTTGACCTCTGGTTGAGTGGTGAATTGGGTGAGTGATGAAAAGGTGTGAAGATAAAATAATTAAAGTTACCAATTGCAAATGTGAGTAAAAGAAGTTTTGCATTAAAAAATAATGTATAAGACAAAGTAGTAAGATTGATGAACTTAATGCCATAATTTTATTGGTCTACTCTAATTCACTTATCATGATTATTTTTTACATAAAAAATATATAACTGATAATGTAAGAATAATGTAAGAATTTCTTATACTAGCATTATATTATATACCATTTATTTTTAATTATTATTGACACTGAAATAAAAGTAATACAAATAAATAGTAAATTATACATTATGTATAAATCTTTACATTATTAGAGTATAAATATTATACTCTCCTTTTTATTATTGTGATTCATTGCTAATGTGCTACTTCATTAACTAGTATTAGAAAAGTATGTTGCAGTTACCATATATGCTAAATCAAATGTGACTTAATTAAGAGATTGATGATGTAATAAACCACATAACTACCCTTAAAATTAGCGTCTTAAGTTTGTAGATTAAAATAGAAGTGTCAAATTCACTTATCTTTTTGAGTTTTCCAAAAAAAGTTTTTCCTTTTAATTTTTTTCTAGGTCAACGTCATTTTCCATGATCTTTCATATTCTTTTGGAGGTTGAACTTTTATCCTTAAAGATCATCTTCCATATCTAGCAACCGATCCTGGAGTGATAATCAAGCAAGTTGGCGAATTAGATTCATTAATTGGAGTCATGTAGATCCAAATAATTAAATGCCCATATCAATTTTATATGGCATCCACCATTATCAATTATCTTGTTCTACTGATTTCAAACTCTACCTTCTCCACCGTGTGAATTATGATGTCAATTTTGGCAATAACTTTTCATGATTAGAAACCACTAATTATATTAAATGAATGTAAACTATACACATTCGACACTCTTCTCAAAATTGCTAGGTTTTAAATTAACTTAACCGGGGGGTGTCTCTAACAGCAATGTGATAGAATAAATAATCAGGACATTTGAAAATGAGAAAAACTAAAAAAAATAAAAAAATATATATTCTGTTTGTTTTTATTATAAATAATTAGTGCAAACAATTCTTTGAAAGTTTAAATTATTGTATTTTCGATAATATCATCACCCACTCTATTTTAATATTATCAAACTGTTATTAACTTTTGACTTTCATGTGTATGATACCAATAAATATAAGAAAACTTTAGAATATCAATTGTTCATATCATTTTCTCAAGGAAGAATTCTCTAAGTAACTTCAACTCCACATATAATTTATTTCTATCAATATCAAATTGATTAATATTCTTAAGTACATTTTCAAATTTTTTGCAAGGACATTTAGGCTCGTATCATTCAAAAGAATTTTATATTGATATGGTTCAAATCTTCCGATCAGTAACTCAAATTTCTTGCTTTATTGTTAAAACCTAATTAAAACAACATATAAGATTTTGTATTTTTAGATTAAAATTATACTATAAAAACTCCATAGAAATAGTGGACTCTTAAAAGGTAGGAAGCTTATGCCATGGCTGACCTCATATAACAATCACGTATCTAACTTCAAGTCAAGTAGTAATATATATTATACACACCAAAGTAAAGTGAATACCTAAGATATACTATACGCAGTAATGGATTTGAGAAAATCTAGTAAATTATGGGAGTATTATACTAAGAACGTTTCCTGTAATATTATAATTAGCATTGGGTTAAAAAGTGCCTATATTTGTTACTTTACTCTTTATAATGTTTCTCCAATTTTAGATGAGTCAAATACCTAAATTTATGGCTATTTGCTTAATGAGTTTGCAGATAGCAGGTTTCTTATATAATTGGATCATTATTGATCCTTATATATTATTATATGTAGAGGTGAAAGAAGATGAACTTAAAGGTAAGGTTTTATAAAGTGGATTATCATTCTTGGATTAATCATATATATATATATATATATAGGAAATATTTTAAACATATTGATTCCCTTTAACTAAAGAACCGACACTCATTACATTTTTGTAATAAATATTATAGTAATAGCAAGTTTCAAGTTTCAACTGTATTAGTGGCTATTGCACAGTGTGGTGTTCTGTACATAAGAATCAAGTCCAAGTATTGTTGAGTCTTAGTGAGAAATCTTTTGGTGCTTTTGTGGATGCTTGTCACATCTTTAAGAGTTTCACCTCTCGAGAAATTTCCAAAAGATTAGGTCAAAGTATCTCATAATGATGTTCCACTTATGAAGTTAATTTGTAATAATGTACTAGGGTCTCTCTTTAAGCACTGGCTGACTCGGAGTGAGATTCTGAAAGGAAAAGAGGGCATTGATTGTTAATATTCAAAATACAAAGACCCAGTTTGGTGTCCCATAAAATTGGAGGTATCAAATTTACTCCACTTTTAAGAGATAACCAAACATACCCTTAAGGACAAGTAGGCACTTTAAAAAAGCTATTGCCATTTGGGACAAGGGATAGGCCTTTTTATCAATTCTTTATTTATCGGCAAATATTAATAAGTTAGTATTTTGTGGTGGGTGAGATTCCCTCAATCTCCATATCACTCTACTCCTTAAGTCTTTCACCCTTACCACTTGACCACTTTATGACTCGAGCCTTTTTTTTATCAATTCCTAGGAAATAAATGAAACATTATTCTTAGAGAAACGCTTCCCATACATCTATTAATCATATATATATATATATATATATATATATGTATATATGTATGGTTATTCATATTCCCCCTCAATCCATATTTAAAACGTTCAGCACTCGAGTCCTTATTGAAGGCAAGAAATACTAGAGAATAAGAATGAGTAACACTCATGCTGCAATAAACAAGTTGAACAATTTGTCAAGAAGGTATATCCACTCCCTGAGCCAAACACCCCACAGGCTTAAGAAAAGAATGCTAGCCACATGGACCCCAGATGAGGAACTTAACCAAGTGAGGGAAAGGTCTGGTGCAGACATGAAAAGGAAGCTGAATTGGTATGAGCTTATTGCTCTTGGAATAGGAGGAATGCTTGGTGTTGGAGTCTTTGTCACAACTGGTTCTGTTGCTCATCATCACTCTGGTCCTTCAGTTTTCATATCTTATATCATTGCTGGAATATCAGCCCTTCTCTCCTCTCTTTGTTACACTGAATTTGCTGTTCAAATCCCTGTTGCTGGAGGAGCTTTCAGTTATTTAAGATTAACCTTTGGTACATATATATATATAAACCTTTTTGCTCTTCAAATCACCAATATAGCCATATGAATTTGACTTGTTTAATTTGGAACTATTGAATGGTGTAGGAGAATTCGTGGGATATTTTGCCGGGGCAAATATACTAATGGAGTATGTGTTCTCAAACGCTGCAGTATCAAGAAGTTTTACTGAATATTTGAGCTTTGCATTTGGAGAAAATGACCCAAATGTGTGGAGAGTGGAAGTGCATGGATTGCCAGAGGAATATAACATGTTGGATTTCCCAGCTGTGGCTCTTATCCTCCTTCTCACTCTCTGCTTATGTTATAGGTTTGGTCTATGAAAATGATTAATTACACACTCAATGGTGTTTCAATATAGTATAATGTGATGAAGCAAACTACTTTTGTATCCATTTGAAAATGATATCACAATATCTGAATTCATTACTTTAGTTGTTGATTGCAGTACTAAGGAAAGCTCCATGTTGAACCTCATCATGACAGTTTTCCATGTGATTTTCTTTGGATTCATCATTGTTACTGGTTATTGCAAAGGAAGTGCCAAAAACTTGGTTAGTCCAAAAGGAATAGCTCCTTTTGGTGTAAGAGGTGTTCTTGATGGAGCAGCAATAGTATACTTCAGCTATATAGGCTATGATTCTGCATCAACCATGGCAGAGGAGATCAGAGATCCTTCAAAGAGCTTGCCAATTGGAATTGTGGGTTCAGTTCTTATAACCACTGTGCTTTATTGCCTAATGGCACTGTCTTTGTGTATGATGATTCCTTACAACGAGGTTAGTATATTGAATAAATTGAGAATTCTGGTATTAGTATTAATATGTTGTTTTGTAGTGAAATAAAAGAATTGTTAGTGTGATTTAAAAGGTATCAGATAGAGCATCATTTTCAATTCCATTCCTTAAGATTGGATGGAGGTGGGCGAGTAACCTTGTGGGAGCAGGTGCAAGTTTGGGGATAGTGGCTTCTCTATTGGTTGCAATGTTAGGTCAAGCTAGATACCTTTGTGTTATAGGAAGGGCTCGCCTGGTGCCATCTTGGTTAGCCAAAGTGCACCCTTCAACTGGCACCCCATTGAATGCCACACTCTTTTTGGGTAAGGAACCTTCTGCATATTATTAGCCATTTAAACTTCGGAGTTTGTCCTAATTTTCTACTTCATTTCTTTTCTTAATGCAGGACTTTGCACAGCGCTCATCGCGCTTTTCACCGAGCTTGACATTATAATTGAGTTGGTTAACATAGGCACACTCATGGTGTTCTACCTTGTGGCCAATGCTCTCATATACCGTCGGTATGTAGTCACTCAACATACGCCACCTCTGCACACTATCTTGTTCCTGCTTCTCCTTTCTCTTACTGCTATAGGCTTCTCCATGTCGTGGAAATTCAAGCAACAATGGTGGGGTATGCCACTCTTTGGAGGGCTCATGATCGCAGTCACCACTTTTTTCCAACACATGGTGCCTAGCCATGCCCAAGTTGCTGCTGATTGGTCTGTGCCATTTATGCCATGGCCAGCTGCCATATCTATTTTTCTTAACGTTTTCCTCATAACAACACTGAAGCTCCTCTCTTTCCAAAGGTTTGCTATATGGACATGTCTCATTACCATCTTCTATGTCCTTTATGGTGTTCACTCCACTTATAGAGCAGAGGAGATAGAGATGGGTGTCAATGAAGTTAGTTCAAGCACAGCTAACTTACAAACTAAGGTAGAACTTGAACTGCTTTAGTTGAAGTTTGTATTTAAGGTTTACTCTTCATCCCTCCTGGCATCTTCAAAGCCTTGAACCATATAAAATTATAAATATTTGTGTGTTTGTGAGTGGATTTTCAAAGGGCACGTTGCATTGGCCCTTCTGACTTGTTGATATCCTATGTAAATGCTATAAAGATGCAAACTATTCAGAGCAGTCATTCTTTAGAAGTTGGAAAGATGATTCAAGATCAACTCCAAAAATGGGGCAATGATGAGCATAATACCGAATCTTGTGAATAGTGGTGAAATATTTCTATCCTTGTCATTTTGGCTGCGTGTCCAGAGTTGGATCACAAAAAAGTGAGTGGGTTTAAACTGTTTTCAATATCTTTGAAAGGAAAATAGTATAAAATGATGCTTTAAAATTTAAATAAAATGAGAATTTGAGGATACATATTCAGAACAGAAATAATGAAGTATTACAAATTTACAATATTGTAAAACTACGGCAATAATGAACTACAAGAGTGAGAAACATATTCAGTAATTCGCTGACCCGTTTTCCACCAAATGGAAGGCCCCTTAAAACCTCATGATGCAGAGTCGTACTAATAGAAGACAATAATAACAATTATCTTTTCTATTGCCCAATTTCCCCAATTAGCCTCATAACAAAGTTGGATATTTAGCATCAAGAAAGTCTCTTAGAGTCCGAGCAGCTTTATGACCCCCCATTAATTCTGCAAGCTTCTCCACAGGAAGAAGAACAAGATCTGCCAAGCTCTTACACCCATCCATTATGGCCCTGTAGTTCGAATCTGTAACACCTGGAAGTCGTCTTAGAAACTCCACAGCCCATGTGTTGTAATTTTCAGCTCTGTGGCCATCGAGTATGTATACAAATTAGTATGCTAAATGAATAAAAACAATCAGTGCATACAAATTCATTGATGATACAATTTGATAAGAAAGACTGAGTCTGTGCCAGAGTTGTAACATTTTATGTGGTAATGCATTGAGGCATAGAATAGGCAAAGGAAGTTTCATGTTTGTGACCTGGCAATGCTACAAATGTAGTAGTGGCTATTCTAATTTTATGTAAAAAGTGCCTAAACAAATAAGCCCACAAATCAATGTTATCCATTTGAAATGTCAAAAATCAATATCACTCGAAACCTGGAAGGGTGGAGGCATGCGTCCATGCCTTTAAAATTATGTGAGAAAACAACTCATTACTGTTTCATACAATTACATGAATTTATATGCAAGACACCCATGTGTTCAACTTCCTCTAAAACGTTTTCACTTCATCCTCTTGGAAGCACAAAGGAACCTTCCAAGTTTTAACTATGAAAAAGCAACTTACCTCACATCATTTTCCACGACCCCTTCTTCCGAGGGGACACCCACTCTCATTGCTTTTGTTTCATCTGGTTCGTCTTGATTTGCCTTCAGAGAAGCAAATATTTCAGCAGTAGCATGCAAGCTCCGAGACCAGATTATTCTTAGACGAGGAAAGTGTAGGGCAAGTAAAGACAACTTCGATATAATGCTATTTGGTGTCACATCATCGCCAATATCATTAGCAGACTGAAAAAGATATCCATGGAATATCTAATGTCATTCACAATTCCACAAGACAAAATGCTAATCTATTATCGTTATGCTGTGAAATACAATGTATTTGATGTTTGAATAGTCGTTTCTATTAGTCAAACAATCAACAGTGTTTTCCACCAGCACATTCAAGTTGGAAAAACATTTTAATACTATGTGTCGTCCAGGCCATTCATACTACTTTTTTGACCAAAATATGAATGGTTCTTACAAATAGCTGCATCTCAACATTCCCTCACCCTCTATAGAATTAGCTAATAATAATATTTAATACCGTAAAATCAGAGTAAATAGAGCTGTATTGTGGTCAGCAAACCTGGAATGAAAAGCTCTTGTCCTGTGAAAACTCAATCAAGAGTACAGGTATCCTATAGTATCGCACCATTGTCTCCACCTGGTGATACAGACGACCTGAAGTGAAGCTCATAAAAAGATCTTGAATACTTTTTCTTTCCACACAAATTAATGGTGATAGGATATAGTCTCCGACTTCTAAGGTCACAGGAATGATGTGCATTCCTTTTTGATGTAGAACATTTGGGAGGCTGCTCATGAACTCCCGCATGTCCACAATGACCTGAAAAGTTGAAATTCCGAAACTATAAATTCCCTGTGGCAATTCTTGATGAATAGATCATACATGATACATAAGAAAATATCACAAACCTGCATTTCTTTATTAGCCTCTTTTCTCCCACCAGCTTTTCTGGTTATTGAGTTCTGAGGAGTATTTAAATCTGATTCTAAAGTAGAATGCCCACTCTGATTAACAGAAGGCAAAATGTAGCAGACAAAAAAAAGAAAGTAATACAAAGGAAAATGAAATCAGCAAATCAAGTATTTGGCAATTTGCCACTCTCCATCTAACTCTATCCAAGGCAGTCATATCCAGAAAGATGGACCAAAAGTAGCAACAAAAAGAAGGGAAAGAAGAAAGTAAAACAAACCTGATCAACTGGAATCATCATCATAGACTTTTGCCTGATCAAAGATTCAAATGCTCCATTTTCTCTACGTATACTTGCCTCAAACTTCTGAACCTCGGTAGAATCTTCATAGAAAATAAAATATACTTTCAATCTTTTTGAGGGGTTATCAGCTTTGTAGACTTCAATTTCCCTAACAAAAGCCATGTCAGGATGGTAAACAATGATAATAGAGGGCTTTAATGTGTCCAATATAGGCTGGTCACTTTCTAGGGCATAAAAATGTACTGGGGGTAGTGGCTTCGCATTTGAGGCTGCAGTATCAGTATTAGTATGTTTTCGAAGAACTATGTTGTCTACAGATGTCCCACCATGCACGATTTCGCGAAATCTACCAGAACTGGCAGGACTAGCTTCATCAATGTGGGCTTCATTTTTTGAATCAGATTTCCCAAATTTATCACTTGGTGATGCCTCTTTATTACCATTATGGACTCCGGATCCATCAATGACGATTGGAGCATTTTTACTCCCTATTTTTCTCTTTCCTTTTCCACAACCCCGTCCACCAAAACCAGGCTGAAAGGGATCTTCAACTTGATCATTTTTAGCTAAATCTTTTAGTCCTGATGCTGCTGCCAGAAGTGCATCATGCTCCTGCTTACTAATGCTGCTGGTATCTGCATTCTGAGCAGGTGTTATGGGAGTCACTCCATCAAGGATCCCAAAACCTTTGGGATCCTTTGGCTTTTTCTTCTTATTATGCACTATGTCACGCAGCTGTACTTTGCTTAGTAAGTACTTCTTCCATTCTCCACTCATGACCTTCATAAATAACAAACAATAGGCGGGATAAGAAAGACAGATGACAAATGACAGGGTGCAGAAAAAATGGCTGCTTCAATGGCCATATAGCCATTTAGTACAGAATAAATTCAAACAAGGCAGCACAAATGTGCATTTATTCATTTCTATTTGAACACATAAGTTACTAGATACATCCAGAATTCCAAATGTTGCTACCAATGATTGCTAATGAACTTCATCTTATGAAGTCAGATGGTTTTTCATCTGGAAGTGGGAGTAGGCCATGAAGGCCTATAGTTAAGCTAATTTTTTACCTGTATAGGTCCAATCAATTTAGCAAACAAGTCAAGCTTAAACTTTCTGAAAGGTTATGCTAATTATATATTAGCATAATATATTTATTTTATGGGAAGGGATCCACTTACTCTTGAGTAAGTGGAAAAAACCTACTCCACATCATAGTCATTCATTCTTGGAAAATCCAATGGTTTGAATTGATGAGTACTTCTAAACCATTGAATTTTCCAAGAATAGATGGCTAAGATGTGGAGTAAGTTTTCTCCACTTACTCTTGGAGTAAGTGGATCCCTCCTCTTATTTTATATAGAGTATAATATCTTCTTAAAGATTATGCTAATTTAAAAATTATGAAGTTTGTTTCTTGGCCTATATGAAGGCCCCACATAAACTAGGCTGTTAAATAGGATTTTCAGTTAGACCAGACTTCTGTGTTTTCATAAACAAGCCAGGTCAAGCACCAAACAAAAGCCTAACACAGGTGACGGACAAGCTCAAGGTGATACATTACAAAACAGGGGTGGACCCTATTTAGGCAGAGTACAGCCTAACCTAAACCATTTCCACCACTACTTCCATCTACATATTTCATAACATTAAAGTGCACTCAATTGGGTGCATGCATCCATCTCCTATTATGTTGTTGCCATTTTTATTGAATCCATTGCAATCATCATCACTCACTGCAACAAAAAGAACCAAGGATCATAGGTCACTAGCAAATAGTGTTTTTAAGATTTAAGCCTGATAATCTCCCCTTAAGATCTTTTGGTAACCATGTTATCCAACTACTGGCATCAGCAATGCAGACTCCATATCATTTGGCCGCAAAATATTTTCAGGACTAAAAAACATGTATTCCATAATTGAATTCAACACAGAAATGGTCTGGATACGGTGGGTTATGTGCAGACAATAATATACTTTGCAAGATATAATAATATATTATGGGAAATGTGCAGGAAAAAACCTTTTTTGGACCGTTTGTGATGCATTCCTCAAGTTGAAGACACGACCGTTCATCTTTACATGCAACCAATACAATGCCATTGTTAGTGTCTTCGCCTTCAGCCAACACTTCTTCTCGCAATGTACCTTGTTTTTGTCTTTCTTCTTCTACCTCCTCAAGAACCTCCTATGGTGAATAATAAGATCACGTCAAAATTCAGCCCAGACTATCAACAGTTCATCAAATTCAACTATTTTTTCAAAAACCCACTTCAGGCCATCCAAGGGTAAAAAACGTGAATCAAAACAATACCAAATTAATGACTGTCTCCAATATCAAATAAATAAAACGAACATAACCAAGGGAGTAGAGACTTTCTAGAATTGGAACTCACTGACTCACACGTAAGACCTTCCACTTAGGTGCTTCTTCCAAGACTTCCTCCAAGACTAAGCCAGCATTTGAACTTGTTGATGAAGCACCATCAACTGCGACACAAGCACTTAGAAATTAAAATTAGGCTGAAAAATGCCACAAATAAGCTTGGCATGGCACATCTAATTTCCTATCTTCCGCATTTTATTTTTCTAGGTTAGTTTTCTTTATATAATTAAGTATTGTAACAGAAGCGTGACCTATGCAAGAATAAAGCACCAAAACATAATAAAAATTAACAAGCTCTTACCTTCTTCAGTGTCTTTGTTATCCCCCTTAACTTTTCTCTTTTTGTTTTTGGCACTCTTACTCAACCCATCTAATTTCACACCATCTGATCTCACTAGATGATAAACACGTTTCTTTGCATAATTAAATATCTTATAGCTCGCCTCTGCAAATATCCAAACAGACCGAAAACTCTCCGACACTCTCAATGTGTCCAAATATTTCAAATAAGTTACTGCATCATACCTATTAAGAAGAAACCAACAATAAGTCCTTACTATTTATATATTCTCCAGATGCACAATTTAAGGAATGCAATCACAAGACAAATCCGACAAGCTACAAAAACCACTCATGATATTGCATTTAAAGTGCTCGATAAAGTACCCAAATAAACAATGACGACAAAGTATTTTACCACAATGTGAAGTAGACTACATGAACCAGATGACACCATGAAATTCAATCATAAATCATGTCCATAGATAAACCATTGGCATCTAAACCTTTCTTGATAGGTTTGTATGTAGTTTCTCTCAGTCTATCTCTCATATTGCAATTGGGCTACACTCCAACCGATATACTCTCTTCTTGTTGGGATCCACACATGCCCAAACAAGCTAAGGTGAGACTCTTTCCTCTCTTCTACACGGTGAGTGTTACCCCAACTCCACCCATCCAACTTAATACTCTCCTCTATGATACATTGACCGTATTCTCATGTTGGCATTTTACAGCCAAACATTTAATCCCATAAAATATCCCGGATGTAATATAGTTATGATCCGTAGTGGCACAGTACAGTACCCAAATAAACACCAACCCAAAACAATATTAACAAAAAACTAACAATGTACCTGACAAGATAATCCAACAATTTTCTCAGGGTCTTAAGGTCTGACACGAGCTGCTTAGTCTTCTTACCCAGAGTATGCCAAATTGGATCCAACTGCCTCTTCACAATCTCATCAAACGACTTGAACAAACCATTCTCCACCGTCAGATCCTCCACGTCAACCTTATTTGTCTTCCTCATCTCCTTCAAACACGCATCCATAACCTCCACAATACCCTTCTGAATCCCCACCATGTACTTCGTCATCGGCACCCTTATATCCACCACCTCCGGAGGCTCCTTCTCGAGTTCCTGCGACACGTCCACTTGAAACCTCGGCCACAGGTGCAGCCTCCGAACGTTCAGAAACTTCATCGTCCTCTCCGCCTTCGCAAACCCCGAAACCATCGCATGCGGCTTATCGGAGAATGCTCGAATATACGCATTTCGATTAAGCGACTTGAAAATGCGGACAATGAATGCTTCAGTGGAGGTTTCGGATAGAGAATGTGCGTTGAGGATGATGAGTCCAGAAATTGCGGAGGTTGGAAGTTTGTTGGTTAAGAGATCGACGATGAGGATGCGTGGAGTGATGAAGAAGATGTTGCCGGAGGTGTATAGGGAGTGACGGTGGTTGGAGGGGAGATCGGCGGTGATTTCGGCGGGGATTTGATGGAATTGGGGGTTTAGGGTTTTGAGGTGAAAAGTGATTTTGGATTTAAGAGAAGTGGAAGTAGAAGAGAGAATGAGAAGGGTGCCTTGGGAAGAAGAGTGTAGAAAGAGAAGAGTAGATATGAGTTTGGAGAGTGAGAGGCCAGAAGAGAGAATAACGAGACCGCCATTGGAATCTTCTAGAAGCTCTGTGATGATGTGTTCGTGGAATTCAACCATCGATTATGAGATATAGAGGAACCACTGTTTCGCGCGGTAATAAGTCCCAAATTGGAAGGAAAGACTTTTTGAGGAAAATGGGCTGACACAATATAATCGGCCCAAATAATCAGGTTTCATTCATAAATTTAAATTTTGAATCCCAACCAACAACGAGGAATGGGTAAAAAAACAAAAGTAATGTTATATTCTCCTATTAATCTATTTATCCATAAAAAATGATATATGTCATAAAGTGATATTTTATTTATAAATGATATATGTTACTATTTTTTATGAGTATAAGAATTTAGTTGGAGGATATTTCATTTTAATAAAAACAATATTACAAGTCAATTCCCATTACGTATGAAACTGTCTAAGCCCAAGGGATACAAATAACACGTGCTGTAGTCACCAAAACAAAACAGATACATTAAATCAATCAACAATGCAAGTGGACTTCACAACAACTGTCTTTAAAAGTAAAACAACAATAAAGTAAACAAAACTAAAACCCATATATTCCTCGTGCTTTAATCTTGTTAGTGCCTCTTTCAAACATATAAAAAGAAGATGAAGCTTTTATACTTGGTAGTTAAACATATCACACGCTCCTTTCGTTAAAAAGCTTGTGTTCTTTCTTCACTTTGAAGCATCTTCTTCTTTTGGAACCTTAGAGGAGAGCAACATGAAACCACTGAGCTTGACCCCTTTGAATTTATTTTCTCAACAAGTTTCTTATCTTCCAAACATAGGAAATTCCAGGTAATGAGTTTTTTTTTTAATTTGTTGTTTAAGTCAATCAACAACCCTTTTTAGTAATATATGTCATTATTTATGTGCAAGGAAAGTAATGAATATACAAAAAATCAGTAATCCACAACATGGGTAATTTAAGCCTTTAGTAAAGTTACAACCTTAATTTATCAGCATCTTAATTAGACTAATGTATGATCTCTTCAATGTTGTACAGTGTAATTAAGTCTGATCCTAGAAGTTCACAGATGACAATCTTTTATGGTGGGGAAGTTATTGTTTTTGATGATTGTCCAGCTGAGAAAGCCAAGGAGATTGTGTCCTTTGCCACCAAAGGAAAGTCCCAAATTCAGAACAACAATAACTTCACTTATACATTCACTCAGACCCACCCTTCATTTCCTGCTGCTACTTCCACTTCTCCATTTCCTTTTGATATGAATCTCATCCCTGACAGTAGCAACAATTTAGTTCAAGGGCACCACCCTCAAGCACCATCTAAACCTGTTGCTTGTGGTAATTTCTTCACATCATTACTATTTTAGAATATGGAAGGTTTGTGTCATGGTTTATAACTTTTCTGAATCATAGCTTATAAACTTTTTTTTTTGTTCAGATCTACCACTTACTAGGAAAGCCTCACTGTATCGGTTCTTGGAGAAGAGAAAGGATAGGTAGGAAGCATGAACTCTCAGACAAATTTAACTAAGAAATTATTTTTAATTATGCTGGTTTAGATCCATGATTGATATTGTTTTGTTTTGTTTTTGTGTCTTGGTAGAATTGCTGCTAGAACACCATATCAAACAAGCAGTCCAATAACAGCTCCTTATAAGCCAGCTGAATCCATGTCATGGCTGGTCTTGTCACCTCACTCCCCACAAAACAGATCTGAGAGTTGCTCTAATTTTGTTTAATTTTATGGACTTCTCCATTAGCCCTTAGTGTTGTGCTTTCTAGGGTCTTATGCTTAAAGTCATGTTATAAATTTATGCCATTGTTGATTCAAAAAAATCCGGGACAGTTAGCTCATGGTTATATTATATATTTAAAGATGTTAGTCATTTTAACCTTTTAAGCAGGATTACACAAATTGTCCTCTGGTGTTATCATCCTTCTGTTATGATTATTCTTCTACTTGACATAATGATAAACCTTTGTATTCCTGTTCCCTCTCACCTTAGGCCTTTAGTAAAATGAAATTGATTACTTTAGAATTATAGCTATAATTGTCATAGTTCATACAAAAAGGTAATATCAATAATAAAACTCATGTAAGCTTTCAAAACAAAAGAATTGCAGTCTATATTTGCATCAAGAGCTTGTTTCAATCTTCATCGTTTTTCTTGACTCTGCTCAACCTCAATGGAACTGGTTTTTCCAAAACAGTCACATTAACATTATTCCAAACATCAGATAGTGTGGGGAGTGTAGAGATTTTCTCAGCAATATGCATGTCTTCTGGAAGAACAGAACCAAAGACAGTGTATTTGTTTTCCCACTCTGCATGGTTAGCTAAGCTAATAAAGAATTCTGGTCCAGAACCAATCCAAGCAACTGAGCCCCTTCTCAATGTTGGACAATCTTCAATGGGTAGTTTCTTGAATGGGGTGCCTTGTGCTTCAAGTATCCCTTGAATCAAGGCATGAGGGGGGCCAAAAGCAGCCTGCAAAATCAGCACTCATTTACTACCATCCAACATTACTAACATTATGGCTTTCACTGAAGCTGTGAGTATGCAAATAAATTTTTATTTCATTCTTTTGGGAATAATATGTAAATGACATAGAAGTACAATATTCTTTCTAACATTAAATATACTTTTGTTATGAAACGAAACATAGAGACTAATGTCTTTGAGCACAAGTGAGAAAGAGAGGAAAAGAAATTTCAGGGGGGTTTTTTAAAAAAGGGATTGCTGATGAAGTAAAAATATATAGTAGGGAAATGATTTGCTTCAATGCAGTGAAATTAATTCTGGTATGAAAACACTGACATTTCAGAAGCGACACGGATTATAAAAAGTCTATTCCTCAAGGTTCAACTCTATTTCTAAGCAAAAGTACAAACATGGTCCATGCTTGATCTATGAAAATCCAGAGGACTATTGATTGAAATATTTGAATCAATTCATAGTTGATTTGACATCATAAATACATCATCTTTGGGATTGAATTGATAGTTGTTAACAGCAGGTAAACTGTTCTTGCTGAATTCAACCTATAGTTTTATGAAGGAACCGGGATGTGTGGCGAAAACAAGAAAAATGTGCTACCAGAAATACCACATATGGACCCCAACAAAATCACAGTATGTCAAATGGGGATAATTAGCACAAAGTCCGAGCTTAATACAGAATCAAACAACAAAATAACTAATAGACATGAGAAATATAGAATGAGATTATAATGCAGAAGCCATAAATGCATAACATAATTTGGATGGACAATAGCAGAGTGATATAGATGTCAACATATGCTTGTGTGTCTATTTCCAATCATGCATCAAATGAGAAAGCCTTACATTTTCTATATGGTTTCCTTCTGAATCCCATGATTGACCTCGGCTCTCTGCACGGTAAAATCGGCACCCTGCACAATGTCGCAAAGTCAACAATTCTAGAATGTAGGCAACAGAGTGGGGGACAGAGTCGGGGAAAAGCTGCACCAAATAAAGAAGTCCCAGAGTTAAACATATTCTTCAGAATACAATCGAAGTAGTATGGATTCATAGTGTAAGTAGACATCAGTGCTTCACAGGAACTGAAATCATCCAATTTCATGGTTAATGAATCCTTTGTGTAGTTATTTAAATGTATTGGTGAAGAAAGATATCTCCCTAATTTTTATAAAGAACTCTTAGTCTTCCCTACAATCGGTTAAACTCCTTAGGTTCTTCAGAGTTATCCAGTAAAGGTTCACTGGTGTGATCAAATCTATTAAAAGAACATGGAGATTGTGTTTAAATAATGGTTTCATGATCTCTTGGTAGAAATACACACACAACGAGATCAAATGAATGTTCATATAAGCTTAAAAAACAATGCAGGGTGCATCCTGACCAGGACCCAACCTAACTTTACAAACACAATATGTCATTGTTGCAGTGTCAAAGCATCAGAATTTAGAGGTCCAGAAAGATGAGCACTTACTTTAATATGAAGAGCTCCATATTCAGTTTCCAACCGAATAATACCCTGAAAATAGATTAATTAGAATGTTGATGAATACAGTACCAGAATCAATGGGAAGAGAAAACACAATTTTAGAACTTAGGCATTCTGCCCAAGATGGTTACCAATTATTCACAAAACACGGGTAACTCATACATCAGATTCATCCCATCACTCAATTGACGTTGTAGTGGATGAAATAGAATCATAATAATCATGTGAAAATATAAAACATGATTATCAACTAGGATTTTACGCTATGCATCTCATGGTTTTCCCCTTGAAAGATTTTAAAATGAAAATTTTAAAACTACATTACAAATTTTACCATAGATTCTCTTAAGTCCTACCACTTCACAATTATACACATCACAATGCAGAATCAACCAAATTGTTGGAATAAATTACAAAGCATACAGTGCATAACATTAAAAATATGTATTTAGAGATATTTAGCATTAGAGCCCATGAAATAAAGGATTTGATTATTTTCTTTCAGGTTTAGCATGCATTTATAAGCCAGCACAAGAATAGGAATGTTAACTCATGCACTTGTTTAATGTAGTATATTTCTAAGGCGATGACTATCCAGTTCGTTTTGTAGCATAATTGGCAAGAAACATACCTTTCTGAATTAAAAGGAAGTTTTATTTGAAATACCAAACTTCTCTTACCTCTCCTTTCCCAAAGATGAGACCAGAAGTCCAACTAACTATTTTCCCTGGACCAGCACCAGTTTTGACTTCAGGGGCTAAGCTGTCCTTTTGTTTCTTCAACCAACACTGAAAAAAGGAGTTAATTCTTGTGACTTCTAAGTTCAAGATCATTTTTTTACTACGAAAATTAATTTAAAAGAAAATCTAGAATGATAGCCCTGAGCTAAAGTGAACTTATCCTGCATAAACTCACTCCAAAAGAATTTGTCGCATATCATAACAGAAAATAACTCTTGAAAATTATCCCCATTGGTCTAATGTGCTAAGACAGCCTCTGAGATATAGATTGTTCCACTTCACACCCACAAGTATCTCAAAAGTATCCCTCATACACTTTGCTAATCCAAGCTTAAAAGAAAACAGACAAGTTATTCTGGTGCACTTGATGGACGACAATATTGAATCTATTTTTGCACCTTACTATCAAGAACTTACTTCTCACAATTAACAATCTCGAATTACCAAGGCGGAAGCGATTTGCTTACGTAACCATGCAGTAAGAAATTGAAACTCCTAAGGTTGAGAATGAATCTAGAAAAACACGAGTAAGTGGAGGCCATGTAGTCTAACACTGAAAGCATAATTCTATTGGCACATAGTGTAGACCGCATAAATTTGAATGGTAATCATATTCTGCACTCTGCATTACGAATAATGCTACACATTCAAGTAAAATTTGACAGAAGTAAAGAACACGGCCAGAATATGATAAAAAACCAAGGGTAGTTGCTACATAAGACTAAGTTGAAGGAACAGTTCATCTATCCAAGAATCAACAATGACTCAATTCATTTGCAACAATCATGGTAAAAACTTGTCAGTTTTTAGTGTGATTCTAAAGACATCATATACTGTCTATATGAAGTCAAATGAAAATCCAGCATAAGAAGAACCTGATTAATGAAATGAGTTTTAAATTATTGTTTGTAATCACAATTAAGGCCGCAATACAAAAACAACAACCAAACCTAATTTTCACTAGGACGGCGTGATAACGGTCTATCATAAAATTATGTCCATGGACAAAACAATAGTCTCTAAATTTTTCTCAATCATTCTAGGCCTCCCTTTACTTCTGAAAATTGAGTTAATGTTCATTTAATTCACTCTCCTTATTAGGACCCGAATATTATGGTTTTATTAGTCTTAACAACCAAATCATGGTTGCAATGACAATTGTGGAGAGATAAGGCATCCCTCTGTCGCAACCACAATTTAAAATCACATTCATAGAATAATCTTATGTCATTCAAAAAAGATGGACCCAAATGGCAAAAAGCGCAGAACTTCAAATACTTGTATTCTAAGTCAACTAAGACAAAGTAAAGAGCTTGTAAAGCAAGTAAATTACCTCACCAAACTTGGGTCCACACTTTTCACGATTTCCACAAAACACCCACGTGTCACACAAGCATGGCCCATCATTCCCAGTGCACATTGATTTACACGCTTCACAGCAACCTTGGGAAGTGTTTAATTTAAACTGAGAACCCCATTTCACAGCTGCACCCCAAAGCTCCAAATTTTCAATCCCCCTGCAACACCCTTTAACATTCTGCTTAACTTGAAGCGGTGGCAATGAGGAACCAAACTCGGAAAATGATGAGAGGAATGTGTAGACTATGCCGCAAGAAACAAAACAAATGAAAAAGAGAATCAAACGGTTTGAGAGAGCAGAGTTTGGTTCATCATGCTTACGACCCATTAATGGAAGAAAAAAACAAGAAAATGGATTAGCCTAACTTAGTTGACCGAGAAAAATGAGTTGAAGGCGTTGACCAGGAAAGGGGAGGGTGGTTGGTAACTTGGTATTATGATACTGATATTTTGTCCACCCAGAGTGAGAGGAATTAATATTTAAATAAATAGATTTTACCAATTATTAAAGATGTCTATTAATTTAAATGAATAAATTCAGTCACTCTTTATAAGTTTTTTATTGATTAATAAAATGGTTAGCAATTCTATTAAGTATTCTTTTTAAAAGTAAGATATTTCTATGATAAGAATGTGGACAAAACTTAGGTACAATTCCTTAGGTACAAATGGTGCTTACAGCCTATTAAAATGTGACACGTGTTCATTATTACCTATACTTTGAAGAGAGAGATTCTTAATTGCAAAAAAAGAAAAAGACTTAATGATATAAATGAACACATGTTACCTTTTAATAGGCTACAAGCACCATTTGTACCTAAGGAATTGTACGTAAGTTTTGTCCTAAGAATGTTCATTGTCAACTATAATATAAAAAAATTATTTTATATTTCTATACTTTTCTTTTTAAGAAGTGAAATTTATTAATTAAATTGGGACAAAATTAATATGGAAAAAGTAGGACATAGAATATCTAATATCTATTCCTAACCTTCAATTGAAAAGACACATGCCCCATGTACTGCAGTTCACCTGTCCTTTGTCTCCCTAGTGTATAAATTTCCATTTGTAAAATCCATATGGAATGAATTCATCCATATATTATTAAATATAAAATTCAGTCAAATCGGATTATCCATAAAAAAATATTTTCACGAGATTGAATCATTGAATCTAACTACTTGCAATGTCAAAAATTAGTAATATATTATAAATAAAAATATTTATATTTTTAAATTTATTATAATTAATATAAAATATATTATTTAATTGATATATGTTTTAATTAGCATTCACTAATTTTGGTATGTAATTTAATGAGTGAGATTCTAGTTCAATTACAATTAGTGTATTACTTTATTAGTACTTTGACTAATATGATAAATGGCATGACATTAATAACATTGAGAAATTATAATTAATGTGGTAGTTTTTAAGGAAAAAATATATATAAATAATAAATGATAATTTATTCATGAGAAAATAATGTGTTTATCACTTGATGATGAATCTGGTAAAATAAATTATAATAAAGATTATTTTCATCAGGTTGTACAAACCTTTTTATAAATATTTGGTAACAACAATAATAGGGGGGAAATGCATAAAGTTTCCTAAAACTTATGTATGTTGAAAGTAATAATTTTTAATTATTTTTTCTTTTTAATTACCTTATTAAACTTTATCACTTAATAAAATTGGTCTTGCATAAATATATTATTAAATTATTAGTATGCAAACAAAGAAATTGTTGTAACCACACTCACAATATTAGCAATGCAACATTACATGTTAGCCAATATTGTTAAATATATATTAATGATTTAACAGTTGAGTTAAAATAAAATACATAGCATAGTTTTTTATTGCTATTAATTTAACTTTATCTTTATAGATAAACTAGTTTTACCAACAATTAAAGTTTAATAGATGATTATGAAGAAAAAATAATTCATGATTATAATAGTCAACCAGGGTCATCACTTTTCAATTTTTTCTCAAACTCATCATTTGAAATGTCATGGTATTTCACTTTTGTTCTTTAAAATAATTAAAACAAATTACTTAGTAAAATAATTTTCTACCAATAATTATATAACTCATGAAAGGATCAAACAATTTTCTATCAATAACTACATAATTCTTGATTTCCTAATGCATCAAGGTACTAAGAGCAAGGTAAACCTGTATTTCATGTTTACCTGCTTACATTTTTTATGTTACGCAATTAAATATTCAAAATTTTATATATTTCATGTTGTATAATTAGGATGTCTTTTTTGTAAGGTAGATATTACATTGTATATAGATGATCTTTTGAAAAGGTAACTTCAGATTATTCTAAGCTGTAGTATTATATTCACTTAATCAAAACAAATACATATTTCAACAATGTAGCCAAATACAAATTAATTTAAGGCTTCCATGGTACAAGTTTCATATAGTTGCTTGCTAATAACATCAATTTCCTCGTCATTCTGAGCATCATATGACTATGTGACAACTTTGGATGGTGTCTTTGCCTCTTGTATGATCCGCATGATTTCTCCAACACTTTGGCTTAGTTGGTATTTTTTTGTTACCCCATAAGCTTTACTATTAGCCTCAATTATCTGTTTATGCATTTTCTTCACAAACCAAGGGTGCTGTTTTATCCCTGATATTGTGATCCTCTATAACAAGATGAGAAATAATTAGTTTTAAAAGGCAAGGAGATTATTTTCAGTATATAGAACTGAAATCACTTGAATACAACAAACCTGACATTTGAAGGTTGAATTAAATAAATTTCATCTAGAACCATTACCATGAACCATTGCCATAAATTTTCAATTAATTTAGGTAGAGTAGTTTTCACAAGATCACTTGTTACACTAATTTTATAACCATAAATGGTGAAGATTTAAGTGTATATATTGGTGGGTTAAAAAAGGTGAAATAAACAAATTTCCCAAAGGAATTAACGATGGTTACCTTAACAGGATCAGCAACAAAAATAAGTGAGAGGAGATTTTTACACTCTGTAGAAAGACTTACATTGTTGGGTATGGAGAACTCAACATTCATTATTCTCTGCCATCATAAAAAATAGGTGAGAGTTAAACTTCTTCATATTACAGATAAAACTACAGAAGGTATTAACCATAATGGAACTTGTAGGTTATTAAATATGAATATAAGAGCTTACTTGAACTGTCTTTCTGATATCTTTAGGATTTTCTGGATCTTCAAATGGGTATGCTCCAACTAACATGGTGTAAAGAATCACACCACATGACCAAACATCAGCAGCCTACAAAATTGCCAATTTATGAACTAAAATCAGTATTTTTGGACTATATGTTAAATTGTTTGATGTGATATACTGTAAGCTAAGTGTGACCAAATTGTAAAACCACTGCTTCCAAATACTATTGCCTATGACTTGAGTTAATTTTTAAACCACGATGGAGTAATAACAGAGAATTCTCAACACCTTTCCATCATACTCCTGGCGTAAAAAAACTTCTGGGGCAACATAGGTAGGAGTTCCGACTGTTGATTTTGGTCGGGAGTGAAGTAAATTGGACTGCAATTCAATAGGCAAAGTCAGTAAACAAGGAAATCGAATAACATAGAACTGAACTGTTTTATCATGGAGACGGCGTGATTGATAGTTTGCTTGCACAATTTGGGCAGTACCACGAAACATCTTAAAGAGAGCGACATGGTCGTGACTCAGTCAGTAAGTATTATTTCGTGTCATTGTTGCGAGCTACCGAACCAACAAAGACTCATTTTAGTAAGATGGTAGGACTAACCTTGGAGAAACCAAAGTCACAAATTTTAAGTAGAGGAACTGGATTTCCATCCAAGAGAATGTTTTCCATTTTAAGATCTCTGTGACAAATTTGCTGCACTAGAAAATTAGATAATATAATTCATAATGATTTTAATGAGTAACAAAGAACAACATAAAAGGGTATCATGAGTACAATACACACCATGGAATGACAGTAACCAACTCCAGATATTAGTTGCTGGAAGAAAAATCTTGCCTGCAATATTAGAAACATTCATCAAGACTTGGTGATTCATAAATGTAGGTTTATTTTTAGAAAAATGTATAAACTTTACGAACCATGTATTCAGTAAATGGACCATTGTTGCATATCCTGTCAAAGAGTTCACCACCAGCAGCATATTCCAGGACAAGAGCTAAATGAGTAGGGGTCAGAAATACCTAAAAAGAGATCTCACCTTCAGCTTTTGTTGTAGATCTTACTAAAAAAACCTGAGTAGAATGCATCATTATTGTTACTAAAAAAAGGCGGCCAAGTGAGTAGATTTTCGTAGATTTGTCTCACAAACGAAAAGATATTTACAGGATTCGAACATTTGACCTAATGATTATGCATTAAAACGCAGGACAAACATTACATTAAAATGCAGGACAAATCATTGAACTTGGTTTGCAAGATTTTTTTTTTTAAGTAACTAACAGCAATATAAACCTTAAGGAAAGTAAGAGTAATTAAAATTTAAGGTAGAAAAAGAAAAATAAAATGATACCTCTTTGAACCTGATAATATTTGGATGGCTTAAAGATTGGTGATTAATCATCTCTCTTTGAACATTCTTATCAATCTGATAATTCATAAACATGATATATAAACTAAAAAAGATTATATTAATAAAAGAAGAATGAGAAGGAAAGAAAGTTTTACCTTTTCACCCCTTAGAATGAATTTGATAGCAACAAGGTCCCCTGTCTTATTATCTTTGGCCAACTTTGTCACTGCGAAATTACCATAACCAATTTCTCTTAATATCTCATACCGTTCCTCCATAATTCACTTTTCTCTATTCTCACTTGATCACTCAACAACCACCGTAGAAACAAATTATTGGTATTTCTTTGTGTACAATAATAAGGTGTCTCTGGTTGATACTGAAAAGATTAATATACCTCCAAGAACGCGTAAAAGTCACAGAATGACAGGAATGGTTATATTTATATGCGGCTGTTGGAGATGATGAAATAATATGATTGATTCAACTCAGAGAGAAATCAAGATAATCTTAATGGATTAATTGTCGGTTAAGATATGATATGATATTGGAATAGAAATTTTAGGATAGTGTTAAATGTAATTTAATTCCGATATTTTATCGTATACTGCACAATAATATTCGAGTTCGTGTATGTGATAAGACAACGCAATCCCAAGGAGAATCATTTCTAAATCTTTCATATTATTATATTTGAAAAAATAAAATTATCACGATCTTCTATTTATTATCAAGTTGTTTGTGATATATTAGCCTACAATGTAAGTTTTGCAACTCATGATTAGCCTCTCCAAGGCCTTTTGTTTTGTTTTCTTTTAGACTTCAGAAAAAAGCATTTCGTTTTAGAAAGTTAATATAATATAATGTAGTTTGAAAAACAACATTTTAACGAGGATAAAATATGTGAAATTTAAATTACACCAATTTGAAATAAACTTTTGGCCTTTTGAAACCCAAAGTAGCTTGTTTCCATTCCTTATGATTAACCAACTCATAGGGTAAAGTAATAAATAAACAATGCCCTCACCTACTTTCTCGAGGAAAATCTGGAGCGTTGATAATATATGTTAGAATATATCCAACGGCGGAGTGAAAAGAGAATATAACAAATTTCTAGGTTAGTTGTACCGCGTTGGCGTTTTCAAATAACATTCCATTATAAAGAAACTCCCCGTACGTTGGATCTTGTTTCTGGTTAAAACAAGCCACCGAATGGTTCGTATAGCCACATATACACAACTATATGATAATAATATAATGTCCAATACCAAATTTCTACACCAATTATTCATTTCATTGGTTAGTCTCTTCTCCATTCATTTTCCCTCCTTATTCAACAACCATGTCATTGTATTCTACGTACATTCTTTCGTCAAACATGAAACATCTATTGATTTTGCTTTATTTGATTTCGAGGTTTTCTACGTGCATGAGATTATTAATTAACCCACTTTGCTTGCTTTTATTCACGGTTAACGATTCTAGTTCGATGTTATTAATTTATGCAACGGTTGACAACATACATGCATGGAATTATGTGGTTTTGTTTGGTTAATTAACCTTTTATGTTTTCTGTTGGTTAAGAACAATTTCACAAATTGCGTTGTTCTGTGATCATAGTCGCATGGCTATATCTCTTGAATGATCATAGATTGTTATGGAATTCAGTTTTGGAACTTTGCAATCGTTTATTTCTCTCTTCATTCTCACGTTATAATATTTATCATTTTTATTGTTACTAATTATTTCAAGTTATGATGTTTGAATATGGGTTAATTTGCAGTTGCAAGTTGAAGATGCTTTTGATAATAATTTATAGTGAAATTCGGGAACTGCTGTAGTGTGTGCTGCATTGCCTAGCATTTCCTTCATAAATGGGTTGTTTTCACTCTAAAGTAGCAGGACAATACTTTCCTGGGCAGGAAGATCCAGCAACCCTTGCATCACAAACTGTTTGTAAGTTATTTTTTTGTATATAAAGCAAATCAGGCAAAGCTATAGACCTATGGTTATTGCAAAATTATAAGATTTCTAGCTATTTGTCTACAATTTGACTCTATTTTTTGGCAAGGTTACACATCTTCAAAGTAATCAGAATGATATGTAAAATAAGAACAAGTATGTGTGTATATAAATGAATCTCTTTTAAGGGGAAGTTTAAATGAATCTCTTTTAGTTTTTACTCTACTTTCTCTGTGTAAGCACAGTCTTGACTCTGGGTATATAAATGTTAATATGAACTTCTTTTCTCATACATTACATTTCTTAGCGTATAAACTTCCCATTATGTCACCCCTTAAACCCTCATTGGTATTAACATTTTTGGGTTCACCAACTCTTTAAGGAACCATTTAGCATCACCGCAAATCTATTGCATGTGCACTTAATATTTCATACACTCCCTGCAGCTGAAACTTGCAAGACGATCAAAATGTTAATGAATTTCCCCTAGATGTTATATTTTATACTTGGCGTTGTGCTTATTGCTTCTTCCCTCCATTTGAACACAGTATTGTTTTCTTATTTGGAACTCACAATTTAGGCCTCTGAATTCACCAAGCTTTGCTTATCTAAAATCAAATGCGAGACTTCTTGGTTCGTCGTCGCATACTCTATTGATAATGGATGTAGTGATTGCATTTGAGTCATATGGTGTACTAGTTATATATACAAAAACATTACTATCTCTGTGATATATTTGTCATGGAATTGTTCTGTTTCTGTTATTCATGCAATGATATCTAGTTTTTAGATTAAACTTGCATTTTAATTTTGATTTCCCAGTCACCTTCAGTGAGGTGGAAGCGCTGTTTGAACTTTTTAAGAGCATCAGCGGCTCTGTCATTGATGATGGACTAATAAGCAAGGTATCATACAAAAACACACTTTTTTCAGCAATAATTAGTTCATAATGGTTGCTAATTTTTGTTGTTTCTACCTTCCTTTGTTCATGGTTAAACTAATTTGCTTCAATTCTGAGAACTCTCTTCTGGTGTGTATTTTGGTAGAACTAAGAATTCAGGTTGTCACTTTTGCTTGCAGTGTCAAACTGTCAATGTTAGGAATTTTCAGATTAATCTATTATGTGTTAGTCGAATATGGTGTGTTATAGTCAGGGGAAGCTAAGATAGTTTGTCATAATTATTTTGATTTCAACATCTTTTTTTGTCTCTTGTGTACTTTTTCGTGCATTGTGGTTATCTAGTTACTATTTTTGTTAGTGTTGTTTTGTGTTCTTCACATCGAATTTTTATTTGCAGGAAGAATTTCAATTGGCAATTTTCAAGAGTAGGAAAGAAGAGAATCTTTTTGCAAATCGGGTACTATACAACATCTCTTTGTTTTTTAACAAGTAACTCATAATAGTAGGTTTCGCAAGCTTGTCTGAATTTCCAGCACAAATGCACTAGTTAAATTTAGATAAATGATTCTCAAATGCACAAATGCACTAGTAACTCATTATGGTTTGAACAAACTAACATGACTATCTCTACATGAAGTAGCCTTTTCTATTGATGGCCTTATATCATTATATTGATATAATGTTTTTGTATATTCAGATCTTTGATCTATTTGACGTTAAGAGGAAGGGAGTCATTGATTTTGGTGACTTTGTTAGAGCACTCAGTGTTTTCCACCCAAATGCACAACAACAAGTCAAGATAGATTGTAAGTTGAATATTGAAAACTCAACTCATTGCAGATTATCCTGAATTCCATATCTGGCTTTACTAATATCATAACTTTGGCATAATTTTGTTGCAGTTTCTTTTAGGCTCTACGATTTGGATGGTACAGGCTTTATAGAGCGCCATGAGGTAAGATGCTTATAATGAATCCCATAAGCTCTGTCTATTGGTGCTGTCTAAAATATCAACCCATTTGCTTACAAGTACCTTGTGTGATTTCTTATAGGTCAAGCAAATGATAATTGCACTTCTTTGTGAGTCTGAAATAAAGTTGACAGATGAGATGATAGAAACGATTATTAATAAGGTGAGTTGTGTTTGCAAAAATCATATATAATATTATGTATTAGGTAGATAACTTAATAAGAAAGTTGATCAACAATATTCACATGGTTTATTCATGATGTTCTGTTTTTGTGACTAGACTTTCTTGGCTGCTGACCCAAACCAAGATGGGAAAATAGACAAGTCTGAATGGCAAAATTTCGTTTCTGAAAATCCATCACTTCTAAAAATCATGACACTACCCTACCTAAGGTACATGTAAAGTTATTTGTGAAAAATATTTAAATCACTTTCATTGAGATATTCTAATTAAGATTTGTTTCATCAATGCAGGGACATAACAACTTCTTTCCCAAGTTTTGTATTTAACTCCAAGGTGGATGATGGTGTTGATGCTTGAGAATTGAGAGCATACAGTTTTGATTACGCAATTATTGTTAAAAGCGGGTTTTTTTATTCTTTAAATATGAGAGCATATAATATAACAATATAGATGAATAAACATAGTCACCATTTCTTATTAAATTTTGATTTACATTTACATTTTCGTTTCAGTAAAATTTCTGGTTTATGCCTTATTATTGAAAAATGTTGCCATGCCGCTAAAGGGAGGTAATAGTTTGCCCGAGTTGACATGAATATGAATAATGATTCTGAATAAAATCAGTTATATGTGTGCATCGATAACAAAAAACACTTGGTGAAAACTTGCACTAATGTCAAATTATCTAATCACTAAACTAGCACTTTAGGGATTCCATCTTCTAACAAACTAAGAAATTTTTCGGAAGAAAAGAATGATTACAGAGAATAGGAAAATGTGATAACATCCTTAAACCCAACAATAAGGAAAATATACTAACATATCAATTATAAAAACCACCTGGTTTTAAGTGTTGATGTATTCTGCTGTTGTAATTCTCTTACCTCAACTTTTCAATAATTGTACTCAATATTTTTTTTTAATCAAAACCATGTGTACTGCCGAAGAAACTCTACACATACTATGTTCAACAAAGTTTTAGCATTAAAATTTCAGTAATTAAATTTACAGTTTGAGTGACAGCATTACAAGGTGCGGGGTTGTCTTAGAATCTTAGAGTCAGCATGGTTTTAATGAACTGCAACATTGAATACCTGAAATCAGGTACTAGAAAATATCCTTGGTTTGGAGACATATCAAATTCTGTACGTCTTATTTGTCTCAAAGATATAAATGAAGATGGATTTTGGTATAATTATTGTATAAATGTGGATCTGATTTTGATCCTTGGTAGGTGGGTGTTGGATATGTGAGAGAGATAAGTTAAGAATCCAATAGAAAATAACATAAGCGACAATGCGACAATGTATAGTTGGCTAAGGAAATTTAAAGAAATCTTAATGACATATTTTGAACTTAATAATTCAGTATCCCTCTTTGCACAAGTTCAAGTTGGACATTCAAGATTTCTTTAAATTTCCAATGTCATTATTTTTTTCTTCTTAATGGTACAAGTCATGTTGAAGAAAAAAAAATGTATGAATGAATATAATAAGAGTTTTATACATTGTCAGTTTATCATCTTCCATTCATTTTTAATTATCATCAACTTTTAAAAAAGTAATACAAATAAATGATTGATGATATATTGACCGTGTAAAAATATTTATACGACAATGTATAAAAATCTCTTCATCACATTGTCAATAAATAATTTTTTTGGTGATACAAATGATTATTGGAGAGTTTTGTTATGGATAATAGTTGATCATGATTCAAGGGATATTGTAATGGTATAGGAAGAAAAAAATGTTTGCTTAAATTTACATGCTTCTATATAGTAATTTTTTGTAAAATAATCTTATAGAGTGAAAGACACATATTTGTGTTGATAGGCGTGGTAGTTATTTATTGGGCCTGAATGGGCTTGACCTTTGAGTTATAGATCCATGAATGAATATAAGAGTGAATGGCATAACACATTTCAACACAGAATGTTAATCGTTGAGGTTCAATTCCAAAAGTAGATGAGAAGAACTACGAAGACGAACAAAATTCCACTGTAACAAACAAAGCACAAAAATGGATTTCACCGAGAAAGATCTTTTCGGCGAAGATTCCGACAACGATAAAGACGGGACCCACTCCTCTTCCCGTTCTTCTTCATCTTCCTCATCTTCTTCCTCTTCTTCATCCTCTTCAGCCTCTTCCTCCAACGCCAGTGACCGCGGCGGCGCTGACTCCAGCTCCACCAGTAGAAGCCACAGCAACGGCGGCGCCGGTGATGACGATGAAGAAGATAATACCAGCAAAGCATATTCCTCTCATCAAGATCATGATGAAGAAGAAGACTATAACGAAGATAGAGATCTATTTGGTTCTGATAATGAAGATTACTGTAAAACCCTCGCTAAAAGCCCTCACCCTATTCCTGGTAAAATTTTCTCTCCATTCTTTAACTAATAACTATTCCTACTATATTTCTTGCTTTTCTTGTGATGGTTGAAAATAGTGTAAAAATAGCGTCTTCTATTAGTTTTTCAACATTTTTCCAAGGTGTAAGACCGTGTATGCCTTATTGCTCATAACCAAACCATTAATATAGCGTGTTCTTTTTCTTCTGACACAACGTTTAATTCATTGCATCTACAAGGCACTTTTTAGGACTACCATCTATGAATTACTACTACGTAGTTGACATGTTTGTGTCTGACATTTCTTGATACTCCTAACATTATTTTACATTACATTCACCATATCTGTCCATGTCACATCTATTCATGTCTTGCTTTTGTATCAATGCTTCCTAGACTATCATCATACTATGTGTCTTCTGAAGTGATGTAGCAGTTGATAAATGTCAATGAATTAAATAAAATGACATTGCTTGATTTTCTTTCTTAATTCGTTTTTATGGGAAGATGTGATTTTTTCTGGCAGTATTGCCTGCCATTCGCAATGTTAATAATCAGGGTAGAGGGGGTTTTGGTCGTGGTCGATGGCAGCCTGGGCATCAAGATAGGGGATCAGGCCTTCTTCCTCGTCCTGGACCTTATCCGCACAGGCAAAACTTTGGGTTTGGAAATAGATTTCAGAATGGCCACCGTGATGAACGATTTGTCTCTGATATGAAGCTTACAAAGAGTGAAGAAACTCTGTCAAGGAAGTGCATTGCTTTTCAGGAGGTAGGGAAATGCCCTTTTCCTGTATTTACTGCTGTTGCATTGAACAATTTAATGTCAATTTACTTAATGACTTTGAGACAAAGGTAAAGTTTTTATATCAATTTTTTAAAGATTTCCTCACTATTTGAAATGAGGGAGGAGACAAAAAAGAAATCTCAGATTTGTGTGATAAAAGAAACATGACTTTAAGTCTAGTGTTTTGTTTCTCTGCTGTGATTTCATATTGCATTAGTTTGGTATATTATTAATTTTTTATCTGTACAGCCATGTGAAATTGGTTGCTATAGTCGTGTAGAAGGCGGAGAAGTATATTTCGATGATCGTAGCTTGGTAAGCTATTTGCAGCTCCTCTACTTATTTGATTTTTCTTTTTGTATTGTTCTATGTGCAATAAATCATGATGATCTTTTACTCATTTAAGTGCTTTATTTTTCTTGTTTATTTAGAGGCTTTTTAAGCGCCTTATCACAGAAGATGTTGGAGCTGATTTGAATGAAGGTTATGATACATTTGTCCCTAAAAAAGGCATGTGGTATATCTTGAACTTTAAGCTGCTGTTTTTTAATTTGAAGTTGGATTTCTTAATGCTACGAGCACTTCTGACATTTGATCATGAGAAGTGATATATGCCAGTTATTATATTTTAGTAATCCTCTTTCTTTGCTGTTAATTCTTAAAGCAGACTTAGGCTCAGAGGGCTTTGGTGATCTTTTGGCTTGCATTAGAAACAAAAATGTCCCCCTTCAAAACATTCATTTTGTGGTATGTAGTATATATTAATCTAAAATTTCATAATTATATATTATGTAACCGTATTAATTTCTGAAGTGCATACAATAATCTTCCTTTTTATCATTTGCAGACATACCGTAACAATCTTAATAAGGTAATCTATTATTCATTTTGTATTTTTTTTGCTGCTGGTCAGAGTCTTGTCATCAATATATTTTATAAATTTACGAGATAAGTAGTGATTACCTTGTCAATTGTTAAACATGGCTATGTGTAACGATGGATGAGCTTATGAGCTAAATACTACTGTCTGTACAGATACTTGCTACAGCTTATGTCCGTCATGAGCCCTGGGAAATGGGGGTGCACAAAAGGAATGGTGTTGTCTATCTTGATGTGCATAGCCTACCAGAGAGACCACAAAGGGATATTGACCGCAGGAGGTACATCAAGGCTTACATATTTTTTTTATTATGCCTGACCATTTTAAATATTTAATGTGAACAGCAAAGGTGAATCGACCAGGCACATAGTATCGATATGTTTGTGTATGAGAGGAAATAACCAATATAACAATAAAGGGGTAGATGTTGGGGAAAAAGGAAAAGGATCATGTTCAGGTGAAGCATTGGTGATATCTAGCTAATTGAAATCTCATGCATCCGTTGCTCACTATCTTTTTCCCTCAACATGGCTGGAAATGGTGCTTTAGATTGAAAGCAAGCTGGAAATGCTGTCTTAATTTGTGGTGGATGATATTGACAATATGGAATACTGAATGCAATCAATGTGAAGAATTGTTATATTTTTAAAATGAAACGGCAAATAGGAAAATAGCAATGTTTAGTTTGTAAACAGTATATTATGTTTTGCCTTCTACTACTCAACCGAGAGACAGCCTAGTGACCTCTTACCACCTTTTTTTCATTATATTTATATTGGATTAGATAGGATTTGAAATTGTTGACTACTTGTGTTTATCCATTAGATGTTATTGGGGATATTGTTTTGAGAGCCTTGCCACTGAAGATCCTACACGAGCTGATGGAGAGGGGATACATCATGTTGATGCAAACGTTGAATTCTGTTCTGTGATTAAGACAAAATTAGGGGCTCACCGCATCTTGATGGGTGCTGAGATGGATTGCTGTGATTCGACTGATGATGGAAAGAGATTTTACGTGGAGCTAAAAACAAGTCGTGAGGTTGACAACATCGGCCTTTAGTTTTTTCTTCTTTAACCTCGTCTTTTGTGATTGTTATTTTTCTTAATTGTGTATATGTTGGTTTAATGGAATGAATGCAGTTGGAGTATCATACCGAGGAAAGATATGAGAGGGAGAAACTGCTAAAGTATTGGGTACATCTCCTATATTTTCTCATGGATTTCTATGCTTGCTGTTAACATGTTCCTTTTTCACTTCTGTGCAATGAATTGAATAAGGTCTCTCGGTTGTTGCTTACAGATTCAATCATTCCTGGCAGGTGTCCCATATATTGTCATAGGGTTTAGGTAATTATTTTTATTGTTTTATATTATTAAATAAACTATGTTATTGGAAATTAACTCACTTTAACTAGATGTAACAAACTGATGTCAGTTCATTGGAATGCAATCATCCTCTTCAACATAGCATGCTTGACAAATTAAAATCCATACTCTGTGTTTGTATTAATATACGTCAGCTGTGATGCAGGGATGATGCTGGTCGTCTTGTTCGGACAGAAAGACTTCGGACCAAAGATATAACGCAGAGGGTAAAACTGAAGAACTACTGGCAGGTATATTTTAGCTGCTGTAATGTGCACTGTGTCTAATCTTTGTTTTGGTGGGTATTGCAATACTGTTACAATTATAGTAACTCCCTGGTCCATCAAGTGGGTTCTAAACAGTGAATATTTTGAATATTAAATTCCTGCTCAGCCATTTAGGAATTAGGAGTATATCTACATGTGTTTATATGTGCATTCATGATATCATAGCTAATTAAGGATCATTTACTATCATCTTGAAGATTGAGAGAACAAACTATTAGGTAGTCATATTTAGACAAAAAATGTTGAATGTGACCTTTTTTGTTCTCTTCCCACCAAATTTGTTTCCAGGGTGGAGTCTGCTTGGCATTTGCTGATGAAGTGTTATGCTGGCTTTATGGAACCGTCAAAGAAAGTGAGTATTATTTTTCGAGTGTTTTTATTTGGTTGTTGACAAACATATAGAAATGGACTCATCTTGTATAAGCACAATTTCTATTAGAAAACCAGTAAATTGCTGACTAGTCTCTAAAACGACAATTTAAAAGGACACCAAAGCCTACAATCATTTTAAAGTTAACTTGTGATTCTGATAAGTGCCTTTGCAAGTTTCACTGATAGAAAGGATGGTTGAATCTTACTGCAACTAAATGCTTTCTTTGTATACCTGTTAATGTGTATATTTCTTGGTTTCAGATGAAGATTACATATTGCAGTTTGCTCCACCTTTCAATCGTTTGGAGCTTTTGCAAGCACAGTCATGCCCAGGGGTAATTATTAGTCATCTGGAGCTTTTGTAAACAACAATTGGAGACTTGACAATTATTTAAACAAAGGAATGGTGAATCAAATTGGGATTCCCTTGTAGCTTTAATCAGTACTTGAACTCCGAGGATATTGATACTCTACGTTAGTGCTGAGACATCTTAATAGAAAAACTTGCGGAAAATAGTTTTCCATTTGCTTTCTACTTTATATATACCGTTTCCCAAATATGCTTTTCTGATAAGTGCACGCGAGTGTAGGATGTATATCTCGTGTTACGATTTAGGCAGAGGTTGAATTGGAGGAAGAGTCCAAAGCAGAAGATTGGAACAGTTACAATTAAGAGTCACAATGGTAAATATAAAGGTATAATTTACTTATTTCGGAAAGATTGGAATAGTTTCATAATATATCCAATATAGCTTCCAAATGAATTGAAATGTCACAACAGAAGTCAATTCTGAGAGAAATCATACAGAGTGAAACTATTATTCTATGATTGAGTTATTGAAGTATTTTTTGGAAGGTAATTTATTTTGGTTGAACATTTTTAGCAATAAAATTGAGAAAATTGATTGTAAATTTGTAATCAGTCAAATACTGTTGCATTTTTAAATTATGACATGAAAACATTTTTCCAAAATATAAAAAAAAAAGTGTAAAATATGATGTGAGATTATTATTTGTTAAGGCTTCACAATTCCGGTTTTAACAAAGTTTTAGAGGTTGCTTAATATCAACTCTCCATCTATCATATTTGAAATTAGGTGTACATTCTTAAATTGATTTTTTTATTCAAACAGTCAACTTAAAACTATACACACTTTCTTTACCACCTTCACAAGTTTATACCCGGTAAGGATAGAGATTTAAAGAGTAAGTTTAAAATTTTTAATTTATATCTTAACCATCAATAAGTAGATCTAAATTACATTAAAATCCAATAATTTAAATTAGTGGAAATGATTTCCCTAAAATTGGGTTAACAAATAAATAATCATATCTCATGAATTAATAATAATTTTGATCGACATCAACAACAGTATTAAATTGAAAACCCTAGCGTGTATTGAAAAAGGATTTGGTTGAATAAGGATTGGGGTGATGGAATGAGTGTGTGAAGATCGAAGAAGGAGGTATCATCATCATGAACAGAGAAGGTGGAAGAGATGTTGGTGTTGATCGAAGGAATCGAATCAACGAGGATCTTAACAAATCCTCCACTAACGTTTCTACCTCGAAGCCAATCAAATTCATATTTCCCAATAACACTCATTCTAACAACACCAACGCTTCTCTTTCTCATGGTTAGTTACCACATCACTGTTTATTTATCTACCTTTCGTTATTTGTTATTTTTTCAAGTAGAACAATGCAAGATGAACTATTTCTATGTATTGTGACTGTAGAGGAATCTGAAACAGATAGTGAAGAATCAGAGGTTAGTGGTTCTGATGATGACACACCTTGGATCTCATGGTTTTGCAATCTTAGAGGAAATGAATTCTTTTGTGAGGTTGATGATGATTACATACAAGACAATTTCAACCTCTGTGGATTAAGCAGTCAAGTGCCTCACTATGATTATGCGCTTGATTTGATTTTGGATGTTGATTCCTCCCATGGTAACTTTTTGTTTTTTGTTTTTCTGGAGTTCTTTAAGTCTTCAATACTAGTGAATTGAAGTGATAGCATTCTATTCAAATGAAATTTCTTGTATGTTAGTTACTAGTGTACAGTTTTCTGACTAAAGCATGGAAATTTATTTTGCCTCAAAGGCTGAATTCAAACTTTACACTGATATTACTGTAGCTTTTATTATCTATCTAGCCATTTTGTACACAGAATAAAATATCTCTTCATATCAATAGAGAGGTTGTCTCCTCGTATCAATAGAGAATTTATCTCGAGAAGTTATCTCCTCATCCCACTTAAACTGTGACACATGTCCTGTTTTATTTTTATTTTTTCTTCTTAAAATTTAGAAATATCACTTACAGTTAGAGCACCATTGCTCTTCCTCTGGTGAATCTTTCATCTCCAAACCTTTTATACAATGCAATGATCTCCAACTCGAAAGAGACCAAATGGGCAAAAAAGACTACTCTTCTTCGAAGGCTTGGTATTAATCAACCTGATTTCACTAATTTTAAATTACGACTATATACTCTGAGGCAATTGCAACGGTGAAAGACTACCACAAAGATTTTTCTCTATCTATGCTCGCTGGTATTATAGATTTTGGCTATATCAGTAGGACTAACTTTGCATTAGATGCGATAGTGGCGGTTGAACCCAGAGTTGGTGGTGCTTGCACGTGTCAAGTGACAGTGACGACCCTATTCATGAAGTTGCAACTCAGGGGAAGAAATACATTATACAGTTTTGGGCCTGTATGAATTTTTAGTAGGAAAAAAACAAAAATAACATACATGTCGGTAATTTAAATGGGCTAAGGAGATAACCTCTCTCCTGTTTTGAGGACATACTTTATTCTGTTTTGCAAATTGTTTGTTTAGCTGATACCTTCATTGTTTGGAATGGCTTTGGAATCAGATGAAATGCTCACAAAGGAAGAAAATGAGGAAATTGAATCAGCTGCTGGGATGCTCTATGGTTTGATTCATGTCCGGTACATCTTGACAAGCAAAGGAATGTCAGCCATGGTATGATTTTGCTGCCTACTGTCCTTTTTTTCATTCTTTACTGTAAACAAAGTTGGCATTGATGATAATGACATTGGATTATCTACAGCTGGAGAAATACAAGAACTATGACTTTGGTAGATGTCCAAGAGCTTACTGTTCAGGGCAACCTTGTCTTCCAGTTGGTCTGTCAGACATCCCTGGGTCAAGTACTGTGAAACTATATTGCCCCAGGTGTGAAGACGTTTACAACCCTCAGTCGAAGTATCATAGTATCCTTTGATAGTTTGATATCTCTTGTTAAACTCCTATTTGTTATTTATCACGCCTCATACAAATTTTATAGTTTTTATTATTCTCTATTCCCCAGTTTGTCCATACACTTGTGTGTGTGTCTGTTTCTGTCAAGCAAGGTTATCTTTGTAAGATTGGCTTTTAGGCATTTCACTTTTCGGTGCAATAGTAAGGTCGCTTGCCTTGTAACTTGTAGGTCATTGGTTCAAATCATGGAAATAGTCTCTTCATTGCCTCGTAACCTGGAGGTCATTGAGTTGCCCTATTACTTATTTCTTGCATTTACATGCTGCTGTTTTTATTTTTATCTTTGTAAACTGCATTCTTTAAAAACAAATTAGAAAAAGCTGTTTTATGTCCTAAATTCCTTCCTGTTTTTCATGGTTAACTTTCAAGAAGAATGACACCAGGAAGTCATGACTAATACATGATTTAAGTTAGTGATAAATGCAAAATGATATTATGAATTCGAAACACATTGATGTCTGATGTCAATCTATGTGGGTACCATTTGAAGCTTCTTTCCTATGCACAGTCAAGGTCTGTTTGGTATTGCAGAGTTAAAGGAAGATGGAAAAAATGGTGCGATCTATAAAATTATTTTCCTTTCCATCCTGAAATGTGATGCCAAATAAGGGGAAAAACTGCATAAAAAAGTGCTGGGGTTTTCCCTTAGATTAACTTTTACTACACTGTTTATGCTATGTACTTAATTTGTTCCAAGACAAATTGCTTATCGTTAACTGAATTCTCAACATAGTTGGTCATTTTTTGGAATTATTGCTTGTTACTATATATGTTTATGAATATAATATAATCTCTGGTTCAATTTCATGATGAAACATTATCCTGCCCTGATATTTCCTTAACAGCATATAGATGTTGATGGAGCTTATTTTGGAACCACATTTCCTAACCTCTTCTTAATGACTTATGGGCATCTGAAGCCGCAAAAGCCGACACAAAGATACATTCCTAGAGTTTTTGGTTTTAAAGTTCACAAGCCATGAAGCTGAGATGTAATCTCAAGCTTGCTTCGAAGTATGAGTCCACAGATGCCTTCTTTACCATTTTCTTTGTTATATTTCTTGAAAATTAAGTGGATTTTCATCTGTCCTAATTACAGTGTACATTTGACTGTTTTATTATAATATTTTATGGGATCATTTTGTAAAGATATACGCAGGCATGACCCAGGGTATTAAAGGCTTAATTTTGTTTCCAGCTTCCAGTTCAGTGAGCTTTTGTAAAGCCCTTTTTTGTTTTTAGCTTGAGTACTTGAATGCACTTACAATGGCTTGTGACAGGTTTTTGTCCTCTCACTTTTTTTCATATAGCTACACATATTTTTTATTAGGATTTCATTTCAATTACTGCATCCATGCTGGTCTTCAATTTATGTTTCTTAGTACTCGAGTCTAATTTAGTGTAGATTATTATGTTGATTGCTCCAATTTCATGTCCATCTTCCCAAGCATTATTATTTTATCCACAATGCTTTAGTTTGTAATTTTGTTCTCCAATAAAAAAATAGAGTTTTGTTGTATTCTCCTATAAATTCCTTTTATAGATCCTATAGGCTTAATGTAGATCATTTGTGACTTATGCCGGCCTAATCAATTAGCATTTTCCACCATTAGTGATCTGGGTAGGAGGTTTGAATGAAATTATTGATCCACTTATATGCAATGAGTCAATTACTATTTCGTGACTGTGAATAGTATTTTCTTAATGGAAATATCATAATGACTTAATTAAGAATATATTAATATGTGAGGGAGACGCTTTTAATTTGTACTTTATAATGTGCATAAATCTAGCTAAAATTCAGATGAATATTATTTGATTTAGTATAATGAAATGATATAAAGCAAGATGTACCTTAGAGAATTTAAAACCCAATAAATTTAATTAGATAAATATAAATGATTGATAAACCACAAATTTTTTAATTTAGAGTTATTTTAAAAAATCCAAATAGTTCATGGACTAATTTAACTAGAAAAATCCTTACAGAATCAAGTATCATTTTCTTCCTCTGATTTTCACCTATTCGTGATTTTCGATATTAGAATTATGATAATTGAAAAAGAGAAATGTTTGACACCCTTTTCAAATAATTCACTGTAGAACCTGTCATAGTTCCTACTTTTGTCAATTTAAAAAACAACCATATAATTTTGATAACATTAGAGATAAAGATGATGAACACATCCAAAATAACATGAATGAAAATGATTATTCATGATAATTTGTGAGGAGGAGAAAGGAGTCAAATAGAAGAGAGAATATAAAGAATAGAAAGGGGAATAACATGATGCATTGTGTGATTCTTGTGTATGTCCATAAAATAAGTAGTAAATTGTGACCATTCCAGTTTCCGTTGTTCTTGAAACTGAGTAAAAACAAAAACCCTACCTCAGTGCGGTGGTGGACAGTGGTCGCCGTCGTTAGAATTATCATTGGGATCTAGGAGGAAGAGCAAGTGATGTACAGTCACAGGGAGCGAGAGAGACAAAGAGGAACCGTTCCCTCCAAATCGGAGCTGGATCGTAAACGAATTAGCGACGTCCTCGATCGATCCTCACCGTCCACATCAAAGGTAATCAACGGCGGCAAGGACAGATCCTCCGCTAAGTCCTCGTCATACACCAACACGGACTCTCGCTCCGCCTCAAACCCTATCTCCAAGAATTCAAACGCTTCTGATGGTAATTTTTCAATGCTAATGATAATAGAATTGCGATATAGGATAACCGAAGAATTTTTGAATTAATGAGTTGAGTTAATTTGTAATTCTGTAGAAGAATCTGAAACTGATAGCGAGGGATCAGATATTAGTGGCTCAGATGGAGATGACACGTCATGGATCTCTTGGTTCTGCAATTTGAGAGGGAATGAATTCTTTTGTGAAGTTGATGATGATTATATTCAGGATGATTTTAACCTATGTGGATTAAGCAGTCAAGTCCCTTACTATGATTATGCCCTTGATTTAATTTTGGACGTTGAATCCTCCCATGGTAAGCTTATCTACATTTTTTATATTTAAATTATTATCTTGTAGCTCTCAATCAAATTAAGAGCTTGTATGTTTAGTATTTTTCTATTAAAAACACTTTTTATAATTATATATAAATCACTTTTGACGTTCATATGTTTGTTCCCTTAGGCTTTTGCTAGAAGCATTTATCTTGAAAAACCTGAAATTAAGCTTTTGAGGAGTAGCTGAATTTAACAGTTGTGCCAAATTGTTATGAAGAATTACTTAGTAAAGATTGAACAAATGGATCGTAAAGTAAATTGTGCATTATACCTCTGATTCCATCATTTTGCTTATAAAAAGGACTTCCCAGTAAACGAGGTATCATTTTGTTTACCGTCTACATTAAAATGGGTTGATTGGAAATTGGAATGTGCAGGCGACATGTTTACGGAGGAACAAAACGAGTTAATTGAATTTGCAGCCGAGATGCTGTATGGTCTCATTCATGCCCGGTTCATATTGACAAGCAAAGGAATGGCTGCAATGGTACCAATTTTCTCAATAATTACTGTCAGCTTTATTGCTTTAGTTTTCACAAGATTGGCTCTATCAATGATATTAGGTTTTAATTGCAGCTGGACAAGTACGAGAACTATGATTTTGGTAGATGCCCAAGAGTTTACTGCTCTGGGCAAACCTGCCTTCCAGTGGGTCAGTCAGATATTGCTCGGTCAAGTACTGTGAAAATATATTGCCCGAGGTGTGAAGACATTTACTATCCTCGCTCCAAGTATCAAGGCAGTATCCTTATATTTGTTATCAAACCTTGTGTAGGTTTTAGATGATTATATATCAGCATTTATCTCAATTTTTAAAAAATCTCATTTCTTCCTTGGTTTGGAGGTTTAATTCTTTAGTCTATCTGTAGTGAAAATTGATTTTTTTCCTTTATTTTTAATCCATCGGGTCAATCTGAAATTAATGGGGTATGAAGTAAAGTGACCAAAAAAATGGGAAATACGGGATAAGATGCTTTCTAAAATCTAAACAATGTTAAATGTCTCTAAGAATAAGGCTGGGGACTGTTGTTGTTCTGACTGTGGAAAGATTTCTTTTACTGAGCATTGCTAATATATACAATATGAAGGTGGTTTATAGTGAGATTTGAGACTGATATCCAAACCATGGAGAACTTTAGTATGATTTATAGGATTTGGGGTTCATAGTCTAGATCTCTTGACAAGTGGTTTCTGATATCCGGAGTGGTTTGTCACTTCTGTGCTTTTCTGAAAATACTACATTATTTTCTTTGAGAAAATTTATATCCTGGGATTTTACTTGCACCTGTTCTTCGGAGAGTTTGGGAACCTTTGGACCTGTTCAGTTTAGAAATGTGGATTGTTATCAAAACCATGGAAATCCTTAAACGTGCATGGGGGGAAATTCTGCAGAATAATGCATTCTTCTTTAGGTCGAATAGTTTTGTTCATTTAATTATGCTACATTTTCTTTAAAAGTGGAGGCAAGCGTCATGTTCTTTGTTTTGCTTCCATTCTATATATAATTGTAACTTAAATTTATGGTGGCAATTGTTCTGTAGTCTGTACTTCCCAATTTTCCTTGATTCTAAAATAGACATCGATGGTGCTTACTTCGGATCAACGTTTCCTCACCTCTTCCTGATGACTTACGGACAACTTAGGCCACAGAAACCATCGCAGAACTATGTCCCGAGAGTTTTTGGCTTCAAACTTCACAAACCACGAAGCTGAAATTAAGCTTCCATGAAAGTAAGAGTCTGCTAATGTTGGTACTCCTTGCACATGCAAGGATTACAATCTCAACTACTGTCATCTCTTTTGCCGTATTTCTTGCAACATGCAGTTGATCATGTACGCTTCCAAAATTAGTACATTCTAGACCCTCTGTCTTATTTTAGCAACTTGTTATAATGAAAATTGCAGACACGTCATGCAAGTGCTTAGTTTCACTTACAGCTTCGAGTTCAGTGAAGCAAGTTAGCAAGTGCTCAAGTTCTTCAATGAGCTCTTAATTGCTTATTAGGAGTTTTATTGTTGCAATTAGTTTCACTTTATGCTGTTTTACGATTGTCTCATACTACAGATCCCATGCTATTTTTTATCATTTTTCATTTCCCCCCTCTCACGTTTACGCAACGTTTGATTTTTGGAAAACTTGACCTTGATGGGTTCAACATTTTAGATTGATTTTATTATTCAATTGCTATGATCCAACATCAACAACGATTACATAGAGAATGAATACAATATGTCCCTCGTGATTATATGTGAAGTAAACTGACCAAACAAAAATGAAAAGAAAATGAAGTAAATTAATGGTGTGTATGCAGTAAAACAAGGCTACGGAATACACATTTTTCAAACCCTTTTTTGGTTGCATGCTAATAAAATTGTTGTAACAATTAAAATTTAGCACAATGCACACTTGCATGGCAATGAACCACTTGCAAATTCAAACTACAAAAGAAAATTAGATGGTATCACAAAACCAGAAAACAATTCCAAGCAACTAAATTATAACCGTAATCTTAAATCAGAACATGACCGAGTTTACATCGCATTCAAACAAACTGGTTCTCTGAACATACATACACTAATCATTTCTCAAGCATCAACCAATAAGCTCAACCCTCGGTTTGTTCCCTCAACCTACGAATGGTGCTCCGAACAGTCACAGCACTTGCAGTACTGTCAAAAGAGTAATAAACAACATAAGCTGGATTTGATGAATAAAGTTGTTTATTAGTAGAAAAGCAAGAAGAAATAACATACTTCAAAGTATAGGCACCTCCAGCTTTCACTTTACCGCAATCCTTGCATCCCCATATCCCTACAGCCTTCCTCTTCACAGCATACTGCAACAAAAAAGTTCATCGTAAAATTCGAAACTATTGAAAAAACTGTTAGACAACCAATTAAACAAACTATATATTGCAAGGTCAATCAAGTGTTAATAGGAGATGGAAGATCTACCTTTCCACAAAATTCACAGAAAAATTTGCTATGTTGACTAACTTCCATCTTCTTAATTTGCTTCCGCAGACTAGCACCATAACGGGTACCTGACAGAAGAAAATAAAACCAAATGGCTTCTCAGAAATTCTTTCAAGGAAAAAACTAATTGTCTTCTTAACTACATATCCATAACCTATACTGAAAATCCAAATTTCTTGAAAAAATGGAAACATTCCCAAAAATATTTCATACAAAGATGAGAGAACTGGGAAATAGAGGTCAGAAAAACACATTAATTTGCCCAAAATCTCAAACCACCTACAATCCTACTATAACCTTCAGCAACTCTGTACCCATCAAAATTCACATCTTCAAAAAATTATTGCCTAATCATATTTATAAAGACAAGCCTATACCCAGAATCAACAGCAGCTGAATCTAAAAATAACAACCATCCTCTTATCCAAATTACATCAATAACAAACATAAACTGTGACCTATTAATGTTGAAGCCAAGATCTAGAATGCAAGGAGAAGCATATGAGGCTTGAATAGAATACAAAACTTACCATATTTGCCAACAATACCAGCCTTCTTCGTCCTCTTAGTCTACATTCAATTAAAAGGGACTGTATGAACACATAGTTATAGGATATGCTCAATAAAAATGCAGAGAAAATCAAAAAGCAGTTTTGAATAATTATATATACAATTACATAATCAGATAAAAATCATTTTCCACGATCCAATATTGTTTTTCGTACTTGATCGAAGAGAATGGAAGAATTGTATGATCATGAAAAACTATAATCCGAAAGTTATAGAAAATATGGAACGGAAAAATAGAAAAAAGAGAAAGTACCATGTTTTGTAGATTGAAGGCGCTGCTGTGAGTGAAGTGAATGAATGTGCCACACACAAACCCTAATCCCTAAACCTCTCTCCTCAATACTCTAATAGTAGTAACTAGTAAGTAACATTTATCTATATCTTCTCAAATCTGATTACCTAACTTGGTAAAGGGAATTACCTTATACGCATTAATTTTGTTTTCTCCAATTTTTACATCTTTAAGACATTATATTATCATATGTTTATTATATTATTTTCCTATTAACTATCTCAAATTAAGCCTATTATCATCATTAATTATAAATTTCATATATTATATTATGTAAATTATAGTCTATTTCTATATAATGTTTAATCAATATTGGGCTTAATATAGCATGCAGTAGAAAATGAAATACCGGCAAATGAATGTTTTATCTTAATTTTAATTATTCAGATTAACAATAAAATATAGCATGTCTAATAAGTTTAAATTTGACTAAAATTCCACATTATATGAGACTTACAATAAAGACCAATGATCAAACTGTATAACAAACTAGATCATGGCTCAGCTCCACCAATCAAAATATATACATAATAATCTAACCAGTCCATAATTGGCTATTCATATCAACAAATGCCATAAGAAGCTAATGTAGTATGTATACCCAAAAGAAGCCATAATAAGTTTGTTAGTAAATCAAAAAAATCAACGAAGTAGTTGACCAGGTGCATTGTGACTTCAAAGTAGAGAGTGTTTCTTAATGGCTACTTTTTCCAACACATGTTTAAACTTTTCTTGTTGAACCATCTCTTCCAAAATTTGATCTTCCAATTCTGCAGATGATTCCTTTTCATGATGCTGCTGATCCCCATCAGAAGAATTAAAGAACATCAACTCTGATAGCTGTTCTTTCTCAGCTTGACGACAGATTTTTTCTTCTTCCCTTGTTCCTGCTGTGATCAGATGATAAGTGTACACATATTTCTTCTGCCCAAGTCGATAAGCACGACTAATTGCTTGCCTCTCCACTGAGGGATTCCATACAACATCTAGCAAAACAACCCTTGATGCACCAACTAAACTGATACCTTCATAACAAGCTTTGGTTGATGCTAGCATTACCCTCACTTTGCTGTTGGGATTGTTAAAAGATTTGATTGAAGCTTGGCGCAACTTCGCATCAACTTGACCATGCAGATGTAACACTTCTCTTCCTTCTGTCCAACTAAAATGATGTTTTAGCTGGCTTGCCATAAGCTTCAAGGGATTAATGAATTGGCAGAAAACCAATACTTTTTCATTCACAAGCTCACTAAGTCTTATGAGTTCCATTAAGAAAATTGTTTTGGAACTTTCCTCCATGTTCAATCTAAGACTTTCAAACTTTCCCTTGCCTTCAGATAGATCAAAGAGTGCAGGATGAACAGCAGTTACAGTTTCCTCATATTCTATTTTCAACACATTCAAGGATGCCTGGTTTCCATGAGAAAGTCTTTTCCTTTTTCTCTGAATATCATCAAGCAGTTCTTTCTGCAACTGTGTTGGTTTTAATATAACTACAAATTCCTTCTTTCCGGGAAGACTTTCTTGTAGTATTGTTCCCTTGTGTACATGAACAAAGGAATGAATCATGTCTCTAGCCTCTTTCGCTATCTTGAATTTTCGACGGTCATCAGTAACTTTGTCAAATGATCTGGTCAGATGCCTCCATTTCCCAACACATTCCTTTCTTGGGCACCCTGGCTTATCCTTGAATACCTCCTTCCCTCTAGATGGATTCCAATCAGAAAACTTAGGCCTAGCCAAGCAGAGTGTGTTGTAAAGCTCATCGAAATTATTCTGAAAGGGAGTTCCAGAGAGGATTATGCGCTTTTCTGTCCGCAATTGTGAGACAGCTTTCCATATAAGACTCCGGGAATTTCGAGGAGTGTGTCCCTCGTCAAGAACTAATAAGCCAGGATGTTCAAGAAGGAATTTCCTTAACTCCTTATCACTGCAGTCCTGCCTAGTAAGTTGTTCAAACAACTTGTAGCTAATTCCCAATATACTTCTATTACATTTCCAGGAATATAGCTTCACTAAACGGCTTGACAAATTACAACCAGAGTCGGACACAAGATTCATAGCTACCTCACTCTCCTTGCCAGAGTAGTCAAGATTGTTCAAATTATGAAATGGAATGTCAACATTCCATTTTCTAAATTCCTCTTCCCATGTAAGAAGCATGCCTTTAGGAGCAATAATCATTGGTCTGCATTTTGGATATAACTTCATGTATGTCTGGAGAAATGTAATAGTGAGACGTGTTTTCCCAGTGCCAGGAGCATGAGATATAATGCACCCGCCTCCATCAAATTCTTCTTGTTTTTCCAACTGGTCAAGAAAAATCCCTCCAGCTAAATTCTTCCAAAGAAATTCAAAAGCTTCACACTGATGAGGATACATATTCTTTCTCAGACTTGGAATTATAGTCCACACCGTTCCGGTATAATCACAGCGGTTATCATCATCATCATATCCAGTAACTCGATCCTGAAAATCATTAAAGACAGAGTGGTGTGCATGGTCCTCAGTGTAAGAGTCTCTCCTGTTTGACTTTCCAAATGGATTTTCACTCTGCATATGAAAAGATCATGCATATTATAAAAAATAATTAGCAAAGAAGTTGGGATGTGAATAGTTGAGTGAAGTAATATTTCCAAATAATCACTCACCAGATATAAGAAAATGCCATCAAAATTTATAAATATAAATAAAAAAATAATTACAAATATCCTGAAAATTTCCATTTCCAGCATCAAAATTGCAACATAGCCCTCCCAAAATAAGAAATTGTTTTCCTTAATATGGACATTATGGCAAAAGCAAATGACTTACAAAGGGAGGTAGATAATCCTTGATATCCAATCCAACATGTAAGCAGTATTCACATACAAGTCCTAGTTCATCATTAAGAATGAGATGATGCTTCCCTTGACGACAAAGAGTAGCTATATCCTTCGGACATTGATCATTATCAGAATCAATATCATTTTGAACCTGCTGCAAGCAAAACAAACTTTAGTTTCACTGAACTTGACATGGACAGAAGTGTGTGCATACAGACAGATATGAAAATAATAGACACTCGAATCTAAGAAGAAACAAACGAAATAAAAAGTAAGATCAGTAACAGAATGATCAAACTTATTTTTATAGGTCCACAGTATATAAAAAACTAGGGAAAGTTGTACTGAGTTATTTGTTTTCCTATTAAATGAAACAACTATTTTACTTCCTTTAAATTAAGTTACTCCCTCATAGCTTATTTCATGCTTTGGTGGTATTCATACCCATATCTATCTTCTTAGTATGACACAAAGAAGGTAAGTAACCTGAGAAGTAGAACTAGAGTTTTCTTGCGTCGCATAAAGAGCAAGGTCCATCTGAGCCCAAAGTGGATCTAATTCTTTCTCTTCATCTGATTTCTCTGGTGGTTTTGGTTTCGCAAACATAAAAGGAAATTTGTGCAGCAGCTCCTTGATTGGGTTTAGTTCATTGTTGATTGGCTCTTCCATAGGCACCCCTCCCTCAGCATAGATATAATCCTGGAGAACAATATTAAGCACACCAATGTTATTCGGATCACCGTGAACATGTTTCTTCTTTGGGTGTACAGAGGCTTTTCCCTTGTGACTACTAACCCAAGAATCAGGAGTATCATTAAGACCATGCTCTATATCATCCCAAATTGGTTCTAATCCAGTTTCTTCTTCTGATATGTTTGGATTCTTATGTAATAAAGAAAATTTGGGAGAGGTGTGTTTGTTCTTTGGGAATGCAGAGGCTTCCCTCTTGTGACCACTAACAAAAGAATCAGGAGTATCATATAAACCACTCTCCATTTCAGTCCAAATTGGTTCTAATGCTTCTTCTGATCTCTCTGCTTCTTTTGGACCATTATGTAAAGATGAAAATTTGATTGGCAAATGTGAACAAGGATTTGATTCCTTGTCTCTTGCCTTTGAAAGTATCTCCCCTTTCCCGTAGATAGAATCCTTGAGAATCTTAAGCACATCAAAACCTTGCCTTTTGTGCTTTTTCCCTTTATTATGAACTCGTGCATGGTATTTTCTGTTGGAACTCCTAGAGTATTGTTCATCAGATTCAGAACCACTTGCTTTTTCTTCCTCGTTTTTTGAAGCACTTGGCTCATCCTCGTGAGTGTGATCAACAAAATCACCTTCCTTTTCTTCCTCATTCTCATCATCATCATCATCATCATTATCGTCAATGCATATTGGTTTAGAAATAGTCCCAAACTTGAACTTGTTGTTACTATGAAAATGTGAACGAGTCCTTTTTGCAGCACACATTTTGTGTTGACTATTATTTTCAACAATCAAAATATCAAGCCCCAACTTTCTCCTCTTCCTTAATCCTCCAACCTCACCTTCACCCTCCTTTCTTTTTGGTCTTCCTCTTTTACCCTCGTTCTTTTCTACATTACCGCATTTTTCTCCATTCTTCACACCGTTCACAATTTGCACCTCATCATCATCATCGTCATTCTCCGTTGCACTAAAATCAGAATCAGTAAATTCAGTATCGTCTTCTCCTCCATAATCATCAACATCGAAAACAGAAACAGGGTTGTTGGTGATGGTGCTCTGTTTCGTATTGTCAAGTAGTGCTCGTCTAGAACGAGTTCTGGTCGAAACACAATGCATGGTTGTACTACAAAAGAAACAAAGTGGCAACAAAAATTTCCCTGTAAGTACCAATCGCAAAATATCAATACCGTAACCAAAGATCACGCATTCAATTGTTTCAAATAGAGTTTAGTGATACGTGATTTATTAGAGTATAGTGAATCATATCACATATGATATGATAAATATAATCTACCCAAAATTTTCGCATATCTACCCAATTTTTTTTTTATCAAAACGAATTTAAAATTTTAACATAACTGCAATCTACCTAAACAAACAGTATATGCTAATATCGTTATCTTAATATTTAGACGGAACCATGTTAAGCCTAAGCCTGATATACAATTGTACACAAGTGCTTATGTAAGTTAGGTGGTTTTGTATTATATATGATAGTAACTTTTTGGTGAAATATTTGATAGTAATTTGTTATTTCTAGTCATCTAATTGTATTTATGTGTTGCTTAAATATTTAAAATTATGTATTATTATTGATCCCACTAAATGAAATTTATGGATCCATTACCTTATACAATACTGTCCTACATTTTTATTTATTTTTCTCATTATTTAACATCACACAAGAGGAAAAAAATTAAAAACAAGCTCATATTTTGGTATGAAAAAAATACTTAAGAGCATTGGATATATTAAAATTTACTATACATTACCCTCACCTGTTTCACATATATGTGTATATATGTGACAAATATTGCATTGAAAATTCTAACTTCCAACTTAAACTTGATTAAAACTACCTCACATAACTATAACAAACAACAACTACCTACTAATCAATTTATCAATATTATATCCAATATCTTTCAAAATAAAAACTTATCTGAAACTTTTGCATTACAAGTTTAGGAGAAAGTTAACTTTCACAAAACAAAAACAATGTCATTCAAGTGATACAAACAAGTTGAAGAAAAAAAAAGTTACCTTTCACAAAAAAACAAAGTTGAGGATGGTGAGAAGAAGGTGAGAATGCTACAGCCAGAAATGAATGTAGTTATGGGTTGTTGTTGGGGTGAGGGATTAGGGAAGGGAATGAGAAAGGGAAAAGGGAAGGAATGAAATAGGGAAAAGGGAAGGGGAAGGGAAAGGATTTGGAATTTAGGGAAATAGAAACTAAAGAGTTTAGGGGAATGATAATTTTGTAATTACATATATAGCGGGTACCCGTAGGTATGGGTATCACAATACTCGTGTCCGTCTATTGGCATTACGTATATTTTTAAAAACCCGTCCAAAAAATACGCGGGTACCCGTTTGTGACCCGTGCCCATACAGAATTTAGCCGCGGGTACAGGTTTTTTTTGTAATCTAAATACTATCAAATATTGCATTGAATTTAGTAAAATTTACCCTCACTTGTATCACATATGTGTGTGTATATGTATGACTTATGATTTATCGTAATAAAAATATTTTTTACATTTTTCTAAAGTTAACAAAACAAAATTAATAATTAACTAAAATAAATTAAATGTAATATTTATTGCTATTATATAATTAATAATTGAGTATACTTACCATGTCTTTGTAGCTATTATTAGTTGAATTATAGGATGAAAATTGTTAATGCAATTAATTTCATTTTTTCCCGGTTAAACTTTTAATTAAGGTCATATTTTGAAACTTTTAATGTTAATAATGTAGTTTCTTTATTCTTTCCTTTTTAAAAATTTAGATTTTTAAAACAATCGATCAAATATTTTTAATTTAACCAGTCATATAATTTTATGTTTATTCTTTCTTTTTATGGTTATGTTTTTTCTATTTTTAATTTAACTTTTAAAAATATAGCATGACATGTCAGTAATATTTATATTAATCCTTTAATTCCGAATATTGGCATAGGAATTTTCTTATTTAAATTTTTTAAGGATAAATGAGGAATTTTAATGTGATATATTGCAGACCCAGGTAGAAGATTGATGAATAAAGAGTGTTTTCCTTCCCTGTTACTATCATTACCGAATAAGTAGCCATTGAAATAGCAATCAAAGCGATAAACACGCAGGATCAATTAAAAAATTACTGCCAGCTATGGGGGCCATAGGGAAAAGTTTGATTAACTAGCTAAGAGAAAAAATTAAAAGAAACCAAAGTTTGTGTAAATCAAGTGGGGTACCTATATTTTGTTTGTACATTGAGGGGACAATATGAATATGTAATGAATTAATGTTGTTCGGCCTTCAAAATTAATACCCAATGTTTTGTTTCTATGATCATGAACTTTGAGGGGAATATAATTATATTGTAATATAGTGTGATTAAGTTTAAATTTAAATACATCAAATGGATTCTTTGTCAATGATCAACGAGGACCTAGCAGAGATTGATGGACAAATTACTGATATTTTTCGTGCTTTATCGTAAGATTTTTAACCTTCATTTCTCTTCTTGAACATGTTTATTGTTCCTAATGAATATAGTTATTATTTTTCCTTGGAAAAAAATGATATTTAATAGTTATAGTGTTGTTGGTGCAGAAATGGATTTCAAAAGTTGGAGAAGATTAAGGATCCCAGTAGGCAGAACAGACAGTTGGAAGATCTTACAGATAAATTGAGAGATTGTAAGAGGTATGAAATCTCATACATTCACTTTAATCTTATTTGTTGGGTTTAGCTTTTGGATCTTCTTTTTTTCTGCTTTTTTTGTTATTAGTGTTGTAGCTTTTCTTGTATGCACCGAGAAGCTTGCATGTTGTTTATAATTGATATGTTGCATTTTGTGTCATGATATGGTAGAATGTAAAGAAAAGTTGTTAACAATATGCTGCCATGTAGAGAAAAATAGAAGAGTCAGGGGAAAGAATCTGAATGTAATTGTTGGAGAATATTGGCAATGATTAATTGGCTCGGATATTCTCCTGATGGATCCAGTACTAGAATATGAGACCGAGATTGATTTTATGAGCTTAAACCATCAAATTGTTCATTTTATATATGTTAAGTCAAATGTCAATTAAGGTGGCACACTTGAGCAATTAAGGTTTTGTTGTCTCTAATGGAGTGTATATATTGATGCTTCTGTCTTTACAGGCTTATAAAAGAGTTTGACAAAGAAGTTAAAGCTTCAGAGGGTAACCTTGATAAAGAAACCAATAAAATGCTGAACGAGAAAAAACATTCTCAGGTGAGATGTTAGATTGTTAACTCTTGAAAATGAACTCCTATATGAATGTAAATATATTATGTCTCTAACTTTCTTTGCTCCCTCCTCTGTTGTGAGTTGTGACATTCATCAACCTTACTAACAAGCATTTACAATTTGTGTTGCAGATCAAAGAGTTAAATTCATATGTTGCTTTGAAAAAACGGTGAGTTAACATAAATTACTGGTTTTTTTAGTCAGTTTAGGAGGAGGCATATATTTTAGTTGTTCATGTCATATGCCTCCTCCTTCTTTAAAACAGTTATAAAATTATGACTATGTTGTTAAGTCTTGAATGAATCGGATGTGTATACTTTGATAGTGTGGATCAATTAATTCATGATTTTGATTGCAATGCAGATATGCTACAAATATTGAAAATAAACGAATTGAACTCTTTGAGGGGCCTGATCAAGGTTATGCAGAAGAAAATGTCTTGCTAGCTTCCGGTACGCATATTTTTAGTATGCTAATAGTCATTTATCATATCTTACTCTAAGCACTCAAATAAATGTAAGTCTATAATCAATTTGTTGTATTACATACAACTTACTCCTAAACATGCTTAGTATATAATAACATTTTATGGTTTTTACTCATTTCTCGTGAATGTGAGACTTATCTCGGTTACACTTATTCCTATGATGTATGCATAACAAATTATGCATGTTACATTTGCATTTACAGCAATGACTAGTGAACAATTGATGGATAGAGGGAATCACATGATGGATGAAACAGATCAAGCCATTGAGAGGGGAAAGAAGGTTGGTTAGTTTCTTGAACATCACTTTTTCAATGCAACACAATTTTCAGAATTGAACTCCGTGACCATCATTTACTAGGGAGAATTAGAAATAGGAGATTATGTAAAATGTTTATTGCTGTGAATCCCTTCACATGAAATTATTAATTAATAGGTTGTTCAAGAAACAATAAATGTTGGAACAGAAACAGCAGCAACACTGAAGGCTCAGGTATGTAACTTATAACTGAATTCATGGTTCCTCTTACCTAAACACAGACATTTTCATAAAATCTAATACTATAATATAATGTTTAGACTGAACAAATGAGTAGAGTTGTTAACGAGCTGGACTCAATCCATTTCTCTATGAAGAAAGCTTCTCAATTGGTCAAGGAATTGGGTAGGCAGGTCAATTTCTACAAAATCCACTTCCTTTTTGTGACAGTATATAATATTATATGAATCATTATCGGTTTAACTTACTTGTGTTTTTGCAACAGATTGCTACTGACAAATGTTTTATGGCATTACTTTTCCTTATTGTCATTGGAGTCATAACTATCATTATTATAAAGGTAAGAGTTAATTTAATTAGTCAAAAAACGATTTTCTTCTATTGTCTTAGTTGCTTATGAAGCATAATATGTTGATTTACTGGTTGATCTTGAGAAAGTCAAAAAGTGCTTTTATGTCAAAGTCACCTGATATGGCTTTTGATGACCCTTAACTAAGTGCACATTATTATATTTTTATATTATTCTATATTACATGTCATAACTAAGTGCACATTTACTATTTTAAAGTCGGTATTCGGTACAAACAAACAAAAAAACATTCAAATTCTTTATTTTGTTGATTTGTTTGAGTTGGGTTATCAGGAAATTATTCATTTTTGTTTTTTCCTTTCAATTTCAGATTGTGAACCCAAACAACACTGACATCCGTGACATTCCTGGATTAGCCCCTCCAGTTATGACCCGAAAACTGCTTTGGAATCAAAGTTGAAGAATTGGAAATAAAATTGTAATTATGATGAAATTGATAGCAACAAATTGCTTTTGGGTTGACTTGAGAGTCGATTATTGGAGGTAGAAAAAATGGAAGACCTGTTTTTAAATTTAAAATTAAGATAGTTATATAATACGTTTATAAATAAATAAGGAATAAAATGATAGAATGAGATTGCATCTACCTTATTTATTTATACAAACATTATATCACTACTTTAATTTAAAATTAAAAATATATGATTCCTTCCATATCTCTTCTAAACCCTCCACCCAAATAGATGGATTTACTTACTTGACCTCAAGACCAATGGAACACTACTAATCTCTTCAATTACGCTTCTTGAATAGCATGTTTATTATTGTACAGTAATCTTACCACACGAAAAGCCAAAAACAAATTAACCCTTGTTTTGATTTTTTGTTCCAAAATTTATTGTACAGGGGAATTCCTTTAATTAGTACCAAAATTTGGTGAGTTAACATAGAACTTTAACAGTTATATTATTAAATATCACGGTAGTGCCAACTGCTAAGTAAGAAGATGCAATTGGGAGAGAAAAATGTATCATGTACTTTTTAAGTTTTTCTTTACCGGGAAGATAATTTTATTATAATGTAAAAATACAAATTTAGAATATGTTTTTCAAAAATTACAATACACATTCTCCACATCCATAGTTCATCAGAAAAATAAATCGATTATAAATAGTGCTAAAAGGTGGCACTAGTCCACTAAATTTTGGTAGAAACTTGGCACGACTTGATAATTTACATTGGCGTCATGCAAAACTGATCTCTAGTTAACTTCTAATGCTTGTCAATAAATATAGCAAAGTAAGTTCTCATATATTTTTTCACTAACTAAATACCTAAAATATCAAATAAGCATCAAGAGCAAGAGTATTGTTAATTGTTATTAAGGCATTACATTGAATGTTTAGCTTATAACAAAATTAAGTTGGTTTAATGATGTAAGTATAAGACTTCGTTATATCTATATTAGTTAATAAAGGAAAACACAAATTAATTATTCATGGTGAAATTTGTGTACTATTTTACCCTTTGTAATTTAGAATTTAATGTTAATAAATAAACTTTGAGCATATCATTGATAAACTTCCATAAACTCTCATGTAATTATGTATGTACACCATGTTAATTATGCAAGATGAATATGACAGAAATATTCAGTGTAAATATGGAAAGATAATTGATAATTTAACCTTTTTTGTATTATTTTTTTGGTACATAACTTATCTGGAATATGAGTAATCACGAAGAGAACATGTTAGGAAAAAATGTAATAAAATTATACAAATTAATTACAATTCACTTACTATTGTTTTTATAGATGAATATTTCCACATAAAATTATCATATCATTTTTTCCGGTTCTTTTTTTAACATGGTGATGGAATGCAACATCACCCCAAATTCATTGAACAAGAAAGATTTGATATAGAGTTCATAGTTTAGGTTTATTGATTTTTTTTGTTTTCAATGAGAAGAGAAAATATAGTTAATGCATAAATATCTTTTATTTCATAGGAAATGGGAATTATAGTCAAATATTTGATTCATCGAGCTAAGTCAATATACATTTTATTAGAAATAGGAAAAGAAAATTAAGGACAAATATTTAATCGATCAACTCAATATTTTGTTCTTCAATATAAAATAGAACATATAACACAAAATTAAGTGAATCAACACATCAACATAGAACATGTTCATCTTGATAACAACTTAGTCACTACTGGATGTGGTATCTATACATTTCGTGCTCAGGGTTCAATTTATCACAACATTCAGGTAATTGTTCATTGTTAAGTAGTAAAGAATTGGAGTGCAAGACATCATTTATTCATTAACATTGAACAATTACCTAAATCGAGTATATTCAACTGCAAATTATAATAATTAACACAATTTACTACATTAGATATTTATTGCATGTAAACTACATATTACAAACGATAAGAAAGCGGGTTGACAGACACGATAGTGTCTATCAATACCATAGTTTTATTTAAGGTTAAAATTTAATGTTAAATGCTCAAGAGCATTATTATTTAATAAGAATAATTATACACATTAGAAGAGATTAATTATTTATCCATAATCAAATTCGGGAACCCTTGATATTACTCATAGATAGCTTTGCATGAGAATGTGAATGCACCTTGCAATTGCCGTTGTGAAAGCGCAACATGAAATGTGAATGCACCAAATTGCCCATCAGCGTATCATCAATTACATGTCTATCTCATTTACTCGGCATGGTCATACATTTGGAAGATTGCACATATTTCAATACTAATTATTGCATGCTTTCGATTTTCCTGTATTTAAAATAGGTAATTGCGGAATTTATGCGTTATCATTGTCATTTATTTTTTGCCATTCAATATACATTAAAGCATGACATAGATCCTTGGCGTCTAATGTTATCTCATTTTTTATCATGAACCAATTAGATGGTTACTTTTTTATATTTTAAAAATTTATTTTATTGATATGTTTGATTCGGGACATATTATCTAATGAATTAAGTGTAAACAGGAATTGCAATTATCCATGTTGGCATTGGTCGGTTTCTTCTACGTCATTGCTTCATCCTTCCAGCTGATTCATGTATACCATGAAGGGTAATTGTGTGGTTAAAGAATATATTTTTTTTAATTTCATATATTACTTAATCTAAAAATAAATACAATTTTGGATTATTGATTTTTTTTATTATGATACATGTTAATAGATCCACCAAGTAGTCGACCATCTAGTCATCAACCCACCCAGTACTTAACCTTCTGGTCATCAATCAGTGAAGACAGCAATAGCAAGTTTGAAAGGTCTTCTTTTATTAAGTCTTCACTTATGTTGACTCATAATCTGGTTCTCACTTCCTTCTTTATTACAAATTTAAATTATTAGAGAAATAGTGTAGTGGAATACAGTCCACACAACATTAATATATTTTACCATACTTCTATTTTCTTGGTTATGTACACTAACAGTGTCACGAGTTATAATCACCAAAAACCAATATCTTTACAGGAATAAATCATCAAAGATGTATGATAACTTTTGGCAAAATCTTTTTTTGAATCAAAATTTCAATATCAGAAACTCCATCTATGTAATACACAACTAATAGTACAGATTAAGTTTTATCTTTTCAAAATATCTTTACTTCACTTTAAATTTGTCACCTCATTCAACTGAGACACTACTTCTTGAAAATTAAAGCTCATATTCAAGAGTAAAACATGTGATTTGAAAACTAATAAACTTATCTGATTGGAGGGTTTATATTTTTCATAATAGAATAAGGTAAAGCGTCTTACTTGAATTACACTCCGTTGAATATCTCTTACGTCAAAGAGACACAACTCGTTTCTACATCGGTTTCCCACGCGGGTTTTTTCTTTTCCCTATCTTAACTCCCATTCAAACCCATTCACCTCACCGCAACATAGCTTTCTGAATTTCCATCTCTTCTATTCATTTTCTCATTACCTTATACTTTCAATTCTATAACACGGACTTATCATCATTCATTTCATTTTGCTATATAGTTTGCTTCAAGTTCTCATTTTTTCTTCTGGGTTTTTCATTTGCTTCCTAAAGTCTCAATCTTTCTGACTTTGCCCGTTTCGTTTTCCTTCAGCTTCTCTCAAACTCTGCTTCTGTTCTTCAGTGATTTTGATATCATTTTATGGTCAGAAAATGAAGTGCTTCTTCTTCAAACATAAATCCGAAATCAACCCAGAATCACAAAGCCCAAGCAAGAAGAAAAACCGGGCTTTGAATGGCGCAACCAAATCTATCAGTTCCCTATCACCATCAAGGAGCGTGATAGAATTGTATAAAGAGAAAGAACAAAACTTTAGAGTTTTTACTTTGC